>CAWUFW010001186.1:0-1346250 GCA_963921515.1 Calotriton arnoldi
CCTTTCGTGGCCACGGAAGGGGCGCCCAGTCACGTCCACAGCCCGGCCAACGGCCCGCGCAGCAAGCGCCTTCGCGTGGCCGAGGACGTGGATACCGCCGTGGCGGTTCGGGCAACCAGCGTGCGGGTCAGGCCACCACCTCCAACCCGTCCGCGGCCTCCAAGCCCTCCTAGTCCCTCCTTTCAGGTGCACAGCACGCCAGTCGGGGGCAGGGTCCGCCATCACCTTCACCACTGGCGTCCCATCACCTCGGACAAGTGGGTCTTGGACATTGTCCGAAGGGGCTACTCCCTCCCCTTCGAGACCACCCCCAGCCATGCCACCTCAATTCCACCGCATGTCAGGGGATCACTTGGTGCTTCTACAGAAGGAAGTCACGGCCCTCTTGGCCAAGAGGGCCATCGAGCATGTTCCGACCCCAGAAGTAGGGCGTGGTTGCTACTCCCACTACTTTCTGGTGCCCAAAAGGACAAGGAGGACATGCGTCCTATCTTGGACCTCCGGAACGTCAATCGCTTCCTCCGGAAGGAGAAGTTCAAGATGCTCACCCTAGCTCAGGTCTTGACTGCCCTCGACCCCGGAGACTGGTTGGTAGCGTTGGACTTGCAGGACGCCTATTTCCACATCCCCGTCCTGCCGGCCCACCGGCGTTACCTTCGGTTCACGGTAGGCCTCGAGCATTTTCAGTTCACCGTGCTCCCCTTTGGCCTTACCAGTGCCCCTCGGGTGTTCACGAAAGTGATGGCGGTGGTCGCAGCTCATCTGCGCCGGGCAGGGGTTTCAGTCTTCCCCTACCTCGACGACTGGCTGCTGAAGGCGGGCTCGTCCCAGGCAGTTGTCTCCCACCTCCAGACTACGGCCGAACTCCTGCACTCGCTGGGGTTCTCCATCAATGTGCCAAAGTCGCATCTGATTCCTTCTCCACAGCTCCTTTTCATCGGAGCAGTTCTGGACACGACGCAGTTTCGGGCCTATCCTCCCGAACGGCGAGTCCGGGATATTCAGGCTATGATTCCGATCTTTCAGCCCTTATCCTGGGTTTCGGCACGGATGACCCTGAGGCTGCTGGGCCTCATGGCCTCCTGCATCCTGCTGGTCACTCATGCCAGATGGCATATGCGGGCTCTGCAGTGGGACCTGAAGTTCCAGTGGGCGCAGCACCAGGGCGACCTGTCCGATCACGTCCAGATCTCGGAGGGGACTGCAAAACAGTTGCAGTGGTGGCTCTCGAACCGGCAATGGGTCATGGGCAGATCCCTCTCCCTTCCCCAGCCAGAGCACACAGTTGTGACGGACGCGTCCCTTCTGGGATGGGGCGGTCACATGGGAGAGGCGGAGATCAGAGGCCTCTGGTCTCCGGGCGGAGTCCCGGCTCCATATCAACATTCTGGAGCTCCGGGCGATCCGACTTGCACTCAAGGCATTCCTTCCCTCTGTCAAAGGGAAGGTAGTGCAGGTGTTCACAGACAACACCACTGCCATGTGGTACTGCAACAAACAAGGCGGGGTGGGGTCGTGGACCCTTTGTCAGGAGGCTCTGCGCCTCTGGACATGGCTGGAACACCAGGGCATGTTCCTGGTGGTTCAACACCTGGCAGGTTCCCTGAACGCCAGGGCGGACGAACTCAGCCGCAGGTGCATGATGGATCACGAATGGCGTCTTCACTCGGAAGTGGCGCAAGGACTCTTTCTACAGTGGGGAGAGCCTTGGTTAGATCTATTCGCCACCGAAGAGAACGCGCAATGTCATCAGTTCTGCGCGTTGGAATTTCCAAGGCGGCACTCGCTCGGCGACGCTTTTCGTCACGAGTGGAGTTGCGGTCTATTGTACGCCTTTCCGCCTATACCACTTCTACCCAGAGTGTTGAAGAAGATTCGGCACGACCGGGCCCAAGTCATTCTTGTGGCTCCGGACTGGGCTCCAAGAGTTTGGTATCCCGAGCTACTCAATATGAGCGTAGATCCCCCGATCCGTCTGCCTCTTCGGGAGGATCTTCTGTCGCAGCAGCAGGGGACGGTCCTCCACCCGAACCTGTCCAGTCTACACCTGCTTGCGTGGAGATTGAGCGGCGGCAGTTGATTCCTTTCGACTTGCCTCCCGAAGTTTGTGATGTGATTCTGGCAGCCAGGCGTCCCTCCACTAAGGTGGTATACGCCTGCAGGTGGAACAAATTTGTGGCATGGTGCACAGCAAAGGCTGTGGATCCCCTTTCTGCCCCTCTTTCTGAGGTCCTTCTGTTCCTTCTCTCTCTGGCCCAACAGGGTTCTGCCCTGGGTACCATCAAGGGTTATCTTTGTGCTATCTCGGCCTTCCTCAGGCTCCCTGATCAGCCCTCCCTTTTCAAGTCCCCTGTTGTTAACAGGTTCTTAAAAGGCATTACTCACCTCTTCCCTCCTGTTCCGTTTGTGATGCCTCAGTGGGACTTAAACTTGGTTCTTACCTTTTTAATGTGCGCTCCCTTTGAGCCTCTACATAACTGTCCTCTTCGTCTTCTGACTCTGAAGACAGCCTTTCTGGTGGCCATCACCTCCGCTCGGCGGGTGAGTGAGCTCCAGGCTCTATCTTGCAAACCTCCCTTTCTGTCTGTTCATCCAGACAAGGTTGTTCTTCGGACGCGTCCGTCCTTCTTGCCAAAGGTGGTTACTGCTTTCCACATTGGGCAGACCATCACTTTGCCCACCTTCTTTCCGCCTCCGCATCCTTCCAGAGAGGAAAAGAGGCTCCACCGTCTGGACCCAAAACGTGCGCTCTCCTTCTATATTGACCGCACAAAACACTTCCGGGTGGATGACCAGCTCTTTATTGGCTACGTGGGCGCCAAAAAGGTCGGGCGGTGCACAAGAGGACCATCTCCCGCTGGGTTACCTTGTGCATCAAGACCTGCTATTCTTTGGCTAAAAAGGAGCCTCCTGTTGGGCTGCGTGCCCATTCCACCAGGGCAACGGCTGCTACCACGGCCTTGGGCCGCGGTGTTCCGCTGCCGGTTATCTGTCAGGCAGCTACGTGGGCCTCGCTGCACACGTTTACAAAGCATTACTGCCTTGACAGTCAGGTCCGGAGGGACGGCTTCTTTGGCCGTTCTGTCCTCCAGGACTTCCTTGTCTGATCTTTGTTCGCAGACCCACCACCGGGGTTGGTATTGCTGGGGTATCTATTCTAAGGTAAGGAATCTGTCACTAACGTGTCTCTTTCAGATGCACAAGTTACTAACTTGTGTAACGATATATCTGTAAGAGACAGTAGTTAGTGACAGATTCCTTACCGCCCCACCCATCCTCCCCGTTCTGCGAACTGATTTCTAGGGTTAAGGACATCCCTTTCAGGGCCCTAGTATTTTTCAGACACCTATGTCAGCTTCTTGCATGGCTCTGCGTTCCTGGCGCGGAAAGTCGTGTACAGAACTGACGTCAGCGCGCAGGGGCGGCGTCTAAGTACTGCCCGCGACGTCATCCCGGCGATCACGACGCCGACGACGGACGCGGAGCCGCACGACGCCGCCTACCGACGCGCAAGGGTACTGCTACGCAAAAAACTTTTCCGGATCCAGCCTGACGCCTGGGGATATTCTAAGGTAAGGAATCTGTCACTAACTACTGTCTCTTACAGATATATCGTTACACAAGTTAGTAACTTGTGCATTAATAAGGACGAAGGTCATGGCAGCAGATCAAATGAAAAACATCTTTATATGAATTGTATGTAAAGAGGATAGACACAAAACAATCAAATTTCCTAAAGGTACTCAGTGTAAAAAATGAACACGGTGTTAATGATGATGATAAAGTCTCAAATGTGATCAGAGCGGAATAACAGCAACAGACCGAATACCAATTAAAATTGGTTAGATCAGAGTGTTCACATATTTTAATCCATGTAGTTCAGATTCTGCACCTTGCATTTTTAATTCATCAGGTCTTTACAGGCTTGTACACCGTCAGCGTTTGACCCGGACATGATTGACTCAGTAATCATCAAGGTGAAGAAGAGTAGACTGAGCACTTGAGGTGTGTATGTAACTAGAAAAAAAAGAATCAACCAAACTTAATTCTCATGGCCAAAGAGGCACAAAAGGAATGGGAGAGGTGACTTGCATTCCAAGGTTAAAAAAATAGGAAACCTGCAAAAAATTAAGATGAAAAACAAGGGAAGAAAAAATTAATTTATTTAAATTATGTCACAAAAACCCATTGAGCTAGGTCACACATGACTCTCAAAATGGTTACAGCTGTACCATTGGGGGTGTGACCCTCGTTCATTACTATAGAGGAGGACCTAGACAGCAACAAAGTGGAAAAGCATGGAGAGAACTTCTCAGCAATAATTGCTGGTGCCCATCTTAACGTAGAGGGAGAATAATAAGGACAGTGTACAAAAGGGCATTGGTATAATCATACCTAGGGCCCAAATTAATCCAATCAGAAAATTGAAAGACAATCAACAAATCTTTAAAGGAAAAATTTATAAAAATTGACGGATGGTGATAGCTTGTGAAGAGGTCCATTAAATAGGAATATCTGATAGAGACATCTAGCCGCAGATTCCTTACCTTGAATTTCCCAGGTGTCAGACTGGATCTGGAAGACTTTTCTTCATGCAATACCCCACCATGCCGGAGGTGGTGTCGGTGGGCTCTGCTTGAGGTCAGCGTCGTCCACGCCGGAAGTGACATCCGCGTCAACTTTATAGGCGCGACCACAGCGCGCTGACGTCAGTTATTTTCTTTCCATGCCAGTCAAGCGCTGATCCATCAAGAGAGCTACGCTCTCACTTTTTGACTTTTTGTCAACCCCTTTTTTCTCTGTAAGTCATGTTCTGACTGCCGTCCATGGCTCTGAAAGCTTTGAGGGATCGGTCCCTAAAGCTGCTTGCGGCCAGGCAGGCGACGTCGCACCTGTCTCCTCAGAGGTCTGGGTCCCGATCGAGAGGAAGGTCCCAGGCCCGCTCCAGGAGTCCCAAATCCTCTTCGTCGAACTCACAATGTTCGTGACACTCAAGTAAGAGGCACAAGAATGCTCAGACTTCTCCCCGTCCGTTGGCCAACGCGATGGGGGAGCCTCGGCGTTCAAGGCCTTGTTCTCTGTAACCTACTTCTGGGTCGGCTCCATGCCTCCCCACTTCTCCTGGAGCTGGAGCGACCTCTCCTCAATTCAAAGAATTTTATGAGGCCATGCACCTCATTTTTGAGTAGCCTGCCTCCTCCGGCACGCCTTCGGCCCCGCAGGGTGAGAGGGAGCTCCATCAGGTTCCATGCCGGCGGCTCCTGGCTCCGGTGTCCCTCATTGGATCCAGCCATGGATCCTGACCGGCTCTGGTCGTGCCATTGTGACCTTCCACGATGCCGGTCCCCACAGTGATGCTCTTGGCGCGATCGGCGCCAGCTCTATTCTCATCCCCAATGACGCAGAGCCAGTACCGTGTCGACCGACGACAATTCCTGCGCCAACAGGACCAACAGGTCCTAGGTCGATTCCTGAGCTAGGATTGGTAGAAGAATAGGAGGGGTTGCTGGGTCCTTTGGAAGACCAGCCTTATGAACAGGACATGGACTGGTATGAGGAATTGGGTGAAGCCAGCAGACTGGATACCTCTCCAGATACTGGCATGCTTTCTCCCCCCACCGTGGCTACATAGGAGGGAGCATCTTAAGCAATGGTGGTGCGTAGGGCATCTGAGATCCTTGAACTCCAGCTACCCTCAGTGGCGGTCAAGTCTAACATCTTGACAGAAGTGCTTCAGCCGGGAGCTTCTTCTTCAGAACCCTTGCTCACTTTTGATGAAGCCCTCACGGACGTCCTTCTGGGAACATGGTCCAAACCCAGCACAGGGACTCCTGTGAACAGGATGATCGCCCGCCGCCACCGCCCTTCCCCAGGCCACCCAAACTTCCTCCCTACCCACCCCACCGAGCTTGGTAGTCCAAGCCTCTACCTCCCAGGGCAGGGAATCCAAGGGGCTGGACAGTTGGGGAAGTAAATATTTCTTCTGCCAGTCTTGCATTACGGTTGGTGAACACCGAATGCTTATTGGGCCGTTATTCCCACACTCTGTGGGAAACGGTTGCGCAAGTGGTGCCATAGGTCTTGGAGGAGGCCCAGGCCAAAACCTTCCCAAGCAGTAACAGAGATGCAGCAAAGTTCGCCATTCGATGGTGCTTAGACACGACCCCTGCGCAGACGAGAATGCACTTCATTCTGACCTCGTGGGTCGGGATGCCGGAGGTCCAGTCAAGCCACCACCACCCGGGAGCTTTAACCTCCAAACCCTCCTAGTCTTGCCCTTCAAGAACATGGGTGTCCAGTTAGTGGCAGGATCTGCCATCACCTCCACCACTGGCAAACTATTGCCTTGGACAGGTGGGTTCTCCAGAATATCTGAAGGGGCTACTCCCTCCCTTTCAAAGCCATTCCTCCCTCCATGCCTTCATCCTTTGACCAACTGATGGAGGATCATCTACTTTTGCTCCAGGGAAAGTCATGGCTCACTTGGCTAAGGGAGCCATAGAGTGTGTTCCGGTGCCAGAAGTAGGCTGTGGTTGCTATTCCCACTACTTTCTGGTCCTGAAGAAGGACAAGGGCCTTAATTCTATCCTTGACCTACCGGACCTCATCTACTTCCTAAAAAAGGAGTAATTCAAGATGCTCATGTTGGCTCAGGTCTAGTCTGCCCTGGACCCAGGAGACTGGATGGTAGCGTTGGACTTACAGGGCGCATATCTTCATATCCCCGTCCTGCCTGCTCACAGGCAGGGGAGAGGTGTGGCGCAGCGGCCAGGGCAGCTGACTCCGGGGCTCAGAGTTCGATCCCCGGCGGCAGCTCAGCCCAGCACCAGGTGACTCTGGGCAATAGCTCGCTTAATCTTCCCGACGGCCCCCAGTGCCTTGAGACCCTTAGGGGTGATTTGTTCACGCTTTACAAATACCCGGTTTATTATTATTATTACATGCATCACCTGCGATTCACGGCGGGCCACGAGCACTTTCAGTTCATGGTGACCCCTTTTGGCCTTACCAGAGCCCCTCGAGTGTTCACCAAGGTGATGGCGGTGGTCGCAGATCATCTGCAGAGATGAGGGGTATCAGTCTTCCACTATCTCGACGACTGGCTGTTGAAGGCAGGCTTGCCCCAGGTTGTCGTCTACCACCTCCAGACTAAGGCGGATCTCCAGCATTTGCTGGGGTTCACTATCAACGTGCCAAAGTCACACCTGACTCCCTCTCAGACTCTCCCTTTCATCAGAGGTGTTCTGGACACAGTGCAGTTTTGGGCCTATCCTCCCGAACAGAGGGTCCAGGATATTCAGGCTATGATATTGATGTTTCAGCCTCTATCCTTGATTTCGGTGAGAATGACTCTGAGGCTGCTGGGCCTCGAGGCCTCCTGCATCCTGCTAGCAACACATGCCAGATGGAATATGGGGGCTCTGCTGAAGGACCTGAAGCTTCAGTGGGCGCAGCATTATGGGAATTTCTCCGACATGGTCCAGATCTCGGACAGAACTGCACGAGATCTGCAGTGGTGGCTGTCGAACCGCGATTGGGTCAGAGGCAGACCCCTCTTCCTTCCCCAACCAGATCTCATAGTAGTGACAGATGAGTCACTTCTGGGGTGGGGTGGCCATCTGGGAGAAGTGGAGATCAGAGTTCTCTGGTCTGTGGTGAAATCTAGGCTCCACATCAACATGCTGAAGCTCCGAGCGATCTGATTGGCATTGAAAGCCTTTTTACCCTCCATCAAAGGAAGGCTAGTTCAATTGTTCACAGACAACACCACTGCCAAGTGGTACTGCAACATACAGGGCATAGTGGGGTTGTGGACTCTTTATCAAGAGCCCCTGCATCTCTGGACATGGCTGGAGCAGCAAGGCATATCCCTGGTGGTTCAACACCTGGCAGGTTCCCTGAACGCCAGGGTGGACGAACACAGCTGTTGATGGTTAGGGGATCACAATTAGCATCTCCACCCGGAGGTTGTGCAAGGTCTCTTTCAGCAGAGGGGAGAGCCTTGGTTAGATCTGTTCACCTCAGCAGAGAACGTGCAATGTCAGCAGTTTCACGCGTTGGAGTTTCCTAGGTGGCTCTCGCTCGGCAATGCTTTTTGTCTCGAGAGGGAACTCAGGGCTCCTGTTCGCCTTTCTGCCCTTACCACTCCTTCCCAGAGCTCTCAAAAAGATGAGGAACGACCGGGCCCAAGTCATCCTTGTGGCTCTGGACTGGGCACAGACAGTCTGGTATCCTCAGCTTCTGCAAAGAAGCATCAAACCTCCAATCAGGCTGCCCCTTCGGGAGAATCTTGTGTCGCAGCAGCATGGAGGGTCCTCCACCTGAACCGATCAACTCTATGCCTTCTTGCATGTAGATTAAGCAGCGGCAGGTGATAGCTTTCGACCTTCCTCCTGAAGTTTGTAATGTTATTCTGGCAGCCAGGCATCCCTCCACTATGACGGTATACGCCTGTCGGTGGAAGAAATCTGTAATATATTGTACAGAGAAGTCTATCGACCCTCTGTCTGCTTTCCTTTCTGATGTTTTACTGTTTATTTTGACCCTTGCCCAGCAGGACTGTGCTCTGGGCACCCTCATAGGGTATTTGTCTGCATTCATGATGCTGCCAGACCAACCAACTTTATTTAAGTCACCCATTGTACATAGATTCCTAAAAGGCCTTGTACATATGTTTCCACCTTCATTATGCTTCAGTAGAGCCTTAACTTGGTTCTCACCTTCCTCATGTGTACTCATTATGAGCCTCTGCATAATTGCCCCCTCCAACAGCTCACAATAAAAACAGCCTTTTTAGTGGCAAATACATCTGCTAGGAGGGTGAGAGAGCTGCAGGCTCCATCGTTCAAGCCTCCCTTTTGGACACTATGCCCTGACAAGTTGGTGCTTTGCACTAGAGCCTCTTCCCTCCCGGAAGTGGTAACACCTTTCCATGTGAGACAATCTGTCACACTGCCCACTTTCTATGCTCCTCCACATCCCTCTAAGGAGGAAAAGTGACTCCACCGTCTGGACACACAAAGAGGTTTGTCGTTCTACCTTGACCGCATGAAAGAGTTCCGGGTGGACAAACAACTCTTTGTAGGGAATGTAGGTAGGAAGAAAGGTTGAGCGGTGCAGAAAAGGACTATATCACGATGGGTCATTCTCTGCATCAAGCTCTGCTTCACTTTGGCAAAGAAGCAGCCGTCTTTGGCTTAAGAGCACATTCCACCAGAGCTAAAGCTGCTACCACTGCGTTAGCATGTGGAGTCCCAGTCCTGGAAATCTGTCAGGCAGCAACATGGGCATCCCTGCTCACTTTTACCAAGCATTACTGCCTGGACAGTCAGGTCCACAGGGACGGCTATTTTACCCATTTGGGCTTGCAGGACTTTCTAGCCTAAAGCATGTCTGCAGTCCCTGCTCCGAGGATGGTATTGCTTGGGTATCTATTCAAAGGTAATGAATCTTCTGCTCGATGTCTCTATCAGATAGACAAGTTACTTATATTCGGTAACGCCTTATCTGGTAGGGACAGTATCTAGCCACAGATTCCTTAAAAACGCACCCAACCTCCCAGCACTGCGGACTAGTTTCTACGGTCAAGGTTGTTCCCTTTCAGGGCCCTAGTTTTTAAACACACCAATGTCAGTACTCTTCATGGCTCCACGTTTCTGTTGTGGAAAGTCGTGAAAAGTAACTGAGTTCAGTGCGCCGAGGTGGTGCCTGTATAGGTGACCCGGACCACACTTCTGACGTGGACAGCACTTACTACATCAGGCGGAGCCAATTGATGCCACCTACCGGCGCACAGGAGTATTGCTCAAAGAAAAATCCTCTAGATCCAGTCTGACGCCTGGGAAATTCAAAGGTAAGGAATCTGCAGCTAGATACTGTCTCTACCAGATAAGGCATTACCTAAGGTAGGTAACTTGTCCTACAAGCCTAGAACAGAACGTGATCATTTTCCATAAAACTGGATCAGAAGTACTATGCAATTGGAAAACATGTCAAGGGGGAGGTTTATTTTTATAATATTGCAGGTAATGGCCATTTAATCATAAATGGGTTTTGTAGAAAAAAACTTTCAGAATTCCTGTTGATCAATCCAGATCAGATTGGAGAAAACCATCTGTCCAAGAAGGCTCAAAGTCTAGACAAAGGATAGTAAGGTGAATCAATTTCAAGGTCAACTAGTGAATAAAACACCCTATTCTATCCAGGTTGAACAATCATCCAATGTATCCATACTATCGCATACAAATTATCTTATTCGATTTGTTAAAGGTATTCAGTTCATATATGATAGTCACTTCTGATAGATATTTTTTTAAATGCAGATTCCTTACCTTAAAATAGTCCTCAGGTGCCAGACCTGTTCCAAAAAACGTATCTCTAGCAATGTTCCCACACTCCCCTAGCTATATAAGCGCCATTCTGGCGAGCTGACGTCATTTCCTTTCTTTCTATGCCTTCTACTCTGCTCCCAATTTTGTTGGTCTAATGGCGACTTCTAAAAATCAAACACAATCCACTGTTCTGGGAAACGATGTCCCTTCATAAGACTACAGGTTTCAAACTATGCCACGGCTGTAGAAAACAGATGTTGGTCACAGACCACCATTAAGTGTATCTCTCAGACTTGGGCTTGGAATATGCCTTAGTGTTGTGCAGCAAGCGTGCCCTTGTGCACCCATAGGCAATACAGAACTGAGAAGTGAAACTGTACATTGCTAAATAAAAGACGACGTTGCGGGCCTCAATTTGGTCCTGATCCAAGTTGAGGGTGCAGATTCGCTCCCACAGGCGGTCAACCTGGGCCTTTGGTGATGCCACATCAAATTGATGCCTTTAAAGAGGTTATGCTCCAGATATGTGGCCTTCTTCCTATGCATCTATGAGTCCCAGAGGATCTGCAGGGGCCCCTAGTGGGTTTACCGTGGGCAGAGCCATCCTCTATGCCATCTGACACCCTGGGACCTGTTACTAGACCTATACCGACTCTGGTACAGACTTCCACCCTGCCTCCATCATCTACACCAGTCGCTCCCTCGTCTATGTCAGTACTAATGCCTGCGGCGCCAAAAGAGGATCTGGTGCTGATTCTGATGCATGACCCTGAACTTACTTCAGCCCGATCCAGACCAGTGTCGCAATATGAAATTACTAAAGCTCACACGGTCACTATACAACTTGACTCTGATCCAGTGCACTTCTAGGGCAGATGTGCCTTCCAGAGGTCTCACACTTTTTTGTGCTCTGATTCTGACCAAAGCTCACCACCACTCAGAGATGATGATGGTGGGGATGATCTACTCCCGTCCTGTGATGACAATCTTTACATGGACTTACAAGAGGCTAGTAGGCTTTATAATTCCCCCAATGCTTCTCCCTATGCACAGTTGCATTCCCCATTTGGACCACCAACAGAAAAGAGTTCATCATTTGCAGTAGTAGTCTTACAAGCAGCTAAGATCTTGATCTTACAACTGCCTAAGACTAATGCCCTTATAGAAATCTGTACCTGGACAAAGCCCTGTTCTTGCCAACTGGTGAATAGGCAGGTGGCCAGGCATTACAGACCAGGACTAGGAGATCCTGATTTTCGCACTTACCATCCTACTTCAGAAAATCTTGTGGTTGAAGCATCAGCCATTGAGGTGAACCCCAGTTCTTTCCCATTACTTCTCCATACAGGGATTCTAAGAGGTTTAAGGGGTCTGGAAGGTGTTCTTTGATTAGCCTAGCATTGAGATCTGTCAAAGCAAACTGCCTATTAGATTGATATATACATGCTGCCTCAGACATAGCTAGTGAGATCTTGCCGGTGGTCGTGGAAGGGTCAAACAATACAGGATTGCCAAGTTGCAGCCACAATTGTGATTCCACTGGCCTTGATGCTACTGATTGGGAAAATGTGTTGCAGCATTGTGATGCTCTACCACCATGCATGGAGGAATGTGCACTCCACCAGATTTCCTGGAGGACAAACAGGCCTGTCTCTTGGATATTCCTTTTGATGGTTCATGCCTCTTCGGCTAGAAAGGTGATTCTGCCCTGGAATGTTTCAAAGAAAGTAGTGGTACAGCTCATCACCTGGGTCTTCGCACAGGCTTCCTTTGATTGGTATTGTCCAGGATATGGTAACGTTCAGAGCATTTCCTCTGTGGCAACAATTCTGGCACATTCAGGCTATGGTACTGATATTTCACCCTCTGTCCTGGATCTCTGTAAAAGCAGCTCTGAGGCTTCTTGGCCTTTTCGCCTCCTATATTGACTAAGCCATATGTGACTCTGCAATAGAATCTGAAGTTCCAATGAGATCCGCACTAAGGAAACCTATTGAATACAATCTACTAGTGTCAGCAAATCTACTTGAGAAGCAGCCCTCTGACCACTACCACCCGCATTAGAAAATGGCACTAGGGGATGCTAAATCTCACTCCTGCTCGCATTTGTGGAGCATCACAGGAAAACATTCTGCCATGCTGCGATTGGCGGAATTTGGCCAGAACTCTGCGTTACGCGAGTAATGCGGAGTCTCCAAATTCCGCACATTCCGTGGGCACCCCTACTAAGAACTTGGATCGTCTTCTTGCATAAAGTTATTACTCTTCCATGTTGGGCAATCCATCGCGTTGCCTATGTTCTTTTCTCCTCCTCACACCTTGAAAGAGGAGGAGAGGCTTAATCTGCTGAACCCCGAAAGAACTTTAAGCTTTTATATTGATCGCACCAAGGAACACCGTGTGGATGATCAGCTCTTTGTCAGGTTCTCCAGGGTGGAGAAGAGGTAGGCTCTGGAGAAGAGGACCATCAGTGTGGATAGTCACCTGCATCAAGATCTGCTATTCACTGGCCATGAAGCAGCCACTGTAAAGTTAGAGAGCCCATTCCACTAGGACTAAGGCTGCTACCTCTTTGTTGGCACGCAGAGTGCCTGTCCTTGCCATCTGCCAGGCTGTGACAAGGGCATCTGTGCATACATTCACAAAGCACTAATGTCTTGACAGCTAGGTCCAGCAGGAAGGACATTTCGCTTGCCTCTACCTGCAAGACGTTTTGGTTTAAGTCCATCCACAGACCCTCCACCTTGGGAAGTACTGTACTGGTATCTGTTGAGGTGAGAAACCTGGGTTTAGAAGTATCCATCAGAAGAACAAGTTACTTACCTTCAGTACTGCTCTTTCTCGTGGATACTCTATCTAAATGCAGATTCCTCACTGCCCTCGCACCTCCCAGTTGCGTGGACTGGCCTCTTTTTGACATCTAAAAAGGTTCCAAATTAGGAATCTGCGCACTACCAATTATTCACACTCCATTTCCGAGGGTGCAGAAAGAGACAAGCGAGAAACTACCACCAGCGCATAGAGGTGGCGCTGACATGCAGCTCAACTGCCTCACTTACGGGGCGATACAGTCAACGCAGACCTACGTGGCGCCACCTAGCAACACGCAGGAGCATTGCTAAAGAAACGTTTTCCAGATCGTCTGGAACCTAGTGAGTATTCTAAGGTGAGGAATATGCAGTTAGATAGAGTATCCACCAGAAAGAGCCCTACCAAAGGTAAGTAACTTGTTCGTCTAGTCATCCAGCAGCATTCACATGTATTTAGCAATGTAGAAAGATTGACTCCCTTAGATGGCTTAACTCGCTCTACTACTTGCCATCTAATGTCAATTTCATTGTGATTGCACGCAAGATAAAGAGAGATCAAAAGGAGTGTTGTCCGCTTTGCATCTGATTCTGCTCTTCTGTTCAATGATCCTTTCTCGAACACTGTATGAGATTACATGTGCATAATTACTTTGGTGGAATTGCATTTCGTGTAATGCCTTTTAATGTATTTGTGATCTTGTGTTTGAATTTTTTGTGTTGGCAGTAAGACAGCAAACAGAGCAGGTTCCCCCACCTAAAGTGGCCAATTACTGGAGGAAGACCCCATAGGTTAGGGAGGTTACCATGAGAGAGAGTCCACATGCTTGGATGGTCCCGGATGTTTTTACCTTTTTTTAAAGAAAAAAGAGACTATTCATTACTAATCCACTTGTGTGTAATGTTGACCAAGGTTTTTAATGGTCCTGGTGATCTTGTTGGATCTTGGACCAAATTAACAGAATGTCATCAATGTATCTCTTCCAAACACATTTATTGCCAAAATTGGAATCATTTGTGTCTCAAAATTGTCCACATAGTGGATTGTACAATTGGGAGAAAACAAGCGCCTTCTTTTGTAAGTAAATGGTCCTCTTATTTAAAATAACTCATAGTGAGAGCAATGTTGAGTAGTGATGTTAAGAATTCAGTTGAAATCTGCATAAGGAAGGTCTAGAATTAGCCAAACTTTCTAGTATTTTGATGCCTTCAAGCTTTGGAATATTACTATACAAGAACTCAATGTCTAAGCTAGTAATGGGTCCTTTGTAATATCAAATTTAGGTTCTGATTTTGATTATCAAGGTCCATGCTGTCTCTTCCATACTTCTGGGCCATAAGGACAAACAGTTTAATGTATTACCCTAGTGGTTCCAATGTGGAGTCACAGCCCGAAACAATGGCACAGTAGGTCTGCTTGCCGGGTTAGTAATGTTTTTGTGGAGTTTTGGTAATATGTAAATCGCTGGTGTTCATGGTGTTTTGTTGTTGAAAAAACAGGAATTCATTGTGGCTAATGTAACAAGCATCTACAGTCTCTTCTTTGACTCTCAAAATTGTTTCTTTGATACGTTTAAGAGGATTTCCATTGAGGACAGTGTAATGTTCCTCATTGAATAGTTGTATCAAGAGTTTGATTCTTGCAATTGTTCTTATCCGTTGCAACAGTTCCACCACCTTTGTCAGCTGGCTTTATAATAATGTCACGATTGGCCTTTAAATTATTGGGTCTTTCCTGTCTAGTGAGATTATTTTGGATAGAGTCAAGAGTTTTTGATTTCGGATGTTTCCTTGAGAACCAAGGTTAGTATCTCAGGAGGCATTGCAGAATAAGGAGGGTTTAAATTGGAGTTAGTCTCATGCTGGTTGCATCAATGAATATATTTTAATTATTATTGGCAAAGGATTTGCTGAAAGATTTAGGAGCTCCTCGTGTAAAGTATGGAAATCACTAAGTTCTGTGGGTACGGATATTAACCTTTAGTTAAGGCTTTAACAGGCACGGAATAAAACACAATTGAAGTTACTGATGAGAACTGTACTTTCAAAAATCTCATTCTAGAATAGGCATAACCCATTATTGTCTGCTAGTGAGAAAGACTAGCAAAAAAGATGTACCTGTGACTAGCGCAGGTATCCAAGGCCTGAGCAGTAAAAATCAGCAACACATCTTTGGATGTTAGGGTTCACATTTGCAAAATGAATAAACAATGTTATGGGGAAACAATTCTTGATATTGGTCTCGAACCAGTGTTCTGGGGTCCAAAGGCTCCATCAATAAGAACCTAACCACTGAACTACATAATTAAGGCAGTTAAACTAAATATCGGTAAACAATGTAAAAAGCGGATGCAAGGGCTTCGCTGCTTAGCCATCCTACTTGCAAAAAGATTAACATGACGTTGCCATGATAGGGCCAATGTCAATTTCTTCCTCCCCTTAAAAAGTAAAAAATATCTTCTCTAAAGAGGAATTAAAAATGGTTGTTGACACCGTGGTAATTGATTTCAGGAGTACGTTTTGGCAAATCTATCTTAACTTAAGTAGAGCTCTGCAGTTTTCTCTAGAACATTTAAACCCACCTTCCCGTCTTTTAAAATTTTTTTTTTTTTAACATTTCATTATTGTCAATTTACAAATTACATAGGCAGGTCGTATATATGGCAAATAAAGTATCAACATTACAGTTCACACTGAAGGCATCAACAGAACCATAGCAAAATAGCAAATAATAGGTATAGCATTATGCATGTTGATGTGTTGTTCCAATAAAATAAATTAAATAAAGCCATTACGATGTACTCAGTAGAAGTGTTGCCAATAATATACTAATAATAAAATAACAAGAAATAGCTACAAACAGCTGACTAGGGCCATCAGGGTGGCTGCTGAGGCACATGCATATGATCACAATATAACCAATATACATAATGGGAACATCATAGTGGGGGAGAGCGGGGAGTGCAGGGGACTCGGGCCACTTTTCCTTCTGTTGCTAAATTTGTCACCTCCCCTAAATAATTTGACCATGTTCCCCCTATTCTCAGAACTCTCAATTGGCTACAAGTGATAGGTATTGCCTTCAAGCTCTGCTTCATAGCCTAACGTCTGAAGCACAGTCCTTCCCCAACTTCACTACTCTTCTGCCTATTTCTGCCTGCAACTCTCTCCAACTCACCATCAGACCCCAGTCCTACCTCTTTTCCTTCAGAAAGTAGCGAAAGACACATCTCTGCTGTTGATTTCTGGAATAACCGAAAGCTTCCTTTCCTGAACTTTGTCTTGAATGAAACATGACCTGTTACCTACACTCTGTACATGTCAATTCGTGATGTGTTGTACTGTCATTTGTTATCTGTCATGGTTCTCTGTTATTTGTAAAGCACCTAAACCCCCACGGGTTCAGACGACCTATATAAAAAATGTGAAATAAAAGGATGCCAGCACAAAACAGAGACAGTGGAGTGCTGGCAGGCAGTAAGCACTTATTAATCTTGAAAGACTTCAGAAGGCCATTTTGAGATTAAGCCATCTCACTCTTCAAAGAGAAAGCTCAATAAGGATGCCATTTTAGGGTGAGGTTCGCACTCTAGTCCTGACACATTCATACATAAAAGGTCTCAAAACATTGAAGCTACCATGAAAAGAGAGCTTTCTGTACTGAAATTGACACAACGAGCATAATAATAAAGTAATGCCTACCTTGTTACTTGAAGTATGAGCTAAATATGTTTTAAAGGCACTTTATTATTTAAGTTCTTATTTTTAATGAAATACATTTTTATATTTTTGTTTCCACTCTTTAAAAATAACACTACACAATTATTATAGTGCATTTACAGATGTAGATAGATCATACTTCAAGTAAACATTTTGTATTTTTTTAGTGGGGGGAAGTATTCTTTCTAAGATGGCTCTGTATTCTGCATCTCATGCGCTGCAATGGCAGCTTTGTCTAGAAGGTAAAATGATACAGCAAACAGCATGTTGTTAAGGGAGGAATCCCTTCAAAACCCTCTGATTTATATTTTAGAAAAGTAGTGCCAATAGCTCCAGCACAGATCTAACCAGTCCCTCTACCCCAGTTAGCAATACGTCAGTCCAGGATATGCAAAATAAATGACAAAGAGGTTGCCCAGTGCTTTGTAATCTACCTTCACCAATAAATTACTTTCTAAATATTTAGTCATTTGCTATCCTGCTCTCCAGTCTGTGGCCATTAACGTGAAGGCCTCCATTGCTATGTGGATGACCCTCACTCTTGGATGTAATCATTCTGTATTTCCACAGGGCATAACTCAGTCTCATTCACATATTGTTAGGCCATCTAGCGCCATTTAACATCACAACAGCTTTTATACATCTATGAGTGTAGTTTCCAGTCGACTACGGTTAGAACTCTTATCTTTTTTAAAACGTGAATTAATTTCTGGGCCATCTGATTTTAAAGCGGATATACTCAGCTGAAAATGTGGCAAAGGCATGTGGCTGGTATGTCACCTTTGTTGAAATTGGACAGGAATGGCAAAGCTCACAACTCTCTTCCTTCAGTACATGCAGATGTGGTGGGTCATCGGTGCACTGTAAATTTTCTGTTCACTGAAACTGAACTTTTCTGAAAACCTCTAGAAAGCACGGCTGCTTCAATAACTAAGCACAAATCAGGTTATTTTTCATAAATTAATCATCACAAATGTACAAAGATAAATAATTATTACACTTCGAAATAATGTAATAGTGCCTAATTTCTTTAAGTTACTTTGAACGTGCAATTGTGCCTGTTCTCTATTGAAATTCTTTTTGCTACTCTTTGAAGATGTCCATTTCAATATGGAAGGTGCATTTGCGGACATATACCAGCTGCCTGCCTGATATACAGTACCCAATTTTAGTAAACTTTGTTGGCTGGAGTTCTAATGCATTCCATGTGTCACCTGTTCTGTTGTGTCTCTGTGTATTCTTGTCTTATTTAAGTATTGGAACTATTTGGAAACACACTTTTCATAATATCATGCTCCTGAAATGCATGTAAAAAAATGTGATTTGAGTAATCTCACTTTTCTGCTCAAAGGGGAATTCTAAAAGAATTGCAGTTTATGGAATTAATACAGAAATGTGCCGAAACAATAACATATCTGACTACTGTGAAATTATTCTTAGCAATGTAATTTGCAGTTTATATATATACATATATGTATTTATTGCTGTTTGTATTTTGCTAATAAACTTTTGATACCAAGCAAAATAAGTTTATAAGTAATTTTTGGTTACTCTCAGAAGTGAGGGGTGAGGCACTTTCCTTTGCTGGAGGTAGAAGCTGTGTCTATAAATGGATTATTGGTTATATGTTAATGAAAATCTCTCTATCTAGGTGTACGGCTCCCATCCCTGTATCCATCTGAAGCAAGGGCACTGGCTTTCTGTGTGTAATCCCGGCCCCCTGATATACCTCCGTGTTGTCCAGAGATTTTCATTTTTGATTAGTGTTTTTTATCATTAGAGAAGTAATTTAGCTTGGGTAGACATTGCAAATCAGGGCCAAATTTTTCTGGATGACATTTTTAAAAATGGCGGATGTGTTGCAATGATGATGCAATATTTTCGGAACCATGAGACCTATATACTTCATTTTGATGTCAAAACATAGGTTTTGGGGGTCAAGTAGTCTTATAGAGACAGGAAATAATACCTCAGAGCAACCCTTTCACCATTTTCCAAAATAGCAGATATAATAGAGGAAGAAGAGACATATATAGAAATGAAACAAATAATAATGGTTTTTAATCCTTTCATGTATACACCAAACAATGTTTATGATCTGAATATGAAAACAAATGTTTATCACTCCTGTTTTAGACACATTTTCATAGTTCACTCTATTTATTTGTTTCAGCAATTGCTTGTGGGTACATTTGCAGAATGTACCACATTTGAGAGGAGCATATCGACCAGGACATCTTTTTGTAGCACAGGTTTTGCAGCTACATGTACGTGTAGTTCTGTCGGTAGAGGCTTCAGAAATTTCATAGGTTTTAGCACCCCGTCAATATTTTTCCAACCAAATTCACATGGATCTTTCTCTACATATGCATGATCCAAAACATTTACACATCTTCTGATTAAGTAGAACACTCTTTAAATATGTCCATGCATAGAATATGACGTCCGTGGAAAGTCACTTAGCGGGACTGATCTCTTGAACTCACTTTACTGAAGATACTAAAATGTGTGACAATCAGAACTCGTTTTCCACACGCACAAGGTATTTT
Organism: Calotriton arnoldi; assembly: GCA_963921515.1. Lineage (NCBI taxonomy): Eukaryota > Metazoa > Chordata > Amphibia > Caudata > Salamandridae > Calotriton > Calotriton arnoldi. Next base: position 19,408 of record CAWUFW010001186.1, read on the forward strand.
TCTACGTCTTTAAAGTCACATTATTCTTCGGTCTCAGCAAATCCTTTTAGAAGTTTCACAGGTTGAACAGTTAAAGCTCCAAGCTTTGTTCCAATTTTGCTCATAGTGTTAATCACCCGTAAGAATGTGTGCTTTGAAAAGAACACTAGGCATCTCTGGATCAAGTTTCTTTTACAGAATTTGAAGCAGGATTATGGGCCTTATTGCAAGGTTGGTAGTACGACTGCCGAAGGACCGCATCAGCCCACGGCGCTGGCGGTCCAAAGACTGCCGTATTATGAGTTGACCATGGGGCCGGCGGTGTGGAGGCGGAGATCTTGCAGCGGTGGTGAGTGCTTTTCCCAAATATATCGATGCCTGTGTGTGCATTTCGACTGCAGATATATTTGATGCACACATATGCATGAAATATGTGGAAAAATACCATAGACCCATTATGGGAGTTCAGCCCATAAGTGGGCAGTCCCAACAATGGGTATATGGTTCGAAAATGACTCACTTGTAGATCGCCACAAACAGGGTCGTAATTCTCAGCGTGAAGATCCTGTAATGAAGAGGGGACCTGGAGAAAGGGATCCATGTCGGAATCTGCCTGGAAGAAGCATGGGTGCGCACCCCAAATGCTTCATGACTACCACCTTGAAGCAGGCGGTCGGACCGCCGTGGTCCGCTCATGGACCAGGCAACTTGTAATATGAATGGCGGTGCAGTTCCCCTGTACTGCCCTGCCAGTGGTCTCTGCGGTCCAGGGCAGTCTTCGCAAAGCCGATCCGCCCAACTCTTAATACGGCGGTTGGAACGGCGAGCTATCTGCGCTCAGACCGCAACTGCCAATACGGCGGTCAACAGGACCGCCAAACTCGTAATAAGGCCCAAAGTGTCTTTTGTCGCCTGTTCTATAGCGTATCCATAACTCTCACAATGCTTGACTTATGAACATTGCAATAAATCTGAGTAGCATGATCATAATGTGTGTCATTTGACAGTACAATGACTTGATTGGAACCATTTCGAACAACCCACTCAACATGTGGCACAACACGAAGGTCAGCTTCCTCCAATTTGCTGTTAAGTTCTTGAACAATATCTCTGCAGGCAACAACTCCTGATCGACAATCATTCCACTTGCAATAATTAAAAATTCAGTGTTCACTGAAGCATTAGCAATGGTTTGGTGAGTAACCTCTCCAAGTTCATCTTGTTCGATGTTGATGACCAGAATTTATCAAGTTGCACAGTGTAGGTGTCGAATTTTTGATGCAGGCAAGGTCAGTTGTTCCACTTGTAGACATTTGTCTGATTCTCTCACATTCTTTAACAGATAGTTCAAGATAACTGTCAAAGACAATGTGCAGTTCTTGCAAGGCACACTGATTTTGATATCTATACAACAGTCTGAACGACCTCTCCGAAGTTCTGCATGGATGAAATCTTGACCATTCGCAACTGTGACATATAGTCCACAACAACAGCAGTTTTCAATGAGGACACCTTTTTGAATAGAAATTCTTCAAGTGAAAGGTTTTTTTTTTTCGATCTCTTGTACAGGTTTGTGCTTCACTGGGTTTGTTGCAGCATCTCCATCAAATAATGTGTTTGTTGGAAGAAGCAATCACAAGGAGATGATGGACGGAGCGCTGAAACTTTTCAGACACTCTCCCCCAGTCACAGATCTGGGTTGAATCCATCATCGTTCTTTAGCTCACTTCGCCACCCCAGTTCAGACACAGCTATATGCAAATCAGTCTCGACCCTGTGCCTCATGGGAACAGTCCAGCCCGAACTGCCAAGCCATGTCTTTCCTGGACCAGAAACAAGCATCCTGGGACCGGTTTCGGGCTAACAGCCTTCATCAGCCAGGCTAGCTTGAATCCAGTGGCAAAGTGAGCAAGGGACCCACGTCTGGGGATACCCTGCCGTCATCGTTCTTTAGCTCACTTATGTGACTGGGGGTGAGTGTCTGAAAAGTTTCAGCGTTCCGTCCATCATCTTGTGTTTGCTTTGTTCGCCCTAAGTTGGTAGGGTATGCCCAGACGTGGGTCCCTTGCTCACTTTGCCACTGGATTTGCCTGGCTGATGAGGGCTGTTAGCCCGAAACCGGTCCCAGGATGCTTGTCTCCAGCGCCACAAACGGAGCCGAATTTAGTGCCTCCCCGAATGGCTCCATAGCCTGTGGTACCAAATCCAACGTATCCTGCTTTCCCGGCTCCGGGATCGGTTCCGTTGCTTTTTTTAAATGCGATGTCTGGCTTGTTCGCCAGAGCAGCAAACCCTACTGGTGCGCCTGTTGGCCCCATGGGACCGTTGACATATTCCCTAGGAGATTTGCCACCTCACTTTCCCCAGCACAACTCATGCCTTTCATGCCTATGGCTCCAGAGAGTTGGCTTTTTCCGACAGCAAGATTTTCGACGCTGTTGCAGTCTTTGGAGGGACGAGGTCCTCTAGATGGTTCATCCACAGCACCGTGTGGTTCCGAACCGGTGCTGTCACGACCTCGACCAGCTTCCACTCCTGTCCCTGTGGCCCTCCCTTCGATGCTGATCCCGAAGTCACCGGCACCGCGTCTGGCACTGCCGATGCCGGTTTCGAGGATGAGGTTTTGGACAGAGGCGCAAACACTCTTGGAGGAAGAAGAGTACCAGGAGGAACATGGAGGGGCTGAGGAGGGAGAGATTGTAGACCCGGATTTTGAGAGTTTACAGGAGGCTCGTGGCCTGGACACCTCTCCTGAGTGGGGACTTTTGTCACCAAAGGGCTTGCCAACGCAGGAGGTGACCACATATCACGCTGTGATCAGAAAGGCCGCAGACCTCTTGGAGGTCTAATATTCTGATGGAGGCGCTTCCTCTATTTCAGAACCTTTACTTCCCTTCAATGAGACGTTGACAGAGCCCATTCTCGGTGTCTGGCAGAAGCCAATGTCCACTCTAGGGGTTTCCAGGACCGTGGCAAGGAGGTACAAGGTGGCTCCAGGGGATCCTGCTTTTCTGTTCACCCATCGTTCGCTGGCAAGCTTGGTGGTCCAGACTTCGTGCTCTTCGAGGCTGTCTGCAGGTTCCTTCCCAACTACGCTTGCGGACAGGGAGTCAAAGCGCATGGAGTAATCAGCAAAGAAGGTGTTCTCCTAGGGGAGTATGGCCCTTAAGTCCACAAATGCCACAGGCCTTTTGGGTCCCTACATCCATGCCCTCATGGACTCAGCCAGGGAGGTTGTCCCAAAGTTGCCCAAGGAGGTACAAGGGCATTTCTCAGAGGTATTATCGGATGCCTAAGCTGCTGCCCGCCAAGTGATAAACTCTGGTCTGGACACGGTCGATTCAGTTGCCAGGGCCATGGGATCGTCTGTGGCTACTAGGAGGCACGCATGGTTTGGTGGTTTGGGATTCTCGCCTGATGTCCAGGTTACATTGCTGGATTTGCCCTTCGATGGATCTTGCCTGTTTGGTGCTAAAGTGGATTCGGCGCTGCAGCGCTTTAAGGACAGTCAAACCACAGCAAGGTCTTTCGGACTTCAATCTCAACCCAGGAGCTTTGGGCAGTTCCACAAGTTTCGTGACTTTGGAAGAAACTTGCCCTTTCGTGCCAGGCAACAGCCACAGCAGCAGCAGGCAAATCGCTTGTACAGGTCCTACAGGGAAAGGGCAGAGGTCGTCTGCGGAGTGCTGCACCACAGCAAGTCTCCTCCTTCCTCTTCTGCCCCTCCAGCTGGTGTGGCAGGAAAGCAGCTCTAGCTCCACCATCCTAGAGCATACTTGTTCCGTGGGAGGACAGGTGTCCCATTTTCTACAGCATTGGAGGTCTGTTACTATAGATCTTTGGGCGTTGAACATCGTAGAGAATGGGTATGCCCTACCCTTCCGGGAGTTCCCCCCTCCTTTCCCTCCCCATCAGGGCTTTTGTTCGGAAGAGCATCTTCTGCTGCTCCAGCAGGAGGTTGTCATTGCTGCAAAATGGTGCAATCGAGGTGGTTCCGGAGCAGGAAAGGGGTCAGGGGTGCTATTCTCAGTACTTCCTGATTCCCAAGAAGGGTGGTCATTTACGACCGATCCTCGACCTCAGGGTTTTGAATTTTTACCTCAAACAGGAGAAATTCAAAAAGTTGACCCAGGCTCAGGTTCTTCTTGCGCTGCAGAAGGAAGACTGTATGGTGTTGATTGATTTGCAGGATGTGTATTTTCACATTCCCATCCTGAAGTCGCATCAGAAGTATCTTCGTTTTACGGTTGGGTCTTAACACTACCATTTTGCGGTCCTTCCGTTCGGTCTTACTTCCGCACCTCGAGTCTTTATAAATGTGATGGCGGTGGTGTCAGCACATCTCAGAAGATCGGGGTTTCCTGCTTTTTCCTAGCTGGATTAACGGCTGCTCAAAGCAAAGTCGCCAGAGATGGTGCTGCATCATTTGCAGGTAACAACACAACTGTTGTTCGAGGTGGGATTTTCGATAAATGTACCCAAATCTCACTTGGTGCCCTCTCAGCGCAACCTGTTCATAGGGGTAGTACTGGACACTACTGTAAGTCATGCCTTCCTGCCTCTACAGAGGATTCAAGACATCCAGGCTATGATTCCAGTTTTTCAGAATGGAGCGGCTGTTCCAGTCTGAAGGTCTTGCGCCTGCTCGGTCTTTTTGCTTCCTGCATACTGTTGGTCAACGCTGCATGCGGGCATATGAGGGCCCTCCAGTGGTGCCTCCGCAGGCAGTGGTTTCAACACAACGGCGATCTCGAAGAGGTGGTCAGAATCTCCAGAGACACTGCAGAGGAGCTGCTATGGTGGAGTGTTCCAGGCAACCTGTCTCAAGGGAAGCCGTTTCAACCTCCTTCTCCGGTGGCCACAGTGATAACGATTGCCTCCACTCGAGGGTGGGGAGCCCATCTGGGGGATCTGGAGGTCAAAGGTCTTTGGTCTCCAGAGGAAAGATTGTTTCACATCAATCTTGTAGAATTGCAGGCGATACGTTTGACTCTCAAGGCCATCCTCCCTTAACGGACAACACAACCGCGATGTGGTACATCAACAAACAGGGAGGAGGAGGGTTGTATCTTCTCTGCAAAAAGGCTCTGCGAATCTGGTCCTGGGTTCAGGACCATCAGATTTGCGTAATCGCAAATCATCTGCCGGAAAACTGAATGTGTGTGTGGACAGTCTCAGTCGCCATTATTCGGCCGATCACGATCATCCGGAGGTGGTCCTTCACATTTTCAGGACGTGGGGGTTTCCTCAGTTGGACCTGTTTGCCACTCACGAGAATGCGCACTGCTCTGCATTCTGCAGTCTCCAGTATACGACGCAGGGAGCATTGGGGGACGTGTTTCAGTTAGATTGGGGCTCACAGCTTCTTGACTTGTTTCCTCCCATACCCTTGATTCCTCGGGTTCTGAGGAAGATTCGCCAAGGCCGGGCCCAAGTCATATTGATCGCCCCGGATTGGCTGAGAAGGGTATGGTACACAGACCTCCTTTGCCTCTCATTGCACCCTCCGCTCCGTTTCCCTCTCAGGGCAGACCTCCTCTCGCAGTCGCTGGGGCAGGTTCTACACCCCAACCGCCAGAGACTGCATCTTCATGCCTGGAGATTGAACTGGGCAACCTGTGTTCCTTCTCTCTCCCACCGGATGTGGTGGATGTTATATTATCAGCCAGAAGACACTCCACCAAATCTGTCTGTTCTGGTAGGTGGGCCAAGTTTGTTAAATGGTGTGGAGAGAGATCGATTGATCCTTTGCAGGCCCATTTATCTGATGTTCTGAGTTTCTCTCTTTCCCTAGCGCAACTGGGTTGTGCAGTAGCTACTGTTAAGGGCTACTTGTCTGCCTTGTCGGCTTTTCTCTGTTTACCAGATCAACCCTCGTTGTTTAAATCTTCCAAATTTATGAGATTCATTAAGGGTCTCACAAATAGGTTTCCTCCCACTCATTTGATCATGCCTCAGTGGGATTTGAATTTAGTTCTCACATTATGGATGGGTTCACCCTTTGAACCACTAAATAGTTGTCCCTTAATGTTTCTAGCGTTTAAAACTATATATTTGGAGGCAATCACTTCTGCTAGGATGGTGAGTGAATTGCAGGCTCTTAGCTCCAAGCCTCCTTTTCATCATTCCATGTGGATAAGATGGTTCTTAGTACCAGAGCTGCTTTCCTGCCTAAGGTGGTCACTCCTTTCCACTTGGGGCAGTCCATCACCTTACCCACTTTCCATCCTGCCTCTTACCCTTCTAAGAAGGAGGAGAGACTTAATCGCCTGGACCCCAGGAGAAGGGTCAGTTTCTACTTGGACAGATCCAAGGACTTCAGGTTGGATGATCAACTCTTCATTGGTTTTGTGGGCAAGAAGAAGGGCAAGGCTGTCCACAAAAGAACGCTGTCCAGGTGGATCATACTGTGTATCAAGATCTGCTACGCCTTGGCCAAGAAGGAGCCTCCTGAAGGTATTTGCGCTCATTCTACCAGAGCTAAGTTGTCTTCTTCGGCTTTGGCTAGAGGTGTCCCTGTGGTAGACATCTGCAAGGCAGCAACTTGGGCATCCCTCCACACTTTTGCGAAGCACAATTGCTTGGATTCGGAGGTGAGTAGGGACGGCCTTTTTGCTCTTTCTGTGCTGCAGGATTTTTTGGTATAGGCAGGCAGGCACCCTCCCCCGGGAGCGGGACTGCGTGGGGATTCAATTTAAAAGGTGAGGAATCCACAGGCAGATGTATCCATACAGAACAAGTTACTTACCTTCGGTAACGCTTTTTCTGGTGGATACAGTTTCTGCCTGTGGTTTCCTCACTACCTGTCTACTTATACCGAAAAAATAATCAATGTGTATTTTATGTGAATTATTGTTGGAATCTTGTGATACTTGGCACTAGGAAATGTCTGCGTGAAGAAAAGAGAATTGCCCTCAATCTGCAGGTCTTGCGTGAAGTCGGAGAGATCTGCAGGAGAAAAAAAGAAAGGACTGCACACAGATGGTTGCATGGAACATAAACTACTCTTAATGCTTTGCTGCTCATTCCCGGTGGATCTGGGCTAATGGTGGATATAGGCTTGCTCGTCTCTGACTACTCCCTACACTCACAACTAATCGAAGAAACACTGCAAGAGTTGGATAAGAGTGCATGGTCACAGAATCTCTGATTGGAGTCTTCAGCTCCTGACCTTCTTTGAACAGTAACTGCATGGAGCCTGCGGGGATACGGTGCCCACAGAGGTGCACTGCAGGCTTCCCCGATGGTAATTCAGAAACCTGTGGTTCGAGAACTACTACTAACTGTGAACTCTTCGATGACCAGCTCTGAACCAGTTCCTTCTCCTCTGTAGGAGAAAGCCTACATTTCTTCCAGTTGCTTCTAGGCCTTCACGCTTGTTTCCTGGTGCAACGATAATATGCTAACAAATGACTTGTTACAGTGGCCCCTCCCTAAGGCGCTCCACCTCAACATTACCCTCTGTATCAGGGCATAACGCAGGCCTCTTACAGCCCTTTTGGCACAGGGGGGTCCTCCAAAGGACCACCCATTTAGCCTAAGGCCTATGAAGATCTGTAAGATGTAGGAGTCTGAGCGACCCATCACCATATTCAGTAGGTAGGGTCCATCATTTTACAGTACTCCACTGCTTAGTATGGCCCTTCTGTTTCACTTTTATTTTTGCAAAGATACGGATTAGTGTACACTCAAGAAGGAGCTATTGTTACAAAGTACAGTCCCATCATGTGCTTTCTTTAGGGTCAGGCTACATAAAATGCTCAGTAATACCCAGTGGAAAGATGCAGAATGTAGGCAAGCCCATAATTGGTTAAAGAGCTTCCGCAAAACATCATGCACAAATTAGTCCGGACTGTAATGTTTTTAGTAGGGTTGTCTGACATGGTCCAGAAAGATCGGCGCATGTCAGATGTTCACGATATCCAAATACATTTTTCCACAATGGAAATCAATTGTATCCTTATTGATTATGGCCAATATCTGGCTCTGTTTGCCTCTGATCAACAACTCTGGTTTACGGTACATAGAATCCCTTAGGAGTCTTGAGACTCCTTACATGGCAATCTTGCTGGGAAGGAAGGCGAGCGAGCTAAATTTAACCTTGACACTCCAGAGACATGCTGATCTTTTGTGTTTCACCATCTGTGCCAGGAATTGTGACAGATGTTCACCAATAAACATTTGTGATTTTAATCTACATATTGACGACTTGAATCCAGACCTGCTCAGCAGATTTTGACTTCTCTTGAATGTTTTAATTTAGAACAAATAGTAATGCAGCCCACCCGCGAGGCTGGCCATTCTCTAGATCTTATTTTTTCGAACCCCTCTGGTCCTGGTCAATTCTGCCTTGAAGCTTACCTGATCTGGCCATTTCCCAATTCCTTTTAATGTTCGTTTTACTTTACCTTGCAGACCGCAAGGTCTGATACGGAAAACAGCCAGACCATGGCAAAAATTCTCGGATTCCCACATGCTGGAGACGTTACAGTCCATCCCCTTCAATTGTACGGGTGACCTGGGGCAGGATGTGGGCAGTTTTAATAATTGGCTTGCCAGTGCTCTGGATAGCATCACCCCTTCAAAATCCTTCTGTGGGAGGGCGGGCCGGATAAAAAATACAGCAACACAGCAACTCTCTTCTAACCGCCTCTCATCCATTGGACAATTTAGAACCTTACTACATGACCCACATGCTGCACCACCACCCCTGACTCATACACCTTCCGCATTAAACACACGCAAACAATATAAGCAACATGCCATACCTCACAACTTCGCTTCCCCATGTCTACTTCACAACAATGTTACACCACGAAAACAACACAGCACTCCAACTCACTCTCAAACACCATCTCCACCACATACACACGCAGACCCATCAAAATGCCTTCTTAGCATGCTGGATGAGGAACATGATACAGAACAGCTACACAATTGCTATCCTAATACAGCTAATACCAGCTCTAAAAACACACCTGCTACAAACCCACACAGTACTGACCACTCTTCTACAAAACAAAGTCTCACTATCACCAAAAGCTACTCTCTAAACTGTCTACTAATAAATGCTCGATCCCTCTCTAAAAACAAGCATCACATCTACGACCTTCTCACAGATGCAAAACCAGACATACTATTCATAACCGAATGATGGTTGGGAGAGGATATGGCCCCAGTCCTGCATGAAGCCTTTCCTCTAGGCTATCAAACAATCACCCAAAATCGTATAGCCAAAAAAGGAGGTGGTCTAGCTGTTGTATTCAGGCAAACAATACATATCACTAAAATTGACAACATCTCCATAAAGAATTGTGAGGCTCTTCTAACAAGATGCAATCCTACACCGTCTTCCTCCTGTAACTTCCTGCTCCTTTACAGACCTCCACCTAGCAAGGCAACATTCCCTGACGCACTTCTAGACACAGTTTCAAACCTGATAACAATACACTCCAACCTATGTGTTCTGGGTGACCTCAACATTTGGTTTGACAAACCCAATATGACCCATCCAAAAACAATAATCACTGGCCTAGACGCACTGAACCTCCATCAGATTGTCCACAAACCGACACACACCGCTGGACATATCCTAGATGTCATTTTTGCTAATACTGAACTAGTTACCTTTCAAACTATAACTCCAGTCACATGGTCAGACCACCACTTGCTTGCTTTCCAACATAAAACAACACTAAGCGACTCACCTAAAACTACCTTACATCCATCCACCTATCGGCCGTGGAACAAACTCAATTTGGAACATTTAGAAACACAACTAACATCAAGTACAAATCTGGAAACAATAAATTCTGTTAAAAAACTATATGAGTGGCTACAAGAAGCTTTTGACATCCTGATACCACTCAAAACCACACAACAGAACAAAAGAAAAAAAGCACCTTGGAGAAACATAGAAATAAAAGACATAAAACAACAAATTAGAAAGCTGCAACGTACCTGGCTCAAAACAAACGCCAAACAAGACAAACTTCACCTACAAAAAATTAACAGATTATACAAGTCGGCTATCAAAAAGCTAAGAAAAGGTACTATTCAGACAGAATTCAAAACGCTAAATGTGCAAATAAAGAATTCTATAAAATACTCAATGAATTCCGCAAACCAAATTGCCTAGAAGGAACTCATCCTGTTACTCAAGATTTCACAGACAAACTGGCAAATCATTACACGGACAAAGCAGACAAGTTGGACTCGTACTTAAAACAGAAACAAAGCACCAGCACTAACCCTTGTACAAAACAACAATCCAAGAATACTCTAACCAAGCCTCTCCGTTCCTTCCAACACATCTCACACGATGAATTTATGGACCTGGTCAAAGCAAGCAGGCCTGCCGGCAGCCTTTCTGACCCCTGTCCACCACAAACTTTCAAGACAATTCTTTTAACAACCTCTGCTGCCACTCCAGTAAGAAGAATCATCAACGATTCCTTAACTACCGGAATATTTCCAGAAGAACTCAAAAAATCACACATACGCCCTTTACTGAAGAAAACAAACTCGGACCCGCTGAACCCTGACAACTACAGACCCATTACAAATGGACCTTTCCTGGGCAAACTGATAGAAAGAGCAGCGTTCGCCCAGATGTCACAATTCATTGAAGAGAATGACGTACTCTCAGACTTCCAAACAGGATTCCGTCCGGGAAGAGGCACTGAATCTGCCCTCCTTGCCATCTGGGATGACCTGAAAAATACAGTTGACCGCAACGGAGTTGCTGCGCTACTCCTCTTGGACCTCTTGGCTGCCTTTGACACGGTTGACCATGACACTCTGAAACAAAGACTCTATGAAGCCGGCATAGAGGGAACTGCTCTAGACTGGATCGCGTCCTACCTTCGAAACAGAACTAATGTCATCCATACCCCACCTTTCTCGTCCAAACCGTACTCCACAAAAGCAGGGGTCCCTCAAGGTTCTATCATCTCGCCCATGCTTTTCAACATTTACATGAAGTCATTACCAGTACTGATCAATCAATTTCACCTCACGTGCTATAACTATGCAGATGACACGCAAATACTCCTTCAACTGGAATGCCCCAAAGACATTGGAAAATCACCAATTTTCAGCTGTCTCAGAGCTGTGGATCAGTGGATGACTTGGAGCCATCTCAAATTGAATACTTCAAAACGGAAATACTCACGTGTGGCGATTGGAAACATTACAACCCGCTTGCCGCATGGCCTAATGAACTGGGATCACCACCTAAAGTATCGAAGGAAGTAAGAAACCTCGGAATGACCATGGACTCCAAGCTGTCGATGAATGCCCAAGTGGACAAACTAGCAAGATCAAGCTTTGTCACTATAAAAACGCTGCGACGAATTTTCCCTCATTTGGGATTTCCGCACAAGGTCCAAGCTACCATCTCCCTTGTTCTGTCCAAACTCGATTACGCCAATAGCCTCTACCACGGATCACCTTTAACAACCATGAAAAGACTACAACGGATTCAGAACTCGGCTGCCAGACTACTCTTGCATATCAAACCGCGAGACCACATCTCCCCTGCCTTGAAAGCCCTGCATTGGTTACCGGTTGCCAGAAGATCCACGTTCAAGCTGCTTTGTATCACCCACAAAGCAATACATGGAATGGGACCGCTCTTCATCAGGAATAAAATCACCAAACACATTCAACAGAGGAACCTCCGCTCTAAAGGAGCATCTCGCCTCAAAATCCCAAGATACAAGAAAAAAACATGGGTGGCACATCCTTCTCTGTTCAAGCAGCCAAACTATGGAACTCTTTACCCCCAACATAAGATCCACCGACAACCACCTTATCTTCAGAAAACTACTCAAGAATTGATTCTTCCCCACATAAGCACCATACGCAAACAGAAATTTACAGCATATCCCTCTGTATATAAGCATTTGTTCTCACTATAGACATGTACCTATCTTTGTGTATTGCTTTGTATAAACATGTAGAATAATTATGTTGTTGAGAGGGGAAAAAAAAAATAATAAATAAAAATCATCCTTGGTCTACATGTACTTACTTCCATTGTGCATCTATGTACCTTCCATGTACTTGGATCTGTGTCTCTGTTACTTTTCTCCTGAAAAAGCATATCCAATGCACTACCCTATTTCTCATCCTGTGCCTCTATCAATATCTTTAATCTACATATACTTACCTCCTTTATGTATCTATATACTTTCAATGTACTTATGGATCTATATATTTATCACTTTCTTCTAATTTAGCATTTCCAAGGCACTACCCTATTTCTCAGCCTATATTTCTCTCAATATATCTTCTAGCCCAACCTTCTGACTCATCTCAAACTTCTCTCTACTACTCTACTCTCTCTACTACACTAATACTTATGGGTTCCAGAGTAGCGTGCTACTTGCGCTTCAAAACCCCATCAGGGGTAGCAAGCGCTATATAAATGCAAACCTCTTTCCCTCTTCTATCCCGCCACCTACCCTTCTCTACCCAAATAACTGAATAACATATCCACTACTCAAATTACTTCATATTTTACTATACTAATTTTCAACACTAATCTTAATGGGTTCCGGAGTGGCGTGCTACTCGCCAGAAAAGCGCTTCAACACCCATCAGGGGTAACAAGTGCTATATGAATGCAAACCTTTCTTCCCTTTTTATCCCTCCGCTATCCTTCTCACTCCAAATAACTGACTAATATCCACCACTGAAATTACTTTCATATTTCACCATATTAATTCACCACTAATCCTTTATGGGCTTCCGGAGTAGCGTGCTTCAACACCCCATCAGGGGTAACAAGCGCTATATAAATACAAACCTTTTTTCCTCCTCTATCCTTCTGCTATCATTCCAAATCCAAATAACTGACTAACCTATCCCCCACTTAAAATGTACTTGCATGTTTCACTATACTAATTCAACACTAATCCTCTATGGGTCCCGGAGTAGCGTGCTACTCGCCGAAAAAGCGCTTCGACGCCTCGTCAGGGGTAGTAAGCGCTATATAAATGCAATTACAATACAATACAATGATCAAGAATTTCCAGGTTTTGTATACTATATATACTTGTGAGAAGGTTGTCGGTTCACCCGTTCCCCTCTAAGGCATGAAAAAAATGAGTGGAACTAACGTCAGCACGCCGATGAGGTCTTCTTATGGCTCAGATGACGTCACGCAGAGTCGCGTGTGGAGCTGGTCCATTGTTTCCGTGAATGCTGTGCATTGGGTAATTCAAAAGGTGAGGAATCCACAGGCAGATACAGAATCCACCAGAAAAAGCGTTACCGAAGGTAAGTAACTTGTTCTGGGAGGTCAGAGCATGAATTCCAGCCCCTGGAGGAATTGGCTTTTCTTCATCCTTCAGTACGCACCGAATAAGCGATTTGATAAGTTCAGTTGAATCAGCTTTGCAGACCGCAGCATCAGGTAGAAGAAGATCCATGTCCTCAGCCACTTTGAAACTTTCTGGTAGACTGGGACGTGTTGATGGCTTGTAATGATGTTGCACACATTGGCAAGGCAGTTGGGTTATAAGTTTGCTTCTTTAGTTTTTTATGCCTACGGCTGACACAGCTTTTTTTTCCAGTGGCTACTTCATTGGTACAGTATTGAAAAAGCACCATGGCAGTATCATGTGTGCTGAATGTTCCAGACAAAGAAGAGCTGTCTTCAAAATCAAAATTATCAAGATCAGCAATTGTAAATCCTTTCCTTGGAAGTGGTGGGCTGTCGGATTCACAAGATTTTATAGTATGAGCTGCTAACATGTTCCTGCTCCGTACTATGTCAATATAACTTGTTGATACACCAATCCTATTCATTGAAGTGATTAGCTCTCTACTTTTGCACTTGTCATAGATTGTGTGGGCAGTCATGTGTAGAGGAGTTTTCTTTTTGCTGTGTTGTAATTCATAAAACATGATTTGGAAAAGACAGTACATTCGCAAAGCATAAGCCTGTCGGTTCATGGAATTGTCTTCCACTTCTTCGCTTATCTTCAGAGCCATTATCAATGTTGTTGATTTCTGTTCCGACCTCAAGAACTTTAGTTTCTAACAGTTTTGCTTTGCTGATATTAATCAATGATGTAAAAAATGTTAAGACAACATCAGGCGTTTCTGTTGACCCCCATGATTTGCGTGGCACTCGGGCATCACAAAATTGGTCATTAAGTCCAAAATTTAAATCTTTCAGGGCGTTTCTGGTTCCTGCTGATTTTACTGCGTACTGTGATCTTATTTTGGCAGTAAGAACTTCAGGAGTCAAAGCAGCTGAGTACATCATATCCATTCTTTTTGTTAGACTGACAAAAACGAATTCTGTCATTGTACATTCTCACCAGAAAAATCTTAATTTCATTATTATTGTTCAATACAGTTTCATCAATGTTGACCATTTTTTCTCTGATCTCACTGTGAATCCGTAGCCAGCACTCAAGTGGCTTTAAAACTTAATTTGCTTTTTCAAAGAGTGCAAAATTAACTGAAGGTTGGCGCTTATGTTGCTGCTGGGAGCTCATTGTACATTCATATTTTTGAATGTATGCTTGCATGCAGTTTAGGTGGGTGTACAAATCCTCTTCAAATGCATTCATCCGGCTGTTTAGATAAGGTACTTGGCTGAAAACTGCATCTTGGAATAAACTAGCTGCAGATAAAAACATTTTTGTATTTTGAGACTCGCATACTCTGTGCTTTGTTCTTTCATCAATCCCTTTGGCCCTTGTTCTGGCTAACCCACAGATAACACATTGAAGATCCTCTGCTTTCTGATCAGTTGTTGGAGGTGGACGAGGGGTAGCCATCCATCTTCTAAGTGGATGGGCATTGGGTTTGGTTGTCATTGCTTTCTCAGAAGACTCAGATTCATGCTGTGATTCACTGGTTTCTGAAATTTTTTTAACAGATTTTTTCCATTGTATACAATTTGTAGCACTTGTTGTTACAATGATCGAAATTTAGATCCTCTTCACCCATCAGTTTCAATCTTTTGTGAACTTGCCGTATTGTGCAGCATCTCAAACTCTCTTCTATCCAGCCGCAGTTGGTGTTACCTTTTCTTTTGGATTAGTTTGGCAAAAAAAGACATTTTTCTTTGTTGAAGGAGTCCTCAGATTTTGTAGTTAGCAACACTGTCAGGAGGTAAAGATCCTCTGCTTCCCCCTGCTTCGCTCATGTTTGTGAATTTGAATCAACGGAAAACCTAAACAAAAACAATATTAAAATAGATTGTCAATGTGATGGCTAATACACATCATTATAGAGAAGCTATTTTGGAAAATGGCTGAAGGGTTTCTCTGAGGAGTTTTTTCTGTCTTTATAAGACTACTTGACCCCCAAAACCTATGTTTTGACACCAAAATTAAGTATGTAGGTCTCATGATTCCTGAAATATTACACCATCACTGCAACCCATCCGCCATTTCTAAAAATGTTGTCCAGAAACATTCGACCCGGATTTGCGATCTCTACTCAAGCTAAATTACTTCTCTAATGATACAAAAACACAAATGAAAATCTCTGGACAACAGTTTTTTTACGGAGGTATATCAAGGGGCCAGAACTAGTGGCTAAGAATTAGGCATGGAACATTTAAAAAATACTTGACAGGGAATATATCCCTACACAAGATGTTGTGATTATATATTTACAAGTGATGCTGTGATTTACCTATTGGTATGCATCTACAAATAAAATACAGATGTTGAAAGCGCCTGATCCAAGAGGCACTATGAAGGGTTCTGTAGATGGGAGAGAGAAAACCTTGTAGCCAAGGTTTTATCGTTGGCATTTGGACTTTCCACATCTGCATTACTTGATGGTCTGATGTAAACTTACCATCATGGGTTTCAAAGGAGATAGGCTGAAGGGTATTAAACAAAGACGGGGATACTACCCACCACAAAACTCTTTTTAACTGGTGTGACAAATATAGAGTACTACGACATAAAATGACTAGCATTTTTAAAGCTTTCTTTTCCTTCTGTTCTATATATTTTTTTAACAATAGGTTAAGACAGAACTAAAATCAAAAAGCCATAGATTCTTCGAAGAGACACCTGCGAGATTCAACTTGAGGAGGTATAAGTTGCACCTAGCTAAGTTTAAAAGATTAGTTTATTATGAGGTCGTAGTTTAAGTTGGCAACAAGAGGTGCCAGTTTGAAATACAGATAATACATAAAGTGTGCCAATGAGACAAAAAAAACACACCCAATTGACAAAGAAATCAGAAAATGTACACATGAAGGCTTATGACCCTCAAAGGTGTGGAATTACTCATTTTGGGGACTCAGTATAATTCACAGATGGCACCTTGACACTTTTGTGAATGTGTGAACATGTGGATGTATTTCTGCATGTGCAACAGTGGCTGCTCCTCCGCTAAGGCCGAGGAGCATCGCCCCACTGAAAAAAATAAAATGATAATAACTATTGTTTATATCATTTGATTTTTCCTATATACATCAATGGCTCTCGGGCGGGGCGGGGCTGGCGGCGTAGGTGTAGGAGTGGTTTTCACTCCTGAGGTGCGCAGGACTCCTTGGCCGGCCCTCTCGGGCTGCCTCAAACAGTCCTGCACACTTTGCATGCCACCCACCAGGCTGCATTACACAGCTTGGTGAGGAACATGCAAACCCTCCCAGTCCCCGTCTGAGTGCCGATCCACGCATCCAGAGCAATCACAACGCTGCATTGCAGCGTTGTGATTGGCTATGGGGAGGCTGGGAGGGCGGGTGCTTCCTGCTGCTGACCGGGAGTGCAGGAAGATGTCGGAGGTACGGAGGATGAAGCTCAGAGGCGGCGGCCATTTCAGGTGTGTTTTTTTTCTCCTTTTGTTTAGGCTTAGAGTGCAGTGGCATAGAGTAGATTGTTTCAGACTAGAGTGAAGTGGCATGGAGTGGTGCAGGGTAAAGTGTAGTGATGCAGGGTAGAGTGCAGTGCAAAAAGAACAGATGATGGACGGAATGCTGAACAAATAAAACATTCACTCCCAGTCACAGATCTGGGTTAAATCCATCGTCTTTTTGCTTGCCATGCCATTCCAGTTTGGACCCGGCTAGTATGCAAATCAGTCTTGACCATGCCTATGCGAACAGTCCAGCCCCAATTGCCAGGCCAGGTCCTCCCTGGAACAGAAATCAGCATCCTGGGACCGCTTTCAGGGAATCGCCCCTCATCAGCCAAGCTAGCTTGAATCTGGTGGCATAGCAAACATAGGACTCATGTCTGGGCATGGCCTTCCCACTTAGGGTCACAAAAGCAAAAAGAATAGATGATGGACAGAATGCTGAACAAATCAAACATTCACCCCCCAATCACAGATCTGGGTTTAATCCATTGTTTTTGTACACCACGCCACACCAGTTTGGACCTAGCCATATGCAAATCAGTCTTGACCCAGCTCCCCATGGGAACAGTCCGGCCCGAACTGCCAGGCCAGGTCCTCCCGGAAACAAACATCCTCGGACTGGTTTCGGGGAATCACACCATATCAGCCGGGCTAGCTTGTATCCGGTGGCACAGTGAACACGGGACCCACGTTTGGGCACACCCTTCACACTTAGGGTGACAAAAACAAAAAGAACAGATGATGGACGGAATACTGAAGAAATCAAACATTCACCCCCCAGTCACAGATCTGGGATTGATCCATTGTTTTTTTTTCTCACCATTCAAGTTTGGACCCAGACATATGCAAATCAGTCTTGACCCTGCTCCCCATGAGAGCAGTCCAGCCCGAACTGCCAGAGTGCAGTGGCATAAAGTCGTGGTGTAGAGTGCATTGGGTACAGTGCAGTGTTGCAGAATAGAGTGAAGTGGTGTAGTGTGGAGTGGCCTAGACTATAATGGTGTAGAGTGCAGTGGCAAAGATTACAGTGGTGCATAGTAGAGTGGGGTAGAGTGCACTGGCATGGAGTAGAGTGGTGTAGAGTAGAGAGCGTAGCGTACAGTGGTGCACAGTAGATTAGAGCTATGTAGAGTGGATTGGCATAGAGTAGAGTGGCGTAGAGTGCAGTAGAGCAGAATGGTGCAGAGTAGAGTGCAGTGTTGCAGAGTAGAGTGGCAGAGTGCAGTGGTGTAGAGTGGCGTAGAGTGCATTAATATAGAGTGCTGTGGCATAGAGTGGTGCACAGTAGACTGGAGTAGAGTGCATTGGAGTAGAGTACAGTGACAGAGTGAAATGGTGTAGAGTAGAGTGACCGAGTGCAGTGGCATAGAGTGTTGTAGAGTATAGTGGCGTACAGTGCAGTGGTGCTGAGTAGATTAGAGTAGAGTGCATTGGTTTTGAGTAAAGTGGTGTAGAGTGCATTGGCGTAAAATGCAGTGGTGTAGAGTGCAGTGGCATAGAATAGAGTGGCATAGATTGCAGTGACGTAGAGTGCAGTAGAGTAGAGTGGTGCAGAGAGTGCAGTGTTGCAGAGTAGAGTGGCATAGAGTGCAGTGGTGTAGAGTGGAATAGAATGCAATGGTGTAGAGTAGAGTGATTCAGAGTGCAGTGGCATAGAGTGTTGTGTAGAGTATAGTGGTGTACAGTGCTGAGTAGATTAGAGTAGAGTGCATTGGCATAGAATAGAGTGGTGGAGATTGCACAGGGCTCGAACTACAGGTCTCTAGAGGTGAGACTGGAAGACTTGTCTCTTCTGTTCACTGGCATAATGAATCACTGTTTGACAACTTTTAGATTGATCATTTCTTTTATATCTGCACTTATTGAAAGGAGGGGTATTACTTGACATTACTCGATCCGAAGAGTAGGACAGACACAGGATGTGGCCCAGTAAAATTAGTTTAATATGTACATCGAAGTAGCGCCGTGCAGGCAGGTTTTGATGACCGTGAGCCTCATGGTAAAAATATCATTTATTTTAAACGAAGACTGAGAAAAGCACATTCTAAAATTCACACTATGCCTTTCGTGCAGCACCAGAAGTAGGATCCTGTGAAAGGAACACTTAATGATATCACAGGCCCTGTATTTTGATGTCACGGGGCCCAGGTACGCGGAAAGCACGGGCCTCCGCTAAAACAGAAGGTAAAGAGACCACTGTTGGCGAAGTCCTGTCGGTAGGATAGGATTGTCTTTCATTTTCGGCGCAGGATAATTTTTATGGTTAAATAGATTTTCTCAAGAAATGCTTGCCTGGCCCCCCTGTTAACCCGAAACACTTGGTATCACCCACAAAGTGGTGCTGTATGATGGCATGTTGAAAAGTCTCCACTGTGACGTGTCCTTGGTATAAAACGCCTGTAACCAGGCAGCTGCAGCATTGAACTCAAGGACACCGAATGGAAGGACCGCTGCTGACGGCTGAGAGGCCGAAGCCGCAGGGGCTGAGCAGGGTCCAGAAAGGAAGGGTGCAGGGGTGGTTCCAAGGTGAGTGAATAAACCAAACGAAAACTGAACTGAAAACCAAACCGAACTGAACTTGAAACCACACTGAAAACTAATTTGAAACTGACCTGAAATTCAAGTTTTCCTTAATCATTAATTTCTTCACCCACATTTATGAAAACCATGGCCCCTCCAGCTCCCCTTTCACTTTCGCCTGCCTCCCTTCCATCTCCAAACGCTACCGCTTCCCTGATCTCTCCTTCCCTTTGTTCATCACATGTTCATACTCTTCCCCCTACTCTCCAGTTTCTTTCCTACCACTTCTCTTCCTTTCATTTGACTTCGTCCCTTCCCTCTCTCCCTTCCCCCTACTCTCATCCCATTTCCTACAGCCTTTTGATACACAATCTGTCCAATTCTCTTACCAGCACCTTTCGTACCCAGCGATTCCCTTACCCTATGCACTCTTTTTTATCCCTGCCCATCACCTCCCCTTACGGCTTCAACCTCCCTACCATTTGTCATTCTTTCCTTTCCTCCCTTTCATCTTCCTTTCCATCCACTTCCTTCTCACATCCCATGATACTGTGCCCTTTTCCTTTTCAATCCATTTCAAGCTCAACCCTGGTCTCCCTCACTTTTCCTACCAATCCATTCCCTTATATACCCTTCTGCATCTGTTCTTTATCCTCCCTTTCAAATCCCTTACCATCACCTTATTTAAGCATTCACTTCCCTTCCTTTTTCCTCTCCTGCTTTCACACTCCTGTCCCTTGCCAACCTTCATCTTTCTCTTCGCCTCTCCTCTTCCTCTCCACCCTTATGCCCTTCCCTCCCTTCTTTACCTATCTCTCTTCTCCCCTTCGCTCTCCTCTACCCTTCCGTATCGCCCTCTTCCTTCCCCTTCCATCCTTTCCCATCAACTTCCCTGTCCTTTTCCTTTCTTTTTCCCCTCCTCTCACTTCACATTCCTTACAATCTTCACCTCCCTTTCCTTTCCCCAGTTCTTTCTGCTCTCCTTTTCTTCATGCTCTTCCTTTTCTTTTCCTTTCCTCTTCTCCTGTCCTCTTTCTTTTCTCCTCCACCTTTACTTCGTTCTCTCCTCCCTCCTCTATCTTTTCGCCCCTTCCCTCTTTTCCTATCTTGTCTATCCCTTCCACTTCCCTTCCCTTCGATTCCCTCTTCCTTCCATTCCCTTCCACTTTACTTCCCTTTACTATCTCTCCTGCCCTCCACCCTCTTCATCTTCCCTTCCTTATTTCTTCTCTTCCATTTCTTATCCTCTCTTCTCCTCTCCCTTCCCCTCACCTTCCCATACCTTTCCCTTCCTTACCAATTCCTTATTGCCCCTCTCCCCCTCTTTTCCTTCCTTGTCTCTCCTCCCCCTCCCATCCATACCATTGCTTTCTACTCTATCCCTTCTATTCTTTCCCCTTCCCTTCCTATACCATCCTTTCCTTCCCTGTCTTCTAAACATTTCCCTTCCCACCCGCCTATCTTTTCGATTCTCTGCTCTCCCCTTCCTATCTGCCTTCCCTCCCCTTCCCATCCGCCTTCCCTTCCCTATTTCTCCTCTCCTCTTTATTTCTTTTCCTTCTTTCCCTATCTCTTCTATCCTCTCCACGTTCCTTCCCTATCTCTCCCCTTCACTTCCCTTTCCTTCCTACTCTATCTCCTCTATCCTCTCGCCTATGTTCCTTCTCTATCTCTAGTATCCTTTCCCTTTCCTTCCCATCTTCACAATCTCTATCCTCTCTACTTCCCTCTTCCCTTTCATTTCATTCCCTACTTTCTCCTAGCCTTCTGAATCTCTCCTCTCTCTGTCCACCCTTCCTCTCCTTACATTGTTATATCTTCCCCCTCTAGTCTTCCCTTCCATTCCTTCCCTATCGCTTCTATCCTTTCCGCTTCCCTTTGTTTTCCTTGCCTCTCCCATCGCCTTCCCTCCCTTTCCCTATTTCTTCTTTTTTCCCCTTCCCTCCCTGTCCCTATTCCATTTTTCCCTTTGCTATTTCTCCTCTCCTCTCTTCCCTTCCCTGTACTTTCTTGTCCTCTCCCATCTACTGTCCTCACCTTCCCTTCCCATACCTATCCCTCCCCCTTTCCTCCACTCACCTATTGCTCTCCTCTCTCATCCTGTTACCTTCCTTCTTTCCATATCTTTCTTCTCCTCCGATTCCCATCTGTTCCCATCCCTACTCTACCTTGTCAATCCTTTCTACTTTACTCCCCACCCCTTCCCTCATTTCTCCCCTATCCCTACCATTTTCCCTTCTCTCCTCCCTATCTCTTCTGTCCTCTCTCCATCTCTAGTCCCTTCCCTTCCCACTTACTTTTCTTCCATATTGGTGATTTTCACTGTCCTCCCTTTCCTCACTTCCCTGTCTCTCCTATCCCCTTCCTTCCCTTCCTAACTCTTCTTTCCTCTCACCTTTGTTTCCTCTTCATGTTCCTTCCTACCTTCTCTTCTGTTCTTAGCCCTCCCCCCTCCCCATCCTTTCTTCGTTCCTTCCCTATCTCTTCTATCCTTTCCCCTTCCTTGCTCACACCTCCACTTCTTTCCCTATCTCTTATCTTCTTACCTCTCCTCTTTCCCTACCTTCCTTTATTCCTTCCCTATCATCTATCCCCTTCCTTCCCTGCCATCCTTCCATATCTCTTCTCCCCTTTCCTCTTCTCACCCCTTTGTTCCCCTTTCCTTGCCTTCCTTATCCCTTCTCTACTTCCTCTCCATCTCTCCTCTCTTCTACCCTTCCCTCACCTCTCCTTCCTCAACTTCCCTTCCCTTTGTCCCGATCTCTTCTATAATTTCCCCTTCCTTGTCTTCCCCTCCCTATCACCCCCATCCCCTCCCCTCCATTTGTTCTCTCTTCCCCCTTGCCTCTCTCTCCATGGTCTACTCTTAACCCTTCCCTCCTTCCCCATTCCGTTCCATTACCTTCCTTTCTTTCCTCTACCTACCCCTATTCTTCCTTTCCTTTCCCATCCCATCCCTTCTTATCTTACTTCTCCCACCTCTCCCCTCCCTTCCTTCCCTATATCTTCTGTCCTTTCCCGGTTCACTCCAATCCCCTTCACTATCTTTCCTTTCCCCTTCCTTCCCTATGGCTTCTACCTCCTTCCTCTCCCTCTCCTTCTATTCCCTTCTTGTCTATTTTCCCTTCCCCATCTCTCCTGACCTCTACCTTTCCCTTCTGGGTCTAGCCATGCTTCCTTCGTTATCTTTTCCCCCTCTCGTCTCTCCCCTTCCGATTTCCTTCCCCTTTCTTTCTTCCCTATCACTCCTCTGCCCTCCCCTCCCCTTTCTCTCTCCTCTCCCCTTCCTACCCTAGCTCTTATCTTTTTCTGTTCCCTCATCCCCTTCCCTATCTCTCCGCTGCCCTCTCGTCCCCTTTCCTATCTCTCCTCTCCTTTACCCTTCCCTATCTCTCCTCTTCTCTTTCCTTCCACTCCCCTCTCCTTCCCTGGCTTTCACCTTCTCTCCCTTTCTTCATTCTTTCTGTTTCACGGGGACTTCTTTTTTTTATTTTATTTTTGCATCTTCAAATACATACAACATATGCGCAATGCGCACAACTGCCCCCCCCTGCCCCCCGTGTGACAACAGGAGACATTGATTTTACATTATATCATCATACAACAAGAGGCATTATACTAATCCATACCGTCCTACAGTACTCTAAAGGGCTTTTAGGGTGTATCCCTGACATCTGCAACATCCAGAGGGTTAGTAAGTAAATAGGCTGTCAGTGGGGACCAGACGTCCTTTGGCCTAGAGGGAGCCGGAAGTTCCTCTGCATAATATGCCAGTTGATCTCTGCAAAACACCAAATCGTGTATCCAGTCCTTAAAGTATGGGGCTTTTTTACTGTCCCATGTTTGTGCTACTTTCCTCTTAGCTAGTAATACTGCTATCAGCACCAGTCGCCTATTCTCCGGTTTTAAGCGCTTCACCAGCCCCAGCAGGCAAATCCATGGGGAGCAATCCACTTTCTCCGACATCATGACTGTTAAAGCTTGCGTGACCAACACCCAGAATTCCTTAACCCTGAAACAATCCCATGCAAGATGAATGAAATCAGCCTCTTGTGTCCCACACCTTTTGCATCTAGCTGTCTCTCGGAGGCCAAACCTATGTAATTGAAGGGGAGTATAATATAGCTGCTGTAAATATTTAAAGTGAATTATGCATAAGTTACAATTTGCCGTCAGCCGTTTGGTCATCGAACAGCTGACCTAATGCCTGTTCCCATCACTCTCGTGCCTGGCTGAGTACAGGCGCAGTGTCCGACTGCATGGTGTTGTATAGTCGGGTGACCAGCCTACCTCGCGATGGGCCTGCCAATAGTGTCTGCAGAGGGCTCAAAGTGTCTGGTGCAGTGGGGTGTCTGTCGTTGAAAGCCTTGAGTGCCTCTCGCAAACTGTAGTAAGTGAAAACTAACATTAGCGCACCCTGATGTCTATCGCTTATCTGTTCCATCGAGTTGAAGGTGCCCTCCGGATATACATCACCCATTGTAACTATATCCATATCCGCCAGAATCTCCAGCGCCCTTTTGTCCTGGGTTACCGAAAGTTTAGGATGGTATGCTATTGGAAGAGCCGGGGCATATACAAGTTGTCTGCCTGCACGTTTCGCCATAGCGTGCCATGCCTGTGCCGTGCAGTCAGCAGTGCACATGTCTCTGAAGGGATATGTAGAGTTTGCTTTCGAGATTAATGCCACTAGAGGATCCGGGCCCATGTCATCCGCTTCCACTGCCACGTGCGGAAGGGTGGAGGGAAGAACCAGTAATGAGCAAACTGGGCCTGTGCACATAGATAGTACAAGTACAGATCAGGCGCAGTGAACCCCCCCTGTGAATATGGCCTTGTAAGGGTATTCCAGCTACACCGGGATTTCTTGCCTGCCCAGACCAGACGAAGTAATATCGAACGCAGCCGTGCGAAGAAAACCCTTGTTAACTTGATAGGGACGTTGGTGACGAGGTATAGAAACCGAGGTAGAATGACCATTTTTATTACTGCTATTCTATCTGCTAGAGAGAGAGGCAGGCCAATCCATCTATTCTCTCAGTACCATCTCGGGGTCAGAGTGCACCCACACCCCTAAATACCTGACATGGTCCGACGACCATTCGAGTGGGTATTCCATTTGAAACTGCGGTGTACTAGATGTGAGTGGAAAGACAGAGGATTTTCCCCAGTTAATTCGTAGCCCCGATAAGTGTTCATATTTAATATATTCCCGGATAAGTGGATGCAAGTTCACCTCCGGGTCCCGGATATACAGAACCATGTCATCCGCATACATGGAGATTATAAGGGGGCGTTGACTAAACTGGAGGGCAGCATTCGCGTATCTCTGTCGCACAACACAGGCCAGTGGTTCCATCACAATGGCAAAAAAGGATAGGGGAGAGTGGGCAACCCTGTCTGGTTCCTTTGTGTATTTTAAAGGGTTTAGAATGGTAATTATTAATTCGCACCCTCACCAGCGGTGCTGTTTAGAGAATCTCTATCCATCTTATGAAGGGGAACGGCAAGCCCATTCTCCTTAAAGTATCAAACATATACCCTGTTGTATTCCTCTTAGGGTATCCGTATATAGGTTTTCCTGTATCATGTCCTTATATAGGCATAAATTCCAAGTCCTCCAAATACAGGCATGGTCTCCGACATCCGTCCACCCTAACGTCTACAACGAGTTCTTGAAGAATTGACCCTTAGGCTTCGGGAGTTTCCCTAGCACAGGACTATTGATTTCTTCAAGGACTCATCTATTATGCATGAACCGTTATACCTTAGGGGTTCATTCATGACGTCTTCCGCTGTCCGATTCACGTCAATGCTAACACTCTGAGGTACCTCTCAGGTATAAATATACCTTCCCTAGCCCCTGTAAATCAGAGGAGACCTCGACTTCAGAGGAGCCCGTTTCCCAGCCTGACGCACTGAGAAGACGCTGTCATCCCTGCACGCAGAGAGTCCAGCTTCCAGTGATCTGACTTCCCTCGCGGGGTGTTGGAGTTCGAGTCTGGCAAGAGATTCCCACCTCTCTCATTCTTAAGATATGGAGCTGACTAGAACCTAGAGGGACTCTTGGCATACTAGACTTAACATACTCTTAGTATACCATAGTAAGGAATACTTCACCTACTTCATACCTCTCCCTACACCTAGGTTAGGTTAGGAACATTGGGGTAGAACTAGCTTAGAGACGCATCGTATGAGTACTCGCATTTTTAGTTTGTGTTATTTATGTAAATGAATATCTACTAAAGAACATGCTAGCGCAGTATTATTTCTTCCTACTGCTTACGCTGTACATTATTTATCTTGCATACTGTCTTGTGATCGTAACAGCACATTTTACTTACACGAGAAACAAGACTGTTCAATAAATCTTTTATTGAAACGCCCGTCTGTTCTTTCTGTGTAACTTTGAAGAAAACTAAGTATGCACGAGTGAGCTGAGTGAAATAGTTATCTATTGTTTCCACGACTCTGGGACACGTTCTGATTCTAAAGGGAAACAAAGTTGTCATGTTTTGCGGCTGCCAGAAACTACTCCCTTCTTGTTTGTCAAGGAGTTTCTAGTGGCCTCTGAGCTAGCTGGCACAAGTAATTAAGTTTAATATACTCGAGAGGGACATACTGACCTTAGTCCTATGTCAAACCTATAGGGGATATTATTCCAATGCGCAGAGCCTATTAGGGAAATAGGAGCTACACTACATGGCGCCCAACGTGGGGTAAGGCGGTAATTTAACGCTAGATACTGAGTAACTCAGCCATGCTTTTCCTCTCAGAGACCCCTACCCATATACTCCAAAAGACGTCTGGAGTGGGCAGGGTTAAGTATCCGCCACGGCTACATTGGGAAGTACCCTATATATTAGCTGCTTGGTTTGCTCAACGTTGAAGGATACAGTGTTCCAAAATATTGTGCACCTTATCTTTGTTTCCTTGAAACTTGTTCTACATTTTTAAAACAACAAAATGCCTGACTCCGACACTGAAACCGGAAACGGTGGAGCTGCGGATCAGCCAGCTGCAACAGCTTATAACATCACAGGTTTTATTGAAACCGAGGAGGGTGTTATAGACATCCCTCAAAACTTAAGAAGAGCCAACACTCTAAAACTTATAAAACACGGACTACCACCAAGAGGCGGTAGAGCAGTTTTCGTGATAGAGGCACACGAATCCTTTCAGACAGAGGTATTCTATTCATGGGTAATATTTCCTGAATCCAATCCAGTAACACACGTGTTTCACTTCTTCAAAGAAGATGATCCACCAGAGGAATACATTCCTTTCGAGGATATAGAAATTCCATTAACATACCAAGAGCATCAGCTCTGGTTTAAAGGTGCCCTAAAACATCACAGAAACATTACCAGGCTCGGTCCACTAGGTAGACCAGGAGCAACATGGCCGATTCTAGCCGGCTACACACCTCATCCTGAACTTGATATAATGTCAGATGAGGAACTACTTGTTCAACTACAAGAACTAATAAAAATCTACAGACAATTGGTCCAATATGTCATGCGAACTTTCACAGTCCAACCACCATTGACACTTCCAAATCAAACTCCCCAACAGGGGAATACACTAAAAATTACACCACAGACTCTCTACGCAGTCATGGGTAAAATGCCCACAAAACGTGAGCAAATTCCATTCTGGATAGCTCAAAAAATTACTCAAATCGAAGCAGTATTTCCAAATACTAGCCCGTATGAGAAACACAGAATCCTAACTATCAGTTTACCGATGGGGATCACACCACAACTGGAAGATTGCACCACTTGGGGCTCAGTCTTTGCTGCCATCTATACTAAAACACATGGCATTCCGTCAATTGCGGTATTACCTGATGTCCTGAAACAAATTCAAAACGAATACGGGGCAGAGCCTGCTCTAAATTTAGGTATGAAATTACTGAAAAATTTCGACCAGGTCTCAACAATAATATTATCTAATATTAAAGGAGAGGCAGCAGCAGTGGCGATCCGCCAAAAATTAAGGGAATTCGATGTTACAGAACATCAAACTGAGCTACCCAGAATAATAGAACAATCTTATGCAGAATTAGGCAGAGATAGTTTGGGTGGAAGACCAGTGAAGCCAAAACTATCTGAAAGTCCTGAGAAGGACTCAATTAAACAAACTCCTACATCTTCTAAAAAGAAGTGGGAGACTAATAAACAACATTCAAACGAGAAACGTTCTCAATCCCGAGGTAGGTCTCCTCAAAAGGAGCCCTCTGAAAGGAGGTATAACCTCAGGAATAGGGATAATTTGAGAAAACCTGACAGGTATCAAGATACTGATACACGTTCCTCTCGTCCCTTTCAGATCTCATCACAGACTTCGGAAAGAAGAGGACGATCAGAACATAGAGAAGAACGCGTGAAATCCAAAGAAGAAAAACACGCTACAAAAAACAAAACAAAACCTCAATTCTCCAAAAGAAAGTACCAGGTCTAAAGATCAGACATGCCGAGAATACTGAGAACACAACTCAAGAACGGAGAATGGGCTCAGACAATGCTGGACAGTGCAGCAGAAGTCACAATAGCTCGCCAGAACCTGAAGGAACTTCTGGAGATAGTGGACTTGAATGAGTACATTACAGTAGAGACTGTAGACACCAGGGTTAGTACTCCACAAAAGTTATATGAAATAACACTCCGGATGGAGGGAGACAAACCTAGACAGGTGAAAGCACTTTTTGGGAAAGACTATCAAGGGGCTATGACATACTTCTAGCAGAAAAAGACTGGCCACCACAATTTGTCAGGGAGTGCCCACACGGCCAGGACATTATTATGCCTGCCTTCTCCAACCATATTCCAATTCACCTAAAATATACATATGCCAGGAAATGGGCAGTAGCCCAGGCCCCAGCACTATACAAAAATCATGTAGGATGGGACGAGGACTCACCTCACCATAAAATACATCTGAAACATGAACCGACTGCACAAAGGCAGTACCCAATAAAGCAAGAAGCTAAAAAACAAGTCAGGGAGATCTTAGATCAACTTGAATACCAAGGGGTGATTGAAACATGCACCTCCTCAATGAACAATCCTTTGTTTCCTGTCTCCAAACCAGACAATACATATCGTCTAGTTTTGGATTACAGACACTTAAACACTTGTTCTAAAACTTTTGCAGTACAAAATGCACATAGCACAGCATTAATGAATAACATTGTGCGTAAAAAATATAAAACCACATTAGACATCTTAAATGGTTTCTTTTGTCAAAACATAGCACCCGAAAGCAGGTACTTAACAGCTTTCTCCATAATGGGGACCCAGCGTCAATTTTGTCGACTCCCACAAGGGTTCAAGAACAGCCCAGGTTTATTCTCAGCGAGGGGAACGGAGTTACTACAAATTTATGACAATGAGGCATTGTCCTATGTCGATGACATCTGACGGACGATGACCTGGACAGACACTTGAACGGGGTGAGCACCATTATACTGGGATTCGCCTCTGAGGGCTACAAATTCAACTTCAAGAAGTCCAGAATTGCCCATCTCAATGTCCTATTTCTAGGTTATGAGCTTTCAAGTGAAGGCAAGAGCTTGGCAGCTAACTTTCTAGAGAAATGTGCGCTGCTCCAACCTCCAAAAACGCTAAAAAACTTACAATCCATCCTGGGTTTCCTCAATTTTGGAAGAACATACATTCTAAATTACGCAGAAAGGGTTAAACCTCTCTACGCATTAATCAAACCTGATTTTTCAATCAAGAATTGGACACAAGAACACACAGACATCTTGCGTTCACTCCAGGCTAATATGTTGGCAACAAATCACTTACAAACACGCGTAAGTCAACGCAACCTGGTGATCCGAATAATTTCGGGTCAATGCGGATTCACCTACTTAACCTTCAATGAGGGTGAGAAAATACCAATTGCTTACAAATCTCATTTGTATACACAAGCGGAAATGCGCTTCAGTTCAACTGAAAAAATTCTGACAGCAGTTCAAACCGCTGTAGCAAAAGAAAGAGCCCTAGCACAAGGGAAACGCATTATTGTCGTAACCCCGGTACCAGCTTTAGAAGCGGTTACAAAAGCAAGCATTCCAAATGCTAAAGCATTACATCCAAGATGGATACAATGGGTTAATTCTCTTGCTGCAACAGATGTTGAATATGTTTTTGACCCAGATTTAAAAACACAAGCATTCCTGCAATATGAACAAGAATGTCCTCTGCCCACTGAAATTCTGCCTCTCGATCAGTACGAATTCATAATTTATACTGACAGATCCGCACAAACTGCAACAGGGAGTAAGCAAGCTTACAGTGCAGCGTGTGCAATCGTTAAAGGTCGCATGCGAGATGGCATCTTCAGACCTATGGTCACAAAAACTCAATCTCTAGGAGATTGCACAGCTCAGCGAGCTGAACTACAAGCATTCAAACTGGCACTTGAAAGTACAGATCGAGAATTCCCCACATTGATAGTGTGCGATTCCTTTTACTGTGTTCAGTCATATAATGAATATATGCAAAATTGGCTTGAAAATGGGTTCAAAGATGCGAAAGGTGGCACAATAAAGCACAAAACGCTTTGGGAACAAGTAGTTCAGTTGAAAACGAACTACCAAAGGCTCACTTGATCCACACACTGAGTCATCAACGTGATGGCGTTCACGTTGCAGCGAATTCATTGGCTGACGAAGCCGCAAAGGGGGCTGTTCAGACGGCTTCCGTAGCTGCGATCACTCGTTCAAAAACAAAAATAGACGGTGAGATCATGTTGGCTGTCAATGCTTCAACCAAGGGCAGCAGTGCAGCGTTACCAAAAAAGTTTCCACTCAAGTACTCTTATGTAATTGATGCGAACAACGTTCCTTTTGCTCGAATCCCTGGAGTGGGGGATAGGGTAATTCCAAACAAGGAACGTAGATTAGGACTAATCCTAGCAGCACACGAAGGGATAGCTTCTGCCCATGCAGGTGTTTCTGCCACAGTATCTTTACTAAAGCAAAGATATTGGTGGCCTGGCATTCGGAAACAAACAAAGAACTATGTTTTAGAATGTGATATTTGCCAACAGATGAAAGTCTCAACAGTAAAACGTCCTGTGCAGACACCCCTGTTAATTTCAGACAAACCATTAGCTTGTGTTTACCTGGACCACTGCGGTCCCTTGCAAAGGGACGGTAACTATAAATATATCATGGTCGCAGTGGATTCTTGCTCTAGGTTCCTATGGATATGGCCTCAGCGCTCGGCTGACGCTCGAACTGTTATAAAAGATTTGCGAGTCTTTATCGGCACCTATGCAATAGGCACGCTACATTCTGACCAGGGCCCTGCGTTTAGCTCTCGGGCTTACAAAGAAGCCATGGCCAGTCTGGGCGTTGCATTGCGGTACTTCTCTCCATTCCATCCTGAGGGAAATTCGGTTGTGGAAAGGAAAAACCGGGACA
This sequence comes from Calotriton arnoldi, assembly GCA_963921515.1. Taxonomy (NCBI): domain Eukaryota; kingdom Metazoa; phylum Chordata; class Amphibia; order Caudata; family Salamandridae; genus Calotriton; species Calotriton arnoldi. Next base: position 50,189 of record CAWUFW010001186.1, read on the forward strand.
TAAAGCAGTCTATAACAGCTAGGGTATTAGGTTCGGGTGACGGGTGGGTCAAACATCTTTATGGGGTCCAACGCTCATTGAACAACCTGCCAAGAAGTTCTCTAGGGGGGGGTCACTCCATATGAGGTCCTATTTGGGACAAGAATGTGGGTACCAGATCTCGATGACGTAGGCACAGTGGTGGAAAATAAAACGTTTGATATCAAAGATCGTTTGGCTGTTTTACAGGAACTGAATGAGTTAAGAACAAAACAAAGCAACGTATTCCTACAGCCAACCACCACTGGGGAAAAACCGGCGGTCCCAGCAAGGCCTGTCTGGATTCCAAAAGTTGGGGATCTAGTCAGAGAAAAGATTGCGGACAAGAGGGAATTTGGACCTTCTTACAGACAACCAGTACCTGTCCTAGCAGTTTAAGGAACAAGAACAGTACTTCTGCCGCCCCTTGCTGGAAGAAAGGAGAAAAGATTTGTGTCCATCAACCTCATCAAACCACAGTATGTGGCCAATACTAAATAGTAGGCCTCGTGGACTCCGACCTAGTAGCAGACGCACTCCTCTCGCTACTATCCAAGAGGTTCAGACTGAAAGACTGATAACCATCGAGAATTCAGCTGTAACAGATGAAGGACTAGGCAACAATGCAATGGAACTCATCCCTCTTGAAAATCAAGTAACAGTTCATCCAAATACGCCTGTCTACACCAATGTAGCAAGTGATCAACTGGTTCCAGTGATTTCTACAAATCCTGATGCAATTCCAACAATTGACAGAACTGCTTCTGGCTATTTCATTAACTTTGATACTTTCTCAGAAGATCCGAGTGAACCTGAAACGACGCCAGCATCATTCAAACTCAAGCAGCAAGGACAAGACTTTCTTCACTTTTTGAAAAAGACTTATTTGGTTTCTCCATGGATTGAACTCTGGATTACATCTGGACTTTTTGTTTTCCTGCTCTGGCTAGCTTTGGTTACAACTGTGAGCATGCCTATAAGTGGCAGATACATCCATGTGAACATTGAAGGAAAAGACGTGAACGTACTTTTGAAACCTCATAAATCTTCCCATCGTGAAGCAAGAGACTTGTCATCAGTGAACATCACAGCCGTTCCTATACAGGATGGTATAGTGTGGGACAAAACAGATTTTGACATCTTCGGCCCGACGGAACATTTGAACATTCCACATTTGTTTAAAGTTTCACTAAGTGATCTAATTTCGTCCAGTACCTACTCTGATGATTGGGACTTTGAGACTGTTAATGACATAATGTTTGACCTAGAAAAATCTGCTGCATTTTCTAAAAATGAATATTTAGAGGGTTCATCAGACTATGAACAACTGTATTGTTATAACCACTATGGTCATCATTATTTGCATAAATCTGCATACCCTAGAAATGTGTTTATGTTTAACCAATGGGAGCATTGTCCAACACCACCACAAGGTAGTTCAAAAACATTTGCTAACAAGTTTCCATATTTTTCAGGGTACAATACATCTGATCCAGAAACGTTTTACTATAAAAATGTAAACTAAACAGGACTGATAATTATGTTAACTAATACGAAACAGATTACTCTGCAGCATTTATTGCCCAACTGTCTAGACAGGGTTTTGACTTATGGAAAGACACAGTAGACACAAAAACTGTCTGGGGTACTAAAGATTGGCAAGTGCAGGGGATAGAAGCGTTATTTAGAGCCTGTATCATCCCTGAACAAATAATGTTTTTGAATGAAACTGTCCAACAAACATCTTGTCTTGGACTAGCCAAGATAAAAGAGATGAAAACACCTTCTGTACCAACACCTGCAAGTGATAATAATACACAGGCAGTGGTGACAGTTGACAATATACTACAACTCAACAGATCTAATCCTGATTGGAGAAAATGGTTGATCTGGCCCATAGACACGAACAACTGTCAGAAAAGATTCCTGAATAAAACTCAGGGCTTTACTATTCATAGGCCAGACCCAAGATATGTCCAAAGACAGCATCCGGGGGTAGTAACAACATACAGTGTAGGAAAATTATGCCTTGATTGGCTTCAGAAATCTACACTACAGGATGTGAAACAACACTTATCCTTACTTACAGAAGACGCAGACCTTAGGGAATTCTTCCTTGGACCAAGAAAACCGCGTCAAAAACGTTTCATATATGCCGGCATTTATGCTGCCTATAATGAAGCATGGAAAGTGTTACAGATGGAGGCCGCAGAACGAATATGTGAACTTGATCGTATTAATTTAGAGAAAACCCTCTCTGTGGTCGACAATGGGTTAACAACTTTGTCCTCCAGAATATATTCATTGGATGGCATTGTATCCTCTGCTATCGACATACTAGAGCAAGATTTGGCGATGTTACATAAGGCCAATCTCAATTACGTTCTATTGTGTTATTAAGCTGGACGCTGCAATCCTTGCGCGCAGGCTATGTGACTTGGCGTTTTATCAACACGTCAGCTCTGTTTGCAGAATACAATCTAACTGATAAACAGATCGAACTGGCACAAAGAGGAGCAAAGTAAACAGTGCTGAGCATTGAAAAGCTGGAAAAGTTACCATTCACAGTGGCAGAAAAACCAGCTACAGAATGGCTCATTCATGGCAAAATCACACTACCTGTGACTACTTTTCAGTTTCAGTATTGCCTCAGACAAATGCAAGCAGGCAAATATGAAAGGTTGGGTAAGGAATACATTAAGACATCTTGGGATTTACCGTATACATTTAGATGTTGGAGTGGGGATCGTGAAGTGTTTTTGAGCGGTACACACTGTAAAAGTGCACTGAGCGGTTCACTTATATGTCAGGACATTTCTTTACACGGGACTTGCAATGGTTCTGTGGCAAATTTGTCTTGCCATCAGCAGGGTACACCAGCTGCTGTGATTAATCAAACGTTTGGACAACTTTCTAACGGGAGTTACCTCATGTTGAATGATCAGAGTTGCTGCGGAATGTTTCCAGGCATCCCATATCTAGTAACGGTCAACTCCAGGGTCACTTGCTGTATGCAAGTATTGTTTGCCCCAATAGACACAGTCAGGGAGTCGCCTCTATGGCCTTTGCTGAACGTCTCTTTTATAAGATTTGATACTTTGAGCAGAATGAAAGCCATACTTTTACAGCAAACATTGCCTTTGACCTCGGCCAAAGAAACCTATGATCTACAAGTAGCAAGGACTTCGGCTGAGATACAGACTTTAATACATACAAACTGCCCTATACATTTCGTGGAAATGATAGGACGTATCTTTAACATGTCAGATACAAGCGGAATTGTACATGTATTTAAGAGCATCTGCTCCGGTCTGTTAGCACCTTTCCAGGCAATAATCGGAATCATCCCGAACTTTGCACATTCGGTGTTTGGTGGCATACCATTAATTCTAGCACTTGTTGCCGGAATTCTATTTCTCTTCCTGCTATTACGCTATGGCCAGCCTATTCGCAGACATCACTCCGAGCGAAATGGAGAAAGCTCTCCTTGAACGAAAGTGCCGTGAGCGAATAGTACAGCTTGACTCGTCTACTGGACCTGAATACCACGTGTTTCCTGTCATTCAGACCAATCTGGCAAGATTGCATCTTACCTGTTCTACGATGCCTGCTATGCGGTGAAGAATGCGTGTTGGACACCTGTCTAACATTTCCATAAGCTACGCCAACGGATGTCGATACTCTGCTGGTCCCGATAACGGCCCATGCTCTGTGTTGTCCCCAGAGGCTACCAATCCTGATGTCAGCATTCATTGAGATCTCACAGACGCTTCCGGCTGCTACTGAGGTACGAGAAAGATCTACAGGCACACAGGTAACAACGGACGCGAACATTGCTGCGGCATCCTATGCTGAAAGCGATGCTTCACATCTCTGTGCAATTAATCTACTACACGAGGTGTTCCAACTGACACCGACTTCAGTGGACGATGTTTTGTCTACAGAAATAGATGATCTCATGTTTACACCAGACCCGTAAACCGACTCTGATTCAGCCCACAGTGTTCCAGAGGTGCAGTAACAATTTGGCCTTCATACTTCAAAAACGTGGAACTCTTCCCAAAATTGAACTTTTTCCCATTTTTTCGAACTAAAAAGGCACTTCAATCTGCTTAAAGTAGAACTAGCCTTATAGTACAGACTTTGCGGTACTTCCACAGACGCTTAGTCATCTTGTTTGTCGAAAAAAAGTTCATTAATTTCCATGACATGAAATGACTTTGAAAAAACTTATCGATCATTTTTTTGTCACATGTAAATATTACTGCTTATTTCATTCATATTGCATTTTATTTTAATTATGTGCCTGAAATGAAAAGCAATGCTTAAAATGTACAGTACCTCTTGCATTCTAATAGGGTTTTTTTAAATGGTTTTAAGAAATATTTTAGCGATATGCGGTACTCCATTTAATGTTTAGCATTTTTAAATGTTTAGCATTTTAGTATTATCGTACACACGAAAGTGGAGTGGGTATTGTATTCCTCTTAGGGTATCCGTATATAGGTTTTCCTGTATCATGTCCTTATATAGGCATAAAATCCCAGTCCTTATTTAGGCATTAAACCGTGCACTCCAAATACAGGCATGGTCTCCGACATCCGTCCACCCTAACGTCACAACGAGTTCTTGAAGAACAGACCCTTAGGCTTCGGGAGTTTCCCTAGCACAGGACTATTGATTTCTTCAAGGACTCATCTATTATGCATGAACCGTTAAACCTTAGGGGTTCATTCATGACGTTTTCCGCTGTCCGATTCACGTCAATGCTAACGCTCTGAGGTACCTCTCAGGTATAAATATACCTTCCCTAGCCCCTGTAAATCAGAGTAGACCTCGACTTCAGAGGAGCCCGTTTCCCGGCCTGACGCACTGAGAAGACGCTGTCATCCCTGCACGCAGAGAGTCCAGCTTCCAGTGATCTGACTTCCTCGCGGGGTGTTGGAGTTCGAGTCTGGCAAGAGATTCCCACCTCTCTCATTCTTAAGGTATGGAGCTGACTAGAACCTAGAGGGACTCTTGGCATACTAGACTTAACATACTCTTAGTATACCATAGTAAGGAATACTTCACCTACTTCATACCTCTCCCTACACCTAGGTTAGGAACGGAACTTTGGGGTAGAACTAGCTTAGAGACGCATCGTATGAGTACTCGCATTTTTAGTTTGTGTTATTTATTTAAATGAATATCTACTAAAGAACATGCTAGCGCAGTATTATTTATTCCTACTGCTTATGCTGTACATTATTTATCTTGCATACTGTCTTGTGATCGTAACAGCACATTTTACTTACACGAGAAACAAGACTGTTCAATAAATCTTTTATTGAAACGCCCGTCTGTTCTTTCTGTGTAACTTTGAAGAAAACTAAGTATGCACGAGTGAGCTGAGTGAAATAGTTATCTATTGTTTCCACGACTCTGGGACACGTTCTGATTCTAAAGGGAAACAAAGTTGTCATGTTTTGCGGCTGCCAGAAACTACTCCCTTCTTGTTTGTCAAGGAGTTTCTAGTGGCCTCTGAGCTAGCTGGCACAAGTAATTAAGTTTAATATACTCGATAGGGACATACTGACCTTAGTCCTATGTCAAACCTATAGGGGATATTATTCCAATGCGCAGAGCCTATTAGGGAAATAGGAGCTACACTACAACCCCCCATCTAACTGAATCAAAAGCCTTAGCGGCATCAAGAATTACCGCTGCTGCTCTGCATTCCAGGTCCAGTTGATGTAATCAAGGGGACTTCTTGTCTCCGTTCCATCACTTCTCTTTCCATCTCTCCTCTTCTCTCCCCTCCCCGTCTCCCTTCATTTCTTTCCTTCGTCTCTACCTTCCCTTCTCCTCATCTTCACTTCCCTTCCTTCACCGTCCTTTATTCTTTTCCTAGCTCATCTCTTTCTTTCCCCTTCCCTTATCTCCAATCTCACCCTTCATTCCTTCCCTATCTTATATCCCTTTTTTGACCTCCCCATCTATTCATCTGCACTCCCTTCCCTTTCCTTCCCTATCTCTCATATCCTCTCCCCTCTCCTTCCCTATCTCTCCTCTCCCCTTCCTTTCCCTTTCCATGCCTTCTCTTCCATATCTCATCTCTTCAGGAGGAAGGAATGGGGAGGAGTAAGGACAGAATAGAAAGGAAAGGAACAGAAGGGCAGGGAGGAGGGAGAGTGGTAAAAGAAAGGAGAGATGAGGAATGGAAGGGGATAGAAGAGAGGGAAGGAATGAAGGAGTTGAAGGGGAGAGGATAGAAGAAATAGGGATGAGGAAAGGAAGGCAGATGAGTGATAGGGAAGAAAGGAAGGGATGAAAATCAGAAGGGGAAAGGCAGAGGAGAGAAGGGGGAAGAAAGGGAAGGAAGCAAAGGAGGGAAAGAGGGAAGGGAAGACAAGGAGAGGGGAAAGGACAGGAGAGATGGTGATGGGAAAGAAAGAGTAGGGGAGGGAAGGGAAGGGTATAAGACAGGAGAGATGGGGAAGAGAGAAGAGGAAGGGAAGGGAAGGGGGAGAAAGGGGGTAGAAGAGATAGGGAAGGAATGAAGGAATGGAAAGGGAGGGGAGGATTGATGAGATAAGGAAGGAGAGGAAGGGGAAAGGAAGTTGGTAAATGAAATAAGAAGGGAATAAAAGCAGCGAGGAGAAGAGAGAGAAGGAAGGGAAGGGAAAGGAAGGCGAGAGGAGAGAAATGACGGAGGAGAAGTTAAGGGAAGGAAGAGGGAAAGGGATAAAGATAGGGAAGGAATGAAGAAAAGGGAGAAGAGGGGAGCTAGTGAAGAAGAAGGAGGGAAGTTGAAGGGAAGAAGAGAGAAAAGAGTGGAAGAGTGATAGTGAAGGGGAAGGAATGGGAGAGGAGACAATTGATAGGGAAGGGAAAAGGAGAGATCGGCAATTGAAGCAAAAGGGAAGAGGGTTGGAGGGAACAGGAAAGGGTAGAAGAGATAGGATAGGAAGAGAATGGAAGGTAGGGAATGGAAGGGTTAGGGAGAAGAGAGATAAGGAAGATAAAGGGAAGCCAAGCGAAGGGGAGGGTAGAAGAGAAGAACAATAGGGAAGGGAGGAACAGGGGAGGGAAAGACGGAAGGGAAGCAGACAGGAAAGAAAAGTTAGGGATGGGAAAGGGGAAGAGATAGGGAAGGGAAAAGAAAGATGAGGAGGGTGGGGAAGAGGAGCGATAGGGAAGGTTGGAAAATAAGAGAAAAGGACATAAGAGACAGGGATGGAAAGAACGGAAGGGAAAGGAAGGGGACTGTAGAGAAAGGATGACAAGACAAGAGTAGAGGGTAGGGTAGGGAGTAAGGAAGGGATAGACCAACGCTCTGCCGCACAGAGCCTTCAGCTATGCACAGTGGGGGGTTGGTTGTAAACAATGCACAGGCGACCAACCCCATGTGTTGAACAGAGTGGATAGTATTTGATCTTTTTTCCACATTTTTAAGGCAGTTTTCAACTACTGCTTTTATTTTTTCTATATCATTTTAAAATGTTTTTGTTTTTCATATTTTGTTAGCTTTTAGGCAGTTTTTGTAAAATATTTATGTTGTTTTTTTAACTTTTTTTTATTGCTTTTAATTTTTACACCAGTCTTTGTGTTCTGTTCGCAGATGCTGCTCAGTGGTTCTTCTGTTAACATCACCACAGGCCACAACTGTATGACAGTATCTGCAGTATATCCCAAAATGCTGCATGTTGTCATTATTTTCTTCCAATTTTTGTTGCAGCACTTCCTCTGGAGGAGTTGGTTCTCTTTCTCCAGTTCACTTCTTTTGTACCTCTGCCACGCTATACTGTTTGGGTGCATAGTCCTCATGTGCCTCTACATTTCAGTGGTTCCCACGGAATACTGACCAGTCTTGCCTCCGCACCTTCTGGCACGGAATGCATATCACCTTCTGCACACTATTTTTTCCCAGTTGCAAGGTCAAAAAACTGCCACACATATTTCTTTGCTGGTCTTTGTGGTGCTGCAGAAATGCTTGGGAGAACACTGACATCATCATCTTCAAATGGTGTACCTTGCAAAGACATGGTGGATGATGCAATTGGTGTTTGCAGATCTCCAGTTTTGTCTGAGACCATGCTAACTTTGGATTGTATTTACTGCAAAATGTCTATGTTAAACACCAATCCAGTAACGATGATTAGCAAAATCATTTGAGATTGTTTCTAAAGGGTGTAGTGTGTCCTGAGTGGCCAATCAAATTGCTGCTTTTACTTCTTTTTTCACCTTCCACAGTTATTGCGGTGCGGTCCAGAGGGGGAATCCTGCCTGGATTTACTTCCAGTTCCGGGTCCCGAATTGTGTTCACTATTTAGGGGTAGTTTTATTTAAAGTTTAAGCCTAACGGGTTACTCACAGGCCCAAATGAGAAAGGTGTCTTGAAGGGTTTAGTGAAAATTCTGCGTTTTAGGTGTCACTGTACCTCAGTACCTGAAAACGGTACACAGTACCTATAACAGGCAGAGAAACGCCATCTCTTTGGCTAGTGTAATTCCCTGAATGATTCCGCTCTCTTACCGTTATTAGGAAGTGGTACTTGAGAAGACTCACACCCTCTCTAGTCTGAAGCTTTTTTTTTGTTTTTTGCAAAGATATTTTAGAATGCACTGTAATGGCCTCTCCAGAAGAGGACAGGGAAAAACAGACGCACAAAGAGGAGGAGCAGGTGAATGAGCCACCGACCACACACAAGTGCTTTGTGTGGGAATGTTTTGGGGCGTAGCTTGGTCAGTATGATTGGGGTGGGGGGTGAGCTTCAGATTTCCCAACAATCACACTGGGACATTATGTTAAAACACATTATTTGAGAAGCAGGACATGAGGGGGCTTAAGAGGGAGTAGATGGAGAGATTAGTGCAGATTGTTAGGGGTACTTATAACACAATTATTTCAACCTAATCAACATTTTTTAAGGCCTTCAAAACATAGAGTGAGAGTGTGTGTTTTTGTCAGTAGGGGCATGTAAAAATCCCATGTGGATCTGACAGACACTTCACGTTACCCGACTGAAAGCACTTGTACCCAACTATTTACTACAGAATACATTTTTTAGGGGGGCGTAACACCCCAAACACACCCATGGAGCGACGTTCCTGGTTTTACTAGTGAAGAGGGGCAAAAGAGAGTCACTGTAAAGGTCGTAATGTGCAAGATCAGAAGTCGTAAATTCTCCAAAGAACTTCAAAGAAGTGCTCATTTGGAACCTTTGCCATGTGTAAACACATGGGGGCAGATTTACGAGGAAGTGCCGCAGCGCGGCAATGCAAGCCCTTTGGCTGCGCCACGCTGCAGCACTTCCAAAGCTTAGGAATGCGACACATTTACAATAATATGACGCATTCCTGTGCTCTCCCCTGCGCTGGCGCACAAACAGCTGCCATGCGCCGGCGCAGGCACCCTTGCACCATGGTGCAAGGATGCCTGCGTCATGGAGAGATTGTTTTTGTGCAGGAAGGGGCACCTTCCTGCACAAAAACAATCACTACAGGCATTTTCCTCTGTCAATGCGTGCTGTAGAATGCAGCACGCATTGAAAGAGGAAAAAACGAGGCGAAATGAAAATATTTCTCCTCGTTGCGCCTCCCTACGCCTCCTCTGGGGAGGCGTAGCATTCAAATGTGTCTTGTTCCATGGGTGTTGCGTGGGAACACCCACAGCAACACACATGGAACGCCCCTTTCACGCAAAGTGCTGCGTGTAAAGGGGCCATATTTACAAGGACAGGAAAAGCCACACAGTGGCTTTTCCTGTTCTTCTAAATATGGGGCAGAGAAATACGCCACCAGTACGTCACAAAAAGTGACGTACTGGTGGCGCAGGGGGGCTTGTATGTCTGCCCCATGATGTCTTGCCACAGCAGAAAGCTAATCCCTGCAAAGGCAAGAGAGATAAAGGAGCTTCGACATCCACGGCTTTTCTACCCACGGTCCAGGCTGGGCACGCTGCTCCTTCTTATGCAGCTGCCACCTTGAGACAAGACCGCTGTAGGAAAGTAGGATCTGCTTTTATGGTTACCCCCACTTTTTGCCTTGGTCTATGCTGTTTCTGACTAGTCTGACTGGGATCCTGCTAACCAGGACCCCAGTCTCTGTGCTTTCTCCCCTAAATTGACATGGTGAGTACTTAGGTACATCCCAGATTGGCTACTGGTGTACCATTATAAGTCCCTAGTATATGGTAATAAGGTACCCAGGGCATAGGTACACCAGGGGTCTCCCATGGGCTGCAGCATGTATTATGCCACCCATGAGAGACAACTCAAATTGTGACCACGGGTCTGCCATTGCAGCCTTTGTAAGCTTGTTCTAGCACCACTTACGACAGATATAGTTTTCCCTATATCTAAGGTCACTGCACTTAAAACTTATTAGTCACCCCTAAGGCAGGCCTTTCAATCCTGAAGGTGGGGTGCTCAGTTCCAAGTGTGAGGGTGCTTCTGCATGAGCAGGACACCCCTACAACCTTCGGAGTCCATTCTCCCGGGGTTGTAAGTGCATCAGCCATTAAGATACATGGAGTGGCCATGCGTCATTACGCGATGACAATTTCTAAACTGGCTGTAATGAACCCTGTCATATTTGGTATCAAACATGTTGGAATCCTGCCTCCCACAACGTAAACGGTGTCGGAGGTATGATTCCATGCACTGTAAATCTCCTCCGGGAGGCCATCAGTGCTCCCGATACAGGTCTTCTAGACCCAGACAGCACAACATGGCTGCTGCCGATCAGAGACACAATTCTTCCCTCCTGCTGCTGAGCCAAGCTCGAGCAGGGGAAGGCAGAACAATAGGTATCCTGTCACAGGGAGGTGTGACCACCTCCCAGACAGGGTTTAGTGTATTGGGGCAGGATGGGAGCACTTACCAGCGCCACTCAGTCTGCTTGAGGGGTACATTTGGTGCCCTCCTTGCATAGTCCAGTTCAAACCAGTTCAGGGAGCCGACAGCTCCCGCTCTGGTACGAAACTGGACAGAGGACATGGGAGTATCCTCCCCACTGTCCGACCCCTCCCCTGGGAGGGAACCCTGAACCATCCAACCCCTTCCTAAGGGTACTTAAGGGCTTACCTGTAGGTGGGTCCTTTGATTCGTCGTGGGACAAGATTCATATCAAGACACCACTTCTTCTTCGACCGTTTAGGCACTCTGGACTTCGCTCTGGGTATTGAGACTGCAACTGGGAAGACTCCTGCTGCTCCTGGTCTCGTTACCCTGCTCGTCTGCTGCAACGTCCGTACCTATGCTCCATACAGGCACCTTCCAAGGCCTGTGGACATCCAAGACACCTGAGATCCCTTGAAGTGAAGGAGTCACTTCCCTGCTTCTGCAGGCACCGCAACGAAGCTGACCAGTCTGCTGATCCTGGGCTCCCACAGACTCCGAAAGGCTCAGCAACACAGGTGGTGGGCCTTCACATCCCTCGAGGCCTGCCCTGTCTTCTTACCGAGTATGAGGCAGTATCCCTCGTCGGAGCTGCAGGAACCGAACCCCTGTGCACTGCGTCGACTTGCCGTTGCAAAGGCTTGTTGACTCTCCTCCTCAGAGATCTTCGGGCTCCAAGTAGCCTCCACCTCAAGCATCTCCTGTGACCAAGATCTTCGTCCTCATCACATCCCTTGCACCGTGGGCCTGCATCTTTGGTGAGCTGCTTGAGGTCCTCTCGCGACTCCAGTGCCTCCAGCCTGTGGGTCCATTTGAGGGTCTTCTTTGATTTGAGTGGGCTTCCCTGATTGCTTGGGGCCTGCTCCGACTCCCCTGCTTGTGGTGAGTCACCTAGACCTGCTGGTCCTGACAATACACCTTCTTCGCTTTCCATGTTGGTTGCGGTTGCCAAGGCTTGTTGGTGCTCCCGACGGACACCGACCCTTCAACTCTCGACATGGGACAGCTCGTGAATGCCCCCTGGTCTTCCACAGCGTCGCCTGGTCCTCACAGCTGCAGCGCCAAGGTCACCGTCAACTCTCTTGCAACACCCGACATTGGTGGGCATTCGTGTTCCGTGCCTCCTGGTCACTCCTGAGTGGCATAGACCCTGTCCCCTCTGCTTGCAGGTACTTTTCATCTTGAATCCACCTTTGGGTTCCACCGGACACTTTCACCTTCTCCAGCAGTGGCATCTTCCTAAAGTCCTCCATTGAGTTTGACGGCATTTTCCGACGTCACTTCACACCTATCCACCCGGCTTCCCTGGTGAAGGTATCCTGGTTCCTAGGGTATCCACGGGTGGGGTGGCTCTCCAACCTTCAGTCTTCCACTGGGTTTCTTCAGGGTCCACTGGGAAGAGTCCTTCTTCTTTAAAATTGCAACCTCGACTTACCCATTGACTTGAATTGAGCATGCAGTTGTGTTCCCACTCTGCCCAAGGCCTCCGTGGGGTTCCTGGTTATTTACCTCAGGTGGTTCCTTGGGTTCCCAGCACTTCTACGTCTTCTGGGTATAGTCTTGACTTGGGTTGTGGGTCACATCCCACTATTTTAGTATCTGGTTTGGCCCCCCCCTCTTGTGATCATTGGGTATACGTGCTACTTACCTGTTTTATTTGCAACGTATTGTGTGCATTTCGTATATCTCCAGGTAGGAGATATTTGTATGTGTTAGTGAGTGTCTTATAATAAATACATATTTTTATAAATACACTGTGTGGTTCTTTTTCACTTAATCAATATCAATAAGATTATGCTCTGGTGAAACAAGCTGCTTTACACTCCTTCCGGACTAAGCCGGAAGGCTGCTCTCCACAGCTACCACTTAGAAAGCTTTCTAAGGTTGTCTAAGACCACTAAAATCACCAAAAGGGTTGTCTGGATTAGTGCAGGGTGCCCACATACATAAATGTGCACCATATACTAAGCCATCTTCTCACAACTGCAACCCCTTGTACCAGTGCATTGCACTTTATTGTATGGGAGAAGATCAGTGTATAGAAGGCGGAGAAAGATGTTCACTGCCCGGGGAAAGCTTTGCAAAAAGTAGTTGTTTTTAGGCTTTGTTTTTTAAATCCAAGTGTTGATCCCCTTTTTTAGTTGTATTGTATTGCAATATTTACATAGCCATTTCTACCCTTCTGTGGGACGATGAAGCACTTGCCTACATGGAGAGCATGCTACACCTTGTAGAGTGTGTGGTTGGATGTATGGCGTCTTTGCTTTGATTCTGTATGGGAAGTGTTTTCGTGTTGCATGTGAGCCACCGAAGTGAGGTAATCGTGTTGTAGGGAGTTGCGCTTAGCAGTGTGAGAGAAAGATGCACAGTTTATGATTTTCAAGTAAACTACCAGCTTTGAGAAGCTCCACAGGTCCCATTATGGTATTTCTTGAGTTCATAGTCCACTTAGTGGGTTTCTGCCTGGGGTTGTCCATTCTGAGATATTATGGTCCTGAACAGGAATAGGTTAAAAAGAGAAATGCCGGAGAGATCTGCTGGGATGGACTTTTTGAGAAAATGTTCTGGCAGCTATTACAGGACTCTGGCCTCAGTCCCTAAGTCCTGAAAAAAACCATAAGAAATGGCACATATTGGGGGGGGGGGGCCCTCCCTTAAGTTACATTTCAAAAATATTTTTGGTTGCAGGAGCCAAGGTTTTAGCGACTGAACCAAAGGTACCAAGCTTGGCCCTCCTGTATGGACCTGTGACACCAACCTGGTACTACGGTAACAAATTTTTTTTTTTTTAAATAAGAGAGGTCGGGCCACAGACCAGACCCTGAAGCCAACTCCCAGTGAGCAGCCATATTCAGGGCGCATTTAGGCCAAATATAGTCAGGTTAAACATTTTACACTAATTTGGGGCTAACTAAAAAGAAAATATAATTTGCCCTGTCATATAGGAGGATAATTATAACTGATCCATTATGATTATATTGATACTTCTTTAAGGAACGGATTTGCAACATTCAAATGGAATGTATGGCCTAAGGGGTGGTATTAATGTGAAGTGACACTGCTAAATGTTTTACAATTAAATTACTAGCCACTCAGCTTTTTATACTACAGTTACAACTGCACAGTATTCAATGCCACTGTTTGATCCTGGAAACCTGCTCATCCAAGGGCAAGTTATCAACTCCCCACAGTGTACAAGAAAATGGTAAAATTGGAGGTACCCCACCTACAAGTCCACCTCAGCTCTCTTAATCTCTGTGCAGTCTACTAGTTAGGCTGCATACCAATCCACAGTGATGACACTGCGCTGGCCTATGTGTGGAGCTAAACCTTTGAAATCACTGACCAAGTGGATGGTAATTCATCTACTTCTAGACCTCTGAGGACCTCATCACAGCATTTGCGGTAACACCTCAGCAGTAACACTACAACCAAAAGGGTCAATATTGCAGGGTTAGGGGGGGCTTGGCCAGCCGCCCACCGTGATGGCCGCGATCTAAGCCAGCTCTGTAGCTGCCCTGATTAACACCTATTACATATGTCATAATCCGGCCAGCCCGACTGGAAAACGTTTCTCCCTGCAAGCGATGTGGGGAGAGAAACGCGGATGTTCCCCTTAATGCCCCTGGGAGCGTCTCCGAGACTGTGGCGGTGCTGCCAGAGTGAGCCGCGAGTGACCCGCAAGATGGCGGCTGCTGGCCTGTGGGGTCCTGTCTGAGATCGAGTGGCCTGCCGCTTGGCCTGGACTCGACTGTCTTCCTGCTGGCTCGTGCGGAGTGACAGACCAGTGGGGGAGCGGATCACAGGCCAAGGCGACAGACCCCAGAGCCAGAAAGAATCAGGTGTAACTCTGTGGCACGAGGAGACCGGAGGCGCGGCAACTGATGGGGCCTGCCTGGCGGGCCGTGACTATGCCCTGAGCGGCCTCGCGAGGAGTGACATGTGGAGGTAGGAGTGGAAGCGACAGGAGGGCCAGAAGAGTTTGCCAGGCTGGTGACTTCTACCGGGGCTTGCCAAGGCCATTGCTGATTTGGATGGGGAGATTGGGCGAATGGAGCGAGGACCTTGTTGGATGCTCCCCCCTCGATTGCCCATCGAACGTAGACCAGGGCTGGAATGTTGGATTGGCCCCGTACCCAGCCGGAAAGGAGTGTATTGTAGTGAGGAGGCGCTGTCCACACGACTGCACGATTGAGTGCACCCCTGGGGGTGAAGACCGACAGAGGCCTTGGTGTGTGTCTGGGGCTCCTTGCCTTGCCCATCCGATGCAGATCTGACCCCGCGGCTTGGTGGGAGTGAAGCAGTGGAAAAGCCTGGGAGAGGCCCTATAGATGATATACATGACTCGGGGGGGGGGGGTGGGTGGAGTGCTAGAGAACCCCACCGGTCACAGGGTGCGGCTTGACTTGGGGGATCCTAAACGCTTGCCTGGAGTACCTTGACGCAGGGCTGAGGATACAGTAATGGACAATGGGTTATGTTGCAGGAGAAGGGCTGCAGGGAAATGGTCAGGAACCACAGAAGAAAGCCGGCGCCCAGCTAAATAGCGACAAGTATACTGTAGTCATGGCCGCACCTGCCACGGGCGCTGGGGATCTGAGTGGGGAGGGAGATGCTGACTCCCGCCCTGCAGAGGAGCCTTCTCTTCTGGAAATCATGTCTGCAATTAATGCACTGTGTACCACGCTGGAACATAAATTGGACCGGGCCACGGCTGATGTTAATCTCCTATGGGCGGACCTCCGCAAAATGTCTAAAAAGGTGACAGCAGCAGAAAATCAGATCTCTGGACTGCAATCCACCACCAAAAGACTGTAGGATCAGGTCCACACTCTGTCCAAACAAAATTAAATCCTCATGGGCAGACAGAAGATCAGGAGGGGCGGTCCTGACATAATATCAGGGTGGTTGGTGTCCTGGAGGGGGCGGAAGGACCGAGTGTCGGTCTCTATCTAGAGGACTTGATATTGAATTCCCTCCGACCTAAACGACTGTCCAACTTCTTCTCAATTGAGAGAGCTCATAGGGCACTGGGCCCTGTCCCCAAACCAGGCATACCACTGTGGACCATTGCTGCGCAGATTTTTAACTACAGAGATAGCAACGCAATTCTGCAGGCGGCTAGTGTGCATGGTGACCTCCATATAGACAATGTATTGATCAGATTTTTCCTCGAATTCACCCTTCAGGTGCAGAAACAATGTAGAAGCTTTGACAGGGTCAAGCAAGCCCTGCGAAAGAAGCCTATCAAATACATGATGATGTATCCTGCCAAATTAAGAGTTATAGCGGATGGAAAGACCGGGCACTTCACCACACCTGACAAGGCTTGGCCATGGGTGGAAGGTTGGAGAACAGTAAAACAGAGGAGGAGGTCAGAGGGGAAACAAGATCCTCCTAGGTCGCAGGGAGGACTAGCCTCACCGGATGGCCGAGGTCAGGCCGTCTCCCGAGAGGACACGTGAGCAGATGAGTACCTGCGGCTGAACTTTATGATTACTGCATTGTGCTGTGTGTTGAACATGTAATATTGATCTATGACGATTCGCTGGGGCGGTTAATTTTGCCTGCTAACTTGGACATGCAATGTTGATTTGGGAGGCCTCTCTGAGGTCGCAGAGGGTGCTGTGGCCTGGTGGTGGGAGAACATGCGGTGCGGGACAGCCTGTCTGTGGGTCTAGCTCTCGGGGCATGGGACTGCGGAATTGAGACATACATTTGTCAAGGGTGGGAAGTTTCAAACTGTTCTAAAGGGCTATCTTTCCGGGATTGTAGGCAGCAGTGCAACCCACCCAAGTTAGCAAACGTTATCTTAGGGGTAGTACCCTCCCACTGGTGAGCGCTCTATCGTTGGAAATGCCGGACGGATTTCTAGTGATGGGCAGGGATATGAATGCGGTGGTGAAGCCGGGGCTTGATGGAGAATCTGGCTCAGTCCTCCCCATTCGTGAAGGCATTAAGGCTGGTGGACCTCTGGCAGCTCCACCATCCTCTAGTACAACAATTTACCTACTATTCGTCTGCCCACTGCAGCTTCTCTCGCCTTGCCTATCTAGATACACAATGGTTGCACGCTGGTAGATTCAGGCGAGCTCTGCATCATGCGAGGGGTGTATCAGATCACTCCCCAGTGGGTGTAACATTAGAAGGACCCACGCGGGAATTTGTCCTGCCCCCACGGATTGACCATTAGTTTTTGAAAGACCGGGGCCTCAGGTTCAAGATAAAGGAGCAAGCTGACCTTTACTTTACAGAGAATACAGGGACAGTTGCCTCGAGTGGTATATTGTGGGAGGCGTTCAAGGCGGTTCTGAGGGGACAGGTGCAGGCCCTCATTGGGGGGATAAAGAAGGACCATCGCCTCAATTGCACTGAGGTTGAGTCAGAGGTCTTGGCCCCGAGGGGAGTGTGGTGAACGGGGGCTCACAGGATTCTCTGCAGAAATTGCGTTGTAAGCAACAGGAGCTAAGGGACTTGGTAGAACATATCGCATAGACATGCGCTTGCGACGCAGAGGCGACTGTACGACGTCGGAGATAAAGCTAATAGACTGTTGGCTTGGCTCGACAGACGGAACAAGGAGAGGTCCTGGGTCTCGGAGGTGACAGACGAGTTTGGGGTCATTCACACAACAAGCGGCTTGATAGCCAACGTCTTCACCACATACTACGAAAGGTTGTATGAATCTGCAATGACTAGAACAACGGAAGACTGCGAAGATTTCACCCTAACTGAACTCTCCACGGACAATAAGGAGGCGTTGGATGCTGACCTGACTGAGGTTGAGCTCACTGCAGCAATACTGGTTCTACAACCTGGGAAGGCCTCAGGGCCTAATGGCCTGCCAGTGGAACTATACAAGGGAATGGCGGGGACAGTGGCCCCGCATATGCTGGCAATGTTTCGTGAGGCGCGGGATAGGGGAGAACTGCCATTAGACCAAAGGGTAGCCACTGTGGTGGTGATACATAAGAAAGGCAAGCCACCTGCAGAATGTGGTTCCTATAGACCCATATCTCTGTTAAATGTTGAGACGAAAGTGCTGGCCAAAGTGTTACCGACCATATTGAAGACTGTCATCACATCCTTAATTCATCCGGATCAGTTTTATGCCGCAGCATAGCACCCACCTGAATGTGCGGTGTGTATTTGGGGGGCCACATGAGACAGGACGGCTTCAGGTGGACCCTGTAGTGGTGATGTCCCTTGACTCCAAAATGGCGTTTGATAGTATTGAGTGGAACTATATGCTGGCTACGCTAAGGATGGGTCTGGGCCCGAGGTTCTGCGCAGGGGTCGGGCTCCTATACCAGGAGTCTCTGGCCAGAGTATATGGGTAAATGGAGCAGTCTCCAGAGTCTTTGCCCTTCACAGGAGTATGCAGCAGGGATGCCCTCTCTCTCCCATGCTCTTCGCTCTCGAGCTGCTCGCAGCATGGGTGAGATGCGATCCACTGGTATGGGGAGTGCAATGTCAGGGGGAGTGGGAGGAGCGCATTTCCTTATATGCCGACGACATTTTACTGTACCTGTCCAGGCCCGCCCCTTCCACTGGCAGAATTCTCCACATATTCTTCGGCAGCTATTCTGGCTATCGTATTAACTGGGTCTAAGTTGCTGGTCTTTCCGCTGGTGGGTGGAGAGCCGCAACTCCCCCGGTCCTGCCCTGCCCCAGTAGTGAGGGATAGTTTCCTATATATCGGGATACACATTACCCGTGATCCACAGGAATTTATACGCCTAAACCTGAGTCCACAACTTGACAGGCTGAAGAGAGACATCCAGCATGGGGGCACCTTGACGTTGACATTGATGGGAAGAGCTGCTTTGCGCAAGATGATGTCTCTCTCACGCCTGATATATGTGTTCCAAAACACGCCATTTCGGAACCCTGCAGTATTTTTGGCCAAAATTGAACTGAAAGTAGGGACCTTGCGGTGGCAGAGGTGTGCACCACACATTGCGCTGTCCAAAGTACAGAGGCTGGTATACGATGGCAGTATTGCGATACGGGACATTAGGAAATATTATTGGGCCTCCCAACTACTAGTGGTTAATGACTGGGTTTTTGCGGATCGACAGAGACCTGCGTATAGGGTGGACAGGGCGGCGATGGGCTAGGAGAGGTCATGAGGGGGTTCTGTACCCGAAACGGTGGGAGCGAGACTTGCCCCAGCATTCCCAAACAGTTGTGTGCGTTTGGAGAGAGGCTATGAGGTTTCTCGGTCGGGAGGGTAAATTAACTAATATGACCCCACAGTGGAGCAGCGACATGTGAGAGGTGGAATGCCTGAGAGGCTTCTCCGGATGGGAACTCATAGGAGTGGAGCATCTGGGGGACGTCTGGGGTGCTCAGGCCTATGTCTCGATTGACACTTTAAAAAGTGACTTCCAGTTGAGGGAAACAGAGATTTAAGTAATTAAAGCTTGGACACGAATTGCGGAGACACTTGTTTGAGGTGGAGCAATTGCTGGAGGCCTCCCTTCTGGAAGACCGCTTCCTCACGGAGGACATTCCAGAACGGAAAATCTCGGTTATATAACGTAAGCTGGTCAATAACTCCCCAGACCCACTGATGAGTCTGAGGGAAGCTTGGAGGGAGGATGTTGGGGACCTGGATGATGAAGAGTGGGTGGAAGAACTACAAAGCCCACGAGAGATAGCTATTCCAGCTCGATTCTGGCTGATTCAGCTCCAGATCCTGCATCAATCCTACTATTCACGCACCCAGTTGGTAAGAATGGGGAGGGCAAATAATTCTGATTGCTTGAGGGGGTGTGGTCAGGAGGGGAACCTATTTTCACACTCTCTGGGCGAGCCCCATAATACAAGACTACTGGAAGGGGGTTGTAGAGGTAATGTCCCAGGTGCTATTGGTCATTGTTTCATTGTGTGCCAAGTGGCTGCTGCTGGCGGTAATGGGAGGTGAAGATTGGTCGAGATATCAAAAGCTCTGGTTAATGCTGGTGGCGGCAGTGGCCAAGCACAACACAGCCAGGGCGTGGGGTAGGGCTGAGCCCCCTAAATTGAGTGAATGGAAGTCGGATCTGGACTGATGTCTCGGGCAGAAAAAGTGACCTACCAGAGCAGGGGATGTCCGAAGAACGAGTGTGTGGGGCATGGCAAGCATATAGGGGATTTTGAGGTGGGGGGAATGCTGTGACTGTCTCTGAAGGGAGGGGGGGGCATGTACTAGACGGCAAGATATGTAGGAGTTGGGCCGTAAAAGCGTCCCAGTCTATTGTAGTACGGATTCGTCATGTGCGGTGGGGAGCTACGCACTCGCAATCTATGTAACGTGAAAATTTGGTTCAATGCAATTATCATGTGATGAGCAAAGTTCAATAAAAAGAGTTAAAATAAATATATATATTGCAGGGTTCATTAATATCATGATGCAGTATATCTGCAGTAGTCTGATAGAAATCTGGAAAGGTGAATAACTACATGAATCAGTATTTGCATGATTTGCGCCTTGTTTGTGTCTCATTCCACTTCCTTTTCCCTGTTCGCAATCCGTGAAGTTTTCCTTGGCAAAATGTTCACCGGGAAAGGAACTCGGATTAGTGGTGTTTCCTCAGACTTCTTAATCTCGATTCTGCAGCCACCATGTTTACACCTGAATTGTGATTACATAATCACTGTAACAAGGGCCTTAGACTTTTAAAATCATCAGTCAAGAAGTCATACTTCAAACATTTTTAAAAGAAGTGCAAGGCTCCTCAGTGGATGTTCTCACAGATTACGAACATGGATGTTCACCTCCCCAATCAGAAAGGTAACCTCAATGAATAAGTGCAAACCTGTATATTTTCTTTGCATTCGAAGTGTTGGATGTGAATTATTGACAAAGAGCTATTGATGTCCTGTGTGAGTTTAGCTGAGCACAGGGAATATTTCTTTTCATCTGCACAACACCTTGGATTCTTTTTCTACATTTTCTATACTTGCCTTGTGGGTGACATTATCTAGGAGAACTAGAAGTCAAACATTTTATAAAGGAAATATTTCATTATGGGCACCTGGATTGTAAAAAAGCTAAATCCTAAATTGAGTTAAGGCTATGATTCATACTGCAATTCTACTATTTTCAATTGTGTTCATTAATGGTCAAAGAGAACTTTTCCTTCAGAACTCAAAGATACACTGTAGGAAAGTAGGATCTGCTTTCATGGTCACCCCAGTTTTTGCTGGTGTCATTATGTTTTACTGACTAGGCTGACTGGGATCCTGCTAATCAGGACGCCAGTCTCTGTGCTTCTTCTCTAAATTGGACATGGTGAGTACTTAGGTACCCTCCAGATTGGCTACTGGTGTACCCTTGTAAGTCCCTAGTATATGGTACCAAGGTACTCAGGGCATAGGTACACCAGGGGTCTCCCATGGGCTGAAGCATATATTATGCCACCCATGAGAGACCACTCAAAGTGTGACTACAGGCCTGCCATTGCAGCTCGTGTAAGCTGGTGCTAGCACCACTTACGACAGATATACGTTTCCTTATATCTGAGGTCACTGCACTTAAAACCTATAAGTCACCCCTAAGGCAGGCCTTTCAATCCTGAAAGCAGGGTGCTTGGTTCTAAGTGTGAGGGTGCCCCTACGTGAGCAGGACACCCCTACAACCTTCAGAGTCCAATCTACTAGGTTGTAAGTGCATCAGCCATTAAGATACATTGGGCCATATTATCAAGAACGGCGATAACATTATCGCCGCTTTAGCGGCAGGAAACTGCCGCTAAAGCGGCGATAAGGGGCTTGATAATATGCCCTATAGAATTCAATAGAAGCCCAGGTTTGATGTCCTTCACACCAGAACCTGGGCTTCTATTGAATTCTATAGGGCATATTATCAAGCCCCTTATCGCCGCTTTAGCGGCAGTTTCCTGCCGCTAAAGCGGCGATAATGTTATCGCCGTTCTTGATAATATGGCCCATAGAGTGGCCATGCGTCATTACGCAATGGCTATCTTTAAACTGGCTGTAACGAACCCCGTCGTGCTTGGTATCAAACATGTTGGAATCATACCCCCACAACGTAAACTGTGTGGGGGGTATGATTCAATGTACTGGAAAGCTCCTCTGGGAGGCCCTCAGTGCTCCCGGTACCAGTCTTCTGGACCCGGACAGCAAACTATGGCTGCTGCCGACCAGAGACACAATTCTGCCCTCCTGCTGCTGAGCCAAGCTCGAGCAGGGGAAGGCAGGGCAATAGGTTTCCTGTCACAGGGAGGTGTGACCACCTCCAAGACAGGACTTAGTGTATTGGGACAGGGTGGGGGAGCTTGCCAGCCACACTAGACTGCTTTGAAGGGCACATTTGGAGCCCTCCTTGCATACTCCAGTTGAAACCAGTTCAGGGAGCCGCTGGCGCGAAACTGGACAAAGGACATGGGAGTATCCTCTCCACTGTCCAGCCCCTCCTCTGGGAGGGACCCCTGAATCGTCTCAACCCTTTCCTTAGGGTACTTAAGCACTTACCTGTGGGTGGGTCCCTAGATTCATAGTGGGACAAGATTCAGATCCAATAACACTTCTACTTCAACCGTCTGGGCACTTTGGATTTTGCTGGACTTCGCTTTGGGAACCGAGACTGCAACTGGGAAGACTCCTGCTGCTCCTGGTCTCGTCGTCCTGCAAATCTGCTGCAATGTCTGTGCCTGTGCTCCATACAGGTTCTGCACAGGACCTGAGGACATCCAAGACACACAAAGGAATCACCCTTGCAGTGAAGGAGTCACTCCCCTGCATCTGCAAGCATTGCAACACAGCTGACCGGTCTGCTGATCCTGGGCTCCCACGGACTCTGAAAGGCTCAGCAACACAGGTGGTGGTTCTGCAACTCCCTCGAGGCCTGCACTGTCTTCTCACCGAGTTTGAGGCCAGTATCCCTCGTCTGAGCCGCTGGAACAGAACCCGTGCACCGCGTCGACTTGCCGTTGCTAAGGCTTGTTGACTCTCTCCTCCAGAGATCTTCAGGCTCCAAGAAGCTCCAGCCTCAAGCATCTCCTACAGCCACAATCTTTGCCTGCACTGCATCCTTTCCACCGTGGGCCTTCATCTTTTGGTGAGCTGCTCGAGGTCCTCTTCCGACTCCTGTGCCTCCGGCCCGCAGGTCCTCTCGAGGGTCTTCTTTGGCTACAGTGGGCTCCCCTGCTTGCTCGGGCCTGCTCTGACTTACCTGCTCGTGGTGAGTCACTCGAACCTTGCTGGTCCCGACACTGCACCTTTTTCTACAACAACGTTGGTTGCCGTTGCCAAGGCTTGCTGGTGCCCCTGCTGGACACTGACCCCTTAGCTCTTGACATCCGACGTAGGACAGCGCGTGAACGGCTCCTGGTCTTCCACAGCATCGCCTGGTCCACACAGCAGCAACTTCAAGGGCACCGTCAAATCGCCTGCATCTCCGACATCGGTGGGCATTCGTCTCCCCTGCCTCCTGGTCACTCCTGAGTGGCATAGACTCTGTCCCCTCTGCTTGCAGGTACCTCTCATCTTGAATCCACCTTTGGGTTCCACTGGACTCTTTGGCCTTCTTCGCCAGCGGCATCTTCACTGAAGTCCTCCATTGTGGTCTAAGGCGTTCCGACGTCACTTTGCAACTATGCACCCAGCTTCCATGGTGTAGGTATCCTGGTTCCTGGGGTATCCACTGGTGGGGTGACTCTCCAACCTTCCATCTTCCCAGGGGTTTTTTCAAGGTCTGCTGCGAAGGTTCCTTTTTCTTTAAAACTACAACTGCAACTTACTTATTGACTTACATTGAGCATGGGGTCGTGTTCCCACTCTGCACACGACCTCCGTGGGGTCCATAGATATTCACCTTGGGTAGTTCCTTGGGTCCCCGGCTCTTCTACGTCTTCTGGGTTCATTCTCGACTTAGGTCGTGGTTCGCATCCCACTATTTTAGTATACAGTTTGGTCTCCCCCAGGAGACCACTGTTTATTTGTGCTACTTACGTGTTCTATTTCCAAAGTATTTGTGTGTATTGCGTTTATATCTCCGGGTAGGAGATATTGCAATGTGTTAGTGAGTGTTTGTAATAAATACATATTTTTATAACTGCATGGTGTGGTTTTTTTTCACTTAACCTATACCATAAGATTAAGTACTGGTAAAAAAAAGCTGCTTTACATTCCTTCTGGACTAAGCCTGAAGGCTGCTCTCCACAGCTACCACTTAGAGAGTTTTCTAAGGTTGTCTAAGACCACTAAAATCACCATAAGTGTTGTCTGGATTAGTGCAGGATGCCCACTTACATAAGTGTGCACCATATACTAAGCCAGCCTCCTACATACACCGTACAGGCACGAAGCTTACAAAACTGACAAGCCTGTTTGAGAAAATAAAATAGATAAAAATGTGTTAAAGCATCAGAATTTAGGACCAAGATGAGTTTAAATTTTGGGGAAAAATATATAAAATATGTCTGCTGAAACAGACATATGTGCCATGAGGAGGAGAGCATGGTGCTTTCTTGCTGTAGTAATAGAGTTGTGTTTGTAAAGCAATCACAGGTGTTTAACAAAGTGAAGAACTAGAGGAAGAGTTTCCTGTGGTAGATCTAAGGTGAAGTAATGGTCGAAGATGGGCAGCTGTCTAGTATAGCCTTGCTATAGCCTTGACCCTGGTCAGGCCCCCATCCCAGGTTGCCAGCGTTTTCACTCTCTAGTTTTTTCTGATGAAGAAGCAAAATGAATGTAGAAAACACGGACTTCATGTTCGAAGTTGGCGAGCAGTTGGTTTATGGAAGACGCTCTGGTTGTCTGTAGGCTTCATTTAGGCGTGGCTTTGCAGGTACATCAGAAAAGTGGAATTTAATTCTTTGTTTTAAGAGGATCGGTGGAAAGCATCAATGGCTCTATTGCGAATTGACCAGTAAAATGGGGCAGTAACACTAGATTGGGTATTATTTTTACCTGATGGTAGTAACACCTGGTAACAATACTGCACATTACATGTATGAATTCTGCAATGGGGAATAACATCCAGGAACCAATATTTTCCTGCTCCCTTTTCCCCAATTACAGGCCCTACTGTTAGCAGGTGGAATTTGTGACCAAAAAACACATGTGGAAATACTAGGAGCGGTATCACCGGGTGTGGTTATACCACCCTGTTACATGGTTGGTGGTACTTGTAATCTCAGCTGGCAGTAATACCACTGAACACAATGAGGTAATAACACCATGCCCTGAATCACACAAATAACACAGATTAAAGCTTGCTAAAACTTCACATCAACTTTTGGTTTTATTACGTCATTGAACCGTTTTAACCTCTAAATTTAAAGTACAAGAAATAATGATGTTTAGATAAATTCAAATTAGATTGTTTAAGGCATCTCACCCAACCCATTTGTGCTTTCTTTTAATTTTTTCACTCAAGTTACACTAACAGATTAGGATCTTTTGTACCTCAAAACAGAAAAACATATACATACAATATACACTTTGAGGTTTATTAACCAGATGTTTTGTAACATATTTTTTTAAAAAGCATTCATTTACTAAGCTGTCCAAATAAATAAAATATAAATAAAAGGTCCCTCTGTAACTTGTTACACTTCTTCAAAAATGCAATTCACAGACATATAACTCGCATATAAACTTTACATGGTGCTTCACAGAAAATGTCCAGCTGACTTCAAAATAATTCAGTTATTAATCAGTGAGTTCTGCTCAACAGTTTTGAATTTTAAGTACTATATTTGATCTAACATTTCAAATGATCTGCTCTCGGCCTCCGCTTCTGTACCCACAGGACATACATTTTCCTCAAGTTCAAATTCCAACTGGCACTTATAGAGTCCAATTTGCTTTAAAGGTCAACTTACCAAAGACGTTTCCTATGGTTAATTACTAAAATCTCAAAGGACTGCTGTGGCCATTTCTAAACTAAAGTTTAAATTTAAATCAAAGCCAAACTGAATTTGCGTTATTGCCTCATAAAAATTATACAAAGTTTTCCAATGTTTTTCTCAATCGTAATGTCAAATGTATGTGCTGTATTGAATTGACCAGCAGCTCTGGCAGCAGAAAAATATAAAAATAGTGATTTGAAAAATATATTTGTGATTGCAAGTATCCTGGCACTATTAGTGCAACACGGTGTATGCGCAGAATTTTCCAGAGAGTTCCTCTAGAGCTTTGTTTCGAATTCATCATGGTTTACTTCCAGCTCTTTCTTGTGCATTTCATTTTCGATTATGTACACAGAGCATGTTCTTTGAAGGGCCTTCTTTCTCCACATCGAACGCAAGAATTGGAAGGTAAGAGAACCTGAAAGAAGAAGACCAAATGATGATCAAAGTCTCACTTGAAGTTCAGATTAAAAGAAAGATGTCCAGATCAGAATTATTATTTTTTAATCACTCGTTTTATTCTCCCATTTCATTCCAACCATTTGGGTTAATTGATAACTATTTCATATGGAATCTGATATTCGTTTTTTTTCTAGATCTGCACCAATTCAGATTAAGAAAACCCTTTTATGAAGCTGGCCACAGTTGTCCACCTGAAACCTTAATTGGAAAAATGTGGATGAGAAAGAAAAGCAGGCATACCTCTGGGAGTTATCAGTCACGAGAGAACACACGTTGCTCTATGATTTGCAGACGTCACAGTGATGAATGAATTACTTAAGAGTGCCTAGTTGCACCTGAGAAGGTGCTATCTGTACTAGCAACAAATACAGGCTAGATGAGCCATTTGAACTATTTGAGTGTTTGCTTTGCAGGCTTATACATCCTTTAAAGTTTCTGGGTTGAGCTGGAAGACGGTGTTTCGGAACGTGAATGAAATGGCGATTAACATATTTTCCAAAAACGTAGTAAATACTTTATTCTGCTTATATAATACTGTACAATCTACACAAAACAAGACATCAAATGTATTAAAAATTACACATGTGGATAATTCATCTAAAAATGAAACACAAATAACCAGTCTCTCATTTAACACGTGCAATACCCCACTAATCAGAGTGCCATAAATTCTCCCTGATTCTGAGCAAAATTACAGCTAAACAGAGCATCAGAGGAAAGCCGTTGTAAAAGGGCAGGTCAGCATTTTCTCATATTTAAAGTTCTTGATATCAGTCTAAGCTACCATTTCCTAGGAGCCAAATAAAATGTACAAAAAACATCAAATGAAGAGTGCACTGAACAGACTGATTGTCACAGAAAGAAGGAGGGTTCAGCGTGCCAGAAACCACACTTGGAAAAATACGCTAAAACATGAATGGTATTAAGCCGAAAACGGGTTAAATAAAATCTATGTTGGGCATTTACCACAAAAAAAAGGATAAGGGAACATAAAACAGAAGTCAATGATTGAGAATGGGCTCTCACTGAAGTTTTTCAGTGCTCACTTTTATCCTCTACATATTTAAACAAGCATTGTTAAATGCATTAGGTTTCACCTATGTGATTAATAATACGCTGTTTTATGTTGCACCTTGCTGAGTAGTTGTACAATATAAGTTACAGAAAGTCTGTTAAAGTGCTATGACTTGTTTATGTACAAAAAGGCAGCATATTGTGCTGTTACTAGTGGTATAGTGGCGGTAACTAATAGCGAAATTTTGTAAAATGAAAGAGGTAAATAATAGAATTAATAGCAATATTATGTGTTTAGAGGAGTTCTGACAACATTAGGGCCTGGTGCCACTGCACCTGCTGCACCATTCAAATCATGCCCCTGCTGTCTTCAAGATAACTGCATTTGTAACTGCCTGCTTAGTAGTCAAATTTAGCAATATTTGGTGTTTAGAGGAGTTATGACAACTTTTGGAACCGGTGCCACTGCACCTGCTGCATCATTCAAATCATGCCCCTTTTGCCTGTAAGGTAACTGCACTTTTAACTGCCTGTTTAGTAGTAAAATATTGCTATATTTGGGGGTCGATTCCGATTCGGGCCGGAAAAAGCACCGACCGACTCGGAGCCGGAATTTATTCCGACCGACACGTACCTGTGGCGCCCGACACGCCAAGTACGATGCAAGGCGTGCAAAATCCGACTGACACGTACCGAACCCAAGCCGAACGACCGAGCCGCACGGAAAACAGCAATCCGGCAGGAAAAACACGCGAATCGAACCGACCGACACGCACCCGGAACAAAGCCAACCGAAACGTACACGCGAACTCCAAACCGCTAAGTACGATGCAAGGCGCGAAAACCACGACCCAGTCGAACGGAGGACAAGCCGTACGACCGACATGCATACCAAACCGAGCCGAAGTAACACAAAACACCGCGACCGACGCGTACACAGCATAGAAAACTGCACAAACACAGCGTGAACGAAACGGAGAAGACCGTACGAGACAAATGCAGGGTCCGACTCGGTCACAAGAACGTTTCCAACATGCACAAAAAGTACTAAGGAAAAATACACAAAAAAAGGCCAAACAAGCAATTACAAAGCCAATAAATACTGAGGGGGGTGGGGACAGAGAACAAAGACACACCCACAACTCCACCCATATAAAGGACACAAATCCCAACCATGATCCTTTGCAAATGCCATTCTACTGCCAGCACTCAACAGACAGCAACCACACACCCACAGCTCATCCCTCACACAAGCCACACACCAACAAATAGCTACCTCACATACACCCAGCAAAACCCACACACCCTCACCTGCACACCAACACACACATCACTCACCATCACCATGCCCCCCAAGAAGAATCACAAGTTCCTAGATTGTGAATTGGAAGTCCTGGTAGACGAGATCCTCAGGGTAGAGCCACAGCTGTTTGGCACACTGGTCCAACAGACCCCCATCTCCCAGAAAACCAAGATGTGGGAGAGGATCATCAACAGGGTGAACGCACAATCACCATGTCTGCGCACAAAGACTGACATCCAGAACAGGTGGTATGACGTGCGCAGGAGGGTATGGGAGCTGCTCAAGAAGGACTACCTCCTCAGCCAATACACCGGCAGTGGCCCTCCTGCCAAGCCAGTATACCTCAGGCCCTGGGAGGAGAAGGTGCGGGCCATCCTTCCGCCAGTGAGCGTCTATGGACTAGAGAACATCCCAGAGCCTGGTGAGTACACAACAAATGTACACAATATTCTGCCACAATACACACACACATCACTGTCAAGGGGAGAGTCAAACCATTCACTCATAGCAATTACACAGCAACCAGAACAGAATCATCCCAAAATGTGTATGTCAGTCAGATAAACACAACACATGCCATCTCAAAGTTACATTTAACCGTGTCATCACATGTACAAACACAACTACAACTACAGCTAGGCAGTGGCACAAATAGAACTAACAAACACATCCAGACATGTAGCCACCACTACAACACCAACACACAGTGAAGCCCACTCAAAGGGAGGAATTCTGTGTATGCTGGGCAAGTCAGTGTAGCCAATAGCATCATGGGAGTCGTAGTCACACATATTGCTCACCCCCACAACTGTCCCATCAACACCACCCTGAACCATGCTCACATCACAGGGAGTGGATAAGGACTGACAAGATGGCTGACACTGGCCACTGCTGTGGGGAGCACAAGGCCCTGCTGGGAACTGTGCACCAACAAACAGCACAACACCACTGCCTGACATCCTGAGAGACAACTTCCACTCCCTGCAATGGAAGCACGTTCCATGGTGGGATATCTGGCTGGGTGGGAAGGAGGACTCGCAGCACTGACCATAGTCACAAGCACCTCCCCTCACACCCCCCCTCAACACAAACTCCACAGAACCCACCTGGGAGAATGCAATGCCTCACATCCTAACTCAAGATCCCACAAAGAACCTCCACCCTGGGTAATGTAGTGTGAAGCACAGGGACACTCTTGGGACTTTTATCCAAACAACTGCCAGGACAACACTCCCAGCCATCCTGTCCGCACAGGCAGCCCACCCCACAGGGAAGCAGAGTCAAAAGGAAGGAAGCATGGGCATGCTGGGAAGGGGGTGGAGGCAATAGCATGATGGGAGTAGTAGGCACAGATATCGCTCAGCCTCACAACTGGCCCATCAACACCACCCTGAACCATGCTCACATCACAGGGAGTGGATAAGGACTCACAAGATGGCTGACACTGGCTACTGCTGTGGGGAGCACAAGGCCCTGCTGGGAACTGTGCACCAACAAACAGCACAACACCACTGCCTGACATCCTGAGAGACAACTTCCACTCCCTGCAATGGAAGCACGTTCCATGGTGGGATATCTGGCTGGGTGGGAAGGAGGACTCGCAGCACTGACCATAGTCATAAGCACCTCCCCTCACCCCCCTCAACACAAACTCCACAGAACCCACCTGGGAGAATGCAATGCCTCACATCCTAACTCAAGATCCCACAAAGAACCTCCACCCTGGGTAATGTAGTGTGAAGCACAGGGACACTCTTGGGACTTTTATCCAAACAACTGCCAGGACAACACTCCCAGCCATCCTGTCAGCACAGGCAGCCCACCCCACAGGGAAGCAGAGTCAAAAGGAAGGAAGCATGGGCATGCTGGGAAGGGGGTGGAGGCAATAGCATGATGGGAGTAGCAGGCACAGATATCGCTCAGCCTCACAACTGGCCCATCAACACCACCCTGAACCATGCTCACATCACAGGGAGTGGATAAGGACTCACAAGATGGCTGACACTGGCTACTGCTGTGGGGAGCACAAGGCCCTGCTGGCAACTGTGCAACAACCAACAGCAGGACACCACTGACTGACATCCTGAGAGACAACTTCCACTCCCTGCAATGCAAGCACAGTCCATGGTGGGATAACTGACTAACTGGGTGGGAAGGAGGGCCGGCTGTCAACCAAATACAACCAATGCAGACCATGTGCACACCCCAACAAATACATAGAAATGCCCAAATAATGCAGGACAATGTGCTACACCAATATCAACCCCTGACTGTGACGACTTAGGACAATGCAATGTACAGGCCCGCACCCAGAGGCACAGTCACAACTGTCAGGTATGTCAACCATTGATGCCTGCAGAAACTTAACATACATTGTGTGTGTCTCCCAAAAACAGGTGATGATGGGGACACAGCAGCAGACGCTGAGGAGTCCCAGTCCCAGGCTCAAGAGGATGCGGAGCTCACTGGTGTCGTACAGCCTCTGCCCTCCTCGGACGAAGAAGACCAACCTGGCACATCCGGTGCATGTCAACATGCAGCACCAGCTGCAGCACCAGCAGGACCACCAGCTGCACCCCCTGCACCCACCCCTCCAACGACTGTCACCACAAATACCATCCCTGCCGACATGGACAGAACAAGGAGCAACACCAGCACAGGGACCCTGGACCAACGTGGGGCCATGGACACCACCACCAACCCCCAAGGGGGACCAGGGTCATCTGTGCGTGCCACTGCACGCACTGCACATGTCGGCAGGGGTGGTGGGAGGGGTGGGAGACAGAGGTCGCTGCTTGCAGAGGTTGCTGGTGGGCATGATGACCCACAACTGGTACGCATAGCCGATGCGTACCAGTCCAGCACCGGAGATCTCAGCCACGTAGTGGGGCTCCTCAGAGACATGAAACAGCAGCAGGCTGCCCATCATGCCCGCTTGGACTCACACATGTCCCGCGTGGAGTCCAAGTGGGACGCACTGCAAGAGATGACGGCGGTGCACAGGGACATTTTACAATGCCTCCGCCAGATGAACAACAACCAGTCTACACCTCCCTGTGTGCCAACAACATCTGGTGCTGTCAAACTGCAACTGCAACAGGGAGGGAGGATGACTCTGGCGGAGAGTCCCCTGCACCGGGGAGGGGCAAGTGAGAGGCCGATGGCCAAGTGCAACTCCCAGGAAGCCTGAACCTGTTCTGGATGTTCACCTTTGTGCACAAGCTGTTCACCCTGTTGACGGCAACACAACTCCCACACATTACATGGGGAGTACAAGTTGGACCAATGTCTCAGACAACTGTGGCCCCGATACTGGGGATTTTGTCTACCAGGACTTTCAATTCACCTAGGAACTTCTAATTGCAAGATATATGTACAGCACTAACCATCCTATGCACTATTCACACAAATGTATCACAATAAACACACTAATACACCATACTTGCCTCTGTTGTGATTCCAACGTGGGTGCTGTCATGGGGATGATGAACTGCAAAATTACACTGTGTATGCGAACTGCAACAGCAAGTACAACACAGGCATGTGAGTAAAGGCAACGTGACACATATGAGGGAGACACACCACCAGGGCTACACAACACATACACACCTAGGCCATCTGACTCATTGCCTACACTGATGTTGCCAGGGAAGACGGTGCAATGCACAGACACCACACCTATTCCCAGTTGTAGTCAAGTAGCCCACAGGTGCAGTAAGCAAATGGCAGTCAAATGTGTGACCACAGACAACGCACATCACAAAGTGAAGCACAGGTTTATTACACAGTTGCAACATGTCGTAACCACTACAGATGCAAGGTAATCCCACCTGGCAGCGGGCACACAGTCAACAACTGTAGAAGGAAGGAAGTCCATGGGTGTTGCGCACATCACCTGTAGGGACACAACAGCTACCACCCTGGAAGTACAATCACGTCGTCGGTGGACACAGTTGACCAAACGAATCTGAAAGTACCCTGTGAAGGACAGAAATGACACACAGTCAAAAGCAATGGAGAACAGGACAGAACAGCAAAACTCATGCACAATACATGTTACAAGATACCCACCCAGAACCAAGTTAGCATGTCAACACTGTTGGGGAGTACAGACCACCTGTAAGCACACATCGCTACACACATCCAGTCAAGTAGCCCATGGACACACTCCAACAGCACCAGAGCACCACCTACACATATCATGCCAACTCACATCATTGACATGACACCTCAGGATACTCACATTCAGCTAAAGAAGTTGGTGATGAGCTGTGTGCGGACATCACCCTCATCATCATCATCATCACTGGCATCGTGGTCCAGGCCAGGATCCTCCACAGGTGGCGGATGTTGGTCATTGTCATCCTGGATGAGACGCAACTCCTTCCGCACTGCCAGGTTGTGGAGCATGCAGCAGACGATGATAATCTTGCACACTTTCGCTGGGGCATATGGGAGGGACCCTCCTGTCTTGTCCAGGCAGCGGAAGCGGCTCTTCAGGAGACCAAATGTCCGCTCAATCACTCTCCTGGTCTGACCATGTGCCTCATTGTAGCGCATCTGGGCTGGTGTCACAGGGTTCCTGAGGGGTGTCAGCAACCACGGCATGTTGGGGTATCCCGAGTCACCTACGGACAGACAAGTGCACATTAGCTGACTTGGAAAAGTGGGCGAATACTACAGATCAGATCACACACAATGGCACAAAGTCAGTACACACCGACAAGCCAGGCACGCTGGTTCTGCATCTGTGCCATCATCCTGGGGATGCGACTACTCCTCATCACAAAGGCATCGTGTGCTGAACCAGGGAAACGGGCACACACGTGTGTGATGGTCATATCCGCAAGACACACCACCAGTGCATTGACCGAGTGGTAGTGCTTGCGGTTACGGTAGGCCTGCTCCTGGGCCTGTGGTGGTACCAAAGCCACATGTGTCCCATCAATGGAGCCAATGACATGCGGCATCCTCCCCAGGGCATAGAAGTCACTCTTCACGTCAGTGAGTCGTTGCAGTCTAGGGAAATAGATGTACCGGTTCAGGAATAGCAACATTGCCTCCAAAACATCGCGGAGCACACGGCTCAACATGGTCTGTGACATCCCACCAGCAGTCGCCACAGTATGTTGGAAGGTACCGGTGGCAAAGAAGTGTAGGGCTGCCATCACCTTCACCTTGGGGGTCAGCGCTGTAGGATACGGCCGGCCAGGCTGCAAATGTGGGGCCAACTGCACTGCCAAATCCTCAATCAGCTGCCTGGTGAAGCGGTACCGTCGGATGCTGTTCCGTTCCACCATCGTTGCCAGGTCTGGGAATGGTCGATGGACAGCAGGAGCCCTGCAGTGCAGAGGAGATGAAAGCAAGATTGTCAGTCACCCCACATATGCGGCATTGAACACACTCAATATCACAACATACATCATCATGAGGCACAACTACATGAAGTGTGCAGTTCCGTAAGGACATGTATGGTACATACATGGCCAACATCTGTCATCACGGTTCAACAAGTGGCATCAATAAGTCCCAGGTTGGCCCATTGGATATCATGAGGCCGTGTCACAGTTCCCATCTCCTGCTGCCGTGTCACAATCACCCCCCACAGTGACATGTGAGGACAGATGTGCCCCAGGCATCACAGCTCAACGACAGGTACATTCCCAGGGACCCTGTATTGCCACATGGACACTGGCATTACATGGAGTATCAGGTATACACCACAGCAAAACAACCATGACCCCCACAGGTAGTGGTCCCACTTGCCACTGCAGGACAGACATGGACGTCTGTGACACACACACGCACAACATCAAAGTCCATGCACACACAACGTGGATGTGGAGACTGCCTCCCATTGTGCACATGAAATCAGAGACATTGTAAACACTACATGCACACAGACTGTGGAGGACCATCACTATTGTGCCACTGGGACACCCTGGCTCAAACATACCGTCCCACATGGGACTCACGGGGTATGTGACATGACATACACATACACCACCGTGAAATGTGACCATGGCACATGCACAAATATGAACAGTTGCACATCACAGTGGTCATGTACACGTAACACCCAGGATCCTGTCCCCATGAACACGTGCACAGCCTGGGGGTGGCTGCCCCCAGGTGACACCCACAGGACAACATGTACACCAACATACACACAATAGGAAATGCAGCCTTACATGCCTTATGATACAGTTTGGACAGGCTGACGTGTTGTAGGTGTGCCCCTCACTCCCTGGGAGCTATCTGTGGCTGGCATATGTTCATCTGAGACAGGCATGGTGACATATGCCAGTCACTTGTACAGGGATGCGTTGAACAGCAATGGACCGATCGGTGCCCCCGGCTGGCCCATTGCATTCAATGTGTGCAGGTACGCGTTGTACCCCTGTACGCGTTGTACCGCAATGGACCGATCGGTGCCCCCGGCCGGCCCATTGCATTCAATGTGTGCGGGTACGCGTTGTACCCCTGTACGCGTTGTACCGCAATGGACCGATCGGTGCCCCGGCCGGCCCATTGCATTCAATGTGTGCGGGTACGCGTTGTACCCCTATACGCGTTGTACCGCAATGGACCGATCGGTGCCCCCGGCCGGCCCATTGCATTCAATGTGTGCGGGTACGCGTTGTACCGCAATGGACCGATCGGTGCCCCCGGCCGGCCCATTGCATTCTATGTGTGCAGGTACGAGTTGTACCCCTGTACGCGTTGATCAGCAATGGACCGATCGGTGCCCCCGGCCGGCCCATTGCATTCAATGTGTGCGGGTACGCGTTGTACCCCTGTACGCGTTGTACCGTAATGGACCGATCGGTGCCCCCGGCCGGCCCATTGCATTCAATGTGTGCGGGTACGCGTTGTACCCCTGTACGCGTTGATCAGCAATGGACCGATCGGTGCCCCCGGCCGGCCCATTGCATTCAATGTGTGCGGGTACGCGTTGTACCGCAATGGACCGATCGGTGCCCCCGGCCGGCCTATTGCATTCAATGTGTGCAGGTATGCGTTGTACCCCTGTACGCGTTGTACCGCAATGGACCGATCGGTGCCCCCGGCCGGCCCATTGCATTCAATGTGTGCGGGTATGCGTTGTACCCCTGTACGCGTTGTACCGCAATGGACCGATCGGTGCCCCGGCCGGCCTATTGCATTCAATGTGTGCGGGTACGCGTTGTACCCCTGTATGCGTTGTACCGCAATGGACCGATCGGTGCCTCCGGCCGGCCCATTGCATTCAATGTGTGCGGGTACGCGTTGTACCCCTGTACGCGTTGATCAGCAATGGACCGATCGGTGCGCACCCATTGACAATGGCCTAGCCTGGCAACGGACGCGTTTTCGAAATTCGAACGAGTCGGTTGCTGGAAATTCAGTTGGTCACCCACAACAATGTTGCAAAATCATGTATGTCATGAAGTTGAAGATTTGAAGGATGCTGTGGGCGTGTATTGGTGCTGCTATTCCATGGATTGGCCAGATTCAGAAGATGCAAACGACTTGGACCTATCACTTTGGACACATGGGACAGTATCTGCCTCTCCAGCACATATATATTGCTGGCTGTTCCCCTGAGAGCTCACTTGCCTGCACTACATGCTCCAGGATGACATCTGCCACTGCACTGCTGCTGTCTCTGCCCCCTCTGGACCCTGCAATGGCACGTACTGTGGAGAGAGCCCCAGCCTTCAGCCTTGAGGAGAACCAGGCCCTGCTGGACAGCCTACTTCCACAGTACACCAAGCTGTATGGGACACCAGGGGAGCAGGTGAGTGTTCTGTGCACTGCCTTTCTGATGTGCATTTTGTCTGACTAGCAAGGCTGAAAGTCTGCACGCCACTGGCTAGCAGGTTCACTGAGTAGTTGTCACCCCCCATAGTGTGTAGTGACATGCACTGGACAGGTATGGTGCAGTGACAGTGCATTTGAACAAGGTTTTACTTCCCATGCAATGATACCATGTAGTGACTTCTGGCAAACTGTCCATGGGCAGCGTTGCACTGCCTGTGTACATCATGTGCCCCTGTGATTGAGACATGTATATACACCTGTGTCATGCACGGATATGTTGCATGTGTAGTAATGGCCTTTTCACTTTGTCATCCTGACAGGTTAATGCCCATCGGAAGCAGGAGATCTGGAAGGACATCGTCCGGGCTGTCCGGTCCGTGGGGGTCTACAAGCGCCGGATCCGCAACTGCCAGAAGAGGTGGCAGGACCTGGAGGATTGCACGGGTCCAGCTGAAGCTGTCGCCTCCTCGCAGGAGGGGCGGAACACGGACCCTGACCCCCCACATGCTCCAGATCCTGGCGGTGGTGTTTCCAGACCTGGATGGGCAGCTGAAGGCCAGACAGCAGCAAGGAGGGGGTGAGTCAAAGACTGCACTGTGAACTCTGTATTACATGCTATGTGCCCTCCTCTGGCCTGGTTCAACTGCCACAGTACAGCAGTCATGTTGTCCAGGAGCCATGTCCCTCTATTGTGCACTGCCCACTCCTCATCTGATACCCAGGTGTGGCCCTTACATTCAGGGAATTGTGTCACTTGGGACTGTGTCCTTGCAGTTTGCTTCACTCAAGGTGGGGGACAGCATCTGTTTCCCTAACTCTGTTGTGGGCATCATGGGTGGGTCCATTGTTCACACAACGCCTGTGTTCGGACATGTAATCTGCGTGTTGCTTTGATATGCGGTCCACTTGCTGAGCTGAGCCACCACATGTGCCTGGGGTATGTGGCACACGCCCATGCAGCGGGTGGGAACAATGTTTGGGCCCCAGGAGTGTGCAGATTACGTGTGTCACACATACATAGCCAGCTATCCACTGTCCAGGGCTCATCCCTCATTCATGTGGGGCAGGACAGTCATGCCTTCTCCAGGCCATGCAATGCACTCTGTACTCCCACTCCCGTGTATCAGCTGACACATTGTGCGCAGTGATTTGACCCCTCAGGTGTCTGCCTCTGTGTCAGTGTGCTGTGGATTTGTTGCCAGGACTGCTGGGGTGTTTCTCGGTAGGGGCTCAGCATGCCACTGGAGATGTGACCATAGGAGACGATACTTGTGTGTCACATAGGTGTTTGATCAGCTGCCCGTGCAGACTGGGGTATGCGAATGTGGAGTTCAGGCAGCTGTTTCCCATTCACAGCAGATTGTGAGGGGCTCAGGTTCAGAGGGTAGTGTCACAGGTCTCCCATATGTCCAATCGGTATGACCTGGACAGATGAGGGTTAAGATGATGTGTTGTGTGGGGGATGTACATGTGCACTTGTGCAGCTCCAGGACTTGCATTCCCCATGACCTACTATTGTGACACAGTGCAGAGTGTTGTTGTCTGGCTGCCAAGTCATACATCACTGAGACAGTGATGTATGACTTAGCAGTCATGCCTCCGCCATGGCATGTGTCTACTTATTGGTGATCCTGCAGGGGAGTGACATGTGCTACATGCACACCATTGTGGCGATGGCTATCAGGACATGGGTGCATCATGGTGTCTGTCGCTGGTATGCATCACATGCATTTCCTATTTGACTCTGGGCATCCCTTTCATCCGGAAACCTGTACTGACTCAGTGGCAAGAGTTGTGATGTGTGCATGTCCACATGCTACACCGTGTCCTCTGCACTGTCCAACTACTGTGTAGTTGGTGCATGTGTCCACACTGGGGTGTTGCTATCCAACAGACACCAGACAGATGGGTGCAAGGCCATGTGGGATGTGAGTGCCATGGTTGGCATCAGACTGACAATTGGCTTCTCCTGTTCAGTTAGGGCACTTTTAGCAATGTACAACTAATGATGCCAGGGCTTGCTCTGTAATGTGCTGTGCTCACAGTGGTGTGTGCGTTTGGTGCAGGTGACTGATGTCTGTCTGTTTCCCCATTGTTTGCAGATACATCCACGGCCACGGAAGGGGACAGCTCCACGGACCAGGAGGAGCCGGAGAGCCAGACTGGGTCAGCAGCCGAGGAGTGGTCAGAGGGACCCAGTGGCACGGAGGGCGAGGGGAGCCCCACCGAGGAGTCCTCCGCACCATCCACCTCAGCTGAGGACCAGAGCAACTCGGAGGATGACTCCCTTATGGAGGCGGGTGACAGCAGCCACCACACCCCAGCTAGTGTTGCTGTCCCCGCCACCACCAGCACCACCACCGCCCTCCCATCGGCTCCCATTCCCCAGGTCCGTGGAGGCTCCCATGTTCGGGAGCGTGTCTCCTTTGGGCCAGGCACCGCACCCCTGCCCCTGTGTCCCCTGCTGCCCTGAGTGAGGAGTCTGTGTACCTCCTTCGCCAGCTCCATGTAGGGCAGACAGCCATGCTGAGTGTCCTCCATGCGCACACCGCTCTGTTGACTCAGCTGGTGTCGTTCATGGAGGGCATCTCATCGGGCATGTCTGACCTACAGAGGGGCAATAGGTCCATGGACTCCTCCCTGACTGCAGCAGTGTCCCTCCTCAGACAGTCCCTCACCCCTCCTGCCTCTGCTCCATCCACACTCCCCAGCACCTTACCCGTCCCAAGCACACACACACCGGCACAGGCACACACCAGCACACACACATCCAGCACACAGACACACACGCCACAAACAAAACGCACACGCACGCACAGTCAGGAGACTGAAACCAGACTCACAGGGGATGGGGCCCTGGAACACACACACGCATCCACGAGCACTGCGCAGTCCTCAGTTGCCTCTCCCTCCAAAGCACCCTCCCTTGCCTCACCTGCAACCCCAAAGACCCAGCGGCTCTTCCTCAGTGACCTCGGCCTCTTCCCCTCCGATCCAGCTGATACAGCATTCAGGGGGAAGAGGAAACCCACACACACGGAGCAGAGTGCCCCTCGCCCCCGGACACCCTCCCCCAGGCGCAGACAGACTGAGGCCCCCACCCGCAAGTCCCCTCGGAGTCGTAAGAGCAAGACCCCGCCGCCGCCCTGCAGCTCAGGCACCAGGTCTCCTTCCTCCATCCCTCAGGCCCCCACTCCACAGGTGCCCCCACCACACCCTGCCCCAGGTTCCCCCACCCACAGATATACCATCCCCAAGAGGATCCGGCCTTCTCCCCCTGCCACTTGCTCTCCCGGCACCACACCCCCGCTGCGCTTGTCTGTGCCACTGATGTGGTGAGGGTGTCCTCCCCTCTGTCCAGCCCACCTTGCCTGTTCCCCATTCTCCTCCCCTGGTGGTAGGCACTGCAGTGGAGTCCACTACCACCCTGTCTGACTTGGGCACTGCAGTGGCGGACCTGTCCACTCCATCTGCAGGGTCCACTGCAGTCGTGCCGGCACCCACAACATCTGAGTCATGCCCCCAGTTGTGCCGGCACACACCATGTCAGACACCTCCACTGCAGTTGTCAGTGGCTCTCCAGCACCCACCACCCCTTCCCTGCTTCCTCCTGGTGAGCCCTGATCCTGTCCCTGCGGTGCCTGGCCTGCCCCCCGGTTGCCCCTCCTAGTGGATTGTCCCTGGTTTTGTGCAGGCATGCGTAGGGTGACATCTGCCACTGTCACCCTGTTTGGACTTTGACAATGGACTGGCCATTGGCCTTTCTGTTTTTTCTGGACTTTCAGTTTTCATTACACACATATGCTGAATAAAGCAACTTTCTGTTCTCTAGTGCTTATGCTTCTGATGTACATGTTGTTGATGATGCTAACCATGCCCTTGCTGCAGTGATGGTGATATTTGGTCTCATGATAATGAAGTGTTACTGTGCAGGAACCCATGTGGTCCAGGGGGAATGTGTCCTATCCTGTGGTGTATCCATGTCATCCATAGCAGCATCTGAGGGTGTCATGTGTTCAGTATTTGGCAATGGGATTTCCTACTTACATTAGCAATTTCACATCTGTGGCTTCCACCCCTGCACATCTGTTGTGCCTGCCATTGTTCAATTCGTCTACTTCCCTGACCGTGTGGCCATCTCCACTGGACATGCAGGTTTGGGCATCAATAGGGAAGGACTCATCTGTGTTGTCAGTGCAACATTGCTATACAAGTGTGTTGGATCTGTGCTGATGATTTCGTTGGCACTTCCATGACCAGGCTGATGTGACGGGAGCCTTCATTTGGTGCTAATTGTTGATTGTGTGACCAAGTGCTCAGCTGACATGATGGGGCCCTACTGAGGCAACATATGGCACAGCTTTCCTCACACAGGAGTGGAGTCCCCTCATGGCAGTGTGTACTCCTGTGACATTGCCTGCGCCCAAGGTGTGTGTTGTATGAGCATGTCTGTGTGTTCACTTCCGTTTAGCTGTGCATGCTGTGATCCCTAGTGTTGTACCTGTTTGTGATGCTTGCTGAGTTGACCTATGTTCCCCCAAAGTCTTCTCCCTGGGTTCTCTGTGATGTGGGTGCATGGCACATTACTGGTCATCAGGGTGTCACCCATAGGTGTGTTTGCTGTCAGGGCTGAGTTTGTGTGCAGACGCAGATGGGTCACAGTCAGGTTTCCCCTTGGCACTTGTTGTTTGCCCCTGTCATGTGATTTCCAGTTTGTGTTATCTTTCAGTGATTGTGACACGTTGTGTGTGTGACTGCTGGCACTCCTCAGGGTCCGGGCTGCAATGTTGGTTGTTGTCTATGTGTGTTCTTTGTGGGTGACCTTGGCTTCTTCATTGGTGTGTGACTGTGGCTGGGATCCCATTGGTTGGTGTGGTATTGCCGTCATGTCCATGTACAGCGTAGTGTGCAGTGTGTCAGACATTCTGGAGTCTTGTTGAGTGGCCATGTTGATGTGTTTCTGCACCTTGGTTCCCACCCACCACCCTGGAATAGTCATGGGTGCATGTGCAATGTCACCAGTGCATGTGTGCTTCACTGCTGCACATTGTTGGAGGTCGTGGGGTGTGGTGTTGAGTGTGTGCAGATGAGAGTTGTTGCCCGGCTAGGCCCCTGCCTCCATGTTGGCCTTGGCTTACTGGCCGTGCTGATTGATTTGTGCTTGTGTAGGTGTGATGGTAGTTTGTTGCTCAGGACACATGACTGTGGTTCACAGTGTGAACGACATTTAGCTTTGTCATCACAGTGGGATTGTAATGCAGCCCAGGGTCACCACATTGTGGGGGCCCTGGGGGTAGTGCTGTGGTGTGTCTGTGTCTTGCTGTGTCAGTTGCTGTTCCTACGTGCCTGTGTGACATGTGTGATTTGTGCTCCCTCTCATCTGACAATGCCTGCTTGCCCACATAGGGGTATTTGGATCCATGAGTTACCTTTGTGTGGCACTGTATGCACATCTGTATGATTGGTATTCAGGTCTCCTCATGTGTTGTGTGGTTGCCTGGGGACACTGGCACACCCCCCCTCACCTGTTGTGTATGATGTGCAGTGTGGGTCTGCCTGTTTGTGCATCTGCACCACTGCATTGGCATATCTTGGGTGTGCCATTGGCTGTATGTAGTTTGGTGGGTTTCCCCTGCTGTCCCTGGGACTCCTAGGTCATCGGTCTGCACAATGATCATGGTTTGTGTGTCCCATTGCTGCCATGGTATGGTATCTGTTCACCTCACATCTACAGTCTCCACAGGGTATCTGCATTTGTGTGCCCATTGGTGCAAATATGTGGGTCTGCATTCTGATGGTCACTTCTGTCATTGATGAATGTTGACAGTGTCAGCCCCCATGGGTGTTGTTTGTCTGCACATGGCCAAAGGTATGTCTTATTTGCACTGCAGTATTTGCCTCCCCCAATTTATGT
The DNA here is from genome assembly GCA_963921515.1 of Calotriton arnoldi. NCBI lineage: Eukaryota > Metazoa > Chordata > Amphibia > Caudata > Salamandridae > Calotriton > Calotriton arnoldi. Next base: position 92,449 of record CAWUFW010001186.1, read on the forward strand.
TGCAATGGGACACATGCACAACTTTGCCACTGATGTGTTTTATGTTCTGTGACCAGGAATCATCCATGCAGTTTGGCAGTTGCAGCTCTTTCTTTGTCAACACTTACATTTTGGTCACTGTGATGATGGGGGTTTGGACCCCATTGCCACACTGTTCAAAATGTGCTTCAGCTATGGACCCCACACTTACCTTTTGGTCACTGTGATGATGGGGGTTTGGACCCCATTGCCACAATGTTCAAAATGTGCTTCAGCTATGGACCCCACACTTACATTTTGGTCACTGTGATGATGGGGGTTTGGACCCCATTGCCACACTGTTCAAAATGTGCTTCAGCTATGGACCCCACACTTACCTTTTGGTCACTGTGATGATGGGGGTTTGGACCCCATTGCCACAATGTTCAAAATGTGCTTCAGCTATGGACCCCACACTTACATTTTGGTCAATGTGATGATGGGGGTTTGGACCCCATTGCCACAATGTTCAAAATGTGCTTCAGCTATGGACCCCACACTTACATTTTGGTCACTGTGATGATGGGGGTTTGGACCCCATTGCCACAATGGTCATGGCCTGCTTGCATTGTGGGGGCCACACACATATATGTGTGGCACATGTTGATAGGGGGTCACATTGTATGTTCAAAGTCACGTTCAGTGTTGTAGGCATTTGACACAGTCTACACACGCTTGTCATGGTGTTGGGGGGATGTCTTTTTCTTGCATTCCCTAGGTTGTGGTGTGCTGGTTGTGTCATGCATTGTCCATCCTATGAGTGGGGGTGGTGTTGGTGGTAGGCATCCAGCCCCCCATGGGTAGAGGTGGTAGTAGTGACAGGCATCCAGCCCCCCTGGGTAAGGGTGGTAGTAGTGGTAGGCATCTGGCACCCCCTGGGTAAGGGTGGTAGTAGTGGTAGGCATCCAGCCCCCCCTGGGTAAGGGTGGTAGTGGTGGTAGGCATCTGGCACCCCCTGGCTAAGGGTGGTAGTAGTGGTAGGCATCCAGCCCCCTGGGTAAGGGTGGTAGTAGTGGTAGGCATCTGGCACCCCTGGGTAAGGGTGGTAGTAGTGGTAGGCATCTGGCACCCCCTGGGTAAGGGTGGTAGTAGTGGTAGGCATCTGGCACCCCCTGGGTAAGGGTGGTAGTAGTGGTAGGCATCCAGCCCCCTGGGTAAGGGTGGTAGTAGTGGTAGGCATCCAGCCCCCCTGGGTAAGGGTGGTAGTAGTGGTGGGCATCTGGCACCCCCATGGCTAAGGGTGGTAGTAGTGGTAGGCATCCAGCCCCCCTGGGTAAGGGTGGTAGTAGTGGTAGGCATCTGGCACCCCCTGGCTACGGGTGGTAGTAGTGGTAGGCATCCAGCCCCCTGGCTAAGGGTGGTAGTAGTGGTAGGCATCCAGCCCCCCTGGGTAAGGGTGGTAGTAGTGGTAGGCATCTGGCACCCCCTGGCTACGGGTGGTAGTAGTGGTAGGCATCCAGCCCCCTGGCTAAGGGTGGTAGTAGTGGTAGGCATCCAGCCCCCCTGGCTAAGGGTGGTAGTAGTGGTAGGCATCTGGCACCCCCATGGCTAAGGGTGGTAGTAGTGGTAGGCATCCAGCCCCCTGGCTTAGGGTGGTAGTAGTGGTAGGCATCTGGCACCCCCTGGCTAAGGGTGGTAGTAGTGGTAGGCATCCAGCCCCCTGGGTAAGGGTGGTAGTGGTGGTGGGCATCTGGCACCCCCTGGCTAAGGGTGGTAGTGGTGGTTGGCATCCAGCCCCCTGGCTTAGGGTGGTAGTAGTGGTAGGCATCTGGCACCCCCTGGCTACGGGTGGTAGTAGTGGTAGGCATCCAGCCCCCTTGCTAAGGGTGGTAGTAGTGGTAGGCATCCAGCCCCCTGGGTAAGGGTGGTAGTAGTGGTAGGCATCTGGCACCCCCTGGCTACGGGTGGTAGTAGTGGTAGGCATCCAGCCCCCTGGCTAAGGGTGGTAGTAGTGGTAGGCATCCAGCCCCCTGGCTAAGGGTGGTAGTAGTGGTAGGCATCTGGCACCCCCATGGCTAAGGGTGGTAGTAGTGGTAGGCATCTGGCACCCCCTGGCTAAGGGTGGTAGTAGTGGTAGGCATCCAGCCTCCTGGGTAAGGGTGGTAGTGGGCATCTGGCACCCCCTGGCTAAGGGTGGTAGTGGTGGTTGGCATCCAGCCCCCTGGGTAAGGGTGGTAGTAGTGGTAGGCATCCAGCCCCCTGGGTAAGGGTGGTAGTAGTGGTAGGCATCCAGCCCCCTGGCTACGGGTGGTAGTAGTGGTAGGCATCCAGCCCCCTGGCTAAGGGTGGTAGTAGTGGTAGGCATCCAGCCCCCCTGGCTAAGGGTGGTAGTAGGGGTAGGCATCTGGCACCCCCATGGCTAAGGGTGGTAGTAGTGGTAGGCATCCAGCCCCCCTGGCTTAGGGTGGTAGTAGTGGTAGGCATCTGGCACCCCCCTGGCTAAGGGTGGTAGTAGTGGTAGGCATCCAGCCCCCCTGGGTAAGGGTGGTACTGGTGGTGGGCATCTGGCACCCCCTGGCTAAGGGTGGTAGTGGTGGTTGGCATCCGGCCCCCCTGGGTAGCGGTGGTGGTGCGCATTCAGGCCCCTGTGTGCATATGTGGCATTGGTGATGGGCATCCCGCCCCTATGGTGCTGCTGTTGCTGGTGTAAGTAAATTCTGCATCCCTCTGTGTGTGTGTGATGTGTCGTGTACGTGTTGTATGTGTTTTGTGGTTGGTGTCTGACTTACCTTCTGCGCCGTACGCGTCCGTGCCTGTTCCGGTAGTAAATGTAGAATATTGGTATGATCGGGACGAAGGGATTCATGGTTGGTTCGTGTCGTTCGTCTTTCTCGTTGCTTCGCGTCGTCCTCGTCGCTTCGCGTCGTCCTCGTCGCTGGCGGGTTCGCCTCGTAGCCGTGGATCGTGTTGTGGCGCGAATCGGAGCTTATGTGCGCCTCTCCTGGATGCTTTGACGTGCCGTGCGTAGCGACGGGTTCGGCGCGTACGGAAAGCGCATCGTACTTGTTCGGCCGGACGGAGCTGCATTTTCCCTTCCGTGCGACTCGATTCTGCGTTTCCGGATTCGCCTCGGTCGGAGAACAGGACCTGGATTGGGTGAGTACGACTCGGCCGGATTCTGTGCTGTTGTGCGCATCGTACTTACTCGTTCGGTATGCTGTACGGATCGGTCGGGAAACAGGCATTCGCATGGCTTTTTTCCCGACCGAATGGTATTGGGTGCGCCTCCGACCGAGATCGGAATCGGCCCCTTGGTGTTTAGAGGGGTTCCTAGAGCATGGGTCCCACTGTCACTGCACCTGCTGCACCATTGAAATCATGACCCTAGTGCCTGCAAGGTAACTGCACTTGTGACTGCCTGTTAAGTAGTTAAATATAGCAATATTTGGTGTTTAAAGGAGTTCTGACAACTTTTGGCCCCTGTGTCATTGCATCTGCTGCACATTCAAATCATGACTAACCTTGGGCAAAGCACTACGCTACGCTCGCGTAGTTTGCGAAGTTTGCGCTACTTCGCACTACGCGAATTGCACGTAGCACAGTGCAAACACGCGTAGCGGTCATTTTTTGCTTGCTCGCGGTCCTCAACGTCAAGTTGGCGACCGCGAGCAAGCAAAATGACATCCCGGCGAGACTTTTTCCTCGTTCGCGATCAGCAACATCAAGTTGCCGATCGCGAGCGTGGAAAATAAACCTCCCGGCGAGATTCTCAACGCGGGGAGGTCAGGTTTCTCATTGCGAGTGGTCGCGTATGCTCGCGACCGCTCGCGATGAGAAACTACCAGTCCGCGTTGAGAAGCTGCTGCTCGAGTAAAAATCTACTCGAGCGGCAGTAAAAGACAGCTCGCACTGTGCAAGATGCCGTTTTCAATGATTGCACAGTGCGGACAAGCATCCGGCACTGTGCAATCATCGCGAACAGCGCACTACGCAGTTCGCGTAGCGCTACGCGTAGCTCGCGTAGTGCGAAGTGCACTTCGCGTAGCGCTACTTCGCGAACTACGCCCAGGGTTAATCATGACCCTGTTGTCTGCAAGATAACTGCACTTAGATAACTGCCTGTTTAGTAGTAAAATATAGCAATATTCGGTGTTTAGTGGGGTGCCTAGAGATTTTGGTCCTGGTGCTACTGCACCTCCTGCACCATTCCAATCATGACTCTTTCCTTGCTAAATAAATGGCATGGTGACTGTTTGTTTAGTAGTAAAATGTTGCAATATTCTGGGTTTAGTGGGGTCCCTAGAGCTTTTGGCCCCAGTGCCACTGCACCTGCTGCACCATTCAAATCAAGTCCCTTTTAACTGCAAGGTAACCGCAATTGCGACTGCCTGTTTGGTAGTCAAATATAGCAATAGTATGTGTTTAGAGGAGTTCTGACAACTTTTGGGCCCGGTACTACTGCACCTGCTGCTCCATTCAAATCATGACTGTTGTCTGCAAGGTAACTGCACTTGTGGCTGCCTGTTTAGGAATAAAATATAGCATTATTAGGTGTTTAGTGGTGTGCCTGGAGCTTTTGAAAACCGTGCCACTGCACCTGCTGCACTATTGAAATCATGATCATGAGCCTAGTGCTTGCTAGATAACTGCAATTATGACTGCCTGTTTAGTAGTAAAATATAGCAATATTTGGTGCTTAGTGGAGTTATGACAACTTTTGGCCCCTGTGCCACTGCACATGCTGCACCATTTAAATCAAGGCCCTTTGAACTGCAGGGTAACTGCAATTGTGACTGGCTGTATAGTAGAAAAATATAGCAATATTAGGTGCTTAGAGGAGTTCTAAGAACTTTTGGGCCCCGTGCCACTGCACTTGCTGCACCATTCAAATCATGACCCTGTTGTCTGCAAGGTAACTGCATTTGTGACTGCCTGTTTAGTAGTAAAATATAGCAATTTTAGGTGTTTAGTGGGGTGCCTAGAGCTTTTGGGTCTGGTGTCACTGCACCTGCTGCACCATTGAAATCATGACCCTGTTGTCTGCAAGGTAACTACACGTGTGACAGCCTGTTTAGTTTTAAAATCTAGCAATAATCGGGGTTTAGTGGGGTCCCTGGAGCTTTTGGCCCTGGTGCTACTGCTCCTGCTGCATCATTCAAATCAAGTCCCTTTTAACTGCAAGGTAACTGCAATTGTGACTGCCAGTTTAGTAATCAAATATAGCAATATTATGGGGCATATTAGCAAGACCCACGTTAAAATTATCGCCGTTTTAGCGGCAGGAAACTGCCGCTAAAACGGCGATAATGGGCTTGCTAATATGCGTTATAGAATTCCAATAGAAGCCCAGGTTAGATGTGCAGGACATCTAACCTGGGCTCTATTGAATTCCATAACGCATATTAGCAAGCCCATTATCGCCGTTTTAGCGGCAGTTTCCTGCCGCTAAAACGGCGATAATTTTAACGTGGGTCTTGCTAATATGCCCCTATGTTTTTAGAGGAGTTCTGACAACTTTTGGGTCTGGTGCTACAGCACCTGCTGCACCACTCAAATCATGACTCTGTTGTCTGCAAGGTAACTGCACTTGTGGCTGCCTGTTTAGTAGTAAAATATAGCATAGCTCTTGTATATTAACTTTATTTTTAACGTGCAATGTTTATTACAACATTTAGAATTTGATCATAATGACCAAATAGATTAAGTTGAAAAAATCAACCCGTTAATGCCTACAAAGTGCAAAGAAAGGTACTGAGGCATGAATAGAAAATGTTACAAACGTTCTAAGGTTAAAGCATCTGCTTGCTATGGGAACTGATATGAGCCCCCATTTAAGATATATTAAGTACAAGAGATTTCACAAGCACAGCGCAAGCCATGTGCAGGCGAAACCTAAAAATAAGGGCTTTTGAGTAGCTTTGGTATAGGCAATGATAAAATGGGGGTTGCCAAAAAGTTCCAGCCTGCCCAACTGGCCCCAAAACTTGTTATTATGAAACAGCCAAGAAATACAGGACTCGCTATCTAGAGCTAGGTAGTCACAAATATTTCCCTATTAGAACTGGCCTCTGGTTTTGCTCACATTGAGGACCACTACAGCAAAGGACGTATTCTAAATATGTCGTCCAAATAAGACACTATTCCAAGAGACAAATGTAAGTGGAACAGCTGGATGGAACAGCTAGTAACCTTCTAAGAAAAATATTTTCTACTTCCTGTAAATCACTCAACATCCGAATAGCCCCGTAATCCAGCACCATAGGTAACCACAGATATACATTAACTTTATATACTATGAGCATCTCTTTAATGGGTTTCAGACCAAATTTAGAGGCGAACCTGAAAACAGCTTCACTTGCCCTGTCAAATTGTTGCTAGCTAACAGTATATAATTGTGCCTCACTGAAAGCGGAAACCACGTGTACCCAGGTAAGTGAAAGTCTGAACACAACCAATCTGTATATCACACAGATAGAATGGCGATGAGTTTTCACAGATTTGGGCCCACAGGTCTTAATAAAAGTTTTAGTCCGGTACGTCTTGAGATCCAAATTGTGCTTAAAAAGGGTAAAGGCATCTACTAGCTTCTGAAGTCCGTTGGGTGTTTAGCCCTTGCTATAAACCATACTCGACCTCAGACAGAATAGAATTCTGCTGGGGCTGAGTACTCAATCTTGCCCGCTATTTTCAACAGTGGAATCCAAGAGTGAAATAGGATAGTAAAACTTGGGATCATCTCTGTCTCCCGTCTTAAAAATAGGGCTGATGAATGACTGGGACCAAGACAGCAGCAAACTGCTCCCTACAGCAGCCTTTAAATCATTGGTTAAGAGCTCATAGATCAATGTAATTTTTAAAACCATCCATGGGGACACTATCGGAGTCTAGAGCCTTACAATATGGACTTTTTTTAATTGCTGTTATAACCTCCTGAACATCAAAGGGTGGATTGAGGCAAACACTTCTCTTGGTCAATGACAGAACCCTACAGTACCTGAAAAGAGACAATCTGAGTAAGGAGGAGAGTCAATTCTACTAAAAATTATCCAACTACCTGGACACCGGTATCAGGGCTTCAAGGCTAAAAGAGGGCGTTCCATTAAAATATGGGGAGTTTATGACCTTCCAAAAGGCACAATTGTCATTAGTGGCACCGGCTACAATCAGCGATGCCCACACTTCTCTTATGCACACCTTTCTAGCCCACAGGACGTGTTTGCACCCTTGTCTGCAGGCCTGAACTTAAGATTGTACTTGAGGTATCTTTTTAATATGGACTTAGTAGGCTGACTCAAACCATATTTTAAGCTTACCCCTAGGGGGACCTAAAGAGATAATCAGTAAGGTTGTGATTGAGCAACAAAGTCAGTCAAAAGAACTCAATATGCTCTTTGTTTCTGCACCCTCATCTAAACAGGTCATGCACACTCCTGTGTTCTTGGAAAGCAGGTCAGAGCGCAAGCAAATGGGATCGCCCTTGACCATTTCAACAGTGTCCCGCTGTTTTTGACTAACTCGACCTCTGGGATCCTCTCGAAAAAATTTATAGTAACCAAGAAACTGGACACAAAAGGGGATGATGTATCCTCCAAGAATAAAATTAAGTCAATAGTACCTGCAGCTCCCCTACCTGTAAACATGGGTGTCAAGGGGAGAACAGAAGGACAAGCATCCTGTGCAAAAATAAAATTGTATTTTACCAGAGAACAGCATTCAGGGCTTCACCATAGGGGTTATGATTAAAGAATGATCGATCCTCCCTACTAGCGTTAAAGACTCCACACATTGTTAGAAGGCAGATTATATAGACGGGAAATAAAATCACCAGTCCAAAGAATAAATAAATGATACCCTTTTTCCTTTACATATCTGGTCATATTACATTCAAGAGACTTAATAATGTTAGTATTCTGATTATCAAAATTGTAGTAAAATGTAATCATCAAGATATTAAACAATGAAGTGGAATCAATATGTAACAATTGGAAATACTGAGAGGCAGAGAAAAACACCCAAGGGCAAAGGTTCCTCTTGAGTCCAGAAGTGATCTTAAGTTCTGGGGTTTAAGGTCTACTGCTTATACCCCATTTTGTCTTTGTTCTCTTTGTGCAAGGGTCTCTGAGCCCAGTCAAAACCAGTTCTGTCCTCACTGGTGCAGTATGACCACAGGGGATGGAGACAGCATTGTGCAAGGGAGACAGGCCCCATTCAGGTGCAAGGAAATCTCCTCGCACTACTCTAAATGCAGCCAAGCCCCATTCAGCTCAGCTCTGAGTCATCCAGGAAGGGCCAACCCGCCCCCCCCCCCCCAGTGGCTGCCTACAGTGAATGCACATCCCCAACCCCTGTCACTCCAAAACCAGACAGTCAATCCACAAACAGGCAAGGGAGGGGCACACAGAATGGTTAAACAAAAAAAATGCATACTTTCTAAAAGTGGCATTTTCAAACACACAATTTAAAAACCATTTTTACTTAAAGATGTGTTATTAAATTCTGAGTTCAGAGAGCCTAAACTTTATTTCTCCATCTTGTCCATGGCCGGACTGGCCAGCCGGGCAAGCGGGCATACCACTGGGAGGCTGGACCCTTGGAGGCCGGTTTCGGTCCCCAGGAGGTCGGTTTCACTCCACGGAAGTGGTGGTGCAGTTACGCAGCCCTGCAGCAACTTGCTATGTTGCCAGTTTGACATTTTTTGGAGCTCGTTTTAGCGTGAATGCGCACGTCATGCGCACGTATGTACTTCCGACCAAATAACAGCCACATTGGCGCCTGCCTACATTAACAGATTGCGCACATCAGACATCAACAAAGAGGTCGGAGAAGCACATGCAAGGCAGTTAAAACTGCCCAAGTCATGCACTCCCAGACCATGCTATTACTGTCATGCGCTTGGCTACTGAAACAGACACTTGGGGTAGGCTGCATGGCTACCTACATACACCTCGTCCTCACAGTTATTGCAATGGCAGCACCCGTGACACTTTGAGCGGGGCCCACAGTACGTATCTGTGAGTGTTTTTCTTGACAGAAGTAGCAGGCATTATATTGGGTTGAAGTGGAATTCCCTTTATTTTTGGAGAGAAGCATTTCTCTTCTCTGCGTCTTTTAAGTGCAGGCAGCTTTGTTTAATTCACCAGCGTGTGTGAACGTCGACAGCAACTGAAAGGAAAACAATTTGCTTAGATTGGGAAGGACGGGCTTTAACGAGAAAAGTTTGCATGTGTTGTAAAATGTGTTTTTAGCTGGTGCTCCTTCTGCCGAGTCGAGTTTTGATACTGCATGAGTCTCTTCATTCTGGAACCTGTAGCCTTGTTAATCCGGTAAAAGTAACACCCATACTTCAAGTCCCAGAATGCAATGTTAAATCCTGGTCTGAAGCAACTCGTTATGTAAGTCTCTGGAAAACTAAGATTGCAGCTATATGCAATGTGTGTACCTGACGATTTGTTGTTTATTCTGGAGGAATCAATTGTAGATAATAATCGTCCTGCTTGGGGAGTAGCAGGATTTAGAGATGTACTGTGAGGGGAGGACTCACTTGGTGTAAATGGGGGCTGAATTTATCATTTTTTGCCAGGGCTGCTTGAAGTTCCCAGTCCGACCCTGATCTTGTCTCAATGGGAAGTTATACTTGTAAGATGGTACAAAGTATTTCCCATTCTATCCTATGGGGCAGATAGCCTTTCAATAGTGAAAAACGAAATTGGCAGTATTTCACTATCCGGACATGTCACACATACCAGTACATGGCCTACCTTTCACATACACTGCACCCAGCCCAGGTGGGGGGGGGGGGGTACTTTGGGCCTACGGTAGGGGTGCCTTACATGTAAGAAAAGGACGGTTAGGGTCTGGCAAGTGGGTGCACTTGCCAGGTCGACATGGCAGTTTAAAACTGCGCGCAGACACTGCAGTGGCAGGTCTGAGATACCTTTTCAGGGCTATTCATGTGGGTGGCACAATCAGTGCTGCAGGCCGACTAGTAGCATTTGATTTACAGGCCCTGGCACACTATGTGTACTTTACTAGGGACTTACCAGTAAATCAAATATGCCAATCAGGGAGAACCAATTGTAATAACAATTTACACAGGGAGCACTTGCATTTCGACACTGTTCAGCAGTGGCAAAGTGCCTAAAGCATCTAAGTCAATATAAGTGTTTGAAATTCTCCAGCAGCTTGAGCTCTCATCTCTGCAAAAAGAAAGGTTGGGTCCCCAATAAGGAGCGAGGCTCTAACTGTATTGAGGACACAGAGGACGCGCGCCTGCTTGTTTTCCTTGCTGGGCCTGTGTTTGACCAAATCTCCAATGCCCAGTTATCTACCAGGCGACTTAAGGAAGAGTAGTAGGCGGACCTAGCGATACAAAGCGCCATAGAGTAAACATATTTATTGTTCAATTAATAAAAATTGTTACAATCATGAAAATTTAAAAGCAGCAGAATTCTTAAAACAGAGACTTCCAACATTGTGAACAGATACATTATAGATATTAGAATAATTCAAAGATAACATGCCGTACAGGACCATTGATATCACATAGAGCATCATAAAAATAATATTCTGTTCATATCTTAACTATATTAATTAATTTCATTATTAATGATAATGTCTCTATATAAAAATAATACCTGCCATACCAACAGACTTGACCGTCATGCCCAGCCCGGTAATTAAAGTGCTATTACGCACTCCCTTATAACAAACTCTATTTAGGGCAAACACTTAGCAAACACTTAGCAAAATATAGTAATAGTAAATAATAACGTAATGTATGAGGTGCGCCCGTGCCTTTTCTCAACATTCAACTGAGTCCTATTAAAGTTTTATATGGTACATCAACATGGGTGCTTTCATGTCTACTTGCTTACTCCAATAACGCAGACGAAAACATCCGCCTTGGTCAATTCTTTCTCAGCTATCAGGATGTACTTGACAAAATGCACTGTTAGGTTGATGTTATGCCTTAAAAGGCATCCTATATTGCTTGGCGACACGTCCTACTCCTGTTTCCTTAAAGTTTGATTTTAACAGAGTTTGCCTCTCTTGCCGCAATCTAGGGCAGATAAATACAATGTGCAGTAACGTTTCATTAACATAACCACATAATCTACAGTGTTGAGATTGCCAAGTTTGTACCCATCATGGCGTTTCCTCCTTTGTTGGATAGGGACCAAATCATAAGAAGTCTATCCCGCATAACCGGTTTTAAATGAGTGGATAAATAGGATTGGGACTCAATTTTATTATACAAGTTTTTAGCCTACAGCACCTGGTATTCCCAGGCGGTCGCCCATCCAGGTACTAACCAAGCCCAACCCTGCTTAACTTCTGAGATCAGACAAGATCAAGTGCTTTCATGGAGCTATGGCCAAAGCCAAAGCGCAATAGAGCTTCTCCATGCGCGGGAGGCGTCTGTTTGTTTTCCTTGCTGGAGCTGTGTTGGGCTAGGACTCCAGTACCCAGAATACACTATGCGACTTGAGGAGGAGGAGGGGCCTAGTACTACAAAGAACGGCGCTTCCCGTCGTATGGGGCGAGCGCAGGCAAATAACTAGCCCGGAGGAGGATGGGCTGGACCACCCATCTCGAACATAGGATTTGAGGTTTTACCCTTGAACATTTTGAAAGGCATTTACAAAAAGTAGGAGAAAATCAAGCAGTTTACTGGGTGGATTCAAAAGGAACCTTTGCCAAGGAGAAGAGCTGAAGAGCTGTGAGGAGGAGTACTGCCCCTTTTGCTGTGTGGGATTGGCCTGCAGTTGCTGCCAAGAAAAGGACAAAAGACTGGAAGTTTGCTGCGAACCTGCTTGAAGAAGAATCTCCAAGGACCTAAAGTGTGCTGGCCTCCTGTTCTGAAATCTCAGGGACACAAAGACTTCACCTCCAGCTCCCCTGAACGTTCTGACCTGCCAGGAGGTGCCTATTACAGTTTTGGGCCTCTGGAGGTTGTTTCTGCTGTTGGGAGCTGGAAGCAACTTAAGAGAAGTAAGAAAATCTGTCTCCGACGCCGCGACCTGCAATGAGGCCAGGGGCACTGCTCGTGAAGTACACGACGCACCGCCGGGCCTGCACCGCAGCTCCGATGCCCTTCGATGCCTGCAGTTATCAGCGTTTCCCGACACCAGCGCTCGCACGACTCCATCACCGCCAGCATCCTGTTATCACGGCACTGATAACCGTTGAGGGTGCCTCCACGAACTCGCCGACTTCGCATCGTCACAGGAACCAATGCCTCACTGCCGACGCAACCGTCTTCCCCTGTCTTGGACACAACACGTCACCTCCTCGCGGACACGACGCCTCGCCTCCCCAGTGGCAGCCAGGGAGCCGGCCTCGACCTCAGCACCGATGCCTCAATTCCACGACGCTGTGCATCGTCATAGACTTCGTTTCCAAGTTACTGTTTGTTGGGGGTCCGTGTGACTCCGTGCCCGACGCTGCGTTCCTCACGGTCGTCGCCGTACCTTGGATTTATTGCTGTCACGACGTCCCAATAGCCTCAGGTGGAGCTATTTGTTTTCTACAACCTTTATTTTTGCAATAGCTGTTCTAAAGTCATATTTTATTACCTGTATGCTGGAATTTTGTCATCTTGGTCTTGAGTTGGTTTAGATAAAGATACCTTTTTTTCTAAACTGGTGTGTCCATTTGTGGTATCACTGTATTACTGTGTGTTTTGAGTACAAATACTTTACACATTGTCTTAGGGATAAGCTTGTCTGCTCGTGCCAAGCTACACAGGGGGGTGAGCAGGGGTTATCTAAAGTGTGTATCCCACTTCCCTGACTAGAAGCAAGGGCCCCTATTTGGACAAAGGTGCCTACCAGAGACCCCCATTTCTAACACTGGTGGTCAGCTGTGAGGATTTGATCTTGTATTTGTACTTGACCCACAGTGATTGGTGTACATCACTAGTTTAGTGCAGACCACTATGCAACCACATACTGTGTTTTATTTTTGGTTCTATTTTTGATCTAACCCTTGGTGTATCCACGTACCATGTCTCTAAATGGTAAACCAGCAGAGGAAGCAGAATTGGAGTTTAGCATTGAAATGTTGCATGCCTACAAAATAGAGCAGCTCAAGCAATTCTGCAAAAACTTTGGATGCCCCATTAAGAGCACCTCTAGGACAGAGGAGCTGCAAAAGGCTTTGAGTGCCTGGTGGGAGGCTAGAGAAGTTGGGAGACTGATGATGCAGATGTGGATGGGGGGGTGTCAGAAGGCAGTTTCAGATCCCAGGATTTGCCTGTTGGGAGAGCAGCCTCTAGGGCTGGCAGCAATCATTCTTCCAGGAATTGGGCTTCAGAGGAAATGGAGGAAACGCAAAGGGCCAGGGATCATGAACTGGAGGTCTTGAAGCTCCAGACCAAGGCAGAGGAGAGCAAGAACGCTCATGCCTTGGAGGAAAAGAAATTGATCTTGGCACATGAGTTGAGCATGAGAGAACTGGACATCAAGGCCAAACAGTCGGAGTCCAGTACAAATGGTGGCAGCGTACAGCCAGTGCAAGGGGGTAAGGTTTACATTTCCAAGGACCTAGTACAGAATTTCCAGAAGGGGGAGGATAGTTATGCTTGGTTTGCATCTTATGAGGCAGCACTGCATATGAATAAGGTCCCTGAGAAGATTGGGGGGGGGCCTGTGGAGACACTTTGAGGCTAATGGGAGGAACACCCTGACACTTTTGGAGGAGGTGGGTGCTCTGACCTACCCCAATATGAAGGAGGCTTTATGCCTCAGGTATGGGCTCACCCCGGAGCAGTACCAGGAAATGTTTAGGTCTTTTAAGAAGCTTGAATCCAATACGTGGGTTGAGTGTGTGAACCTTTATTGCAGAGAATTGGATGGTTGGGTAAAGGGCAGCAAGGTAACTGATTACCAGCGGTTGTACAATCTGATTGGTTTGGAGCACTTGAGTAGTCTTTGTGTTCCAGAGCTGCACCAGCATCTGATGGATTGTAAGCTGACTGACCCCAGTAACCTTGCTCAGGAGGCGGACCACTGGACGAGTACCAGGGTCCACAAGGGGTATGTGGGAAACCCAGCCAAAGGTGGGCAGGGTCCCCAGCAGAATAGTGGGGGGGGGGACAAGGGTAACCAAAAGGAGTTCTCTAGAGGACCCCAAAATAGTTCCCAGGGTAAAGATTTCCAGCCCCCCAGTTCTAAGAAGCCATGGCCACCTAAGGTAGGCCATACAACCGGGGTCCCCACAAGTGTTATGCATGTGATCAGGAGGATCACATGCAGAATGATCCCAAGTGCCCCAAGGCACCACCAGCACCCACTGGTGCACCGTCACCAGGGTTAGTTAGTGTAGTGCTAGGGGAGGAGTTGGTTCCTAGTGAGGATGGGGAGCCAGCTGTGATGACCCTTATCTCATTAGGAGATAGAGAGATGGTTCAGGAAACCTGCCTGCCAGATAATACTAAAAAGTACCTGCAGTGGATGACCATCAATAGGAGGAGGGTGGAGGCTCTGAGAGACACAGGAGCCAGTGTGACATCTGACAGGTGTCAATGGGTGTCTGAGGAGCCGGTCATCCCCAATGTGCTTCACCCTGTAGTTGCTGCAGACAACTCTGAGCGCCTGTGTAAGGTGGCGCAGGTTTCCCTTGATTGGGGGTGGCGGGGGGTCTCGGGTTCCTTGAAGGTCGTTGTAAGTCTGTCCATGCCTGTTGACTGTCTGCTTGGCAATCACCTGGAGAGTTCCCCTTGGAAGGAGGTGGAGCGCCAGGCATATTTAAAGAGGTTGGGACTGCCTGAGTGGGCCTGTGTGACCATTCGGTCAATGGCAGCCAATAGGGGTACTCGAGAGGACCTGGAACCTGAAACAGTGGCCCAGGTGCCAGCCAGAAAGAGAAGGGGCAGGGGGCATGGGGCATGGGAAACCCGCCCCAGAAGTTCCCACGGTCCAGGAGGAGGGAGACCCTGAGGGGGATGCCCTGGAACCTACAGGGGAGCAAGTGGCCGAACTGGGACACCTGCCTGAGCTGACCCATTGGCAGCAGGAAGGAGGTCCCTCCAGGTCGGAGTTCTGCAAGGCACAGATGAAATGCCCCACTATTGTTGGTTTGCGGCAGCAGGCTGCAGACCAGGCAGCAGGTGGTCCGTCTGGATCACATTTGATTTATTGGGAGAATGGTCTCCTCTATAGTGAGCCTAAGGTTGTTGACCCCGGGACAGCCCGAGTGCGGTTGGTACCCACGTGCTACAGGACCTTCCTACTGGGTCTGGCTCATGACGTGCCTTTGGCAGTACTTTTGCTGTGCGACGACCTATCACAGGCTTGTCACCCACTTTTACTGGCCCCAAATACAGAAGCACGTTGGCACCCACTGTAGATGTTGTCACACTTGCCAGGCAAGTGGCAAGAGTAGAGGGAAGTGTAAGGCTCCCCTCCAACCCTTTCCTGTGGTGAGCATCCCGTTCGAGCAGGTGGGCATCGACATCGTGGGGCCACTGGAACCCAAGAAAGCCTTAGACAACAAGTTTATCTTGGTCTTGGTGGACCATGCCAACCCGGTACCCAGAAGCTGCTCCTCTCAGGACAATCACGGCCCCTGTGGTGAGCCGTGCATTGATGGGGATTTTTTCCCATGTGGGGTTCCCCAGGGAGGTGGTCTCTGACCGTGATACTAACTTCATATCTAGATATATGAAGTCATTGTGGGAGGAGTGCGGTGTAATGTACAAATTCCCCACTCCTTACCATCCCCAAGAAAATGGGTTGGTTGAGAGATTCAACCGAACCCTGAAAGGCATGATAAAGGGTCTTGCAGAACCCATGAGACATAAGTGGGACATCTTCCTGCCATGCCTGTTGTTTGCCTATGGGGAGGTACCTCAGAAATCCTTAGGGTTCAGTCCCTTTAAATTGCTGTATGGGCACCCTGTGAGAGGACCTCTGAGTCTGGTGAAGGAGGGCTGGGAGAAAACTCCTTGTAAGACCACCCAAGATGTGTTCAGCTACATGCTGGCCTTCAGGAACCAGACTCTGCACTTCAGGAAAATCACTCAGGCGAACCTGGAAGCCAGCCAGGAGGAGATGAAACGGTACGACCAGAATACCACTCTGGTTGAGTTTCAGCTTGGCCAAAAAGTGTGGGTGATGGCACCAGTGGAGCCCTGTGCGCTCCAAGACAAGTGGACTGGTCCATCTGAGGTGGTGGAGCGCAAGAGTGACGTGACCTACTTGGTCAACTTGCAGACTCCCAGAAACCCTTTGAGGGTCCCGCACGTGCACCGCCTCAAACCTCACTTTGAGAGGTCTGAAGTAACAATGCTCCTGGCAACAGATGATGGAATGGAAGAGGAGAGTGAACCTCTTCCTGACCTCCTGTCCACCAAGGAGCATGATGGGTCAGTGGATGGAGTGAACCTCTCTCCCACCCTGACCCCAGAGCAGCAGACGGACTGTCACCAGGTGCTGGGACAGTTTGCCTACCTGTTCTCCCTGACTCCAGGAATCATCAATTGACGTGTCCATGATGTGGACACTGGGGGCAGTTTACCTGTGAAACATAAAATTTACAGAGTAACTGACAAAGTCAGGGCCAGCATCAAGGAAGAGGTTTCCAAGATGTTGGCGTTAGGGGTGATAGAGCCCTCCAGCAGCCCCTGGGCTAGCCAAGTGGTCTTGGTTCCAAAAGCTGCCGCGCCGGGTGCCACTACTGAACTCCGGTTCTGCGTGGACTACCGTGGGCTCAATGCCGTCACCAGGACTGATGCGCACCCCATCCCCACAGCTGATAAGCTCATTGATCGGCTGGGAGCTGCCCGGAACCTTAGTACGTTTAATCTAACGTCCGGGTACTGGCAGATTGCCTTGACTGATGGAGCAAGAGATGGGTCTGCGTTTTCAATGCCAGAGGGGCACTACCAGTTCAGTGTCATGCCCTTTGGGTTGAAGAACGCCCCCCCACATTCTAAAGACTGGTCAACCAGGTACTGTCCAGGCTGGAGGAATTCAGCACCGCCTACCTGGATTACATTGCTGTGTTCAGCTCCAGCTGGGAGGAACACTTGCAACACCTCTGTGAAGTGTTGACGCTCTGCAGAAAGCAGGCCTCACTATCAAGGCCAGTAAGTGCCAGATAAGGCAAGGATCAGTGGTGTATTTAGGGCATCAGGTAGGACGCAGCCAGGTGGCGCCCCTACAGCCTAAGATCAACGCCATTCTGGCTTGGGAGCCCCACAAGACCCAGACAGAGGTGAGAGCCTTTTTAGGTCTCACTGGGTACTTCCGACAGTTTGTCAAGGGGTATGACACCATTATTGCCCCCTTGACAGAGCTGACTTCAAGGAAGCAGCCAAGGAAGGTGATCTGGACCGATGCCTGTCAGACTGCTTTTGATGACCTGAAATCTGCCATGTGCACGGCACCCGTGCTCAAGGCACCCAACTTCTCCCAAGAATTTGTTGTGCAGACAGATGCTTCCGAGCATGGTGTAAGAGCAGTACTCTCACAATTGAACGACGAGGGCTTGGACCAACCCATAGCTTTCATTAGCAGAAGGATACTGCCCAGGGAACAGAGGTGGAGTGCAATTGAAAGAGAGGCTTTTGCTGTGGTCTGGGCTCTGAAGAAGCTCAGACCCTACTTGCTTGCGACTCACTTCCGTGTTCAGACAGACCACAGGCCCCTCAGATGGTTGATGCAAATAATGGGTCAGAACCCAAAACTTTTGAGGTGGCCCATCTCCCTGCAGGGAATGTGGAACACCGACCTTGTACAGAACACGCCAATGCTGATGGTCTGTCCAAATTCTTCTGCCTTAGTGATACAGAACACGCCAATGCTGAGGGTCTGTCCAAATTCTTCTACCTTAGTGATGAGAACTCCCAAGAGGGCGGGTAGTTCTTGCCACCTTTCAGCTAGAGGGGACACATGTTAGACTTCGCATCTTTGGCGTGGTTTCCCTTGACTTTTTGCTTCTACCTCCTGTATTTTTGCTGGCTTAGATGCTTTTGGCACTTTGCCACTGCTGACCAGTGTCAAAGTGCAAGTGCTCCCTCTGTAAATTGTTATTACAATTGGTATCCCTGATTGGCATATCTGATGTACTGGTAAGTCCCTAGTAAAGTGGACTGAGTGTGCCAGGGCCTGTAAATCAAATGCTACTAGTGGGCCTGCTGCACTGATTGTGCCACCCTTATGAGTAGACCTGAAAAGGACACGAGTAGCCCTGAAAAGGTATCTCAGACCTGCCACTGCAGTGTCTGCGCGCAGTTTCAACTGCCATGTCTACCTAGCGAGTGCACCCACTTGCCAGGCCCTAACCTTCCCTTTTCTTACATGTAAGGCTCCCCTATGGTATGCCCAAGGTACCCCCCTGTGCAGGGTGCAGTGTGTGTGAAAGGTAGGACATGTACTGGTGTGTGTGACATGTCCTCATAGTGAAATACTGCCAATTTCGTTTTTCACTATTGAAAGGCTATCTGTCCCATAGGATAGAATGGGAAATGCTTTGTACCATCTTACAAGTTTAACTTCCCATTGGGACAGGATAGAGAAATAAAGTTTAGGCTCTCTGAACTCAGAATGTAATAACACATCTTTTTAGTGAAGATGGTTTTTAAATTGTGTGTTTGAAAATGCCACTTTTCAAAAGTATCTCAACCAAAGGAGGCTTGGGTCCTTACGCTATCTGGAATGGACCACTTCAAATTTATATACGCACATTGTATCCAGATAGCATAATTTACACAAATTGCTACACAAAACGAGCCTTTGTCCCTAATTCAGAAGCCCGTGTGATTTATTTCACTTTTGTTTTTTTTACTTTAAGAAGAACGAGATTGTTACATTTTAGTCATGTCATCTAATCGGGCAACACTTCTTGTTGCAACATATATAACAAACACAATAAAAAAGTACATGATAGACAAATCAATAAAAAAAAACAATAATCAGGTTTAACGTATAAAGACATAACGAGACATGTAAGACCAGTCCCTTACTACATTAGAAAACACTTGGCGGACAAGTGAAATTCAACGACAAATGTCTTTTATAACCCTGGCGGTGTTTGTGGCTCTGGGAATTATAGATTCTTTGGGGGGTGTTGTCAATAAGAGAGAGGTGTTGGTACTAAGGTTCCCTCATGGCACACCCTGTAGGTGTCTTATCCCAAGACATCTTTGACAAGAGACTGAGGCCGGAAGCCAGTATCCAGAATCAACCGGTGCAGAAGCCCGCAGCGTGAGTCAAGGAGAGCTTAATCATCTACAGGTGAAATTTCAAAACAAGGCAGGGCGCCCGAATAAACCACAGATCTGTCCAAATACAGGCAGACTAAGGATGTACACTAAAATATAAACCTCTGCTCCCCAAGTTTGAAGATTTGGTCAGGACTGACACTGAGGATCACCGCAGCCCTCCCACACTTTCAGCATATAGAAGTTGACACGACCAAGTCCAGGTCCTGATGAGAAACCCCCCCAATGAGATGTGGTTGAAACGCGTTGACAACAGCTCTTGGGATAAGACATGTGCCATGAGGGAACCTTAGTACCAACACCTCTCTCTTATTGACAACACCCCCCAAAGAAACTATAATTCCCAGAGCCACAAACACCGGCAGGGTTATAAAACACATTTGTCGTTGAATTTCACTTGTCCGCCAGGTGTTTTCTAATGTAGTAAGGGACTGGTCTTACATGTCTCGTTATGTCTTTATACGTTAAACCTGATTATTGTTTTTTTGATTGATTTGTCTATCATGTACTTTCTTATTGTGTTTGTTATATATGTTGCAAAAAGAAGTGTTGCCCGATTAGATGACATGACTAAAATGTAACAATCTCGTTATTCTTAAAGTAAAAAAGAAAAGTGAAATAAATCACACGGGCTTCTGAATTAGGGACAAAGGCTCGTTTTGAGTAGCAATTTGTGTAAATAATGCTATCTGGATACAATGTGTGTATATAAACTTTTAAAAAGTAGGCATTTTCTTGTTTAACCATTCTGTGTGCCTCTGCCTGTTTGTGGATTGACTGTCTGGTTTTGGAGTGACAGGGACGGGGGATGTGCTTTCACTGTAGACAGCCATTGGTGGGTGAGGTGTGCCTGGCCCTTCCTGGATGACTCAGAGCTGATCTAAATGGGGCTTGGCTGCATATAGAGTAGTGGGAGGAGATTTCCTTGCACCTGAATAGGGCCTGTCTCCCTTGCACAATGCTGTCTCCACCCCCTGTGGTCATACTGCACCAGTGAGGACAGAACTGGTTTGGACTGAGCTCAGAGACCCTTGCACAAAGAGTACAAAGACAAAATGGGGTATAAGTAGTAGGCCTTAAACCCCAGAACTTTAGATCACTTCTGGACTCAAGAGGAACTTTTGCCAAGGAGAAGAGCTGAAGAGCTGTGAGGAGGAGTACTGCCCCTTTTGCTGTGTGCTGGGTGGGTTTGGCCTGCAGTTGCTGTTTCTGCCAAGGAAAGGACAAAGACTGGATTTTTGCTGTGAACCTGCTTGAAGAAGAATCTCCAAGGGCCTGAAGTGTGCTGGCCTCCTGTTCAGAAGTCTCAGGGACACAAAAACTTCACCCCAGCTCCCCTGAACTCTATTGCTGAGAGTTCTGACCTGCCAGGAGGTGCCTATTTCAGTTTTGGGACTCTGGAGGTTGTTCCTGCTGTTGGGAGCTGGAAGCAACTTAAGAGAAGTAAGAAACCCTATCTCTGACACTGCCAGCAATGCTGCTGTGACGCCGCGACCTGCACCGAGGCCAGGGGCACCACTCGTGAAGTGCACGACGCACCGCCGGCCTGCACCGCAGCTCCGATGCCTGCAGTTATCAGCATTTCCCGATGCCAGCGCTCGCACCGACTCCGTCACCGCCAGCGCCTGCATCCTGTTATCGCGGCACTGATAACCGCCAAGGGTGACTCCACAAACTCGCTGACTTCGCATTGTCACCGGAACCGCGCCTCACCGCCGACGCAACCGTCTTCCCCTGTCCTGGACAGGACACGTCGCCTCCTCGCGGACACGACGCCTCGCCTCTGCCGTGGTAGCCAGGGAGCCAGCCTCGACCTCGGCATCGACCCCCCACCTCCACGACGCCGTGCATCCTCATAGACTTCGTTTCAAAAGTACTGTTTGTTGGCGGGTCCGTGTGACTTTGGGCCTACGGTAGGGGTGCCTTACATGTAAGAAAAGGACGGTTAGGGTCTGGCAAGTGGGTGCACTTGCCAGGTCGACATGGCAGTTTAAAACTGCGCGCAGACACTGCAGTGGCAGGTCTGAGATACCTTTTCAGGGCTATTCATGTGGGTGGCACAATCAGTGCTGCAGGTCGACTAGTAGCATTTGATTTACAGGCCCTGGCACACTATGTGTACTTTACTAGGGACTTACCAGTAAATCAAATATGCCAATCAGGGAGAACCAATTGTAATAACAATTTACACAGGGAGCACTTGCATTTCGACACTGTTCAGCAGTGGCAAAGTGCCTAAAGCATCTAAGTCAATATAAGTGTTTGAAATTCTCCAGCAGCTTGAGCTCCCATCTCTGCAAAAAGAAAGGTTGGGTCCCCAATAAGGAGCGAGGCTCTAACTGTATTGAGGACACAGAGGACGCGCGCCTGCTTGTTTTCCTTGCTGGGCCTGTGTTTGACCAAATCTCCAATGCCCAGTTATCTACCAGGCGACTTAAGGAAGAGTAGTAGGCGGACCTAGCGATACAAAGCGCCATAGAGCAAACATATTTATTGTTCAATTAATAAAAATTGTTACAATCATGAAAATGTAAAAGCAGCAGAATTCTTAAAACAGAGACTTCCAACATTGTGAACAGATACATTATAGATATTAGAATAATTCAAAGATAACATGCCGTACAGGACCATTGATATCACATAGAGCATCATAAAAATAATATTCTGTTCATATCTTAACTATATTAATTAATTTCATTATTAATGATAATGTCTCTATATAAAAATAATACCTGCCATACCAACAGACTTGGCCGTCATGCCCAGCCCGGTAATTAAAGTGCTATTACGCACTCCTTATAACAAACTCTATTTAGGGCAAACACTTAGCAAACACTTAGCAAAATATAGTAACAGTAAATAATAGCTTAATCTATGAGGTGCGTCCGTGCCTTTTCTCAACATTCAACTGAGTCCTATTAAAGTTTTATATGGTACATCAACATTGGTGCTTTCATGTCTACTTGCTTACTCCTTAGTACCAACACCTCTCTCTTATTGACAACACCCCCAAAGAAACTATAATTCCCAGAGCCACAAACACCGGCAGGGTTATAAAACACGTTTGTCGTTGAATTTCACTTGTCCGCCAGGTGTTTTCTAATGTAGTAAGGGACTGGTCTTACATGTCTCGTTATGTCTTTATACGTTAAACCTGATTATTGTTTTTTTGATTGATTTGTCTATCATGTACTTTCTTATTGTGTTTGTTATATATGTTGCAAAAGAAGTGTTGCCCGATTAGATGACATGACTAAAATGTAACAATCTCGTTATTCTTAAAGTAAAAAGAAAAGTGAAATAAATCACACGGGCTTCTGAATTAGGGACAAAGGCTCGTTTTGAGTAGCAATTTGTGTAAATTATGCTATCTGGATACAATGTGTGTATATAAACTTTTAAAAAGTAGGCATTTTCTTGTTTAACCATTCTGTGTGCCTCTGCCTGTTTGTGGATTGACTGTCTGGTTTTGGAGTGACAGGGACTGGGGATGTGCTTTCACTGTAGACAGCCATTGGTGGGTGAGGTGTGCCTGGCCCTTCCTGGATGACTCAGAGCTGATCTAAATGGGGCTTGGCTGCATATAGAGTAGTGGGAGGAGATTTCCTTGCACCTGAATAGGGCCTGTCTCCCTTGCACAATGCTGTCTCCACCCCTGTGGTCATACTGCACCAGTGAGGACAGAACTGGTTTGGACTGAGCTCAGAGACCCTTGCACAAAGAGTACAAAGACAAAATGGGGTATAAGTAGTAGGCCTTAAACCACAGAACTTTAGATCACTTCTGGACTCAAGAGGAACTTTTGCCAAGGAGAAGAGCTGAAGAGCTGTGAGGAGGAGTACTGCCCCTTTTGCTGTGTGCTGGGTGGGTTTGGCCTGCAGTTGCTGTTTCTGCCAAGGAAAGGACAAAGACTGGATTTTTGCTGTGAACCTGCTTGAAGAAGAATCTCAAAGGGCCTGAAGTGTGCTGGCCTCCTGTTCAGAAGTCTCAGGGACACAAAAACTTCACCCCCAGCTCCCCTGAACTCTATTGCTGAGAGTTCTGACCTGCCAGGAGGTGCCTATTTCAGTTTTGGGACTCTGGAGGTTATTCCTGCTGTTGGGAGCTGGAAGCAACTTAAGAGAAGTAAGAAACCCTATCTCTGACACCGCCAGCAATGCTGCTGTGATGCCGCGACCTGCACCGAGGCCAGGGGCACCGCTCGTGAAGTGCACGACGCACCGCCGGCCTGCACCGCAGCTCCGATGCCTGCAGTTATCAGCATTTCCCGACGCCAGCGCTCGCACCGATTCCGTCACCGCCAGCGCCTGCATCCTGTTATCGCGGCACTGATAACCGCCAAGGGTGACTCCACAAACTCGCTGACTTCGCATTGTCACCGGAACCGCGCCTCACCGCCGACGCAACCGTCTTCCCCTGTCCTGGACAGGACACGTCGCCTCCTCGCGGACACGATGCCTTGCCTCCGCCGTGGGAGCCAGCCTCGACCTCGGCATCGACCCCCCACCTCCACGACGCCGTGCATCCTCATAGACTTCGTTTCAAAAGTACTGTTTGTTGGCGGGTCCGTGTGACTCTGAGCCCGATGCCGTGCTCCTCACGGTCAGCACGGTACTTTGGATTTATAGCTGTCACGAAGTCGCAATAGCCCCAGGTGGAGCTATTTGTTTTCTACAACCTTTACTTTTGCAATAACTGTCCTAAAGTCATATTTTATTAACTGTATGCTGGATTTTTGTCATTTTGGTCTTGTGTTGGTTTAGATAAAGATACCTTATTTTTCTAAATTGGTGTGGTGTCCATTTGTGGTGTTATCACTGTATTACTGTGTGTTTTGAGTACAAATACTTTACACATTGCCTTTGGGATAAGCCTGTCTGCTTGTGCCAAGCTACCCAGGGGGTGAGCAGGGGTTATCTAAAGTGTGTATCCCCCTTAGCCTGACTAGAAGCAAGGGTCTCTATTTGGACAAAGGTACCTACCTCTGCCAAGTAGAGAACCTGATTTTTAACAACAGTTATATTAGAAAGGATTACAGCAATTCGTACAAATATGATAGAGCAGAACATAGTAGTCAATAATTTGGGGCTTATTGACAGTAGGGGGCATATTTACGAGGAAGTGGCGGAGCACGGTGTTAGCCTCCTTGGCTTCACACCGCGCTCTACCACTTCTGAAATGCAGGGCTGCACCATATTTACAACAATATGGTGCAACCCTGCCTTTCCCCCTGCGCTGGCGCTAAATTAAGCTGCCTAGCGCCAACACAGGGGTGTGTGTGTTGCAGGGGAAGAACTTTTATGTGCAGGAATGTGTCCCTTCCTGCACAGAAACAATCTTTAAATGGTGTTTTGTAACTTCTATGTGTGCTGCGTAATGCAGCACACATAGAAGTTGCAAAACGTCATTTTTTTAAATGATTATTTATGTGCAGGAAGGGACACCTTCCTGCACATAAACAATCAGTGGCGTTTTGCTGTTTCTATGTGTGCTGCACAAAGCAGCACACATGGAAACAGCAAAAACGAGGAGAAATTAAACATTTCTCAGCGTTGCGCCAGGGTAAGACCTGGTTTACCCTGGTCTTAATTTTGGCGCTGCCCCATACTTATGCCACCCTTTTAAATATGGGGCAGCTTCAAAATCAATGGGTTTTGCGGTGGAACGTCCACCGCAACACCCATTGCCCTCTCCTTTCACGCTGAGTATAGCGTGAAAGGGGGCCTTATTTACAAGGCAGCGTTAAGCCACATTAAGTGGCTTAACGCTGCCTTGTATATAGGGCGAAGCCCCTGTCGGCACCACAACGTAGTGAAGAGTGACGCTGTGGTGGCGATAGGGGCTTGTAAATATGCCCTTAGAGCTCTGTAACTTTTGAGGAAAATGTTTGAGAACAGGCTGAAACACCACCAAATGCGACACAATACAAGAGAACTCATCATGCAGCTGGCTATTTCATTCTCCAGCTAAGATGACTGTCAACAGTGCTTTTCAGCTGCATTGGCACACAGCCTTTGGCAAGCATTGGAAGCTTGCAATGTCCTTGCTAATCGATTCCAAGCTGTGGTCCAATGGCCACACTTCTCACTGCCATCCCCCCCTGAGAAAAACAAAGGAGTCACTACAAGCTAGGAGGAGTCACAAACAGACCATATATACCGCAGTGTGGGAAGACATCAACAGAAGGGTCGGCCACCAACTCTGACGTTGCAAGTAACCTCTGCTCTCCAGTACCAGCACTGCCCATCGATCGGAGGTACGTTTTTCGAGACCTGACCTTGCCCCTCAGCCCCGCCTATGTTTCACGTACATAAGGAGGATGGAAGCAGGAATGATTCATAGTGGAGGGAAGTAAAAACAGTGTCAATGACGGTTCACTGACAAAATATCGAAGTTAAAAATATAGAAGTAAACAATATCGATGTAAAAACATAGGGGCATATATATCAAGGTATTTTGTGGTCGCAAACGCTGCGAATCGCAAAAAAACAGTGTTTGCGATCGCAAAATACCCTTTCCCAATGTATAACAGGGTTTCGCATCGCAAAATAGGTATTCGCTAAATTTGCGAATACCTATTTTGCGAGTCCCACAATCTGCGAATATCCATTTGCGACTTCGCAAAAACACTAGCGCAATTTGCAATTTTCGCAATTCCCCATGTCGCAAATAGCGAATTTGCAAACCTATGTACCAAAAATTAGCAAATTGCGATTTCACAGTTTTCGCAATTTTGCACCTGATTATTACCACGAACTCAAAGCAGGTGGTAACCATGTGCAACCTATTTAAACAGGCCCACAATGCAACAGGGACTTCCACAATGGCAGCGCTGTATGTGATAGCCAGGAGGATGCGGATTCAAGCAGCAGCACAGAGAAGGAGGCGACAGGAACGGGTCTTCAGAGTGCGCATCACTCTGTTCCAGCAGACAGAGGAAGAGATACATGAGAAGTATAGGCTGGACTCAGCTACCATACTGGATTTGATGGCTGAGCCAAAACCTATGCTTGAACACCCAACCCGCAGGACCCAAACCATTCCACCACATGTGCAGGTCCTGTGTTCACTGCACTTACTGGCATCTGGGAGCTTCCAGGGGGTGATAGCGACAGCAGGAGGGGTCTCCCAGAGTTGCCTGTCGCGCTTCTTCCATGCATTCTTGGATGCAATGGTACAGAGGCTGCATCATCACATCACATTCCCCGCCACACAACAGGCATTGCAGCAAACCAAACTGGACTTCTACCAGATTGCCCAATTTCCCCATGTCATTGGTTGCATAGATGGTACCCATGTAGCCCTCTCACCCCCCTCAAACAATGAGTACGTATTCAGAAATCGCAAATCATTCCATTCACTCAACATACAGGTCATCTGCAACGCAAAATATATCATAACTGATATCGTGGCCAAATACCCTGGCAGTACACACGATTCCTTCATTTTTAGACACAGTGGGATATACACACGTCTCACTGGGGGCGAATTTGGCGAGGGCTACCTGCTAGGTAAATGCATGTCAAGCACTCTTACATACAGTTAAGGGCTGAAGTGAGAGGACAGTGATTAACCGTATGTCTTTCATCCTGTAGGTGACAGTGCATATGCAGTGCGCGAATTCATCCTCACACCGTACCTCAATCCGGCTAATCCAAGAGAGCGAAGATACAATCGCCCACACAAGTCAACGCGCTGTGTAATTGAGCGGACATTTGGTATACTGAAGAGCAGGTTCCGCTGCCTGCATAAAAGTGGAGGAGCACTACAATACGGCCCAGAGACCTGCTGCAAGATTGTGGCTACTTGTGCCATGCTGCACAACATTGCGACTAGAAAAGGCATACCAGTGGAACTCACAGATACAGAATCAGATGAGGGTGAGGTACCAGGTCCACGTTGCAGACCAGCAGGTGGTGTAGGGGCAGCTGCGGGCCGACAGAGACGTGATGAAATAACACACAACTATTTCTAGGTGAGTAATGATGACACAATACAAATAATGATTTTGGAATGACTGTATTTTAATGTACCTTAGCGTCAGGTAAATTGCATTCACACAGCCTACAAACACACTTTATGTGTGGCACTTTTTGTTGCACGCGTCA
Organism: Calotriton arnoldi; assembly: GCA_963921515.1. Classification (NCBI taxonomy): domain Eukaryota; kingdom Metazoa; phylum Chordata; class Amphibia; order Caudata; family Salamandridae; genus Calotriton; species Calotriton arnoldi. Next base: position 119,740 of record CAWUFW010001186.1, read on the forward strand.
TGTACACAGTGCATGGGTGATGGGTTTACAAATGTCCATATGCCATGGGTTACTTCACCCATTAGCAATCAGCTGTGGTGACAGTTCATTTCTTGCGTGCACAGGGTGCAGACTGCTCTCCCTTGAGGCATCTGATGGTGTTGCCTGCCTCACACTACGCCTTCTGGGTTCTGCAATTGGTGGGGTGATGCTGCTTCGGCTGGAGAGCTCCTCACTGTCCCCTGAGCCCAGGAGACCTGTGTCACCTATGGTAGCTGTCTGCTGCTGGTCAACTGCATTGGTGACCTGCACCAACCATTTGGCCACATCCTGGCTGCAGTGTGCCATTTCTACCTGCATGGTCACTGTGTGGCGTGACAGTACCGATGTGGCATTTGACAAGCGGTTGACCGCCTTGCTATATATGTCCAGACGGGTGAACAGACGTTGTTTTCCCCTGCGTCTGGATGCCTGGTCCCTTTTCATTGTGGCACAGAGTTCTTTTATTGCTCCAGTCATTTCCCTGATGCTGTCTGCACAGGCCTTCTGTCCCTCATCCACTTTCTGATTGAGCTCTCTGATGCCCTCCTTCATGTCTGTAAGATTATGGTTAACAGATACCAGCTGCCTGTGTATTGATTTCATGCTTCTGGCTTGCAGGCGCTGGACCTTCACCATTGTGCCTTCCAGGCCGGAAAATACGGAAGGATCCTCTCCTGCGTCTGCACTGGTGTTTGCCCTTGGCCTGCGTCTCCTGCAACTCTCGTCCCTACGGTGCATAGGGGGCTGATCATGGACCTGCTGTGCACGCAGTTCCTGCTCTGGCTGTGCCTCATCCTCTATAGATTCGGGTTCTCCCTCCAACACCGGGAGTGGAGGCACAATGTGACGTTGTCTTTGTGGGACAGGTGTTGGAAGTGTTGTCTGCTATGTGTCCTCTCCCCCTGCCTGGTCCTGGGTGTGTGCTGCATCCTTGGCTTCGGTGTTGTTACCCTGTGTTTCAGGTTCAACCGTAAATACAAAAGCACTTTTTATTGTGTGTTCTGCTTTCCATTGTTCACTGAATAAAGTTTTCTGCATTTAGGTTATCTAAGTACTGTCTTGCATTTTTGGCTTTACTATTTTGGTTCAACTGCTTATACATTGCTGTGTGTCATTGCTCTACTGTATTATGTGTGTGACTACATCTCCCATGATGCATTGCTTGGTGGGCTGGAGAATGTGGAATGGAGTTGCATTACTTCCTATTTGGGGCATTCCTGAGTGTGTAATTGAGTTGGTAATGTGTCGGCTGATTTAGCATGCTTCTTACCTTGTCTGGTGTTGTGCGTGTCGGAGCTATCGATGTCTGCTACCCCGCTGATGCTTTCAGGATGTAGGGTGGACTCCACCAACTCCTCAAGGGGTGTGGATTCTGTCTCTGTGGATGTACCCCCCCAGTCTTCTTCGCCTCCGCAAGCCTGGTGGCAACCTTGTCCTTGGACCTGGAGTGCATGTCATAACAGCGCTTGCGTAGGTCACCAATGGAGCGCTGGGTTACACCTATGGCATTCACCTTTGCCTGTATGTCCAGCCATATTTTGCGCTTTTGGGATTCAGGGACATGAAGGGATTTTTTCCAAACAGCAATTCATGGCTATTGACCATCTCCTCAATGAGTACCTCCTGCTCCTTCTCACTGAATTTGTGCTTTCTTTTCCTCCCAGCTGCCTCCTTATCCTTCTCCTGTGGATCCATTGTGTATTGGTGGTGTTGCAGTTCACAGTGGTATGCTTCTCCTCCCAGCCTCTGACACAGCCTCAGGTAATCAGGAACAGCATGGGCAGTCACACTTCCTGGGTGTGATGTCATCAAGCTGCCCCTGAATAGCAGATTCGCTAATTTTGCGATTTCTTATTAGGGAATTCGCAAATAAGGAATCGCTATTATGGGGTTCGCTATTGGATTTTGCGATTTTTAAAGAATCGCTAATTATTTGCAAAAATATAATGGCATCACGTTTTGCGATTCTCAATTAGCGATTCGCTAAAAATCGCAAATTGAGAATCGCAATTCTCTTTTTTGATACATATGCCCCATAGAATGCAAAAATATCGACTCACTATACTTAAACAGGTAAGTACAAAAATATTGAGAAAAAAAATATCGATGTAAAAAATATAGTTGTACAAAATATCGAATTATATATATATATATATATATATATATATAAAAAATAAAATAATAAGTATAAAATATGTTAAATAATAAAATTAATATAAAAAAATAAAGATTTAATATAAATTTAAAAAATATAATAAACTTAATTAAAAAAAGTTAAAACACAAAATAATTCATATATTTTTCCTATAAAACAATTAATAAACTTTTAATTTTAATTTATTTTATAATTTTAAAATTATATGAAAACTGACATATATATATATGTGATCAAGGCCTCGTGTGAGGCTGAAACGCGTAATGGCGGAGGTGCGGGAGTTCACCGAATAAACCAGTAATTGCACCAACTCTGGGTCTGCATTTCGTCTTTTATATTCGAATGGTGACGAACGTCTTTGGATGTATATATATATATATATATATATATATATATATATGTGTGTGTGTGTGTGTATACCAATAACATAAAATCTAGTTTAAAAAAACATTCTATTATAAATTAAAACATTAAACTATTTAAAAATCTTCAAACTTAAATTTCCCACTCCAGTGAGTGCAACAGTGGGGAAAGTGTTGGATAGCGGAGGGGTAAAAATGACTATTCCCACTCCAGTGAGTGCAACAGTAGGGAAAGTGTTGGATAGCGGAGGGGTAAAAATGACTATTCCCACTCAAGTGAGTGCAACAGTAGGAAAAGTGCTGGATAGCTGAGGGGTAAAAATTACTATTCCAACTCCAGTGAGCGCAACAGTAGGGAAAGTGTTGGATAGCGGAGGGATAAAAATTACTAATCCCACTCCAGTGAGTGCAACAGTAGGGAAAGTGTTGGATAGCGGAGGGGTAGAAATTACTATTCCCACTCCAGTGAGAGCAACAGTAGGCGAAGTGTTGGATAGCGGAGGGGTAAAAATTACTATTCCCACTGCAGTGAGTGTAACAGTAGGGAAAATGTTGGATAGCGGAGGGGTATCAATGTACTTTTCCCACTCCAGTGAGTGCAACAGTAGGGAAAGTGTTGGATAGTGGAGGGATAAAAATTACTATTCCCACTCCAGTGAGTGCAACAGTAGGGAAAGTGTTGGATAGCGGAGGGGTAAAAATTACTATTTCCACTCCAGTGAGTGCAACAGTAGGGAAAGTGTTGGATTTCAGAGGAGTAGCAATTAATATTCTCACGCCAGTCAGTTCAAAATTAAAAATAAACTACATTTTAACAACAATGAAAATATTTTAAAAACAAAATAAATTAAAAAATATATATAAATATGTTAAAAATTCAAATACAAATATATTTAATATTTAAAAAATGTTTTTAAATAGTATAATGTTAAATACATATAACAAATAGCTACAAATATTATAATAAATAAAATAAAAAACAATTTCCAAACAAATAAATATTTTCCATTAAAAATTATTTAGAAACAAAACATCAATTATTACATAACTGTACTTTTTTTTATTACCTACCCTATAACACCACACAATTCACAACACACATCTAAGTTAAAAAAATGTACTTCCTCAACTAACATAATTAATTGCCAATTAAAGAAATATTAATTGAAAAAAAAACTCATAAAAATTATTTAACTTCCCGCACTTTACCCCTATAATCCCCACAACCCACAGTTAAAATTAAACTATAAAAAAATTAATTACACAATTAAAACTTATTTTCAGTTAAAAAACTAATAGTATTTAACAACTAATTATAAAGTAGCTAAAATTAATTTACTCCCCACACTGTACCCCTATAACAATAAAACCCACACACAAAAAAATATAAACAGATACCCTAATTAAATATAAATTAATTAATTAATATTAATGGTCAACTCATTTTTAATTAATTAAACAAATATTACTTCCCACCTGTTACCCCTATAAACGCCACAACCCACACCTAAAATTAATTACTTAATATTAATTAACTAATTATTAATTAAACATAAATTACTTCTTACCATTTACCGCATAAACCCCACAACCCACACCTAAAAAAATCACACAATTACCATAATTAATTATCAATTAATTAGTTAATATAAATTAACAACTAACTATTAATTAATTAAACATACATTACTTCCCACCCTTTACCCCTATAAACCCAACAACCGGCACCTAAAATTAATTATACCATTTCTGTAATTAATTTTCTATCAATTAACTAATATTAATTAAGAACTAATTATTAATTAATTAAAAATAAATGACTTCCCACCCGTAACCCCATAAACCCCACAACCCACACCAAAACAAATCACACAATTACCATAATTATCAATTAATTAGTTAATATAAATTAACAAATAACTATTACTTAATTAAATATAAATTACTTCCCACCCTTAACCCCTATAAACCCCCCAACCCGCACCTAAAATTAATAACACAATTTCCATAATTAATTTTCAATCAATTAATTAATATAAATTAACCACTAATTATTAATTTATCAAAAATAAATTACTTCCCACCCTTTACCCTTATAAACCCCAAAATCCGCACCTAAACAAAATTACACAATTACCATACTTAAATACGAATTAATTAATATTAATTAACAACCAATTAATAATTAATTACAAATAAATTACTTTCCACAATTAACGCTATAAAATCTAAATTAAATAAATAAAAAATAATCATTCATTTATTATAATTAAGGGGCTCATTACGATGGCGGGCAGAAGCACAACCGCCGTGCTGGCGGATGCAAAAACCACCAGTTACCGCCGGCACGCAGCAGTCCACACGCCCGCCCAATTACGATGCGAAAAGTAGGCCAAACACCGCCGGCAAGCCAGCAACACCGTCCGCCATCAAAGTGCGCCCGTACACGTAGCGGCGCAGCCCAACTGACACACACCGTCCGACGAAACACGTCCCGCCCGGCGCATAAATTACGATGCCGCAAACAAACGGCTCCCACGGCCAAGAGATACCGTACGACAAACCGAAGCGGTAACACGGACGCCGAGCACGGACAACGAAGAAGCGGCTCCCCGAGCATGAATCCAGCACTGCAGGCCCTCCCCATGCTCCTGCTGATGCACCACCAAGGACGCAACGTACCGCGGAGACGCAGGTAGGCACACACACAACAAGTGCACGCAAACAGCGCACACAGTGCAAGGGCGGAAAAAGCGGACAACCCCTCACCAGCGCGTGTACACTACACATCCACCATTGCATCCACATATGACACACAGGCCAAATCGTAACATCGCGTAACACATGTGTACACACCACCTGGGACTAGGAACCAACCACCCCGTCACGGCCCCAAAGCGGCGATGACGCCGCCACACATGCGCACAACGCAGAGGCCAACCGCAGCGCCATGCATGCGTCGCACACAGACACAGGGACACAACCAAGCAGCACACACATCAGCCCCACCCCGAACGCACATGACACGTGACAGGCCTGCCACAGACATGTCCCCAACGCCCAATTCACGGACAACACCCAACGCCACACAACCGACGCACACATGTCAGTGAAGACACGCAACAGCAGGACACACCCCAGTGTAACAAACATGGCGTAGCACACAGCGGCGGCAACACCAACTAGGAGAAGCAGGGCTCCTTCGGGAAGAGGAACGCCAGTACCACACTGAAACACCCATACCACCCTGCACATATGAACAAGACATATAAAACGGAACACCAAAGAGCCCGGGGACCGACAACAGGTGGCCCAAGAATAACATTCACACACAAGGCCCAACGCAGAGCGGAAAGGCAGCCTGCCGCCCACACAAGGAAGAGCAGACAGCACTGAATGACCTTCCATTCCAACTCCGAAACCACAGCCCTACGACAGAAGCCGGTGAATACAGCCGTTGTCCAAGAATAGACCAACACAGGCTTGCCGAGGAGACCGACCACAGGGCAGATAGCGCATATCACAGAAGCACACAACGGACGGGGAAGAAAGAAGAAAACACTCCCCCATGTCGGCCACATGCAAGTTAATTGGAAGGAGTCACACATCACTGACCTTGAACTGTCTGAGAAGCATGTGGGAAGAGGGCCCGTGTCCTCCAAACAAGCCAACAGAACACAAGTCCTGTCTCCCTACGACTACACAGAGCTCACAGCAACCTCGGAGCGTGCACATTGCAGACTGCACACACAGCCGGAGCACGCCACCACAACGCACCGCTGCGAAATGGCAACCGCAACACACCTACCCAACTACGCCGAACAGCTCAAGCTGTACAAAACCAACCTGTTTCATACATTGGGATGCGATCTCCTGTCCCTGCTGAACGTAAGTTACCGACTGACTTACCGCATCACATTGTTCAGCTGCGTCATGCCCGTCTTCTACTGTCGGAGGTGTCCCTACCAGCATCCCGTGGAGATATGCCTCTCCAACCCGGCATGTCTGAAGGCGGACCTGCTACCACTACTCCTCCCTCTGGACGCACACGACAGGGCCTGCTCTGCCTATGGGGGCATGGCGTATGTGGCCAACATCGCACCCGCACTGAAATGGGACCACTGTGCCTCCACACGACGGATCATCGAGAACAGCTACATCGAATGTCACCCAGCATGCCCCATCATGGTCCTCCAAGGGACAACTTACGAACAACACCTTGACAGCCACCATCCGCTACATTGGCTGGCAAACATGTACATCACCAATGACATGGAAGCCCTGCTGGACGGCATCGCATACCTGACAACCTGTAAATTCGTCGGACCACAACGCAGGTTCCCCGATTGACCTATGATGTCCAACCCCGCACCCATGCTTAGCTTCCGCACGGACTGGCCAGTCACCACCACAACAGCCATACCAAACGACCGGCAACTGTAACCACACCATCAACGACATCGCCATGACATCGGATATGACCGGGACATGCACACTGTTCCCCATCACATCCAGGAACACCGCATGCATCGTGGGAGGCAGTGGCATGGGCTCTGTGTATCGCACCCACATGGACGGAACTGCACGAACAACCAGGACACGACATGGATCCAGCGCCCATGGACACACACACCGCTCAGTGGACATGAATAGGTCGCCTGGAGTCTGTGGGTGCTGCACCCCTCCCACCCCCGGGAATCCCATACCAGGACCTTTGCATGTACGACAAGTGCATACAACAACAACACGACCCCAGTGACTGTGACATGTCCAGTAACCACCACAGTGCAACAACAAGTGGCACGCCGCTGCATGCACGCAAGCACATGCCCTGATGTCATCTCACATGCACGCGTGCATGAGGAACAACCGCAGCAAACCTGTCACATGGAACTGAGATGGACTGTGCCCATGATGCCAAGCGGTCTGGTAGGCTACATGTATACCGTCTGTGTCAAAGTCCGCAGCTCCGCAGCTATACGTAAATGTACATTAGCACAGCCTTGGCCAAGCAGATGTCACTCTGAAGCCCACATCCCACATGCAACAGCCAATCACATGTAACCCCACACCCTATCCCATTTGCAATCATGCTCAGTATATCCTCAACATGTATTCCGCTGCCAGTAGTGTCCACTATACTGCATCACAGAGGACAGAAGACTCAATATAATGTTTGAAACCAAAACTGTCTCCGCTGACTCATTTCACAAGGACGAATGAGAGAGGATGAGAGTATGTGAAGTACACGGCAGTCGTGACATGACCATGTAGTCCACTGGTATTGGATGTCAACGCAAATGAGTAGCACAACTGTGGAAGACACACATGTGTCGTGTGAAGTCGTATGGACGCAGTGCTCAGGTGGGTGGGTGTGACGGGTAGATGCGCACATGCCAAGTTGGAGCACGCCGTGTTGGGAGGGGTCATGAACAGTACACCACCGCTTCCCTGGGCATTGTGAGAGGACACCTGTCGGGGGGAGTGAACACGTGTGTGCACAGCAGCCGGGCACACGTACAAAGCGGTACCAGGCGCACCTCAGCCCACCCTCTGTGGACAAGCTGGATCCTGTTGTGCGCCCGCCATGCCCCTTGACAAGGCACACACAGCCCCAGTCGACCAGGTGTAACCCCAACATAGTCAATCCGCACAGGCGATACAGGGCACGGGATGGCAGTGGAGCATGGTGTGTGAGAGGTCTCCTCGCGCTCCTCCTGGTCAATTCACGCAGGCAATAGAACCTCAACGTCTAGCATGGCACAAGTCAAATGGAAGTGTAGGGGGACGCACCACAGCACGAGCAGCACTGACGTCACGGGAGGTGGCTCGCACCATCCCATCCATTGCCCATCATACCAACCACGCCACATGCCATTGCGACTAAGTGCAAGCGCGTGCGCCACCACCCCCGAGCCCTCCCCAGAGAGGCCAAAGAGTGAATGTGTGGGCCATCAGTCACAGACGGACGCGGCATGGCCGCAAGGGCAGCCACAGCCACTGGGTGTCGCAGGTGGCGGATCCGGAAGGCGAAGACTGTGATGCATAGTCCATGCAGGCCGGGTCTCCATTTGGGGCACCACGCAGGTGGACGGCGTCCCGCAACACATCATACCCTGAGACAGCCCACTCGTGCAACTGGACCCACACATACACTCCTTGCCCTCTCTGGTGCGAGCTTGGGGCTGCCTGTGCAAGCGCTAGCCTCGCAGGTGAGCATGCATATTGGGGGAGCGAGGGGAGGACATGAGGGCTGGGGCGAAGATGACTGTATCACTGTCAGTTAGTACAAGGGATGACCCAGATGTGGAAAGGAAGAGACGTGTCCCGTGTGTACTGCAACTAGTCGCCAATCCAACTACCCCCCATGTCCGGAATGTAAGCCCGCACCTAGGCCCGCCCATCCGCCACATCGAACATACCACCAGCACGACAACCTTCCCATTCAAAACACTGACTGGGGGTGGCGACCAGTGTACAATCATGTGTAGCCTACCCACGCGTACATGTGGGCCCTCCATGATCCATGTCACCTGCGGCAAAGTCATGACATGCGCAATGAGGGAAGTGAGGAGAGCTGTCCGCCCCACGCGCAGAAGGTGCATCAGCTCCACAGACCCAGCAGCGAGTCCAGCAGGGGTCACATGTGCAGGGGCAGCTGTGCCTGGTGTGAAGGCACATGCATATAGACAGCACATCGACCAATGTGTAGTCTGCCCACATCTACAGTCCATCATCATGCGGACATAGGAATTGAACACAGGGCAACACATCTTCAGTTGGTGCACCCACCGTGACCAACAATGCGCAATCATCGACGTACCCGCCCTGTGCATGGCCCCCCACCCAACGGAGGCACATCCAGTGCCACCATCCCACACACACAAGCCTTCCACGGAACATGCTGTGTCCAATGGTCAGTACAGAGTCAGCGCCCATCTGGTGGATCCTGAACAGGAGACACATGCACACACATGCCAGCTCCCACTATGTACGTCTGCCACCTGGCACGTGCAATGTAACCTCTCACCTGTGACGTGTGACTGCAAGCACACAGCCGTCTTGGCATGGGGCTGTCAATGTGGACACCTGTCAATGTTTCGGGAGGTGTGATCCGTACAGTGCTGTACATAGGGTGCAGTGCTGACACCTACTACTGTCTCATATCCCCTCGTGCCACAGGTCCCACTTGTTTTGGCCGCTCAGCCTGTGCCCACATCGTCGTCGTCGTGTGCCATACTCATCCAGCCGCGGAAGCAGTTCCATGCTCAGCAGACATTCATGTTGCCGTGGCGTTGCCGCTTGACGGATATGCAGTCAGTCCCCATCAGCACGCCCCGCAAGTCATTGGGGCCTAGATCCCCATGTGCATGCACATGGCAGTGGTTTGTATCACTAGCCATTGCCATTGTTGGGAGACCTGTGTAAGTGTATTGTGGCCGTGCCGTCCCAGCTTGACAGCTGGGCTGTGGCTCATGTGCTTGCTCAGTCATGTCAGTGATGTGTATGCGAAATTGCTATGTGTCGTGTTGCTTTGACATGTGTCCTCTGCCATTGTCCCTAGGCGGAGACCGAACATTGACCGCCCATACCAATTGCTGGCGGACATGGACGATACAGAGGTTATTAGGAAGTTTCGGCTGGACAGGCCAACCCTGCATCGACTGTGTGCCATGTTAGAACCCCATCTCCGTCCCCGCAGGGTGTATCCGACTGCTGTCACCCCCACGGCTAAGGTGATGGCCGCCATGCATTTCTTCGCCACTGGGTCATTCCAGCACACAGTGGGCATTGGAGGAGGGATGTCCCAGCCCATGTTCAGCAAGGTGCTGAGGGATGTACTGGCAGCCATGATGCTGTACCGAAACAGGTACATCCGCTTCCCCAGGGCTCGTGAATTGGCGGCAGTGAAGGGTGCATTCTATGCCCTTGGCAGAATCCCACATGTCGTTGGAGCCATTGACTGCACACATGTCGGCCTTGTTCCACCACAGGCCACTGAGCACCTGTACCGCAACAGGAAGCACACGCACTCCCTGAATGTGCAAGTGGTGTGCCTTGCGGACATGGTGATCACCCACGTGTGTGCAAAGTTCCCAGGCTCGGCCCATGACGCACACATAATGCGCAACAGCATCTTGCCACGACTGATGTCCAATCTGCAACAGGATCGTGGCTGTATTGTCGGTGAGTATGTGGAGTGGTGTAGCGTGCTGGTTGTGCGATGCTGTCCCCTGTCCAGTTGGAATAGCAACGGTTCTCTGTGTCCCTCACACCCAGGTGACTCTGCGTACCCGAATGGGGCATGGCTGCTCAGTCCATTGAGGAATCCTCGCACCCCAGCAGACGATCGCTACAATGAGGCACATGGGAGGACCAGACGTGTGGTCGAGCGTACCTTTGGCCTCCTCAAGTCCAGGTTCAGGTGCCTGGACCGCACCGGGGGTGCGCTGGCGTACTCCCCACAGAAGGTGTGCCGGATAGTGGTGGCGTGCTGCATGCTGCACAATCTGGCCATTCGGAAGCAGATCCCCCTCATCGTGGATGACGGAGATCAACCAGGGCCCCAGCCCGCAGACCAGGACAGCTCGAGTGAGGAGGACAGCGGAGAGGAGGAAGCTGGTAATGTGTGGCAGCAGCTCATCGCCCGCTACTTCACTTGACGGTGAGTGTCCATGTACGACGGCTGATGTGGCTGTATCTGTGCAGGTGTGTGTGTGCTGTGTCAGGGTGGCCGTTTGTTCACTGCGTGCTGTGTGTCAACGCTCCATGGCCAGGGTAGTATGCCACTGTTGGTGGCTGTGGCATTGTGCCCTATTGCTCTGTGCGATGTGTGTACATTGCTTGTAGTTGTTGACATGTACTGTGTGATGGGTGTGTGACACACTCATTGAATGTGCTCCTGTTCTGTCTCCCACCCCTAGGTCCCTACAGGCCCTCCGGATTCAATTGCCATGCCACGCATCAGGTGCCTTTCCGCCCAAGGTGGCCGTTGTATTCCGTACAAATAAAACACAGGGCACAAACAGCAGTTAGTGTAAAAGGTGCATTTATTTCAAACTGTGACATGTGATTGTGTGTAAGGTGATGACAAAAGTGGTGCGTGCAGTGACAATGAGCTGTCGGTCATGGCTGCGTGATGCTCAGGGTGTACCCACTGGTTCTATGTCCATAGTCCAACACACACATGCCATCCAGATGGCTGTGTGGAGTGGGATCGTAGTCCAAGTCAATGCAGTGGCTGGTCAAGGAAGGCTGGCGGAAGGCTGGCTGGCTGCCTCACTTGCGTTTGGAGCGTGCGAAGTCCTCCCGGGAGATCTGTTTCCACTTCGGACGGCCCCTTCCACGTTTGCGAGGGGGTGCCTGCTTGCGACATGCTGGTGGTTGAGGTGTGCTCACTGGCTGTGGACGCAGGGGAACTGGACACTGCTGCTCCACCCTGCGCCCCGGCAGGTGGTGGCGGAGGGGAGCTGCTGTCCCTGGCTGTGACCTCACCGCCACCACCAGCTGGCCCATGAGGTCCACGAGTTGGCCCATACGGGCGTCCATGGACCTCAGCACCCCCAGCACCTCACGCGTGTCTGAAGCAGACCGGACCCATTGTCCTTGGGCCTCTTCATAGGCCCCAAGGACTCTGGCCATTTGAGGCAGGGCATGGCTCCCAGGGGAGGCTGGCGTTTCCCTGACCCTGCTCCTCCTACCAGTCCTGCTGCCACCGGCCTGCCCACTAGCCACATTGCTCACCACGGTCCTCGCTGTGGCTCCCAGGGTGGATCCAGTCGGCCGGGCCACCACCTGCGCTGGGGCTGGTGCCAGCGAAGACGTGGTGGTGGTGGCGGCGGTGGTGGTCGTTGCGGCGATGGTGGCGGTTGCGGCAGTGGCCACAATGACCGTGGGTGTGGCCGCAACGACAGTGGCAGCAGGGGGCTGGGAATGTTCAGCAGCCCTGGATGATGGGTTGGTGGGTAGGAGGGGTCCTGGGGAGCGGCTGGGCCCTGCCACACCAGATGGGCCTGCTTGGTGGTCCGTGTCCGAAGAGGAGGACAGATCCTCCAGATCCGTGTGTCCTCGTTGGGGGCTTGTAGGCTGGCTGTGCTGGCTGCTGGCTCCATCCCCAGCATCCAGCAGTTCGTCACCTGTGGAGAGAATGAGATTTGTTATTGTGTTGCACCTGGCGAAGTATGTATTTGTCGTCTGACATTAACAGTTCGTGCAATCTCGTACATGGGTTTCCCGGAGGCGTGTGTGTGGCTGTAGCATCTGTAGTTGTGTGTGCTTGGCAATGGGACTGTGTGCTGTGCACATGTGGCATGGGACGGATTGGCCATGCCGATGGGTGTGTTGCTGTGCCCCTACTTATTGTGACTCTGGTGTATGCGGGCTCCTGGCCCATCCTGGGTCTGGTTTGTACTTTGCTTTTGGTGTTCAGATGGGACGCTTAGGAACGCATATGGCAACATGGGGGCCATGCCCCAGATTCGCATTTGGGAGGGGATATGCTTTTGGGGTTCAAATGGAACGCTTAGGAACGCATATGGCAACATGGGGGCCATGCCCCAGATTCGCATTTGGGAGGGGATATGCTTTTGGGGTACATGCTGTGAGCCATGGGTGCCGAACGTGACATGTGTTGTGGCAGCATGACAGTGCATGGTTTGAGGTGTGTGCATGCTTGACATGGCCTGCATATTTGCTGTCTGTTGTGATTACTGGACATGGCATTGGACGCATCGTTATGAGTGAGTGATGGTTGTGTGCCAGCCAACGTATTGCAGTTGTCCCATCTACTTGGTGTGCGTGCTGCCCTGTGCCATGTGCATCACTGCAGTGCTCGGGGGGTGTGGCCCATGTTGTGTGTTGTTGCTCACAGTGTGTTGTGCGCTTCATTGACTTCTGGCACATGGTTGGTCATGGGCATGTATCTTAGCGTGACTGCTGTATGTGTGGCAGCTGTGCGGATGACATGCCTTTCATGAGACTGGGGCTGACGGATGGGATGGATGGTATGTTGTATGTGCATGGTGTGTCTGTGTGTTTGATGGGTTCAGTGGTGTTCGTGTGCATTTATGTTGTTCCGCTCTGTTGCGTCTAGTGTTGTTTGTCTTACATAGGCGTAGTTGTGGGGTGTGTGGTTGACAGGCAGTAGGGGCTACATGGACAGGACTTCAATGGTGTTTCGGTTGTGTGTGATGAGTTGCACAGTGGCTGCCGTGTGGTACTATATTCAGTGTGGCTTGTGCATGCAGACGTGGCTCCTTGGGTGTTGCTATGCCTGTGATGGGTCATGTGTGGTGTGAGTCTGTTGTTCATGTCCGTGTGCACATTGTTCACTTGTTCGTGACGGTGGGCGGTGCTGCGTGTTCGTCTGCTACGTGACATGTCCCATGTGTTGGTCGTGTTCCGGTCCTCATGCCTCCAGTAATCCAGCCCTGTCCAGTTTCCCACCTGCAAGTTGTTCGTGCGTGCACTGTACTGGATGCCACATGGCTCTAAGCGGGGGTGCTCCATGTTGTGGGTCGTGGGGTGGCTGGACACCCACTGACACCGATAGCTGTGGACCGTGATGTCTGCCTTTCGGCTGTCGTTGTGCACTGCGGTGGCTGACACGTGGCTGTGGGGTGTGGGGGATGCTCCTCCTTGCTGTGCTGTGGGACTAGGGGCCTGGTGTGTGTTGTACTTGGGCTGTCCACCGTCCCACCCACTGCACTTTGTGTTCCTGCCACTTACCTGTTACTTGTCGGTTAGTGCAGCTGTGGCGGACACATGGGTGTGGTGGGTGCTCGTTGTGGCGCTTCTGGCATATTTGGGGACCTGTTGGTGGTTACGTGGCTGGCTGAGTGTACACATGTCCCCACGTATCTTACAGTTGTTCGGTTTGGGCTGTGTGTGGTGGTGTCTGTTGCATGTGTGTGTGATGTGTTGTGTATTGTGTGCTGGACATGGGGGTGTTTGTCCCTGGGAGCTGTGGCATGGTGGTAGTGCATGTGAGTACATAGCGGTGTGCTGGTATACATTAGTTTGTACTTACCAGCCTCCACTCCCTCTGCTAATCCGGCGAGGATCTCCGGATGTATTATGACTCGCACCTTCTCCTCCCACGCTTTGAAGGTCTTGAAGAGCGCGGGATTCCCTCCGCCAGTGACGGCAGCCAGCTCTCTGTTTTTGCCCTCCTTCTTCTTGACCAGGCTCTTGACGTCATTCCAACGTTTGTTTATTTCTCCTCTGTTCCTGGGCAGGGTCCCGACTGCATTGACCTGGTCTACGATCCGGTTCCACATTCTGTTTCTGGTGGCTAGTGGTGTGTGCTGGACCATGTTCCCATAGATTTGTGGGTACACCTTGATGATCTCGTCGACCATGACCGTCAGCTCAATGGGCGTGAACTTGGGCATTCTTTGTGGTGCCATGGTGTTTGTGGTGCTGGTGCGGTGTGTGTTGTGTAATGTGCAGGGGGTTTGTGGTGCAGGTGTTTGGTGGTGGTGGTGGTGGTGGTTGTGATGTGTGCGTTTCTGTGGTGTGCTGCTGTCCTTGCTGTGTCACTGTGTCCTCTCCTCTCCTCTCCGGTTTGCAATGTAGCAAGGGGTTGTGGTCTGTGGGAGTGCTGCTTTTGTACTTACCTATGTGGGTGTGTCCTCATGGTCTGTTGTTTTCAGGTGTGTTGTGTCTGGGGTTCTGGCCTTTGTATTTTTTGTTTGTCCGGGGGGTGTGTTCGGGATGTGTACTGTGCTTGTGTATTTGTGCGTGCCTTGCTGTGTGGACTTGTTGGCCATGTTGTGTGCTATTGGTTTTGTGAGCGGATGGTTTCTGTGCAGGTACGTGGGCGCCATGGCTTCTGCCGTGTCGATTCTCATCGGCGTTGTTTGCGCTGGTGGGCGGTATATTTGTGGTTTTCCCGCGCTCATGGCGGTGCGATCGTAATTTCACTTGCGGTGTGTCGGCCGTGAGGGCGGGCGGTTTTGTGTTGTCGTGCGTGTTTCCGTCCGTGGCGGGCGGTTTGACTCCGACTCGGACGTTGGCGGGCGGTATTTTGTGTGATTTTTCCGCCGATGGCGGATTTCGGTTTGTGTAATCGTAATGGCGTTGTCGGTGTTCAGACGGTGTGTGCGGGCGGATTTTTGCCGCTTCCATGCCTGGCGGATTCTTTTACGCCGGGTATCGTAATGGGCCCCTAAATTACTTCCCACCCTATTCCCCTATAAACCAACAACCCGCTACGGAACTAAAAAATGCATAATTTAATTAAAATAAAATTCATAACTACTAAAAATGTAACACATATAATAAAAAACATAAACAATACTTATACAAAAAACATACATCACATACATTTAAAATAGAAACTAAAATACATAAAACATTACAAAAATCGATATTTTAAACATCTATATTGTTGCAAACAATATTAATGACTTCTATATTTTTAAAAACAATATTTCTTACCTTAAATTCGATATTCTTCACCACAATATTCTTGCTGTCGATATTTCTGAATCACAATATTTCCAACTTGATATTTGTGTAAGTCGACATATCCAACTCGATATTCTGTCTCCGCACCGTCAATGACATGGGAAATGGAGACTTGTGACTAGGGGAAGGGTATTCATTGCTCCCCCTATTCTCTTCCATATTCAATTGCTTGTTTTGACTTTATGAAGAGTGTAAATAGTAATTTCCCGAAGGATCAGCCAGTTAATTCAACTTGAAAAATGGGAAGCTATTTCATTCATAATTAATTATCCTTTTTAACATCATCTTTTTTGTTTGTCAAGGGTAGAGAGCTTATCATATGACTGTGTCATGAAATTTCTGGAGTGAGAAGTTATTGATGCGGTGATGCAGCTTTGTTACACTAATCTTACAAGCATATTAATCAGTTTCTTGTGTTACTTATGGATGTCATTGTAAGGAGTTGTTTTATAAAACTGATCATTAAAGAATCATACGAAAATGTATCCACCTTCCTGATGATATTGTTAAAATACATGACTTCAGTGGTTTTGAGTTTTGAGTGATCAGAAGGAAGACTACTATGGTTTGATTTTGAGAATTGTTGAAGATGTCGATATACGACAAAGCAGATTAAAGCCAGTGGCGGCCGACACAAACCAAAGTTGGTGAGGTGGGTGGAGGGGACGCAGGGGTGGCTGCAGGAGGGTAAGCGCGGGGAGGGGGGATTTAATAATAAAACATTTTTAAAAAAAGACTTACTTAAGCTGCTGGCCGCCTCGCGCTTCCTCTGTTTCCTGGTCCCAGCTGCCTCTGGAACAGCAGTAGAGACTCCCTGTGCAATCCCTGCTCTGCTCTCAAGTTATGAGAGCATCGCGGGGATTGGCCTGAGCGGGCTGGATTAATGCTCGCTCAGGCACAGGGAGTCTGTGCTGTTTCTCCAACCTGGCTGTGCAATAGAGCTGGGTTGGAGAAACCTAACTGCGCATGTCTGTTTGGCTGGCCTAAGACGGCCAGCCAAATAGAGAAGCGCAATTAGAAGTGCACCAACCACTCTGCCTCCCCCCTTCCAAGGCCCGGCCCCGCCCCTCCCTACACAGACTGGCTCAGCCAGCAGCTGAAAAATAAAACGATAATAAAATATCATTCTATTTTTTCAGCTGCTGGCTCTGAGCCAGTGGGGCGATGTCGCCGCTGATTAAAGCAGTTGGGTGGGTAAGCTCTTCCCAAGAAATTAATTGATGGAATAGATAAGAGAGCTGCCACTGCTGTGACTGGAGCCATAGCCCCCTGTGGAAAGATGCTTTCAATAGAATCTATTTGTTTGTCATTCTTAGCCATGCAAAGGCCTCCTACCAATACTCTTTTTACAAATACTACACAAGCTGCTGTTTGTCTGGATATGCAAATATAAAATGATTACAATCAATGATTTTCATACTCGGCTAACCATAATGCGCAATGTAGTGGTGCAGACTGCTATGGCACTAAGGCCTTTAGTCACAGTTGCTTCTCTTCTGCAAAGTATGGGCTAAGCTGAATGAATGGGGGGCTTCTGAGCATTTGGTGGAGCTCATCAACGAGTTTCATACGGACATGTGGACAATAGTGAGGAGGAACCCCATGTAGACTTGTCATTAGTGGAAGTAGCTGTAATGTTAGAGTAAAACGAGTGTGTGATGTAATACCGTTCTAGCGTAATCTGTACATCAGGGATCGGAGCTGACCTCAATTCGCTAATTTGTGTGGTCATCAAGTTTAACTGTGTCATCTGGCCAAGATAAGTATACACAGAATGTTAACAACCAGACTTGCTAAATGTCAATATTATATTTTTTAATATCATATATGAACTAACAAACAGTTAAGAGTATTGAGTAGTGACTTATGTTTTTAGAAAATGTTACATGTGAACATGATTTGTGATAAACTAAAACAAGCTCTGCGTAGAAGAAAAGATTTCTCTTTTTCACCTTGTTCCGCCAAGTGGATTCTTAGTTGTGATGTATGACCGAATCTCTTGGAAGGATGAGAAACTGTAGAGGTGAAAGGCAGAACTGAGGAAATATACTGTATACAACTTCTGTACTGGTAAGAGGCCCTGTTAAATTGTGGTACCCGCCCCTGCCAGGCAGCCCTTCAGTCAATATAAAAGTATCACCTTTTAACCCTTTCTTAAAATACTTGGGAAATGTTTAACTTTGCACAAAATATTTCAAAATTGGAGTTAGAATAGTACATAAGCCTCCTGGACTATGTTGTGGAAAGGTTTCAGTTTCCTAAAATGTTCTAGGACAGGACTTAGAATACTGTTTTTTCCAATGGCCTCTAAAGCCTATGGGCCTCACTTTTTTTTGACGCATCGGCAGTGCAGTGACTGGTGAGGGCTGAAAGCCCGAAACCGGTCCTAGGATGCTTGTTTCCGGTCCAGGGAGGACCTGGCCTGGCAGTTCGGGCTGGACTGTTCCCATTGGGCGCAGGGTCAAGACTGATTTGCATATGGCTGGGTCCAAACTGGAATGGCATGGTGAGCAAAAAAACGATGGAGTTAGGCCCAGATCTCTGTACTTGGGTGAATGTATGACATTGTTCTGCATTCTGTCCATCAATTGTTCTTTTTGCATTTGTCACCCCGAGTGGAACGGGTATGCCCAGACGTGGGTCCCGTGCTCTCCATGCCACTGGAGTCAAGCTATCCTGGCTGATGAGGGCTGAAAGCCCGAAACCAGTCCTAGGATGCTTGTTTCCAGTCCAGGGAGGACCTGGCCTGGCAGTTCGGGCTGGACTGTTCCCATTGGGCGCAGGGTCAAGACTGATTTGCATATGGCTGGGTCCAAACTGGAATGGCATGGTGAGCAAAAACGATGGATTTAGGCCCAGATCTCTGTACTGGGGTGAATGTATGACATTGTTCTGCATTCTGTCCATCAATTGTTCTTTTTGCATTTGTCACCCCGAGTGGGACGGGTATGCCCAGACGTGGGTCCCGTGCTCTCCATGCCACTGGAGTCAAGCTATCCTGGCTGATGAGGGCTGAAAGCCCGAAACCGGTCCTAGGATGCTTGTTTCCAGTCCAGGGAGGACCTGGCCTGGCAGTTCGGGCTGGACTGTTCCCATTGGGCGCAGGGTCAAGACTGATTTGCATATGGCTGGGTCCAAACTAGAATGGCATGGTGAGCAAAAAAAGATGGATTTAGGCCCAGATCTCTGTACTGGGGTGAATGTTTGACATTGTTCTGCATTCTGTCCATCAATTGTTCTTTTTGCATTTGTCACCCCGAGTGGGATGGGTATGCCCAGACGTGGGTCCCGTGCTCTCCATGCCACTGGAGTCAAGCTATCCTGGCTGATGAGGGCTGAAAGCCCGAAACCGGTCCTAGGATGCTGGTTTCCAGTCCAGGGAGGACCTGGCCTGGCAGTTCGGGCTGGACTGTTCCCATTGGGCGCAGGGTCAAGACTGATTTGCATATGGCTGGGTCCAAACTGGAATGGCATGGTGAGCAAAAAAACGATGGATTTAGGCCCAGATCTCTGTACTGGGGTGAATGTATGACATTGTTCTGCATTCTGTCCATCAATTGTTCTTTTTGCATTTGTCACCCCGAGTGGGATGGGTATGCCCAGACGTGGGTCCCATGCTCTCCATGCCACTGGAGTCAAGCTATCCTGGCTGATGAGGGCTGAAAGCCTGAAACCGGTCCTAGGATGCTTGTTTCCAGTCCAGGGAGGACCTGGCCTGGCAGTTCGGGCTGGACTGTTCCCATTGGGCGCAGGGTCAAGACTGATTTGCATATGGCTGGGTCCAAACTGGAATGGCGAGCAAAAAAATGATGGATTTAGGCCCAGATCTCTGTACTGGGGTGAATGTATGACATTGTTCTGCATGCTGTCCATCAATTGTTCTTTTTGCATTTGTCACCCCGAGTGGGACAGGTATGCCCAGACTTGGGTCCCGTGCTCTCCATGCCACTGGAGTCAAGCTATCCTGGCTGAAAGCCCGAAACCGGTCCCAGGATGCTTGTTTCCAGTCCAGGGAGGACCTGGCCTGGCAGTTCGGGCTGGACTGTTTCCATTGGGCGCAGGGTCAAGACTGATTTGCATATGGCTGGGTCCAAACTGGAATGGCATGGTGAGCAAAAAAACGATGGGTTTAGGCCCAGATCTCTGTACTGGGGTGAATGTATGACATTGTTCTGCATTCTGTCCATCAATTGTTCTTTTTGCATTTGTCACCCCGAGTGGGACGGGTATGCCCAGACGTGGGTCCTGTGCTCTCCATGCCACTGGAGTCAAGCTATCCTGGCTGATGAGGGCTGAAAGCCCGAAACCGGTCCTAGGATGCTTGTTTCCAGTCCAGGGAGGACCTGGCCTGGCAGTTCGGGCTGGACTGTTCCCATTGGGCGCAGGGTCAAGACTGATTTGCATATGGCTGGGTCCAAACTGGAATGGCATGGTGAGCAAAAAACGATGGATTTAGGCCCAGATCTCTGTACTGGGGTGAATGTATGACATTGTTCTGCATTCTGTCCATCAATTGTTATTTTTGCATTTGTCACCCCGAGTGGGACGGGTATGCCCAGACGTGGGTCCCGTGCTCTCCATGCCACTGGAGTCAAGCTATCCTGGCTGATGAGGGCTGAAAGCCCGAAACCGGTCCTAGGATGCTTGTTTCCAGTCCAGGGAGGACCTGGCCTGGCAGTTCGGGCTGGACTGTTCCCATTGGGCGCAGGGTGAAGACTGATTTGCATATGGCTGGGTCCAATCTGGAATGGCATGGTGAGCAAAAAAACGATGGATTTAGGCCCAGATCTCTGTACTGGGGTGAATGTATGACATTGTTCTGCATTCTGTCCATCAATTGTTCTTTTTGCATTTGTCACCCCGAGTGGGACGGGTATGCCGAGACGTGGGTCCCGTGCTCTCCATGCCACTGGAATCAAGCTATCCTGGCTGATGAGGGCTGAAAGCCCGAAACCGGTCCTAGGATGCTTGTTTCCAGTCCAGGGAGGACCTGGCCTGGCAGTTCGGGCTGGACTGTTCCCATTGGGCGCAGGGTCAAGACTGATTTGCATATGGCTGGGTCCAAATTGGAATGGCATGGTGAGCAAAAAAACGATGGATTTAGGCCCGGATCTCTGTACTGGGGTGAATGTATGACATTGTTCTGCATTCTGTCCATCAATTGTTCTTTTTGCATTTGTCACCCCGAGTGGGACGGGTATGCCCAGACGTGGGTCCCGTGCTCTCCATGCCACTGGAGTCAAGCTATCCTGGCTGATGAGGGCTGAAAGCCCGAAACCGGTCCTAGGATGCTTGTTTCCAGTCCAGGGAGGACCTGGCCTGGCAGTTCGGGCTGAACTGTTCCCATTGAGCGCAGGGTCAAGACTGATTTGCATATGGCTGGGTCCAAACTGGAATGGCATGGTGAGCAAAAAAACGATGGATTTAGGCCCAGATCTCTGTACTGAATGTATGATATTGTTCTGCATTCTGTCCGTCAATTGTTCTTTTTGCATTTGTCACCCCGAGTGGGACGGGTATGCCCAGACGTGGGTCCCGTGCTCTCCATGCCGCTGGAGTCAAGCTATCCTGGCTGATGAGGGCTGAAAGCCCGAAACCGGTCCTAGGATGCTTGTTTCCAGTCCAGGGAGGACCTGGCCTGGCAGTTCGGGCTGGACTGTTCCCATTGGGCGCAGGGTGACTGTAACTGGATATTCTTTATTGTATCGTTAATTAAAACCGACACAATATTCCAATATCTAAAAAGCAATATACACTTATTATTATTTCATTTTTATACACATTAAGGATAAAATTAATCATCAGAGTTTATATTTAGTGATTTAAAATCAAGTTTCCGTGTTATAAGTATGATTAGCTGGAGCAAGATCAATACAGTATTTAACCAATTCACTGTGATACCAGTTTCTTGTAACAAATTAGGAAATTTATCAAATGACATATTAATTTTGGGTCCTTTGAGTCCAGAGTTTGTAGTATAGCTGATCTGCATGTACGGATGCCTTTCTCATTGAAGTGGCTCCTCAGGAAGTGGCGACGATGGATACCTAATACTGGGCAGATGCATATTAAATGTACGAGATCCTGTTTTGGTGACCCACATAGACTACATGCTTTCGAACCATTGAACTCCCAGCTGGGACGGTCAGCGTTAGAGGGCAACTTGCCCATGCGCAGTTGAAGAAACTGTGTTTTTATATAAGCAGGGAAGGCGAGGCCCAGATATACCGCTGGCTCTGGTTTAATGTAGGACCATCCATGCATGTGCTCGTTTGCTTAATCTCATTTTGTCGTCTAATTGCGAGTGCATTTTTGCTGCTCTTTTCATGGCTAGTTGAAATGAAGTCCAAGGTAGATTTCTTTGCCAGAGCTCGGCCGTCCTTGTAATTTTTAGTGAGGCATCTAAATACTTTGCATATTCCGATTTAGGATCGTTTTGCAGGGCATCCCAGAGTGCTTTGTTGATTTCTAATCCCTGGCTCAACCAGATTTTATACCAGATTTTAATTGCCTCGTACCTTCTAAGCAATCGCTGTTCCTGCAGGCCGAACTCCAAGCGTACCTGGGCTGGTGAGGCATCTCGTGGTAAACAAAATACTCTTTTGTACACTCGTGTTTGTATATTATCCAGAATTGCTGCATTGTTTCCACTATGGACCACGCTTCCGTAAGCGATAGTTGGAAGCAACTTTGTTTTGATCACTGCCATTAGTGGAGTAAACAGTGGACCTTTTATATTTTTCGATAAGTTGCAGAATGCAAAGAGTAATGCATTACCCTTTTTTGTATGGCTTCGTGTTGCTTTGTAAAAGAAAACCTTCTATCCAGATATATCCCGAGATACTTGTAGCTGTTGACCACTTCTAGCCTTGAATTATTTATTATAAAAGACTTTTGTGTGCGGAATCTGTGGGTTATAATCATGACTTTTGTTTTCTTTATGTTTATTTCCATCAAATTAGTTTTGGCGAATTCAGCTAACTCGTGAATAGATCTTTGCAGGCCAATTCTCGTGTGGCTTAAGAGAACCACGTCATCTGCATAGGACAGATGCGTCATTGGTAATGTATGCAAACGTGGTGGATGAGAATTGACCCCGTCTAGCCGTGGTGTTAAATCGGCCATAAATAGATTGAACAGGTGCGGGGCCAATACACATCCTTGCTTTAAACCCTCGTTGGTGACAATCTTTCTAGTGAGTCTCCGTCCATCTGCGATTTTAACCTGCATCCAGGTGTCTGTGTAAAGATCTTTTATTGATGTCAAGATAGCGTCCGATAGACCCTGGTGCCTCAATTTGGCCCACAGCTTGCATCTATTCACCCGGTCAAAGGCCGCCTTAAAGTCCACGAAGCATAAAAATAGATCTTGTCGTTGTCGTAGACTTTTATCGGCGACTAGCCCTATTGCTAGGGCATTTGTGATTGTGCCTGTACCTCGACGGAAGCCGGATTGATTGAAAGGTATTTTTTTGTTCGAATCAGACCAACTTATCAGGTCTGCTAAAAGCAACGACGCATAATATTTGGCCTCTGCATCTATTAACGCTATCAGACGGTAATTGGCAGGATCTGTGCGGTCTCCACCTTTGTGTATTGGGTTTATTATTGCTCTCGCCAACTCTCAGGGATACGACTAGTTGAGCCTACCAACCGAAATAGGGTAAACATCTTACTAGCCCAATAGAATGGATCTTGTTTATATATTGCTTGAGGTACCCCGTTGGGGCCCGGTGCTCCATCAAGGCGACTTTTTGTGATAACTTTTAACATTTCTGCTTCTGAATAAAAGGTGTGTGTTTGTGGCGTTGAACTTTTTTGTTTCCCCTTTAAGTTGATTATGGTACTGTTTGACCAACCTGCATTTGCCAGTGAAAAAGTAGTGGTTATATGTTGTACCCACACAGACTCCGTGACACTGGTCGTATTTATCACTTTTAGTGGTCTGTTCAAAAAGTTTACTTGTTCCCAGAAGGCTCTAGCATTTGATTTCTTTGCATTGTGTAGAAGCTTTGTCCAGAAGTTGTTATATTGAATTTTTTTTATCAATCCAAAGCTGTTTTTTATATTTTTTCTTCAGTTGTCGTACTTGATGCCAAATTGTTGAGGAGAAACATTGGTGGTGTGCGCTCCGAAGAGCCTTTCTCAGTTGTTTCCTTATGGTATGTGCAGCATGACTGAGGTGACTATCGTGATTTGTCCACTTTTTATTTGACTGTGTTATGTTTAATAACTGAAGACCTGCCAGAAAAGTGATCCATGTGTCAATTGTCGGGTTGATTCGTGACTCGAGGGACAACATTAGTTCCTTTGCCTTTAAAGCGATGTGAGGTAATGTTTTGGTTGTCCATCGCAGGTGTTTCAAGTTTATTGTCGATAGTGTCCCCTCCACTGCCATTGCCTCGATGTGAGCTTAAAATGTCAATTTGAGCTCTATTTGCTGAGCCGAGTGATCACTATCCACAGTGCATACAATATGAAAACGTTCTATTTGCCCCAAGAGCGGAAGGGTTACTATAGTGTAGTCCAGAGTCGAAGTCGAATGGGGGCCAATGTATGTGCATGCCGCTGGGCTGTCTTGTTTTATTCTCCCATTTAATGTACGCATCCCTAGGTGTTCCAGTTCCATTATAAGTTGCCGGCCTATGTTGTCCTTACGTTTTGGGTAGGGATAGGATAGAGCTTGTACATCCCAAATAGCGTTTTCTGCCATGATATTTTCTTCGTCTTGTATGGTATGCAATAAATTTGAATTAAAGTCTCCAGTTAAAATGATTTCCCAGTTTGGCTGCTCAAAACGAAATTCTGCAGTGGTAGCAATAAGTTGTTTGAATATGTCTTTTTTGAGCTTTTGACTCGGATGTCCATAGGTATTAATTAGATTGATGGTGCTAAACCCCGATTGGGGGCCCAGTTCCATTTTTATTATTTGCATAAATGATGTAGTAGTTGGGAGTTGGACTGCGGACACTTTTAATTCGGTTGCAATGTAGACAGCAAGACCACCTTTGGGTCTTCCATATTGCTTCGTTCGTGTGGCGTTTACGCAATGGAGAATCCTGCCTGGAACCTCTACTGGAGCTGTCAGCCAGGTTTCTTGCAATACTACGATTTCATAATTATTCCAATAATCTAGGGCTCCTTTTACCTGAAAGATATCCTTTGCTCCTGCTATGTTCCAGGACAGAATTTTAATTGAAGAGTACTTTGATGTGTTTGCAGTTCATTCTCCTTTTTGACCCAATAGGTGTGAATTTTGAAATTTCGTTTTTTGGGACATATTTTGCTCTGTCTTTACTCCATCTGCACCTTTGGCCCCTCGCAGGACCGAAGGGACTGCGCTTGCTGTTGAGTTGCTATTTCGAGGTGTAATAGATGGTAGAAAGGGTGAAGGGTAGCGTTTTGTTGGTGGAGTGGAGAGTGATATACCCCAAGACTGATTTGCATATGGCTGGGTCCAAACTGGAATGGCATGGTGAGCAAAAAAACGATGGATTTAGGCCCAGATCTCTGTACTGGGGTGAATGTATGACATTGTTCTGCATTCTGTCCATCAATTGTTCTTTTTGCATTTGTCACCCCGAGTGGGACGGGTATGCCCAGACGTGTGTCCCGTACTCTCCATGCCCCTGGAGTCAAGCTATCCTGGCTGATGAGGGCTGAAAGCCCGAAACCGGTCCTAGGATGCTTGTTTCCAGTCCAGGGAGGACCTGGCCTGGCAGTTCGGGCTGGACTGTTCCCATTGGGCGCAGGGTCAAAACTGATTTGCATATGGCTGGGTCCAAACTGGAATGGCATGGTGAGCAAAAAAACGATGGATTTAGGCCCAGATCTCTGTACTGGGGTGAATGTATGACATTGTTCTGCATTCTGTCCATCAATTGTTCTTTTTGCATTTGCCCATATTTACAAGACCACGTAAAGTCAGCCTGCTTTACTTTTCATGCCCTTGTAAATTTGGACCCCTTTCACGCATTATTCTGCATGAAAGGGGTGTTCCATGGGTGTTGCTGTGGGTGTTCCCACGCAACTTCCATGGAAACTGACATTCCCAGATTTACAAAATTTTGTAAAGCTGGGAATGCGTCAGTATCCTACGCCTCCCCAGGGGAGGTGTAGGAGTGGTGCAACGAGGAGAAATACTTTATTTCTCCTCGTTTTTTCCTCTTTCTATGCGTGCTGCATTTTGCAGCACACATAGAAAGAGGAAAATGCCATCAATTATTGTTTTTGTGCAGGAAGGTCTCCCTTCCTGCACAAAAACAATCATCCCCGCAACGCAGGCACCCTTGCAACATGAGGCAAGGGTGCCTGCACCTGCGCATGGCAGCCAATTGGGCACCAGTGCAGGAGAAAGCACACAGATGCACCGTATTGTTGTTAATTCGTTGTATCCCTGTGCTTTTAAAATGACGCCGTTGGGTGCAGCAAAATGGCTTGCAGTGCCACCCTGCATCATTATTTAGGTGTCGCCTACACAGCGATTGCGAAATCTCTCGCATTTAATATATCTTAAAAGGGGGCTCTTATCAGTTCCCAAGGTCGAATTACTGTGTTCATTCGCTTTTGTGTGGAACTTTTTTTTTGTTCCCCTGGCTGCATGCATTTACGATACTTCTACTAAAGCTGTTCACACTGCTTAAGCCCCATTCTCTGTCAAGCTAAGATCTCTTCTGTCAAAATAAGATCTCTTCCCACGGAAAAGGCAGACAGTTTCTAACAGTATGCTGGAATGCTTGCTTTTTATTACTTGGGGCATTAAGTCCGCTCGCCACCGTACCGGTAAATGGGACCGACCGCCAGAGGTGCGGCGGTCCCGCTGGGCCCATTAGGATGCAACCGCCACCCTGGCCGTCGCATTCCGCATATTCAACATTGTGGCAAGCGGTGCTGTAAGCAACACCCACCACAATGTTGAAAATGCATGTTGTGCATTGGCATGCACAACGTGACAGGCACCGCGCGGTGCCTGCCACCTTGTCCATGCCAATGTAGGGGGGTACCCATCCCCAAGTGCAGCCCCCCAACCCCCATCCCCCCGGAGGCCCGCAACGGGCCCCCAAAGTTAACTCTGCATGCCTTTCCATGGCGGAGTCTCCGCCATGGAAAGGCATTCCTCCGCACACATCATAATATGAATGGCGATGCCTGCAAGGCACCGCCACCATATTATGGGCCTTTTCCGCCCGGCAGGCAATCGTCCGTCCGCCGCGGTACCCCCCGCCATGCTAATGTGGCGGGGGGTAAATGGCCGTCCGGTGGGGTGTTTTGGCGGGCGGATCGCCACCGCCGGTCGGGCCGTGGCGATCCGCCCGCCATGCTAATAGGCCCCTTAGTTGTGTAAAGCAGATGCTTCAGCCTTAGAACGTTTGTGGCATTACCTATTCATGCCTCAGTACCTTTCTTTAAACTTTGTAGGCATTATCGGAATGATTTTTCAACTTTATCTATTTGGTCATTATGATCAAATTCTAGATAATGAAGTAAACACTGCACATTAAAAATAAAGTTAATGTACAAGAGCCATGCTATATTTTACTACTAAACAGGCATACATAAGTGCAGTTATCTTGCAGACACCAGGGTCATGATTTTTGGTGCAGCAAGTGCAGTGACACCAGGACCAAAAGCTCCAGGCATCCCACTAAATACCTAAAATGTGTATATTTTACTACTAAACAGGCAGTCACAATTGCAGTTACCTTGCAGTTGAAAGGGGCTTGATTTAAACTGTGCAGCAGTTGCAGTGGCACCGGGGCCAAAAGTTATCCTAACTCCACTAAACAACTATTGCCATATTTTACTACTAAACAGGCAGTCACAAGTGCAGTTACCTTGCAGGCAACAGGGTCACTATTTGAATGGTGCAGCAGTTGCAGTGGCACCAGGCCCAAACGTTATCAGAACTCCTCTTAACACCTAATATTGCCATATTTTAGAACTAAACAGGCAGTCATAAGTTCAGTTATTAAGCAAGCACTAGGGTCATGATTTCAATAGTGCAGAAGGTGCAGTGGCACTGGGACCAAACGCTCCAGGCACCCCACTAAACACCTAATATTGCTATGCTTTATTCCTAAAAAGATAACCACAAACACGGCCGGACTGGGAGCCGAAACCGGCCCTGGCAAACAGCTCGGCCGACTCCACACAAGGGGGCGGAGACTTGAGGGTGCTAATTGGAAGCACCACTAGCAGGCAAAAGGGTCATGATTCGAATGGTGCAGCAGCACCAGGAACAAAAGCTCTAGGCACCCCACTAAACACCTGATATTGCTATATTTTACTACTAAACAGGCAGTCACAAGTTTAGTTACCTTACAGACAACAGAGTTATGATTTGAATGGTGGAGCAGGTGCAGTGGCACTGGACCCAAAATTTGTCAAGACCTCCTCGAAACACCTAATATTGCTATATTTCACTACTATACAGGCAGACATAATTGTAGTTATCTTGCAGTTACAAGGGGCTTGATTTGAATGGTGCGGCAGGTGCAGTGGCACCGGGGCGAAAAGCTCTAGAGACCCCATTAAATGCAGAATATTGCTAAACTTTACTACTAAACAGGCAGTCACAAGTGCAGTCATCTAGCGGGCACCAGTGCCATGATTTCAATGGTGCTGCAGGTGCAGTGGCACCGGGACCAAAAATTTCAAAACTCCTCTAAATACCAAATATTGCTATATTTAACTACTAAATAAGCAGTCACAAGTGCAGTTACTTTGCAGGCACTACGGTCATGATTTCAATGGTGCAGCAGGTGCAGTGACACCGGGGCCCAAAGCTCTAGGAACTCCTCTAAACATCAAATATTGCAACATTTTACTACTAAACAGGCAGTCACAAGTGCAGTTACCTTACAGGCGATAGGGTCATGATTTGAATGGTGCAGCTGGTGCAGTGACACCCAGCCCAAAAGTTGTCGGAACTCCTCTAAACACATAATATTGCTATTACTTCAATGAATTCTATTTTTCCCTCTTTCATTTCATTTTTCAAAATGTTGCTATTACTTACCCTCATTATACCACTAGTAACAGCACAATATATTGCCTTTTTGCACATAAACAAGTCATAGCACTTTAACAGACTTTCAGAAACTTATATTGTACAACTTCTAAGCAAACTACTACTTACAACAAAAAAACAGCTTATTGTTAATCAAGTAAGCGAAACCTAATGCATTTACCAATGCTTGTTTGTAAATGAGGCCCTATTCTTTTTAGCCCATTTATAGGTAAACTCAACCGAAAATGTACATTTTTGCCCCATTTTCTATCAGGTTTTCTAGGGTTATGTGGAAGATCAGTTTTTCTTGTCACTGCATAAAACTATTCAATGAATTATTTCATGAGCGCGTCTAATCAGACTGCAAAAAAGTTGACCATTGTGCTGTAAAATGAATGAATTGCTAACATGTTTGAAAACTTTCGTGGTAGTTTCTCTCAAATGCCCCTGTGCGATCTATCCGTGTCTATTTATGCCCTACCACTTTAAAAGTTCATAAACCGTCACTGCATGCAATGGGGTCTGGGTGTAAGGACTGAATATTTTGGGTCTTTTTGATGTTTTTTACATGAGGGATCAGTTTGGTTTATGTGGGTATAAATGCAGATGAACCCAACAACTACAGACAGTGTTACCATTACCTACTTAGATTGTCTTACTGGATATCGACCCCCCAGAATATCCTGGTATCAGAAAATCGAGGGACAAAATATGAGAAATTAAGTACATATAAGGAAGTATAGATTTACTATTCCTAAACCCACATCTACCTTGAAGATGTATGCACCTCGTAGGCTCATATATGTGGAGCTAGGTATAGAAAATCTAGACGTACCAGTAGTATTTTTTCTATTTTTTATCCATGATATTGTGTGCCACCCATATTCTTACTGTCCAGGTGCATGGTCTGCACGTTTCTTATTTTTCTTGCTTATTTGTGTTTCTCATTTATGCCATGTCTTATTTGCTTATATTTCTTGCATATGCGCAGCCTGAGGTTTCCTTAAAAAGGTCACAAACCCGATGCGGCGACCAGTTTACCTAACAATATGATTAACTGAGTAGTCTCAAATTCTGGAAACAAACTAGGACTCTCCCCCCAACCAGTTAACACCTTGGCATGAAGCCATGTTGGAATGACATGTATGGACTGACCTATTAGAGAGAAGTAAAGAAGATACTGCAGTCATTGGTATGACGTTGGGACTTGGAACAAAGTGAGTATTTCTTTCATTGTTCTCTAATAGATCACTTTATAGAGATTATGTGAAGGCTCCACCAATTCACAATTACAAGCATTTTATTTATTCCTATACTTTGATGACACACTCATGCACTTACACAATCTTCTTAAAATGACTAAGATTTCTGTAATTTGATTGTTAAAGTGGAAAATATAGGGCTCTACGGTCTTTCTGAGTGTTTTCAGAGACTCATCCAGGAGGGGTGGTTGCAGTTAAGGGCACCAGTTTTGCAACCGGATAGAAAAGCGTACTTACTCACTAAAGCGGTCAGAATGAAGGCCCCCATGGCAATGGCGAGGATCTCCGCATAAGACATGCCCGTCAGATCCGGTGAAGCCGTTCCATCAGCAGTCCGAAGCATCTCAGGCTGGGTGACCCCTGGGAGCAGCTGGGCTCTTAGGTTGGTGAGTGATGAATTGGTGGCTGGTAATGAGCCGTGGCTGGACACATCCGCAGCCATGTTTTCAACAGGAAGTGACGTCCCAGTCACCCAGCCTGAGGTATGTGTTGTCTGCTGCACAGTCCCACCTGCCAATGAACCACTTAACAGTCCAGCGACCCCAGCGGTCTCTGTTGTACTGAAAGCTTCCTGCTCTAAAGACCCGTTAGTGTTGCTGTTCACAGTGGTTTGAGGGTGGTTTGTGACAGGTGTGTCTGTTGAGTGTTGAAAGGCCGTTCCTGTGTTGGTATAGGAGTATAAATCGGAGGGTTGAAGGGAAACCGTCGCTTCCAAGGACTCCCCAAATATCCCTGCATTTGTACTGCTGTTTTCAGATATACCATAGCGTCCTGCTGCCTGGGAGGTCGGTTCTGTTGGTGATAATGGACTGGCGCCCACTGAAGTGGTGCATTTCAACTGCATAAGTACCATAATCCTGCTCAGCAAGGCTGCGGGGACAAAAAAACAGACAGTTCATTGCTAGAAAGTGTATTCATTTCAACTTTGGCATG
Source organism: Calotriton arnoldi (assembly GCA_963921515.1). Classification (NCBI taxonomy): domain Eukaryota; kingdom Metazoa; phylum Chordata; class Amphibia; order Caudata; family Salamandridae; genus Calotriton; species Calotriton arnoldi. Next base: position 150,951 of record CAWUFW010001186.1, read on the forward strand.
GCATGGGTATGAAATTGAAAGTATGTTTTATATTGTGCTGCATACACGTTTTTGCTAGCTACTTGGGGCAGGTAAAAATCCGGGTGATTTGACTTGGAGGCAACCACGATGTGATTATGAGAATAACACTATCAGAATGAACTATTGATTTTACGTGTATGCCTACTCAACATGTTTCCTAGTTTGCTGATGACATATGAGGGCAGGAGAGGAAGTGATGCTGACGAGTCTCCTTCACCCCCCCTCCCTCACCCCACACACACACACCTTTGAGTTAATGGACGTTGAAAACCCCAGGGTGGAGATGCCCCTAGACATTCAAGGGTTCAGCCATCTTGGGTTACTCTTTTCTCACTAGCTGTCTGTGCACAGCTTGCAGAGGTTAGTAGGCCTAGGGTGATTAAGTCTATGGGAACTCGAAAGATATTTTTTGTTGTAAAGGCAGGGCAGGGCACAAGTCAGGGGTACACGCGGGTCCACAGCGTCAACCCACTATTTTCATTTGTGAGGTCATGGGTTGTGATGTAACTTCCTCTGAAGCCGTGCCATGATGTTGCGCTGTGATTTCATGCGCCATGAATGCCACTTCCATACTGCCTAACTTGGTTAGTCCCTCCGCTTCCTTTTTTTAGGTCTCGGCCTTCACCAGCGCTTGCGCTGGTCTGGCCGAGAGTTTTAGTAAGCGGGTTTTGGAAGTGCAAACCCACTTGCTTTCGGCTGGCGACCAGCTTGCGTTCACGATAGCGTGCACGCGCAGCTGCCATCTGGGTTTCCTATCTCTTCCTCATTTCCTCGTCATGGCTCATTAACTCTCTGGACTCTGATGTTTCAATCGCAGCAGCAGCTCACATTACCAACTGAGGGCCCTGGACTACAGTCACATGAAAAACAACAGCGATTAGCATTGAAATGCAAGCTTTTTTTTGTCTAGTTAGAAATATTGCTTCGGTGGGTTGATTTCACCTTATATCGCTATTTGTTTTATATTGGGAGTCACAGCCTAATTACCAGTATTTTTGTCTCACAGTTTTTTTTAAAAATATTTATTCGCGCAAAGCACAAAGCTATATTTAAGGTTACTTTTTCCGCGTCACTTCTTCACTCTATTTAAACTCCACACCCCCCACTCTTATTGTCTCTCTCCTTCTCTCTCTCTCCCTCTCTAATTCTCTCTCTACTTAATTAACTCTCCCTCTCTATCTTTTTTAGCCTTTCATTCTCTCTCACCCCTTTATCTGTTTCTCTTTCAAACTCCTTCATTCACTCTCTCTCCCCCTTCTTTCTCTCTCTCTATCCCGCTCCACTCTTTATTCTATGTACACCCTTTCTCTCTCTTTCTCTCTCACCACCCTCTCTAATTGGGCATTATATCTTCACTCTATCTCTCACTCGGCAACACCACAGCATCACTCAGCGCAACCACAGCATCAATCAGAGCCAGCACAGCATCAATGAGAGCCAGCACAGCATCACTCAGCACCAACACAACATCTCTCAACGCCATCACAGCATCACTCAACGCCATCACAGCACCACTCAGTGCAACCACAGCATCACTCAGTGCAACCACAGCATCACTCAGCACAACCACAGCATTACTCAGCAGAACCACAGCATCACTTAGCGCCACAACAGCATCACTCAGCGCCACCACAACATCACTCCGCGCCACCACAACATCACTCCGCGCCACCACAGCATCACTCAGCACCACCATAGCTTTACTCAGCGACACCACATCATCACTCAGGGCCAACACTGCATCACTCAGCACCACCACAGGATGACTCAGCACCACCACAGGATGACTCAGCACCACCACAGCATCGCTCAGCACCACCACAGCATCGCTCAGCGCCACCACAGCATCGCTCAGCGCCACCACAGCATCGCTCAGCGCCACCACAGCATCGCTCAGCGCCACCACAGCATCGCTCAGCGCCACCACAGCATCACTCAGCGCCACCACAGCATCGCTCAGCGCCACAACAGCATCGCTCAGCGCCACCACAGTATCGCTCAGCGCCACCACAGCATCGCTCAGCACCGCCACAGCATCGCTCAGCACCGCCACTGCATCGCTCAGCACCACCACAGCATCGCTCACCGCCATCACAGCATCACTCAGGGCCACCACAGCATCACTCAGCTTCGGCACAGCATCACTCAGCGCCGCCACAGCATCACTCAGCGCCAAGACAATATCACTCAGCACCACCACAGCATCACTCAGCGCCAAGACAATATCACTCAGCACCACCACAGCATCACTCAGCACCACAGCAGAATCACTCAGCAACACCTGAGTATCATTCAGCATCACCTCAGCATCGTCTCCGCAACAGTCACCACCACCACCACTACCACCTCAGCATCACTCAGCACCACCTCAGCCTGCTCTCGGAATCTGGCATCTGTTGATTCTCCCCTAGCGTCTGGCCGCTGCTAGTGTTATAATACAGGTACTAGTTCCCAACCTTCACCCTCCGATTGTTTATGCCCCCTCAAAAAAAAAAGCTTTAACAAACAACCATTGCAATAGGCAGAAACAAGTTGCCAGCATTGCAAGAACAAAAGAAAACTGAGGAAATGTTTTATTGTAAATACTTTTTTTAATATGGTCGTTCAGTTTTACATAATGCCTTCTTGGTCATATATAAAGTAACAAAAATGCTTCTGACACTTTTTTATTATAACTTTTCAGCATGCCGCACAGCAGCCACACTTCTCTACTGCACAGCTTGAAGACATTGGCAAAGTCAATAGCTCTGGCTAAACACTTATAAGGACCCAAAGGCGAGACCTATTGGCTATGCCAATGCTTGTTTTATTTATATTTATTCGCACAAAGCTATATTTAAGGTTACTTTTTCCGCGTCACTTCTTCACTCTATTTAAACTCCACACCCCCACTCTTATTGTCTCTCTCCTTCTCTCTCTCTCCCCTCTCTAATTCTCTCTCTACTTAATTAACTCTCCCCTCTCTATCTTTTTTAGCCTTTCATTCTCTCTCACCCCTTTATCTGTTTCTCTTTCAAACTCCTTCATTCACTCTCTCTCCCCTTCTTTCTCTCTCTCTATCCCGCTCCACTCTTTATTCTATGTACACCCTTCTCTCTCTCTTTCTCTCTCACCACCCTCTCTAATTGGGCATTATATCTTCACTCTATCTCTCACTCAGCAACACCACAGCATCACTCAGCATCACCACAGCATCACTCAGCGCAACCACAGCATCAATCAGAGCCAGCACAGCATCAATCAGAGCCAGCACAGCATCACTCAACGCCATCACAGCATCACTCAGTGCAATAACAGCATTACTCAGCACAACCACAGCATCACTTAGCGCCACAACAGCATCACTCAGCGCCACCACAGCATTACTCAGCAGCACCACAACATCACTCCGCGCCACCACAGCATCACTCAGCGACACCACATCATCACTCAGGGCCAACACTGCATCACTCAGCACCACCACAGGATGACTCAGCACCACCACAGGACGACTCAGCACCACCACAGGATGACTCAGCATCACCACAGGATGACTCAGCACCACCACAGCATCGCTCAGCACCACCACAGCATCGCTCAGCACCACCACAGCATCGCTCAGCACCACCACAGCATCGCTCAGCACTACCACAGCATCGCTCAGCGCCACCACAGCATCGCTCAGCGCCACCACAGCATCGCTCAGCGCCACCACAGCATCACTCAGGGCCACCACAGCATCACTCAGGGCTACCACAGCATCACTCAGGGCCACCACAGCATCACTCAGGGTCACCACAGCATCACTCAGCACCACCACAGCATCACTCAGCACCACCACAGCATCACTCAGGGTCACCACAGCATCACTCAGGGTCACCACACCATCACTCAGGGCCACCACAGCATCACTAAGCGCCACAACAATATCACTCGGCGCCACCACAGCACCACTCGGCGCCACCACAGCATCACTCGGCGCCACCACAGCATCACTCGGCGCCACCACAGCATCACTCGGCGCAATCACTCGGCACCACAACAGCATCACTCGGCACCACCACAGCATCACTCGGCACCAGCACAGCATCACTCGGCACCAGCACAGCATCACTCGGCACCAGCACAGCATCACTCGGCACCAGCACAGCATCACTCGGCGCCACCACAGCATCACTCGGCGCCACCACAGCATCACTCAGCGCAACCACAGCATCAATCAGCGCCGCCACAGCATCACTCAGCGCCGCCACAGCATCACTCAGCGTCGCGACAGCATCACTCAGCGTCGCCACCGCATCACTCAGCGCCACCACAGCATCGCTCAGCACCACCACAGCATCGCTCAGCACCGCCACTGCATCACTCAGGGCCCCCACAGCATCGCTCACCACCACCACAGCATCACTCAGGGCCACCACAGCATCACTCAGCGCCACCACAGCATCACTCAGCGCCACCACAGCATCACTCAGCGCCACCACAGTATCACTCAGCGCCACCACAGCATCACTCAGCGCCACCACAGCATCACTCAGCGCCACCACAGCATCACTCAGCGCCACAACAGCATCACTCAGCGCCACAACAGCATCACTCAGCACCACAACAGCATCACTCAGAACTACCACAGCATCACCACAGCATCACTCAGTGCCACAACAATATCACTCAGCGCCACCACAGCATCACTCAGCGCCACCATAGCATCACTCAGCGCCACCATAGCATCACTCAGCGCCACCACAGCATCACTCAGCGCCACGACAGCATCACTCAGCACCACAACAGCATCACTCAGAACTACCACAGCATCACCACAGCATCACTCAGTGCCACAACAATATCACTCAGCGCCACCACAGCATCACTCAGCGCCACCATAGCATCACTCAGCGCCACCATAGCATCACTCAGCGCCACCATAGCATCACTCAGCGCCACCACAGCATCACTCAGCGCCACCACTGCATCACTCAGCGCCGCCACAGCATCACTCAGCGCCGCCACAGCATCACTCAGCGCCGCCACAGCATCACTCAGCGCCGCCACAGCATCACTCAGCGCCACCACAGCATCACTCAGCGCCGCCACAGCATCACTCAGCGCCGCCACAGCATCACTCAGCGCCACCACAGCATCACTCAGCGCCGCCACAGCATCACTCAGCGCCGCCACAGCATCACTCAGCGCCGCCACAGCATCACTCAGCGCCGCCACAGCATCACTCAGCGCCGCCACAGCATCACTCAGCGTCGCCACAGCATCATTCAGGGCCACCACAGCATCGCTCAGCAAGACCTGAGTATCATTCAGCATCACCTCAGCATCGTCTCCGCAACAGTCACCACCACCACCACTACCACCTCAGCATCACTCAGCACCACCTCAGCCTGCTCTCGGAATCTGGCATCTGTTGATTCTCCCCTAGCGTCTCGCCGCTGCTAGTGTTATAATACAGGTACTAGTTCCCAACCTTCACCCTCCGATTGTTTATGCCCCCTCAAAAAAAAGCTTTAACAAACAACCATTGCAATAGGCAGAAACAAGTTGCCAGCATTGCAAGAACAAAAGAAAACTGAGGAAATGTTTTATTGTAAATACTTTTTTTAATATGGTCGTTCAGTTTTACATAATGCCTTCTTGGTCATATATAAAGTAACAAAAATGCTTCTGACACTTTTTTATTATAACTTTTCAGCATGCTGCACAGCAGCCACACTTCTCTACAGCACAGCTTGAAGACATTGGCAAAGTCAATAGCTCTGGCTAAACACTTATAAGGCCCCAAAGGCGAGACCTATTGGCTATGCCAATGCTTGTTAGGACATGTGCCCTGTGTAAAGGGGAGGGCGACAAAAGGATGGTGACAGCAGAGGAAGCTCAGAATGTAGCCCAACTAAGGGGTAAGTGGAGGCCTGAGAGTCTGTAGGCTGCGCGTGGCGGATGAAATGCATAGATTCTATGGATGTGGGCAGTGAAGTGACGCGTATATGTTATGGCAAATTAGGAGACAAGATGGTAGCGAGGCTGGCGGAGATTGAAACGGTTCTGCACACACTCCTCAAGGGTGTTCAAATCAGATTGCCGAAGCTGAGCCTTTAAGGGAGGTCCAGGCCTCGGGTCAGTATCCAGGGCAGAGGCTGCCATTGTTGTTGTCTGCCCCACCCACCGAGGCACAGCAAAGGCGAGACTCAAAGGTGGGTAGATTATTGGGAGCGGGCGACACAGAGATATGTTGGTCACATCAAAGGGTACGTTAGTCTGGGGCTGATCAGGAGGGTTTGGGATGCAGGTTTCACCACAAGGGTATGATGGGCTAGGAAAGGAGAAGGGGGAAGTGGGCCCCTAGCCATGGATAGGCAGAAGATGGTATGGATGGACAACAGTCATACAATGGGGAGCAATGGCACAGCAACATAGGTCATAAGGTGAGGGTAGGAGGAGTGGGTAGAAGAGGAATGCTGGTGTGTAGTTATGGGGCATCTATTGAGCCATGAATTGGGGAAAAGGAGACATTCAGACTAGAAATTGAGGGGTTCAGAATATTACACATGGGTGAGAGCGATACTGGAAGTGTTGCAGGGACAGATAGCAAAGTGGGCAGAGCACCAAACATTACCTGTGGAAGAGAGTGACACTCAAAAGTGTCGCAGGGACACATGATAAAGTGCGCAGAGCACTGACCGTGGTGGCCGGTAGTCCAGGAAGGAAAAGGTCAGGGAATGCTCTAAAGGTCCGAAGCAGAGATGCAGAAAAGCAGTGTCAGGAGGGCACGGTGCAGCAGCCTGAAGGAACTGGTTGACAGGGGAAGTTTGGACACCGATTCGGCTCATTTCAATCAGTGAGGACACCAAATAATTGGCTGAATGGTGGTGCAGATCAGGGGCAGGCCTGGTGCTAGCAAGGAGAGAGGGGAAAGAAGTGTCAAGCTGGTTATGGGGAGAAGCAGCGGTCGAAATTGGGGGAAAACAGTAGGAGAACTGTGGGCGGAGAATCAAAGGGCGGGAATGACCCGAGGATTGGATCAGTGGGTGGAGTCAGAGGTGTGGCAAGAATACACAAAAATCCCAATTTTTAGTATTTGTTTGGCATTTCACTGACCAGTTACAGCTTTTCATGTTATTTAATTCAACCAATGGACACACATGATTATTTGAGGTTTAATATGAGATATTGACATTAAAATACATTCACAAAGTGGGATATGTTTCCAATCACAGAATGTCCCAAATACGCTTAAAATTGGAAGCACAATCCATTTGTCTCAGAGCCATGGAATTTCTGTCATCAGCCCTTCTCCTTTTTTCCACAAGAGCAGTTCAAACATGAATGGCAAAATATTCTAGTTTGCAAATGTTTTCTATATAATTATGGCTCTGCCATATTTGCCACATAATACAACATCTGCTGCTTAATCTGACAATTTTAAATATAAATTGTTTGTAGCTCAAACGGATCAAAAGTTACTAAAAAATATGACTTGTGTTGCTGCGAAGTGGACGGCCCTTTGCAAAGGTTGACTGATCACCTTTCTCACTACTGCATTTGTATGTTACACTGGTACTAATAAGGCAAAACCTTTCCAGAGACTCTTAGCATGTGTAAGAATGTCAAAATAATAAAGTATCTGAAAATATACTGCATTACGCTGCAGCCTTTTTTTTGCTGCATAATTTTTTACCTCCTTTGCTGCATTATTCCAGTGGCCCCAAAAGCAGGCAGCTAGGATTTTAACTTATAAACTGCAAGTAACAAAAGGAGCTCTCTGACAAAGCAGTAACCAACTGACCTATTTACATTATGTGCACTTTGTGATCTGCATGGTACATGTTCTTTGCAGACGGCACATTAACCCTCTGCGCTACCTTTCCATGAGTCAAAACTTCCAATTGACAAACCTCCATCTCTCTCTAGGAAGAACATTAATAACTGGAGTTATCATGACATTTTTATTGTTGCCGAAAATTGCTGGAGGCCAGGAAGGAGGCAGCAAGAGCTTTTAAAACCATAATATACTTGCAAACACAACGCCCCCACCCAAAGTCAACGTCCGGTGCGGTCACACCGGTCGCACTGCCCTAGAGCTGGCCCTTCTCAAGGGTCCTGTGACCTCAGTGACAGAGTCACTGTTGTTCTAGGATGTGCTACTTCATAGGCCTGCCCGCAAGACTGGAGGTGAACTTCAGTATGGATTGTGGTGGACAGGCCTTCAAGGTTAACCCACACTTGCCACCGCTAGGGTCCACCTGCTGGTGGCTAAGACACCAGGGCTTCTGAGGTCTTACGGGGCCTTCTAAGGTCTAGCATGGGAACGTGCTCCCTCAGGGGAGTGGTCTGGGGGACTTGTCATGAAGGCTGAACCTGGTTCCCCAGTTCCAAATTAGGCAGCTCTGACCATAGTGCCACATCCTCTCCCTCACTGAACACCATACTGCCCCACTGAAAGAAACTCACACTGGCTTCAACTACAACCCAATTGTGCCCCGCTATAAACACCTGGATGCAACTCAATTCAAATTACGCACTAGATAAGAGCAATATGCTGCCAAAAAAAAGTACCAACATCCTGTAAAAAGCAAACACTAATAAGAAATGCAAGATTAAGTAAAGCATGTGAAAGTAAGCATGAACAACATGGTTACCTTAACGCTTTTACACTCACTATTCAGAAATCAGTGAGTGCTTTTGCCTGAAAAGTTAAGGACATAATTACAGGGCCCGGAAGGGACCCATTTCAATGTCCATTGCTTATATCCTTACAAAACGTAAATAGTATGGTATGCAGTCCCTGAACACAGAGACGCGGGACACATTTTGTTTTCCAATCCACCAATCAATCAGGTATTGCAGTACCTCCAGGAATGGTGCACTTCCCCACCCGCGCAAAACAATGCTGTTCAAAGAAAGACAATAAAACAAAAGTAGCGCTTTACTCGCAAACTCTGTAAAGTGGAGCTAATGTTTGGGTGTGAATAAAATCAATCTGGCCACTTTGCTACCACTCTGTCTTGCTTGAGTTATTTATTTATTTTTCAAATTTTGAGCCTTTTATTCCCGAGGCGGCACTTTGGAATACAAAAATGTCTGAAAAAGATGACATTTCCAGCAAAAGTGTTTTTCTTTTTTGGACCCATTTCACAGGGGAACAAATAAACAAAAGGAGGAGAAAGAGGATGAGAACCGTTTCTTGAAGTCACGGTTTTCAGTAAGTGAGGAGGAGCTAGACAGAAAGAGAGGGGATAAGAGGAAGAGGGGGGGGAGGGGGCAGCTGAAGCGGCAGAGCAGGAGAAGTGGACACTGTCCTCGTCGTCTCTGGGCAAGAAGGAAAAGACAGAGTCCTTTTCCTTCTCTGCCCACCCGCCCGTTCCCCAACGGCCACGAACACCGAGCCTTATTTGTAGGCCATGGCTATTTCTGCCGTCCTGGGACGCATGTTTAAAACAAAAAAAGTAGGGGAACAGAATCTATTATATTAAAGAAGTAGGGGCACGCTGTGCCCTGCCGATCCCGCCTACTTCAACCACTGAGGAGAAGGAGGTTGATCTCTGATATGAGCAACTGGGAACATGGAGAAATGACAGAGGCGGAACTGTGCGAATTGAAAGAGAAAGGATGAGGTTACTCAAACAGGTGAGCTGAATTGTAAGAGACAAACTGCAGCGTGTTGGAGGTGAAGGGTGTCAAAGGTAATGTTCCAGGTGAATGACTGGGATCAATTAATTGCCTAAGTGGGACTGTACAGTCAGTGACGCAGAAGAGACTCTAAACATAAGAGAGGGTGCGGGTTAATGTAACCATGCAAGAGAGTTTGGTGCCTTTGTACACACGGAGGAAGGATACATCAAATATCCAATGAGAGTGGAGAAAAGGACCGGACGAGGTAGCATGGAAGAGAGACAGAGTGAAGCAGCTGTGAAGGAGACTGCTTAGGAAAGCAGCCGGCAACCTGTATGTGGCATGCGTGATAGAGCATGTAGGACAAAGTGGTACAAAGCATAGAAGTGAGAAGCATCTCGGTAGCAGGCAATAGGAGGAAGAGGGAATCCAGGACAAGCTGCTGGCATGGGGGATAAAGGCATGGGGGATAAAGGCGTGGGACAGAATCAATCTTAGGCAGGGCTGATGTAGACTCCGAGGAGGAACAAAGATCAGGCTAAGGATGGGAGAGTGGACAAAAGGGAGGGGCGAAAAAGGTGAGTCTGCCATTCTTGACATTAACATCTGATGAAGGGTGACAATATTTTACACAGAGACTTAATGGTGAAGGAGGGACCAAGGAGGGTACCAGAAAATTGCAGCTAAGGCAAAGGATGCAAACAAGCATTGAACATGTTCTTGTCGGTAATGTTGATTTATGGAAGTGTATGCTATGAACGTTACTCTGGACGGTCAATTTCTTCAAATGAAGTCATGAGTACTGACCTGCCCACACAGGTGGGTTGAGAGGCGAGAGTGTGATAGTCTGCTAAAGGTGTTTCAAAGACCACCAGGCCCATCTGGAGTGTTAAGATTACCCAAGAGCAACATTTCAAAATAGTGGAAGTGTCGGAGGAGGTGTTAAAGGCTAACAAGGTGGAACTGAGATATGTTCAAAGTGACTGGACACCTGAATTACACTTGCAGGGTAGTTACAGCTGATCAGATTTTTGTAAGGGAAATGGAAACGTCTATGCCCAGATTTAAGTTTGTAAAGAATGCATTATAACTATTTACACATGTGGATGTAATTTTTCACTGTACCACTGTACGTAACAGTGTGACAATCTGGGTGAACGTTTTGTGAAGCGTTCTAAGGACAGAGAAACAGTGATTTTATTTACCTGTTTGATTATGGGAATATTAATATCGAGCTTGACACCAAGATTTTTAGCAGAATAAGGAGGCGTTCCCAATTCCGCGGGCAGTCCAAGCTCATAAAACACTGGAGAAGCAGTTGCAGAGCACACAGGACATCTGTCTTTTCGCTATTTTCTTTCAGGCAATTGGTCTTTATTAATGATGCAATGTAGGACATACATGTGGCCTAACAGCTAAAGCGGTCGACCTCGAAGTTGGGGAACCGGGTTCAAGTCTCGGCAGGGACGCTCAACATCCTGTAATTCTGGACAAATCACTTAATCTCCCCGTGCCTAACAAAATGAATGTATCGTCTGTAACGCAACTGGTGCTCATGTAAAGTGTTCTGATACCTTCGGGCCTAGTTTGCTCTATATAAAACTAAAAAAAAAAGTCCCAACGTTAGCTTGGCTGACAGATGAGTTTTCTGAACTTGACATGATAATTTGTGTGTCATCAGCATAGGAGATAGCTTCAAAACGGAATGATCTGACAATATCGGCTAGGGGGTAAAGACTGAAATGTGTGTGGCTCAGGGAAGAACCCTTATGAACCCCACAGGATATTGTCATTTCACGGGAGCGACAGGGCAGGAGCCAAACAGCCTGGGATCTGGAGGATAAGAGCTCAGCCAGTCAAAAATATAACTAAGCAGGATGGAATGGGATACAATGTGGAAGGTCTGCAGAAAGGTTGAGTAGGATCAAGGAAGGTGGCATCACCCTGGTCCAGAATAATGCGGTGGTCATCTGTGGCTGCCTGAAGGCCAGTCTCTACACTAAATGAGGGCCAAAACCCATATTGAGAGGTGTCAAGTAGATAGTTAAATTCAAGTTAGTACACTGTTTATTTACTACCTTCTCTACAAACTAAGGGGCCGATTCCGATCTCGGCCGGAAATCTCTCCGACCGAGCCGGACCCGGAGAGAATTCCGACCGAATCGGACCCTAGCAGTCCGACCGGACGAGTACGATGCATTCGCATGCTATCGGACTCGATTCGGTCGGACTCCCATTGAAGTCAATGGGAGCCGGTCGTACAACGCGTACGCGGGCTCCCATTGACTCAATGGGTGCGAGGCGAACAAGGGCGCCCCCTACAGCGGGTACGCGTCCATGCGCATCGCGGCGTACATGCACAGGTAGGGGGGACCCATGGGTCCCCCCTGTGTGCGACTCGCGCGCCTACGCATACAGGGGGGTCCGACGCGGACCCCCAAAGTCCAGCTCCGACAGCTCTTTCGAGCCGGACGGCGCGAGTCGGTCGGACTGCTCGCGGCGCGCATCGTACTTACCCGGCCGGGAAACGTCTCCATAGCGCGGTGCGAGTCGTGTCCGTGCGAGTCGGTCGGAGCGTGTTGAAGCCGCGTACGAGTCGGTCGGCGATTTCGCGGGAGCTTGCATCGTACTCGCTCGGCCGGACCCGCGTACGATTCGGTCGGGAAACAGGGCTCCGAATCGGATCCGGTAAATCCGAATCCGATTCGGAGCACTACCGGCCGAGATCGGAATCGGCCCCTAAGTGTTTAGGAAGGAGCAAGATTGCACAGTAATTGAAGAGATACAGTAGATTTTTTCAAGAGTGGCAGAACTAAAGCTTGTTTCCAAACTTTAGGAACAGAAGCAGAAATTAAGGATTTGGTACATAAAGTAGTTAGGGTCGGTCTAATTGACTCAGTTCCCTTAAAAAGAATACCTGGAGGGCAAGGGTCTAATGGTGAACCCAATTTGATGGTGGTAAGGATCACAATAGCCTACTCAGCAGATAAGGGCATGCATTTTAGAGGAACTGGACTTAACACGATCTAAGGAGTCATGGGAGGATCAAAATTGCACTAAACAGTGTTACTTTCACTCTTGAAGTGCTTGGCAAGCTATGTGCACAGCTCGAGTAGGATGGATGGTAGTGCTACTTCATTTAGGATGGGGAGATTCCTTTGTGATGGCAAAGGTTTACTGCAGGCCATCTGACCAAAGTAACAGGATCAGCGTGTGGCTCATAAAGCTTGCAGATAGAATTTAATGGGCAATTGTCCGTGGAATTTGAAGCAGCTACTTCCATTTCAGGATCAAGCTCTGAAAGATTGGCATTACAGACATTTTCTGTAGATCGAGTCTCTGCTACCTACAGTACCTACTTTAGGTGTTATAGGTACTAAAGGCCACCTACTTTGGCCTAAGGATGGATGTCACAGGTAGCAAAGATGACATAAACAAGCCGAAAATGGGGTGGGAAGTGGGGGGATAGGCCACTAAAACTGGATCTGGTGGCTCAGTGGACTAAAGCAGCCACTGCAGGGGCCTGTGTTCGACCTCATGGTCACAGGTTCAAATCCCGGCGGGTCCACTCAGCCTTTCATCCATCTGAGGTCGATAAAATGAGTACCATTGAGTTGGGTAACAATAAACATCTGTTATTCAGCGCCAGGACACCTACGGGTAATCGTGCGCTTTACAAATACACCTGTTATGTTATGTTATGTATGGCAAAAGGGAAGAGACGTAAAGATACCCACGAGGTTGGTAAAAAATACGATCTAATATGTGTCCTACTCTGAGTATGGGATGGATAACCTTCTGGGTGAGTCCCATGGAATTCATATCTTGAAGCAGGGCTGTTGAGTCAGGATCTTCTCCGTTATCAAGGTGAAAGTTGAGATCCCCTATCACTGTAAAATCAGCAGCTTAATAATTTAAGGAACAAGCAAGAGGTAAGGGTTGGTGTTAAAGTATGCCCGAGGCCTAGGAGGGTGGTAAACAAGTGCTCCTGCCAATTATGAATTAGGATTGACTTTTAAAATAAAATAAAGATCATGCACTCAAGCCATGGCAAGGTATTGATTGCCATAATGTCGTACTGAAAAGAGGAGCAATAGATGAATGTGAGGCTGCCCCAAGTTTATTGAGATGGTCCACATGACGAACAGAGTAGCCCTCTGGTATGGCGACTGCTATGTTGTAAGGTTGCAACCAAGTTTCGCTCATGAATAAGAAATAAGGAGTATTAGAAGTGATGAAGCCCCAGATACCAGTCTAGTATTTTGGTAGCAAGCGAACAGTCAAATAGAGGCAAGTCGGTGTACGAGTAGTGCTTGAGCCAAATATGGCAATATGCGGTGCCTTGATTGCAGATTGAGAGGAGTTAATGGACACACATTTAAAAGAATCGCAACTGAGAAATCCTGCTAGAGAATGAGAGCTGAATGTGCTGCACACCCTGGTTTAGGCCGTGGAGGAAGTTGGAAGAGTAGGTAAGTTTACGCTAAAGTTTTGAAGAGAAACTGGCAGGGTCCATGGTGTTGGGAACGGTCCATGCGTGGACAGGCGCAGATGAGTGCACCGGCAAGCCCGCTGCAGAGATGAGCAGAATTGTCATTTAAATATCTCTCCTTAGAAGGGGGAGGGACCCAAGAGATGCAACACTAGCATGCTGAGCGAGGCATGGCATCTCTCAGGAAAGGAGAATAACACTGCGGATGCATTTTCTCATTCTCAGTACAAGGGCTTTCTTGGGCTGGCGCCTGAGACAGATGGAGTACCAACTCCCTTTCTTTCAAAGCTTTGGACAGCAGGAGAGCAAGGGTTTTGTAGCTTGTAAAACGGCTCCTAGCTAGCCTGGCAAGGGAGAGATGTATGCAGAAATGAGTGGAGTGAAATGGAAAGAAGCATGACATGGGGATGGGTAAGGGAAAGAAGCAGGGAAATGGGTAAGAAGAGGCCCATTGCAGTGAAAGTGCTGCAGGCATTTGTTTGCAAGGTTTAGTCAATATGTCATCTGGTTAAGGAGTATCAGATGTTTATAATGGGCATGTTCTGCATGTTTTTGAAGCATTCATGATTGCAGACTTTAGGGAGAGGGCACAAATGACAAGGTAACAGTAAAGAGAAGTGATCTTTTTATTATGCTGAGGTGGGATAACAAAGGAGGTAAAGTTGAAAGCATGACAGGTAATTAAACGTTGATTGGTGGCAGCTTATTGGGATTTGGGGCCATTTTAGTTTTTTATGGTACGATAGGTCCACGTGTCATTCATGAGCATGGCCCAAGCTATGACACACCAGTGTGCTGAGTGAGGTGCACTAATTAAAAGGGAAGAAGCGTAAAGTAAGACCAAACAGTAGCCCTGAAAATTTTGAAACCACTCTACCAGCTCCTTTCCTACTGGGAACACAAGAACAAGTTAAAATAAATGGAAGTGACAAAAATCATAAAATAAGTAAAAAAGCATCACCTACAGTCAGGGACGTAGCTTCAGGGGAGGGTGTTTGGGGTATTACACTACTGGGGGTATGCAGCTCTTTGTGTGGGGACAGGCACTGCCCATTCAGGTAGGAGTTTCAGCTCCTCCCTCCCATCCTGCCCAGGAGAACCCACCAGGATGTTAATGGCCCATCAGCTCCCTTTGTGTGTCGCTGTCTAGAGGAAATGCACATGGCCCAGCTGTTACCCACCCCAGACGTGTATTCAGAGAAAGGCAGAAGTACAGAATGGTTAAAGTAAGAAAACACCAACTTTCTAAAAGTGGCATTTTGAGACTTGCAACTTAAAATCCAACATTACCATAAGTTTTGATTTTAAGTTGTGGGTCCAGAGACACCAAACTCGAAATATCTATCTTTTCTCAATTGGAAATTACACTATGAAATAGGGTAATCCCAATGTTAACCTATGGGAGACATAGGCCTTGCAGTAGTGAAAAACGAATTTAAGAGTTTTTCACTACCTGGACAGGTAAAACTTAAAAGTAGATGTCCAACTTTTTAAATACACTGCACCCTGCCTTTGGGGCTGTCAAGGGCCTACATTAGGGGTGACTTGCATGTATTAACAAGCATTGGCATAGCCAATAGGTCTCGCCTTTGGGATCTTATAAGTGTTTAGTTATGCAGCACATTATAAACAGGCTATGCGCCATGGGTGGGACAAAGAGATGCTAGATGCTGGACAGCCTAAAATAAATAAAGCCGGCAAACAGAAAGCAAGCAACTGTGAATTACAAAACATGAAGCCAACTGTAAGTAATGGGCAGAATGCATTCCTAAGGAGGCTTTTAGAATTTAACCCAAGAAGTCCTTCGCAAAGCAGACAGCACAGGCTCCACCTGAAAAGAGGTATAGAGGTTAGAAAAGCATGGTCCCAAAGCTATTAACAAGGTATGTGGTACTAGGCAAATAAAAGCAAGTCAAGACAGCAGACAACACCTTTGAAACCACAGTACAACGTGTTTATGTACCCACTGGTAGACTGTTCTACCCATTCTTAGGAAATGGTTTTAGCATGCTATTGTAACTCAGGATGTTTGTAAGTTAATCTTAAATATTTAGGTACTTCAAAGAACTGGAGATGGGGAGAAGGCTGATGAGCAAAAGCAGATAAAGTAACTTGCCCAGGATCACTCAATGTTTTCGAGTGGGAACCTGGGATTACAACTCTGGTTTCCATGTTTCACAGTAAACAACTTAATCACTGAAGCGCAACTCCTCCCACACAGGGAATGGTTTCCGTCTCCTCTTTCTTTATTGTTAAGCCTTGGATGGTACTTGTCAAGGAAGACAAAATAAAAAACATTAACTGAACGTGCTCGAAGTTATATTTGGCGAATGGTCGGAGAGCGGCGGGGGAGAGGAGGTGGGTGGTGGACAAAAATACTACATTTCTTAGGCACAAATTTAGCGACTGCAGCGCATGTCTAACAAAGAACCAGCTTTTTACAGAGAAGAGACTTTTTTAAGGGGAAGGCATAAAAGTGGGGTTAACATTAAAAAATAGAAAACAGAGACAGAAATCAAATGATGAATGTTGTAGAAAAGTGTAGATGTTGGCGATGTATGTACAACTTTTTGAATATGATGAAGCACATCTTTGTAAATGAAAACATTTCCGGGGTTGGGGGCGGGCATTGCTGGACAGCCATCACACTGTGAGACACACGTGTGGAGTACGAGGGATGCACATAGTAATGTCTACTACATGCAGCACTGAGATCAACATACAAATGTGGCACTCTTAAAAGGTTATTTATGGCAAGTGAAAGAGACGGAGAAGGGTTTTATCGAGGGTCTTGTTTCACTGTTAGCAGTGCGTAATGATCACAAGTATGGTGAGCCCAAAGGAGAGGGATTTATTCGTCTGCCTTGTAAACAATAAAAAGTGCACATCTTTTAATCCGACACGGCACAGTTCAATTGCAACAATACATTTTTTTAAAGGGGTTTGTTAAGGGGTAAGATTGAGTTAAGAAATGAGATAACTAAAGATAACAAGGCAAAAACTGAAGAAAACATATGCCCGCAGCTGATGCGCCGTTACCGTAAGCAGGGCAGGACTGCACTATCTTCACGCCAAGCACCAAGACTGCTGTGTCTTTTTAAGAGAGGGAGACCAACCCCGATATGTGCGTTTTTGGCACTATCAGTACCAACATGCTTGCAGTATAAATCTAAACTGGCCGATTCAGGCAGTGACTATATCTGTCATGAGAAAAGCAGCCGTCATTATGAGGAAGGGTGAGGGGGAAATAAACAAGCGTTCACACTATTTGTGCCGTTAGCCAACACAGAGAAAGCCAGGAGATGCTGCGTGTGTTTGGCGAGTAAGCGATAAAGACCGGGTACAGCAGCACGGCTATTGTTTCCATATACTAACGGGAGGGTGGGAGGGCTAAAACGGAAAATAAGGCAACTCATAAAGCACCACGTGCGCACATTCCCACAAAGTTTATTGTGAATTAATTAAAAACTTCCCCGTAAAGCTTCCATTGAGATTAACCCCTCGTATAAAGAAACCCAGCGCACCCTTCACTCTTACCTCTTAACTTCCTAAAACAACAAGCGGGTGCCGCACTGATGAAAGAAAGGTGCAGCCACTATGCTGAAAGATGAAGCTTGGGGGCTGTGCGCCTTTCTTCCATCAACACGGCTGCCGCGCTTCATGAAACTTGAATTTAATAAGCGCTTTATCGATATGCACAATGAAAGTGAACATGAGCTGGGCGGAAAATGAATTATCGCCGAGAGGCGCAATCCTAAGTTTCCCCATGTTGGGTATGAGAAGCCAAAACATTTCAGACTTTTACTTACATCCACGTTTTGTCAGTCCTGCTTGTAAAACTAGCGAAAGCACGGCGCGTTGTGTAACCTGACCCACGAGGAATGCAGCTGCCACCCTGCGCGCCGCTGCTTGCTCCCGAGAGCAAAACGCCGTGGGAGTGAACATTAAAAAAGAAGGTGGGACATGCATCCACCTTTAGCCATTTGCGTGCTTTCATTAGTGAAAGACACACGCAAAAGCCAATCCTATGTGTGGGAGGAGTCAGACCCCCCCGGAGAAGTTTAGAGTGCTCACAAGAAGCCTCCCTTAGAGCAGCGCATGCACGCTGCGCTAGGCTCGACCTAAAAACGAAGGTTTGGGTCTGGCAAAAGGGTTAACTTGCCAGATCGATATGGCAGTTTAAAACTGCACACAGGCTCTGCAATTGCAGGCCTGAGCCATGTTTGAAGAGCTACTGATGTGGGTGGTACAATGAGTGCTGCAGGCCCACTAGTAGCATTTAATTTACAGGCCCTGGGCACATATAGTGCACATATTGTGGATAAGCCAATGTTACCATGTGTAAAGCAGAGAGCACATGCACTTTAGCACTGGTTAGCAGTGGTAGAGTGCCCAGAGACCTAAAGCCAACAAAAACTAATTCAAAACAAAAGGAGGGGAGGAAGGCAAAACATTTGGGGGTGACCTTGCAGAAAGGGTCAGGACCATCACTGGGGGTATAAAGAATAAGGTTCACAGCATCATGAGTATTTACAATTTGCTCGGTGAAGACTTACTGTGAGTTGGGGTGGTTGGAGCAGGTGTTTTCTGGCATTTTACTTTCTTGAGGTAGGATGAGGTCCATGTGTTATTCATGGATGATGAAATATACACAGTGGGAAGACAGGTGATGTTGCAAAATTTGCTGTATGTTAGCATAACATTTGTCTGTAGATGGTCATATAGTGGAAACTCGATGGTAGGGGGTTGGCCAGTAAAATACATTGAGGGAATGATTCCTGGTTGCTAGGACAGGCTCGGCTGTCACAAAAAGGAAAAAAAAGCAATGTCTCCACTCGCGTGTAGAAAACTCCAGGTGTGTCAGGGGTACTGGGTTTTTGTTTGTGCTTACCATATTAAAACCCTGCTTGGAGGATTTCTTTTCATCTAACAAAAACTGTGCTGAGTGGCCCACCTTGGCAGTCTGTCCTACACTGCACCTTTAGCAATAAAATTCCTGCCAATGAGGCAGGGATCTCTAAGTATGCCAGGTGGTTCCCCACTCGGCTGGCAGAAGCGGGACCTCAATTGCTCCAGAAATCTGGTTGACCAACCACCAAATTCTAAGTGTATTTCAGGGTTCTTCATTTTGAGTGTGGCGGAACAGGACATTCAGCATAAACTGCAAGTGGAGCAGAACAGGATATCTCCCAAAATTCAGCAGATGGTTCATTTCGCCACACTTGCTGGTCCCCATCTCGGTTATTGGCAGAATTAGAGTTTGGCAGATGGGTTACTACATCACAAACATGACGGATATCCCGACTGCCATAATAAAAGTGCATTATATTCAAGGTCACTTGTAATACGGCTGATGGGATAACCCATCCGTCAAACTCAAACTCATGCCCTTAGTGCTGTGACACTATCCAAAGCCAAGCATTTTCTGGTTTTATTCGAAGTCTTTTGAATGCAGCCTTTCTGCCGGATGGCCGTCGGTATAAGACTATTTTTACTTGTTGCAACCACTGTGAAAGGTGCGAAAATCAGAAACAATGATGCACTGGGAGAAAAATCCCGGCTTGTCAGGGGCATTGCTTTTTTGTTTTGCATTAAGAAACTGCTAGTCTATGGGTTTGTTTCAGCAAAGCAGAACAATGCCAAGAGGGCCGTCTTACATTACATAGTCAATGAAAGTGTTCCTACCATGTTAGCCGATGCATTTTCTGCTAAAATTCCCTGGCCACTTGGCAGGTATCTTTAAGAATGACAGGCCATATTATATATATATGACCCTTTTAGAACCTCATGTAGGGTTGGACAGTCAGACAACAAACCTGCCATTGGTGGCCATGCCACCAAATTTACATTTATTGGTCATTCTGGATGACATATTTCTCCTAATACGGTTTCCAAGTACATAGCTTGAATAACTTCGGGGAAAAGAACTGTGGCAGCAGGTCCACCAAGATATGTCGGCATGGGAACTTGTCGTTAAGTGTGTTAATTGTCACAATGACAAACCAGGGATTTGTCTTCAGAAATTGCCTAAATAATGTCTCCAACAATGTTCATTTTTTGCAGTGCATGGGGAATATTTCAGGACTTTTTCTCTGCAAGACTGGCCTACTTGACATAGTGGTCCCAAAGAGAAAAGAAATGGATCAAAATGGCAGGTAAGAGGAGCACGCTAATCAAACTATTTAGATTGAACCTCCCAAATATTTTACACTATCTCTAGTTCCAGGAGTTTCTCTACGGCACAGCAGATGGCTAATCCACCAGAGGGTCCTCCATGAACCCCCACACTTCTTTGCTTACACTTGTTCCCCTACATTCTAAAAGGGACTAAAGTGAGGATCTGTATATACACAACCCTCAGTTGTTGGTATTTTACAATAGTAGGTTAATTATTATGCACTGTTAGAACATAATTCTTATTTATTAGTATGATGGTAATTATTATGGTAATCTCAGCAGTCATTTAATAGAACAAAATGAATATTACTAAACTCCAAAGCATCTTGCATCCCACATCCTTACTTACCCTAATAGATAGTCTAGTCCCTACCTAATATCTTTATATATTTGTTTTCAGCCTTATGGTTATTGTATAGGCCGAGATATTAGTGATCTCCCTACCTAACCTGTGCCATGCTACTTAACTTTCCCTGGACATCTCAGAAAGGTGTAGGGCTGCAGCCCAATAATGGCACTCCATCATGTCCTCCTTGGCAATTAGTCTTTGTGTCTGCAACTTCCAAATTCCCAGGTCTCTTTATACCTTTCTCTCTGATGATACTCTATAGAAAGGGGAGGGAGGAGTTTCTGAGCAGCCTCTTGTATCACGAACAATGCCGATGTTAGAGACACGCTTGAAGGGCAAGCAATTGTAACAAATTTTGCATCCTATTGTCTTCCAAGCTTGTTCAGGCCAAAGACGGATGACCTTACAGTGCTAAGCACTACACACAGAGGGGACTTAAACCCATTTTGGGCTTCTTCGATGCCCCTACTAGGCAGATCATCATCCAGGCCCTGATTATGTCACGACTGGACTATGCAAATTCACTGTATTTGGGTGCTAATAAGTCTAAAGTTCAGAGGCTACAGAGAGTCCAGAACGTGGCTATAAGATCCCTTTTTGGTCTGCGCCGAGTCTGCTCAGTGACAAGCTCCATGCGTCGTTTACACTGGCTACCTGTGGCTAGGCGCATCGAGTTTAAGGCTCTTTGTATAGCCTTTAAAACTCTGAAACTGGCATCTCCTAAAATCTTGACTGACCTGCTCTCACCTTATGTCCCCTCTCGCCAACTCCGTTCTGTGGGACAACATCTGGTGGTGGTTCCTAGAGTTAGGAGGGTTCGTACTGGTGGTCGTTCCTTTCGGAATAGAACAGCCATCCTCTGGAATTCCTTACCGGCCCATATTCGGGGGTCCACCAACTACCTCGAATTTAGGAAATCTCTAAAAACTTTTCTCTTCCCCATTCCGTAGGTCCCAGGGCCTTTCATGTTTCTGTCACCTCACTGCTAGTTAGCGCTGGCACGCCTCTTTGCTGGGGCAGCTGTTGCGCTTAATAAACCCGTTAACATAGCACATAACACAGTCCTTTGTGCATGCAAGGTTACTTCCTGCCATGTTTATGTTATTTTTTTGTAAGTGTGACTAATGTCAACCTGCAGCTAAAATAATATGACGATCTTGCACTCGTAAGCATTACCATTCAGAATATTAGTTTCCTAGGCCCTAAGCCTGCAACATACATACTCTAGGGAGTTAGTGCCCCTTATGTTACATACAATCGGGCCTGGCTTGCATATATGTATTACCAGGAAAGCCCTACCATATATGGGAAAATAGGTCTTTCTGTGTGGTTCTAAGCGCTGTCTGTCATGACTGCCAGGCCAAAGCCATGGAAACAAACAGTCAAGGGAGTAAAAAAAAGGGTGAAAGTTTCCTAATAAAGCTAAAACAGCTGTTGATGTGCATGTGTTTGTGCTATTATGCACTTATTTTCATCTGAAGATAATGATGTATCATACATGGGTGGCATTAAAACCCTTTCAGGCATTCTTGGGTGGCGGACCTGCAAATGGTCATACAGGGCTTCCGATACCTCGATGTGTATGTCACTCCGAAGGTTACATTGGCGTGGGAAATTAATATCCAGCCACTGATGGAGAGACTGGCGTCTGACCTGAAGACGTGGATGGCACTCTCCATGTCGCTCCTGGGCATATCTGCCATCTTCAAAATGATAGCACTGCCGCGGTTCCTGTACCAACTGCAGAACTAGCTGACCTGGGGCTACCCATGAATATTACCATTTTGGGCTGAGGTACTCTCTTGCTTAGGGTCGGTGTTGGGATGGACAATTCCACAAGAACTCCAAACTGGTCCTACTTCATGTCAACTTCGATCTAGACAACAGCAGGCACAAGCTCACATTTCTTTGGCTGGGGCTGACAGTGGTCATATGGGATACTGCACGTCACTGGAGGGAGGGGGTGCCCCCTTCGGTGTGAGAGTGGAGGAGGGGAATGGACTGTTGCATGAGCATGAGAAAAGCAGTTTATGAAGCCAGGGGCTGATATGTTAGAAACTGAAATTCGCACATACACCTGGGACAATAATTCCAGAGATGATGGGGGGGGGGGAGGGGGGGAGGTGTTCGGACACTGTGCGCCTTAGTTTTCTTTGCCTTTGGTCCAGTATACCTTTTATTGTTATATTATATCTTGTCTTGCAAAGCAATGTGTCTTTAAAAAATACACTTCAGGCATGCAAGCATGAGTATACATTTGCTGTTTAAATAACCCTAGAATTATATTAGTTGCAGTCTCATTTTTTCACAAAACTCAACATAAATATGGACACACACAGATAAAATGAACACAAAATAAATATGGATGAATAGAGACGAAAATATATAAAAAATACCATAAAAACAGGGAGCGCTAGTTATTACACACAGAATTCTTCTTTTGGACAGCACAAAAACGTTTCTGCAGACGGCTGTGTGCAGTGGATAAGGCACAGGATATGAACAGCCACATGGATAAGGTCAGCGAATCCTTCACACGCAGAGCCCAAGGCAGTGGCGCGGTATTTCACCCTCACAGGAATGTACTAACCGCAGGTTATTCACCTGTATTCACTTACATTTTTTATCAAGAGTGAGGGGGTTCAAGACTGCGGGCAGCCAGTCTAGGTTCTTTTCACAATGAAATCACTGCTCTAGTTCAGAGTTGCCCACTCTCGGTGCTAGGGAGTCTGATCCGTGCTCGATTATCAGGCTAGGCACTGACTATATAAATTACACCAATTCCAATTCAGTATGTACGTTTATGAAGAAGAAAGCCTAAAAAACCTGGCATAGCCCACGCCCTCAAACAACCTAGGGGCATATTTACAAAAAAGTGGCGAAGCATGTCATTAAGCCAAGAAGGCTAATGGCACGCGTTGTCACTTTAGAGACGCAGGGCTGCACCATATTTACTAGAATATGGTGCAGCCCTGCATTTCCCCCTGCGCTGGCGCTAACTTTAGCAGCCTAGCGCCAACGCAGGCACCCTTGCACCATAGTGCAAGGGTGCCTGTGTTGAGGAGAAGATTGTTTATGTGCAGGAAGGTCCCTCTTCCTGCACATAAACAATCTCTAAATGCCGTTGTGTAACTTCTATGTGTGCAGCACACATAGAAGTTGCAAAACAGCATTTTTAAAAAACGATTGTTTATGTGCAGGAAGGGGGACCTTCCTGCACATAAACAAGCATTGGCGTTTTGCTGTTTTTATGTGTGCTGCCCAAGGCAGCACACATCGAAAGAGCAAAAAAGAGGAGAAATAAAGCATTTCTCCTCGTTTCGCCTGTTTAAGACCAGGTTTTCCCTGGTCTTAATTTTGTCGCTGCCTCCTATTTACGCTGCTCTTGTAAATAGGGGGCAGCGTCAAAATCAATGGTTGTTGCGGTGGAACGCCCACCACACCACCCATTGCCCGCCCCATTCACGCTAAGTGTAGCGTGAAAGGGTGCCTTATTTACAAGGCAGCGTTAAGCCACGTTAAGTGGCTTACACTGCCTTGTAAATAAGGCAAAGCTCCTATCGCCATCACAATGTCACTAAAAGTGACGTTGTGGTGGCGATAGGGGCTTGTAAATATGCCCAATGTCCACTGCATTAGAAATATGAAATTGGCCACAATCTGGTTATTGGCAGGCATTTAACTTTGTTGTACATGCAAATGCATTCACAAAAAGGTCTCTTTGACATTTTGAAATGAGTCAGTGAGAATAGCAAAAGGACAGAGCGATTGCGGCTGGCAAGGGCTAGCTTTTAGCTGTTAAACTTAGAATAAAGTGACAGATATTATATTGGTAAAAAACAAGGACTGGATGTTTGTTGGATTTTCTATCCAACAATATCTTAAGGCTAATATTATACCGGTAGGCCTACAGGTCCGAAACATTCCTGGAGTGTTTACTGACAATAATAAATACGTGACCAACTTCAGCTACATTGGCACTACGTGTTCCCGGCACTGGATGGTGCTGGGGATAGACATGGCGACAGAGACACTACAGAAACTGACCGAAGAAATAAATGATTTAGAGAAACAAATCAAAGACAATAGTCCTGTTGCCGAATGTAAAAAACTTTTGGAACAAGTACAGGAAACAGTAGATGAATTCTAGATTAGAGCAAAATAAAAAACCTCTCAAAGTTAAAAAGGACATAAAATCTTATACAATTGAGAGGACATACCCTTACTTACATAAGGACTTTTATCTAAACAGGTCCTACACCAACCCTCAAAATACACGGCCGTGGGGCCGGTTCAACAGATGTGATAATTTAATAGGCTTCTCGGACACATCTGCCGAGTCCTCTAACAACTCAGACCAGGGAGAAGGCCCCAGTACTTCAGCCAGGACCCCAAACCAACCTTTTTTAGGACGGGGCCAAAACGACCCTCCGAAACGAGGCAGGGTAAAACAGCAACATCGTTGGTTCAACCCTCCAGGCGAACGCCAGACCCACCAAAAATTCTACCAATGGTGAACAACTCAGATGCCCGTGTGATTTGCAAAACACAATGACAATACCCATCTTCAATCTTTCCAAACACACCCTTACAGATCCAGAACAATCCTTACTTAGCAAAGTCTCTCCTAAGTACCAACCACCCACCCCAATTTTGGGGATTTACAGACTGAACTATTACGGTTCTTTCGCAAAATTGGACTGCATACATATTTTTTCTCAATCCCTCATCAGCCAACACATCTAACACTCCCTTGTGCTCTCCATCAACATTCTCCCCAGTGTCCAACATGATCCCAGGT
Source organism: Calotriton arnoldi (assembly GCA_963921515.1). Classification (NCBI taxonomy): domain Eukaryota; kingdom Metazoa; phylum Chordata; class Amphibia; order Caudata; family Salamandridae; genus Calotriton; species Calotriton arnoldi. Next base: position 176,388 of record CAWUFW010001186.1, read on the forward strand.
ATTAACCTTTGAGAAAATGGTTCTCAACAATGTCTCACAACTAGAGACTACCCGCCGATTAATCCTTTACAATATATCACTCGATGAGAAGAAAGCCCTTACCAACCTTAAGGCCAATCAAACCCCGATCATTAAACCAGCAGATAAAGGGGCGGAATTGTCATTCAGGAGAAGGACTTGTACAAAACCGAAATACTGAGGCAGCTATCCAACACTGATCATTATTGTAAGCTACCAAATGATCCCACAAAAGAACTCCAACAACTTATTCTCCAAATCACCGGCGAAGCCAGAACACAGGGTTTTCTGAGCCAAAATGAATACCTTTTTTTGAACACCAAGTCGCCGCGCACACCGGTTATATACACATTACCTAAAATTCATAAAAACCTCAGCAATCTCCCTGGCCGTCCAATAGTGTCGGGCTGTGGCTCTATCTTAGAACCACTAGGACAATATGTGGACTTTTTTATTAAAGATTTTGTCCCACAGACGGCTTGCTACATCAGAGACAGCATGTCAATGATTAATTTAGTTGAGCATCATCCCTTCGACACGGATTCAGACATCCTGTGTACATTAGATGTTGAATCACTTTACACAAATATCCCCCAGGTGGATGGACTATTAGTGATCGAACACGTACTCAGCACAAGACCCCGTCCCCATGCAGTCCCAACCATCTTCATTTTACAACTATTAGAACTATGGCTTACAAGGAATTTTTTCCTTTTTGATGACCAATTCTACCAACAAGTCAAGGGTACATCGATGGGAGCCGTTTTTGCTCCCAACCTGGCCATACTCTATATGGATCATCAAGAGATGACGAGAATTCTCGCTCCTGGTAACCCTTTCCATACAGGTATCACCTTATGGAAACGGTATATCGACGATTTCTTCCTCATTTGGCACGAGACGGAAGATACCCTCACACACTTCCCACACTGGCTTAACAACAACTGTCAGGACTTGAAATTTACTCTCTCTCACAGTAGAAATAAGATCCCCTTTCTTGACCTCAACATTCAACATAGAAACGGTGAACTACTCACAAGTCTATTCAGAAAACCTACGGAGCGCAATACTCTATTAAGGTATGAGAGCCACCACCCTCAAGCCCTGCGTGATTCACTCCCCTACTCACAATTCCTACATATCAGGAGAAATTGTTCTCTCAAGGAAGACTACTTCGGCTAGGCGGCCGTTCTATCCAATAAACTCACAGCAAGGGGTTACCCAGGGAGGTTAATACGCACCTCATTGAAAAGGGCATGCTACTGCCCACGGGAATGTCTCCTTTCCCCCAAACCCAAGCCTACCCAGAACCATTTGGTCTGTGTCACGACGTTTACGGCAGTATCCCACACTGTGCGGAAAAATATTCTGAAACATTAGGGGGTCCTCAACGCAGGTACTCTTAATCTTGAACGCCCTCTTTTTGCGTTCCGTAAGAGTAAGAATATAAAGGATCATTTGGTTAGGGCAGCACTACCCGTTCCCAAACCTGCAGTAACATTAGATGAGCACTGGGGCCTCGAGCCCCTCTCTGGACATGCCAAATGTGGTAATTGCATTGTATGTAAGTTCACAATTGAATGTAAAGAATTCATATTTGGTAACATCAAGGTATAGTTGAAACAATTCTCACATTGTAATACCAGTAATGTTATCCTGTGCCCTTGTGATAAGATCTACATTGGGCAGACCACACAGAAAGTAAGAATCAGGATCTGCCAACATCACAGCTGGCTTCGTTGCAAAACACCCAATGCCCCTCTTTTCGAACATTTCACGAGCGAAGGACACAATGAGGACGACATCAGATGGACTGTCATCAGTGGGGTAAAACCACCACCGAGAGGTGCAGACATTGGGCAACTCTTCAATAAAGAAGAACTAAAGTGGATCCTCCGTACTGGCAGTATACGTACCGGACTCAACAGGCTCGAAGATTGGACCACCTTGCTATAGCCGTTCAAACCATCTGAAATTCTTCTTTAATAAGTTTCTGTAACTTGGTTCCCCATATCCTGCCAGCTTTCCTAACCTTTTCTGAAACCCATTGTATGAGGTTGGCTGGCATAATTCTATTTCTTGCACCATCTTATGCATGAATGACCTTTTATGCACAAGTGACTGTCTACTGCTCATGTTTTTGGCCCTGCTGTCTTCTCCTTTGCTAATTATGATAAGAAGTGAAATTTGTTACTTTTCCTCTCTGCAATCTTTGATAAGCAACTATCATTACTGTTGATTCACCCTCTTCCGCTTCTAGGCCGGCTCTCATTTCTTTCGATATTTTCGCTATTCTTTCTAAAACTTTATAGCATTTGTCCTTCACTATCGGACCTCTTTCCAATATGGCCTCCACCCTTTGAACCTTGCCTTGAATTTACTATACCCGGTGCGCAAGTGTTATTCTATACACCCCGTGCTGTACATACACTTATGGATTTTATGTGCACATTATTTATTACCCTTGATTTCTGCCTTGTTGATTTGTTGCAATTAATTGTTTTACAGAAATATACCTCCTGATTTTTTCACCATGCAATTAATTGATTAACAACTGTTTCTCGTTCTTCCTTTTCCTCTTGCTGGTCCATTATTTTTCTGTAATATACAGCGTTTTTCACTTTCTCACACCCTTACAAGAAGGCCGCCATCTTCCGGGTCTTCTGAATTGCACATCGTAGCCGATCATGTGACTCATCACATGATCTTGACTTTCGCATTTAGGATCACTTCGAGTGTATACCACTAGCATCCTTGCTCCTGCCTTGGACACGCCGTCGCGGTCCACACCGAGGCGTCCACATTGCTGCGCCCGGCACTCCTAACGGTAAGACCTGCACTGGAGCATGTTTAGGACTCTCACCATTTGTTTTTCACACGCGGTTCGCCGCACTCACGCTCGCCTGTATTTCTCATAGGCTCTTCGCACCACTGTAATCCACGTTCATTCGATTCCGGTTGCCGTACTTCCTGGGGCCTCTTACCTGACTCCCAATTGGACACGCCGCCGCGGTCCAACTATATGGCAATTACATCATGAGGCCTAATTTTCGCCTATACTTTACGAACGGTAAGTCTTGCGCCAAAGCAGTTTAAGGAATTCCTCTGTCAATTCACCACACGCAGCACTAACAATCACCTTTAATTCTCATAGGCTCATCGCACCGCTGTAATCAGCGGGCATTCAATTCCTGTTGCTCTAATTCTAGGGGACTCGAACCCCCCTCCTGACGCCTAATTGGACACACCAACTCTAGGCATCTACATTGCAAGGCTCATTTTTTCGCCTCACTTCACTACCAGTAAGCCTTGCGCCTAAGCATGTTTAGGGCTTCCACTGTCATTTCACCACACGCGTTTCGCCGCATTAACGCTTGCCTAACTTTTGTCTTAGGCTCATCGTACCGGTGTAATCAGCAGTCGATTTTTGTTGCCCTACCTCAAGGGACTCGCAATCAATACCTGGTTTCCTTGGGACACGCTGCTGCGGTCCATATCTAATGCAAAAGAACAATTGATGGACAGAATGCAGAACAATGTCATACATTCACCCCAGTACAGAGATCTGGGCCTAAATCCATCGTTTTTTTGCTCACCATGCCATTCCAGTTTGGACCAACCATATGCAAATCAGTCTTGACCCTGCGCCCAATGGGAACAGTCCAGCCTGAACTGCCAGGCCAGGTCCTCCCTGGACTGGAAACACGCATCCTAGGACTGGTTTCGGGGTTTCACCCCTCATCAGCCAGGATAGCTTGACTCCAATGGCATGGAGAGCACATCTAGGCACTTATATTGCGTGGCCTAATTACTTCCATGGTAAGCATTGCACTTAACTGCTTTTTTAACATTTAAAAAAAAAAAAATCACCTGAATAGCAGACGTGTCAATCCCACTTACAGTTGCTGTTACCTCACCACTGGTTTTATCCTTCGTTTCTAGCTGGCAACTCATTCCAGTTGTCCTAAACTCACTTGCTCGTATTATTCGCTGGTCTTTGCCACCCTGGTTACCGTTTTTTCGGTTACTACGCATAGTTGTCACTTCCTCACTGAAGTAAATGTCCTCATGTTATCTTCGTTCCACCCGATGGCTGGTCTACATAGGCACTTAAGACTGCGTTCATCCTTCACAGTTTCCTGGACTCCAATCAAACCACACGATAACTCTAGCCAATTTGTCACCTTTTCACCCCCAACTGCATGATCCATGTTGCTCCGCCGTTCTTAAACCCTATTGGACATTGACCCTTTTATTGTTTCTTTTTCTTTTCCCTATTGTTTTACAGACATTTACTCAGGCATGTAATGTAATGTCCTCATGATGATCCCACAATTGCTTTCATGGGATCGAAACGTCGTCGACTTTTTGTACACCGTAAACGCAATTTGATTTGTCATTGTTCATGTGTAACGGTGTCTCCTCACATTTATGCTTGTTTTATTTAATGCATCATGTACAAGCATTTAGTTCTGCCTGAGCCTTTGTTTTGTTTTATTTACACCTCGTTGGATGCAGGATTGTGTCCCCACTTTATTTATTGCTAATAATTTGAAATATTAAATTGATCCTGTCCGGCTGGACAGCAGAAATATAGTACTGATTCCTAGTCTATATTCATTTTCCCTTGCTCTTATTGTCCTTGTCCGGGACCACTGTGTTTATAATGGATTTTCTATTGTGGGCCACTGAGTGCCCAAAAGAACGCGCTGGGGCCCATTTGCCCTTTAAAACAGACGTGATAGGTTGGGCATTTTAGAATTCTTTGGTTGTGTGCTGGCAACCAGTTGGCAAACACACCACCTACAAAATCGGGGAAGTAACCTATATGTGCATAAGTCAGAATTGCTTAGAAATTGACTACATTCAGGTGCACTAATGCACAAGCTAGCACAGTGCTTCTCAAACTTTTTAGAACCAGGACCCAATTTTTAGAATGAGAAACTTTTATGACTCATCTAGGTTTAAGGGAAATAAGGTGATTTTTAAATGTAAAAGTAGACATGCTTTCAAAATGCTGCGACTTACCAAAATAACATACTCTTTACAATTTGTTGCATTACTCTCTATCAGCAATTGTTTGTAAATGTCACAACCTTGACAAAGTCACCAACCTATTACTAAAGCATCATGTGGTAGCTTACTGTCATTTACAAACAGCACATTTTTCATTGAACTGGTCACTCAATTTGCACAGACAAATACTTTTTCTGATAAACCTATATAGCACACAAATGATAATATGTGGAAATCGGGATTCAGTGAGTATTTATCATGTGTGCATCTCCAAGTAAAAGTGTCTTGATTTATTTTGAGCCTATTAATATCACACTTCAGAATTACAAAAAAATGTGCTTCATTTTTACTTTCCTAACTTCTGAAATATATGTACAGTCAATTTACAGGCATTTTAAATTTTGTTGTAGCTTACAAGCTCATCATATATATATATGTGTATATATATATATCGCCACACTTTCCCTTGCCAGGGATTTTCTCACCGCACTCGCTGCTCCGTATTTTTAAAGGATAATTGATCACAAATCGTCCATGGTAGTTCAAGGGTGTTTAATATCAAAAGCTGCCAACACACCCCCAACGTGTTTCGGTCTCAGCCAAGACCTTGCTCACGGGGAAAAAACCGTCGTTTTTTTCCCCGTGAGCAAGGTCTCGGCTGAGTCCGAAACGCGTTGGGGGTGTGTTGGCAGCTTTTGATATTAAACACCCGTGAACTACCATGGACGATTTGTGATCAATTATCCTTTAAAAATACGGAGCAGCGAGTGCGGTGAGAAAATCCCTAGCAAGGGAAAGTGTGGCGATAATTGGAACGGCTTGGTCCTGCCGTATTCGAAACGCACCACCATAGAGGCGCCCAGCAGCCAGAAAAATGGGACTATGCGGACAATATATATATATATATATATATATATATATATATATAGAGCGAGAGAGAGATAGATATATTCATATTACCCCTTGGCAGTTACCACTGGGTAGTTTTAGTTAGGACCATGTTCATATACGAAATAGATTTTTTGGTTTGCTTATAACCTTATCCCCCTTTTACGAATCATCACGAATCTTTACAAACAAGAGTTTTATCCACCTCAGCTCCTTCCTGGAAGGTTTCGGGGTGCTCCGTCAAGCGGGGGCTGAGACAAAGGGGGAGTCCTATTATTTGCTTTCCCCATTCAGTTTACCATAGGAAAATTAGACACAGCTACACAGCTACAGCCAAAACATCTGAACGGAATTACACCAAATTTTGCTGAATGATAGATCTTTGTCCAGAAAGTATTCTGTTTGTGATATGGTGTAAATCCATTCAGTAGTTTTAAAGAAATTAAGGTTACAAATATTTGTATATTTAATGCCACAGAGGGTCCGCAGACCTGACGGATCTAAAGATAAGATCTGGGGGGGCGTGGCCAAGATGGTGAGCGGGTAGGACGTCTCCCCGCTCCCGTGGGCCTAATCCGGCCTTTATCAGAGCATTCTTCCCACATCGCCGCGCAGCCGGAGCGCAAAAATACATCCAGAGGCACTGGCAGCGTGGTGGGGTGGTAATCTGGTGTCCCGGCTATCGTTGAGAGGGAGAGCCGGACGGAGCTGAGAGGCCGTGAGGAGAAAATGGCGGCCTGAACCAGGTGGAGCCGAGAAGACTGCTAGGTTAATCGGACCCCTGGGGGAGCACGGCGGGGCGCAGCGGCTCGGTCCCGGAGGCACCCGGCGGACGCTGAGACGTCAAGAAAGGTCAGTGTCCTGCGACGGCCCGGGGTTGCTCCAGGGGGCCGGGCCTGCGCCGGAGGAGCTGTGGCGGCGGTGGCCTAAGGCGGGCGGCAGGTGAGCGCAGCTGGGCCGGAGAAGTCCGCAGAGGGCCGGGGCCTGCTGCGAAGCGCCCGAGAGCGGAGTGAGGAGCGCTATTAAATGGCTGGTCGCCCGTCAGGGCTTCGGCCAGAGCTATTGGCTGGCGGGGGTCTAGCGGAGTAGTGAGACAGGGATTGGACGCCCAACGCCCCGGGACGAGGTGCCGGGGAGGAGGGGGCCGTCGCCGCAGGGCCTCCATCGGCGCGGCGCATCGGAGGAGCCCCCCTGACCGGGCACAGTAGAGCTGGACGGAGCTGGGAGGCCGTGTGGAGAAAATGGCGGCCTGACCCAGAAGGAGCCGAGAGGGCTGCAGGGCGAATCGGACCCCTGGGGGAGCATACCGGGGAGCAACTGCTCGGTCCCGGAGGCACCCGGCGGACGCTGAGCAGTCAGAAGAGGTCAGTGTCCTGCGACGACCCAGGATCGCTCCGGGGGGCCGGGCCTGCGCCAGAGGACCGGCGGTGGTGGTGGCCTGGGGCAAGCGGCCCGTGAGCATAGCTGAGCCGGAGAAAACCGTAGAGGGCCGGGGCCTACTGTGAAGCACCTGGGAGCGGAGCGAGGAGCCCAGAGCGTTATTAAAGGCGCTGATCACCCGGCGGGCTTCGGCCAGAGCTATCGGCTGGCAGGGGCCTAGCAGAGCGGGGAGAAGGGGATCGGACGCCCAGCGCCCCGGGACGAGCGTTTGGGGAGACGGGGGCCACCGCCGCAGAGCTTCCATCAGCGCGGCGTATTGGGGGGGCCCCCGACCTGGCCCAGTAGAGCTGACGGGGCCGATACCCCAGTGGGCACACGCCAGCGGGAGAGAAGGAGGCCCTGGGGGGCGCACAGGGTGAAGCGCTGCTAGGGATTGAGAGCCGCAGGAGGCCAGGTACTGAGAAGCGATCGGCGGCTTCAGGACGGGCCTGAGCACATCGGGCCCGGCAAGGGACTGAGAAGCGGGGCAGCACATTCAATAGGCCCACCAGCAGAGGGCCAAGATACGAAAGGGCAGGCACCGGCAGCGGCGAACAGGACGGCGGGTGCTGCGGACCCCGAGAGCGGGCAGTGTGCAGGACCGGAGGGTGGGCGACAAGAGACGACGGGGAGGCCCCGACGTGCTGCGGTTACCCCTTGCAGGACATCAGGAGTTCCTCTGGTGGAGAGGAGAGGGTGGGCAGAGGATCTGGAGCCCACGAAGCGGAGGAGTCACCTTCCAGAGGCTGGGAGACAGGGAGCGCCGGAGGAATCGAGGCACGGCTGGGGGCACCTTCATAGCAGCAGTGTTCAGAGTGGCCAGCGCTGACCCAAACACGGATTTAGCGGTGAGCAACTCGGCCTGTGGAGGGGGAGCTGCGCCACGAACCATCAACGGAGCGACAGGAGGATACACCAGGGAGTAGTCACTGGTAGATGCAGAGGTGAACGGCGGCGACAGGGCTGGGAAGAGCACAGCCTAGGTGAGAGGCCCATTTTGGAACTTTAACCCTTCTGCCTGCTGCTGGTTTGGGGCCCCGAGCACAGCGGCGACAGGGCGGCACTCAGAGACGCTAACATGTCCTCGATGAGAGGGAAGAAGGACTGGACCATAAAAGACATGTTGACTAAAGGCCCACAGTCTGGGGGCGAAGAGGGCAGATCATCCCCGCCCATACAGTCGACCCTCGAGCCGGAGGGAGCAGAAGCTCCGGTCACACGAGCTTTTCTAGAGACGCTGTTCAACACACTGAGAGCGGACTTCCAGGCGCTAAAGAGCGAAGTTGCAGGAGAGGTCAAAGAGATTCGTCGGGGTGTAGGTGCGATCGGAGAGAGAGTGGCGAGCCTGGAGGACCAAGAGCAAGCTCGGGGGGAAGAAGTGGAGCAGCTACAGCAGGAGGTGCTCCGCCTCCAGGCCCAACAGATCGATCTACAAGCCCACACTGAGGACTTAGAAAACCGCTCTAGGCGGAATAACATCCGTGTGAAAGGAGTGCCATCGAACGCAGAGGGCTCGGATATGGTTCAATATTTGCAAGGGTTGTTCAGGGACATATTGGAGGTCTCCCCGGACTTCGAGATTCACATAGACAGAGCGCATAGAGTAGGGCTGAGAAGAAGGGCTCCTGCACCCCCACCTGACATCCTGGCATTCTTGCCAGACTATCCGCTCAAGGAACGCATCTTGCGAGAGGCCAGGGCGAAACATCCGATCACGCACCAAGGGCACACCATAGCTTTGTATCAAGATTTGGCGGCGATCACCCTGCAGAAGAGGCGAGAGTTTAGAGTAGTGACCACACACTTAAGAGACCAGGGAGTGACTTACTCCTGGGGCCACCCATTCCGGTTAATCTTCAAATGGAATGGTAAACTTCACCAACTTAAATCCCTACAGGACACATGCAAGCTTCTAGGACTAGAACAGCATAATCAAGAGGGATCGCCCAACCATGAACGTCGGCCCCCTCGGGGGCAGTGGCAACGAGTTGGCTGCCGACGCCAATCTGAGCACGCGAGGGGGCCAGACCCCACAACCATGGCGCAGGAGCGGCAGGCAGCTTTAGAGACAGTTCTGAAAGACACAGCCTCCCAAGACAGTTCGTGATTTCTGATGGGAACACTTAAGCAACAGAACTGAGCGAGGCCGGAGGGGGGGGCGGATGGGAGCGGGGAGACGGGGACCTGTGGGCCACAATATGCTCCTTCTACTTTTCTTTTCCAGGGGCACGCGCGGACACACGGCGGGCACTGGACAATTTTGGGGTTTCGGGGCTTCCTGGTTGGGGTTAGGGTGGGGGAGGGCAGGAACTGGTGTGCTGCAAAACGGGGCTAGGTCGGCAGGGGGCGTAACAAGGACACGGAGAAGTAGGGGGGAGGAGAGTCCAAGGCAGAGAGGAGGGGAAGCACGCTTGGGGGTACAGCGGTCACATTCCAATCCTACTAAATGTCACACGCCACATTGAAGGTAGTTACCCTAAATGTGAAGGGCCTCAACAACCCTATTAAGAGGAAATCCATCCTGTCTTATCTGGAGAACCTAGGAGCCGATGTGTGTCTCCTCCAGGAGACCCATCTCCTCTCCAAAGATTGGCATCGAATGCACTCTTGGGCATTTCCCCACCAATTCTTTTCCTCCACATCTGATAAAAAAGCGGGAGTAGCCATACTGATTGCCAGGCGATTTACGGGGAAAGTAGGGGACAAAATAGCGAAAAATCTTAGCATACAGGCTATGCTGTGGGGGATTCTCCCTGGTGGTGGGGTCGCTGTATGCTCCCAACTCTGGCAAGGAGTCATTCTTGAAAGCAGCCTTATCCGAGGTAATGTGCATGCAAGAGAGGGGGTTGCTAGTGGGGGGGGGGATCTCAACTTGGTCATGGATGGCACCCTGGACAGATCGGGCCACCGCTATAGCCAGGCGGGTGCAATGTCCCATGAAGGGATGGCTCCAGTCGAGGGGAATGGTAGACGCCTGGAGGGTGGCTCACCAACGTGCATCTCAATTTTCTTTCTATTCACACGCGCACAGTACTTATGCTCGGCTTGACCATTTCCTCGGCACTACAGAACTGAGTGACCTGGTGGGAGACGTGGACATCGTTCCGACAGCTCTCTCGGATCATGACGCGGTGACGGTGACTATCAAGGTGCCACAGAGGCGCAAACAAGCGGGGGGTTGGCGATTACGGGAAACCATGCTCCATAGAGAGGCGGTGACGAAGAAGATACACAAATGCATTGTAGACTACTTAGAACTGAACGACTGCCCGGGTACTACTCTGGCCACACTATGGGGGGCTCTAAAGGCGGTAGTGCGTGGGGAACTGATCGCCATCTCAGCGGCAGAGAACCGTGAACGTAAGGAAAAGAGAGATCAGCTCACGGCACAAGTACTAGAACTGGAAAGGGTACACAGCAGGACCGGGGCACCTAGAGTCTGGCGGCAGTTAAAAGCGGCACGAGCTCAATTAGCAGGACTCGACATTGATAGGGCCTAATATGCGGCGCTCCGACTTAAACATTCCTACTATATAGGAGGAGACAAAACAGGGCGCATGCTAGCTAGTAAGCTTAGGGCCCGTACTAAGCAGACGAAGGTCCAATCTATTAGGAACAAGGAGGGAGCGCTGGTTGAAGGGGACGAGGAGATTGCAGGGGTCTTTAAGGACTTCTATTCGGACTTATACCGGAGGGAAGCCCACCCACACTCCCATGCTCCAGCATACTTGCAGGGCGTGAATACGACTGCGCTGGCTCAAGGGCAGGCAGAGCAACTTGAGTCACCGATCCGAATAGAAGAGGTCATTGGGGCGATTGCACGCCTCAAACCCCTGAAATCGCCGGGTCCCGATGGCTTTTCGGCGGGGTTTTACAAATCTTTTTGCCACATCCTCACCCCGCTCCTGACGAGGCTCTTTAACTCGTTTACAGGACCAGGGGCGATTCCCCCCGACATGCTTGCGGCCTCTATAGTGGTACTCCCCAAACCAGGGAAAGATAAAACCCTGTGTGGTTCTTATCGTCCAGTGTCCCTCCTCAATGTAGATCTGAAACTATTTACCAGTATTTTAGCGTCGAGACTGGGCCCCATGATGCTGGGCATTGTTGAACCCGATCAATCTGGATTTATTGAAAACCGGCAGAGTAGCGATAACACCAAACGAATTCTCCACCTGATTGACAAAGCCCACCGAACGAATATGGATAGCCTTCTATTGGCGGTAGACGCTGAGAAGGCGTTTGACCGAGTGGACTGGGAATTTTTAGATAAAACATTGGGTCATTTTGGTTTGGGGGAGCGATTCAGGGCTTGGGTGTCGAGTTGCTATAGCACGCCCATGGCGACAATTAGAGTCAACGGGATATCCTCTAATCCTTTCGCGATTCAACGAGGGACGAGGCAGGGGTGCCCATTGTCGCCTCTGCTCTTTGCCCTGTATGTTGAGCCGCTAGCACAGAAGATTCGGGACAATCCAGACATTGCGGGCATACCCTTTGGTGGGGAGAGACACACAATAAGCCTTTATGCGGATGACATCATCGCAGCCCTGGAGGATCCGGCCCGCTCGGTTTCGGCATACCTTCAAGAGCTGGAATCTTTCGGACAAGTGTCGGGGTTCCCGGTTAATGTTGGGAAGTCCATGATTCTCCGACTGGGCCAACGGGGGGAGGGCCTGGGAGCGGGCAGCGACTCTTACGCAGGGATACAGACCAAGAAGTCCATCCCATACCTAGGGATTGAACTGGCCCCGTCCATATCGCGAACGCTCACACTGAACTACACCACTTTGCTCGACCAAGTCAATAGGGAGCTGCAGAATTGGAAGCGCCATCAGCTGTCATTGCTTGGGAGGGTAGCAGCGATAAAAATGTCCATTCTCCCTAAAGCACTCTATCTCTTTCAGACGATCCCGATATGGCCCCCACCAGGGACAATCCAAAAGCGGCAGCAGGCAATACAGAGGTTCGTGTGGGCAGGAGCACGACCCCGCATGCGGAAAGAATGGAGCTACCGGTGGATAGATGAGGGCGGTCCAGGGATCCCGAACGTGTTGGAATACTTCAGGGCAGCGCAGTTGAGGTACTTAGTGGAGTGGAATAGGCCGGAATTAGAAAAGCGATGGTTATTCCAAGACAGGGCGCTAGCGAAACTCTCCTTGTGGAAGGTCCCTTTCCTGACGAGAGGGGATAGACCATCCAATCTGCCAGGCTCCCCCATAACGGGCACGATACTACAGGTCTGGGATGGGGTGGCCACCAGAAAGGGCTTGACATCTTTTCCCTCCCCCATGACGCCTCTGTTTGACAATTGGGAGTTTACACCGGGGGCTGACGAGAGGGCGTTTTTGGAGTGGCGGGCGTCGGAATGCAAAGAGGTGGGACACTTATCTGACGTAGAGAGGATCCTTTCGTTCCCCCAAATCCGACAAGAATACGCTCTTCCTGAAAAGGAAAGGTTTCATTACGTTCAGATCCGCCACTGGCTCCTTAACTCAGAGATACGGCCGAAAGTCCATAGGAAATTGACAAAATGTGAGAAATGGTTGGTAACGAAGAACACCGATAAGAAAATGATCTCTGAATTATATGATATGCTGCGGATGCCAAACCTGATACATCCCATTGCCGGCCAGGGACGATGGGCGAGGGAGTTGGGACGGGACTTCTCAGAAAAAGAATGGAGGGATATATACTACCGAGCGCATCATACAGCGAGTAACACCGCCAGTAAGGAGACCGCAGTTAAGATTGCCACGTACTGGTACTTGACGCCGGTGCGACTTAATAAAGGGAACCCAGACCGAAGTCCGACTTGTTGGAGGGGCTGTGGGGAAGACGGCACATTAGTGCACCTATTATGGGAGTGTAGGAATATAGCAACATACTGGTCCAAGATATTAGACGACGTCGACCGACAATTTGAGACACAAATCCCGAGATTCCCGGCCTACGTAGTGCTGGGGTTACCCAATTCACTCACTTATCCCCTAAAGTCCTGCAGGGGGAGACAGATGGGATTGGCCTTGGGGGCAGCACTTCAAAACATCTTATCGCACTGGGGGACACAGATAATACCGACGTACACGGGGTGGCTATATAGACTATGGCACATATTGGGGATGGAGCGGATTCAGGCTTCTCTTACGAACACAGCGGAGAGCTTTGGAGACGTGTGGCAACCAATAGTGTCTCTCCTGGCCACTGAATTCAACGAAATAACATGCCCTAAGTACCTGCGCCTCCTTCGGCTCACGACACAGAAGGGGGAGATCACGGAACCCCCGAATTGAACTTTTGACGTTACCCTTCACACCAGATTAAAGTGGAGAGGGGCCCGATGCACACCAGTTCTGGGGAGGGATGGGAGGGGGGTGGGAGGGGTTTACATATCTTTTTTGACGTTTGAGGTGTATTTCAGTTATCTAACCACACTATGGCAAATGCTTACCCTAAAGGAGCCCTGCAGGACCCAGAGGAGATATGCTGAACTGCACCCACACAGCGGACAAAATTGGCTGAATGTATGTTCTCTTTGGTGGGGCGGGTAGAAGTGGGTCCTGAAATAACTATCGCAAGTGTATGTTGTTTTCTTGCTGCAGATTGTCAATAAAAACAAAGTTAAACCTAAAGATAAGATCTGATTGGCTGCCGCCAAAGCAAAAAAGATGTGGCGGCAGTCATTTTAGGACTTGGAGACTTTGTCCTGAAAAAAGAAGTAAAAAAAACATACAAGGTGGCAGGATAGTGTTTCCCTGCACCCTCTAGGCTGGGGGGCACCCCAGGGCCAAAAACATATTTTTTTTTGTTAAAATTGAAAGCGAATTAGCAGAGGATCCGTGAATCAGCAGTAACATTTAAAAAAGGGGGAGGGCTCCTGCCCTTTTCTCTTAAAAAAAAAAAAGAAAAAGGCACCCCAGGGTGGGCTAGGGCCTGAGGAGGGGTGGTGTAGACCACACATTCTGTTTTTTAAGAGAAGAAGGGCCTTGGCAACCCATCCAATGGGGACGGTAGGTACATTTACGGGGAGGGGGGACATGCAACCTCCTTCCACAAGCCTCAGAGGTCCCGGGAACCCATCCCCGAGGTTCAGTTTTAAAATTTAAAGTAGGGAGTCGTCGGGCCCCCCTCCCTGAGCCGTACTACAGCTCCTGAGACCCCATTCCCCTGTGACCAATTCTTTTTTTTATTTTAGGGGAGGGAGCATGCGACTGCCCTCCCAGAGCTGTAGAACGGCCCGGGGGACCCCATGCTCCGGGACTGTAAGTATGGCTCCCACGCCTATATAAGAGAAAGAATAATAAATGAGCGGCCAGAGACGCTAATTTATTACTCACTACTCCATGAAGGAGTGCCCCATAATGCCCTTAACGCACTATTTTAAATACATTACAAATACAAATAGAATATGGGCAGGAGCACCACCAGAATTTTATTAAGTGTTGGGGGGGGGGGGGGGAGGCTGCAGGAAGTACAGCAGCCTCTCAGAAATACTTACAAATATTAATTCGATGTTTCTCAAGGTTTATGTACCATGACCCCAGGAAAAGTTGATCTTTTTTTAAAGCATTCTCAAAGCTGGAGCTTTTCCTCCTTGGCTACGGAATGCAGGAACTCCTTGTGGTTGGTCTTATGACTCAGAGCTAACTGTAACTTGCACCCCCCACCCGCATGCACTGCTTATGACCTCACATATTACATCACTGATGACATGTTCTATTTAATGACATCACTCTACTCTAAGCTACTGCACTCTACTCTGCACCACTGTATTCTATTCCACTACACTCTGCCCCACTCTACTTTGCACCACTCTACTCTACAGCACTGTACTCTGTGCCACTGCACAATAGGCCTTTGCACTCTCAGCCACTCTAATTTGCACCACTGTACTCTGTGCCACTGCACTTTACTCTATGCCACTGCACTCTGTGCACTCTAATCTGCACCACTGTACTCTCTTCACCCGCTGCACTCTACAGCACCGCACTCAGCGCCACTATAATTTGCCCCTCTACCACGCAGTGTTCTCATAAACGATATCATTTGACATGTCATGAGGCTTGTTATGAATGCTATGATTTAACGTTCTATAAGTGACGTGATATAAAAGAGTATAAGTGCATGGGGAAGGCGCGAGTTATAACTAATTTAGTATGGCTAGCGTATTGACAACACTCTGTATGGAGGTGCACGAGTTATAGTGAGTTTTGGGAGGGCCGTAAATTATAAATGTAAGTTATAACTATAAAGTTATAACTATAACTTTTGAATTTCTAATGTTTGTGTACTTTACGTTGTTTTTGTATAAAAATAATAAATGTAGTTTTCCTAACTATAATTAATCTTTTTCTTTGAATATATATATATATATACTGCTTCTTATGTTATGTTCCTGATATATATATATTTATGTATGTGTGTGTGTATATATATATATATTTTTTTTTATCATGCTCTAAAGAAGTTCGGAGTCTATTTTCACACCCAGTGTTCATAATACAGTAAACAGAGCTTTGTGATAAACACCAACATTGCTTTCACTGAACAATGATTGCTGCTATGTAACTGCTTTCACAAACCTTTTACAGGGTTAAACACTTCTGAGTTCTTCAGGAAACATCATTTTACTCTGAGCGCTATAGTGTCAGTAGGTAGCAGCTCACAGCTGCTCGATAAATTCTGTAAACAATCAGGTATTTATTCAGCTTGGACTTTGTTTGAAGTTAATAGCTGCAACAAGGCTTCAAGGACACTTTCTGGCAGCATAAATATCCAAAGAACTTGTTTCTGCCCCCAGTGCCTTTATGTTTCAGGTCTGGCTTGACAGCGCAGCTGTCAGCTGATCTTTTGTTACCTATTCTGTAAATATATATTGAGTGTGAATTGACTCCTCCTCATGCTAGTGGCTATTTGATGTAGCCTTCTGTCACTTATGGAGTACTTGCAGTGAAATGCACGATGGACTGTTTAACATCTCAAAAGTACACTAAATTATAACACATTATATTTTTTATCCCATACTTGCAATGTATACAGAAGCAGCCATTTTTGTTTAATTTACTGCAACAGCCTTTTTCAGTGTTTCAGTCAGGATTCGCGAGTCACATACATATACACATATATGTTTGCCCACACTTAAACACTTATGCATAAGAGCACACAATGCAGCTACGTACAACATATGAAGCAGTGGCAACGCAAACAGATATGGCCTTAATGTGGTACCTCTTGGCAATAGAGTCTTGCGCAAATGCTGTTTGTCTGCTCTAGCTTTTTAAAGCCAGACCTATTGGTTTTGTCAGCTGCTTGTTCACCGGATGCACCATATGCCTCAGCAGAACATAATGAATTAATGAAGCATTTACAAAACTATCAATTCTGGATTTTCAAGTGAGAGCATTTCTTCACAGTTGGTAAGCTTGAGTGGATTAGTGCAAGAATGATTCAATGGATGGATTCGTGGATGAGTACATGGAAGAATGATTGTTTAAATATATGGATAGATTGGGGAGTGTTGGCTATTTTAGGGGATTACCAAATAAACATATTCAACCAATCCATATCCCTAAAGTCACAAGTGAGTAACCTAGGACTCAGTCTTAATGAAGTTCTCCCAAAGAAGGAAGAGGAAGACATAGTGGCGAATACATTCTTATTCCACCTTGTGAAGTTCAAAAATGCTAACTGCATCCACCAAGAACCAAGTGCTCAAATAGTTGTAGCTATAGTGAACTCATGGTTTTATGTGGAGCTAGAGCTTGGTTAGATTATGGCAACATCCCATATCTGGGTACCTCTTAGAAGCTCACCTCCAGAGAATCCAAATAGGGAATTGGATTAATCATTAATCTAAGAAAGTTTCATGTATCTGAAGCCAAACGTTGGCGACACGCCTTGGCTGTACAATCTACAAATTCACTTTAAGGTCCTAGGTTTGACCTTCAAGTGCCTTCATTGAGTTCCTCCATCCTTCCTGAAGCAAGAGTTGAATCTATAAATGCCACAAAGACTGCTGCGTTTTCAGGGCCAATAATTAGTCGGGTGCACTTATTTCAAGTTAAAATTGATGGGTGGAAGATAACTGAGAGCTTTGGGACCCTCTCTGCCGGATAGATGTCGAATGGACATTATCAAATCTCCCATGTTTGACAGATTTAGAAATAGATTGAAGATATTTTGATACTAGTGTACAACTGTTGCTCTCTTGCAGCAGTTGACACCAGTTCAGTGCCTAATGGCAATACTCTTGTGTAACACGCTCTACAAATGTTTTATTTAGTCATTAAGAGTGCATGAGCACACAGCAGGACGCGTGGTTGAGAACATGGATTGATAGCTACAAACTATACATTCACGGGGTGGATGATTTGGTGAGTTAGAGCATAGATAGGTGGACAAATAGATGAGTGAGTGTAAGGAATGAATGCATGGATGGATTAATGGGTAAACTGATGAGCGAGTGCCTCTATGAATGGGACTGAATAGAAATGTTTGCATAGCCTGAGACCATCAACAGCATAAGATACAACGGACCTCAGTTCAACAACCCATCAAACATTGTTACTACCCATCTTTCATAGCTTTACTGACATGCAACAGGCAGTGTAAGCAAATGATGGCCACAATATTCTAAGAATTCTATGGTGTAATGCCAGGGATGCAAGAGCCAGCATTAAGAGAGGGATGGAAACTATCATGCCAACAATGCTCACAATATACCAATTATTGCCATTATTATGCCAGAACCAGGAGTAGCTAGAAGTGGATAAATTCATTGATACTTCCGTGGCATGGATGCTTAACTCATGCCAATAAATAACACGACTATGCCAGGGCCAGGGTGCAATAGATGCCCACAATAAGATAAAAATTGCCACCAAGATGCTAGGCTCAGCATTATGTCAGAAGAAAGTACTGTCAGCCCATGGATGTCATTGGTATGCCAAGGACATACACCATGATGCATACTACTGGGGTAAGCATCCCTAAGCCACGTTTGCCCATATTATCCCAAGAACTACCAGCATTATGGCAAGAAGTATCACCTTAATGGCAGGGTCAGCATTATGCCCGAGATGAAGCATGTCATGGATGTCCACAGTATGCAAAGAACTACTGTTCTTCTGCCAAGACAAGCATTATACTAGTGGTGAAAAAATAATCCTAAGGACAACCATATTAATTCTACAAAGAATTGCCATCATAATGTCAGGAATCTTTATGGAAGACCTGGTCCTTATTGCGTCATTGAGGCAGGTGTGGGTTATCATTGGCCCTGGGTAACGTGATACAGGAGTCAGTGGCCGCTGAGTGGGCACTGCCAGGCTGACACAGACACCTGGCACACACACAAAATCTTTCTTACACCAATCACTAACTCAGCAATTACATTTATATATTACCTGTCTTCTGCTAATGGCCCTATCACAATCCTCCGACTTTGCTCTAGCTCATTGCTCTACACCGTGTACAGCAGATGATGGTGCGTTTCCATCAGTAACTCATAACCATGCCTCTAGTAGACACAGAGCTCAGGAAGCAGTGACAGAGGGGGCCTCATGAGCCCTTGACTTGAGTACAGGCCTGATGGCACCCAGCACCAGAGAGCATCATTAAAGTTGCTTTATAGCACATTAACAATCCAGTTACAATAAGGCCCCCTCAATGAAAAGTCTGCTAACCAGTACCAATTCTGGTCACACGAGTTAGCAATGTCTTCCAGTTGCTCAGGTCCCCCAGGTTTCAGTCACTGAGAGGGGAAGGCAGGTTACCTAGTGAAGAGTCAGAGAGCCTTCCACCGACTGAGGAGGGGATGTAAAGCAAGCAGATTCTTTGCCCATACCTTTGAATTTGTATATGCAGCCTTTAGGAATTTATTACATAATATGGAATTCAAACTCTGTCTTATACTGATAACTGGCAGGGTAAACAGACAAAATATCAAGTCTTAATTATCGACTTACTAGAATATTGATGTTGAAATATCGTCATGCCAGAATATCGACAGACAGAATATCGTCAACAAGAATATCGAGTTGAAGGTAAGTAATATCGTTTTTAAAATATCGATGTTAAAAATATCGTTTTTTTAGTTAGTTTTATGTATGTTAGTATTTAATTTAAATGTATGTGTTCTATATTTTTGTGTAACTATTGCTTTTGTATTTTAATATATGTGTTACATTTTTATAAGTTATAAAAAAAATTTTAACAACATTTTGTGTTTTAGGGGCCTATTAGCATGGCGGGCGGATCGCCACCGCCCGACCGGCGGTGGCGATCCGCCCGCCAAAACACCCCACCGGACGGCCTTTTACCCCCCGCCACATTAGCATGGCGGGGGGTACCGTGGCGGACGGAAGACCGTCCGCCGCTTTTCCGCCGCTAGGCAATCGTCCCGATTGCATACCGGGCGGAAAAGGCCCATAATATGGTGGCGGTGCCTTGCAGGCACCGCCATCCATATTAGCATGTGGCATTTTCAATGCCTTTCCATGGCGGGGACTCCGCCATGGAAAGGCATGCAGAGTTCACTTTGGGGACCCGTTGCGGGCCCCCGGGGTGGTGGGGGGTTGGGGGGCTGCACTTGGGGGGTACCATGGCATTGGCATGGACAAGGTGGCAGGCACCGCGCGGTGCCTGTCACATGCATTTTCAACATTGTGGCGGGTGCTACTTACAGCACCGCCCGCCACAATGTTGAATATGCAGAATGCGACCGCCAGGGTGGCGGTCGCATCCTAATGGGCCCAGCGGGACCGCCGCACCTCTGGCGGTCGGTACCGTTTACGTTTACCATCGTAATGATGCCCTTAGTTCCGTAGCGGGTTGTGGGTTTATAGGGGAATAGGGTGGGAAGTAATTGATTTATAATACATTTATTAATAATTTTTATGTTATAAATTATTTTTTAATTAAATTTTGCGTTTTAGTTCTGTAGCGGGTTATGGGTTTATAGGGGAATAGGGTGGGAAGTAATTTAATTATAAAAAATGTATTAATAATTTTTAGAAATTATTAATTATTTATTAATTACATTTTGGGGTCGATTCCGATTCGGGCCGGAAAAAGCATTGACCGACTCGGATCCGGAAAAAATACCGACCGACACGTACCCGTGGCGCCCGACACGCCAAGTACGATGCAAGGCGCGAAAAATCCGACCGACACGTAACGAAACCAAGTCGACCGACCGAGCCGCACGGAAAATAGCAATCCGGCCGGAAAAACACGCGAATCCAACCGACCGACACGCACCCGGAACAAATCCGACCGAAACGTACACGCTAACTCCAAACCGCAAAGTACGATGCAAGGCGCGAAAACCACGACCGAGTCGGACGGAGGACAAGCCGTACGACCGACACGCATACAAAACAGAGCCGAAGCAACACAATACACCGCGACCGACGCGTACGCAGCATACAAAACTGCACAAACACAGCGTGAACGAAACGGAAAACACCGTACGAGACCAATGCAGGGTCCGACTCGGTCACAAGAACGTTTCCAACATACACAAACAGCACAAAGGAAAAATCAACCAAAAAAGGCCAAACAAGCAATTACCAAGCCAATAAATACTGGGGGGGGTGGGGACAGAGAACAAAGACACACCCACAACTCCACCTATATAAAGGACACAAATCACTACCATGAGCCTTTGCAAATGCCATTCCACTGCCAGCACCCAAGAGAAAGCAACCACACACCCACAGCTCATCCCTCACATAAGCCACACACCATCAGCACACCAACAAATACCTACCTCACATACACCCAGCAAAACACACACTCACACACCCTCACCTGCACACCAACACACACATCACTCACCATCACCACCCATCACCATGCCCCCCAAGAAGAATCACAAGTTCCTAGATTGTGAATTGGAAATCCTGGTAGACGAGATCCTCAGGGTAGAGCCACAGCTGTTTGGCACATTGGTCCAACAGACCCCCATGTCGCAGAAAACCAAGATGTGGGAGAGGATCATCAACAGGGTGAACGCCCAATCACCATGTCGGCGCACAAAGACCGACATCCAGAACAGGTGGTATGACGTGCGCAGGAGGGTACGGAAACTGCTGAAGCAAGACTACATCAACAGCCAACACACCGGCAGTGGCCCTCCTGCCAAGCCAATATACCTCAGGCCCTGGGAGGAGAAGGTGCGGGCCATCCTACCGCCAGTGAGCATATATGGACTAGAGGACATCCCAGAGCCTGGTGAGTACACAACAAATGTACACAATATACTGCCACAAAACACACACACATCACTGTCAAGGGGAGAGTCAAACCATGCACTCATAGCAATCACACAGCAACCAGAACAGAATCATCCCAAAATGTGTATGTCAGTCAGATAAACACAACACATGCCATCAAAAAAGTCACATCCAACTGTGCCAACACATGTACAAACACAACCACAACTACAGCTAGGCAGTGGCACAAATAGAACTAACAAACACATCCACACATGTAGCCACCACAACAACACCAACACACAGTGAAGACCACTCAAAGGAAGGAATTCTGTGTATGCTGGCCAAGTCAGTGTAGCCAATAGCATCATGGGAGTCGCAGTCACACATATTGCCCGCCCCAAAACTGTCCCATCAACACCACCATGAACCATGCGCACATCACAGGGAGTGGAGAAGGACTCACAAGATGGCTGACACTGGCTACTGCTGTGGGGAGCACAAGGCCCTGCTGCCAACTGTGCACCAACAAACAGCAGGACACCACTGACTGACATCCTGAGAGACAACTTACACTCCCTGCAATGCAAGCACGTTCCATGGTGGGATATCTGGCTGGCTGGGTGGGAAGGGGGACTTGCAGCACTGACTATAGTCACCAGCACCTCCCCTCACACCCCCCAACCCAAACTCCACAGTACCCACCTGGTAGAATGCAATGCCCTCCATCCTAACACAAGATCCCACAAAGCACCACCACCCTGGGTTATGTTGTGTGAAGCACAGGGACACTCTTGGAACTCTTAGCCAAACAACTGCCAGGACAACACTCCCAGCCATCCTGTCAGCACAGCCAGCCCACCCCACAGGGAAGCAGAGTCAAAAGGAAGGAAGCATGGGCGTGCTGGGAAGGGGGATGGAGGCAATAGCATGATGGGAGTCGTAGTCACAGACATTGCTCAGCCTCACAACTGACCCATCAACACCACCCTGAACCATGCTCACATCACAGGGAGTGGAGAAGGACTCACAAGATGGCTGACACTGGCTACTGCTGTGGGGAGCACAAGGCCCTGCTGCCAACTGTGCACCAACAAACAGCAGGACACCACTGACTGACATCCTGAGAGACAACTTACACTCCCTGCAATGCAAGCACGTTCCATGGTGGGATATCTGGCTGGCTGGGTGGGAAGGGGGACTTGCAGCACTGACTATAGTCACCAGCACCTCCCCTCACACCCCCCAACACAAACTCCACAGTACCCACCTGGTAGAATGCAATGCCCTCCATCCTAACACAAGATCCCACAAAGCACCACCACCCTGGGTTATGTTGTGTGAAGCACAGGGACACTCTTGGAACTCTTAGCCAAACAACTGCCAGGACAACACTCCCAGCCATCCTGTCAGCACAGCCAGCCCACCCCACAGGGAAGCAGAGTCAAAGGAAGGAAGCATGGGCATGCTGGGAAGGGGGTGGAGGCAATAGCATGATGGGAGTCGTAGTCACAGACATTGCTCAGCCTCACAACTGGCCCATCAACACCACCCTGAACCATGCTCACATCACAGGGAGTGGAGAAGGACTCACAAGATGGCTGACACTGGCTACTGCTGTGGGGAGCACAAGGCCCTGCTGCCAACTGTGCACCAACAAACAGCAGGACACCACTGACTGACATCCTGAGAGACAACTTACACTCCCTGCAATGCAAGCACGTTCCATGGTGGGATATCTGGCTGGCTGGGTGGGAAGGGGGACTTGCAGCACTGACTATAGTCACCAGCACCTCCCCTCACACCCCCCCAACACAAACTCCACAGTACCCACCTGGTAGAATGCAATGCCCTCCATCCTAACACAAGATCCCACAAAGCACCACCACCCTGGGTTATGTTGTGTGAAGCACAGGGACACTCTTGGAACTCTTAGCCAAACAACTGCCAGGACAACACTCCCAGCCATCCTGTCAGCACAGCCAGCCCACCCCACAGGGAAGCAGAGTCAAAAGGAAGGAAGCATGGGCATGCTGGGAAGGGGGGTGGAGGCAATAGCATGATGGGAGTCGTAGTCACAGACATTGCTCAGCCTCACAACTGGCCCATCAACACCACCCTGAACCATGCTCACATCACAGGGAGTGGAGAAGGACTCACAAGATGGCTGACACTGGCTACTGCTGTGGGGAGCACAAGGCCCTGCTGCCAACTGTGCACCAACAAACAGCAGGACACCACTGACTGACATCCTGAGAGACAACTTACACTCCCTGCAATGGAAGCACGTTCCATGGTGGGATATCTGGCTGGCTGGGTGGGAAGGGGGACTTGCAGCACTGACTATAGTCACCAGCACCTCCCCTCACCCCCCCCAACACAAACTCCACAGTACCCACCTGGTAGAATGCAATGCCCTCCATCCTAACACAAGATCCCACAAAGCACCACCACCCTGGGTTATGTTGTGTGAAGCACAGGGACACTCTTGGAACTCTTAGCCAAACAACTGCCAGGACAACACTCCCAGCCATCCTGTCAGCACAGCCAGCCCACCCCACAGGGAAGCAGAGTCAAAAGGAAGGAAGCATGGGCATGCTGGGAAGGGGGTGGAGGCAATAGCATGATGGGAGTCGTAGTCACAGACATTGCTCAGCCTCACAACTGGCCCATCAACACCACCCTGAACCATGCTCACATCACAGGGAGTGGAGAAGGACTCACAAGATGGCTGACACTGGCTACTGCTGTGGGGAGCACAAGGCCCTGCTGCCAACTGTGCACCAACAAACAGCAGTACACCACTGACTGACATCCTGAGAGACAACTTACACTCCCTGCAACGCAAGCACGTTCCATGGTGGGATAACTGACTGGCTGGCTGGGTGGGAAGGAGGTCTGGCTGTCAACCAAACACAAGCAATGCAGACCATGTTCACACCCCAGAAAATACATAGAAATGCCCAAATAATGCAGGACAATGTGCCACACCAATATCAACCCCTGACTGTGACGACTTAGGACAATGCAATGTACAGGCCCGCACCCAGAGGCACAGTCACAACTGTCATGTGTGTCAACCACTGATGCCTGCAGAAACATGACATACATTGTTTGTGTCTCCCAAAAACAGGTGCTGATGGGGACACAGCAGCAGACGCTGAGGAGTCCCAGTCCCAGGCTCAAGAGGATGCCGAGCTCACTGGCGTCGTACAGCCTCTGTCCTCCTCGGACGATGAAGAACAACCTGGCACATCCGGTGCAAGTCAACATGCAGCACCAGCAGGACCACCAGCTGCAGCACCAGCAGGACCACCAGCTGCACTCCCTGCACCCACCCCTACAACGACTGTCACCACGAATACCATCCCTGCCGACATGGACAGAATAAGGAGCAACACCAGCACAGTGACCCTGGACCAACCTGGGGCCATGGACACCACCACCACCACCAACCCCCAAGGTGGACCAGGGTTATCTGTGCGTGCCACTGCACACACTGCACATGTCAGCAGGGGTGGTGGGAGGGGTGGGAGACAGAGGTCGCTGCTTGCAGACGTTGCTGGTGTGCATGACGACCCACAACTGGTACGCATAGCTGATGCGTACCAGTCCAGCACCGGAGAGCTCAGCCAGGTAATGGGGCTCCTCAGAGACATCAAACAGCAGCAGGCTGCCCATCATGCCCGCTTGGACTCCCACATGTCCCACGTGGAGTCACACATGTCCCGTGTGGACTCACACATGTCCCGCGTGGAGTCCAAGTGGGATGCACTGCATGAGATGACGGCTGTGCACAGGGACATTTTACAATGCCTCCGCCAGATGAACAGCAACCAGTCCACACCTCCCTGTGTGCCAACAACATCTGGTGCCGAACAAACTGCAACTGCCACAGGGAGGGAGGAGGACTCTGGCGGAGAGTCCCCTGCACCGCAGCAGCCTGCACTTGAGGGCCCCCCCCAAGAAGAGGGGTCGTCCGAGGAGGGAAAAGTGAGAGGCCGATGGCCAAGCGCAACTCCCAGGAAGCCTGAACCTGTTCTGGATGTTCGCCTTTGTGCACAGACTGTTCACCCTGTTGACGGCAACACTACTCCCACACATTGCATGGGGAGTACAATTTGGACCAATGTGTCAGACAACTGTGGCCCCGATACTGGGGATCCTGTCTACCCGGACTTTCAATTCACCTAGGAACTTGGGATTGCAAGATTCATGTACAGCACAACCCGTCCTATGCACTATTAACACAAATGTATCACAATAAACACACTAATACACCATACTTGCCTCTGTCGTGATTCCAACGTGGGTGCTGTTATGGGGATGATGAACTGCAAAATTACACTGTGTATGCGAACTGCAACAGCAAGGACAACACAGGTATGTGAGTACAGGCAACGTGACACACATGAGGGAGACACACCAACAGGGCTACACGACACATACACACCTAGGCCATCTGACTCATTGCCTACACTGATGTTGCCAGGGAAGACGGTGCAATGCACAGACACCACACCCATTCCCAGTTGTAGTCAAGTAGCCCACAGGTGCAGTAAGCAAATGGAAGTCAAATGTGTGACCACAGACAACGCACATCACTAAGTGAAGCACAGGTTTATTACACAGTAGCAACATGCCGTAACCACTACAGATGCAAGGTAACCCCACCTGGTAGCGGGCACACAGTCAACAACTGTAGACGGAAGGAAGTCCATGGGTGTGGCGCACATCACCTGTAGGGACACAACAGCTACCAGCCTGGATGTGCAATCACGTCGTCGGTGGACACAGTTAACCAAACGAATCTGAAAGTACCCTGTGAAGGACAGAAATGACACACAGTCAAAAGCAATGCAGTACAGGACAGAACAGCAAAACTCATGCACAATACATGTTACAAGATACCCACCCAGAACCAAGTTAGCATGTCAACACTGTTGGGGAGTACAGCCCACCTGTAACCACACATCGCAACACACATCCAGTCAAGTAGCCCATGGACACATTCCAACAGCGCCAGAGCCCCACCCACACATCATGCCAACTCACATCATTGACATGACACCTCAGGATACTCACATTCAGCTAAAGAAGTTGGTGATGAGCTGTGTGCGGACATCACCATCATCATCATCATCGTCACTGGCATCGTGGTCCAGGCCAGGATCCTCCACAGGTGGCGGATGTTGGTCATCGTCATCCTGGATGAGAGGCAACTCCTTCCGCACTGCCAGGTTGTGGAGCATGCAGCAGACGATGATAATCTTGCACACTTTCGCAGGGGCATATGGGAGGGACCCTCCGGTCTTGTCCAGGCAGCGGAAGCGGCTCTTCAGGAGACCAAAGGTCCGCTCAATCACTCTCCTGGTCCGACCATGTGCCTCATTGTAGCGCATCTGGGCAGGTGTCACAGGGTTCCTGAGGGGTGTCAGCAACCACGGCATGTTGGGGTATCCCGAGTCACCTACGGACAGACAAGTGCACATTAGCTGACTTGGAAAAGTGGGCGGAATACTACAGATCAGATCACACACAATGGCACAAAGTCAGTACACACCGACAAGCCAGGCACGCTGGTTCTGCATCTGTGCCATCATCCTGGGGATGTGACTACTCCTCATCACAAAGGCATCGTGTGCTGAACCAGGGAAACGGGCACACACGTGTGTGATGGTCATGTCTGCAAGACACACCACCAGTGCATTGACCGAGTGGTAGTGCTTGCGGTTCCTGTAGGCCTGCTCCTGGGCCTGTGGTGGTACCAAAGCCACATGTGTCCCATCAATGGAGCCAATGACATGCGGCATCCTCCCCAGGGCATAAAAGTCACTCTTCACGTCAGTGAGTCGTCGCAGTCTAGGGAAATAGATGTACCGGTTCAGGAAGAGCAACATTGCCGCCAAAACATCGCGGAGCACACGGCTGAACATGGTCTGTGACATCCCACCAGCAGACACCACAGTATGTTGGAAGGTACCGGTGGCAAAGAAGTGTAGGGCTGCCATCACCTTCACCTTGGGGGTCAGCGCTGTAGGATACGGCCGGCCAGGCTGCAAATGTGGGGACAACTGCACTGCCAAATCCTCAATCAGCTGCCTGGTGAAGCGGTACCGTCGGATGCTGTCCCGTTCCACCATCGTTGCCAGGTCTGGGAATGGCCGATGGACAGCAGGAGCCCTGCAGTGCAGAGGAGAAGTAAGCAAGATCGTCAGTCACCCCACATATGCGGCATTGAACACACTCAAGATCCCAACATACATCATCATGAGGCACAACTACATGAAGTGTGCAGTACCGGAAGGACATGTATGGTACATACATGGCCAACATCTGTCAACACGGTCCTACAGGTGGCATCAATTTGTCCCAGGTTGGCCCATTGGATATCATGATGCCGTGTCACAGTCACCCCCACAGTGACATGTGAGGACAGATGTGCCCCAGGCACCACAGCTCAACGACAGGTACATTCCCAGGGACCCTGTAATGCCACATGGACACTGGCATCACCTGGAGTATCATGTGTACACCACAGCAAAACAAACATGACCCCCACAGGTAGTGGCCACACTTGCCATGGCAGGACAGACATGGACGTCTGTGACACACACGCACAACATCAGAGTCCATGCACACACAACGTGGATGTGGAGACTGTCTCCCATTGTGCACATGAAATCAGAGACATTGTAAACACTACATGCACAAAGACTGTGGAGGGCCATCACTATTGTGCCACTGGGACACCCTGGCTCAAACATACCGTCCCACATGGGACTCACGGGGTATGTGACATGACATACACAAACACCACTGTGAAATGTGACCATGACACATGCACAGATATGAACAGTTGCACATCACAGTGGTCACGTACACGTAACACCCAGGATCCTGTCCCCATGAACACGTGCACAGCCTGGGGGTGGCTGCCCACAGGTGACACCCACAGGACAACATGTACACCAACATACACACAATAGGAAATGCAGCCTTACATGCCTTATGATAAGGTTTGGACAGGCTGTCGTGATGTAGGTGTGCCCCTCACTCCCTGGGAGCTATCTGTGTCTGGCATATGTCCATCTGAGACAGGCATGCTGACCTATGCCAGTCACATGTACAGTGATGCGTTGTACCGCAATGGACCGATCGGTGCCTCCGGCCGGCCCATTGCCTTCAATGTGTGCGGGTACGCGTTGTACCCCTGTGCGCGTTGTACCGCAATGGACCGATCGGTGCCTCCGGCCGGCCCATTGCCTTCAATGTGTGCGGGTACGCGTTGTACCCCTGTGCGCGTTGGAACTGCAATGGACCGATCGGTGCCTCCGGCCGGCCCATTGCCTTCAATGTGTGCGGGTACGCGTTGTACCCCTGTGCGCGTTGAACTGCAATGGACCGATCGGTGCCTCCGGCCGGCCCATTGCCTTCAATGTGTGCGGGTACGCGTTGTACCCCTGTGCGCGTTGAACTGCAATGGACCGATCGGTGCCTCCGGCCGGCCCATTGCCTTCAATGTGTGCGGGTACGCGTTGTACCCCTGTGCGCGTTGAACTGCAATGGATCGATCGGTGCCTCCGGCCGGCCCATTGCCTTCAATGTGTGCGGGTACGCGTTGTACCCCTGTACGCGTTGTACCGCAATGGACCGATCGGTGCGCACCCATTGACAATGGGCTTGCCTGGCAACGGACGCGTTTTCGAATTTCGAACGAGTCGGTTGCTGGAAATTCAGTTGGTCACCCACAACAATGTTGCAAAATCATGTATGTCATGAAGTTGAAGATTTGAAGGATGCTGTGGGCGTGTTTTGGTGCTGCTATTCCATGGATTGGCCAGATTCAGAAGATGCAAACGACTTGGACCTATCACTTTGGACACAAGGGACAGTATCTGCCTCTCCAGCACATATATATTGCTGGCTGTTCCCCTGAGAGCCCACTTGCCTGCACTACATGCTCCAAGACGACATCTGCCACTGCACTGCTGCTGTCTCTGCCCCTCTGGACCCTGCAATGGCACGTACTGTGGAGAGAGCCCCAGCCTTCAGCCTTGAGGAGAACCAGGCCCTGCTGGACAGCCTACTTCCACAGTACAGCAAGCTGTATGGGACACCAGGGGAGCAGGTGAGTGTCCTGTGCACTGCCTTTCTGAATGTGCATTTTGTCTGACTAGCAAGGCTGAGAGTCTGCACGCCACTGGCTAGCAGGCTCACTGAGTAGTTGTCACCCCCCATAGTGTGTAGTGACTTGCACTGGACAGGTATGGTGCAGTGACAGTGCTTCTGAACAGGGTTTTACTCCCCATGCAATGATACCATGTAGTGACTTCTGGAAAACTGTCCATGGGCAGCCGTGCACTGCCTGTGTACACCATGTGCCCCTGTGATTGCGACATGTATATGCAACTGTGTCATGCACGGATATGTTGCATGTGTAGTAATGGCCTTATCACTTTGTCATCCTGACAGGCTTCTGCCCATCGGAAGCAGGAGATATGGAAGGACATCGTCCGGGCTGTCCGGTCCGTGGGGGTCTACAAGCGCCGGATCCGCAACTGCCAAAAGAGGTGGCAGGACCTTCGGGGCTGGACCCGGAGGATTGCACGGGTCCAGCTGAAGCTGTCGCCTCCTCGCAGGAGGGCGGAACACGGACCCTGACCCCCACATGCTCAGGATCCTGGCGGTGGTCTTTCCAGACCTGGATGGGCAGCTGAAGGCCAGAGAGCAGCAAGGAGGGGGTGAGTCAAAGACTGCACTGTGAACTCTGTCTAACATGCTATGTGCCCTCCTCGGGCCTGGTTAAACTGCCACAGTACAGCAGTCATGTTGTCCAGGAGCCATGTCCCTCTATTGTGCACTGCCCACTCCTCATCTGATACCCAGGTGTGGCCCTTACATGCAGGGAATTCTGTCACGAAGGACTGTGTCCTTGCAGTTTGCTTGACTCAAGGTGGGAGACAGCATCTGTTTCCCTGACTCTGTGGTGGGCATCATGGGTGGGTCCATTGCTTACACAATGCCTGTATTCTGACATGTATTCAGCGTGTTACTTTGATCTGTGGTCCAATTGCTGAGCTGATCCACCACATGTGGCTGGGGTATCTGGCACACACCCATGCTGCGGGTGGGAACAATGTTTGGGCCCCAGGAGTATGTATATGACGTGTGTCACACATACTTAGCCAGCTGCCTACAGTCCAGGGCTCATCCCTCATTCATGTGGGGCTGGACAGTCATGCCTACTCCAGGCCATACAATACACTCTGTACTCCCACTCCCGTGTATCAGCTGACACATTGTGCGCAGTGATTTGACCCCTCAGGTGTCTGCCTCTGTGTCAGTGTGCTGTGGATTAGTCGCCAGGACTGCTGTGGAGTTTCTTGGTAGGGGCTCAGCATGCCACTGGAGATGTGACCATAGGAGACGATACTTGTGTGACACATAGGTGTCTGATCAGCTGCCCATGCGAAGTTCAGGCAGCTGTTCCCCATGCACAGCAGAGTGTGAGGGGCTCAGGTTCAGAGGGTAGTGTCACAGGTCTACCATATGTCCAATAGGTATGACCTGGACAGATGAGGGTTAAGAGGATGTGTTGTGGGGGGGATGTACATGTGCACTTGTGCAGCTCCAGGACTTGCATTCCCCATGACCTACTATTGTGACACAGTGCAGAGTGTTGTTGTCTGGCTGCAAAGTCATACATCACTGAGACAGTGATGTATGACTTTGCAGTCATGCCTCCGCCATGGCATGTGTCTACTGATTGGTGAGCCTGCAGGGGAGTGACATGTGCTACATGCACACCATAGTGGCGCTGGCTATCAGGACATGGGTGCATCATGGTGTCTGTCGCTGGTATGCATCACATGCATTTCCTATTTGACTCTGGGCATCCCTTTCATCCGGAAACCTGTACTGACTCAGTGGCAAGAGCTGTGATGTGTGCATGTCCACATGCCACACCGTGTCCTCTGCACTGTCCAACTACTGTGTACTTGGTGCATGTGTCAACACTGGGGTGTTGCAATCCAACAGACACCAGACAGATGGGTGCAAGGCCATGTGGGATGTGAGTGCCATGCTTGGCATCAGACTGACAATTGACTTCTCCTGTTCAGTTAGGGCACTTTTAGCAATGTACAACTAATGATGCCAGGGCTTGCTCTGTGATGTGCTGTGCTCACAGTGGTGTGTGCGTTATGTGCAGGTGACTGATGTCTGTCTGTTTCCCCATTGTTTGCAGATACATCCACGGCCACGGAAGGGGACAGCTCCACGGACCAGGAGGAGCCAGAGAGCCAGACTGGGTCAGCAGCCGAGGAGTGGTCGGAGGGACCCAGTGGCACGGAGGGCGAGGGGAGCCACACCGA
This sequence comes from Calotriton arnoldi, assembly GCA_963921515.1. Lineage (NCBI taxonomy): Eukaryota > Metazoa > Chordata > Amphibia > Caudata > Salamandridae > Calotriton > Calotriton arnoldi. The sequence continues at coordinate 208,321 of CAWUFW010001186.1, forward strand.
GGAGTCCTCAGCAGCATCCACCTCAGCTGAGGACCAGAGCAACTCGGAGGATGACTCCCTTGTGGAGGCGGGTGTCAGCAGCCACCACACCCCAGCTAGTGTTGCTGTCCCCGCCACCACCAGCACCACCACCGCCCTCCCATCGGCTCCCATTCCCCAGGTCCGTGGAGGCTCCCATGTCCGGGAGCGTGTCTCCTTTGGGCCAGGCACCGCACCCCCTGCCCCTGTGTCCCCTGCTGCCCTGAGTGAGGAGTCTGTGTACCTCCTTCGCCAGCTCCATGTAGGGCAGACAGCCATGCTGAGTGTCCTCCATGCGCACACCGCGCTGTTGACTCAGCTGGTGTCGTTCATGGAGGGCATCTCATCGGGCATGTCTGACCTACAGAGGGGCAATAGGTCCATGGACTCCTCCCTGACGGCAGCAGTGTCCCTCCTCAAACGGTCCCTCACCCCTCCTGCCTCTGCTCCATCCACACTCCCCAGCACCTTACCCATCCCAAGCACACACACACCGGCACAGGCACACACCAGCACACACACATCCAGCACACTGACACACACGCCAATGACAAAACGCACACGCACGCACATTCAGGGGACTGAAGCCAGACTCACAGGGGATGGGGCCCTGGAACACACACACGCATCCACATGCACTGCGCAGTCCTCAGTTCCCTCTCCCTCCAAAGCACCCTCCCTTGCCTCACCTGCAACCCCAAAGTCACAGCAGCTCTTCCTCTGTGACCTCGGCCTCTTCCCCACCGATGAAGCTGCTCCAGCATCCCGGGGGAAGAGGAAGCCCACCCACACGGAGCAGAGTGCCCCTCGCCCCCGGACACCCTCCCCCAGGCGCAGACGGACTGAGGCCCCCACCCGCAAGTCCCCCGGAGTCCTAAGAGCAAGACCCCGCCACCGCCCTGCAGCTCAGGCACAAGGTCTCCGTCCTCCATCCCTCAGGCCCCCACTGCACAGGTGCCCCCACCACACCCTGCCCCAGGTTCCCCCACCCACAGATATACCATCCCCAAGAGGATCAGGCCTTCTCCCCCTGCCACTTGCTCTCCCAGCACCACACCCCCCGCTGCGCTTGTCTGTGCCACTGATGTGGTGAGGGTGTCCTCCCCTCTGTCCAACCCACCTTGCCTGTTCCCCATTCTCCTCCCCTGGAGGTAGGCACTGCAGTGGAGTCCACTACCGCCCTGTCTGACTTGGGCACTGCAGTGGCGGACCTGTCCACTCCATCTGCAGGGTCCACTGCAGTTGTGCCGGCACCCACGACATCTGAGTCATGCCCCCAGTTGTGCCGGCACACACCATGTCAGACACCTCCACTGCAGTTGTCAGTGGCTCTCCAGCACCCACCACCCCTTCCCTGACTCCCCCTGGTGAGCCCTGATCCTGTCCCTGCGGTGCCTGGCCTGCCCCCCGGTTGCCCCTCCTAGTGGATTGTCCCTGGTTTTGTGCAGGCATGCGTAGGGTGACATCTGCCAGTGTCACCCTGTTTGAACTTTGACAATGGACTGGCCATTGGCCTTTGCTCTCTTTTTTCTGGACGTCGTTTTCAATCAACACATATGCTGAATAAAGCAACTTTCTTTTCTCTAGTGCTCATGCTTCAGATGTACATGTTGTTGGTGCTGCTAACCATGCCCTTGCTGCAGTGATGGTGATATCTGGTCTCATGATTATGAAGTGTTACTGTGCAGGAACCCATGTGGTCCAGGGGGAATGTGTCCTATCATGTGGTGTATCCATGTCATCAATAGCAGCATCTGAGGGTGTCATGTGTTCAGTATTTGGCAATGGGATTTCCTACTTACATTAGCAATTTCATATCTGTGGCTTCCACCGCTGCACATCTGTTGTGCCTGCCATCGTTGCATTTGTCTACTTCCCTGACCGTGTTGCCATCTCCACTGGACATGCAGGTTTGGGCATCAATGGGGAAGGACTCATCCGTGTAGTCAGTGCAACATTGCTATACAAGTGTGTTGGATCTGTGCTGATGATTCCGTTGGCACATCCATGACCAGGCTGATGTGATGGGAGCCCTCATTTGGTGCTAATTGTTGATTGTGTGACCAAGTGCTCAGCTGACATGATGGGGCCCTACTGAGGCAACATATGGCACAGCTTTCCTCACACAGGAGTGGAGTCCCCTCATGGCAGTGTGTACACGTGTGACATTGCCTGCGCCCAAGGTGTGTGTTGTATGTGCATGTCTGTGTGTTCACTTCCATTTATCTGCGCATGCTGTGATCCCTAGTGTTGTACCTGTTTGTGATGCTTGCTGACTTGAGCTATGTTCCCCCAAAGTCTTCTCCCTGTGTTCTCTGTGATGTGGGTGCATGGCACATTACTGGTCATCAGGGTGTCACCCATAGGTGTGTTTGCTGTCAGGGCTGAGTTTGTGTGCAGACGCAGATGGGTCACAGTCAGGTTTCCCCTTGGCACTTGTTGTTTGCCCCTGTCATGTGATTTTCAGTTCGTGTTATCTTTCAGTGATTGTGACACGTTGTGTGTGTGACTGCTGGCACTCCTCAGGGTCCGGGCTGCAATGTTGGTTGTTGTCTATGTGTGTTCTTTGTGGGTGACCTTGGCTTCTTCATTGGTGTGTGACTGTGGCTGGGATCCCATTGGTTGGTGTGGTATCGCCGTCATGTCCATGTACAGCGTAGTGTGCAGTGTGTCAGACATTCAGGAGTCTTGTCGAGTGGCCATGTGTGATGTGTTTCTGCACCTTGGTTCCCACCCACCACCCTGGAATAGTCATGGGTGCATGTGCAATGTCACCAGTGCATGTGTACTTCACTGCTGCACATTGTTAGAGGTCGAGGGGTGTGGTCTTGAGTGTGTGCAGATGGGAGTTGTTGCCCAGCTAGTCCCCTGCCTCCATGTTGGCCTTGGCTTACTGGCCATGCTGATTGATTTGTGCTTGTGTAGGTGTGATGGTAGTTTGTTGCTCAGGACACCTGACTGTGGTTCACAGTGTGAACGACATTTAGCTTTGTCATCACAGTGGGATTTTTATTCAGCCCAGGGTCACCACATTGTGGGGGCCCTGGGGGTGGTGCTGTGGTGTGTCTGTGTCTTGCTGTGTCAGTTGTTGTTCCTACGTGCCTGTGTGTTTTGTGCTCCCTCTCATCTGACAATGCCTGCTTGCCCACATAGGGGATTTGGATCCATGAGTTACCTTAGTGTGGCAGTGTATGCACATCTGTATGATTGGTATTCAGCTCTCCTCATGTGTTGTGTGGTTGCCTGGGGACACTGGCACCCCCACCCCTCACCTGCTGTGTATGATGACAGTGTTGGTCTGCCTGTTTGTGTTTGTGCATCTGCACCACTGCATTGGCATATCTTGGGTGTGCCATTGGCTGTATGTTGTTTGGTGTGTTTCCCCTGCTGTCCCTGGGACTCCTAGGTCATCGGTCAGCACAGTGATCATGGTTTGTGTGTCCCATTGCTGCCATGGTATGGTATCTGTTCACCTCACATCTGCTGTCTCCACAGGATATCTGCATTTGTGTGCCCATTGGTGCAAATATGTGGTTCTGCATTCTGATGGTCACTTCTGTCATTGTGTCATTGATGAATGTTGACGGTCTCAGCCCCCATGGGTGTTGTTTGTCTGCACATGGCCAAAGGAATGTCTCATTTGCACTGCAGTATTTGGCTCACCCAATTTATGTTGCAATGGGACACATACACTACTTTGCCACAGATGAGTTTTTGGTTCTGTGACCAGGAATGATCCATGCAGTTTGGCAGTTGCAGCTCTTTCTTTGTCAACACTTACCTTTTGGTCACTGTGATGATGGGGGTGTAGACCCCATTGCCACAATGGTCAAGATGTGCTTCAGCTATGGACCCCACACTTGCCTTTTGGTCACTGTGATGATGGGGGTTTAGACCCCATTGCCACAATGGTCAAAATGTGCTTCAGCTATGGACCCCACACTTGCCTTTTGGTCACTGTGATGATGGGGGTTTAGACCCCATTGCCACAATGGTCAAAATGTGCTTCAGCTATGGACCCCACACTTGCCTTTTGGTCACTGTGATGATGGGGGTTTAGACCCCATTGCCACAATGGTCAAAATGTGCTTCGGCTATGGACCCCACACTTACCTTTTGGTCACTGTGATGATGGGGGTTTAGGCCCCATTGCCACAATGGTCATGGGCTGCTTGCATTGTGGGTGCCACACACATATATGTGTGGCACATGTGCTAGGGGGTCACATTGTATGTTCAAAGTCATGTTCGGTGTTGTAGGCATTTGACACAGCCTACACACGCTTGTCATGGTGGTGGGGGGATGTCTTTATCTTGCATTCCCTAGGTTGTGGTGTGCTTGTTGTGTCATGCATTGTCCATCCTATGAGTGGGGGTGGTAGTAGAGGTAGGCATCCAGCCCCCCCTGGGTGTGGGTGGTAGTAGTGGTAGGCATCCAGCCCCCCCTGGCTTAGGGTGGTAGTAGTGGTAGGCATCCAGCCCCCCCTGGCTAAGGGTGGTAGTAGTGGTAGGCATCCAGCCCCCCCTGGGTGTGGGTGGTAGTAGTGGTAGGCATCCAGCCCCCCTGGCTAAGGGTGGTAGTAGTGGTAGGCATCCAGCCCCCCTGGGTGAGGGTGGTAGTAGTGGTAGGCATCCTGCCCCCCTGGCTAAGGGTGGTAGTAGTGGTAGGCATCCAGCCCCCTGGCTAAGGGTGGTAGTGGTGGTAGGCATCCAGCCCCCCTGGGTAAGGGTGGTAGTAGTGGTAGGCATCCAGCCCCCCTGGGTGAGGGTGGTAGTAGTGGTAGTCATCCAGCCCCCTGGCTAAGGGTGGTAGTGGTGGTAGGCATCCAGCCCCCCTGGGTGAGGGTGGTAGTAGTGGTAGGCATCCAGCCCCCTGGCTAAGGGTGGTAGTAGTGGTAGGCATCCAGCCCCCTGGGTGTGGGTGGTAGTAGTGGTAGGCATCCAGCCCCCTGGCTAAGGGTGGTAGTAGTGGTAGGCATCAAGCCCCCTGGCTAAGGGTGGTAGTAGTGGTAGGCATCCAGCCCCCCTGGGTAAGGGTGGTAGTAGTGGTAGGCATCCAGCCCCCCCTGGGTGAGGGTGGTAGTAGTGGTAGTCATCCAGCCCCCCCTGGCTAAGGGTGGTAGTGGTGGTAGGCATCCAGCCCCCCTGGGTGAGGGTGGTAGTAGTGGTAGGCATCCAGCCCCCCTGGCTAAGGGTGGTAGTAGTGGTAGGCATCAAGCCCCCTGGCTAAGGGTGGTAGTAGTGGTAGGCATCCAGCCCCCTGGGTGAGGGTGGTAGTAGTGGTAGGCATCCTGCCCCCCTGGCTAAGGGTGGTAGTAGTGGTAGGCATCCAGCCCCCTGGCTAAGGGTGGTAGTGGTGGTAGGCATCCAGCCCCCTGGGTAAGGGTGGTAGTAGTGGTAGTCATCCAGCCCCCTGGCTAAGGGTGGTAGTGGTGGTAGGCATCCAGCCCCCCTGGGTGAGGGTGGTAGTAGTGGTAGGCATCCAGCCCCCTGGCTAAGGGTGGTAGTAGTGGTAGGCATCCAGCCCCCTGGGTGTGGGTGGTAGTAGTGGTAGGCATCCAGCCCCCCTGGCTAAGGGTGGTAGTAGTGGTAGGCATCAAGCCCCCCTGGCTAAGGGTGGTAGTAGTGGTAGGCATCCAGCCCCCCTGGGTAAGGGTGGTAGTAGTGGTAGGCATCCAGCCCCCCTGGGTGAGGGTGGTAGTAGTGGTAGTCATCCAGCCCCCTGGCTAAGGGTGGTAGTGGTGGTAGGCATCCAGCCCCCCTGGGTGAGGGTGGTAGTAGTGGTAGGCATCCAGCCCCCTGGCTAAGGGTGGTAGTAGTGGTAGGCATCCAGCCCCCCTGGCTAAGGGTGGTAGTAGTGGTAGGCATCCAGCCCCCTGGCTAAGGGTGGTAGTAGTGGTAGGCATCCTGCCCCCCTGGCTAAGGGTGGTAGTAGTGGTAGGCATCCAGCCCCCCTGGGTAAGGGTGGTAGTAGTGGTAGGCATCCAGCCCCCCTGGCTAAGGGTGGTAGTAGTGGTAGGCATCCAGCCCCCTGGGTGAGGGTGGTGGTGCGCATTTAGGCCCCTGTGTGCATATGTGGCATTGGTGATGGGCATCCCGCCCCTATGGTGCTGCTGTTGCTGGTGTAAGTATATTCAGCATCCCCGTGTGTGTGTGTGATGTGTCGTGTACGTGTTGTATGTGTTTTGTGGTTGGTGTCTGGCTTACCTTCTGCGCCGTACGCGTCCGTGCCTGTTCCGGTAGTAGATGTAGAATATTGGTATGATCGGGACGAAGGGATTCATGGTTGGTTCGTGTCGTTCGTCCTTCTCGTTGCTTCGCGTCGTCCTCGTCGCTTCGCCTCGTCCTCGTCGCTTCGCGTCGTCCTCGTCGGTGCCGTGTTCGTCTCGTAGCCGTGGATCGTGTTGTGCCGCGAATCGGAGCTTATGTGCGCCTCTCCCGGATGCTTTGACGTGCCGTGCGTAGCGACGGGTTCGGCGCGTACGGGAAGCGCATCGTACTTGTCCGGCCGGACGGGGCTGCATTTTCCCTTCCGTGCGACTCGATTCGGCGTTTCCGGATTCGCCTCGGTCGGAGAACAGGACCTGGTTTGGGTGAGTACGGCTCGGCCGGATTTTTTGCTGTTGTGCGCATCGTACTTGCTCGTTCGGTGTGCTGTACGGATCGGTCGGGAAACAGGCTTTCGCATGGCTTTTTTCCCGACCGAATGGTATTGGGTGCGCCTCCGACCGAGATCGGAATCGGCCCCTTAGTGTTTTAGTTCCGTAGCGGGTTGTGGGTTTATAGGGGAATAGGGTGGGAAGTAATTTAATTATTATTAATTAATTGATAATGTTTATTAATTAATATTTATGTATTTAATAATTTATATTGTTAATTGTGGTAATTAATTTAATATCAATGATTTATTAATTGGTTATTAATAATTATTTATTAATTGTTAAATATGTTAATTGTCTCATTTTTTAGAAGTGGATTGTGGGTTTATAGGAGAGTGGGGTGGGAAGTAATTTAATTATAATTAATTAATGTATGTTTTTTATTAATTAATATTTATGTTTTTAATATTTTATATTGTTAAATGTGGTTATTAATTTATTATTAAATATTTATTTGGATATTAATAATTATTAATTAATTATGTTAATTTTTTAAAGAGTGTGTTGTGCGTTGATGAGGGAGTAGGGTGGGAAGTAATTTAATTTTAATAAAAGTTTTATTTTTTTCTAGAATATTTATTTAAAGTTATTTTATAGTGTTAATTGTGTGAACTAATTTATTAGTGATTGTTTTTAATTTGCTTGTTAATTGTTATTAGTTAATTAATTAATTGTCAATTAATTATGTTAATTTTGTCATGTTTTACAATATTGGTGGTGTTGTTTATAGGGGAATATGGTGGGAGGTAAATCATTTTTGAATAATTAATTATTTGTTAATTAATGTTAATTATTTTGCTGGAGTGGGAATACTAAATTATTCCCCTCCGCTATCCAACATTTTCCCTACTGTTGCATTTGCTGGAGTGGGAATAGTAAATTATTCCCTTCCGCTATCCAACACTTTCCCTATTGTTGCACTCGCTGGAGTGGGAATATTAATTTTTACCCCCCGCTATTTAACACTTTCCCTACTGTTGCACTTACTGGAGTGGGAATAGTAATTTTTACCCACCCGCTATCCAACACTTTCCCTATTGTTGCACTCGCTGGAGTGGGAATAGTAATTTTTACCCACCCACTATCCAATACTTTCCCTACTGTTTCACTCACTGGAGTGGGAATAGTAATTTTTACCTACCTGCTATCCAACACTTTCTCTACTGTAGCACTCACTGGAGTGGGAAAAGTAATTTTAACCCCTGCGCTATCCAACACTTTCCCTACTGTTACACTCGGAGTGGGAATAGTAATTTTTACCCCTCCGCTATCCAACAGTTTCCCTACTTTTGTACTAAATTATTATTTAAAATGTAATTAATATTTTATATATTAAAATTATAATATATATTTTTTTATTTATAATATTTATGTTACAGGTGTTTGTGTATATATATTTAATTGTATTTTTGATATATTTCTAATATGTTATAATTAAATAAAAATATTATTTATTAATTATTTTAAAGTAAATATATATATATTAAATTGTAAATATGTATGTTTATTTTTTTTATTACATTTAATATTTATAATTTTTTACATTTACAAATAAATGAAAATAATTTATTTTCAAGTTAATAGTATTTTTTTCTTTATTTTACAATATTTTTTTAACCTTAAAAAACCCCAATATATTTAACTTCGATATTTTAAACAACGATATTTTTTTCTTGATATTTTTGTTCTTACCATGTTGTAGATAGGATGTCGATATTCTGGACATCGATATTCTTGACACGATATTCTGGTAGGTCGATATTGTTGTCGTCGATATTATGTCAGTGATCCAACTGGCAGATACTACTGAACTTAATTTAACTAAAGGCAGCCGAACAACAGTGAGCATGATTAATTAATTAATTATTTGGATTAAGTAGGGGAGAATGTTTTCTATGAATCCATGACTGGGAAGCCAGCGACATCCTCAAATTGAATGGGGGGAGAAAAACGAAATCCTAATTGTAGGTAACAGGCTCACACCCTGGACAAATGATCTCTGGCCAGGCTCTGTGGGCTCCTTCCCAGCCTCTGTAGTCTCAGCAAACAATCTTAGCAAGCTCTTCGTTCACAAACTTAGGGCCTCATTTACAAGGAACTGATGCTTCAGCATCGATGCGTTAATTTCCTTGCACCTGCGTCAAATGCTCTTGCGACACCATGGATGCGCTGCATTTACAATACAGGGCTCTATAGCCGAAGGATTAACAGATGCGTAAACAATTCTGACGCATCTGTTGGCGCAAAAGTGGTGCATTGCTGGAGCTAGTCGTAAGACTGACGCAACTCCAGCAATGCGTCAGAACATATAGGCGGGTTCCATTGTAAAAGCCCTGCTTCAAACCTCGTGCCTCGTCTGAGCAGGCGTAGGGATGTTGACACAGTCAAGTCATAGAGTGGCGCAGTGAAACACCTAAAGACCATCCTTTTCTGTTTCTGATTTTGTTCTTGTCCATCAGTTTTTCCTGTTGCCTGTCCGAAGCGCAGAGATACCCCTTCGGGGGTCGATTGAGGCGCTATATAAATAAATAAAATAAATAAATAAATAAATAAAATGTTGTAAATTTCACAGCGCCACTTCTACGTGGCTTTCTGCGTGGGAACGCCTACCCTGCATACATTATACCTGGCGCAGGAATAATGTGACACAGGGCTCTACAAACTGACGCATTGGACCCAATGCGTCACTTTATAGATATGGAGCAGTGTGGCGCACTGATTGCACCCCTGCTGCGTCAAGAAAAGTAACGCAGCTGCAGCGGAAGGGGCTTGTGAATGAGGCCCACAGTTTTAACATCCAAATTCTGAAAGTGTGACACTCTTGCTTTCTCTTATTGCGCATTCTAAGAAAAATCCTTCCTTTATTGATTAGTTATGATGAGCAGATATGGGGAGGCACAACTTTGTTCAGCATAGATTGTGGAGATGCTGTGTACCTTGGCATGCCAAAAGCCTCAATCAGGAAGCTCCAAGGACTTCAATATCTGGCCCTAAGTGTGGAATCAGCCTTAAGAAATGTGATCATGTCTCAATGGCTCGTCGGTCACTACACTGGTTTCCTGTAAAGCGGGACATCTTTAAAGTTCTCTTTTTTCCCACCATGCTTCTATTGCACTGACCCGATATGCTTGAAAGACCTGTTGACGCCTCATATGTCATCCAGAAAACTACGCACCTCCAACTACTCCCTTCTGAAAATTTCCCATGCTCACCAAGCTGGATGTGGCGGACAATCCTTCTAATGCCTTGGCCTTAAGCTCTTTAATGAGCTACAACTACACCTGCACCTCCTCAGTAACTTCTGTTTTTAAAGGGTCCCTAAAATGCATATAATCTGATACCAAACTTTATGTGGAAATGTTGGACAAGTAGGCACTCCAGCTGCACAACTAGGAGGAAAACATGATATATCTGCTTGAGGGATTGAGGTCATGCTTGTGTGCATCACATTCACTCACCTAATAAAACCCTATTAAAATGTGCTGGATGAGATATTCTCCAGCCTCTATAAATATGAGAGTAGGGACATTACCAAGTAAGACGCCTAATTGGGACATACGGATATTGCCTCATAGGACTGTCATTAACCTTTTTGCCAAATGGAGCCAGAGCTAAAGTGGATGCGAATGGTTGTTAGCACCTATGCTCCCCATATTGCAGACAGTCTTATACTGCACAATTGCGACTTTACAGGGTGGGTAACAGCACCTAGAAAAATACCCCTTTGTTTCCAGTCACAAATTTCACCTCAAAGGAGGTGAAATTTATGAGCAGTCACCGGCACAAAATTTGCGAAGAAAATTAGGGAAAGGGCTCTACATATTAGTCTCTATTGTGTATTGTGTTGGTATGGCAAAACAAATGGATTGTAATGTTTTCTGTAATTCTGGACTTGGCATTTCCCTGTGTGTGTGGGTGTCAGAACCGGGCAACTAGAAATCACTCCCTAGCCGGGATTTGAGGATCCACATGGGGAATGACATGGTGTAACAATATTACAGTGTCAGCCAGCCAAGATCTTTTGATTTTACTAACATTTGTCAGCTAGCACTCTTCATTCATTGGTCTGTTAGTGTGTCATTCACATTTTTGCTCCACTCACTACAGCATAAGGCGTGGGGCAATGGGTTAGTCCTCTTCAGTCACTGGCTAAATTCACTGTTAATGACGGCCTTCTGAGCTTTCGCGAGTAGAACATCTACACACAAAGAAGTTCCCTTAAGTGCCAGGGATTACTTTGGAAATCTGTGTTTATTGCGACAAAAAAAGATTTTTGCTTTTAGATCATTTTTTAGGTGTTGCCTAGGCAGCAGTTTCGCTGTTTCTTTGAGACATGCTGTATTCAGGATATTAAGAAAAAAGGGGGGGTGTCCTAGCCGTCACATTCAAATGCTGCTAAACCAATTTAACAGACTAAAGGCCATCAATTCAATTGATATGGGCTACCCTCATCGCCGCCACCGACGACATCAGGATCCTGCTGGACAACGGTGAGACCGCAGCCCTCATCCTGCTGGACCTCTCCGCCGCCTTCGACACTGTCTGCCACCGCACTCTACGCGCACGCCTCCACGACGCAGGGATCCGAGACAAGGCCCTGGAATGGGCCACCTCCTTCCTCGCCGGCAGAACCCAGAGAGTCCGCCTCCCACCATTCCGATCCGAAGCCTCCGAGATCATCTGCGGCGTACCCCAGGGATCATCCCTCAGCCCAACACTGTTCAACATCTACATGGCCCCGCTCGCACGCATCGCCAGACAGCACGACCTCAACATAATCTCCTACGCCGACGACACTCAACTGATCCTCTCCCTCACCAAGGACCCCTCGCCGCCAAATCCAACCTCCATGAAGGAATGAAGGCCGTCGCCGATTGGATGAAGATCAGCCGACTAAAACTGAACACGGACAAGACAGAGGTCCTCATCCTCTGCTCCAACCCCTCAGCCTGGGACGACTCCTGGTGGCCAACGACACTAGGAGCAGCCCCGACACCCACCGACCACGCACGCAACCTGTGAGTCATCCTCGACTCAACGCTCTCCATGGCCAAGCAAGTCAACGCAGTCTCCTCCTCCTGCTTCAACACCCTCCGCATGCTTCGCAAGATCTACAGGTGGATCCCGACAGATACAAGAAGAACAGTCACCCAGTCCCTCGTCAGTAGCAGACTTGACTATGGGAAAGCCCTCTACGCGGGAGCCCCGGCCAAGCTCATCAAGCGTCTGCAACGCATACAAAACGCCTCCGCACGCCTGATCCTCGATGTACCACGCCACAGCCACATCACCCCCCACCTGAGGAACCTGCACTGGCTCCCCGTCGACAGGAGAATCTCCTTCAAACTCCTCATCCACGCACACAAGGCACTCCACAAGACTGGCCCAGCCTACCTCAACAGACGACTCCTCTTCTACGTCCCCAACCGCCAGCTCCGCTCCGCCGACCTCTCCCTCGCCACCGTCCCTCGCATTCGAAGAACTACCACCGGCGGCAGATCCTTCTCCCACCTCGCCGCCAAGACCTGGAACACCCTTCCACTAAGCCTACGACAGACCCAAGACCTGCTGACCTTCAGAAGGCTACTCAAGACCTGGTTGTTCGACCAGTAGCAGCACCCCCCCCCCCTTTTTTCTCCCCAGCGCCTTGAGACCCTCGCGGGTAAGTAGTGCGCTCTACAAATTCTGTGATTGATTGATTGATTGAAGCATTTATTTGCTACTTCGTTCAGTACACTTTACTCCACATTTAATCCCGGGTCAGGTAAGTGCGGATACGTTTCAGTCAAGAGCAAATTATACATATTAAGGCAACAAATAAGACATACAGACTTTGTGATGAAGTAATGTGATGTAACAAACAATACATGAAGCGTGATACATAACAACAATTATCTAAACATTATATCACCAGTCTTAGTTCACAAACAGAGCAGCTACTAGGACAACCTTTAGCATCCACATTGTGTAACTAATTCAAGAAGCTGCTACCCACGGGGAAAAGAGACATTAGGCCCAGTAGTGAGAAAATTCAAATAACATTTCTACTGGGGGGACACCTAATTAAAAGCTAAAGTCCCCGCGTTGTGTAATGCCGACGCGTTTTGATTCCCAAGGTGGTTTGTGGGATTCTCTTCAGGGCGTGGACTGGTTTATCTGATTGAATAGAGAAATAAATTTGCACGCTGCAGGCGAGAAGAGGCCGGTTAAAATGTGGATGGCACGATTTGCGCCAGACGGGCGGTGCTTTTACAAAAGGTATTAGAATGCTTGCTGTCGGTTAAATGGAAACCTAGTTGTACTTTGGTTTGACGACTTTCGCCATGTCTGCGATGTTTTCTTTGATGCTTCCTTTCAGCTCTCAGTCGGTTCAATAGCTGAACATATAACTTGAACATCGCCGCTCTGCTGCAAATTTCACAAAGCGGTAAAAAGAGTTGCTTCCTTTAAAGTTCGCACAGAAACGGACCGCATCGGTCTCATTGCAATCGGCTGTGAAGGTCATCTAATGGTGTCTCATTCCCAGTTTCTCTCTCCCGATTGCAAAGAGACGCGATGCGGTCTGTTTCTGTGCAAGCACGGCCTGTTTTATGGCACAGGCTATGATTACAGTATCCTGCGAATCATGCTGCACATGCCAACAGCAGACCTGCCAACTCACAAGGTGCCACAGTGTGACGCACAATATCAGCTCCTTACACACGGTCACCCGGTGAGCAGCCAATATCACACTGTAGCAGGGAAAACCTGCTGAAAACCACTGTAAACAGTGGATTTTTAGCTCGCTTTCATAGGCTTTGAACCGCCAACGTCCATTAAGGGAGGTGAAAACAACCCAGGACATCAGCACCAGCCTCAATAAGTCTTTTTTCTTTTCTTTGGAGGATGGGGTTTGGGATGGGACTGGGGCAAAAGTGCCTTTCAGGTACTTCTCGGCACAAGGCCCCAACCCCTCCAAGGCCCCGCCATCTCCTTACACTGTTAATGTTTTGTTTGAGTTGGCAGGTCTGCAACAGCCAATCGCATGTTGCAGGGCCTCATCAAGAAGTGGAGCCTCTGGAAATGTGCCCCGCCTGCTCCCTCTTCTGATGCAGGTGAACTGGGGAATGTTTCCCAATGCTTGGTGTGAGATACCAGAAGTCCTGAGGAAGAAGCCTGACCCCAGAGAGGCAAGATTTGGGCACCGAAACATGTTGTCATAAAAGAGAAGTGGGGTCCATTGTTCTGCCCGGCTGTTTTTAATATTGCAGTAGGAAGACACCAGTAAAAAGCATTTTAACTCACCCACATACAAATCTAAAGAAAGGTCTGACAGTTTAACAAAGGGAGAACATAAATGTCGAAATAAGGGACAACACACCCAATCTAGGGAGCCCATATTTAGAAGACAGTACAGCCAGTGAAGTGGAGTACTCTCAGATGCTTCACATTACTAAATGTCTAATTTATTGATGAAGCATACCACACTCCACACTAGACAGATGAGAATTCATCATCCTTTAATAGTACATGAATGTATGGTAAGTCCATAACAAGTTTGGCCAGTTTTTCCAGGGGTTTTGTACTTGTATCTTTATGTCTATGCATGGAAAGCATCGAACAGCCCTTTAACACCCCTCACTCCATTTTTAGTGTGTTAGCTACCTGTGTTGCACCTGTCTTGTATGGGTGAGAGAGTTGTGTAATGTTCCTTCTGTTATTGCCTCCTCGCCTTTCTTGTTCATTGTGTTAGGGAAGGTTGCACACCTGCTTTCCATGTTGGACATTTATTGTATTGTGAAGCTTGGTATAACGCATTCTACTACACAAAAGACAAAACCATTTGCATTGCCAATGCTTGTTTTGTACGGAAGGGAGGGGAAAATTATGTGGCAGGGTGACTAAATTGTGAACAAGAAAAGGCAAATTAGGTTGTGAAATGCTGCACATTTCTTCACTCTTTTCTCATTTTACATGTTATCACTACGTGGTCCAAGGTTTCACCATATTAACACATATATACAGCGATCAGCATCTGAATGGTGACCTGCCGCTGGGCGACAAAAGGCCTGCCACTCAGCTGCAACATGTGTGGTAATGTTTTGTTTTTTTACTTTTCATCCGTTTAAACTAGAAACAACATTTTCTTTGGTTAAAATCGGCAAATTATGGAGAACATGGTGGATTACGTAGAAAGTACAGCAAATCCATAATTATGTGGAAAACAACGTGGTCGCAGAATTGCATATTTCCAGTGATCCTAGTTTAATGCTTGATGTGAGTGAAATCTAGCAAAATATGTGAGCAGAATTAATATTTTAGTTTTACGTGTGAAATACGCAGTTTTGAGATGGACTAGATGACTTTGTAAAATTGTAAAAGATAGTTGACAAATTGTGCCATGCCACATAACAATTTTTGCCAAATCTGCCTTTTTAGTCAACATCATTTTGCATACTGGGATTTTGAGCCAGTAACAAACAAGTTTAAAGCAAAACACAAGCTCCACAATGCCTGAAAAGCTGGGAATGACTGACAGTATCATATGTTGTAATGCCACTTAACAGACTTGTGCAATTGAAAATAAAATGTAGCTCCTGACTTTCTGCCTTTCTTTCTTGTAGGCAGCAATCATCCAGTGGATGAGAGGGCTGAGATTGAATTTCGGATGCAAATACGAGCATATCCCTACTAATGGGCTAACATTAACATTCATTGGGAAATCAGCAAGTTAAATACGATATTATCTCCCAGACCAATGTGAGCAGCAGCAGCTGGGCAGCGGCGGCTCCTCCGCTATGGCGGAGGAGCGTCGCCTCACCTGCCGAAAAAATGAAAAATAAAACAATAACAAACTCTTGTTTACAGGCCTTAGGGGGAGTGTTGGGCCCTGCTCTTCAGTGCGTATGACGGTATGGTCGAAAGTCTCAGGTCAGTCAAACTATCGTGTGCACTGAAGCTCTCTCCAACCCCAGCTGTGTTGCTGGGTTGGAGCGAGCAGGCACAGGCTCCCAGTCTAACTAGGAGCACAAATCATCGACGCTCAGGCGTATCCTGACGCTGCTTTCAGCAGAATGAAAGCAGCATCAGGATTGGCTGCAGTGCACTCTGGGAGCCTGCGCCTGCAGGAGAGGGGCGCGATGCAGCGAGCAGGTAAGTGTTTGTTTTATTTATTTTTTATTTGTTTCCCCCTTCCGTCCTCCCCTCCCTATTCCCCACCTCACCCCTGCAGAGATACAAAGGAAAAGACAATCTGCTGGGGCCTGCTTCCCAAGAGGAGTTTGGTGTGATTTACTTGGAGCATCTGGTCACCAACGTTATGCAGCCTGCCTTGATCAGGTGCAGCACGGGCTGCAGGTGCTGCACCGAAAGGGCAGCAGTGCAGTATCACATTACCCGAGTGCTGTAAAGGAATTCGCCTATGCGCAGCAACATTGTCTCTGCCTTCCAAAGAGCATCTTCTTGCTCCTGTTGATGTTCACCTAGTGAAAACTGTCCTTTCACTGTGGAAAGTTCATAAAGTTAATCATTTTTTAAACGGTGTTTTAGCCATTGCACAATAAGAACGTTTAAACATGTATTTGCCTTAAGTAAATGCAGCTCTAAGCAGGATCACACGAATAACCAACCCTACACGCCCCTCTTCACACTAATAAGCTACAGGGTCAAAGTGCAGAAATTCATTATTTAGTTATCCATGTTCAATTTTCCGCCTAGTAATAAAGTATCCATTAACTAAGGACACTTAACGGTCCAAGTTCTTGACTGTTGAAAATAACGTTGATGGCACAGTTAGCAGACCTCCCAAACCTTTACAAAAACAATAGTCTCTAAAGATGGCTTTGAGCAACACTACAGTCAGAGGACCACAGAGGTCTCTGGTCCAATAAAAAAATGTGTATGTACTAGTGTGTGACATTTGTAAAGCTGTGTAAGAGGTAGGGGAAATGACAATAGAGTGTTGGACCACAGTTTTGGGTGGAAAAGGGTGCAGAGGCTGGGCTACAAAAGAGAAGGTAAGCTGAGAAGAGCCGCAAAGAATCACACATTTCCTCCCACTCTATACACTTTCATTCAACAGAAATTTACAATGTGGCCCAATCCTAAACAAAGTGAATCATTTCAAGTTCCATACATTTTCCGTGGTATTTTTCCGAGTTAAGGTTCATGCTTAGATCACGTGTTACTTCATGAAACATAAACACACATTAACATACAAGGAGATCCTGGGGATAAACTAGTCAAAATCCTACATTTTTCCTTTTAACCCAGGGTATACTTTGCCGACTCTTTCAAGACATTTTGATATTTGGGCATTAACGTTTACCATGCTCCAGTTGATGTTCAGGATAGAAATCTGGGTAGGGCAGTTTGGGGTCTTAGAGCATAGATTGAATTCTGGAAGCCAGTGCCACTATCTGTAATGGGACGAATAGCAATTGTTAAAATACTGATTCTCCATAGTTTCTATATAATTTCAGACACTCTGTAGTCAAGCAGGGCTAGAGACTGGCACGGAGTTGCCTTCTCAATTTAGAAACTGCCCATAGAAGCAGGTGGGACAGAACTCTGATCTGTAGAAATATTATTTAGCCGTACAATTACATTGGGTATCCAGGTGGTTATTTTCTCATTCTCTGGGCAAAGCGGGCTTTGAAGAGGAGAGATGCATTGATGGTACCTTGCAGAGACCTATGTTCCCTATGAAGCAACTGCCTGTCCAACTGCCCACTCATTTGTGGACTACACTTACCTGCCTGAAACACAGTTATGGACTCATCAACAGGTACTTCCCAAATTCCCAGCCATTCCACTACTTGGCCTTCCCACGGACATGTGCTGGTTGAAAACTCACCAGCTCCGACCTTGGACTGAAAAGGGGTGTAACTGCGGCAGGAGGCTTATTTGCTAGTAGGGTGTTAATGGACTTTGACATATTTGCAGAAGATTGCAACATCCCCAGAGGGCAATTCCTTAATTATGGACAAATAAAACATGCACTGTGGGAACTATGGTTTACTGAATTATCTTAACCACCTGTATGCAAAGTTATTGAAAAATTGTACACTATGGGAGATGGTAAAAGACGGCTGTGCAGACCACGCGTACATCACATGGAGGTGACCCGTGCTACACTCCGCACACAATGGGAATCAGATATTGTCAGGCTCCTAAATGACTCAGAATGGGAAAAATAGTCATTTATCTGAGTAAAGTGTTGCACAATGTGTGATTTAAATATCGAGCAATACATTTCTAAAGCTTATGGCTGCTCATGTGTAGTGAAGGTTAAGACAACAAAAGCCTAAAAGAGCCAGGTTTTTATCAATCTTCAGAAATCGAGAAGAGAGGTGCAGGCTCAAATTTAAACAGGGAGAGAGTTCCATCATGTAGGACCAAGAACAGCAAAGGATATTTCTTCCTCCCTGTTTTACACGTTTATAACGAGATACAGCAGTTAGGAGCTGATTACCAGAGGGACGGGACTGCTTAGGAGAATACCAATGCACCAATGCTCTGGTAGAAGAAGGGCCACACCATACAAAGCCCTGTGCATAAAGCATAAATCTTTTAAATGGATACACTTCTCTACTGTAAGCCAGGGAAGAGACTGAAGCTAGGAGGTGACTGACTGAGATAGGCCGAAGGACGTGGCAGAGCAGCCGTTCCACAAAATGTTTTGCAATCTGAAGTCTCTTTAATATGGTTTTGGGGACACCTAGATAGAGCACATTGCCATAATCTAGCCTGGATATAATCAAGGCATGAACCACCGTTTTCTGATCAGAAATAGAGAGGAGCTCAAGACTTTTTGTCATGCTTTTAAGTAACCAGAAGAAGTGGGCCACAATTTTAGATGTTTGTACAGCCATGAGAAGGCGCTGGTCCAACCAGAAGCCCAAGGCGCTGGTCCAACCAGAAGCCCAGGCTCTTGACTGCTTTGCAAGGAAGTGGGGAGAGGCCCAAGATCAGCGGGCCACCAATGTGAACCCCAGAACTGGGGCTATTTGCCCACTACCAACATCACGGTCTTATCACCATTCAGCTTCAGAAAATGAAGTTTCATCCCTCTTGAAACTTCCTTAAGGCAGAGGCGGAAATTGGTTGCGTTATCCCCATTCTCTGCATTGAGCATTACGATGAGTATTATCAGCATACATGAAAAGTGAAAGACCATGGCTGCCAGCTAGATCACCCAGGGGTTTACCATATATGTTAAAGAGAGTAGGGCTCAATCAAGTGCCCTTCAGCACACCACATGGAAAAAAATATAGATGACTCATGAGCCTTAGCAAAGACTTGAAAGGTATGATCACGCAAACATGATAATAACCAGGAGAGGGCAGAGTCCTTAAAGCCAATATCTGACAGTCTCTGCATTAGGACCGGATGAGCTACTGTATCAAAAACAAAACTGAGGTCTAGGAGAATGACAGCAGCAGTGCCCCCCAAATCAAGTTGTTTCCTAAGATGTTCAATTAACTGCACCCAAAAGGCCACATTCCGTACTGAAACTGGACGAAATCCAGACTGCGAGAGGTGCAGCACACTGGAGGTCTCCAAATAGCAAGACAGCTGGGCATTGACATGCTTTTCTATAATTTTGGCACAGATAGAAATTGGGCAATAATTAGTCCAAGTTTCAGGATCCAAGACAGGCTTTTTAAGTAGAGGAACAAGCATGGCATGCTTCTATAATGAAGGAACTCTACCTTCCATCAAAGAAGTATTCAGAAGCGACAGAAGTTGGGGATTTTCACAAGGGGATCCTGATTTAATAACGTCTAGAAGGGATACAAGTGCGGTTAGATCTAGAGGCTTAAACTTCGGTAAGCTAGCCTAAAAATCATGACACGCATCCAATCTCTGGGAGCTGCTCATGACCAATCTCTACCCAGGTTGTCCCAAAACAGCCAGAAAGGAGTAGATATTGGCTATCTCATCATGAAAGGATTTTGAAATCTCCTCACAATTGGACAAGGAGAGGTCACCTGAGGCTGAAACTTGCGCAGGAACTAACAAGGTTTGACAATCCCAAAAAGCTCTTTAGAAGAGTTTTGAGGAGTAGAGATTTTCTTGGAATAGTAGTCCACTCCAACTCTAAGTCAGGCTTTAAAATACAATTGAGCAGCTACCTTTATTTTAGCTTTGGCTTCCGTACCATATGTTTTATGCCATATGCGTTCTAACTGCTTGCACTTTTTCTTAAGTAGCAGTAGGGAATCGGTGAACCATGGAGCGGGCATACGATGTCTTTTAGTACCTCGTACTTTGAGTGGCAGGACCCTATCAAAGGTAGTGCTAATCCAAGAGTCAAGAGCAACAGCGTTATCATACAGAGAGCCAGTGATGTTCGGACGTTCTTTCTGTAGATAGGCACTCAAAATATCAGCATTTAATTTGGTCCAAGGACGATAGCTCCTAATCGAAGGTAAAATGGATTGTACTGCCCCTTTAATTTGAAGTGATATATGAATTGCATAGTGATCTGTCCAATATAGAGTCATAGGATTCGCCACTACAAGAGAAGCTTAATTAGAACAAGCATTTGCAATGCAATAGGTCTCACATTGCTGAAAGTTTGAGCTATTGGCGTTGCATACGTGAATGTGGTGTCGCATTCTAGTCTTTCCACCACGTGATTACCGCTAGGCATTGTGGGGGCGGAACTTTGCGGCATTGTACGTTGCAACCGCCGCAGTTGCGCTCTCCCTCTTCAATAAAGAAGATTCTTTGCACCCACGTTGTTCTTGCAGTTCTTCAGCGTGCGCTTACACTACAATTTGGCGACGGTGGCCCGGTATCGACAAGGACATCGAAAAGAACGTTAGAGCGTGTGGACATTGCGCTAATGCGGACAAATCTCTAACCATGTTAAGACCTCCTTTAGGGAAGTGCAGTAACCCTGACAATCCGTGGGAAGAACTTTCTATCGACATACTGGGCCCCATTTGAGACTCATGGGGCATACCCAAATACGTCATAGTCCTTATTGACAGATATTCTAAATGGCCTGAAGTGGAGATAAGTGAGAAAACGGATTCAGATACAGTCATATCCTTCCTAACAAACGCATTCTTGAGAGAGGGTATCCCCAAGAGTTTTACGTGCGATAATAGTCCCCAATTCACATCGGAGAAATGGACGAATTTCCTCAGCAGAAATGGGATTAAAGCCAAACACACCCCAGTATACCATCCCGCTGGAAATGGCTTAGCTGAACATTTCAATCGTGTTATTATGGGCTCGGTTCAAGCTGCCATAAATGCAGGAAAAAATTGGGAAGCGGAGATAAAGAAAACAGTTTGGGCGTATCGCATAACACCTACTGTAACAGGGTACAGTCCCTTTAAAATTCTACGTGGAAGAGAACCTTACACCAGAGACAATATTGTGTGGATGAACCTCAAACTACAAAGTAAGTGGTCTCCTTCAGTAGTTAGAAGCAATCTGGATAAAGCACAAAAAGTTTACAAGGAGTACTTTGACAAAAAGCACGGGGTAAAAGACATCTCCCTGAAAACGGGGGATTGGGTCAGAGTCAAGTTGGGCACTTTGAGCAAGAAAGGAAACAGCAAGTTTAGTAACCCTCTGCAAGTCAAGGAACTTTACACAAGATCTGCAATGTTGAGTGATGGAAAAATATGGTCACTAGCAAGAATGGCTAAGTGCAATAAAGTCTTATGGTGGAACAAGGACAATGATCTCACAGATGCAAGGGACGAGTGGTTGTGGAGTGAGTTAGGAAGTCATGGACTTGTTGATAACGACATGGAACATGTAAGAGGTGGCGCACAGAGTGACACTTGTGACTCTAGAGGAACTAATAACTCTGTCAGTATCCATAGTGCCCCTTATCATGACTTGGATGAAAATGACAATTCAGACAGCACTCTGGGCTCTACCATCTCACATCCTAGGGAAGTAGAGGGATATCAAGATGGGTCAGATTCTCAGGAGGAGGATGTACACATGCCCCCTGTCCCTCATACTTGCACCCGTACAGGCAGGCCAGTGGTGTTACCAAAAAAAATGAAGAATTTGATATGCAACCAACTTGAGCTGTTAAGTCCCCCACTTATGGTTTCTCTCGGGTGGTGGCCTCTGCTATTTAAACTTATCACCCTGTTCCCCTTTCCCCTTCCCCCCCCTTGGGGGTTTTTAGTGTTCACTATTTATTCTAGACTATTTGTTCTGCTAGTATTTATTACTGTTATTTATTCTAGACTATGTGTCTTCTAGTATTTATTTCCAGTTATTTATTATGATGTATTTATTGGGTACCTTACTCATTTTACACCTCTTTATATGTATTTATCTTAGAAGCGTTTCATATCATCCTTATATTATGTATAGCACTGATCAGTATTATATTGTCTTTTAAATTGCTCGACTGTTATTTATACTTTTAAGTATTTAAATGTCCTAGCATATATGTTTATGGTGGCCTCCTTACATTGTGCCTTCTGTTGCAAAGGGGGAAGATGTGTGGTGTCGCATTCTAGTCTTTCCACCACGCGATTACCGCTAGGCATTGTGGGGGCGGAACGTTGCGGCATTGTACGTTGCAACCGCCGCAGTTGCGCTCTCCCTCTTCAATAAAGAAGATTCTTCGCACCCACGTTGTTCTTGCAGTTCTTCAGCGTGCGCTTACACTACACTGAATAGCTCAAACTTTCAGTAATGCGGGAGCTATTGCATTTCAAAGCAATCGTGGCACTCATGCTTTAGCTGTAAACATCCTAACCTAAAGGACGGGTGCCGCGATTGATAGAAAAGTAAACTAGAAAAAAAATGGCACCCACACGCTTTTTTTCTCTTTATTTACTTTTTTTTCCACAATCGCTGCATTCAGGCTTTAGCGTTAAACATCTTAAGTTAAAGGGCGGGTGCCGCGATTGGTTAAAAAAGTAAAGAAATTGAACAAAATATATTTTTTCTATTCCTTTACTTTTGAAGCAATCGCGGCACCCGCGCTTTAGCTTAAGATGTTTAACACTAAAGTGCGAGTGCCGCGATTATAACCAAAGTAAATAAAGAGAAAACAAGCGGCAGGAAAGCATATGGTACCTGTAGGACTAAAAACTCATTAAAGAAAGTAGTGCTTACAGAGTTAAAAAGACTGTACCATGTAACAACCGAAGTAAAGGGGCCAGTAGCCATGGGAGGTTACAAATGAAGACAAGGCTGTGCTAAGAAGGGACTAACAAGCCTATTAAGGAATCAGAAGCCAGCATTTATGACAGACAAAGACACAAGCCAATGAAAAATATTGGCTGGACAGTGGGCGGGGCTTCTCTCATGTACTGAACTACAACAGATCGCCAAAGCAGCGCTTGCGCGCTGGCTCAGGCTCGACCTAAAAAACTGGGTCGAGTGTGCCCTGCAGAATATGCTGAAGAATGCACTAAAGGCAATTAGCCAATGATGCAAAGGTCTTCAGACAAGGTGGTAGCCACACCGCTGTTTGGATCATCAAAATGAATGTTAACATCACCTAAAATGGTGAAGTTAGCAAAATTCAAGACAAATGGAGAGATGGTCTCAATTATTGCTGCGGCCCAGCTACTCGCAGGACCCGGGTGGGCGGTATATTAGGGCTCCTGAGATGGTGAATTGCTCAGATAATTGAAGTTGGAATATTAAACCTTCACAATCAGGTTACCTTTAAAGGTTCAGTGTAACAGTTAAATATAGATTTAAAAATAACAGCAATTCGACCTCTTTCCCCACCACTGCGATCTTGTCTTACAATTCTATAGTGTTCTGGAACAGCCTGAGCAATGTCAGGCATAGATGATTTACTAAGCCAAGTTTTGGTGAGAAACAAGGCAGCATACTCCTGCTCCTTAAAAAGCTCTGCAATTTCCAGAGAATGTTTAGCTAACGAACGACAGTTCACAGATATGAATCGAAGGTCCAGAGAACTGTTGGTTAAAACTGCGGGCGACGCCGTCCTGTGCAATCCAATTTAACATTCTTAACAGGACCTCCTTAAAATCTAACAGGATTGTTAGATTTAGATTTACAAATACGGATTTAGATTTTATTCTGATGCTCTTTCAGGTTGCCCCCAATGTTTCATTGATCAAGCTGATTTTGTTCATATGATTTGGTCTTGCGATGCATTGACGTTGTACTGGGATGAAATTACTACTGAGCTGTCTGGAGTTACGGGATTCGGTGTCGTTAATACACTCGAGACCTGTGTGCTGGGTCACTTTATGTGTCCATGGACATACAAATCACCTGAGATGTTTGTACACCTTGCATTCCTTTTAGCAAAACATGTTACAATGAATTGGAAAAATGCCACTCCCCCCCCCCCCCCAACCCCACTACAACAAAATTGTATACTGTTGAATATGTCAAATGGCTGGAGACAGAAAGTGCACACCTGCACAGGGAAGAACGAGTGGGACTAAGAAAGATCTTTATTACACACAAATGGGATGCAAGACAAAAGTTTTAAAATCACATGGTAAAGATGATGGACGTCCCCTGTAGATTCCACTGACTACTAATGGATATTTCTGACTGTGACATATATATATATATATATTTATATATATATATATATATATGAGCCAGTTGTCTTTTCTCTTGTGGTCTTTGGAAAGGTTGGTGAGGAGTTATAACAAAAGAACTGTTTGTACCTTTGAAACATATTGCATATCCAAAATAAGGAAAAAAGTACACTTGACCGTACATTTTATTGTAGAACAATAAAAGTAATTGAAGTTCTATTTGCAGTTTCTATGCTGAGCATATGGAAAAATATATTGGTCTGTAAATGTTGAACTGTGCTGCTAAAAATGTTTTTTTTAAAACCTATAAGGATATCAATGAATTTCCTAGCAGGCCAGTGCCTTGATAAGACCAGAAATACCGGGCTCACAGACTAAGGTGTAAGTCTCATATGACATGATTGACTTTTCCCAAGCCTTTTGGGTCGGATTATCCTTCAGCCAGTGTCATCAAAATTACTTGGAACAATTTGTTAGCTTTGACATGCCATTGTGGTGCTCTAGCGCCAGAGGGGGCGTGGGGTGCTATTAAACTAGTATTGCATGAGCAGGGCATAGGCTTGTAAGTTATAGTACACCTCACATTTCCAGCTTCTGCAGAAGACTATGGGCCTGATTTATTTTTTGGCGGTTGGGCCGTCCTCCCCAAAGCAAGGGCGTATTTTACTCTGTCGCCCTCGCAGAGGTCCAGACTGTCAAATTTATAAATGTCCATTTGGCGTCAAATATCACAGAGCTGAAGGGTAAATTAAAAAAAAAATTCCATATACACAACCCCAAAGTGGGTTTTGTTTTCAAATATGAAAAAAATACAATTCCTGTGTCGCCATGGGAGTTAGCTTCCATGGCGAGGGTGGTATTTTGTAGTTTTTATTGTCCCTTGCTGCCACGGTTTTCCGCACGGTGACGGGCAGAAAAAACTGACCAGTATGTCCGCCTATTAAATTAGGTAGGGGGACGTACATGTCAACCAGCAACGGCCATTACTCCGTCAGATGAGTCTAACCACGGCAGAGATGGAGTAGTCTCCACCTTTGTTACACCTCTGTCTGCTTTCAAATCTGGGGGGCGGACCATTGTGTTAATGGGAAGGGTACCCTCACCGTTGTGAAAGAGTAGAGTACCCTTTCCGCCAACATATAAATCTGGTCCTGTCTTACTCTGAATCATCTACAATGTGCTTAGGCGTAGGCACAGTGCACTCATCCTGTCATATGTAAAGCTTTGCATGGCAAAATAAAATGAAAGCTTTACTCTGGCATTAATCTTGTATCAAAAATAATGTTTTACAAAAATAACCGGCGATTTTTTTTTATAAAATACAAAAATGAACAAGCAAGCCGCCTTTCTGAATACAAATAACATGGTACAGTAGCGAAATTGCATGTCACCTAATAGAAGAGCTAATGCAAAAATGTATGGAACCAAACGAATTCATCCCGAGTGTACGTTTCACTATATTAAAGTCAAACTACTGCTTTCGTCAATCCATGTTTTATGTAGCTGTGTCACAAGTTTTGCTATTACTGCACATAACAAGCTTTGGTATTTACAAAGTAGTCAGTACTTAAACATGCTAGGCTACGCTTCACAACTATTCTGTGACCCGGAAGTGAAACAGATTCCAGCAACGAACTCTTCCGCGATGCAATGAGGACCTTTTCGTTAAAGGCCGCTAATGGCGGTTGTTGCGATATGGGGAGAGGAGCTGCACTTTGTAAGGTCAGTCAGTGCTGTCTATGCAGTGGGGTTGGTATGGTGTGCGA
Source organism: Calotriton arnoldi (assembly GCA_963921515.1). Classification (NCBI taxonomy): domain Eukaryota; kingdom Metazoa; phylum Chordata; class Amphibia; order Caudata; family Salamandridae; genus Calotriton; species Calotriton arnoldi. The sequence goes on from CAWUFW010001186.1 coordinate 234,270, forward strand.
TGTGTCCCGAATCCTTGGTGAGGTGACAGACTGACACCTCTGTGTGTCCCAGCTGGCCTAACAGTGGGCAATAAGACGGTGGCTGTTAGTGCTGCACTGCCTGCACATATGTAAAGGAAGGATCGCTGGAGTCTTCACCTGTGACCAGCCAAAAGAGGAACCCTCACTGTTGCTTTATTTCACAGTTCAAACCGCGGCCCATGACACGCCTCTGGCTACGCCACTGATTGCCCTTGGGTTTCCATGGCAATCACTCTCCCTCAAAGGAAATTTGGCTGTGCATTGGGAGAGACATTTTGGGCAGGTTGGTCTCCAGACACGTGGCGCGAGTGGGCCATTCCGCTGTTAGAACTCGAGGTCTCTGCACTGAGCGGACCACCCGGGCTCCCTTTAGGTTCCCAGACGTCAGCACGAAACTCCTCTAAATTAATGGGGGGGAACCGCTGGTGGTTCAGCCCCGGCCAGCACCAGCTGGTCATTTGTTGCGGGGGCCCGAGACAGCTAGGCCTAGATCATTGCCAGCCCTGAGCGCATGCTAGTTGCACACCCTCTTTCTCCATGAGAGTTTTAAAGATGCTTGAATCATATGCCGGGTCTGGGGGTGCGCCCGCATTGTTATTTCATGTAGTGACTGACTCCACAGTATTGCACTTTGTAGATAAGGCGTGGATGCAAAGTATACACTGCACAGATGTCTGCCAAGTTGAAAGCCTGTCCCTGAGCCTATGAGAACTGGGCAGCTGTACCTGTACTGTAAGAGTATAAATAGAAAGGAATTTGGAAATAGTTGAAAGAGGATCCCGTTGAGAAGAAAAACGTTTAAGGAGATGTTTAACTTCCGATGTGTAAAACAACATAGTTCCCTGGAAATAAACGTGCGCTTTTGTAATAAAATATTTTTATTTTCCTGGAAGTCCCTGTAGTTGTTCTTGCTAAAGACAAGTCCTTCAATAAATTTCAGGCATCTCGTGTTGATTCTGTCAGCAGTTTCATGGGGTGTTAAAATGTTTTTCTCTGGCGTTCTAAAAACCATACTTTTGCTTAGTAAACTCGGATTTTCTTAAGTTCATTGGTACAATCAGGATTTATTGAATGGACCAACTAGACCCTATCTACTTGCGTATAGCTAAGGCAAAGGTGACTTTCAATGACTGCAGCAGATAACACAGAGTGCTTCACTAGCATAACAAGAAAAATATAAATGACAAACGTTTTAATCCCTTAATTGCCCCCCCTCCTCCCCCCCCCTGCGCTGAACCCTTTTTCTGGGGCTATTTGGGGTAGTTTGTGCTTAGGCCTCCAATAACTTTTTGTCCTCGTAAGGTATCCATGCCAACTTTGCATCCTTTTTTCCCCAACATCCTGGGGATTCTAAAGGTTTCTGGGGTTTGCGGAATCCCCTGGAGGGTACTGAAAAAATAGCCACAATATAGCTAAATTTTAATTTTTGGGAGAAAAATGTGCTCTGGATAAAAGTGTCTGTTTTTTTCCTCATAAAATGCCATCAACAAACTGGTTGTTGTGCTAAAGTCACCATCTTCCCAGCTTTCAGTAACCTGCAGAACTGAATCAAAAAAGTGATTTACAAAAAAAAAGAAAAATTATTTTAACCACAGTTTTGGCATTTTTTCGAAGAGGTAGCCCATTCGTCCTATTTATGTGCTTTCAACCAACTTCCAGTTTGTGGTTATAACCAATGTGAAACCCATGGGTGATCCAGGAACGATATATACAGCATTAAACTGCTGGTCAGTGTGTTTTAATATCCTAGTTCCTGTGTCTGCTTACTTCCTGGGAGTGCATCTCACAAGATGGCAACCCTTTTCAAATAAATAATTCGGCCCGCCTAGGTCGAGAGAAGCACCACCGCAAGATCCCAAGCGGGGCCGCCTGCTGTTTTATATTGACTGCGGGTGGAACAGGAGGAGCGGCCTGTAAAGAGAGCTGTGTTTCTTTGTTTTAAAGCACCATTTAAAGAACTTTGAAAACCAGTGATGGCTACAAACAGACCCACATGGGTAAGGAACTACCAGCCCCATCATGCTTTGCAGGTAGTGTGATTTGCCGGCCCACTTGGGGTGTGACTTGAAGACCACTTGGGGCGTGTCTTGAATAAATGGAGGGAAAATGCTGGCAGAAATGTTTGGCCGTCCTGGAGAGCAGTTGGCTTTGAAGAAGGGCGTAAGCCTGAAACGCGTCGCATTAAACTGCTGGTCAGTGTGTTTTAATATCCCAGTTCCTGTGTCTGCTTACTTCCTGGGAGTGCATCTCACAAGATGGCAAACCTTTTCAAATAAATAATTCGGCCCGCCTAGGTCGAGAGAAGCACCACCGCAAGATCCCAAGCGGGGCCGCCTGCTGTTTTATATTGACTGCGGGTGGAACAGGAGGAGCGGCCTGTAAAGAGAGCTGTGTTTCTTTGTTTTAAAGCACCATTTAAAGAACTTTGAAAACCAGTGATGGCTACAAACAGACCCACATGGGTAAGGAACTACCAGCCCCATCATGCTTTGCAGGCAATGTGATTTGCCGGCCCACTTGGGGCGTGACTTGAAGCCCACTTGGGGCATGTCTTGAATAAATGGAGGGAAAATGCTGGCAGAAATGTTTGGCCGTCCTGGAGAGCAGTTGGCTTTGAAGAAGGGCGTAAGCCTGAAACGCGTCGCTTTAAACTGCTGGTCAGTGTGTTTTAATATCCCAGTTCCTGTGTCTGCTTACTTCCTGGGAGTGCATCTCACAAGATGGCAAACCTTTTCAAATATATATATATGAAGAGTGATTTCTCTGAAACGCGTCAGGCCAAACGGATTCAAGAAGGGATGGAAACCTGTCTGCTTCTTAAAATAAAGGATGTTTTCCCTACCTGCTAGCGGTGTGCGGCCTCAATTACTGGGCACCTTTGGATACATGTTGCACGGCGGTCCAGGCCGTGGAGGGATCGCACCACCCAGGAAACAACACGGGTCCACACGAGGGGGAACTCCTCCTTGGGAATCGGCGCAGCAGGATATTGTATTAAAGCAGACAGAGTCCTATCCAGGAGCTCAATAGAGGGCTGTTAAAATATCCGTGACTGAATGTTAGCAATTGGACCCACTGGAGGGGGTAATTGTGCAGAATCGGACTGCAGGGACCAGCGTGCATTTCGAAGCAACTTGAATTAGTGGCACACGGGAGGCCAATTAAGTTTATTTAAATAGCACGCAGGGGACTGTTGGCAGCGCACATCAACTACCGGCTGCTTACATGGCCTCTGAAGAAGGAGAGTGATTTCTCTGAAATGCGTCAGGCCAAACGGATTCAAGACGGGATGGGAACCTGTCTGCTTGTTAAAATAAAGGATGTTTTCCCTACCTGCTAGCGGTGTGCGGCCTCAATTACAGGGCACCCTTGGAGTATATATATATATATATATATATATCCATAAAGCACATAGACTCTCAAAACCTCCTTCCGGCAAGAAGAGAGACACGAACCACTGGGAGATATGGCACTGTTCTTTTAATCCCCAGTTACAACGCGTTTCGGACAACACTTGCCCTTGATCACATACAAAGAAACGCAGTTCGCCATCTTTTTTAAATATGCTTTGTTACCTAACCACGTAGTGTATAAACATAAAAGAGCCACTAGCACCAAGTTCCACACAATGGTGAGTCTGTTTTCGTTTGGGTTATACATCTACCCGATATTAGCAATACATTAACATTGGTATTTAGCACTGAATGGAAAACTGTAAAACATGGTACTTTCATAGCGATATATAGTGTTAGTAAAAAAAACGGCATAATAATCATAAATGCATAGTTGTAACATTCATAACTAAAAACAATCTGCCTCTCAAACAGATAATGCAGGTCTTGTTATAAATAGGAGTAAAACCATAAATAAAAAATTGTCATATTTACAGGTAAAATATCACTCCTTTGTACATAACTAGGCATCAGGACTCTATATAGTGCCCAGGAGGCCGCCTATTAACAATATCATGAGCAGAATTGTGCAAAACCGCATAGAACCATGTAAACATTGAAAAGTGCAAATCACTGCAAACGGTAGAGAACCACAATTGACCATCTTTCTGCATAAATGCAATTATATATTGATCATCTTTCTGCATAAATGCAATTATAAAAAGATTGTATAAACTCAGCAGACTGGTGAAAGTGCTATGTGCTTATTAAAGTGCTACCTCCGGTCAACCTGACCTACTAAAGTGCAAGTGCTTAAGAATTATAAGGATTCAAAGAATACACTCGTGGAAATCTTTAAAAAGTCATAGTGCAAGCCATGATGGAATGAAGGCGCGGCATAAACTCTTAATCAAATACTCAGAACTGCCGTAACATCTAATATGGAATAAAATGGAGGGATATTGACAAAAGAGGATAACTTTCCTAGTTCTTGCAACTGTTACTCCTATCATCACTTTTAGTCTTTACAGGAAATAATGCAGGTCTTCCATATTGTTAAGCCCGTTAGGAGATTTGCTATCTAACTCAAGTATCATTCTCGACTCCAACTGTCTCAACAGCTTTTCCCTGTCTCCTCCTCTCCGGAGCTTGGGAATGGCAGCCACCACAAAATACTTCAAGCACTTAAGGTCATTATTGTGTTCATGCCTGAAATGACGAGTGACAGGATATGCGCCATCGTTATTAACAATCGCTCGCAAGTGTTGCAGTATTCTGACATGCACCTGCAGCTTCGTACTTCCCACATGTGCATGTCAGAACATAAACAGCAAACTCCGTTTTGCAGTTAAAGCTGCCCTTGATGGTAATCATATCGGGGCTGAAGGGAGTGGAGTATTGTGTGGTATTTTCTCCAAACTTGCATGCTCTGCATGAAGAACATCTGAAGAAACCTTGTCTAAGTTGTAACCACATTTTGGTTGTTGCTAACTCTGGGCTATTCTTAACAATTTGTGTTCTCATGGAAAGACCTTTCCTGTATGTGATGGTAGGTTGTACGGGGAGTCTCAGAGCTAATACTCAATCTGTAAGCACAATTGGCCAATTGCGCTTTATAATTGACCTGATCTTTCTTTCTTGTTTATTGAACGTAGTTATCAGTCTAGGGGCATTGTCTACTGGATTGGACGCTTCTTCTGCCATATTGCTGGAAAAAAGGGATTCTCTAGGTTCTGACTGCCTCCTTTAGAATGGTCTCACTGTATCCTCTCTTTTTAAATCTAATGAGGGCCTCTTGAGTACAGTTATTAAGGTCCTCCTCTGTGCTGCAGATTCTTTTGAGCCGTAAGAGTTCCCCAAATGGAATGTTATTGATTAGATGTTTTGGGTGTGCACTGCTGGCATGGAGTGTGGAATTACCAGCAGTGACTTTTCTATGTAACGTGGTCGCTATTTTACCATCCTTTATATACACTCCTTTATAGGAACTCAATGCTCTCTTTGCTGATCTGCGAGGTAAATTTGAGATTAGCAGTATTTATATTGATGTTGTGAATAAAATCAATTGCACTCCTTTCATCCCCTCTCCACACAATAAAAACATCATCAATATACCTTAACCAGTATTGTACATGGTTAGCAAACTCAATGGAGTGTGTGCGCTTAAGGACCTGTTCCTCCCACCAGCCAACATGCAAACATGCATAGCTTGGGGAGAAACCGGCCCCCATCGCCACACATCACGAGGAGATGATGTTAAGGCTAAGCAAGGAGGAGGATAAGATTAAACAGAGAAAAACGTATAAATTCTAAAGAGACAAGGATGACTACATCAACGGGCAAATTTTTACGTTTGCAAGAAAATATGATGCCTTTAGAAGTAAACCATCGAGGGGCAATAGATTCTCTCAGGAACGCAATGAGGAGCGGGCGGAGCGACTTCTACCTCAGCGTCCGACCTCAGCTCAGCCATTGAAAGTGAAACCGAGGCGGAAAACATAAGGGGAAGACCAGCAGCGGGGGTAGATAAACCATTCCTGGAAGAAGAACTGGACTACCTGAGAAGAAGCCGCAGAGAGACGCTCAGGCCGAGGGCCACCAAACCGGCAAAAAACGAAGGACAAAGAGCAGGCGACAGCGAAGGAGGGCTGCCCGACAAAGGCGGCAGCAGTGGAAATATAAGATCAACGAGAGGACGGGGAAAATGGAGAAAGTAATAGAACCATGCCCCACTATGCCCAATGACATGGACATGGAAGGAACAACGAATATGAATAACACCATTATCAATTTAACAGATATCAGCCTAAATGCAGCAGAACAACAAATTCTTTCATTGGGATTGTCATTTTGCCCCAAAACAGACTTTAACTACACCAATACTCGTGCAGACATTTACAAATTTGTCAGAAAAATTAAAATTACAAAAATTTTACAAATTGAAGACTAGATCAGAGGTGTCTCCAGATGTAACAGAAGTACAGAATCAAGAAAATGTCGAGACTGAAGAATGCAACTTAACAGTCTCTGACCTAAGTGCACTTAAAGATCTATACAATTTGGACAATGAAGGAAAGATGATTAATATGGTGAGCACTGACCAAGGGGAAGTTAGGGAACTAGTGACCCAGGACCTACTATCCCCAAGATTTGATACATATGCCAAACCAACAACTAACTTCAAGGAAAAGTCCACGTTTATACCCATCATGCCCCAGGACTCCCTAGATCTGTTTAATGAGCATGTAGTGGCGGAAATCAAGCAGTTACATGTGGAAACTAATAAAACCCAGCACAGAATCAAGAACCAAGAGCGTAAATATTTACAACTGATGGAAAAAATTAACAATAACAAACAGGTCGTTGTGAGAAATGCGGACAAAGGGGGAAATGTGGTGCTATGGCCCCTTAAAGACTACAAGGAGGAAGCAGCAAAACAACTCAGTGATGTGGATTGTTACCGGAAAAGCTCAATGCAGAAGTTTAAACAAGCCCAAGATAGCTTCTTCGGCAAATTACTGGCATGGAAAAGCATGGGTCTGCTGAACCTTCAGGAGTATAAATTTCTCAAAAAGAAAACCCCACTATCCCCCTTCTATACTTTGTCCCAAAGGTGCACAAATCAATTGACAAACCCCCAGGCAGACCTATAATCTCGGCCTGTGATGGCCCGTTGGAAAATATGTCCATTTACATTGATTCGTTTCTACAAGAGCATGTAAAAAAACTTGATTCATATGTACAAGATACGAGCGACTTCATCAGGAAAATTGGAAAAATCAAATGGCAGGAGGGCTACTGTCTCATAGCCCTGGACGTAGCAGCACTGTATACTTGCATAAGAAACAATGATGGAGTAAAAGCTGTGGAGCATTTTCTGGCCAACAGACCTATGAGATACGCTAAACACAACCAAATGTTAATTGACTTAATGACATTTTGTTTAGAGAATAACCTGTTTTTGTATAAAAACCAAATATATCAGCAAATTCAGGGTGTTGCAATGGGGGCCAGCTTCTCCCCTAGCTATGCCTGTCTCTTTATGGGATGGTGGGAGGAGCTGGTCCTCATGAAACAATATGCTCGCATTTTCTCTGAAAAAGTAATAGTCTGGTCAAGATTTATAGACAATCTCTTTATTGTCTGGAATGGCTCAAAACAAAGTGCACAAGAATTTATTGCAGATATTAACAACAACAACCTGAATCTTAAGTTTACATATTCTATCAGCTGTGAATATATAACATTCTTGGATACGAGGGTATACATTTCCAACAACAATCTGGCAACCTCACTACATAGAAAACCAACAGCAAGCAACGCTATTTTGCATGCAACAAGCGCCCACCCTCCACATCTTATACATAGCATCCCCTACGGGGAGATGCTAAGAATAAGGAGAATATGTAGTGAGGACCTTGATACCCAAGCGAAACAACGAGAATGTAAACGTAGGTTCCTCCAGAGAGGGTACAATACACACACTATTGAAGCTGCAATATTCAAATCAAGATGTAAGGCCAGAGATGATTTGTTGCAATACATATCAAAACCCCAGCATACATCAGGGACAATACTTGATGCGCCAACTCGGTTGATTTTAGGATATTCTAGACAGGAAGGACAGATAAGGGCTATTATACGGCGTAATTGGCATACAGTACTAGGAGACCCAATTATAGGTGGATTATTGCCTAAAAAACCTGCAATCACCTTTAGAAAAACAGCATCTATGGGCAATGCTCTGGTGAAGAATAACCCGGAGGATGTTGAGTCAAGTACATGGCTAACATCCAGAACGGGCTTCTTTAAATGTTTCTCCTGCAAGGCATGCCAATATGGTATAAACACCACGTCGTATCAAACACCTTTTAGCCCAAAAATGTATCCTATCAAAAAATATCTGTCCTTCAAAACTGAGTTTGCTGTGTATGTATTAGTATGTAGCTGCAACCTGCTGTATATAGGCAGTACTAAACTGGCAGCACATAAAAGAATTCTTCAACATACACGAGCAATTGTTAACTATGATCCAAGCTATCCCGTGGCAAGGCATTTTAAGGATAAACATGAAAGTAGTCTAAAACATTTTAAATATTATGTGTTGGACTCAGTGCCGGTTGCCAAAAGAGGTGGAAACAGGGAGGCCAAACTCAGGCGCTTGGAAACTAGATATATCATAGAACTCGACACAAAGCATCCAGGGGGTTTAAATTCCAGTGAAGACATGTACACTTACCTGTAATTCTGTACTTTGGTTACGAACTTTGAGGTTATTTGTCGAGTAATAGTTTTTGTCAGACTTCAGGAATTAGGTATATCTCCATAATCTTAAATATAGTGTTAAAATTAGATTCCTTTTTTACTGGATCAGTTGTATTGGAATCCACTGTAAAATTTTACCTCCTTATAAGGATTAATATATATAAAAATCTTGCTTTAGTAACTTTTTCACTTTTATAGTCAACACTGTATTTAGAATTTTTAGAATTTTTTAGGAGGTTTTAAGGTAATTTATTGGGGTTTTAGGTTGAAATGACTTTATGTAAATGTTATGAATTTTATAAACTCATTTGTGGGAATCAACCGCCCAGCACCTTTAGTATTATCTCTTCTACTCCTAGTTTAACTTAATACATTTTTTTTCTAGGTATCTATTTGGTCTTTGGTTGTTCGTCCATGGACCCTGTAGAATTGATTATGACATCAATCTTTCCATTGTGGCTGCTAGCTATTGTTTGCACATAGGCTGTATTTGCACTAATATTGCACTATTTTGCACAAATAGGGAATTAGTTAGGACTTGCACTTAAGTATTCAATTTTAGGGGGGTTTACATCATGCACTAAGTCACTTTTTTAAATATCAAATAGCAGTATATTTAGGCACATTTTTAAACTAAGACACGAATATTCGGAACATAAGGAATTATATTGTTTAGTATTTATACTCTTATTTTCCTTTTATGTAGAACATTGGTGTTGGACATAATGTGTTTTATTATGATATGTTTTTACCCTGGATGAATTTTATACATATTGTATATTATTAATGCATTAATGCTATTACTTACTTTCCAGTGTAGTATGTTTACTATGTCTATGGCTTCTATCACATGACACTTGCACTTTAAAAGTAGTAATCCCGCCTTAGGCGCTGACATGTGATCAAGACCGTTTTATCGGTCGAAACGCGTCATGGCGACATGGTTATTACTGATTAAATCACTGCAACGAATTCTTGGGTCTACTCTTGCCTTATTTCGTGTGGAAGAAGTGGTGGGCAAGCGTGCAACAATATATATATATATATATATTTTTTATTATTATTATTATTATATATATATATTTTTTTTTTTTTTCATTTCTGAAAAGTAGACACAATTCCGAATTTAGGCAGGGGTAATATGTGTAGATCTCTCAAGATTTTCCCAAAGAAACTAACTATTGAAAAACGAGTAGGAAATACAGCCATTTGTGACAATATTTTCACCTGTAACTTTTTGTCACGATGGCTGACTTAAAAGCAATGTAATATTACATTCACTAGAACCTTTTGATTGGGAGAGATATAGGGTTTGTGGGTTCTCCAAGAACTAGAGGTACCCAGAGCCAACAACTGAGCTGCACCGTACAATGGTTTTTCATTGTGTACTGAGTATAGACCAATTCATATATTGAAATATGTAGATTGAAAAATAGGTATCAAGGTAACCTAGGTATTTCTGAAATGAACACAAGATATGGAGTTTAGGAGCAGTGGTTATTTGTACATCTCTGAATTTGTGGGTACCCGTTCAAGCACTTAATTTAGAGGGTATTTTTCGAAATGTCTTCTTTCTTACACACTGGCTTACATTTGGAAGGCACAAATGCAGTGAAATCCAATTGGTAATAACAATTATCCTACTATTCTATGCTCCCACATGTCTTCTGATAAAAATGGTACCTCACTTGTGCAGGTAGGCCTAGTGCCTGCGACAGGAAACGTCCCAAAAAGCAAAATGGATACATCACATTTTTCCACTCAAAACTGACCTGTTTTTTGCATAGTGGGTAGCTGTGGATTTTGGGACCTAGCTCTGCCAGTACCTAGAGAAACCCAGCAAACCTGTACAGTTTTTAAAACTAGACACCTAGGGGAATACAGGATGGGGTGACTTGCGTGGCTTTCACCAGGCTATATTGCCCAGAATCCCTAGCAAACCTCAAACTTTGACAAAAAACACATTTTCCTCACATTTCTGTGATACAAAGTACTGGAATTTGCAGGGAGCCACAAACTTCTTTCCACCCAGCATTCCCCTAAGTCTTCCAATAAATATGGTACCTCACTTGTGTGGGTCGGCCTAGTGCCCGTGACAGGAAATGGTCCTAAACGGAACATGGATACATCACATTTTTCCACTCAAAACTGACCTGTTTTTTGCACAGTGGGTACCTGTGGATCTTGGACCCTTACCTGGGTGGGGTCCCATGAAAACCTAGCAAACCTGACCATTACTAGACAAGTGGAGGAATCCAGGGTGGGGTGTGTTGTGTGGCTCTCACCAGGTTGTTTTTACCCCAAAATCCCTTGCAAACCTCAAACTTTGGCTAAATAAAACACATTTTCTTTGCATTTCTGTGATGGAAAGTTCTGGAATCAGCGGGGAGCCACAAAATTCCTTCCATCCAGCATTCCCCTAAGTCTTCTGAGAAAAATGGTACCTCACTTAAGTGGGTAGTCATAGTGCCCGCAACAGGAAACAGCCGAAAACGCAACATGCATGCATCACATTTTTCCAATCAACACTGACCTGTTTTTTGCAAAGTGGGTCGCTGTTGAGTTTTCTTCACCTAGGGAAACTTAGCAAACCTGTACATTTTTTAAAACTACACACGTAGGGGAATGCAAGATGGGGTGACTTGCATGGCTCTCACCAGGTTGTTTTACCCATAATCTCTGGGCCCAAACCGCAACATGGATACATCACATTTTTCCTCTCAAAACGGACTTGTTTTTTGTAAAGTGGGTAGCTGTGGATTTTGGGGCTTACCTAGAGAAACCTAGCAAACCTGTACATTTTGTCTTGAAAACTAGACAGCTAGGGGAGTCCAGAATGGTGTGCTATGTGTAGATTCCATAAGTTTTTTTTTTTACCCTCAATGGCATGCAACCCTCAAACTTTGCCTGAAATCTCGCGTTTTCTCTACATTTCTGAGATAGAAGCTTCCGGATTCCGCAGGAATCCTCAAAATGCCCACCACCCAGCGTTACCCCACTTGTGCAGAAAAAACGCTGCTCGACTTGTGTGGCTGGGCCTTGTTCCTGCGATAGGAACGGAGCAAACCAAGGTCAATGGGAGCACTTCCGTGGGGGCTGCTTTGACCTCGGTTTTATCCGTTCCTGTCCTGTTAGAGTGCCGATTGTCATTGCAGTAAAAAAAAAAAAAAAAACACACACACAACACCACAATTGAGGCTGCTCGGGAAGCTCTTCCCGATTAGCCTTATGTAAAAACATAAATAAATAAAGGACTTCCTCTGGTGGAGAACACCAGAGGGTTCTCTACTTACTTCCCCATTGTCGGCCAGTGGCTGACCAATGCACGAGGAAGAAGTGCGGGTGTCGGCTATTGGCCAACACCCACACTTAAAAGGTTGAAGGGAAATGTTTGAACTGGACAATGAGAGCCATTTTTAGGTCTCGCCTAAGACAGAGCTTATGCACTGCCACTTCAGAGAGATATTGTACACTACAAGGGGCTTGGAGCCCGCCCATTGCATACCATTCGTTGGCTTCATTGTCACTCTTATTTGCTGCCTCATTAATGGCCAGCGTGTGGCGCAATACAGATTGGTTCATCTTGATTTGTGTTCTTCTGCAGTTTGTGCAGTGACTGAGGTACTACTTCTTCTTCCCTTTCGTCCTTTCTGCTTCTTTCCCTCCCACCCCGTTGTCCATGTTGCTTCTTCCCCCTCACCCGTTTTCCCATGTTGCTTCTTATCCTTCCAACCCCCTGTAGTCCGTGTTGCTTCTTCTCCTCCCACGCCCCGTTGTCTGTGTTGCTTCTATCGCTTGTCACGCCCCGTTGTCCGTGTTTCTACCGCCCCCACGCCCCGTTGTCCGTGTTGCTTCTACTGCCTCCCACGCCCCGTTGTCCGTGTTGCTTTTACCGCCTCCCACGTCCCGTTGTCCGTGTTGCTTTTACCGCCTCCCACGTCCCGTTGTCCGTGTTGCTTCTACCACCTCCCACGCCCTGTTGTCCGTGTTGCTTATACCACCTCCCACGCCCCGTTGTCCGTGTTGCTTCTACCGACTTCCACGCCCTGTTGTCCATGTTGCTTCCACAGCCTCCCACGCCCTGTTGTCCGTGTTGCTTCCACAGCCTCCCATGCCCTGTTGTCCGTGTTGCTTCCACAGCCTCCCACGCCCTGTTGTCCGTGTTGCTTCTAGTGCCTCCCACGCCCTGTTGTCCGTGTTGATTCTACCGCTTCCCATGCCCTGTTGTCCATGTTGCTTCTTCCGCCTCCCACACCGTTGTCTGTGTTGTTTTTCCCCTTCTCACTCCCTGTCCGTGTTGTTTTTTTGCCCCTCCCATGCCCTGTTGTCTCTCTTGCTTCTTCTGAAAACCCATTGACTGTGTTGCTTCTTCCCCTCACACCCCCACTTGTCTGTGTTGCTTCTTTCCCTCCCACCACCCGTCTGTGTTTTCTCTCACACGCCTAACCCCCTTTTGTCCGTGTTGCTTCTTCCTCTACCACCCGTTCTCTGTGTTACTTCTTTCCATCCCACCCTCCTTGTCCGTGTTGCTTCTTCCTCACACCCACTTGTCTGTGTTGCTTCTCTCAATCCCCCGTCTGTGTCACTTCTCCCCCTTTTGTTTGTGTTTTTTCCCCTCCCACCCCTTTTGCCTGAGTTGCGTCTTCCGCTCCCACACTCCTCGTTGTCTGTGTTGCTTATTGCTCCTCCTGTCCTCTGTTGTCCATGTTGTTTCTTCCTCCTCCTGTCCGGGTTGCTTATTCCCCTCCCAACCCCCTATCTGTGCAGCTTCTTCCCCTGCCAATCAATCAATCAATCAGGGGTTTATAAAGCGCACTACTCACCCGTGAGGGTCTCAAGGCGCGGGGGATGGAGCGGCTCCGGATCAGTCAAAGAGCCAGGTCTTGAGGTCCTTCCTGAACGTGTGCAGGGTTGGGAGCGTCTGATGTCCACAGGGAGCTCGTTCCAGGTCCTGGCCACGATGTAGAAGAAGGGTCTCCCGCCTGTTCTGCTTTTGCGGATGCGGGGGACCTCTGCCCGGGCGAGGTCAGCGGAGCGGAGGTTCCTCTTGGGTACGTGGAAGGATATTCTCTCATTGAGGTATTTGGGTCCGATGTTATAGAGGGATTTGTAGGCGTGGGTGAGGAGTTTGAAGGTGACCCTCTTCTCGACGGGGAGCCAGTGGAGGCCTTGTAGGTGTTGGGTCATGTGTTCGTGACGCGGTGTCCCGAGGACGAGTCTGGCTGCGGCGTTCTGGATGGTTTGGAGTTTGTGTAGAAGGGTTCTGTTGATTCCGGCGTATAGGGCGTTGCCGTAGTCCAGTCTGCTGGTTATGAGCGCGTGGGTGACTGTCCTTCTGCAGTCGGGGGGGATCCATTTAAAGGTCTTACGGAGGGTGCGCAGGCAATTGAAACTAGTGGAGGCGACTGCATTGATCTGGTGGTTCATTGAGAGGGAGGAGTCAAGGATGATGCCGAGGTTTCGTGCGTGGTCTGTGGGGGTGGGTGGATTCCCGAGGGCGGAGTGCCACCAGGTGTTGTCCCAGGCGGAGGTGCAGGGTCCGAGGATGAGGACCTCGGTCTTCTCTGAGTTGAGCTTCAAGCAGCTGTCTTTCATCCAGGCTGCCACGTTCTTCATTCCTTCCTGGAAGCAGAGTCTGGTGTCCTCGGGATTCCTCGTGAGAGAGAGTATGAGCTGGGTGTCGTCGGCGTAGGACACAATGCTGAGCCCATGCTGTCTGACGATGGCGGCGAGGGGGGCCATGTAGATGTTGAGCGTGGGGCTGAGCGATGATCCTTGGGGTACTCCGCAGTTAATATCGGTGGGTTCGGAGAGGAAGGGAGGGAGTCTGATCCTCTGGGTTCTGCCGGAGAGAAAGGATTGGATCCAGTCGAGGGCGGCTCCTTGTATCCTGCGTCGTGAAGTCTGGCTGCGAGCGTGCGATGTGAAACGGTGTCGAAGGCTGCGGAGAGGTCTAGGAGGATGAGGGCCGCAGTGTGTCCCTGGTCGAGTAGCATGCGGATGTCGTCAGTGCCACACCCCCTTATTTACCCCCACCAGCCAAAAGAAACAAAAATGGTATGATGCAGCCAGTGCTGGCTGCATCACAGGACCTATTTTTTACAGTCCCGTTGCCCATTCCCTCCAACCCTCTCTCCTGTTGTTTGTGTTGCCTGTTCCTTACCAACCTCCATCCTGTTGTCCGTGTTACCCACACCCACCCGCCATAAGACAAAAAAAAGTGCTACGGCGCAGCCAGAGCTGGCTGCGTCATAGCATATTTTTCTAACCTTTAGCCATGCTGTACAGCAGCCGTGCTGCTCTACAACCGTTTATAAATGATTTACCTATAATCTTTTGAAAGTGCCTGTAGTGTTTAGCATTCAGTTTTGTCTATTGTACTGTACATCAAGTCAAATATGGTTTGTTTATAGGCTTCGCAAACCAAGTTTGTTTCTGGCATTTGTTGTGCAATGTAAATAAAATACATGCAATAAATAGAAATATATTTTTATTGTATATAATAGAAATTTGAAGCAAGCAAATCCAACCTGGATCAGAGTTGGACATCTTGAGGACCATAATTAGGTCCGCAAATATTTCCTGAACAAAACATTTTCACTGTTTCCATGAAGGACCTAGACCTCTGAAGTAGTCACTGCACAGGCTTTCTAAAGATGACATCACTTGGTCACTAACAGCTCGAATGATATTACTCTTTTGTTACATGTGTGAACGCGCCTCACCAAGGGGACAGACAGGCTGACCTTGCTCAGTTCTTCAATCTCAACTGACTTACCTCACAGAATTTATCCTCAGAGTACTACATGCATCACGCATATTCTAGCGGAGCAGCAAGACACTGAAATGCAGAGACCATATTTACGTACGCAAGGGGTGATGCAGCACAGGACACACCTTCCACCATGAAATAGTAAAAGCGACAGCAAATCTAGCTACTGGTCCAATCAGAGCGCACAGGAACAACATTCCTTTCTTCTTCCACAATGAACCAACAACACTACAGATAGTTACACAGCTTATATGTAGATGATCAAACATCATAAAACCAAAGAAACAAACTTGCACACTGTTCTCCCATGCACTCGCCGACACAAACTCACAATCCCATACAAACAGTTCAGGTTATGAGGCACCACTAGAATTATTTGACTGATCTGTCCAACCACATTTGAACTATGAAACTTTGGATTAAACAAACTCCTCACTGCAGTCATTACCATGACCAGTTTCACCAACATGGGTACAAAATAACCCAAAACAATGCAACTATTACCATGTTCTCTAACGCACACCTCGTTTCACTGGATAAACATTTGTGCTTCGTTGCACACGACGTTGCAGTAATAAATACTGTGCTCTGACACTGCACATTCATATGCTACACTCTGGTGCAAATAACCCATTACATTGCCATAGTGCGTTATTTTATTGAGATTTTCTTGCCATTAGTCCACAGGAGCCATTGTTTTTGATAATCATTTCAGTACCCTGGTTCCAAGTGAGTAGGGTTCCCTTGTTGTTTTTCTCGACACTCTGGTGCAAGGCACTCTGAAACACTATGCACTTTGTTCTCCACACTCTGACACACTGTTTTCTGCAACACTTAGGACACATACACCTCATTGTGTGGCACTCTACATGACCATGCACACCTATGCCACACTCTGGTGCACACAGTCTTCAGTAGTACACAATTATGCACCATACTCTGGTGCAGTTCTCTTCAAATCTGCGTACTTATACCAGCACTCAGATGCCTGTATAGACAAGTAAGGGTACAATCAGCATGCGAGTACAATAGAAGTACTACAAACGACAATCTCTCCTACACACCACCAAAGGAGAATGGTTACCCTATTTAGTCCATTATTGTCAACATCCTTAGCTGCCAATTCAAGTACCACAGCCTCAATCTTCACTACAAGTATCACAGATTCTGTGCTCCAGCAAGAAGACTTATAGACCTGCAACAAAACTACAACACAACATCAGGTAAAAGTGGATAACACACCATTCCCTTCTTCCACAACGAAGCAGCACATGAAGGAACACCTCCCCTAGATCAGGGGTTAATCAGAAGTCTAAGATCGGCCAGGCTCCTTCTAACAGAGCTCTCAGGTTTTATACATTCTTAGAGTGATGTTTAATTAGCACACTCATGACATCATAGTACGTGATGTCACACGACTTTTGCCACTGATGACTTTACGGG
The DNA here is from genome assembly GCA_963921515.1 of Calotriton arnoldi. Classification (NCBI taxonomy): domain Eukaryota; kingdom Metazoa; phylum Chordata; class Amphibia; order Caudata; family Salamandridae; genus Calotriton; species Calotriton arnoldi. The sequence goes on from CAWUFW010001186.1 coordinate 251,163, forward strand.
AAGTTCCATAAAATGTTAAAAATGCACAAAGTAAATGTCAAGTTAATAAAATAACTCTAATATTTTTTACTAGCAATCATGCACAAAGAACACAGCCCTAAATGCATGAAATGGATAGGAATGAATATTAAATAATGGAACATGTATTATCACCAAACATTTTCTGATGCGTGCAGAGCAGTTGCTGTAGGGGGGCTGCCACCAGGGTAAGAGGACTTCCTGTAGCCTGGTCAGTTACCAACAGCAGCAGATCTGCACACAACAGAAGTCTAACCCACATTTTAGGATATAGTTTGAGTCCTCAACAGGTATAAGATCCATCCTGGAGTTGGTGATTGTTCAACTCGGTCTCTAAATGTGTGAGGTTCACTCGCAATGAGGGAAACTTGTGGTCTCTTTTCTGTCACAGACAATCTTCAGTTATCAAGGCTTTAACATCACTGAAATTTTTCTTTGGAAATGAAGTCTTATCAGTTCACCACCATCGACCCCACTTGGTTTCATCTGTGCACCTGCTGATTTTACCATTGATCACTGCCCCAAGCAAAGTGCTGTCAGGCTGTTGTGGCAAGCAGCATTCAAACATCCCCCCCAAAAAATTGTCACAAATTTCAGGCACAGCTGGAAAAAGGTTTATTGGTTAAAATCCACTTCTTGAACCCCTCAAAAGCCAGTGACAACCAGCTCTATTGGCTAAGTAAGAGGGTGGAAAAAGGTATCCATAGAAGAGATACTGTAAATGGGCTGTTGTGATCAAAGCAGTGTGCAGAAACAACGTCATTCTGCTGTATGAAACGGACCTCAAATGGAGCAAGGTGCACTTAGAAAGTTCATCAAGTGTAAACTGTCTCTAACAATCCCACACAAGTCCACCAGCGTACAAAACAGTGATTACAAATAACGACCAGTGAAACAAGAATTGGTGAAACAGCACTGACGTAGCCAGGTCACTCACATTAACGCCCACTACAAGTGTTTCTTCAGGAATAAAGACCAATGACTTTGCTGAGCTACCAAGAGTTACCAATGGTTAGATCAGTCATCTAAGAGCTGATTTCTAAACATTTTTCTTTGGTGGAGGTAACAACAAATTTATTGCTGGTTAGATTCACCTTAAGCCCACTCTAGAGATCCACACCACAACCATTCTCAAACACATGTTTCGACATAGATGGACGTTCACTACAGACAACCCCAACTAGTGCAGGGCAACTCAAATGTATGAAACTAATCACCTTTGTGTAACAACTGAACACATCTGGAGATAATACAATCAGTGGGAAATCACGTAAGTAGGGCAGGACCTTGGAAGATGTTTTACCAGTAGTAACATACTTGAAGTGTGTTGACTGGTGTATTTGATAAATGTACATACAATCATTTAGTCGTGTGCTCTTAAGATCACATGCAGTGGAGGTCAGAATCCTGAAACCATTTAAGTCATCCTGTGTTACAGTAGACCCCAAAATCTTTCATGTGGTGACCTACTAGCATGGCCTTATTATTCCTAGCAAACAGAATTTCTTTACAGTTTTACACCCAATTATACTTTATTTAGTTTTATTAATAAATATGTTAGCAAGTTAGTAAGTAATTTGTATTGTTGTTGTTTTGGGTAGAAATGTGTAGAATACACCACAGTAGCTATAGCCTTGTTATATTAATTATCACACTCTCAGGAGGATTTAACTTTGTACCCTGTCATATGGCATTTCATGATGAGTTATTGAAAACTATTATGATAAACTAGAAGGAAAAGCTGATTGTTCAACGTCGAACTTCTTGGCTGGTGATCTGGTTTACGAATAATAAAGAACTGTGGACTCAGGGTGTTATTTAGAGTTTGGTGACAGGAGGACATGCAACAGACATCTGATGTGGTCTCGTTTCACCCTATTTAGAGTGTATACATGCTCACACACTCTCAATAGGGCAGAGGGGCCATAGGTTTATTTTTGGCGCATGTTCCTTATCTGCCAAACTCTAAATAACCCCGGAAGTCTTTGTGTTCCTAATCTTTATGCGGAAGGTATGAACCAGTACAATCAGCTTAGCTAATGATTCACATTACCCTGCATATGTGCGTTGCATGAGATATGGTAGCTGATCTGCTGTCCTCATTCAATATGTGGTATGCTTGTTAAAAAAAAAACTGCTTATCTATATGAGCATCTGTGGTTGACATAACTGTGAGCATTCTTGTGGCATTTCCGAAAATAATAGTGGCTCATCGTTAAGATATCGTGGCCATACTTTACAACCTTCTGGCTAGCCCAGGCAAAACAGTGGCCCATCAGTGAGACAGTGTGGCTTCCTTAACAACATCCAGGCTACACCTCAAATATCAGTGGCCCATCCTTGCCGTGAAAGGCTATCAATGACACACTGGTCCACAGGCACAGTGGTGTTCATCCTCGACTTGCAGTGGCTATCTTTGACATAACTATGGCTAGCAATGGCATAATGGTCGGGGAAATCATTGCCAAATGATGGATATCCCTTAAATGTGATTTTTCAAAAAAGATGTTTATGCGTGTACAATCGTTCTGGTCGGTGAAATTGACATGCTAATGTTTTGGAAACCAAACATGTATTTGACTAAATATGAAAATATGGCATTTCATGACAAAAATCCTATGGATCCATCGTGCAGCTTGTGTGGGGCCTTTCATCATTTATAATGCTTTCTACGATATTAGCGCTGCTGCTCTCTGGGGCCCAAGTATATAAAATAGATGTAATCTCTATGCAACTGATCAGTAGTATTGCTGCATACCTCTGTAGGATGTCTCTACCTCTGCTTTGTCTTTGTGAGATGATTTTCCAAGCCAGCCCCTTTCCAAGTATATTGTCAGACAATATACTTGGATGAACTTTGAAGGGGTAGGATTAAAAAATTAAGTTAAGAAAGATGTGTACATTTTGAGCATGCTTTGATAAAGCCAATACTTCTGACGTTTTTAATATGAAAGTGCTCCTTCATCCACTGGTGAGTCTGTGTATGTTGGTTTGTGGATGGGGCAGTGGGTGAATGTGTGAATGAGTCAATGGGTGGGTTTATGCATGGATATGTGAGCAGTACTGAGACAGTTCCTGCCACCAATGGATTTGCAGCCACCCCCAACACTCTGCCCTTGGTCATCCATGCACTTATTCATCATTTTACCCATTCATCCATAAATGCACTTATCCATTTCCTTCCATGTATTCACTAACGTATTTATCCACCCAAGCGTTCATTTATGCAGTTACCCATTCACCCATTTATGCACCCAATCACTCACTTATTCATCTCTGCACATAATCACTCACTGACTAATTAATGCAAGCACTTCCTGATCCACCATTTTATCTACCCTTTGACTCCCCATATTATTGGCAATAAAAAAACACCTTCATTGTAAAAAAAAACACACAAAAAACCAGACCTACAGGTTTTGTTAATGCTTGTTTCTATAGTTTGTTTTGGCCTCCATGTGCAGAGGAGCGTGAAATACATACAGGAAACAAGGCCATATTTAAATGTTTTTATTTCTTTTTACAAGGGCTTTGTAGTTTGTTTAGAACTTGGTTTTATAAAACAAAGAGGCATTTACCTCTGACTCTGGACGAATACCTGACTAAATTATTCAGTGTTCGGTCGAGTACTAATTCTACTACTCGGTACAACACTAAGTTTAGAAGAATGCAGAAAGCAAGATCATAGTCGAAACACCCAAAGGTGCAGACCTGCATGCATTTTTGTGTATTCGATTTGAAGTGAGCAGTTCGAGTAGTGTTGGAGTGCAGGGGCAGCCTGAACTCTAAGCCGCAAGACCCTGATTACAAACCCTGATGCTGCATTCAATCAAAAATGAAGTTTTCCTCTGTGCACGCTGGAGCCCACTCCTATGCATACTGATGAAGCCGCCTTGATTCACGCACAAAAGAAATGATGGAGAACTGCAGCAGCACTGTGCTTGCCAAATAACTTCGTGCTGAGTGCTGCCCCCCGAACAGAGTTCCTGCCCAAGAGGGTTCTTTGGAACTTGCCTGCCCTGCTAGAGTCCAAGGCCTTCCACTTCCCCCACGCGCACAGTAGACCCTGGTTCAGGGCCCGCAGGTCAGTCCTATAACGGACCCATCCCTTGCTACTGCATCAGTTACTTGATATTGGCCCCTCGTAGGTATTGACTTATACACATAGGGCCTGATTCACTCTCATTCTCATGGCGGAGATTCCGCCCTGAGTGCGGAGACTCCCCCCAGATCTGCGGGGCCTCCGCCACGTGTGCGGAGGCCCTTTGTGAATCAGGCCCTCAACGTTTGAATCTCTCAGTGTTGTTATCTAGCTCCATGTATCCTGTACTTTCATGTGAAGGCCTCCAGTACCCATGCGGGGAGATCCGTGCTACAAAAATACCGAAATAATAATCTTACAATTAATAAAAATAGGTCTTGCCAGCTAAAGGGCAGCTGTGAGTGAGGGGCTGCTAAAGTGGGGCAAACATGCTGTGCAAATGTAGAGTTTGTATATGCATAAAAAACAACCATGTGCATACTAACCACCTTATGCTAATGTTGACCTTTATATGAATTATATTAAAAATTGTGTTGCAGTCACGTTTTTCCGCTCTACTTGCGACATTGGATTGTAAAACTTATCTACTACCTGTCAAGTACTAAACAAAATGAAAACTCATTCGGAGGTTTGGAATTGGAGGAAACACACATTGAAGCAGACACAAACAATTATCATTCAACTACCTCAGTCGCATACCTCGTCCGTTGTACTCCAACGAGTGCTGAGTCAATGGATTGAGGCTGAAATGAAGTAAGGATGCAGTCCCAGAAGACACAAACCACTTGCTGGTGCCTAAAGGAGGCTACCCGCAATTTACCTAAAAGCACACCTAATAATTTTTGGCACAATTGCACAAAGAATTCTTAAATATTCAAGAATAAGTGCACTTCATTGAATTTGTGTAGAACATTAGCTGCTTTTTTCCCCTCCATCAAAGTCAAAAGTATGTTGATAGCATGCTTCTCTATATGGCTTATCATGAGCTCTCTATCCCAAGGGTGATGGACATGTTCATTAACTGGATCGACTAAGTCAGTGTTATTTGCAGACTCTCCGAGGATGGCTATAACCGAAAACGCCCACAAGGATATTGCGGCATGGATTTGAAAATTTAGAGTCACCAAAATGGAATTTTTGCAGCACATATTTGCATTTTATGCAGCATGTTATTTTATTGACTATCATTACCTTTTGCATATATTTAGAAGTAGTGAAGAAGGCTGCTGGGCAATACAGGTCTGATGCTTGTCTGGAGGGATATTGCAAAATATTGGGTAATAAAATTAAGTAATGAGCAAACGCCAGGAGACTGATTTAGAGTTTGGCAGACAGGGTATTCTGTTGCAACTATGCACCCTCTCTGCCAAACTCACAGTCCACCACTCCTATTTATAGACAGACCCTAAGTATGTCGACAACATGTTCCTCCGACGGCTGAACTGAGTACAGACCGTCGGAGGTTACCCATCTGACTACCCACCCTATTTGCAGTGGGAAATCTGATTGGTTTTTTTTATCTGCCCATCACCGCCAGGTAACACCTAGTAGTAACACACAGTAAAAAATATATATATTGACCCCACCTCATGGGGAAAAAACAGACCTGGATGTCTGTTCTGATAGTAACTGTGCTCTCTTCTATTTGAGAGGAAAATTCCTGAAGCGTTTTCAACACCATTAACAGTTCGCTTTTCACACCGTTGAAAGTTCTGTACAATTTCAACACTGAAGAATCTACCTAGGACCATAACCCCCGCACTGTGCCCACTCCAGTATAGCATGCAATCTTCTATCACCTGAATTTCTCATAATAAACAGCCAACATGCGTTTTGGTTATAGTGGTCATTGTTGGCTGCAGTTTTATTACGAATACATGCATATACTTTGTTCATAATTTTATGACCCTGGCCATAAATTATCATTTGCGAACTGTCATACTTTGTTTGTCATAAATCATATACTTTGCTTGTCATAACACATTGCTTGTCATAAATCATTTGTACATCATAAATTCGTAAATCGCACTGACTGTTCATTGGTCAGTTCTTTTGCAGGCTTATCTCCTTTCTTGCCAGTTCTGGGTCATAAAATTGTTCTGTTGGTTTCCACGCTCTTTGCGTGTGGGGGGTAGCTTCTCCCCGGAGTTAGGCCCCAACTCTCTACCTTGTTAGTCTCATTTGTGCCCTGCCGTCCAGCGGGGTCTGGGTTGCGAGTGCCGTCTCCGTTTGCTACCCCCTTTTTGTCAGGCCTACTCACCCTGCCGTAAGGCATCCCAAATTGAGTGGCCCTACTCCTACACACCGCCCTGTCGGTGTGTTTCCAAAACTAACCATTGTACCCTTACTTATCTGCTACCGCTTGCCTGTTGTCCATCACTGCAACATTGCTGTTCCTTAGGTGAGGGTGGGTGGGTCAAAAATCCTTGGTGCGCCGCTCTACGATAAGGAGCTGCACAGGGTGAGCGGCGACTTATAATCCCCCCCTCCGATTTCCCGCCTCTGCCGGCGGTGTCCCCCCAGTGGGGGGTTCGTACCTCGCCCGGCCCCCCCGTTGGACGGGGGGTGGGGAGGGGGATGGCGCCTCTCTGGCGCCCCTGGGCACGAAGTGCTACCCCCGTTCTGCTTCTGGGCGCTTTGCGGCACCCAGAACCGGATCCTTCCGGTGGTTCGGCTGCAGTTATGGCGCCGGCCCGCTAGGCCCCCTTTGGGGGCGACCTCTGCAATAAACCCTGCACTGTGCCCACTCCAGTATAGCATGCAATCTTCTATCACCTATATTTCTCATAATAAACAGCCAACATACGTTGTGGTTATAGTGGTCATTGTTGGCCGATGTTTTATTACGAATACATGCATATACTTTGGTCATAATTTTATGACCCCTGGCCCATAAATTATCATTTGCGAACTGTCATACTTTGTCATAAATCATATACTTTGCTTGTCATAACACATTGCTTGTCGTAAATAATTTGCACATCATAAATTCGTAAATCGCACCAACAGTTCATTGGTCAGTTCTTTTGCAGGCTTATCTCCTTTCTTGCCACTTCTGGGTCATAATATTGTTCTGTTGGTTTCCACGCTCTTTGCGTGTGGGGGTAGCTTCTCCCCGGAGTTAGGCCCCAACTCGCTACCTTGTTAGTCTCATTTGTGCCCTGCCGTCCGGCAGGGTCTGGGCTGCAAGTGCCGTCTCCGTTTGCTACCCCCTTTTTGTCAGGCCTACTCACCCTGCCGTAGGGCATCCCAAAGTGAGTGGCCCTACTCCTACACACTGCCCTGTCGGTGTGTCTCCATAACCAACCATTGTACCCTTACTTATCCGCCACGCCGTCAGGGAGGCGAACGTCTTCCTGCGGTTCCCCTTCGCGTCAATCTTTTTTTATTTTTTTATTTTTTTACTTGCAGCATGCAAGAGCCATTGCGCCCCACAGGTTATCCCACAACACACGCATCCCTTCCTCCGATAAGTGAACCCCATCCCGCCCATAGAGCTCTGGGCGGCCTGGGTGGATGATGCCGTGCATGATGCTTTCCAAGCCGTTGGTTTTGCAGAACTTGCTAACTGCGATGTTCAGCTTTCTCGAGTTTTCAACTGCCTTGTGTGATTAGGCCCCCGCCAAACCATTTTATTTATCAGCTCCGACCAAATGATGGACGTATTACCAAAGTACCTCGCAGCCTCTGTTAAGTCTGTCTGGATGGCCTGGAGGAGCACCTTCCTCCCCAGTTGGGCTAGGTCGTTCCCCCCGAGGTGGATTATCAAGATATCCGGGTGCCAAGCTGTGTCCACCTGCAGATCCCTTAGGGCCTCTGGCAGCTGGTTCCATCTCATCCCCGGACGCCCCAGCCATCGGACGCATGTGTTGACTGGCCTTCCCGTCTGCTTGTGGCCCCCCACTGCCACCAAGACTGCATCCTGGATAAGAAAGAGTGACCCACCACCCATACCAGGCGGGGTTGCCCTCCTGCTGAAGCAATAATTACAAATGTCAGCTGGCCTATCGCACCGGAGGCTGTGCCCCCCCCATTTAGCAGCCCCCATGTCTTTTGCCAAGAGTTTCTACTGTAATTGGGTTCTCACGTAGGTCCTGTATGCCCGGGACCGCCATCTGCCGACTGCTTGTATCCCTGTCTCGGTCATCCCGTGTTGAGCTGCTGATGTTGCTGCGCCAATCCTAAATGAGTGGGAGCCAAATGCTGCTGGGGGGAGCCCTGCTCTGGCGAGGGCCTGGCGCATCACTGCTGTGAACTGAAAATTACTTAGGAGGCTCCCTTCTCCATGCTTAAAAAGTGGACCCTCCCCTGCTTGTCGCACCGCCATGTAAGTTAGGAGGAAGCAGACTGCGCAGTATCTGTGGTCCTTGATGCACTTCAACCACACTACAGCCCCTTTGCCGGCCTGGTCAGTCTTTGACCGCCTCAAGAGTAGCTTCACCTCAGCTAAGCCGGGTTTGACGTTGGCTGCTTGCAAGCACCGCCCTGCTGGCCCAGCCTTCCTGAGGGCCACCAGCTCACTGAGACGAAATGCCCCAAAGAACGTGGTTGCGAAGGCTGCTTTGAAAAGGTTTAGCTCGAAGGTGTCTCTTGTTATTGACCCTAGTGTGTCCATGAGCCGGCCCAATCTCGTGAAGTCTATGGGTTGCATGTTGTCTGCTTTTCACCCCTCTGACCGTTTCTACCCTCTCATCGCTACTTTGATGTAGTGAGAGGCCGTGGGGTCCTGGCCTGGGCTAATCTTAGTGAAGTGGGCAACGGCGGACAGATGGGCCATCGCCCATGATCTCGACCTTTTGCTGGTGAATGCCCACTGGATGAACTGCTCGACTGCCCTCCTTGTCTCGACCATATCTCCCAGTGTCTGGATTCCTCCTATTTGCATCACTGTCCCTGCGTATTTTCTGTAGCTCTTGGCCGCTTCGGAGGTGAGGGCTTGATTCACTAGCACCAACAAGTCTATCCCGCCAGGCCCCATAACTGAACCGGAAAGGGGGTCATGACCTGCTCCACTCCTGGAGCCAATTCCCTGAATCTGCTCATCTGTGCTCTTGAAAGGGCGTCCGCCACTGCGTTCACCACCCCTGGTACATGCCGTGCCTTCAGATCTATGTTCCCTTCCAACTTCAATTTAACCAATTGACGCATTAGTCTCAGCGTATCTGGGCACCTGGCTGAGCCTCTGTTGATTGCCTGTACTACCCCCTTGTTGTCTGACCAAAGCGTCGGCTTCATGTTCCTCAATTCCCGCTTCCAGACTGTTAGGGCCACTACAATGGGGAAGAGCTCCAGAAATGTAATGTTGTTGGTGATGCCCTGTCTGTGCCAACTGTACGGCCATTGGCCTGCACACAACTTGTCGCCCAGGATTGCCCTGAAACCTGTGCTACCTGCTGCATCTGTGAACCGGGCTATCTGCTTGGCTGTCACCCAGCCGTCTCTCCATATCAGGACACCATTAAAATCTGCCAGGAATGTGTCCCACATGAGCAGGTCCCATTTGACCCCTGTTCCCAGCCGGACGTGGTGTTGATTGTGAGTAAGCCCTGTTAGCTGTGAGGCGCCTGGCAAAAACCCTGCCTGCGGGGATGACCCTGACTGCGAAATTGAATTTGCCAATCAACCGCTGGAGCTTGCGGAGGGTTGCCTTTTCACGTCCGCGGAGGCCCCTTATCTCATCCCTAAAATCACTCACTTTCTCTTCGGGCAGTCTGGGTGTTACCGCAACTGAGTCAAGCTCTATCCCAAGGAATGTGATTTTTGTTGAGGGGCCTACTGTTTATTCTGCTGCCAGCGGCATCCCTAACTCCTCGGATAACTCTTGGAATGCCGCCAAGGTGTCACCACACTCTGTTGACCCTGTGGGGCCTGTGAACAGAAAGTCATCAAGGTAGTGTAGTTTACCCCCGCTGGATGCCTGTCGTGCAGGGCCCATTCCAGAAAGGTGCTGAATTGTTCAAATTATGCGCAGGATACCGCGCAAGCCATAGGCATTGCTTTGTCAATATACACAGCCCCTTCCCACTGGAAACCCAAGAGGTGGAAACTTGCGGGGTGAACTGGGAGAAGGCGGAAGGGGGACTCAATGTCCGCTTTTGCCATGAGGACTCCTTGGCCTGAGGCCCTTACTAGATCGATGGGTTCATCTACTGTAGCGTAACCAACTGAGCATGCTTCAGCGCTGATACGGTCATTCACTGACGTTCCCTCAGGGAAGGAGAGGTGGTGAATGAGTCTGAACTGACCTGGTTCTTTCTTGGGAACTACCCCCAGGGGAGAGGTTACCAACCCTTTTGTTATCTGAATGGGCAGGGGGCCCTCTATCCTACCCAGAGATTTCTCTTTTTCTAGCTTTTTGCGAACCACCTCAGGGTGTTGTAGTGCTGATTTTAAGTTCTTTGCGCCTCCCAGTGGTAGGGGACCCTCAAATGGGATAACAAAACCCCCCTCAAAACCTTGCACGAGCATGGCAGCGTTTGTCTTGTGATATTTGTTGGCTAGCCATCGGAGTAGCTGTGTGTTGATGGGGGACTTGGCTAACCGATAGTTGTGTACCCCATTTTGTCAACCCCTCCTTTCTTGACTGAGCTAATGTTTTCTCTTTTTTGTCCCCTTGTTGCTCTTTCTTGCGTCTACACCCTGCTGTTCGATGTCCTCTGCCAAACGCGGAGCATATGTGCTCGAATTTGCAAGAGGCCCCCTATGTGCATTCGTTGGAATCATATTTCCAGCAGATGGCTGCCGGCCAGTTGGAGGGTGGGGGTTTCCACGTATTAAATGTTTTGGGCCTATGAAATGACCTGCCCTTCCCTTTGTAAACCGAACCCCGAAAGGGCTGCTCGCTTTTACCTGCCCATGTTTTGACCTCTTTTGCCACCATCATTTTATGTATGAAACCGGACACATCCTCCTCATTCCATTCCATTTCTGAGTGTGTCTGCATCTTTAATCTAAAACCCTTATCGTATTCTAACCACGCATCCTCTGGGAATTGCCTATGTGCCCCATGGATGTTGGACTTGTACAGCCATAGGTCGGTCGAGCAGCGTGGGAATTACTCAACAATAATGCTGGCCATTATTCCAAATGCGTCTAGCCAGTTATCAAAATTCCTTTCCCTCCTGTCCTCATTTTTTTGTGTCGCACACCGTCAGGTCCAGGCCACCTAATTGAATCTCTTACAGTGAGAAAATGTCCAAGTCCTACCTCCATATCCTCTCCTTTACTGATAAGGAGATAAGGCTTGCTAGCCCCGTGGCCCTTGTGGTCATTGATGGTCGACCTGGCAAAGGCCTAGTGTATGCGTCGGGGGGTAAGGTTGTTCTAGCTGGGTCGCTTGCTGTGCTTGCGCTGCCCAATGCTGCCACGGGGGACCCTAAACTCGAAAAACAGCCCCAGATTCGCACCACACTTATGGTTCCCTCTCAGCACGTGGTACCTCTCAGGGCAACCGCGGCACGAAACGCCGCTCGTCGTGAGCTGTAGGCCGCAGGGGCTTGACCCGGTATTCCTCAGGGAGCAGGAGACCGCCGAGGCACGAAACGGTGCTTCTCAGCAGCGGTGAGCCACAAAACGGGAAGTACTGAGGCCGCCGAGGCACGAAACGGTGCTTCTCAGCAGCGGTGAGCCACAAAACGGGAAGTACTGAGGCAGCGAACTCCCGACCTTGGAGCAAGTGAAGCGGCTACACTAGAGGGTCGAACTCGTTGGCCCCCACACGAGTCTGTCCACAACACCGAGCAGCAGCCGCTCCGCGATGCTAAGGCCGCTGTTGAAGTCCCTCGGCGCGCTAAATCAGCGGCAGTCGACTCTCGTCATGGAGATTTCAAGTGAAAAGGTCCCACAGCAGAGCTCCGCCTCGCCAAGTTCGCAGACCAGGTACAGCAGGTTCCTCAAAAAGTCTTGGTGCGCCGCTCCCCCCGCTCCACGATTATAAAGAGCTGCACAGGGTGAGCGGCGACTTATAACCCCCCTCCGATTTCCCGCCTCTGCCGGCGGTGGCCCCCCCATTGGACGGAGGGGTATGGCACCTCTCTGGTGCCCGTGGGCGCGAAGGGCTACCTCCATTCTGCTTCTGGGTGCTTTGGGGCACCTAGAACTGGATCCTTCCGGTGGCTTGGCGGCAGTTATGGTGCCGGCACTCGAGCCCCCCTTTGGGGGCAGCCTCTGCAACAACCCTTGTCTCTCTTGTCCCTCTTGGGTCCTCTTCACCCTTACTGACTTGCATCTGTTGTCATGGTTAAGGGGCAAAGAAGAGATGCAGACAAGCGTGATCTGTGGTCGGATGAACAGGGCGCCCTACAAATGAACTCCGGTCCCTGATCCCCCCTTCACCCTATTGGGAGGGCTCCTACAGCCTCAAACTGAAGCAACCTGTGGGTCGCTGACGACGGACCCCTGTCAGCGTGGACAGGCAGCGTTTGGAGTGCAGAGGGAGCTGTTGAGCCCGGGGCTGGCCGCGAAACGCAGTGTAGCTGAAGGTGGCTGTCATGTGCTCACAGGGCCCACACGCATGAAAGCCAAGCCGATCTCGCGTAATCCTTGTGTCCGAAGGAGGATCGGATAGACCTGCACCTTTTGCAAGTGGTAGCTCCTTACTGTACTGGATGGCGAATCCTGGAGGTCCCTTAACAGGGCTGCCCCCACAGGAACATAAAACCGGCAACTGGCGACAAGTGTGCCCAAGTGCTGAGGGGCTCAGCCTAGGGAAGGCATCGAAAATCGTCTTGACTTTCTTCCCTGGTACCCGGTTTCTACTTCTATGACCTTATTTTGCCCAGAGTATTAAATCTGTAGTTCCGCAGCCTAGAGACTCTCCCAGCGCAGAACCATTGTGAGTACACTTTCCTGAGAGCGCGCATGCCTGGGCTCCCCGCCATGACGGAGAGTGGTGCGCCCCCTGGAGTGCTCCTGTAAATCACAGCGTGATTAAGTGCCAGCATAGCTGAGGCGGACACACTTCTGCCCCTCATGGAAAAAAAGCCAGCAACAGCAAAGGAAACTTGGTGAGTGTTGGAGGGGCATATCTTCAGGGACGATGCAGTTGGTGGGGTCCCCGCAGCCACCATTGCTGCCTTCGATAGTGGTCTACAAAAAAAGTGAGAGTGGCAATGCAATCACAAATGAATACTTGCAGGCCTGCCTGAGTGACCTCCACAATAAAATTTCGAACATGGTGACTACCCAGATGCAAGTATTGAAAGCAGATTTAGCCTCGGATGTCACCAAGGAAATTCAACCCTTGGTAGCCCGAGTGGCTACAAATGAGGACGACATCATAGCTATGAGCCCAGAATGAGAAAAATTATAAGACTCTGGCACCAAATTAGAAACTGAAGTTAGATTACAATGGGAGAAGTGCACCAACCTCGAAGATGGATCCAGGCAAGACAACATTTGTATTTGGAATGTACTAGCGAAGGAGAAAGGTGAAGATGTGGTCCTGTTTGCATGTCCCTGTTACACATTGTGCTCAAAGAAAACCAAACTTACAAGATCCCCATCATACGGGCATACATAGCGCCTAGGCCATCCCAGGGTCAAGGCCGAGAGATATCCTTGATAAACTTGTCTCATCTCTACTGATATATCGCATAATGAGGGAGGATACAAAAACTCACCTACGTAGATTAAAATATTGATCTTTTTCAAGACATCTCACAAACGACTCTGAACAAGAGGCGTTTGCTGGTCCAGGTGACTGCTGAACTACGCAGACGACAAATTCATTATCGATGGGCCTTCCACTACGCTCTGTGGTTTCAGATCTTTTTCAAGATCTATATAGTACGCATGCCGGATAAGCCCAGGAAGTCCTGGAGCCAGCACAGGAACATCTACACTTACCGATGGAAGAGGAGAATGTCCAGCAATGGAAGCACAAGGATAAATGGGAGAGACCAAAAACACCATGAGGCACAACATGCAAGTAACTTGTACCTCCTCGACACCTGCACTTAATGTACTGTGATCAGGGCCAGTCCAGATGCTTGCCTACATCACCAGCCTGTGCCACTCTACTTTGCTTGATTCTGGCAGACCTAGATAATGTTTCAGAACTAATGTTTGATATCACTTGTATTCTTGTGGTTCTGGGGGAGGGGCAGATTGGAGATAGGTTTGTGGGAGCCAGGCTTGACATTTCAGACTGGACAGTAATAGATTTCCCGTGCTTTCATCGTTAGACCAGGTGGCCCTCTCACAGCGAGTCAGGGGACCTCTTGGGGGAGAGTGATAGGGCCCTCTACCACGGTGGGTAGAAGTAGGCCATAGCGCCTCTCATCATTGCGCTGGGGAAGTATATAATCCCTTCCCCTTGAGGGTCGTTAATTGATATAGTATGGCTGGGGAGGGGGGCCAGGGGAGAAGAGAGGTTTTCTGGGGGGCGGGTGTGACTCAAACCCTAACTGATTACCTATTTGTTGTTGTGGTCACTGTACACAATGTCTCTACTGACCTATTACGCCTTATGTGTGCTGCCAGAGGGATGTCATATGTACCATCGAGCACCTCACAATTAACCCTTTGTACCTTGTTTTATGGTTAGACTTTATAACATGGAACATTAAGGGATTAAACTCCCCAGCTAAATGCCACAAAATCTGGAGGGAGATAAGAGAAGCATCACCAGATATATTGTGCCTGCAAGAAACACACCTTAGGAGAGCCGACACATACTTAATGAAGCATAGAAAGTACCCCACCCAATTGTTTGCAGCTATCAATACCAAGAAAGGAGTCATGATTGGCAAACATAAAGATTTTCCTTTCAAAGTGTTAAAGGTGGTTGCTGATAAGGCGGAGGGGCTCTATATCGACCTCGAAGGATAAGACCAGAAACGTCCCTACTATATACTTAATGTCTATGCCCCCAAACAAGGTCAAGACCAGTACCTCGCCCACCTTATGTTAAAGATAAGGGAAAGGGATCCTGCTAGTCTTCTGTGGGTAGGTGACTTCAACACAGTACCGATGTGTCACTAGATAGACACCCACAGCGCAGGTACCTGCAGTGAGCGATGTTGAAGGCCTTGTTGCAGAGCATGAGGGACCGAGGACTAACACATTTGTGTCTGTGGCGAAACTCACCCAGATGGGCAGACCGTTACCATTTTCTTGTATGTTCACACACCCTACTCAAGTGTCAGTCTACTTTGGGGAACCCCAGATATCCTAGAGCTTACAGTGTCTGTTGCCCACAGTCCCATAGTAGTATCGGACCATGTCATTGTCGTTTCGGAGGGTGAGCACCACAAGACCTCCAACAGACGGCCCCCATGGAGATTTGATAAATCACTTCTTGGGGACGACATTACCCAATTAGAACTTAGTAGAGGGATAGAACAGTATTTTGAGGAAAATAACACAGAAGAGATAGCACCTAATGTGTTTCGAGGGCAATGTATAATAGAGCGGGTTAACCTCCGCCAGTCCCACAAGACCTATAGGGCATCTTTGGAAGCAGATATCAAGGTAACGTCAGAACGCCATAGGCAGACGGGCTTTCTGAAGGACTTACGAGAGGAACTCTTCCTCAAAGGGAAGACTGACCTCTTAACTACGGACACATCTGAGAAGGCACTACTCTAGCAAAAGTTCTATTAGTGGTCGAACAAGACAGGTTCCCTGATAGCAAGGAGACTGAGAAAACAGGTAGTGTCCTGGAGGATTCCAGAATTGCTTGGGCCTGAGGGGTGGGTTTTTTATAGTGAAGAAGATAAAGTGAAGGCCTACCAGGATTTTTATGCCACTCTGTATCAGGGAAGATCTGATCTCTCTTGAGGCGGTAGCCGCCTTTATTGAAAAGGCGCATCTACCTAAACTCTCCAAAGCAAACGGTGACAAATGGAAGAGCTGATCACCGACCAGGAAGTCTTTCAAGTTATCCAGGGTATGCACCCAGACAAAAACAAATTCCCGGGGCCAGATAGCCTCACCAACCATTTTTATAAATGCTTCATGTCTAGATTAGTTCTTCACCGTCTCATTGTTTAACTCCTTTTTAACAACACACACGGTGTCCCCCACAATGGCTTCAGCCAACATTACCCTAATAAACAAGCTGGGTAAACCTGATAATCAATGTGGTGCTTATAGACCTACAGCGCTTCTGAATACGGATGCAAACATTTTCAATAAAGTCCTGGCTAACAGACTTCTGCCACACTTGCCATATCTTTTAGACCCCGATTAGTCTGGCTTCATTCCACAAACAAGCCACGGACAACATTAGATGAGTTCTCCACCTCATAGAAAAAGCCAATCTTAGAGGCATTCCCATGGCGATCCTGTTGCTAAATGCCGAAAAGGCCTTCAACAGGGTCAGCTGGTCTTTCCTTGCCAGAGTCGAGAAAATGATTGGACATGGATCTAGGATTCTGACCTGGGATTTAGCCAGTTACAAATTCCAGGAAGAGCAAGTCCTGGTCAGTAGGGAACAATCGGGAGAGATCCATCTGGGAGGACATAACAGGGCTGCCTGCTCGATCCCCTTTTATAGGTGCTGGCCATTGAACCCTGGGCGGCAGCAATCCAACAACATGCAGACGTTGGAAATATGCCCTTTGGGGGAGACCAGCATACAATACACTTGTTTGCGGATTATATCTTCCTTACTGTTAGATTTGGGGGTCTCTAGTTGGCATAGGTAGGTACCTGTGACAAATAGGGACCCTTGCGTCTAGTCAGGGTGAGGGGCTACACTCCTAAAATAACCCCTGCTCACCCCATTGGTAGCTTGGCACGAGCAGGCAGGCTTATCTCAGAGGCAGTGTGTAAAGCATTTGTGAACACATACAGTAATACAGTGACAACACTACAGATGGACACCACACAGGTTGTATTATAAAAATAGTATTTTTATATAGACTTAACACAAGACCAAACGACAAAAATCCACAATACTGTACTCAAAAATAACTTGAAAAGGTTATAAAATAGTTCAGTTCTCTCAAGTTGTAGATGCAACACTTTACTCTCAATGTACCTTGAATGCGTAACGCAAAGAAAACAAAAGGGTCGCAGGGAAGGTGATGCGTCGGTTCCGTACACTCAGGGGAGTGGATGCGTCGGTTCCTTACTGCTGCGCAGGGGAGTTGATGCTCGCTTCCTTACTGTGTGGGGAGTTGATGCGTCGGTTTCTTACTGCTCTCCGGTGCGAAGCGACAGATGGCACCTCGATGCGATACTCTTCTCCGGTGCGATGTGATAAAAATGGCGTCTTTGCTGCGATGCGACAACGTTGGTGCGATGCGTGCACGCCCGACGGCGACTCGATGATCTTGGGAGCCGCGACAGGCCCTGCGACGCGCTTCTCTGGTGATGCGACGATGTCCTCTGTGGCAGCGTCCCGCTTCTCCGGCGATGCGCCGCGCTTCGGCGATGCGATGATGACAGCGGCAGCGGCTTCTCGCTTCCTCGGCGATGCGATGACAGCGGCTGCAGCGGCGACACGCTTCTCGTTGTTGCGTCGCGCTTCCAGCTCCCAGCGACACGCAGTGTCTCAGAAGGCCCAGCACAGCAGCAGGCACTTCAATTCCCAGCAAGGGAATTCAGGGGGGAGCTGGTTGGTGAAGTCTTGTATCCCTGAGACTTCAGGCAGGAGGCAAGCTCTAGTTCAAGCCCTTGGAGATTCTTCTTCAAGTTGATAGAAAGCACACTCAGTCCTTTTCTCCTTTCTTTGGCAATGAAGCAACCATTGCAGGCCAACCCCCAAACTTCAGCTTCCTGGTTCTTCTCCTCAGCAAAGGTTCGTCTTGATTCCCAGAAGTGATCTAAAGTTCTTGGGTCTGGGTCCCAATATTTATACTACTTTTCTCTTTGTTCTCTGAAGGCAGAGAGGCCTTTGCCTAGTCCAAAACCAGTTCTGGTCAGTCCACGAGCACTTTGTTGACAAGACTCCTTCTTTCCTTTCACAGTGTAGGCCAGGGACATCAGACACACCACAGGAGGTGGAGCCAGCATTGTGGAGGAAAGGCACAGCCCTATTCAGGTCCCAGGTGCAACTCCTCCCTCCTATCTGCATGCAGATCTCTCTATTCAGCCCTGTGCTGACTCACCCTGTCTCCTGGAAGCCCCCACCCCCGTCACTCAAACTCCAGACAAGGAATACACAACCTAGCAGAGGCAGGCTTGGATAGTTAGGCAAGAAAATACCTACTTTCTAAAAGTGGTATTTTCAAACACAGAATGTTAAAACCAACTTCACTAAAAGATGTATTTTATCATTCTGAGTTCAGGCGTACTAAACTCGAATTTCTACCTGGTTCCCTGAGTCAGTTAGGATTATAAGATGTAATAATCTAACTGCCCATTCTGGCCTATGGGGAACAGGTAGCCTTGCAATAGTGAAAAACGAAAATGGCTGTAATTCACTATTCACTAGGTAGGACATGCCCTGGTGTGTGTGGCATGTCCTACCTTTTACCTACAATGCACCCTGCCCTTGGGCCTACCTTAGGGGTGACTAATATGTATAAAAGGGAAGGTTTAGGGACTGGCAAGTGGGTACACTTGCCCAGTCAACATGGCAGTACCAGACTGCCCACAGGCTCTGCAATGGCAGGCCTGAGACACACTTTACAAGCTGCTCCGGTGGGTGGCACAACCAGTGCTGCAAGCCCACCAGCAGCATTTGATTTACAAGCCCTGGGCACACGCAGTGCACTGTACTAGGGTCTGACAGTAAGCCAAACAAGCCAATCATGGAGTCACTAATCTATACATCAATTTACCATAGGGAGCACTTGCACTGTGGCACTGAACAGCAGTGGCACAGTGCCCAAAAGCATCTAAAACCAGCAAAAACATAAGAGGCAACAGCAAAAAATGGAAGGGAGACCCACGCCAATGGTGCCAGGTCTAACACTTACACTAAGAGACCTGATAAGTTCCATTCCCCACATAATGGAGTGATGGGACTGTTATGAAAGGATGTCAATTTCAAGGTGAACCTTGATAGGTCTGAGATGCTCAGTTTGGGTCTACACCTATACACTGAAAGCAAACTCTCTAACTTGCTTCCATTCCGCTATGCCCCAACAATACACTTCAATATCTAGGAGTCTACATTACGTCACAGCACTGTCTGTTTTAGGCTGCAAACTACCCTCAACTTATACATTCCATCAAAAACGACCTCCATAAATGGAGGATTTTGTATATATCCCGGGTGGGCGGAGTGTAGTGATAAAGCAAAATGTTCTGCCTATACCGTTATACACTTTCCAAGAGCTCCCAGTCGGATTCCCTGAATGCG
This sequence comes from Calotriton arnoldi, assembly GCA_963921515.1. Lineage (NCBI taxonomy): Eukaryota > Metazoa > Chordata > Amphibia > Caudata > Salamandridae > Calotriton > Calotriton arnoldi. The sequence continues at coordinate 270,479 of CAWUFW010001186.1, forward strand.
ACATGATAGCACTCCAACAAGTGATAGATTTCTGTATTTGAGGTGGGAGGAGAGCTCAGGTGTCCAGGAAAATAATGCAGGCCTCTAGCCAATCCAGGAGGCTGGGACTCCCAGATGGTAAAAAAAATACTACTAGGATGCCCAGCTTTGAGGCTTTTTTTAATATTGTATATGTGAAACTGAGCGCCATTCGATCCACATCGATGTGGCGGTAATGGGCTACGCTTGTTGGCCATACCTTGGCTTCCCAGACACACCAGACCCCAAGTCTGTTATTTCTCCGATGTCCTCAAGCCGAGCATGGATATATGGAACTCACTGATGAGGACACACCACTTGACTACCTTCCCCTTCACCCTGTTGTATGGCAACATAGAATTCACTCCAGGGACTGCAACAGGTTTTTTTTCACTCGCTGGTATGATGATGGCTACAGAATGTTACGAGATCTTTTTCAGGGGACTACTATTAAAGATTTCACCCAGTTTAAACAAGAAATACAACTTGCAGGAACTAAACCGTACGCAATACTTCAACTTACATCATTGGACCCTACACCGCATAAACAAAGCAGCAGCAAATTAGAGCTCTCAGAGGATGAGAGAAGCTGTTCACAACTTATGTAGGAGCCAGGGAGCTCATTTCTAATATCTATACTATCCAAACTAATGTAAGCTCAGGCATAAAAGGATCATGTATGGAAATCTGGTCCCAACTACTGGGGACACCCATCCCCATAACACAGTGGTAGAAACTCTGGAACAGTATCCCTTCCCTCTGTGAAAGTGTCTAAAATAGGGAGTCCATGTACAAACTCATGATGCTCTGGCACGTTACACCTGCTAAACTGAAACAGATGTATGAGACAGCAGACAGCCTATGTGTGAGGGGCTGTGGCTGGGAGGGAATGCTAGGCTGCCTATCTTTTAGAAGGAGATCTTTAGCCATCTCAGGGGGGGTGATGTGATACCCGTTGAAACCTAATCTCACAACTGTTGTCCTAGAAATGTACCTTGAACTAGGGGTGAATCTGTTCTGCGAAGAATAGAAGATTCCACTAGCTGCCTTCTGTGACAGAGGTAAGCTTGCTTTGCTACTGCCATGAGGTTACACTGCTGCTGCTCCAGGTCAACCCTTCCTCTGAAGGACTGAAGCTTGCACTGTTTCTGTCCAAGGTATACCTGCTCTATGAAGTAGAGTCTGAGTGCCACAAAGGGAGAACATAAATGTCTACTTGAGGGACATAACGGCACCCAAACTAGGGAACCCAGAACTAGAAAACTGCACAACAAGTGAACAGTAGTATTGTTGGGTGCTTACCAGTGCTAGATGGAATCTATTGATGCAGTATAACTACAGGGTAGGTGTGTGTCATCATCCTATATGAATATATGAAAGTATAGTAATTCCATAAGAGGTTTGGCTGCTTCTTTCAGGGCTGTTGTTCTTCTTGTATGTTTATGTCTGTTTATGGTGAGTGTGCAACATTCCTTTAACTCCTCTCACACCCTCTTAAGTGTGTTAGCCACCTATACTATACCTTTTCTGTGTCTGTGAAAGAAATATGTGATGTCCCTCTGCAATATGTCTTTACTTATTCTGTGTGGTAGGGAAGGATGCGCTGCTGCAGTCCATGTTGTACCTTTTTTGTGTTGTGAAGCTCATGTTAATCTTTCCACAAAAGAAAAGACAAAACAATTTGCATTGCCAATGGGTTTTTAATGAATGAAGTCAATGAAAGAGTAAACCCTCACAAAATATGTAAGCAGAATTTACTTTGGTTTTATGTGTGAGACAGGCAGTTTTTTAAATGCTCTACATTACTTTGTAAAATGTTAAACATAGCTGACAGAGGATTATTATCATGCACGCTACCTTAGGCTAATTCTGGCAATGTATGCAGCAGCACTGTGCATGCTGCGGTTTTGAACTAGGCCTGGGCGGTGAACTGTGCTCCGTTCGCGGAGTTTGTGGAGTTTTCTGCACTTTGTGCTCCGCAGAGCTTGCATAGTGCAGAAAACTCTGCAGAGCGTAGTTTTTTCCTGCTGCCGCTCTGGTAGAATTTCTACCCAAGGGGCAGGAAGACCAGTGCGAACAGCAGTTCGCACTACACTCCGCCTGCAGAACTCCGTGAAGTTTTTTTTTATCACTTTGCAGAGTTCCGCGTAGCGAAACTCCGCGTACTACGCCCAGGCCTGTTTTGAACCCATAAAGATTTTGTTTAAAAAAAAACTACAAGCCCACAATGCAACATTCTGTTTGATTAAAAGCTTGGAATGGAGGATGGTATTGTATGCAGAGTGAAACACAAAAGGTGATGGGAGGCTGCTTGCAATAAGTCTAACCACTGGCAGTCGCTCAGGGTAGCACTCCAACCCATTGTTCTTTTACTCACCATGCCACTTCATTTTGGACCCAGCCAAAAGCAAATCAACTCTGTTACTCATGGGAACAGTCCAGCCCGAACTGCCAAGCCAGGTCCTTCCTATCCGGAAGTCAAGCAACCCAGGACTGGTTTCTCCCAAGTTATGGGCTCATCAGCCAGGTACAGCTTGGTTCCAGTGACACTGTTAGCATGGGAACCACGTCTGGGCATAGCCATTTACTTACGGCAGTACTTAAACACACAAAAGGTGAAGGTGAATGACGTTCAGTTATTAGACTATTTTGTACTATATTGAAAGTTGTGGTACTGTTGTGCCTGTGGCAACTTAGTTGTATACACTTGTTCTACCTGAGAGTACCCTCTGTTAATTGTGCCTTGTACCGTAAACGTGGACCAATACATACTCCAATGTATACTAACTGTGAAAGATGGCAATGTTGTTTTTCTGTATTAAGAAAATCAATTACAAAAACCTATTAAGTGTCTGGCCAAAGCTGCACCACATCGGTACCAGTTTCTGAATACAGTAGTCAGAAAGTGAAACGTGACGTTAAACTTTGTAAAGTATCGGTCACCACTCAGTTACGTGTACCACTTTTTGTTTAATAATGTTTGATCTTTTTGAGCTAGACACAATCTTTTGGGGGTGAAATATTAAAATTATGCAGGAAATGGTGCATTATGTGAGAAAGGAGGAAACTCCATGATTGTGAGGAATATGCAGCAGCTGCAGAAAAGCATAATTCCAGTGCTCCTGACTACATGTCACAGTGCCAACTGACAAACTGAAATGCACAATAGCATTTGATTCCTAACTTTCTACCTTTTTTCTTGTAGACAATCAAGGGTTAAATAGCCTAGTGTGTGTGGGTGCAGAGACAGACTTTCAAATGCAGCTGCCAGCATCTTTGCTAATGAGCTAACATTAACACTCTTAGATAAACAAATGGGAAGTGCTAAAAAGATATTTATCAGAATAATAAGAGCAACTGCAGCTAAAGGGTCAAATAAACACTGAGAAAAGAAAAACAGTGTGATGGCGACCCTTCTCCCGAGCCAATCCTCGCTATAGGTGTGTTCGGGGAATCGCCCCCTGCTTTGAACAAGTGCAGCACATGCTGCAAGTACTGCCCTACAAGTGCTGCCAGTGATGGCAAACACAGATCATGTATGTTGCCACGACAAAGGCTTGTCTCATGGATTGCGGTCTTGTTGGAACCAAAGCACTACCCTCATAGTGGTGAAAGGCTACTGCCTTTGCCACAAGCTAATTAGAATGAGCACACTGGTGGCAGCATACCGTAGAGTGATCAGACTTTTTTTTTTACCTGTGTCACTGCAGTATAGGCTCACTCATGTAAAGTTCCACTACTGAGTGTTTAACTCACCCTTGGCCTGCATCTAATTAGTATGTAGCGCTGTGCAGCGCATGTGTGTTGTATGTATGTGCTGGGTGTATGTGTGCCTGTGAATGGTAAAATACATGGAACATTCTGGGCTCCATTTTGAGAGACCTAGAACAGACTGGAGGAGCATGAGAAGGTAGAGGAATCCACCCAGACAGATTTGTGGATTGCTGCATTCCTGTGAGCTGGGTGGGACACACACTGGAGGAAGAAGATCCAGACTCCTTAGTACACTTTAATGGGTGCTCTTTGGTTCCAAGAGAGAGCAGTGGAAAGGGTCCTGGGCACACCTCAGGAAGAAGATGGGGCTGATATGAGAATCATAAAGAGATGGGCTTGGGGCCTGGGTACAGTTTTGAAACTCATATCACTGTGGCTGACATCCAGATGTGACCCTCTACTCACTTCCGTGGCCTGTGTCGTGAGGCTATCAGATTTGGGGTTGCTCCTGCTGTGACTGCCTTCTGGAGGACAGGCAGGGTAGAGGAGTGGGCACTTCAAAAGGAAGCAGACCCCGACTTAAACGACTCCGACCCTAAATCACATTTGATGCCTGGAAATGGACAATAAGAAGGGGAGCTCGAGGCCCCCAAAATTGTCAACTGTCAAGCAGTCAGTCGACCTGTGCGAGGAGGAGAAGCTCTCCAAGGCTTTTGCCTGTGACCAGGACTGGAGGCTAAGGCGTGCCAGTCTCCCAGCTGGGTGAAGGGACATCACCCAGAGACATCCAAGACCACCTGCCCCTGGAGCCTGGAACACCAGTCCCTGCCTGCTTGCCAACACCAATGTGCACAGTGAGGAAGAGGAGAGTGCTGGAGAGAGTGAGGTCCAGTGGGGTTCATGACAAGTGGATCCCTGTAGCGAGGTGTAAGAAGACAGCTGCAGCACTGATTGGGTAGTCACCCGTGTGCAAGTTCAAGTCAGTGACCCCGTATGCCAGAGGCAGCTGCCATGAAATTAGCCGTGTACAGCCTCACTGCCCTGCCGATCAGGTCGTAGCCCGTGTGCGGGGCGAATTCGGGGACCCCTTATGCCAGGTGGATCTGCTGTAAAGATTACTACTGTGCTGATTGGTGCGTAGCGCGTGTTCGGAGTGAAGTCTAGCAGAGACTCTGAGCTTGAAGGGGGCTCTCCAGAATGCTAAGACGCAGCAATAGGTGAATGCCAGAGAGTTTGAGAGGGCGAAGCTAAGAGTAGCTCATCAGGAACAAGAGGAGACTGCAAGACTGAAAGAATAGGCTCGGGAAGAGAAACTGCGAAGGATGGAGGAGAAACAGAGAAAGGGAGGAGACAGAAGGAAAAGGAGAGAGGGAGAGGGAAAGGGTAGCCCTTGAGAGAGAGAAACTTAGGATGTCAGCAATGACAACTCCTTTTGGGATAAGTGACTCTACATCCAGTTCAGGCCAGGTTGTGGCCAAGATTCCAAGATATTTTGTGTATGTCTTTGTGGAAAATCTGGACATCTTGGAATGGTTTGTGAGCTTTGAGGTTGCTTGTAAGGTGCAGGTCTTGAATGAGGTGTCTAAGGCAGCTGCCGTAATGGGGTACATGCATTTGGAAGGGACAGCCGTCATTAGAAGGAAGCCTCAGCAGGCCAGATGGTCCACGGGTGAATGAATGAAGCTCTGATTAGACCGTTTGGGCTGAAGCCAGCTCCGTACATTCAAAGGTTCTTGGACTTCTAGAGAGCAGATGGTGTTCTGTATGAGACTTAGATTCATGAAGTATTGCATGAATGGAAAGAGTGGGGTAGAGGGATGGTGGCCAAGGACTTTCAGTCCCTTAACCAGTTGATTGTGACAGAGAGACTATAGGAGAAGTGCTCTACCACACTTAGGCAATACTTGTCTGATCTGACAGAGAGGGATTCAGAGAGGTTAGCAGTGTTGGCTGACAAGTGGTTAGCTAACAGAGTTTGCAATGGGCTACAACAGTACATTTCAAAGCCAAATGGGGAGAGAAACTTTCCAGAGACTGGTTCAAAACTGTAGTGAAAAGGCCAGGGTAATGCCCATGGGACTCGTGGAGGGTTTAGGCAAAGAGGGATTGGTGTGTCTGGGAAGGAGCATCATGAGAAAGATGGACTTGGAAATTCTTCCAAGACAAAGTGGTGACTTGTTACAAATGCCACCAGGTGGGACACTTCAAGAGAGGTTATCATGTGAAAAATCCTGACCGAGCAGAATCTGTGATAGCAAGCATGTTACTCATGGGTGAAGGGACCTGAGAGGGCCCGATTGTGCTCAACCTAGTAGCTATGGTGATCTGGGAGAGAGACTCAGATGCTCTGAAACATATTCATCCTAACACAATGGGGTTTGTGCAGGAAGTCAGTTTAAATGGGAGGAAAGTGCCTGCCCTAAGAGATAGTGGCGCCTTCTGTACTATGGTTGGCAGTAGGTACCTTAAGCCTGAGAAGATGTTCTCTGGTACCAAAGATACAGGTTTGGTCGTCAGTTGAGAGGGTATGGAGTACCCACTTGCCAGGGTTGAGATAGAGCTCAACGTCAAGGCGGGCATGGTTGATGTCGATGTAAGGAAAAAGCAAGGTGCTGGACATCTCATGGGCCATGATTTGATTGTCAACGGCTTGGTTCCAGGATTGGAAGCCTCTATAGCTTGGGCCACATCAGCCGTGTTGAGCAGAGCACACACTACACGTCAGCCTCAGGATGAGACTGGAATCATTCCTGATTTGCAGGGAACAGAACCAGGTAGTTTGCAGGAAAAGGAATGCTCCAGGAAGGCAGTAGCGGTGAAGGTCATTGCTTCTGCTCCCAAGGGAGAGAAGAATGAGGCTCCTGAAGCGGACCAAATGCTGAAATGTGGGTCATTTCCAGAGCTGCAGGGTTTGCCAGCTGCTGGTTGGCCTACCCAGGAAGATTTCTGCAAGGCACAGGAAGAGTGCCCTACGCTTGAGGGACTTTGGAAGGGATCTCAGGAACTGTTCAGCAAAGGAGTGGTTGAGAAACACTATGTTGGCTGGGAAGATGGGCTACTTTATAGTGAGCCAGTGAATCCTAACAAGAAACTAGCAGGAGGTTAGTGGTTCCATTAGTGCACAGGAATTTCCTGTTGCAACTAGCTCACAAAGTGCCCTTGGCAGGACACTTGGGCATTATAAAAATCCATGATAGGTTGGGCCCTCTATTCTACTGGCCAGGGATAGGCAGAGACCTAGAGAGGTTCTGTAGAACCTGTCCAGCTTGCCAGATGAGTGGTAAGTCAGGAGGAAGGACAGAGGCGCTATCAGTGCCTCTATCAGTTGTAGGTGTTCCATTTGAGCTGGTGGGAATAGATATATTTTGTACATTTGACCCTCTCTTACAGTTGGGCAACAGGTATATCTTGGTTGTGGTGGATCAAGCCACCAGGTAACCGGAAGCTGCACCTCTGAGGAGCATGACTGCACAGGTGGTAGCGAGAGCTCTCTTGGGGTCTTTTCTAGTGTCCGATTTACGAGAACTGTAACTTCTGACTAGGGAACCAATTAAATCTCCTCTTACATGAGAGAGATGTGGGAGCAAGCTGGTGTGACATACCACGTCTTCACAGCATACCATTCACAAGTTTGGTGGACTGGTTTAACAAAACACTGAAGAGCATGACTGGAATTCTGCCAGAGGACCTCAGGTGGGATCCTCTCCTGCCATGTTTCTTATTTGCCTACAGAGATATTCCGCAGAAGGGGTAGGCTTCAGTCAATTTTGAGCTCTTTTAGCCCTCTGGACACCCTGTGAGTGGTAAACTATCCGTAGTCAAAGAAGGTTGGGAAGGAACTTCAAAGTCTCCACAGAAGGATGCAGTGGACTATATGATTGGCCTCAGGAAGTTGATGGCACAATACATGAGTAAGGCAAAGGAAACCTGACAGGCTAGCCAAGCGCTGATGAAAGAGTGGTACGATCAGAAAGCTATGCTGACTGGGTATCCGAAAGGTCAGGAGGTATTGGTGCTATAGCCTATTTGTCCCATGACTTTGGAGGACAAACGGTGTGGGCCATACAAGGTAGTCCAGAAGGGTTCTGAGGTTAGCTTCTTGGTGGACACAGGTGCCACAAGGGAACCCAAGAGGATATTCCATATGAACAGACTGAAACCTTACCTCCGGAGAGATTACACAGTGAATGTCATTGCTTTGGCAGAGGAAGTTGAGGAAGACTGCAAGCCTCTTCCTGCAATGCTGCATAGTGATATTGTGGAAGGGGTTCAGCTAGCCCCTGAGTTAACGTCTGAGCAGCAGAGACGGTGTAGAGAGATGTTGGGGTGGTTTGCCAACCTCTTCTCGCTGACTCCAGGGTTGACACCTGCCTGTGTGCATGACAGACACAAGAACCAGTCTGCCAGTGAAGGGCAGGATGCACAGAATGTCTGACTGTGTTCAGGGATTCCTTAAGGCTGAATTTGCAAAAATGTTGGATTTGGGGGTCATTGAGAGATTAACTAAATCGCAAGTGTAAAGGTGCACTTGACCCTGGCCGCACAGCTTGAATAAGGCGTTCCAACAAAATTATACAATTTAAACCACTGCTATAAGCTTGACCGTGCTCTTTTCAAATGCACTCTTACATAGAAGATATCTTTATACCATTATAACATTTATTTTCTCTGTGAATACCTCTCCACTAATGCTTAATCATGGTTTATGATGCATCAATTTACTTAAGTGACATTGTATGAAACAATAACAACTCATGTTTTCAATGAACAATCTGTGGACAGAATTCTTCTCTCACAAGATGTTCCCAATGCATTTCGGGATAAACAATCCCTTCTTCAGGGGTGCTGTAAACGTAATCAATAAATCCACTTATTAATATATACAGGAAGGAACTCAATTGTCTGGTTACACACTGATTGTGAAAAAGTCAGATTAAAACATACATTAAAGTAGCCCTGAACGTGCCAGAGTAGATAGGTTCTAACAGCAAGCATTTAGGTAGGAAAACATATGCGTCCTGCACCTCGATGCTGAAGACAATCAACGTGAACTAGACATGAAAACTCGGGTTATAGACAGAAAAGTGCGAAAGTGCGAAATGATAAGCCACCATTGCTCCAAGGTAAACACTTACTGAGAAAGACTGTTGATCGTGCTAATAACTCCAAACTAAGGCTCCCGCGCGTATTGAGTGAATGACCTACAAATGCATAAGCAAGCTTTCACCAAACTGTGTGTCACAATCTGCAAAAGAACACTAGTGCACATAATGTAATGTCGCTGTACCTGCGGCTCAATGCGGTTGAAAAAACTATGTTGCTCAATACGGCTGCAAAAACTGTGTTGCTTGCAACTGAAACCGCAGCATTGTTTGAAAATCGCCCTGGTCTCTGTGAATTACGAAAAGAATCCCATGTTTAAACTTGGTAACATATTACACGCGGTGTAGTCCAACCTCGCGGAATGGCTCTAATCTTCTAGCCTCGGCTCTCACCTTATTCAAAGTAGTTCGCGGCGTGACATTCGGCGTTCCCAGAAGTATAGAGTGGCAGACATATTCCCGGATTACGCGGGGAGTTTATATGGTATTGACATCAAAATAGGACTAAAATAACCAGACGACGTATGCCTGGGAGAAAAGAAGTGGCCATCTTAACAGTGTAAATCTGTCTGGAAAAATTAATTGAAATGGATACACAGCACCAAGTGTGCCTAGAAAAAAGTTGTTTATGATAAAATGCATGACACTGATTGCGCCTAGATATTCAAAAAAACGGTAGCGGATGCTCACTCGACAGAACGTCTGCTCAACTGCAAAACTGTCACCAATATATACACCCACGTTTCAAAACTTAAACCGAGGGTCCTCACGAATACTCCTATTCCCGCAATGCCACTAATGTAAAAAAAACTGCTGTGAAAAGAACCACAGATATCGCACTAAAGTACCAAGTAACTTATACAAAAAAATGAATACCGTACTCATAAATACAGTAATTTTAGATTCATGAAACAAACTCAAAGATGGAAGTGTGAGAAAAAGCTTAAGAATCAAGTTCATGAGGGTGAGTACTGTGGTCCTCAATCCTAGTTGGAGAAAATGCTCGAGCCTCCTGCAGTCAGTATTCAAATGTCACCCAATGACAATACCAAACAATCAGTTCTCACAATCATATTATTTGCTCTATAGACAAATGAACATTTGAAATTTCATCCCTCAAAGTTAATGAATTGGATCCTTGACTCTTGTATTTACACAATTTGTATTGGAACTCTCTAAGATGGTACTCATCATCCACCCTCAAAAACAGAGGAGTGCGCAACAATCAATATTCTAGTGGTCATTTAGAAATCTCATAGTCTGTGGTCTAGTCCTGTGATGTTAGTACCAAAGCAAGGTTCTACCGACGTGCGAGTATTTATAGACTATTGAGCCCTCAGTGAGGTAACTAAAACCGATGCACATATCATCTCCAGAGCGGATGAGCTTGTGGATTGGTTAGGGGCTGCAAAGTGCTTGAGCACCTTGGATCTGACTAGTGATTGTTGGCAGACTGCTTTAGCACCAGGTGCACAGGAGAAGACCGCTTTTTCTATGCCAGATTGGCTATATCGGTGTAAGGTTATGCCCGTTTGGGTTGAAAAACGCTCCTGTCACTTTCAGCACCTGGTGAACAATGTTCTCGCAGGGCTGGATGAGTTCTGTGTGGCCTACCTGGATGACATTGCAGTGTTCAGTAATTCTTGGCAGGGTCACCTGAGACATCTAGAACAGGTGTGACTAGGATACAGGAAGCAAACTGACCATTAAGGGAACCAAGTGTCCGGTAGGGCAGTCCTCTGTAGTCCACCTTAGGCATGAGGTGGGGAACTGGAACATTTTCCCGTTGGATCCCAAAATTCAGTCAGTGATGGAGCGGGAGGTGCCTACTACACAGACTGAGGTGGATATTACAGGAGCTTTGTGGCGCACTATGGAGGTACAGTTGCCCAATTGCTGCTCTGACCTCCGAACAGCAGCCCAGGAAGGTAATATGGAATTAGGCATTTGAGGAACTGAAGAAGGCACTATGCACTGCACCTGTACGGAAAGCACCTGACTACAATCACTCTTTCATTGTACAGATGGATGCCTCTGACCATGAAGTTGGTGCAGTATTAGCTCAACTAGGTGACAAGGGTAGAGAAAGTCTAGGAGCTTTTATTAGTAGGAGGTTGCTACCCATGGAACAGAACTGGGCGGCTATTGAGAAAGATTGTTGTGCCATATTCTGGGCCTTGCTTAAGTTCTGCGCTTATTTTTTGGCACTAAGTTTGAGGTACAAACGGATCATTAGCCACTGAAATAGTTGATGACTATGAAGGGAGAGAATGGCAAGTTGTTGTGTTGGTCTGTTTCTCTGCAAGGGTTAGACTTTGTAGTGGAACACAGAGCCGAATTGAGCCATGGGAATGCGGATGGACTTTCGAGCTGCTTTTACCGATCCGACCACCCAATCTCTCCAGGTTAGGAGTTGGTTTGGGGTAGTCCGATCTTGGAGGTGCGTCTGTTGAGATCGAAAAGTCCCTCGCATGGTGACGGACATGTACCCCTGCTCTGAGTGCCCCAGCTGCAAAGGTGCCTGGATCCCTGGTGCTGATTTTTAGTGTCATGAGCGAACATGGACCATGCGTGTGCGACATGACATTGGCCTGTCTCACGGATTACAGTCTTGTTGCACCAGTAGGGACACCCAAAGAGCTACCCTCAAAGTGGTGAAAGGCTACTGCCTTTGCCAGGAAGTAAGTAGCACAACCGCAGTGGTGACAGCATACCGTGCAGTGATCAGTAGAAGTGAACAGGCCTTTTCACCTGTGTCATTGGAGTGAGGCCTACAGGCTCACTCATGTAAAGTTCTGCTGTGTGTGCTTAACTTACCCTTGGCCTACAACAAGTTAATATGTAGCGCTGTGCAGCACATGTGTGTTGTATGCATGTGCTGGGTGGATGTGTGCCTGTGAATGGGACAATACATGGAAGATTCTGGGTTCCATTTTGAGAGACCCAGGCTGACTGGAAAAGCATGATGAGGTAGAGAAATCCCCCAGACAGATTTGTGGATTGCTGCATTCCTGTGAGCTGGGTGCAACACACAATAGAGGAAGAAGAGCCAGGCTCTTTCGTCCACTTCGAAGGGTGCTCTTTGGTTCAGAGAGAGATCACTGGAAAGGAGCCTGGGTATTTCTCAGGAAGGAGATAAAAAAAAGGGCTTGGAGCCCTGGGGTATCCCTTGTATGCATATATCGCTATGCCTGACAGCCAGGTGTAGACCTCCAGCCACTCCCATGGACTGCATTTTTGGGCTATTAAATATGGAGTCGCTCCTGCTGTGACAGACTGCTTTCTGGCGAATGGGCACAGTAGCAGAGTGGGCACGTCAAAAGGAAGCGAACCCCTACACAAACTTTAAAGACTCAGAACCTAAATCACATTTGGTGTCTGGAAAGGGACTATAAGAAGGGGAGCTAGAGGCTCCCAAAGTTTTCAACTATCAAGCAGCCAGTTGGGCCATGCGAGTAAGAGAAGATCTGCAATACTGTGACCAGGGCTGAAGGTTAATGCCTGCCACTGTCCCAGAGACATCACGCAGGGACATCACCCAGGGACCTACAAGACCACCTGCCCCTGGAGCACCAGTGCCTGCCTGATTGCCAAAAACAGTGTGCCCTGTGAAGAAGAGGAGAGAGCTAGAGGGAGTGAGGTCCAGTGGGGGATCCTGGCGAGTGAATCCCTGTAGCAAGGTGTACGGTGACAGCTACTGCACTGATAGGTCCTTGCCCGTGTGCAGGTTCAATTCGGCGACCTCGTATGCCATAGGTGGCTGCCGTGAAGTTAGCAGTGGACAGCCCCGCTGGTGTACTGAATCGGGCCGTGACGCGTGTGCAGAGGGAAGACGGAGACTCCGTATGAAAGGTGGGGCCTCCTTGAAGATTACTGCCTGGCCAATCAGGCTGTAGCCCGTGTGCGGAGTAAGGTCAGTGACCTCTTATGCCAGGTGGAGCCACAGAAAGGACAAGGACCGTTCCCTAGTTCAAGGCATCATTGTACGGAGATGCTGCCGTGGTGAACCGTGTGGACCAAACAAAGGATCAGAACCAGAGCAACCTACCCCCCACACATGGATAGGATCAGAGGAACTTACCGTCTCTCCGGAGTAAGCCCCGTGGAAGTCCAGCTGCTGCCCCGGCTGAGTAGTGAGTGCTGCTCACCAGCAGCAGCCGTTGGTGCTCCCTATGTAGACTGATCTCGCCATCGTCGCAGGAGCGGATAAGGCTGATCGCAGGGCCAGAAGTCCTGGTGGAACTTGTTCTGCTACATAGTGCTGCAAGCCTGGAACACTTTAGGCTTTTATCAGAGTAGGAGTAGGACTACTGATACTCGGACGACTAGTGGGGCCTAACCTGAATGTTGCCTATATTGAATGGGGAATAACAACTACCACTAGTGAGAGGGAAGTGGCAATCCAGGATCTACCATTTGAACACAAGAGCCGTGACCTCAGGGGGCTGTGTATTGTTTGTGTATCAGAAAAACAAAAAGGGGGAGTAAAGAGGTATTGCTTGACACAAGCAGTGGAGGTGGATACGCCCTCCTTCAGTCTACAGATACTAAACACAAAGATCCACCCTCAGGTATTCTCAAACGCCATATCCTCCCAGATTAAGTATGCTTCCTACAGTGGTGGGAAAAACACACAATTTGTTTAAATACCCCTCACACACCAAAAGGGCCCTTGGTGTCATGCTTCATCATAGGGGTCTTCCCGCCCCTCTACGGGACGGGGCGTGCTACGACCTACGATTACGCGGGAGCACTGTTGTTTGTGAGACAATTATGTGTCGTGTAGGGGTGTGAGTGGAAGGGTCAGGAGTGAATAAGAAAGTGAGGTTAAAAAATACCTGGCTCGATGGTCAAAAAAACTTTAATATACCTTTGAGCTGGTATTGTTAAAATATGGGGAAGAGGTGTATCGCCTCAATGAGCTATGCCTCCTATGTCAGTCAACATGTTTCGAAGCCTCCCTGGCTTCTTCTTCAGGACCAAAAAGATCCCCTCTACACTCACTATATGTGTGGTGTCTTAATTACACTAATCCTTTTTATGAAATGTATTCGTGGAAATAAATATACGGCGCATGTGAAATTACTGCGCAAATACGATACCTAAATAGGTATCTGTCATCGTTTATCTGGAAAAAAGAAACAGCATAGTATTAAAATGTAGGACAAAGGCATCATCCATCGTGACATATAATGACCTGCAAAAGAAGTGTAATGTGTGACCATATACTCCTTATCGTTATTCACAGTGAAAATTGATGGTGATATGTCCCGCTGTTATTAGAAGAACAAATGACATTTACAAAGACACACACACATAGAACAGAAAACACACTCTCTACACCAAAGGACTCGGTCTATTCGGTCCGAAGAGTATGATCATATCTACCCGATACCACACATGTTAGGAGTGTATATCAGGGAAAAAGTACACCTGAGGGGCAGAAAGGTAACCTACTTGATTTTAGATGCAAAAATGCCCCATGAGCCTGTAACGGGTGGGAGGGGTGCCTGTATTTGCAATCTAAAGAAATGAAATAAGCACATTATTTCAAAAAAGTTATTTCTCCACGAAACCACTCAACAGCATGACTGATCCCCGGCTATGCCGTCCTCACTGCTCCTGGGACACTGCCCCGCCGTGTCTGGCCTCCCAGCGGCTCCGCTGAACAATGGAGCGAGTTCGGGGAGGTTCTTAAATAGGGCCCTTAATTCCTGTTCCCGCTCCAAGTTGAGAGCATTAATAGTTACACCTGTGTTTGGCCGGAAGATCCCCTGGTCCCCGTGTGTTAGAGCGCCAACCCCGGGTATCACCCGGAAGTGGCGAGGTAGACGCTATACTTCTCCGTATCACAGCGTTTAGTCGTTGTGACTGGGTGCAGCTGTGGAGGCACCCGGAAGGGAATGGAGTAATGAAGGTATGAGGTAAAGACTAGACTGTCAACCTCCTTCCTGCTTCAGTGATAAATAGTGGGCGGTACGCCATAAAATTCGAAATCGGGGCATTTTATCCTCCGATAGAAACCCGAAAAAACGGATTTACTTAATACTTCTGAAAAAGTAGGCATACATGGCCAGGTTTTAATATTAAAACCCATATATGACCGTACATCAAATTAAGGGTTTGGGCACATTGGTTATTATATAGTCAAATAGAGAACAGATAAATTAATGTCATGAAACCTCCGTGTAAAAGGGACATATACGGCAGAGGTTAAGGGTGAACAGAAGGATGACCGTTCCTTAGATTAAAGGTTAGGGCACATTAGTTATTGCATCGTCAGGTGGAGATGTCATGAGTAAAAATGAACATATATGGCAAAGGTTCAAGTTTGAACACATACATGACCTCATCTCATTATTGCATGTGTCTAGTCATGTATCCCTCAAGCCCTACCTCTATCAATACTCATGTGAATTCAGAAAGTACTGATTGAGTGTGTTTAAAATGCGATCTTGGTTTCCAAATTGGATGTATCAGAGCGAGAAATTGGTATCTAGGGGCCGTTGACATAGAGTATTCGCACAGATTGTACGTGCATTCATTATCGCAAGGGATCCCATATGGTCTATAGCCCAGCTGTATTGGCTATAGTGAGACCGAAGGACAGGTTTGTCGAAGGGGGCTCTATTGCAAAAAATGAAGGTTATATACAGGTTCTTTATGTAAATTGGTTCCATGGTATTTCATCATTGAGCCCGTCGGTGTATGTTCCAAGACAGAACAGCGTTGGGTGTTCCTTCTCAAATAGGCCATTCTCGCCATCCAGCTGTTCAATCACGGTCCACCTCAAATCACCCATCCCGTGATTATTGGTCAGGTAGTGAGTCGCCATCTTGGTCGTACTCCTCCCGCAACGAATGTTGCTCCTATGTTCCCCAATGCGAACCTTGATAGGTCTGGTGGTCATTCCTATGTATTCCAGGCCACATACAACATTTCTGCTGTTGCAGTTCGAAAAACGCCTTTGTTCCCACTCACTCCCATTTCTGAATCTTAAGTGCCTACTCCTGCCAAGTCAGGTGGCATGTGCTACAATTGCCACACGAATGATGTCCTTGCACAGGTGGTAATAGTAGGCCCGTTGGTCTAGTCAGTGGAGATTTCCTTGGTCTAGTGTAGACAAGCATGTCCTTCAAATTTCTCCCTCTCCTGTGGGCGAACATAGGTTTAGGGAAGTTCAGTTGGCAGCTGTTGAGAAGTCTCCAGTGCTTGTTGACAATCTTGGCGATCTGATTCGAATGGGTATTAAATGTGGTAACACAGATAGGTCGTTCCTCTTGTTCAACGGTAATCCTGTCTTCCAACAGCGACTCCCTGTTGTTGTTTCTTGCCCTCTTCATAGCCTTATCGACGACTCTCTTGGGGTAATTCCGTTTCAATAATTTAGTTTGTAGGTCAGATGCCTGACTCCTAAAATCCTTTAGTTCCATACAATTCCTCCGGAGGCGGAGGAATTGTCCATATGGAAGATTCTCCCTGAGGTGGCGGGGGTGAAAGCTATTATACAGGAGTAGGCAGTTCTTTGCGGTTGGTTTGAAATGTGTCGTTGTTTTTAATGTCCCTTCATCTGGGTATATATTGAGATCCAGAAATACCAAGTTGTTATTTGAGGTGGTACTCGTGAACTTTAGAAAACTGTTCTGCTCATTAAGCCATGCCACAAACGCTTCAGTAGATGGAGAGATTTCCAAGTCTTGATATGGCGGTGGAAGGGGTTGTCGGTATTCAGGTTCACGGGACCAGCATGGGGAGCACCTTTGCTCCCAGTCTAGCTGGTCTCTATGTGTACCATCTCGAGTCAAAGAAAATCCTGAATACCGACAACCGCTTCCACCGCCATATCAAGACTTTGAAACGGTATATTGACGATATACTGGTGATCTGGGAAGGGGACATTCCATCTACTGAAGCGTTTGTGGCATGGCTTAATGAGCAGAACAGTTTTCTAAAGTTCACGAGTACCACCTCAAATAACAACCTGGTATTTCTGGATCTCAATATATACCCAGATGAAGGGACATTAAAAACAACGACACATTTCAAACCAACCGCAAAGAACTGCCTACTCCTGTATAATAGCTTTCACCCCCGCCACCTCAGGGAGAATCTTCCATATGGACAATTCCTCCGCCTCCGGAGGAATTGTATGGAACTAAAGGATTTTAGGAGTCAGGCATCTGACCTACAAACTAAATTATTGAAACGGAATTACCCCAAGAGAGTCGTCGATAAGGCTATGAAGAGGGCAAGAAACAACAACAGGGAGTCGCTGTTGGAAGACAGGATTACCGTTGAACAAGAGGAACGACCTATCTGTGTTACCACATTTAATACCCATTCGAATCAGATCGCCAAGATTGTCAACAAGCACTGGAGACTTCTCAACAGCTGCCAACTGAACTTCCCTAAACCTATGTTCGCCCACAGGAGAGGGAGAAATTTGAAGGACATGCTTGTCCACACTAGACCAAGGAAATCTCCACTGACTAGACCAACGGGCCTACTATTACCACCTGTGCAAGGACATCATCCGTGTGGCAATTGTAGCACATGCCACCTGACTTGCAGGAGTAGGCACTTAAGATTCAGAAATGGGAGTGAGTGGGAACTAAGGCGTTTTTCGAACTGCAACAGCAGAAATGTTGTATATATGATCACCTGCCCATGTGGCCTGGAATACATAGGAATGACCACCAGACCTATCAAGGTTCGCATTGGGGAACATAGGAGCAACATTCGTTGCGGGAGGAGTACGACCAAGATGGCGACTCACTACCTGACCAATAATCACGGGATGGGTGATTTGAGGTGGACCGTGATTGAACAGCTGGATGGCGAGAATGGCCTATTTGAGAAAAAACAGCGTTGGGTGTTCCGTCTTGGAACATACACCGACGGGCTCAATGATGAAATACCATGGAACCAATTTACATAAAGAACCTGTATATAACCTTCATTTTTTGCAATAGAGCCCCCTACGACAAACCTGTCCTTCGGTCTCACTATAGCCAATACAGCTGGGCTATAGACCATATGGGATCCCTTGCGATAATGAATGCACGTACAATCTGTGCGAAAACTCTGTCAACGGCCCCTAGATACCAATTTCTCGCTCTGATACATCCAATTTGGAAACCAAGATCGCATTTTAAACACACTCAATCAGTACTTTCTGAATTCACATGAGTATTGATAGAGGTAGGGCTTGAGGGATACGTGACTAGACACATGCAATAATGAGATGAGGTCATGTATGTGTTCAAACTTGAACCTTTGCCATATATGTTCATTTTTACTCATGACATCTCCACCTGACGATGCAATAACTAATGTGCCCTAACCTTTAATCTAAGGAACGGTCATCCTTCTGTTCACCCTTAACCTCTGCCCGTATATGTCCCTTTTACACGGAGGTTTCATGACATTAATTTATCTGTTCTCTATTTGACTATATAATAACCAATGTGCCCAAACCCTTAATTTGATGTACGGTCATATATGGGTTTTAATTTTAAAATCTGGCCATGTATGCCTACTTTTTCAGAAGTATTAAGTAAATCCGTTTTTTCGGGTTTCTATCGGAGGATAAAATGCCCCGATCTCGAATTTTATGGCATACCGCCCACTATTTATCACTGAAGCAGGAAGGAGGTTGACAGTCTAGTCTTTACCTCATACCTTCATTACTCCATTCCCTTCCGGGTGCCTCCACAGCTGCACCCAGTCACAACGACTAAACGCTGTGATACGGAGAAGTATGGCGTCTACCTCGCCACTTCCGGGTGATACCCGGGGTTGGCGCTCTAACACACGGGGACCAGGGGATCTTCCGGCCAAACACAGGTGTAACTATTAATGCTCTCAACTTGGAGCGGGAACAGGAATTAAGGGCCCTATTTAAGAACCTCCCCGAACTCGCTCCATTGTTCAGCGGAGCCGTGGGGAGGCCAGACACGGCGGGGCAGTGTCCCAGGAGCAGTGAGTACGGCATAGCCGGGGATCAGTCATGCTGTTGAGTGGTTTCGTGGAGAAATTACTTTTTTGAAATAATGTGCTTATTTCATTTTTTTAGATTGCAAATACAGGCACCCCTCCCACCCGTTACAGGCTCATGGGGCATTTTTGCATCTAAAATCAAGTAGGTTACCTTTCTGCTACTCAGGTGTACTTTTTCCCTGATATACACTCCTAACATGTGTGGTATCGGGTAGATATGATAATACTCTTCGGACCGAATAGACCGAGTCCTTTGGTGTAGAGAGTGTGTTTTCTGTTCTATGTGTGTGTGTCTTTGTAAATGTCATTTTTTCTTCTAATAACAGCGGGACATATCACCATCAATTTTCACTGTGAATAACGATAAGGAGTATATGGTCACACATTACACTTCTTTTGCAGGTCATTATGATGCCTTTGTCCTACATTTTAATACTATGCTGTTTCTTTTTTCCAGATAAACGATGACAGATACCTATTTAGGTATCGTATTTGCGCAGTAATTTCACATGCGCCGTATATTTATTTCCACGAATACATTTCATAAAAAGGATTAGTGTAATTAAGACACCACACATATAGTGAGTGTAGAGGGGATCTTTTTGGTCCTGAAGAAGAAGCCAGGGGAGGCTTCGAAACATGTTGACTGACATAGGAGGCATAGCTCATTGAGGCGATACACCTCTTCCCCATATTTTAACAATACCAGCTCAAAGGTATATTAAAGTTTTTTTTGACCATCGAGCCAGGTATTTTTTTAACCTCACTTTCTTATTCACTCCTGACCCTTCCACTCACACCCCTACACGACACATAATTGTCTCACAAACAACAGTGCTCCCGCGTAATCGTAGGTCGTAGCACGCCCCGTCCCGTAGAGGGGCGGGAAGACCCCTATGATGAAGCATGACACCAAGGGCCCTTTTGGTGTGTGCGGGGTATTTAAACAAATTGTGTGTTTTTCCCACCACTGTAGGAAGCATACTTAATCTGGGAGGATATGGCGTTTGAGAATACCTGAGGGTGGATCTTTGTGTTTAGTATCTATTGTTTGTGTATGACATATTTCACATTGCTTTTGTCATAAAAGTAAGTATTTGACTGGACAATTATTTATTGCTACGATTGAACGTACTTTGAGTTGTGAGCCTGTGTCACCCCCTGTATCTGTGTCCTACCCCCCCTTCCCTCCTCCCCTGGGAAGCCTTAGACTGCTCGACCCGCTCTACCACTGAGAGTCAAATGCTGAAGGGGTACCTGGCCCAATTGCTCAGGACCCATAGTAGATCGGGCCCCGGGAGATCAAGAGTAAAGCGCCTCAACCCCCACGGTTTGGTCCAGTAGCCCTCTGAAGAGGGTTCTGACACCCACACACCTGCATCAGCACGGAAGGTCAGTATGCCCCGCTGTGGTGCGATATGCTTGCTTTAATGCTCCCCACCCCAGACTAGCACGTGAGCAGGGAGTCGCCAAACAAATCGCAACACCAGAAGGAGCGCTCGTAACAACGAAATCCAGGTAAGAACAGATCTAACCATATAAACAATGCTTACCTTAAATTTGCCATCCCAACAGGGACAGGAGGAAATGGGAAAAGGGGACATACTTTTTATAGGCGTCAGGGGTGCTTAATAGAAAAGAAATATTGTCTAAATAACACTGTATTGGAAGGGGCGGGGCACCTCAATCTGCATAGGACTTTGACGGGGAGGGTGTGTGAAGGGGCACTGAGAACTACCGCCCTATGGGTCCAGTAATTGGTGTACCAGCAAAGCCAAATATAACAGATTTCAGCACAACCATATCACCTCGCCAGGAGAGGAACAGACCTGCAGTTTGCTCCAATCATATAGACTAAGGAATCAGTAGTGGCTGCTACAGGGCAGCAGTGGTGAGGCTGGGAGGAGGGGGGAGTTAAAAGAAAATAAAGGGGAAAAAAAGGACATTTCACTTACCTGCCGGCCGCCGCCTCTCGTCCGTCCTCTTCGTTCAACACAGGAAGCACACAGGCTCCCCCAGCCAATCACGACGCTGCTGTCATCAGCATGACAGCAGCGTCGTGATTGGTCTGAGCAGCCTGGTTTGGCGCTCAGACAGGTAATGGGAGCCTGTGCATGTTCTCCACCCAGCTGTGCAATACAGCCGGGTGGAGAACATGCTAAGTGCGCCTGCCTGTTTGGCCAGCCAAACCGTCATGTGCACTTAGAAAGTGCCCACCACTCCTCCCCCTGCTCTGTGGGCAGCCCAGCCCTGCCCCTACAGAGCAAGTATTGAAAAATAAAATGATAATAACATAATGTTATTATCATTTTATTTTTTCTTTGGGGCGATGCTCCTCCGCCTTAGTGGAGGAGCTGCCACTATAAGGAATATACTAAGTTGCCAAGTTACCGCCACCATTCTCCATAGACGGGAGAACCAATGGGTGTCATTCATATTGTTCATACATGGCTTATGTACTCTGCTTGACTATGTGCTTTTTTCCCGCACAACAATGCAGCTGGAAATCACTGTCCATAGCGTCTTGTGTTGCCCTGGTGACCATCCCGATAGCTGGATCACTGCATGGATAGATTACATCACGGGATTTGGGCCTAAGTGGTGGGCCCATCCCTTTTGTACCAATGAATTAACTGGCAATACTCAACTTCTGATTGACAGTTACAACGCCACATGGCTGTAGCATGTGCTGATCCACAATGCGACTTACTCCTGCCATAACTACAGCTGAGAACGCCTTGACCACTGCTTGTCGAGGAGCATGATCGCACTCAGACCTTCTGGCGTTGTCTCCCTTGCACTCTCAGTGCTTTCCCTAAATGGGTTACACCATTATTTTATCAAACAAATCATCAATTGGGCATTTATTGTAAAAGTTCAGGTAAACTAGCTAAATTTGTCTCTAGCCACACCTACAAATGAAAGCCTTACTGTAATCTGATTATTTATCTGCCAGTAGTACATATATCCATTTAGCCACCCTGCTGAAAACTCCACTGTTTTGCCACCAATTTTTCAAAAACATTTCAGGGAATTTAAGGCTTTTCTTGGACGTGACTACATTCTTGGATTGCCCTTTCAGAACATCTGGTTTTTACTCAATTTATGTGAGAGCTGTGCTGTAAAATGCACTACTTTGCCCTGATTTTGTTTACAACATTCTAAGGGGGGTTCCTCAGTGGATTCTAATGGTCTTATAAGGCTTTACAATTTGCAAAAAATGCAAAAGCAACGAAGTACGAAGAGACTTTTGCCTAAATGTTTAGCCTCCTTTCGTACTTGTGCTATCATGGCACACGCATGCAGCGTACTTTATTCTATTGCGATCCTCAAAATGGTGCAACAGTTCACCAATTCGTCAAAGATCCAGCCCCGTTCGTTAGTTATTTACAGCACACGCAATAGATTACTCGTTTAACACTACCACGCTTTGACGTGGTGGCCATTGCACAGCAAGCTGGTAGGTTCTGCTGTCGACTGGTGCAGATTGGAGAGGATTGCTGAGTTTCCCAACAAACCTGAATGCATCTTAAAGTTCTCTATCGTCCACAGAACCCATCTTTAGCCGGTTGGACACGTGAGAACCAGTGCAAGCTGACTGCGTAGGATTTTGCGCCATACAATATCGAACGTATTCAATATTCCCCGTAGCACACCGATTGCATACAAATAATATTCACGTCGGACGCCGGTGCGTCAATGCATATTAGCCAAGCATGTGAATATGCGCTAAAATAGTTAATACACTCCCTACGACACATCGAATGCATGAACACGTTCGAACGCATGAAAAAGTTTTCTCTGGCAAACCAAAATATATACAATTAATTATACATATTTATGCACTCCGAATACACTATAAGAAAACACGAAAATAGAGAACTAGGAGTAGTTTCTGGCAGCTCCAGGGAAGTGTATACATGCCAACATTTTCGAAATGGGGGATTTCAAAACAAAATCAGGGGGATGTATTTTCCCAATTGGCTTATATTGCAGCAGGGGCAATTTTAGGCAGGAGGCACCTAAAATAAAGCCATTTTTTGCTTAAAAATCAGGAATCTCCCGTCTGAATCAGATCTGTTGGCATGTATTAAAGTGGCAAACCTTTAGAAAACATATTTGGATCAAATGCTTGGACAACCGTTTTTACAGTTTCATAGCACTGTAAATAACGGGGGTTCATTACGCAAACAGGAAGACCTGGAAATTAAGAAAGAACGACGTTGCACGTACCTGAGAGTAAAGCTAATCTGAAGGGGCACCTCTTTCTCATCTCCGCCTACGTTAGGGGAATCCTTGCAGCCAGTCTGCTCAGCTACTTGTTCTTTCTCGCGCGCAGCCCAGGGTCTGGCGTCGCGCGCTCAAGGCTGGACCTGCTGTTCTCTGCATGGAGAGGGGGCGGGCTCGTGATAATGCACTCTCGGTTTTTCAACTCAAAGGACGCGCGTCGGCTGCTGTTGGATAAGGCTTCATTTTATTTTAACGGGGGTCTGTGCTCGGGGCCTTGAGGCATAGATCACCTCACACACGCGTTAGACCAGTCCAAGGTCTTCTACTGTACTAAGCAAACAGCGAGTCAGGAGTCCCTTGCTAGCAGAGTGACCTCATGCACACGTGGTGGTATTTTCAATCAGTTCGGGCCCTCTTCAACCAACAGTCGATTGCAGCCTGAAACTAGTAAATTTGCTTTCAAAATTAAAAAGTATATCGTATAACAAACCGGTTTGATTCTGTGGTTGAGCGAAAAGCCACTCTCAAGGTGGTACACATCATGATGTGGAGCCGTTTGACAACTAAGCAGACGATTTTAGTATGAGAAAAATTACAACGCGTCCGCAGCAGCTCTCAACAGAAGGTTTTAGACCTATATTAACCACGGCTGCAATTTGTTTTTGATTTGACGGACCCTCAGATTTGCAGGTTAGAACATTCCGCCCTAGTGGAATGTGGACGAATGTGGTTTTGAGCTTGAGCACGCCAAATGGAGATTGTCAGCTCTTACATACAAATATCATACACAATAAACACAGTTTCTTGTAACTAAAGAGCAGGGTCGAACTGGCCTTTATGGCTGTCAGGCTGAGCCTAATGGGTTGGTCTGCCAGTTCAGTGTCTGGGCGGAGTGTTTTTTGGCTGTGGGCCTGTCTTATGGACTGCTGGGCTGGTTTATACTGTGGATACCCTTGCTATTAAAAGAAACATTGCCTGCGGCAAGCTCAAATCCATGAAATATTCCATACGTTGCAAAACACTTTTACAGCCTGTCTCTACACGTTGAAAACTGCCCCCATTTTTGCAAACCTGGGCCGCTTTTTTAGCTTTCTAAATCACTAATAGGAATCACAAATGGGGACACTATTTTCTGTCTCAGTCCGATCCTGATAAAGATTAGGAATGTGCAAGGTAACACCAACTGGATCAACAGAGCAGCACAAACTTCTCAGTAGCTAAGTCAAAACAATATCCAGAGCTACCAGGATATGGAAATAACCTAGGAAACTGGCTCATAATATGGACTCAGGGCCAAATTAAGATTCAGGGCCAAATTCACAGAAATCGAAGGGATGAATTTATATTAATTTCTGTCTATGTCGCCACTCGCCTCCTGATAATCCACGATTGGTTTAACGGGGGATGGTCGGATCCAGCATACCGGCTTGAACTGGGACGTCTTGGATTCGCTCAGGCCCAAGCAATGCTATACGGAACCCCAATGCCTCAGACCTTACCAGTAGTGACTCGTTAGGCTTTCCTGGCGTGGTGGTCGGCACTGAGGCACATCCAGTGGGACACCAAGATCACATTACAAACTCCATTATGGCATGGCACCTGGTTGCGGGAGGTGGGGACTTTGACGGGTTTTCAGGCGTGGGACCTGATAGGCATTACCCACCTTGGTGATATCTGGAAAGGAGAACATCTGTCCTCCTTCCAGGACTTACAACGCACATACTCGTTGCGCTCTACGCAGTTCTTTAAATATCTCCAGCTACGTCACGCCCTTGCCATTCACATCCCTAACCAAGAATCATTTCCCGAGTTCAGCCCCTTGGAAGCCAAAATTCTCATGGGGGACCTGGGGAAGGGAGGCATATCCCAAATATACTGATCCCTGATAAACAACACACCGTCCACGCTAGACCCTCTTAGAACTAGGTGGGAGGGTTGGGTGGGCCCTCTCGAGGACGAGGATTGGAGAGACGCCCTTATGGCCCCCAGAACTCTCACTATCTCTGCTAGACTTCGCCTTATACAGATATATTATCTTCACTGCGCATATCTTACACCGGCACGATTGTACAAAGCTGGACTCCTCCCAGCCCCACAGTGTCCACGCTGTAGAGAGGGACCAGCTGACTTCTTCCATATGGTCTGGTCCTGCGCGGTCATATCTAAGTACTGGGCGTCAGTCACAACAGAACTGAGTGGCGTACTGGGATGGGAGGTGCCCCTTACTCCACTGGCTCTTCTCCTCGGGGTGATGGAAGAAGTGGATGGCTCCCGAGCCGACAAGTCGTTCCTAGGTACAGCCATCCTGATTGTTAAAAGAGACATTGCAGTGGCCTGGAAGGACTCCAAGCCTCCTTCTATTTCGAAATGGCGAAGGGGAGTTGATTGGTGTGCGATCCAAGAAAAAGCGGTTTATGAGGCAAGAGGGTGCCCAAATAAATATGAACGAGTATGGGGTAAATGGATGGGAATATTGGACTGATTGCTCATGGTGCTAAGGATGGACTTTTTCGTCTTCAATCTTAAATTTGTTGCTAGGGTGATAAGTGGATATATACTGTACTGTCATATACGTCACAGTGCTACAAGTGTTTTCTATAACTGTCTTGTTTTTGTTTACGAAATGCCAATAAAGTTGGTTATAAAAAAAAAAAAAAATCTGTCTATGTAAGATTAAATATTCGTACCCACATCTCAAAATTACAAATAACTTCTATCACTATGTGCTGGAACTTGAAACTATTTTTGGATATTGACATGTTAAGAACAATCAACACCTATATTTCACATACTGGTGGTTATTTAGCCAGCCACTGGGTAAATAATGATGTTTCTGTGTTCAAGTACATAGCCCAGCAATCACCCATACCTGCATCATCGCATCATGTATGTCAATATCGGACACCCAACCTCTGCCTTTTTCTGTCAAGATGCAAACCTTGGGTTGTGCAGCTACTGCTTTTTTAGGTATCGCATGCAATAGTGCATTTGCTCTCGCTTGCAAGAAATATTGTTTTCAACAAGAGGCTTGGAGCCCACCCATTGCTTACCATTCGTGGGCTTTATTGTCACTCTCATTTGCTGCCTCTCAATTGGGCAGCATGTGTCGGTTTCACTTCCTCTTCTTTCATCTGGAGCATGGACCTAGTACTTATTGCTTCATCTTGATTAGGTTCCTTCCGTTGCTGGCGTTGTGATTAAGGTACTTTTTTTTCCTTTATATCAAGTCCAGTTGTCCTTGTTGCTTCTTGTTTCCCATCTCCCACCACCATCTTGTCCGTGTTACTTCTTATCTCAAAGCCCCACCCTCCTGTTGTCCGTGTTACAGCTTACCTCCCACCCTCCTGTTGTCAGTGTTGCTTCTTCACTCCCAACCTCCCGTTGTCTGTGTTTCTTCTCTCCCACTCTCCCGTTGGGCATGTTGCTTCTTCCCTCCCACCCTCACGTTGGAGTGTTGCTTCTTCCCTCCCACCCTCCCATTGGCTGTGTTGCCTCTTCCCTCCTACACTCCCATTGGCCATGTTGCCTCTTCCCTCCAACCCTCCTGTTGGCTGTGTTGCCTCTTCCCTCCCGCCCTCTTGTTGGCTGTGTTGCCTATTTCCTCCCGTTGGCCGTGTTGCCTCTTCCCTCCCAAGTTGGCCGTGTTGCCTCTTCTCTCCCAAGTTGGCCGTGTTGCCTCTTCCCTCCCACCCTCCCGTTGGCCGTGTTGCCTCTTCCCTCCCACCCCCCATTTTCTGTGTTGCCTCCTCTCTCCCACCCTCCCATTGGCCGTGTTGCCTCTTCCCTCCCACCCTCCCATTGGTCGTGTTGCCTCTTCCCTCACACCCTGCACCCTCCCCTTGTCTGTGTTGCCCCCCTGTAGTGATCACACTGAGGCAGGTAAGTGTGGAAACACTAGGTTTAATGTCTGTTCATCTCCACAACTTCGAGGGAACCCAGATAACTGTCCCCCAGTATTCAAACATACACATTCCATCACCATGGCAGTGACATTACATCATAAAGATACAACCAAGATAATAGAGAGACTACTACAACATCTCCTTTCTCTCCATAAAAAAACAAGCAGAAAAAGGAAGATACTGAGAAAACTAGGAGTAGAAAACTAAAACAGGAAAGAAAAGGTAATGCTGCGAAAAACAGAACAAGGAAAAGAACAAAACACCAAAAACATAAAAGCATTGCATAATAATGGTAAAAACTGTTATATAAACATTGCATAAAAAATGGCAAATACAAAACAAAATGATCAAAGATCTAGACGTTTGGGTACAACAACTCTCCTGCCACTCCTGCATGGAGAAACATACTCAAGAGCCAAACTGCGAGGCTGGGAAGATGATGGAACACTACTTTTCCGAGACTGCTGAGAACTCCTCCCATGAGATTGTTGAGGAACATCAGCAGAATCACCAGACTCAAGCCTCAACTGCAGCACTACTCTTCTGGGAACTTTGTAGATCATAGAAAGATTCCACCAACTCCTCCCGTTGACCCGCACAGCAAAACGTGAAGTAGCATCCACTCTAACAGGAGGACCAAATTTGGAGAGACCCTTAGCCACATTGTGGGGTGACTTAATGCTAACCCAATCTCCCACTTTGACACCAGAAACAAACCCATCCACATCAGAGACAGACGGCTTGTTAAGAGGTTTCACTCAAATTGAGGAACATCACTTTTAGATCGTAAACCCCATCTCTTCATCCAAGCAGAGCACATGTGAAAAGTGGCAACCCTCCCACAAAGGAGCTCAAAAGGAGTTGAACCCGTCAAAGGATTGGGAGTGGTACGATGCGCCCACAACATGCTTTGAACAGCTTCCTTCATCTCAATCTTTGAAGAAACTGCCCACTGAACACACTCAACCAAAATACGGTTAGTGCGCTCGATGAAACCATTGCCCTGTGGGTGATATAAAGCCACATGGTGATGCTGAATACCAGATTGTGATAAAAAAAATCAGACATTTCTTTGGGTGTAAACTGTACACCATTGTCTGAAACAATCTCCTTGGGAAAGCCTTCCCTTGCAAATAGACCTTGAAAAAATTTAATGACTTCTTGAGTATTGGGATCAGTCATGAAATTAACCTCCCACCACTTACTGAAATAATCAGCTACCACCAATGCAAATTTGTATTTGTGAGGAAGAATATTAAACGGGCCCACAAAGTCAACTGCTAATTTCATCCAAGGTCCATCAGGCAGATCTACATTCTGGACAGGAGGTTTGACAATCTTAATGACTTTATCACTGGTACAACACGTTAAACACCCCCCCAACGACATCATTCACTTGACGATCCATAGAAGGCCACCAGTCGACACTGCGAATCCTCCTCTTGGTGTTGGTTTGTCCAAGATGACCTTCATGCCCATAATCAATGATACGAGATCTCAAAGCCAAAGGAGGAACAAATTTATCTCCACGCATAACCATCTCACCACCCTCCAACGTAAGCTCATCAGCAATGTTAAAGAAAGGTTGTAAATCCCTGTCCAGGTGTTTTTCTTTAGGCCAACCTGAGACAATGAGACTCTTCACCTACCTAAGAACAGAGTCAGACTCCATGGCATCAAATCACTCCTGTTCCGTAAAACAACCCACAGAACACGCATCAACCACAGCAATCAAACATTCTTCGTCCTCATCTTGAACTGAAAGATCATGATTCTCCAGAGGCAAAGGCGATCTTGAAAGGAAATCTGCTCTTGTGTTCCTTCCGCCAGGAATGTGTGCCACCTCAAAATTGTACTGTAACAGCTTCAAACTTAACCTTGCAATTCTAGGAGTGTGATCGTTGACAATATTGCCATTGAGTATGGGAATGAGAGGCTTGTGGTCAGTAAACAACTTAAAAATCTTTCCCCACAAAAAGCACTTAAACCTCTCCACAGCCCAACAACACGCCAACAACTCCCTCTCGATGACAGAATAATTTCTCTCACTCTGTCGTAAAGCACGAGAGGCAAAACCAACAGTGTATTCCTTCCCCTGCCTAAACTGAGTGATCATACCACCCAACCCATCCAAACTGGCATCAACAGACACAACACACTGTAAATGAGGATCAAAAGGGGTAAGAATTCCACAGAAACCAAGTTCTTGTTTTATGTGCATAAACTCATCTTGGCACAATTGATCCCAAACAAAAGTAACCTTCCTTTTAAGTAAGCTCCTTAAATGCGCAGTTTTTGCGGCAAAGTTAGAAATAAATTTGGTGTAAAATTCACACACACCCAAAAACGAGGAAACTTGTTCCTTGTTGATAGGACATGGAGCATTGACAATGGCTTCAATGAGTCCATCTCTTGGTTCAATACCATCACTAGAAATGCGATGCCCCAAGTATTCAATGGACTCAACACCAAATACACACTTAAGTTTGTTTGCTACAATCCCTTTTTCTTGCAATCTGTTTAAAACTTCACTTAGATTCTTGTCATGTGTAATCTTACATTTACCAGCAGCCAAGATGTCGTCTTGAAAAACAACTGTGTCTTTCACACCTTCCAACACTTTTTCCATAACACGTTGAAAAACAGAGGCTGCCGAAGCCAACCCAAATGGCATCCTCTTAAACTGAAAGGTACCCACAGGGGAGACAAAAGCGGTAAGATGTTTGCATGAGGGATCCAACTCCACCTGGTGGTAGGCAGATGCAAGATCAATTTTTGAAAAAAACTTGGCACCAGAAAACTTAGAGAGAAGATCATCAATACGAGGAAGAGGGTGTGAATCAATCCAAATTTCTTTGTTCAGACTGCGCAAGTCAATGCAAGCTCTCAATTTTCCATCCTTTTTGCGTGCAACCACCAATGGAGACAACCAAAGAGACGACTCAATGGGTTCAATGACACCAGATTCACACATCCTTTTCATCTCTGCAGACAAATCCTCCCTGACACTAAATGGCACATTCCTAAGCTTGTGCTTGACCGGAACAGCAAGCTCTTTTACTTTGATTAAATGTTTGAACCCTTCGATGCATCCCAAATTATCAGCAAACACACTCCCAAACTTGTGAGACCAAGATGATAAACCTTCCCTTTGTACAGAATCACCCACCACCGACACTTGAACAGAGGTCCCAGGCCCAAGGGTCATTCCAAACAGACCCTGGTGGTACCATCCCAAAATGTTGAGACCTTTTCTTGCGACATAAACCTTTGCCTGAATAGATCTGTCCTTGAATATAAGGGTAGTCTCAAAAAACCCTCTCAACTCAATCTTTCTGCCTTCATACGAAACGGGACTCTTATCAGGTGGTTGGAGCGGTTTGTTCGCCCATTTACTCTCGAACAATTCTTCAGTGACCATCGTCATGCGTGCTACAGAATCCACCAAAAGTTGAACACACTTGCCATCCACAATAAGATCCACAATAGGATCGACACACTCTTCCGAATCATCTTTGACTACCACAATGACATCGGTCAAGGAACTCACAACTTCATTCACGGAGTCACTCTTATCCTCCTCAGAATAAACAACATTGACATTACCTCGGACACCACACATTTTAGCAAAATGCCCTTGCTTGCCACACTTCCGGCATGAGGCATTCTTAGCCGGACAAATCCGAGAATTCGGAAAATGGGAAGGAAAACCACACTTGGCACACACATTCTTATTTGAAGAAAATATCTTTTCATATCTGACTGGGTGACTGGTACTCTTAGGTTCAACCAATGACTTGTCTTTCTCCCCTTGCCTCTTAGCCCCCTGATCCTTGCGCTCATTGACCACACCAACAACATTTTTCTCGGGTTTAAGCTCTCTTGAAGCCTTCTGCGAAAGTTCAATACTTTTTACAATTGTAATAGTTTCTTGCAAGGACGGGTTTTTTAGAGTCAGAAGTTTTTCTTGAACTTTATTGTCCCTACAGTGAACAACAATCTGATCTCTAATTAACTGGGAAGTAAAATGTTCAAATTCACATTCAGAGGTTAAAATACGCAAAGCCGCAACATAAGATACAATACTCTCATCAGTGTCTTGCTCTCTTGTGAAAAACTTATGTCTAGCTACGACCAAACTGCCTTCAACGTCAAACTGTTTCTTCAACATTTTTACTGCTTGATCAAATTCATTTAACTCATCTTCTCCTTCCACCAGATCAAGAGGCGGCAAATGCTCCAGAACAGCTTGACCCTCAAAACCTAAATTGTGCTCTAAAATGAATCTTTTGCGTTCAGCACTAAACCTTGTCCCCCCATAGCACCTAAATATTTAATGAATGCCCTATACCCCACCTTCCACCTGACTGGTGGATCACCTGGAAGCTGTAAAAAGGGAGGAGGAAGTTGAACATGTTGCATTTTACAAAAAAAACCAATTTGAATAAATCAGAAATGTGGAGAAGGATAATCAAATCCCTTCAGACAGATAGCTGGTACCTGTAAGGAAATAAAACAGTTAAAATGCACACAACAGTGTAACCAAAGCAACGCTGAATTATACAAGCATAAACACACTTTGCCAATGTAAACGCCTTCAGCACTGCTCCACTGAAATTAGAAGAACTCAAATGTAAAAGTTATGTGACACACGAAAACACCCTTGTAATAAAGCGAATAAAAGAAATTGCAAAACAGTCACCACTTGCAGGCCTGGCGAAACATAGAAACCGATGTGCTCAGGAACAACTTTCAGTAGAATCTCTCTTCGCACAAGATGCGTAGAATCCAACCACAGAACAGTTGCCAAAGGGATCAGCAGGACGTTTTCATCAATAGGACGTGTCGATGTCACGTAGCTTTATCCTTGAAAGTATTGCCACAGAAACGGGCTGCTTTAATACAATATGTCTTGTAGAAGCCCACACACAGCCAAGGTGCTTTCCTTCGCACGACGTGACAACGTTGCGCAACTTCCGAAAGCAGAGGTTGCCACAGAAACGAGACGATGCCGCTTGAGCGCGTTGCTTGAGATAAACGGCCTTCCCACGACGTGATGACGTAGCGCAACTTCCGAGAGGAAGGATTGCCACAGAGACAAAACGAAGCTGCTTGAGCGCGTGGCTTGTGAAAAGCGTCACACAAGGAGTACGTCACGCGGCCCAGCACGCAAACAAAAACTATGTAGAGTGTTTCCAGCAGCTTGTTGGTCACTCGTACACTCCACGCATTCGCCAATACTGCAGGAGCATTCCGTTACGTCATCAGATAAGGATGAACAGAGGAAGGAAACAGATCGCTTAATGCATGGACAGCCAAAGGAGACTCGCGGGGAAACGGGTGGTAAAACTCACTGTTCATATGGCCATTGTCCCAATCAGCAAGTGCGAGGCAAGAGTACTCTGGCAGGAACGGGACAGCGTGGCTGAATCACCTCGTGGAAATCAGCAAAAGAGTGCCACACTAACACAACTCTTTGCGTAGTCTGCTCCAGGACAGCAAGGCACAAATAGAAGAGCGTCGCTCAGAGAACCAGGGGTGATAAACTGGGCGCCTTTCTAGCTTGAAAACATCGAAGAAGAACACAAAGACATCAGCCAGGAACCCACTGGAAGCAGTGGCATAACGAAAGTTTAAGGGGCCCCCCTGCAATCTACACGGAGGGGCCCCCGCTCCGGATTTAATCCGGAGCGCTCAGACCTGAGTACTGTGCTGAGGGGGCCCGCCGCACTGCGGGGGATGCGGGGGCCTGTGTTACGCCCCTGACTGGAAGAAATGAGGCAGATACACGGCATACAAGGATGCAGCACACGTGGGTGAAGAGAGGAACAGACCAACTCATCGCCAATTTTGTAGTGATCACACTGAGGCAGGTAAGTGTGGAAACACTAGGTTTAATGTCTGTTCATCTCCACAACTTCCAGGGAACCCAGATAACTGTCCCCCAGTATTCAAGCATACACATTCCATCACCATGGCAGTGACATTACATCATAAAGATACAACCAAGATAATAGAGAGACTACTACCCCCCCCACCAAAAGAAAAAAAACACGCTATTATGCGGTCAGCACATCACAATAAACTCATATGTCTTGATCCAGCTGTAATATTGGATACAGTTGCTCACCCTATTTTACTACCCTCTCTTAATACAGTAAATGTCACATTCCAAGCCCGCAAATAATCAGTCTCCTACTTCTGTGGCCTCTATTTTTTTTGTCACCTGTGTCTCCAAGCTGTGCTTTGTCCTACGTCCTCCTTTCTAACTACCTCTCTGGCTGGCACTCATGTTTCTCACGTTGAACGCTACCAAGAAAGATATCCGCTACATTTCTTCATCTTCTACGCCTACTTCCTTAGCTAACACAAACCACTTTCTAATATCCATTATTGAGCAAACAAATCATCCCACCCACTTATCCCATTCAACACGAGTCCATCAGTTTCTTAGGACTGTTCCACTGGAACACACCACCATCGGTGTTTGAGGAAGTTTTCCCCTCTAGGATTTTAAACAGTCTTCTAGTTGGTCAAGCATGATTATTGCCCCTCTTAGCCTACATGCGCTATAAGTCCATACATTTATGATTGAGTGACTTCTTAGATATACATATGTTATGACATGATTGTTTTTACTATCATGGGACTCAATGGTGTCCACTATGCACGTCAAATTTGCTCTGTTTGGTTCATGTAAACGCACCACAACAACTCATTTTTCTATGTGACATGGTCTTTTGTTTTGAACATTTATGTTTGAAATGCTTTTACTGCTTAATGAATACGTTCATAAAAATAAATAACTACTTAGACAGTGTCCACACCCACCGTGTCTAGTTCGCTCACCCACTTCCATAAATGCAAATCAGAAAATAACATCAGCCAAAATGTTTTCTTTTGGCTCTGAGTCTCTGTGGTACAGGAATGCTGTTTAGTTGTATATCAAGGGCAATTTTAACATTAAAAGACCTGGTAAAAGTGTTATTACATTTCTGGGTGCCTCGTTGATCCAGCAGTGCAGTGAATTTTGGGTTTGTTGCGAACACTGTGTACATGGTCGATTTTACTTCTCTGGTAATCTCCTTTACAAATAAATTCCTGTTATTTTAGAGTGACTGGAGCTGCTCCCACCTGCCACACTTCCGGTCCGCGGACCTATTTCGAGCGGGGGGGAGAACCAGGGTTCACCGACAGTCTTCACTGGCTCTCCTGGCATTGTCAGTGTAAAACGCTGACCTGGCAACTCCACGGTGGTGATGGTCATGCCTCCCTCTTGAGGAAGGGGTGTCCGTCACTTATTCCCTGCCTGTGTCTGCTGCAGCCTATGCATAGCTGACACGGGCAGGAAAATGTAGAATGGCCCCCACCCACAGAGAGGAAAATTCCTGTGCATTGGAACTATTTGTTTTTTGTTTAGCGAAAACATACGCCTATCTGGGAGTATGTTTTCTCTAAACAAAAACGTTTACCAAGTGGGCACTATAAACATGAAACCCCCCCTGGGCAAACCTTCAGTGCCGTGAAGGAGCCACAACAATTCCTTTCACAGCACATAAATTCCCGCCAGGCAGGGCCTTCGTTCCTCCATCCGAGTGATGGATGTGATGTGATGATGTTCTCAGCTCCCTGGTCAAGCGGCAGACAACCCATCAGGCTGAAGATGAGGCCCATTGAGACTTCCGTGAATACTTGTTGGTCTAGTTACCGAGGTTAAAAGAGGTCCAATGATCAAACAAGGAAGCCAGATAAAGATAGTATACATTTGATTTGCGGAGAGTGAGACATTCGAGGAGCCCGCAGCAGAGTGCATTCCTGGTGGAAATAACTTACTGAAAAAGATTACCAAGAAACGACTGAAATTTAAAGTGATCATAGAGCTGTTTGACTCAGTGTACATGTGGAAGAAGACTTCATGATTCACAGTGTCAAAGGCAGCATATAAATGTTCAACTCAAATATTCTATATTATCCTCAATCTACTTCTTTCAGAAAAAAAGCAAATATTAACAGGAATAAGGATGTCATTATCTAGACCAACCTAACATTTGGCACAACTAGAACACAACAAACGTCCGATCTGAACTGTCAAATTTGGTTCCTTTATATTGATAGTACCTATTTACACTGGCAGCATAGATTATATTTTGCAGTTTGACAACATTCAGTAATTGCAACCAACCACGACCTTTAAACTTTACCACCCCTATAAACGTAAAGAATAAAAATACAGACATTAATAGACTGTAAATACACACACAGCCTGATCTATCACCAAAATGAAAGCATCTACTCTATACACACATAGAAACAATAGTCATGTTCCACTGGAGGTAACCGACCATCCTAAGCTAGTTGGCTGTTTAAGAATGCTAAGATCTGCAAAAACACAAAGGCCGACTACCCATCCTTCGGGAAGATGAAAGATTTGGAGAAGTTCAAGTGTTCCCAGAAAATTTAAAAATGTCAGACAGGCAAGGAATGACCACTCACAACTACAACATTAATTACAGAACCAATGAAATACTAGTTTGACAATTGTAACTACAAACTACTATGTTCTCAGAATAATAAATGACTTCAAAACTTGAAAATATTTGAAATATTTGGTGATTTACAAGTGTATCGTACATAGAGGAACCTTATAACTCAATGCCGAACCTAAACTCTGATCTCTCTAACTCCATCAAAGTTTGAGGCAATCTGCATAAACACTGGGGCACAACGAAATCATGCATTGGGGCTTCATGGCAATAAATTGTGAACATGCTGCCATTACGTCTTTATCACTTAAGAGAAGCTTATGAGTTACATCGCAAATGGAATGCAATAAGGTAATTTGTTCATCACTCTTACCCTCGTGCGTAGGTAATTCCTCAGAAATTATAGTTTCTGCCTTCAGTTTTTACAAAACTTGTTATTCCTTAACCACTTTAAAATACAATTAGCATGTTTGCCCCTATAAATACAATTTTAGTTTTAATTGTATTGTCACTGCCTAACAAAGAAACAGACTTATGTGGTCTTGGAAGTGATTAATCAAAATATGTGCTAGGGTAAAAATGTGATAATCTCTACAAGGTTCACTTCAAACCACTTAAGCAACAGACAATTGATTCGAAACAATGTAGAGATTAATACTAAATGTATTTAATATTTGTACTCATATGAAGACATGCTCCGAACTTAAAAAACACAAAAGAGTCCAGACTCTGGTATTTTTTCTTGAGCTTTTGGTTTTTGAAGAATTTTTATAAATAAATGAGGGAAAAAGATTTAGTGACTCTTTTGTAGAGTCAATAATAATGATATTTTCTTCCCATAATTAGTCAGAAATGATAGCTAAGCACAAAAATATGTGTAAATATCTTAAATCCATTTTAAATTTAAGCTATTTGTGCAGGCATCTCAGACTAAGGCCTCACAAGTTCATTGATTCACGCATAACACAGGAACAGGTATGCTTCATTCAAGATTGTTAACGTCTTGACAATACCAGAGTACTCTTTGAAATAATTGGAAGATCTGGATTTATGAATAGCCCTGGCTATGCTGCTCCTTATATGGCATATATGCCTAGAAGGTATTTGACTTCCCTGAATTCTGAATACTGTATATTCGTAGAGACCTCAAATGACCTATTTAGACAGCAGATTTATGGTTATGATTACGATCTTCTGTCTTTGAAAGTACAATGCTTGTTTGAGACCCGTCTATACTACTGGATGAAATATGGAGTTACTATCTCCACTTAATGTTAGGTTTTAGTGATGAGGTTCTGTTAATAGTTCATCGGTCATCTTCTAGAAACCAGGGCTACTTTGGATCAGACCAGATTAAAGACTTATTTTTATCAGTTATTTTATATGGGCACAGCATGTGCATAGCTGTCAAGTTTCCCAGGTCCATTTGTGATGTGCTAATCCTGTCCAGGTTTTTTTCTTTGAATTCTGGGACTTGTAGTCGTGTTTTATAATGGAATAAGCAAGACTACAAGTCCCAGAATTCAAAGAAAAAAAAACAGGAATGGAGCAGCACAACACGCATGGACCTAGGAAACTTGGCAGAGCTGCATGTGCATTTAACACCTATATATATTATTGCCATGCTTCTCTTTTTATTAATTGCAACAAATCGTTGTCATTTGAATGTTTCTTTCTCATCCATACGTATTTCCTGTATGAAAGCAACATGCTTTTTCTCTTTGAAGATACTTTTGGATATTCTGCCACTTGATGAGGTGATTGATTTCTTTTGCATTGCAGGATATGCATTTGAATACCATTAAACAAGTCTCAGTGTTGCACCTCTTCTTTAGGTGGACACTTTTGACAAGAGATGGTAAAGGGTGCCAAAGGCCAGGCCCTGTGACCAACCCCCACTGTGCACCATTGAAGATGGTGTGCAGTGTGCATTGGTTGCTCACAGAGAGTTGGGCATAGTGTCTGGTGCTGTGGCAAACCCTGGCTGCACGCGGCCAGAGACACTGTTCAGTAGCTGTGCATCATGTCATCAGTGATTTAATCAAGTATCTCATTTGAGTTTTCATCAATAATGTCAATTAAAGTCATAAGCAGATCATGACGGGGGTGCATGTTATT
Source organism: Calotriton arnoldi (assembly GCA_963921515.1). Classification (NCBI taxonomy): domain Eukaryota; kingdom Metazoa; phylum Chordata; class Amphibia; order Caudata; family Salamandridae; genus Calotriton; species Calotriton arnoldi. The sequence goes on from CAWUFW010001186.1 coordinate 308,045, forward strand.
GTTAATTTAGCTAAATATAACTGGAAAATTTCTGTGTTGCTTCAGTTTTGTTTTATAACCATAATTGCATTTTAACTGTACTTAGTGCACAGTGTTGGGTAATGGTGGCCAAAACATAACTTTATCTGTGATGGGCAGCCTGTCATAGCAAGACGTATTTGTGAATCAGCAGTCAAATTCGCAAACTTCCAATAAACGACGGGAGAAAAAACTCCCTAGTCCAATAGTCTACATTTATTTTTTGAACTGGACTCACACATCCTCTATGGATGTGTGATTCTGGTGAGGATCTCCGTAGTAACGGTCGAGATATCTCTGGAATTTAACCTCGTCATGGCAGATTGGAACACTTTTTAAGCATTAATTTTTCAAACTATGGAATGGATTTACATCAAACCAAGTAAAGGCACTTTTTTGAGTAAAGTTCTACTTATTAGCCTGTTTTGATACCATTCTGTTCTGCTGTTGTTTTCTGTACTGAGGAGAAAGGAATTCTATGGGAGTTCAAAATGGAAATGTCACCTTTAGGATGCCCCCTTTTTAGGTCTCGCATAGCGTTGCAGCGCAACGCGCTGTTCGCTTTGCGAGGCATGCAGTATACACTATAGCAGGGGGAAGCTCCGCCCACTTTCCGGCAATACGTTTGATTGGCTTCAATGATAAATTCTGCATTTTGATTAGTTTTTGGCTTGTTAGTCCCGCCTCCTGACGGCCATGTCGTCATTTTTGTTCTTCTGAGGCTATCAGCCCCTTTACTTCAAAAACCATTTTGTTTCCCTGCCTCTCCCCGTTCCCTCCAGCAGTCCGTAACTTCTTGGACCACAACCACCCCCCCACCCCCTCCCGTTCGTGCCTTCTTTCATGCCCGCATTTCCGTTTAAAATGCAATAGGTCTTGCGTAAATACGAGTCCTATTGCATTTGTAAATGCTTGTTTTCTCCTGTGATTGGCTGAGTGCATTTGCACTCTATTTTGCCTGACCTGTCCAGTCTCTCGTTTGTGTCGTGAGTCACACGGCTCCGTTACCCAGAAGCGGAACCGCGGCTGTGAGAAGGGTCAATGTCAGCAGCATGGGGACTGTAATGCTAATGCGCGTCCTGCAGTGCGCTTTACCGAGGGCAAGCAGGAGCCTCAGCCTACAGACACGGGGGATCAGGGAAGATACGTGCAGCCTGTGTCTCAGACTAAACTCACTATGTTACTTTTAAACTACGTCGTCGGAATGCGCGCTTTGAGGACACCTCCCTGCTCCGGAGCAAGCCCAGCCTCTGGGATGCATTCACTTTCCTGACGACGTGTTTTTTATTTTTTCCCACCCTCCCGCAGTCCATGCCTTCTCGCCTTTTCAGCCGTCTCCAGCTGTTTTTATCAGCCGTCGGGAAGTCATCACGGGTGGCCCAGCCAGCGGATGGTTTCCACCGCCGTTTATATACGCATATCAGGTAAGTGCATCAACGTTTCTTTCCCCGTGTGTATCTCTGGTGGCCAGCTCACGGTATTTTATCTTATGTTGTTTGTGCCCATCTAAGTCTGGTGTGAGCCTTATGAGCCGTTTTTTTGACTACTTTTGGGCTATTTTGACATTTCCTGTATGCCTCCCCCTTTGGCCGTTCTAGTTTTTTTGGAAACCTTTGCCATCCCTTATGACTTTGTAGCTCGCGAAATGTCTTATCTCAAGACCGTCTTAATCCTCTATGATTTGTTGGCACAACAGTATTCTGTCATGCATGCCTGCTTATCCTGCCATATGTTGACCCGTTTACGTATCTCTGACGGAGTACGTCCTTTGTTCATTAAAACTAAAGCCTGTCCCGGCCCTAGCTGTCCCTTGCCTCTCTCGCCCTTAACTATCGGCAGAGCGGGTCTCTTGCAGACATCTACTACGTTTAGTTTCGTATAAGGTATGCCTCTGCCTTGTTTTTGTCATTGAATGCCTGAGAAAGTACGCTTCCTACAAAGCTCATTACCTCAGTCTGTTGCCCTTTACTTCTTTACTGGCTGCTTTCAAGTTCTCTCATATGTGTATTAATCTGTTTTTCCAGGCTTTTTCCAAGTGGTTTACCTTCATTTAAAAGAAACTGCTGTGCCCGTCCAGGCTTTTCCAGTATAGAGCTTTCATGAGCTCTGTGTAACTTTTTTCATGAACTTTGGCCCTATCTATGCCAATTTCCATATTCAATATGAAAATTCAGCTGTCCCTGTATCCCGTTAGGGTAAGCTGCGGCTCACTTTGTTGACACATCCTTCCATCTTTGACTGGTTACGAGTCTAAGTTTATCTATCTCTCCGTGTAGGTCCTAGTGTGGAACCCACATTGTATTGTTCTTTGCTCTCTATGATCCTGTGTTTTTCTCTTGCCCATCTGTCTCAGGTATTTCTTGCTTTTTTGTGCTCCTTCAAGCTGGCAGCACTTCTACTCCTCTAATTTACCTGCCTATTGGTATCACGACTTGGCTGAATATGTTTCACACAATGTTCTTTGGCACTGGTCTAATGTGTCTCTTCTTTATTGACACGCATATATGTTGCATAGATAGTATAGTGTTCTAGAGTTAGGAACTATGTTCTTTGAAACAGTGTAAGCAGCGCATTTTCATACGAGCCATTCATTAGTTGCCAGCACTTCCGTGTCATGCATCGGAGAAAGAAGCTATGTGTCCGTAAGGCTACTTCGTATTTCCGTTTCCCCAGCCGCCTCGCTGATCGCGGCCCGGCAAGACTAGGAGAAAGAAGCTGTATGCCTGCCTTACGCTCTTCACGGTGTACATCTTACCATCCGCAAACCGACTTCAAGTTTATAAATATCAGCCTCTGCCGAGAAGACATCCCAGCAACATGTATGAGGAGGTAGGGCGCTAAGTGGGGCTGGGTAGCGGAAGGGCAAGGGGGAGAGAATAACGGGCAACAAACAGGCACAGTGTGCACGAGATCGCCAGGCCCCTCTAGTGCCCATAAACTCTCCGCAGTGGTCCTCGACACTTCAGCAAGCAGTGGAACCGCAATTACCTGCAGGGAGTCGCCGATCATTGGTCTGGATGGTTGCAAGTGTGGCGTCTAGGGGAGAGGTACAAAATGCCTGTTATGTGTTTTCATGCTTTTTTAAGTTTTCATTATCTGATGCAGCAATGCTGGGTTGGAGTAAGTCCCTTATGAGCACCCATTATTTAACAGGAGGACAGACAGCTGCACTACCGGACAGGTGTCCCTGCACTTTCATCATACTGTCCTGCTAATATTAACACAGAATTGCACCAGACATGTAAAAAAACATCACTGCAGTGTGGGAGTAGTAAGTGGTGATGGTGGTAGGGAAGTGACTTCAGCAGGAGAGACGGTTGGCCTAATGTTTTGTGGGAGGTGGACAATAGTAGCAAAAGTAGGCAATAGGTTGGCCTGACGGCCGGAGTTAGTGCTTCAACAAGACGGGGTGTTTGATAGCAATGGGCTTTAACTAACAAGTGAGTGCAGGTGGTCCCATGGATAATATGGTGCATAGCTAAATACTTACAAGGTCCCAAAGGCGAGACCGTTGCATTGCAAATGCTTGTTTTGCCTGTGCCTGATGGAGCTGTATGAAACTTGCTATGAAAAATCCTAAGTGGATGAACTTTTCTTTTTTTAAAAAGTTTTATGCAAATTTGTCGGACAAGCTCAACATTATTAGCAAAACAAAAAAATGCCTTTTTCAGTGTAAAGTTTCACCCAACTATAACTACACAGCTGCTATTGCTTGTGAGAGAGAAAGCGTAGCTGGAAAGCATGTATTATGGTCCTGTATTGCCATCAAGGAGTTCTGGCGACATCATAAATCATGAGCCCAAAGGTTGAGTGGCTTGTAAATGTCATGATCACTGAGATGGCAGCATGTGATCATATTACACATATGCTTAGCCTGTAGAATGGAGAGATTGTTGAAGCTGTCTCTGCCAAGGGCAGCTAACAAAGAGTACTGATTGGAATTCCAGTGTTCAGGCTTTATTTGTGCTGCATTGGTATGTGGATTAGTAATTTACAATGGTAAAGCTGTGCAGAGTGGGTTGGGGCTGTTATTATGATGATGAAATCCATATTTTACAAGGACCTATGAAAGGTGTTTTTCATATTTCACAGGCATCCACTAAACATTTTCCATATTTCATGGGTTCCTGTGACTTGTATTATTGCCTGCAATTTCATTTTGTGAAAAAAGCACACAAACATGTCATATGTAATACTAATGCAGATGTACATCTCCCCACCATTGTTGAGTGTGGGGAGATGCCATGTCTCTCAAGAGGTGAAGCCTCAAGCAGGTCATGCTGTCCTTCAACCCACCCCACTCTGGTATGGGGCAAAGATGCATAGTGTGTTGCATGTGGCCTGCGAAGTACATAGTTCCCTGGGTCCTACTGGGAACCAGGATCTCTCCGAGAAGAAATGCAAAAATATATCATCAGTAATGGAGGCGGTTCCACACTTGGAAAGTGAAGTCCCCTATATGGGTTCTGATCCAGCAGATTCACCCATAAGTTTCTGGACCCACTGTATGCTGAGGATTTACCTCCTTTACTGGATCATTTACTCACACTTACTTGCTTGCTAACTTGGTCCTCCGATGGATCTTGTTGGTACGCGCTGAGGGGATAGAGAGTTAGCATTTTTTGTCCAATCAGTTTGATTTATATTAACAATGCAGCCATTTGGCTATACAATGAATACCAGGAATTAGTAGCAAATTTTGAGGGTATTTATTACAAGTTAACAATCAGACTAAGGTAAATTACTCTCAAGACTTTACTATATAAGTGTAAGATGGCAACGGAAAGGCCAAGCTTCATGAAGAAGTTTAGACGAACAAGAATTAAACAAACTAACAACTCTGTTGCTGCTATGCAAAATAATAACATTAATATCTGATGCTCAGAGAATAATTTCATCTGATCCTTTCTATACATTAGTAATCTAAATGGTCCAAATACAAACCCAGACACAAGAATGCTCAAATTTTAGAGAGTAGCAAGCCTACAGAAAACGATAGGGATAAGGTATTAAAGTATGAGTAACACCCACCGAAGCATTTTAGAAGCTCTGTCAAGAGTCCTATATAGATCAGAACTAAGTATTAGTTCAAAGTGTTCAACAGGGGAAAGTATGGGCATAAAGGAATGTCCTTAAGAGTCTATTTAAGGGGCAATTGGGTTTAAGGAAATGGTTTGGGTCGGAGTCCAAGAAAGGTTCTGCATAGGCTGCAGAAGGAGATTCAGCACAGAAGTTCAGCATACATTCTGCAAAAAAGTCTGAAGTCATCTGACCTCCTTCAGCAGGAGAATCGTAAGTTATAATCTAAATGATGCCATCTGGGTCAGAGGCTACATGGTCTTTGACAGTGATCTGTATTCTTGCGCATGCATTTCCTGTAATGGCATCATTGTTCCTGAGGTCGCATGGTGAAGTTTCCATTGTTCTCACCATTATACTGCTTAACAACTTGATAAATACTAGCACATTTTGGTCATTTACACTGTGAGAAATTGGGTTCCTGGTTGAGCGGAGTGAAACCCTACTCAGGCAGCAACCACAATCCTTGTCAGTGGTAGGATACAAGCAAACACCAAATTAACCTGTGCTCAGCCCTTTGGTAGCTTGGCACAGAGCAGTCCGGCTTAACTTAGAAACAATGTATAAAGTATTTATGCAGCACTTCAAACAGTAATAAAGTGAGAAGACAACACAAGAGAAATCCCAAACCAATTTAGAAAAATAGAGCAAAATGTAATAAATAGATCAAGACCAAGACGACTTTTTAAAGGTGCAATTTTAAAGATTTAAATAAAAATAGTGTAAAAAAAAAAAGCCCAAAGCTGCACTCGTGGCTATCTGGTTGTGCAAGACCAGGAGAAAGTCACAAGTTCAGGTCAACCGTGATGGAGTGCGCGTCAGATACAGGAACCAAGTTAGTCCCACTGAAAAGGTACCCTCTCAGTCCAGGACAAAGAGTTCCGTTCAGGATGGAGTGGGCCGCGAGGAGCAGGGAAGAGTCGCAGATGGTCATCGTTGTAGCGCAAAGAGCAGGCTGGGTGTCTTGGACTGGCTTCTCTGTAGTGTGAAGATCCTGTTGTTTTCGTGGATAGTTGGGCCAGAGCTTCGCGGTGGCACTCCCTGTGAGCGGTCGATGGTGTAGTGCAAAGGGTCGGGTTGACAGAACTTCACGTTGATAGGTTGTGCTACCAGCAAAGTTTTGGCACCAGTGGGCCTGTTCGCAGTCACAAAGAGCCCAAAAACTTAAATTCAGCTCCAATGCGGCCACACCAAGGACCCAGTACCTGAGGGGCACCACTTGGGTGTCAGGGGTTGCTCTAGCTGGATCTGGGTGCTTGTTGTGGTTGGGAGCCTGTTATGTTCCTGTGGCTCTGAACATGAGTCCAGTAGACTAGCCCTTGGAGTCACTCTGGGAGACCTGATTTTAGGTGCAGGTCCAAATCCCTCTGATTCGGGCATGAGGGTAGCAGGGCAGCAGGACAGCAGTCCACCAAGGCAGTAGTCCAGCTGGGCATCAGTCCAGCAGAGTGGCAGTCCTTTCAGCAGCACATCAGCCCTTCCTGGCAGAGTCTCCACAGGTCTAGAAGTGCACTGAAGAGTTGGGGTCTCAGGTCCAGTATTTATCCCTGACACACACTTTGAAGTGGAGGCAGCTTCTATAGGTTTTCACACCCCTGAGGTGTCAGGTAACCCCTTCTCCTTGTGCTGGCCCCAGCTTGTCTGCGATCACAATAGACTAGCGACCAGCCCTTTGTGAGAGTGCTCAGGCAGAGCCTTTGTGATGTGCAAGTGTGGTAGGTGACTGCTCCTCCCCCGTTAACTCGGAGTGGCCCATCCTGTCAACACCTATCTTCCCTTTGCCTCACTGTCTGGGAGAATACAGATAGACCAACTGCCAGCTACACTGAGTCATGTGACCCAGGATTATGTTGCAGGCAACAAATGTTAAGGACCAGAAAATGACCACTTTCTAAAAGTGGCATTTTCAGAATAGTTGTTAAAAATCCGACTTTACTATTAAAGAGGGCTTCTAATTACAATTCTTAAGACAGCAACTCAATTTGTCTACCTGCTCCCAATTGGAAGTTACAGCTTATTAAATGTAATAAGGTAATGCCAATATTATCCTATGGGAGAGGTAGGCCTTGCAGTAGTGAAAAAAGAATTGTAGGAGTCTTTCACTACCAGGACATGTAAAACGTAAATGTACATGTCTTACTTTTTAAATACACTGCACTCTGTCCTCTGGGCTGTTTAGGGACTACCCTGGGGATGACTTGTTTGGCCTGGCATAAGATTTGGTTCAATATTGCTTCTCAATAGTGCTGCGCAATTGGGTGGAGCGCGGGGCAAGCGAGCACGCCCTACAGTTTTGAAACAGTTGAACATTGTGTAAACATGAGTACACCGGTGTGCATCTCACCACCCTTGATGTATTTTTTGTAAGATTTGTTTTGCCAGGTCGAAATAGCTGTTTAAAACTGCACACACAGGCTGCAATGGCAGGCCTGAGGCATGTTTAGAAGGGCTACTTAAGTGGGTGGCACAACAAGTGCTGCAGGTTCACTGGTCACCAAGGAAGGGTTTGGCACAAAATCAGTAAGGCTGGGCCATAAATACTAAACACCAAAAACAATGACACTACTGATTATCATTTGTTCACCCATTCACAACATGATCACACAAATTAATTGCTATGATCAATTGAATTCATTTCAAGAGTCAATTCTCAATTAAAAATATTTTTTGTTCTTAAGAGATTTTTTTGATTGAATTTGATAACTTCATTGATTTTTTGATAATCACCCATGCCATTAACGCCTCACTTTGTACAGGAGTAGTCCCCCCTCTTTGGAAAGAAGCCATGGTTAAGACCCTTCTTAAGAAGTCGCACCTTGACCCCGCAGACTTGGGCAACTACCGCCCTATTTCCCTTCTGCCTGGGATTTCTAAAATCGCCGAAAAATATGTTAACCATGCCCTCTCTAATTTTCTGGAAATCTCCAACCTTCTACATCCATCCCAAACAGGCTTTCGGCCTCGGCAGAGTACGGAAACTGCCCTGCTGGCGGTTGTGGAGGAAAGCAGGAAAATCCTTGATGCAGGAGGTGCTGCAGCTATTATCCTATTGGATTTGAGCGCAGCATTCGACACGGTGAATCACCAGGTATGATTCACCGCCTCGGCAATCTGGGAGTAGGTGAAACTGCTCTGAGTTGGATTCGGTCCTTCTTGAAAGGACGTTCATTCCAGGTTTTTGAAGAGGGCATGAGCTCCAAACCTCGGCCTCTCCAGTGTGGTGTACCGCAGGGCTCGTCAATGAACCCTACACTTTTTAATGTGTACATGGTCCCTTTGGCTTCAATTGTGGCCCTGTTTGGGATACATATGGTCACCTATGCCGACGACACCCAATTGGTCGTAGCTTTAAACCAATCCACACAATATTCCACGACCCTGAAAGCATGTCTTACGGAAGTCGTAAAATGGATGGGGTCTTCCCACCTGAAATTAAATGGAGAAAAGACCGAGGTTATGACTCTGGGAAATTTTGACAACACGTCACTCAGAAACATCTTGCCAGTTTGTATGGGCCCAGTCCCAATTCCTAAGTCTGAGATAAAGAGCCTGGGCATCTGGCTAGACCAGAATCTTACATTTCAAGCGCAAGCCAGTAAGACAGTAGCAATCTGCTTTGGCTTGATCAGAATGGCGAGGAAAGTGCTTCCTCTGCTCCCTCCTCAAGCCAAGAAAATCATGGTCCAATCTATTCTACTCTCTAGATTGGATTATGGTAATGTGCTCTATCTGGGAGCCCCTACCTCAGTGATCAATAGATTGCAGATCATCCAGAATTGTGCAGCCAGATTGTTGACGGGAACACCTAGATCTTTTTCCGCAAAACCTGCCCTCCGATCTTTACACTGGCTTCCAGTAAAAGAAAGAATTAGCTTCAAATCACTGTGCATTGTCCACAAATCCCTCTTGGGGATAGGCCCTCCCCTGATCTCGGCCATAATTCATCCATATAAAGCAAGGAGAAAGCTTTGCTCGGATGATCTCCATCTAATCGACATTCCCAGAATCAAACGAGCCAGAAGTGGCGGCAGGCTCTTCTCTCTGAATGCAGGTAGACTCTGGAATACTCTCCCCCTCCACCTCCGAAAAGAGTCTAGTCATCTTGCCTTCAGGAAACAACTCAAAACCCTTTTATTTCCTTAAACTAATCGTTCTGTCCCTTCCTTCCGTCTACTAGTCATGCCAAGCGCTGGGAGGCCTTCTGGTAGCCATGCGCTCTATAAATGCCCTTTTCATTTCATTTCATTTCATTTCATATACACAGGGATCACAAAATTACAAGGGCCAAGTCCAACATACACCCACACTTACCAAAGTTTTGTGAAGTGATTGGGTGACTCATCATGTCATGTCAAGGCTGCATGCATAACTTGAAATTGTATTGCATTGTGCGAGAGCTGCTCAAACTTTATTAAAAGTGAGCCTTAGTTGTGGCAAGTATCGAAGACACCTGGCCACAGCAGAGTAATGAACCATGTGAGCACTTGTGCAGTGGAAATGGCAGTGCACGCAGCTTCCGGGCGCAAAAGGAATTTATGCTCCAAAAGTTGGTGTGAACACGGCACCTAATACCTTCATGTTGCTCAGTACCAAACCCCTGCTAATCTATGCAAACAAAGTGTAATGGGGTGGGAAGAACGTTAACACACCAAGGATTCCATGCAAAGCCAGATCTACTAAGGTAACATGACCTGGTTTTGCATGGAATCCTAATGTCAAATGAAACCAGGCACAAACAATGGACAGACAGAATGTTGTAATTACATTATTATTTTAGGCATATTACCTTTGGATGGTTGTCTTCACATGAGCATTTGTTCTGGAGTTTCTGGGTCTAGTGCAAATTTAACCCCTTCGCCGCGGGGCAAATTCCGCCGCGGTGCGAGAGGGGGCGGGGTTGGGCGTGGCGCTCCCGAACTCAGGACGGCTCCCGGCCGTCATAAATCACGGTGGGCGTGTGCTCATGACGGCCGGGAGCCGTCCGAACTCCGCCCACTGATTAATTCTCCCGCACAGGCGGGGAATTAATACCGCGTGGGCGGAGCGGCAACGTTCGGACGGCTCCCGGCCGTCATGAGCACACGCCTACTGTGACTCATGACGGCCGGGAGCCGTCATGGGCACTCAAGGAGTTAAAAAAAGACACCACTTTCTCACGTTTGCAGCATAGCTTAGTCAGTGAGATGTGAATCTCAAATTTCCGACCTAAAAAGCACTGGGCTCCAGGGCGGAGGGGTGAGATGACCAAGGATCGGGATGAACTTGTACCATGAGGAACGGCATCAGTACTGATTTGCATTAGGTGAGCGTCTGTCTATAGTGGCAGAGTGGGCAAAAAATAATGGGTTGGAATGTTACTTGAGTGATTGCCACTGGTTAGGCTATTTGCTAGCAGCTATCCCATCACCTTTTGGATGTTTGATTTCCAGTAGTATGCCTGGAAATTTAAGACTAGCGCAGCTTGACAAGCCTACTAATGCCAATGTTTGTGAATTCCAAAAAGTAGTAAATTTGCACCCATTTAAGGAGTACTTCTATGGGTACAGATTTTCTACTTTTTTGGTATACATATTTAATATTGCAATCCAAAAAAATGAACAACTTAAAACAAGAAAAACTGACACAGACATATCAGACCCAACTCGGGCCCCCAGACCTTCCTACCAAACCAAGGATGCATTTGATGTCTCACACCCCAAACATCCCCGCTGAAGCTACACCCCTGCCTGTCCCAGCTGGACCTTGTAGTTCTCTCTGGGAACTCATGACTATGGTCACGTACAACAGAACGCCCTGGAGTCCCTGTCCCAAGATCACTTATTTTAAATGTATTTTCATTCCATGCAGTCTTCTTCGTCTCTTCTACAAGAAGCCTTGATGGTCAAGTTTTCAAATCTGTGCATGTGGGCACGGCTCCATGTTTCTAGTCCTCACCTTTTACAGATCATTTCATCAAGTGACTGATGGCCCATGTACTATACCTGAGTTGCAAATAAAAGAGGGTGCACAGGCAAATTAATAGAGCAAACTAAGCCAGAGCTGTGCCATGGGTCTGAATTGGCTTTAGCCGACCCATGAAAACGTTTCGCAAGTATGTTGTGCACTAAACAGAATGTAAACATATGATACAATCTCTTCAAAATTCAAAAAAGTGTATTTCTTTAACATGCAGAAGCGTTTTACCTTAGTACATTAGGATATATCATTGCATAGACTACATTTATCAAACAGGAGACTTTTCAGAAATATTCATGACTTGTCCCCCAACTACAATCCCTCTAGTGAACTAAGAGACAAGTCAGTAGTCATGTAAACCCTAGACATGGCCTAGATTCTTATTATAGACGGAGCCACACTATAGACTATTAAATCAAGCATAAGAGGTGCTTGTACAAAGCACATCCTGAAAGTCAAGAATGTAACAATGCACTCATATGTGATGATAAAGAAAAAGGAGGCTCTGTGAAAGAAATTATTTGCAAAGGATCACACAATTTGGACAAACAGGGAAGCTGGAATTAATTCCAGGTTATATGGTTTCACCTGTTGAAACTCAGCCACCACCATTCTGGTATCTCTGTCTTACTCTCTCCCTTTCACATGGAAGGTCGCTGTTTTGTCTTTCATTCTTTGCTCACGACGAGAAAAGCGGCAGAGGGATAGCAGACTTAACTCATGGCTCCCAGACCCAACTACCGAGCCAAAAAAGCATTTTTTGGGTTGGTGTCGCATCCCAAACACACCCCCTGAAAGGTTGAAACTAAGCTCCTGGCCACAGGTCAATGCCAAGTGAAAACCGCATTTTCAGAGTGAGTGCAGCCTGCAACTGATAATTTAATTTGTAAATGCAGTGCTGCACATTTTTTTTATTTTGTGCAACGTACCACTTTAGAATATAGAGCACTGCGCTGTCCGATTTTTAATAAAATAACAAGGCACATTTCTTATGAGCTTGTTTGGTGCATTGTGGGCACCATGGACGTCAAGTAGGGGTCGCCAGGGGTCGCAAGCGCCCCTAGGCAATACATTGCGACCACGTGGGCCTTTGTTTGCGACTCCGTTTGTCAAGCCAGTAAACACAAATAAAATCATTGGCCTTGCCTCACCTCTGACAATTATAATAAATATGGACAATTATAAGAATTGTGCAACTGTACTGGCCAGCAGTGCTGTCATCCTTCTCTTTTGCCTTAAAACTTTGTAGTTGCAACATGGCCTCATATTTACTGCTTGCATCCACGTCGAGCACAGGAAGTGGTGGATCGTCTTTTTCTTCTGCCTAATTAGAAATAGTGTGCATGCATCACCTGGCCTACTGCGTTCACCCCAGGCTCAGAATCAATGATTTTCAGCACATGTGCCACTTTCTCTTTAAATAGTATGGACGGTGTCAACAATGACGTTAAAGTAAGCGGCTGTATGCCCCTGCCACCACCAGACTGCAACCGTGTCCCATTGGCGACTCCTTCGCAATGGCGGAGGAGCGTCGCCCAACTGGCTCAGCTGGCAGCCGAAAAATAAAACAATATCGTTTTATTTTTTGGCTGTTGGCTGAGCCAGCATGTGTGGGGATGGGCGAGGCCGGGCCATTGGAGGAGTGATGTGCACTACTAACTGTGCATGTCTGTTTCGCCGGCCTTCTTAGGCCGGCCATACAGACATGCACAGTTTAGGTTTCTCCAACCTGGCTATATTGTACAGCCAGGTTGCTGAAACAACACAGACTCCCTTTCCTGAGCGGAGCGTCAAAGCAGCCCGCTCAGGCCTATCCCCGTGCTGCTGTCATGCAGCATGAGAGCAGCGCAGGGATTGGATGGGGAGTCTGCTGCTGTCCCAGTGTCTGCTGGGACCAGGAAGCAGAGGAGCGAGTTGCGAGGCGGCAGAAGCAGCAGGAGGTAAGTTTCCTTTTTCTTTTCTTTTTTTTCCCCGCCCCTCTCCCCTCCCTGCCCGCGCCCCCTCCACCCATCCCACCACTGTCAATATGCACCCACTGCTGTGTCCCTGAACCCTGACATCCAGTCCCGTAGGTCTGAGCCGCACTGCTAATGCACAGGCAGGTAGGCTGGGGCTGGAAAGCTCAATAACGTTCTATTTTATTTTGTTATTGTACAAATTCTTAACAGATCATGATTCCCAGCCCAGGCCAGTCCCACAGTTCGACAGCAAGAGTGAATGGAAGGAAAATGATTAAAAAAATATTAATTGTGTTGAAACTTCTTTTAGAATTAAATACATTTTTATTGGCAGAACACTTAGCATGAAAATACAGTGTATCGTTGCCTACAACTCAACGGGCCGGCTATATCACAATCAGAAGGAAAAGGTGGGGCCAGTGGGTCATAGGACATCCGTTTAGTTAGTTTACACAGCATGCCGCCTACAACCCTTCCTGGGCCGGCCGCGTTTGAGGAAAGGAAACATGAAAACGGTCCTGGCTCTATGAAGTGTGAACAAGAAGAAGGTCTAGAGCACTATGAACTTGTGGACAGCAGTGAACCAGGAATTAGTTATGGCCAACTTGAGGCGATAAAGTCTGCCTTTTAAGAAAAAGGGAACCGCAAACAAAACATTAACAAGATCAAAACTAAAAAAGCCCATTACCTCCCCCCGCCCCCACCCCTCCTCTCTCCAGGTGAGCCAAAGGTACTTTACTACATACAGGTATGGTCCGTTATAATGGTTGCTGATTCCTTGGGGACCCATTGAGCCCGCCCGGGACTGTATATGCTAGCCTCTATCTTGACTCTCAGGGATCAATTTCAAAAGCCGTAGATAGGCGGGACAAGATAGTTCTCGAAACTCTGTGGATAGGATGGAGATAAAGGGAGCCCAGATCTTGGTGTATTCGGATTTGTCCCCTAGAGTGGCCATAGACAGCCTCTCCATGCCCAATAGGAACCACAATTGGTGCAGCCATTGTGTGTGATCCGGGATCCTGTCCATCCTCCAAACCACTAGAAGTACCCGGTGCGCGGCATTCAACACCGAGGCAATCTGCCTGCCTTTGATAGAGCGCAATGGGAAAGTTAGGGCATTGGGCAGTCCTAAGATAGTGTAAGCAGGGAATCTAGGGATGTTGGTGTCAAATGCCTTATCTATTTCATCGAGGATCTTGTCCCAGTACCGCGTGAGCTTTGAGCAGTTCCAAAGTAAATGAAGGAGGGTACCTGGGCTCCCGCAGCCGCACCAGCAGATGCCATCGCACTGGGAATTCCACTTAGTTAAGCGAGCCGGGGTGTAATACCAGTAAGACACAATTTTAAATGCAGGCTCCGTGTGACCCATGGAGTTTGAGGTATGATGAGTCCTGTGAAAAATATCCTCCCATTCTTTGTCCGAAAGGGTGCGACCTATTTCCGCCTCCCACCGTCTCTGTCCCGCGGTACGGGCTCCCCTAGAGCTCTGGGTGAGGAACTTATAGATTTCGGAAATGAGTTTGCGATCATCTTTTTTCAAGAAGAGCCACTTCTCAAACGGTAGCATCGGCCTACGAACCAGGGGACGTATCAGGGGACCAGCCGTCCAATGCAGCATTTGCATATGTAAGAAGAGGTCCGAGTCTGTAAGGCCATAGTCCGCCCGAAGCTGCTTAAAGGGGCTATGACCTTGGAGATCGAACAAATGCCCTAATCACTTACACCCGCCCTCCAACCATCGTGCGCCTGCCCCTTTATCCATCCCTGGTGGGAAATCTGGGTTTGAAAAGATTGGAGACGTGAGAGAGGGGAATGTAGTAAGATTAGCCCTTTTGGACACTCTGTCCCAAACTAGCATAGTGGGGCGAGTGACTGGCGAAGAGTATAGCCCCCAGGAACGAGATGACCGAGGTAGCCAGACTTCCCTCCAGATATGGTGGCCAGCCACCGTCTGCTCCATAAATACCCAGTGTTTCTCCGTCATGGGACGGTTCCATTCCACGAGGTAGCGCAGCAGCGATGCCTGAAAGTAGCGGGTGATGTTCGGCAAAGCCAGGCCGCCTTGCTTTTTGGGGCGTCGCTGCAGGGTCTTCTGCAATCTGGGAGAGACCGGGCCCCAAATGAAACGCTCAATCTCAGTTTGTATGTGCGAGAGCGAATTTGGCGGAGGTAATAAGGGAAGAGTTTGGAATAGGTATAAGGCCCGGGGTAAGACATTAATTTTAACGGCGGCCAGTCTCCCGAGCGATGACAGGGGCAGATGCCGCCATTGGGCAAGATCCTTTCGGATGCGAGAGAGTAGAGTAGCATAGTTTACTTCCGCTGTCTTGTCCGGACTTTTGTGAAGGACCAGCCCTAAATACGTTATACCGTGCGTCACCCAATCGAAGTCAAATTGGGCACGCAGTGTATCCACTGTCGTGTGCGTTGCAGTGAGGTTCAGCACTTGCGATTTCTGCAGGTTCATTTTAAATCCGGAAACCTGACTAAAGACCTGCAGATCTGCCACAATGGCCGGCATAGAAGTCAAGGGGTGTGCCAGCGAGAAAATGACATCGGCGTAGAGGCTAATTAAGTGGCGATCAGCCTCAAATGGGACTCCTTGCGCTAGAGGGTGGTCCTGGAGCCTTTGGGCAAAGGGCTCCATATACAGGGCGAAGAGCAGGGGGGAGAGAGGGCAGCCCTGTCTGGTGCCCCTCCCCACCAAAAAGTTGGTTGAGAGTATGCCATTTACCCTGACCGCAGCAGAAGGAGTGCTGTAGATGCTCGCCACCCAGCTGCGGAATTTGACTCCCAGGCCGAAGACCTCCAGTGTGGCAAACAAATACGGCCAATGCACGCGGTCGAAGGCTTTCTCGGCATCGACTGCCAGCAGTAAAGCCTCCTCCTTAGAGCGGTGTACCTTGTCAATTAAGTGGCAAATCCTTTTGGTGTTGTCCCCACACTGCCTACTCGGGATGAAGCCCGACTGATCTGGGTCAATCATGCCGGGCATAAGAGGATTTAGCCTATGAGCCAGTATGGTAGAGAACAGTTTCCCGTCTATGTTTAGCAGGGAAATCGGCCGGTATGAGCTGCAGTACATCAGGTCCTTCCCTGGATTGGGGATAACCGAAATTGTCGCCTGCAGCATAGAAGCTGTGAGAGTGCCCGTATCCGCAAAGGAATTAAATAGCCGGGTGAGCAGTGGAGCCAGCTGCGCACACTAAGTCTTATAAAAAAGAGCGCTAAAGCCGCCCGGGCCTGGCGCTTTTAGGGGCTTCAAGCGGGCAATAGCAGAAATTACCTCTTCAATCCGTATGGGAGCCTCAAGACCGTCTGCTTTGCTAGCCGGAAGAGGGGTGACCGCAGCTCCGCTTAGGTACTCACGAGGGTCCGCGAGGTTAGGGGACTCATCGGAGTATAGATTCTCATAAAAAGACCGAAACGCCGCCGCTATGCCGAGATCATCCGTCACCTCAGAACCCCGCTCCCCCTGCACTGCTTTAATTGCCTGGGCCTTCCGTTGACTGAGGAGGCAGTGTGTTAGCATGCGACCGCCCTTGTAGGATCCCACATAATAATTATGTTTCAGTCGAAGCACCGCGTATTCGGCCCTACCGAGGTCCAAACGCTTCAGCTGGAGCCTTTCCTTCTCCAACTGGCGCCAGATTCGAGGGGCACAAGTGTGTTTGTGCATTGCCTCGAGTTCCTTAACTTTAGCTTTGAGGTCCTGCCGTTTAACCTGCCTGGTTTTGTTGTCATAAGCCGCTTTGGCGATTAAGGCTCCTCTCGCGACCAATTTAAGCGCCTCCCAGACGGAGGCCAGAGGCGTGGAACCGTCGTCATTAAGTGCTAAATAATCAACCAGAGTACGTCGAAGGTCCTCCACCACCTGCGGAGACCGCAGCATGGAGTCCCTCAGGCGCCAATGTGGTGGGGATAATTGCTTGGGCGGCAGGCTCAGCGTCAGAGTTATGTGTGCGTGGTCCGAGAGAGATCGGGCCTTAATGGTAGAGTTGTTGGTACAGGACCATGCAGCCGGGGTGACGAGAAAGTGGTCCAATCGGGCGTAGGTCTTATGTGCCGCCGAATAGTAGGAGTAATCTCTCTCATCGGGGTGTAAGCTGCGCCATGCATCCCTGATTCCACAGTCATCCAACCAGGCCTTACCGGTCCCCGATATAGCTCCCGCTCCGAACGATCCATCCCTGCATCCATAACTAAATTTAAGTCACCACCCACCACCACCAGGGAGTCAGGTGTGTGAAGGACCTCGGCCAGTGCGTCCATTAAAAATCTCTCTTGGTGCTCATTTGGGGAGTAGATTGAGGCTATCGTGAGGTTGGGAGACCCAATGCGTAGCCTCAGCACTAAGAAACGCCCTTTGATCTCAGCCACAGATCCCACTATGGAGCCTCTGAAGTGTTTGGATAGCAAAATGGCCACCCCGCCCCTCTTACTTTTCCCTGAGGACCAAAACTGCAAAGGAAACCCTCTGTGTTGCATGCGATGTGTGTCGCTGTGGAGGAGGTGAGTTTCCTGAAGTAGGCATACATCTCCGCCTGTATGTTCGAGCAAAGAGAGCACTGCTTCCGCTTAGTGGGGTTGTTAAGGCCTCTGACTTTAAAGCTAACTACCTTAACTTCCATCGGTTGGGGAGGAGCAGTCGAGTGCTGTGCTGTGACTCAAGCAGTGAGGCCAGTAATGGGGGACAGAACCCAGAGGGAACCACGAGTACCTGGATAGCCAAACCCACTCGGACTGGGAAGCCCTAAGAAAAAAGCTCACCAAAGAGCGGACCCTCCCTACCCCATAACAATCAAAACAAGCCCAAAAACAAGTAAACATCAACAAAGGCAAGCACACAGTCCATTTTGAAATCTGGTCAGTGAAAAGTGGGGACTGCCAAAGGAGTGAGGGCTCCCCTAGTGAGTAAGAAGACGAAGAAATAAAGTCCCTCCGCCCCCGCCGGACCCAAAGAGAATAGAACAAACCCGTAAGCATGTTACCCTCAGTCGTTAGAGTCCAGGGAGTCCTCCTCTGTGCCAGCAAGGGTCCGAAGAACTGCAGACCGTTCTTTGATGATTGTAGCCGTGTCAGGGCGAAGGCGATCCAAGCCCCGACCGCCATGGGGCCCGCGCCTCGAGGGCTTCTGTGTGCCGGGTTCTGTGGCATCCGACTGGGCAGACAGATCATCAAGAGTCAGGTTCAGCACTTTGCAGGCCTCGGCCATGGAGTGGACCTGGTGCAGCCTCCCATCGAGACAGAAGATGAGGCGAAACGGATGGCCCCAGGAGTACGACATATTCTTCGAGCGCAGGTGGTTAGTGATGGGGTGAAAGTCTCTTCTCTTTTGAAGGGTACTGGCCGCCAGGTCCTGGAACAGCTGTGGAAGCGTGGTCCCGAAAGCGTAGAGGTTGACTAGAGCGGGCTGCTTTGAGGATCCCCTCCTTCACAGTAAAATCATGCACACATACTAAGATGTCCGCCGGGGGACGGTTCGTTTGACGCGGTGGACCAACTTGGGTGGCATCGGTCGATCTTGACGGAGGATTCCGCCGGTGCGTTCAGAGTTGCTCGGAAGAGGTCTTGCACGTAACCCACGAGGTCTGCCCTTTCTGCCTCGGTTGGGACTGCATGAATACGGACATTGTTCCTCCTCGACCTATTCTCCAGGTCCTCGGTGTGCGATTGGAGGTCCAATTGCTGGTCCTGTAGTCGTAGGATTTCTTGCTGTAGTGCTGCAATCTCTTCATCCCTGGCGGTAGCTGAGTCCTCCAGGGTGGCCACCCGCTCCCCCACCGCGTCCACATCTCTTCACACCTCTCGAAGGTCTGCCTGCAGGTCCGTCTTAATGGCTAGGATATCCTCCCTTTGGGAAGCGAACAGGGCCTCCAAGAACTCCCTTGTGACCGCACCCTCTGGGCCCTCTCCCGCCGGCGTTGCATTAGATCCCGAGGCATCCCTCGCCGATTTCATGAGGAGGTCCCGGACAGACCTGTCCTTCTTGGTCTTGACCGTCGACATCGTAGGGTCCAGAGGCCGGCCCTTCCCATAGTTGGGGACGGGACCAGAAACAGGGATGTGCAGTTACCTGGCGGTCTCAGGTTGGGTGAATGTATGCGCTTGCTCAGAGAAGAAATAGGGCCTGAAACCAGGTGCTCCACAGTAAGTGCTGATGTTCCGCTACAGTGAGGCCTGGACCCGGCCACTCCCTTAGCCCGCGCCAGCGGCAGACGTCTCGCCTTGCTGTGGTCCCGGGGGCGGACTGCCCCCCCCCCCTGGTGGCTGAAGTCGGACCTCGAGGGGCACTGGCGCATTCACCAGATACGCCGCTCCGCTGCTCTCACGCACCTCTCAGCCTCAGTCCCACCGGGGCAGCGCCAAGCACCAACAAGTTCCACAGTGTTCTGTCATGTCGACGAGTTGTGCAGAGAGGGTCCTGCAGGGGTTGAGGGCCACTGTGTCTCCACCGCTCTGTGGGCCTCGCTTGTACTCAGCCCCAGGCCTCTTGTGTCAAACCACGAGTCACAGGGCAGGGGCTCCCTCTTTTCACTGTGGTAGTAGTTTATCGGAGGTAAGGGGAGCGGGGCCCACCGCCGCGGGGCACCGCAGCCGCACCGCCGGCGTCGTCACCGGCCCAGCACACCTCCCCCAATGTGGCCATCCAGAACTGCACTAGCCTCGAGTAGGCCGCACTCAGCAAACGGGGGGCCTCGAGGGCACTGCTGTGGCTGTAGATGGGGCAGGGGGACACCCGCCCCCACCTGGGTGCCCCCGGGTGCTACGACTCACCGGATCCGATCCTCACAGGCACCGAGAGCGAAGCAGGCCTCTTGTTCCGGGCCATGCCGCCAGCCGCTCCAGGCCGAGCCTGCGCGCTCACCGTCCAGGGAACGCGCGAGGCGAGGTGCAGCCGCGGCACGTCAACAGGAGTCCACAAGTGTAGGTAGCGGCGGTGAACTGATGGGGGCCCGCCTGGGAAGGCTATGCAAGCCAGCAGTCGCCCTAGTCGCGCAGCTGGCCCTCGCGACAGCCCAGGCTCTGTATTACCCTATGTCGCAGGAGCCGCGGGAAGACCGGAGGCCGCTCGCCCGTCCCCCGCTGAGCAGGTAAATCGTCGTTCCGCTCCTGGTCCAAAGCGCCGTGGGTCTCGTCGCTTCTGCCGGGGGAGGCAAAAAGGTGCGTTGATGGATGCTATAGGCCCGCTGGGAGCGGAGGTCGGGAAGAAGGCGTCCGCTCACTCCGCCATCTTGGCCACGCCCTTGAAACTTCTTTTAGACATTAGTTTGAAAAACATGCTGCTTTCAAAACTAATATGTAAGCAGCCACTTAAGCCTACACGCAAGGCAAGTCTGCCACGGATCATAATCGGAGATCGTGCTGCACACTGGAGTGTCAGAGCCTGGCTGTGAAATAAGAAATTAGTTGTGCTTCTTCATGGTTATAAAGTTCCTGGTGCTTTCTAGCAGGGATTTATATCTTTATCGGGTCCTATTTTGATATTCTGAACTTAATAGCAACAGCACTGATGGACTAATTTTTCAATAATGACTTTATTAATAACCTTAGCGGTAATTAATGTCAGTCCCTCTTCACACTTCACTTGTTTCAGTTCACCTTGCATTTCCAAAAAGTATTTGCTTTTTCCAGATGCTATGTTTCTGTAGTTTTTTTTTCATGAAACATATGGCTTTTGTGTGGTGCACACTTTGAATTGTGCTACCACTACGTGTGTTTGTGAAAGCTGTGGATGGAGTAAAAACTGGTGGCAGTATTTCTCACAGTGCCTTTCAGTGAGTCATAAAGGTGGTGTAATCACATGCCCATCCAATCTTTGGCCACTCTGCAGAGCGATGGTTACGTTGGGCCAATTGTAAATGTGGGAACGTCTGTGAAGGAGGTACACAGCTGTAGAAGCACCAAAGGAAAAAAGTTAATTAGGTGAACAGCTTTGGTTGTATGCATGGGGGACAGTGAAGTTGTGGAGATGAAAGTAAGCAATACAGTCGGAGAAAATGCAAATATGGTGCTTAAGAGGAACGAGATTACATGTGAGATATTCAGATGAAAGATGGGGGTAGAAAAATGTCATTTGTTAACAGAGTGAAAGATTGCCGAGCAGTCGCGGCCGGCATGTCTTGCGGGTGGGGTGGGAGGGTCGCGCGGGGAGGGGGGGGGGGGTTCAATTTACCCAAAAAAAATAGATTTACCATTCCGCCGGCCGGGTCCCGCGTCTTCTTCTCGGCTCTTGCTCAGGCTCTCCTGGAAGCAGGCAGCCAGGCTCCCTCCGGACCCTCCCCTAAGCACAACACAACGCTGCAAGCATCATTGTGATTGGTGGGGACGCTGCCCAGCCAGGGGCTTACGGGGAGGCCAATGGAGAAGATCCGATTGCCCCAGAGGGCCGACCAAACAGTCATTGCGCCCTCAGTAGTGGGCACACCACTCCTTCCCTGCCTGCTCGCAGAGCAGCCCCACCCATCTGCAACCAAACATAAAATGGTAATAACGGAAAGTTGTTACCATTTTATGTTTCTTCTTCTCGCACTGCGAGAAAGCAGTGGGGCGACGCTCCTCCGCCCTAGTGGAGGAGCCGCCCCTGCTGCAGAGCAAAGGTTGTATACTAGGGAGAACTGCATGATTGAGACACTCGGAAGACCACTACTTCTTTAAAAGACCTTAGTAATGCTTAATTCACAGTGTCATTATTCCAGAACTGAAACATTTTCTGTTCTAATTATGCATAACCTAATCATTGTTACTAATTCTTTTGTACTGCTAACAAACATTGGCAAAGGCAATAGTTCTGGCTTGTTTTAGGCATATTTCCATTATTGTCTTATATGTCTGAATGCAATGACAGAAAACTCACAGACAGCCCCCAAAATACTAGTCAGCTCTGTGTGAAGCACAGGATTTTATTTCACATATTTTAAGCCGCGTCCTCCATTACATGCGTCATGCCTCTTGGAAAGGACTTAGTTACATTTATTTGGCGACAGCCCTATTAGAGTCCACCACTTTTTTCAGTTCACATCAAGAACTGCCTGCTAGTACATTTGCGCATTGGCCACTTATTATATGGAATGCGTGCACTAAAAGAAGTGCTTTCTGTAGGAGCATTGGAAGGTATGTAAGTGGAGGTAATTTCTCATCGACCTTCATTAAATATTCATTATCTCATACTTATCTGAATCTGGGTGCTTCCAATCTAGCCAGCATATGTTCCATTGTTGAACACTATTCAAAAGGTTCTTAACCAATGCTGTATTATCTAAACTCTGTATCTGAAGATACTGTCTGATAACGACAACATATGTAAGAGCATTTTTAATAGTATTTGCATAGAAATAGGTTTGTTTATAGAGTATTTAATTGATATATGCTGTAGATTTTCCAGTCCTTGTGTGTGATGTAATTAACTACAGGTCAGATGCATCACTTTCTGTGATAGCACCAGGCCAAAAGATTGTGCAGTGCCACTGACTGTGACATCATGCAAGTCCAAAGGTCACATGATGTCACTTCTTGTGATGTTACTAGGTCAAAGATTGTGTGATGCCACTTCCTGTGACATCATTGAGGGGTTGGCAAAGGACAGATGATGTCACTTCCACTACCCCATGCATTTTGGTCAATTGACGTCCATGGTGGACAATCCAGAAATAAAGCCTTGAGTGCAAATAGCAGGACATCTGGACATTCATTAGCCAACAGCCAAGCTTTGTCCTTCGGTGTCCATGACTGCTGGCTTTCACTTTTCAGGGACACACGCTAATGACTGATGAGCATTTTGCAACTAGGTAAGCCTTTAACTACTTCCCTCGATAGACCGTTAGAAGAGTGAGCAGCCTTACTGCGGTGTGGACTCTCAGACCAACTCTTCAGGGTTCAATGCATAAGCTGCATGTGTGGTAGCCGATGGGAGCTGTTAGAAAGGGGGATCTCTGGTTGGCAATGGCTGGCGCCAATGTCCAAGCAGGGACCCTTCTTCCTAAGTCAGAGTAAGGGGGCTACACCCTTTGATAACCCCTGCTCAACCCTGTGGTAACGTAGCACGAGCAGACAGGCCTATCTCAGAGGCAGTGTGTGAAGCATTTGTGACCATACACAATAACGCAGTGAAGACACCACAAAGGGACACCACACAAGTAACTATAGAAAAATGAGTAGCTTTATATCAGTTTAACACAAGGCTCGAAGACGATCAACAAGCCACAATGCACGTAAATATAAGTTCACTGAAAAGGCAATAAAGCACTCAAAAGCGGGTGAAACGAACTTAGTTCGAGGCCGGAGTCTACGCGAACCGGTGATGCACAATGTACCTGAGGTTTACAGGGGCACGGCACGCAGCTTCGGGAGGAAGCCGCGATGATGACAGGCGGACTCGCAGCGGCCGCAGCTCCCAGCTGCAGCGGTCCGCGGCGTGCACTCACGATGATCCTGAGGCGGTGATTAAAGGCGGGCGCTCAGCGGCAACAGCTCCTCAGCCGCAGCGGCCCACAATAGCGATAGCGATGATTCTCGTAGCACAGACAAATGCGGGCTCTCAGCGGCAACAGCTCCTCAGCTGCGGTGGCCCACAATAGCAATAGCGATGATTATCGTTGCACAGACAAATGCGGGCTCTCAGCGATAACAGCTCCTCAGCTGCAGCGGCCCACAATAGCGATAGCGATGATTCTCGTTGCACAGACAAATGCGGGCTCTCAGCGGTAACAGCTCCTCAGCTGCAGCGGCCCACAATAGCGATGATTCTCATAGCACAGACAAATGCGGGCTCTCAGCGGCAACAGCTCCTCAGCTGCAGCGGCCCACAATAGCGATAGCGATGATTCTTGTAGCACAGACAAATGCGGGCTCTCAGCGGCAACAGCTCCTCAGCTGCAGCGGCCCACAATAGCGATGATTCTTGTAGCACAGACAAATGCGGGCTCTCAGCGGCAACAGCTCCTCAGCTGCAGCGGCCCACAATAGCGATAGCGATGATTCTCAGCCCGCGTTCCCTGCAGTAGACCCAGAGGCTCTGGAATTCTCGACAGAGGCCTCACCTGCGAGTAGAACCCCTCTCAATAGGAATTCAGAAGGCTGATGGGTGAAGTCTAATGTCCCTGAGACTTCAGCAGGAGGCAAACTCAAATCAGGCCCTTGGGTAGTTGCTTCAGCAAGATGGATGAAAGTTTCAGAGTCTTTTTCCTCTCGTTACACGGACAGAGGTTCGTCTTGACATCCAGAAGTAACACACCCTGTAGGGGTTTTTGCGCAGATATTTATACCCCACAGGTCTTTGTTCTCAAGAGTCACAAGTCACTGAACCCAGCCAGAACCAGTTCGGTGTGGTCCTGGAGCACTTTGTTTACAAGGCTACATCCTGCCTTTGAGGAAGAGGGGGTCTGCCATCAGACGCACGGTGGGAGCTGGAGCCATCATTCACCTTGCGAGGCCCAGCCCTGCTCAGATCAAAGGGTCACCCCTCCCCATACTCCAGCTGCAGATCTCGCTATTCAACCCAGGTCAAGCTCAGCCCGCCCTGTCCCTCCAAAACCAGACATCCAATACACATAACAGCAGAGCACACTGGACGACTTAGGCAAGAAAAGACCTACTTTCTAGAAGTGGTATTTTCAAACACAGAATATAAAAATAATCCTCACTAAAAGATGTATTTTAATATTCTGAGCTCAGGCATACTAAATTCGACTTTCCAAACATGTTCCTTGGGTCAGCTAGGATTATCGGATGTAATAATCAAAACTGCCCATTCTGGCCTAATGGAACACATAGCCTTGCCATAGTGAAAAACGAAATGGAGTGTAATTCACTATCAGGACATGCCACACAGACCAAGGCAGGTCCTACCTTTCACATACAACGCACCCTGCCATAGGGATGACTTACATGATGCCAAGGGAAGGTTGAGGGACTGGGAAGTGGGTTCACTTTACAGTCAAAGAATGGCAGTTCTGGACTGCGCACAGACTCTGCGATGGCAGGTCTGAGACACACTTTACGCGCTGCTTATGTGGGTGGCGCAATCAGCGCTGCAGGCCCACCAGCAGCATTCGGTCTACCAGCCCTGGGCACGCACGGTGCACTATACTAGGGACTAACAGGTAAATCAAATGAGCCAATTATGGGAATACCAATTCATCCAGTCAATTTACAATAGGGAGCATTCGCGCTGTAGCACTGAATGGCAGTGGCACAGCGCCCAGAGCATCTTACACCAGCAAACACAGAGGAGACAAAATGCGAAAGATGGAAGGGAGACCCACGCCAATGGTGCCAGGTCTAACAGGAGCGAAGGGAGAAAGCATGAGAGGAACAGGAGTTTGGGGTAGCGGAGAGACAAAACGATGTAAATGAGCTTTTGCAGGTGCAGGACAAATGAATGTCTACTTCATCGAAGTGCACGGTTAGACACAAGCCCAATTGGCAATCTTCTGATAACAGATTAGCAAAGAAAGATGCCCCTGCTTGGAGTTTTATACTGACTTGCAGTGCGCTTGCGTGCAAATCTCTCCTTCTCTGAAGTCCATGGTGGTGGGAGGCTAGCTCAGCAACCTCTGCCAAGGGGCAGAGGTACAGATGAGCACTGGCACCGCAAACAAAGGGATAGGGCCCCGTATAAGACTAAAGAGTCAAAAAAGTTTCAGTTTGGGACTTAACCATAGCTATAATTTTCTCCAACCGTTCACTCAAACATTCACCTCCATCATCTCATACATGATTCAGTAGTCACCCCAAAACTAAACCAGTCAAGTATACCAGAGTTATATAAATCATCCAATCTTTAATGTCAAAATTTCTTTACATGACATCTCAAGTACCATTTAAAACATCCACATTGACCATCAGAATTAATCCAGTCATTAAAAAACCCTAATTAAAAAGCATGTATGATATATACAACACATAAAAATATACATACATAACATATGTTTTGAAACATGGGAGAACAAACAAGACTGTTACATCTGTCTTTGTCCTTTGCCAATCTTTATTCATCGACAAATAGGACACATTATTATCTTGAAAATAGACATCTATTGTATCCTTGTATTCCTCAGATTTAGCGTAACATAGGCATCAACACGTTTCGATGGTGAACCTTAATTTCGACCACCTTCTTCAGGACAACCAGATCACTCCCATATAAAAGTGTCTAGTGTTAAAACATGCCAAGCGAAAATCTTTCGTGTACGGTTGGTTTTGGTGTCATCAAAATCCAATTCATTTTGTTGAACTCAGATAATAATATAAAGGGTCTTCGATTTCATATAATGGACCTCATCACTTGAGTCTTTTTATGCCCCGCCTCCTTAGTCGGGCTGTGGGGCAGCAGTGATAAGTCGTTTTTACCAAGATACTATGGTCCTTTGTTATGAGTAATTGGGCCTCTTTCTCTACTTCACCGGCCACTAAGTTCCTGGTACCTCAGGTCTTTTCTTCCGTCACACATCCGCATGTCTTTACAGGATTGTGTATCATATCTAGCTTAGTAGATCAGAAATAGTGTAAAAAACTATGGGTGCCTGCGCATTTTGCCCAAGTTCCATACAAGTAACAACCCCTTGACGCAAAGTAGGTGCTAAGCGACACAAAGCACTATTAGCTTGGAAAAATGGCATCTTTTCAGTGCAAAATACAGTTTGTACTGAAAGTTAAATACCCTGGTAAGAGACTGTGCTGTTTGCCTCACAAATTGCTTTTTCACTGGTTGGCGAGTTTGTGTGTGTGGTTGGGTGAATAGGTGAGCTTGGATGAATGTGAGTCTAAATAAGTGAATAATGGAGTGTATGGATAATTAAGGGGTGAGCAAGTGCATGGATGATTGTATGAATAAGTGACTAGATGACTGTATATATGGGTGAATGCCTGTGTGAATGGCTGCAGACAGGTGACATAAATGTTATAAACGTAGGCAGCAGCAGTGGTAATATTATTGTAGTGTCAAGAATTAAAACTCAGTGCAAGCATTACACCAGAGATGGGCATCATCCTGTGAAGGACACATACAATACATGATGGGGCAGATTTACTATTTTTTTCACGTAGTTTGCTACGATGTGAAAGGGGAAAACAGCACAGAGCTAGTATTCTAAGAATGGTCTGCTGTTGCTGTCATACTTTGCTCTGGTGCTCTTAAAAACTGCCTTGCATGCCACACAGCCTCACATCATGGTGTGGAGATCAATGTGCGCTGTCTAGGTTAGGATGTGTGCTGGAAGCATACCCCTAGAGGACAAACACAGAAGGATCATATGCACTGGATGTGTGATGTGCACTTGAGCACAAATGCAATGCGTGGGTTGACTTCATAAATTAAAAAAATCCCCTTCTTAAGGCCTGCTTCAAGCAAGCATTAGTTTTTGATGCAAAGCCCAATCTGGCTATCTTAGTAGGTTGAATTTTTCATCAAAACCTAAGGGTGTTTGTGCTGATCCACACAAGTAACGTTCTCTTGATTCAAAGTAACCCACAGCAGTGCAAAGGGCTTTTTATGCTGAGAAAAGGTCACTTTGCAATGGTGAAAGCCTTAGTAAATCTGGGCCAAAACTTTATACCAGTGCAAGCATTACACGATGGGTGGGCACTAGTAGCCAGGGTTATGCCAGTGCATCATTGTGCCGGAGTGGGCTCCATCATGCTAAGAATGCCCAAATTATTCAAAGAATTACCACCATTCTGCATGTTCACATTGCTTCATCACTCAATATTCTTACAGCTCGTTCAGCTATGCACCATCACTGCTTATACCTAGTGCATGCTTACATTTGCACCATCATTCAATAATTATTGGTGCTTATTCAGATTTGCACACTCATTAAATAGCCTTCAGTACACACCAAATTGTAAACCATCCGTCAGCAATAATCAGTGCATGCTGGTTTTTGTACCAGAGTTAGCACTGTGCTCACTCTGCCTCCACTTTGTGTGTAGAACATGTGTGTACTGACAGTGCACGCAGGTCAAAGTCACATCTGCTTTGCCTGTGCTTGAGTCACCTGCTACTGCCCTGCACTCCATCATGACTGATGATTGCTGAGGCATGCCTACTGGTTATGCACATATGCACCACCACTGGCTCGTGCCAAGGTCTCCAAGGCAACACAAGCACTGCAACTGCAGTGCCACGCCTGACCACGTTCTTACAGTGAGCGTGCCAAACACATATGTCATGACTGACAGGCCCAACAGCAAATGGCTGAAATGTGGGCTGATCTAAAATAGGAAGGACACCTCGAACTAGTAATAGCAATGAGGAGGATGACCCATTACTCCTCTCTGTGTACTGTGTAATTTCAAAGGATATAACAGACCTAAACCAGGGGTGCCTGCAGTTTCCTAGACTCTCACTTGGACCTAGCCTAAATAACACCTAGGATATAGGAGATCTGGGTCACAAAGAGGCCTGGGATGGTGAGCCCAGCAGGACAAGAATTTACAGATGCAATATATTTTTTTCTGAAGCACCTTTTTTTGGAACGTCATACAGGGTAATTGAGGAGTGTATTTGAATCTCAATCGATTTATACTCTTTGAGGCGTGGACTATCTGCTTTTTATTCTTAGTCAGTTAGAAAAAGTCCCCATAATGTGTCACCTTTTGATTTTATGCAATAATTGTTTCCATCAAATGTAATCCAGATGTTTTTGTTAAAAATAAATACATAGATTGTGCATTGTTTTTACTGCAGATTGGTTTAATCGCCTAGTTCGAATGTCTTATAATATTTAGTCATATTTGAGATCTTTGAATTGTTACATATTTTCTGTCAGTTCTTGGTAACTGAATTATGTCCAGAAGTAAAAGTTGCCAATGCTTTCAATGGTTTTCCTGTCTTCTTTGTTTATTAAAAATTGAAAGACAGATTGGCATTTCACTAGTGTTGATTGTAATATATCTCTACAAACAATAACCTGTTGACCTCAAAAAAATATTGTAGTCTGCTTGCAGATTTGATCCATCCATAAAGGTATGCATTCTACTATTAAATCAGAACCTATGCTAATTTCATCAGTGTAACCATTTTCATTGCTCATAATATTCTTCTGACTTGCATGCTGACGTTGCCATTTAATTTCTAATATTTCAGTTCATTATCATATTCCACTGTTTTCATTAAAAAGCAATGCATTATTACTCTTCCAAAGGTATACACAGTCAATCTTATCAGTGCAATTACTACCCACAAATGTGCATATCCAATGCATAATAGCAGTGATGACTTTATTAAAAAACTTTGTCCAGTTCCCACTTGTCCACTGATATATAGTAATATTTGTCCATTATTGTTACAGCGACAGCAAGTTGTGTTTTGTTGTTCTTTGCTGTATTGGATGAAAAAATTGATGTTTACAATTAAGTAGTTGAGGTAAAAGTGTATTGAAATTCTCTCCCGAAGTTAATTTCAGCAATGCATTTCCCACTTCACACATAACAATTTCAGATTTAGTATGGCTAATCTGGTCACAAAGTGGTGCCTGACATGCTTCTTTAGTTTATTCATATTTTGTTGTGCTGCATTTTGTATTTCAGCTTTAAATGTTTCTTCTTGTTGAATTTTATCTTAAAAATGTTGCTGTATATTAGTAAAACTGGACATTGTTAACATAGTTGGATGTTTTGAAAGGCTGCTGAATAACTTTGATAATTCCAAGTAATGCTCCTTCTTCTTGTCATGGATTGAAAAGGTGAAGCAAGCAGAGGTAGAAATGTTAATTGTTTTGTGTATCATGGCAGTTTTATTTACAGTAGTTAATTAAACTGAGTTTAGAAAATTTAAAAAGGTTGACGTCTTTACCATTTTCAATGGATTTATGATTGTTTTCAACTTGTATAACATTTGATCGGAAGACAAAGTTCTGTGCAATTTTCTGTGCAATTTCGAGGTAGTACATTTCTTTTAATGCTGGTGAACGATTGGGGTAACAGAAGATAAGAATTCTTTTTAAAAATGTCAGTACTTTCAGGATTTTGTATTAACAAATTTACATCTTCAAGAAAAGGTTTTAAGGTACTTTTGTGAATGTCAGATATGGAGCAACCGTACAGCGGAGATGCTTTGTCCATATAAGCACTACCCTTAAGTCAATCAGCACATTCACATGTTTTGCATTTTTGGTGGCTAAGCATTGTGAATCCTAAACTGTATTTTTTGTGGCCCAAAGTTTCTTTCTGCAGATAAGTCATCACAAAAAGCTTTCAGTTATGTTTTTTGTGACTTTGTAGGATGTAGCATATTGAGCAATACCTGGGCAATTGTTGACGACAAGTTCAGCATCAGTGTTAGCATTCCATAAGGTTATGATTGCTGGGGTGTAGTCAAAAATGTACTTGCACTTTGTAAAACGTAGGGTGATTTTCAAGTCAATGAGTGTCAAATTACTGACAAGCAACTGTCTTTGTCCATATCTGCATCTTCTGTAGTATTGGATGTTTTGTTTATAAGTTTGTCTGAAGCTCGTAGCACATTTGTGTTCTTAATATTGTAGAACTGTGTAACATAAATCAGGATTATTAGCTTCTGTCAGGATTTCACAAATTAGTGTTAGTTGTAGAGTTGTTTTATCTCAGTTTGTGACAAAGTTGGAAGCATCTGTTATCCATATCTGTACATGTATGAGTGGTGCTTCCTTTGCTTGAAATCATTTTCTTCAAAGTAGTGTAATTACTTCTCCAAGTGGTGGACATTGTTGCAGATCAAATTTGGCCTGCCTTAGAATTTGTGACGGTGATATCAAGATAGAATTACAGGAACATAGCCTAGCATACTGGGTTCAATGCTTGTCAAGTTTGAATTGGCTTCTTGTAGGAAAATTTGTATATCATCTCATGTATATTCCACTAAAATGAAGGTATCCAACTGAGCTAGATTTCTCAGGTTTTTCAACATGCAACAAACACTGGATTGTTTCTGCTACCAGTAGTCTTTAGTACCACAATAATCTGCTAAAACTCTAGTTATGTCTTCTGCCGGTTGATGGTTTTCAATTTCTGTTTTTCCATAAGCTGCTGCACAGTCATGCTACATCTTTAAGTATTTACTACAACATAACAAAGATCTGATTTGTAAAGTAAATGACAAGGCTTTGTGTTTTCTAAATACATTTGGGACATACTATTCAGAAGCGCGTATTTGGAAGAGTGTGTCATATAGTTGGTCTCCTTGTCTTTTATGGAAAAGGATTGGAAAGCAACTTGCTTAGAGACTTTTTCCCAAATAGTTATTTGTATTCCTTGCTGTTTTTATTTGGTATACATCTATTTCATGTCTGTTAACATCTTAAGTATGTAGTGGGTGGTTTGTGTACTGATCATACATTTGTTAAAAGCCTTGTTGGTCAAGTTTGTTTAATTTTCCTTTTTTTCTTGTCATGTGGCTTCACGTTTTTGTCTGAATATAATATTTATATTTCCATCTTGGTTGAAGGGATTATGTGCACTTACAAAATTCAATGCTTTTTGTATTTTTGTGGCATTTACTTGTTGCTACCAGATTTACTTGGCCTTACTTGCCCTTGATTAGTATTAAAAGTTAGTCCTCAAGATCGTTTTTATTCCTAAAGTTTTTGTGATTTCACCTGTAGTCAAAGGGAGATATATGACTTGACCACTTGTCCTCAAATTCCTTCTTGTGACTGTATCAAATAGTTTTTTGTTTGTAAGCAAATATTTAAAACAAATGGACAGTTTGTCTTAGTTTAGTGTTATATAAGCATACGGTTTGTATTACTCATTTGGTTTATGACACCTCTAGTAGAACTGTTGTTCTCTTAAATTTGTTGTAACAATATTTACAAATAGTATAATCTTGGGCTAAATTATATGTTCCTTGAGCCACAATATGTTAAGCAAATTGATGCCACTTTTCATTATGATCTTATTCTAAATATTTTGGTCTTGAAAATGATAATATATACAAATATGTCTAGGAAATTCTGATGATGTATGTATTCAAATATTCATTTAGTTTTCATTTGATCTGTTGAAAAAAAATATAATTGGGTTGATTGGAATGTTTATGCCCTTCACTGCATTTTCCTTGACTTTAATTAATTCAATAGATGTTTTTTAAGCTTATAATGTTGGTCTTTGGACTGAGCACATTTCTTGTATTAATTTTCTTGTTTCTTTATATTGAGCTCCAGCCATACAGATGTGATATAAAATATTTTTGTGTTTTGCATTTTTAAAACAAGCGACAGAGTGTCCTTTTAAATTTTCAGATCCCAAATTTGACATTGATCCATATTTTAAAGTATTTCATTTATTTGTACATGTTTTGATTTGTATTGTTTAATAAATATGTTCAATTTCAAATGTCATTTTTTGTGAATATGAGATAAGGAGATTCATTCCCAATGTAGTACTCTCCTCCTTTCTTGTGATATTAATTCTGTCTCGTTAGTTTGTTTTTTCTTTAAACGTCTTCAATAATTTGATGTTTTCCAACACCATAGTAAATCCAGATTTAATTTCTTAAGCATCATTTCTAAATGGTTAAAAGTTTCGTTAGCAAAAAATAATTCTGTGTTATTGGTATGCTACCTTTGTCCTTCAGAGCTTTTAGGAAATTTGCAAAATGTAATGTCCTTTTATTTTTAATTTTTTGTACTGCTTACCTAGGTTAAAGTTTAATTCTTAAATGTTTTGCATCTGTATACGATTCTTTCTACACATAAAGCATTAGCTATGATTTGCATGTAGTTCGTTCTGTTTTTTTAAATATTTAGTAGAGAAAATGGAATATTTTAAAATGTGCTGCCAATTTGTTACTATTTGATGCTGAAAATGTTTTTTCTTTTAAATCTTCATAGCCATACTTGAAGTTACTTGTGATTCTATATACAGAATTCTTTGGTACTGTAGGGTTGCAGTTCCAAACCACTGTTGGATTATTGTTAGTTTTTGTTTTGATGTCAGTTGGTTTATTTTTATCTTTGATATTTATAGTGTATTGGCCCATTTAGTTTAGTATTGCAGATATCTGTATTGATTTCTTTTTGTTTTGTAAATATTAGTATTTTTAACAAATGTAGAAATTTATTTTTTTACTTTTTTGGTTTTGTGAAACATGTAGGTTAATACTTTCAATTACTGAACATTCATACACCTTTTCCTTGTAAAATATTTTGAGATTTCATGTACATTGTTGTTATTGTGTACATATGGTAATAGCTATGTTTGTATATAATGCCAGTCTTTTTATATGCCTGCAAACATCAGGTATGTGGCTGATTGATAATTGAGATAATTCTAGTCAGAAAGCTAAATTTTGAACCAAAAAGCGTGCGTTTTGTGATTTGGTAAAACCCATTCAGTAGTTTCTGATAAATTAAGGCTCAAAATTTATCAGCGAGGGATCTGCGAAATTGTGAGCTCAACCACATGTTGTGATTAGCTGGCCGCAACCTGAAGGAAAAAGGTTTAAAGTTCAATACAGCCGGGTTAGAGGAAACCTAAGTGTGCATGTGTGTTTTGGTCAGCCTGAGACGGCCTGCCAAACACACATGAGCACTTCCTCCCCCTCCCCTCCCATGCCTCGGCTCTGCCCCTCCCTGTACACGCTGGCTGAGCCAGCTGCTTAAAAATAAAACGATATTGAAATATCGTTTTATTTTTTTGCTGCTGGCTCTGTGCTAGTGGGGCGATGCTCCTCCGCCATTGCGGAGGGGGTCAGCCCTGCTCAAAGGTGAAGGGGTCCTTTTGTAGTGTAGCTCCTATTTCCCTAATAGGCTCTGCGCATTGGAATAATATATCCTATAGGTTTGACATAGGACTAAGGTCAGTATGTCCCTATCGAGTATATTAAACTTAATTACTTGTGCCAGCTAGCTCAGAGGCCACTAGAAACTCCTTGACGACAAGAAGGGAGTAGTTTCTGGCAGCCGCAAAACATGACCACTTTGTTTCCCTTTAGAATCAGAACGTGTCCCAGAGTCGTGGAAACAATAGATAACTATCAGCTCAGCTCAATCGTGCATGCTTAGTTTTCTCCAAGTTACACAGAAAGAACAGACAGGCGTTTCAATAAAAGATTTATTGAACAGTCTTGTTTCTGGTGTAAGTAAAATGTGCTGTTACGATCACAAGACAGTATGCGAGATAAATAATGTACAGTGTGAGCAGTAGAAATAAATAATACTGCGATAGCATTATCTTTTAGTATATATGCATTTACATAAATTACACAGACTAAAAATGCGAGTACTCATACGATGCGTTTCTAATCTAGTTCTACCCCAATGTACCTAACCTAACCTAGGTGTAGGGAGAGGTAGGAAGTAGGTGAAGTATTCCTTACTATGGTATACTAAGAGTATGTTAAGCCTAGTATGCCAAGAGTCCCTCTAGGTTCTAGCCAGCTCCATACCTGAAGAATGAGAGAGGTAGGAATCTCTTTGCCAGACTCGAACTCCAACACCCCGCAAGGGAAGTCAGATCACTGGAAGCTGGACTCTCTGCGTGCAGGGATGCCAGTGTCTTCTCAGTGCGTCAGGCCGGGAAACGGGCTCCTCTGAAGTCTGATTTACAGGGGCTAGGGAAGGTATATTTATACCTGAGAAGTACCTAAGAATGTTAGTATTGACGTGAGTCGGACAGCGGAAGACGTCATGAATGAACCCCTAAGGAATAATGGTTCATGCATAATATATGAGTCCTTGAAGAAATCAATAGTCCTGGGCTAGGAAAACTCCCGCAGCCTAAGGGTCTGTTCTTCATGAACTCGTTGTGACGTTAGGGTGGACGGATGTCAGAGACCATGCCTGTATTTGGAGTGCACGGTTTAATGCCTAAATAAGGGCTGGGATTTTATGCCTATATAAGGACAGGGCGAATTGTGCCTATATAAGGACATGATACTGGAAAGCCCGTTTATGGACACCCTAAGAGGAATACAACACCCACTCCACTTTCGTGTGTACGATAATACTAAAATGCTAAACATTTAAAATGCTAAACATTAAATGGAGTACCGCATATTTAAAAAATATTTCTTAAAAGCATTAAAAAACATAGTAAAAAATGCAAAAGGTACTGTACATCTGAAGCAAATGCTTTTCATTTCAGGCATAAAGTTCGGAAATAAATGCAATTGGAATGAAATAAGCAGTAATATTTACATGTGACAGAAAATGATCGATAAGTTGTTCAAAAATCAAAGTCATTTCATGTCATGAAAATTAATGAACTGTTCTAGACACACAAGATGACTAAGTGTCCGTGGAAGTACCGAGAAGTCTGTACTATAAGGCTAGTTCTACTTTAAGCAGATTGAAGTGCCATTTTCGTTCTAAAAATGGGGAAAAAAGTTCAATTTTGGTAGAGTTCCAAGTTTTTTGAAAATGAAGGCCAAATTGTTACTGCATCTCTGGAACACTGTATGCTGAATCAGAGTCAGTTTACGGGTCTGGTGTAAACATGAGATCATCTATTTCTATAGACAAAACATCATCCACTGAAGTTGGTGTCAGTTGGAACACCTCGCGTAGTAGATTAATTGCACAGAGATGTGAAGCATCGCTTCCAGCATAGGTTGCCGCAGCAATGTTCGCGTCCGTTGTTACCTGTGTGCCTGTAGATCTTTCTCGTACCTCAGCAGCTGCCGGAAGCGTCTGTGACATCTCAATGAATGCTGACATCAGGATTGGTAGCCTCTGGGGACAACACAGAGCATGGGCCGTTATCGGGACCAGCAAAGTATCGACGTCCGTTGGCGTTGCTGATGGAAATGTGAGACAAGTGTCTAACACGCATTCTTCACCACATAGCAGGCATCGTAGAACAGGTAAGATGCAATCTTGCCAGATTGGTCTGAATGACAGGAACCAAGTGGTATTCAGGTCCCGTAGACGAGTCATGCCCAATAGCTGTACTATTCGCTCACTGCACTTTCGTTCAAGGAGAGCTTTCTCCATTTCGCTCGGAGTGATGTCTGCGAATAGGCTGGCCATAGCGCAATAGCAGGAAGAGAAATAGAATTCCGGCAACAAGTGCTAGAATTAATGGTATGCCACCAAACACCGAATGTGCAAAGTTCGGGATGATTCCGAGTATTGCCTGGAAAGGTGCTAACAGACCGGAGCAGATGCTCTTAAATACATGTACAATTCCGGTTGTATCAGACATATTGAAGATACGTCCTATCATTTCTACGAAATGTATAGGGCAGTTTGTACGTATTAAAGTCTGTATCTCAGCCGAAGTCCTTGCTACTTGTAGATCATAGGTTTCTTTGGCCGAGGTCAAAGGCACTGTTTGCTGTAAAAGCATGGCTTTCATTCTGCTCAAAGTATCAAATCTTATAAAAGAGACGTTCAGCGAAGGCCATAGAGGCGACTCCCTGACTGTGTCTATTGGGGCAAACAATACTTGCATACAGCAAGTGACCCTGGAGTTGACCGTTACTAGATATGGGATGCCTGGCAACATGCCGCAGCAACTCTGATCATTCAACATGAGGTAACTCCCATTAGAAAGTTGTCCAAACGTTGGATTAATCACAGCCGCTGGTGTACCCTGCTGATGGCAAGACAAATTTGCCACAGAACCATTACAAGCCCCGTGTAAAGAAATGTTCTGACATATAAGTGAACCGCTCAGTGCACGTTTACAGTGTGTACCGCTCAAAAACACTTCACGATCCCCACTCCAACATCTATATGTATACGGTAAATCCCAAGATGTCTTAATGTATTCCTTACCCAACCTTTCATATTTGCCTGCTTGCATTTGTCTGAGGCAATACTGAAACTGAAAAGTAGTCACAGGTAATGTTATTTTGCCATGAATAAGCCATTCTGTAGCTGGTTTTTCTGCCACTGTGAATGGTAACTTTTCCAGTTTTTCAATGCTCAGCACTGTATACTTTGCTCCTCTTTGTGCCAATTCGATCTGTTTATCTGTTAAATTGTATTCTGCAAACAGAGCTGACGTGCTGATAAAACGCCAAGGCACATAGCCCGCTCGCAAAGATTGCAGCGTCCAGCTTAATAACACAATAGAACGTAATTGAGACTGACCTTGTTGTAACATCGCCAAATCTTGTTCTAGTATCTTGATAGCAGAGGATACAATGCCATCCAATGAATAAATTCTGGAGGACAAAGTTGTTAACCCATTGTCAACCACAGAGAGTGTTTTCTCTAAATTAATA
Source organism: Calotriton arnoldi (assembly GCA_963921515.1). Classification (NCBI taxonomy): domain Eukaryota; kingdom Metazoa; phylum Chordata; class Amphibia; order Caudata; family Salamandridae; genus Calotriton; species Calotriton arnoldi. Next base: position 345,209 of record CAWUFW010001186.1, read on the forward strand.
CGATCAAGTTCACGTATTCGTTCTGCGGCCTCCATCTGTGATACTTTCCATGCTTCATTATCGGCAGCATAAATGCCGGCATATATGAAACATTTTTGACGTGGTTTTCTTGGTCCAAGCAAGAATTCCCTAAGGTCTGCGTCCTTTTTAAGTAAGGATAAGTGTTGTTTCACATCCTGTAGTGTAGACTTATGCAGCCAATCGAGGCATAATTTTCCTACACTGTATGTTGTTACTACCCCCGGATGTTGTCTTTGGACGTATCTTGGGTCTGGCCTATTAATAGTAAAGCCCTGAGTTTTATTCAGGAATCTTTCCTGACAGTTATTCGTGTCTGTGGGCCAGATCAACCATTTTCTCCAATCAGGATTAGATCTGTTGAGTTGTAGTATATTGTCAACTGTCACCACTGCATGTGTATCGTTATCACTTGCAGGTGTTGGTACAGAAGGTGTGTTCATCTCCTTGATCTTGGCTAATCCAAGACAAGATGTTTGTTGGATGGTTTCATTCAAGAACATAATTTGTTCAGGGATGATACAGGCTCTAAATAAAGCTTCTATCCCCTGCACTTGCCAATCTTTAGTACCCCAGATAGTTTTTGTGTCTATTGTGTCTTTCCATAAGTCGAAACCCTGTCTAGACAGTTGGGCAATAAATGCTGCAGAGTAAATCTGTTTTGTATTAGTTAACATAATTTTCAGTCCTGTCTTGTTTACATTTCTAAAGTAAAATGTTTCTGGGTCAGATGTATTGTAACCTGAAAAATATGGAAACTTACTAGCAAATGTTTTTGAACTACCTTTAGGTGGTGTAGGACAATGTTCCCATTGGTTAAACTTAAACACATTTCTTGGATATGCAGATTTATGCAAATAATGATGACCATAGTGGTTATAACAATACAGTTGTTCATAGTCTGATGAACCCTCTAAATATTCATTTTTAGAAAATGCAGCAGATTTGTCTAGGTCATACATTATGTCGTTAACAGTCTCAAAGTCCCAATCATCAGAATAGGTACTGGACGAAATTAGATCACTTAGTGAAATTTTAAACAAATGTGGAATGTTCAATTGTTCCGTCGGGCCAAAGATGTCAAAATCTGTTTTGTTCCACACTATACCATCCTGTATAGGAACAGCTGTGATGTTCACTGATGACAAGTCTCTTGCTTCATGATGGGAAGATTTATGAGGTTTCAAAAGTACGTTCACATCTTTTCCTTCAGTGTTCACATGGATGTATCTGCCACTTATAAGCACGCTCACAGTTGTAACCAAAGCTAGCCAGAGCAGGAAAACAAATAGTCCAGATATAATCCAGAGTTCAATCCATGGAGAAACCCAATAAGTCTTTTTCATAAAGTGAAGAAAGTCTTGTACTTGCTGCTTGAGTTGGAATGATGCTGGCGTTGTTTCAGGTTCACTCGGATCTTCTGAGAACGTATCAAAGTTAATGAAATAGCCAGAAGCAGTTCTATCAATTGTTGGAATTGCATCAGGATTTGTAGAAATCACTGGAACCAGTTCATCACTTGCTACATTGGTGTAGACAGGCGTATTTGGACGAACTGTTACTTGGTTTTCAAGAGGGATGAGTTCCATAGCGTTGTTGCTTAGTCCTCCATCTGTTACAGCTGAATTCTCGATTGTTATCAGTCTTTCAGTCTGAACCTCTTGGATAGTAGCGAGAGGAGTGCGTCTTCTACTAGGTCGGAGTCCACGAGGCCTACTATTTAGTATTGGCCACATACTGTGGTTTGATCAGGTCGATGGACACAAATCTTTTCTCCTTTCTTCCAGCAAGGGGCGGCAGAAGTACTGTTCTTGTTCCTTGAACTGCTAGGACAGGTACTGGTTGTCTGTAAGAAGGTCCAAATTCCTTCTTGTCCGCAATCTTTTCTCTGACTAGATCCCCAACTTTTGGAATCCAGACAGGCCTTGCTGGGACCGCCGGTTTTTCCCCAGTGGTGGTTGGCTGTAGGAATACGTTGCTTTGTTTCGTTCTTAACTCATTCAGTTCCTGTAAAACAGCCAAACGATCTTTGATATCAAACGGTTTATTTTCCACCACTGTGCCTACGTGTTCACGGTCTGGTACCCACATTCTTGTCCCAAATAGGACCTCATATGGAGTGACCCCCCCTAGAGAACTTCTTGGCAGATTGTTCAATGAGCGTTGGACCCCATTAAGGTGTTTGACCCACCCATCACCCGAACCTAATACCCTAGCTGTTATAGACTGCTTTATGTCCCGGTTTTTCCTTTCCACAACCGAATTTCCCTCAGGATGGAATGGAGAGGAGTACCGCAATGCAACGCCCAGACTGGCCATGGCTTCTTTGTAAGCCCGAGAGCTAAACGCAGGACCCTGGTCAGAATGTAGGGTGCCTATTGCGTATGTGCCGATAAAGACTCGCAAATCTTTTATAACAGTTCGAGCGTCAGCCGAGCGCTGAGGCCATATCCATAGGAACCTAGAGCATGAATCCACTGCAACCATGATATATTTATAGTTACCGTCCCTTTGCAAGGGACCGCAGTGGTCCAGGTAAACACAAGCTAATGGTTTGTCTGAAATTAACAGGGGTGTCTGCGCAGGACGTTTCACTGTTGAGACTTTCATCTGTTGGCAAATATCACATTCTAAAACATAGTTTTTAGTTTGTTTCCGAATGCCAGGCCACCAATATCTTTGCTTGAGTAAAGATACTGTCGCTGAAACACCTGCATGGGCAGAAGCTATCCCTTCGTGTGCTGCTAGGATTAGTCCTAATCTGCGTTCCTTGTTTGGAATTACCCTATCCCCCACTCCAGGGATTCGAGCAAAAGGAACGTTGTTCGCATCAATTACATAAGAGTACTTGAGTGGAAACTTTTTTGGTAACGCTGCACTGCTGCCCTTGCTTGAAGCATTGACAGCCAATATTATCTCACCGTCTATTTTTGTTTTTGAACGAGTGATCGCAGCTACGGAAACCGTCTGAACAGCCCCCTTTGCTGCTTCGTCAGCCAATGAATTCCCTGCAACGTGAACGCCATCACGTTGATGACTCAGTGTGTGGATCACGTGAGCCTTTGGTAGTTCGTTTTTCAACTGAACTACTTGTTCCTAAAGCGTTTTATGCTTTATTGTGCTACCTTTCGCATCTTTGAAACCATTTTCAAGCCAGTTTTGTATATAGTCATTATACGACTGAACACAGTAAAAGGAATCGCACACTATTAGTGTGGGGAATTCTCGATCTGTACTTTCAAGTGCCAGTTTGAATGTTTGTAGTTCAGCTCGCTGAGCTGTACAATCTCCTAGAGATTGAGTTTTTGTGACCATAGGTCTGAAGATGCCATTTCGCAAGCGACCTTTAACGATTGCACACGCTGCACTGTAAGCTTGCTTACTCCCTGTTGCGGGCTGTGCGGATCCGTCAATGTAAATTATGAATTCGTACTGATCGAGAGGCAGAATTTCAGTAGGCAGAGGACAATCTTGTTCATATTGCAGGAATGCTTGTGTTTTTAAATCTGGGTCAAAAACATATTCAACATCTGTTGCAGCAAGAGAATTAACCCATTGTATCCATCTTGGATGTAATGCTTTAGCATTTGGAATGCTTGCTTTTGTGACCGCATCTAAAGCTGGTACCGGGGTTACGACAATAATGCGTTTCCCTTGGGCTAAGGCTCTTTCTTTTGCTACAGCGGTTTGAACTGCTGTCAGAATTTTTTCAGTTGAACTGAAGCGCATTTCCGCTTGTGTGTACAAATGAGATTTGTATGCGATTGGTATTTTCTCACCCTCATTGAAGGTTAAGTAAGTGAATCCGCATTGACCCGAAATTATTCGGATCACCAAATTTCGTTGATTTACACGTGTTTGTAAGTGATTTGTTGCTAACATGTTAGCCTGGAGTGAACGCAAGATTTCTGTGTGTTCCTGTGTCCAGTTTCTGATTGAAAAATCAGGTTTGATTAATGCGTAGAGAGGTTTAACCCTTTCTGCGTAATTTAGAATGTATGTTCTTCCAAAATTTAGGAAACCCAGGATGGATTGTAAGTTTTTTAGCATTTTGGGAGGTTGGAGCAGCACACTTTTCTCTAGAAAGTTAGCTGCCAAGCTCTTGCCTTCACTTGAAAGCTCATATCCTAAAAATAGGACTTTGAGATGGGCAATTCTGGACTTTTTAAAGTTGAACTTGTAGCCCTCAGAGGCGAAACCCAGTATAATGGTGCTCACCCTGTTCAAGTGGTTTTCCAGGTCATCATCTGTCAGATAGATGTCATCGACATAGGACAATGCCTCATTGTCATAAATTTGTAGTAACTCCGTTACCCTCGCTGAGAATAACCCTGGGCTGTTCTTGAACCCTTGTGGGAGTCGACAAAAGTGACGCTGGGTCCCCATTATGGAGAATGCTGTTAAGTACCTGCTTTCAGGTGCTATGTTTTGACAAAAGAAACCATTTGAGATGTCTAATGTTGTTTTATATTTTTTACGCACAATGTTATTCATTAATGCTGTGCTATGTGCATTTTGCACTGCAAAAGTTTTAGAACAAGTGTTTAGGTGTCTGTAATCCAAAACTAGACGATATGTATTGTCTGGTTTGGAGACAGGAAACAAAGGATTGTTCATTGAGGAGGTGCATGTTTCAATCACCCCTTGATATTCAAGTTGATCTAAGATCTCCCTGACCTGTTTTTTAGCTTCTTGCTTTATTGGGTACTGCCGTTGTGCAGTTGGTTCATGTTTCAGATGTATTTTATGGTGAGGTGAGTCCTCATCCCATCCTACATGATTTTTATATAATGCTGGGGCCTGGGCCACTGCCCATTTCCTGGCATATGTATATCTTAGGTGCATTGGTATATGGTTGGAGAAGGCAGGCATAATAATGTCCTCGCCATGTGGGCACTCCCTGACAAATTGTGGAGGCCAGTCCTTTTCTGCTAGAAGTATGTCATAGCCCTTTGATAGTCTTTCCCAAAAAGTGCTTTCACCTGTCTAGGTTTATCTCCCTCCATCCGGAGTGTTATTTCATATAACTTTTGTGGAGTACTAACCCTGGTGTCTACAGTCTCTACTTTAATGTACTCATTCAAGTCCACTATCTCCAGAAGTTCCTTCAGGTTCTGGCGAGCTATTGTGACTTCTGCTGCACTGTCCAGCATTGTCTGAGCCCATTCTCCGTTCTTGAGTTGTGTTCTCAGTATTCTCGGCATGTCTGACCTTCAGACCTGCTACTTTCTTTTGGAGAATTGAGGTTTTGCTTTAGTTTTTGGAGCGTGTTTTTCGTCTTTCGATTTCACGCGTTCTTCTCTATGTTCCGATCGTCCTCTTCTTTCCGAAGTCTTCGATGAGATCTGAAAGGGACGAGAGGAACGTGTATCAGTATCTTGATACCTGTCAGGTTTTCTCAAATTATCCCTATTCCTGAGGTTATTCCTCCTTTCAGAGGGCTCCTTTTGAGGAGACCTACCTCGGGATTGAGAACGTTTTTCTGAATTATTTTTATTAGTTTCCCACTTCTTTTTAGAAGATGTAGGAGTTTGTTTAATTGAGTCCTTCTCAGGACTTTCAGATAGCTTCGGCTTCACTGGTCTTCCACCCAAACTATCTCTGCCTAATTCTGCATAAGATTGTTCAATTATTCTGGGTAGCTCAGTTTAATGTTCTGTAACATCAAATTCCCTTAATTTTTGGCGGATCGCCACTGCTGCTGCCTCCCCTTTAATATTAGATAATATTATTGTTGAGACCTGGTCGAAATTTTTCAGTAATTTCATACCTAAATTTAGAGCAGGCTCTGCCCCGTATTCGTTTTGAATTTGTTTCAGGACATCTGGTATTACCGCAATTGACGGAATGCCATGTGTTTTAGTATAGATGGCAGCAAAGACTGAGCCCCAAGTGGTGCAGTCTTCCAGTTGTGGTGTGATCCCCATCGGTAAACTGATTGTCAGTATTCTGTGTTTCTCATACGGGCTAGTATTTGGAAATACTGCTTCGATTTGAGTAATTTTTTGAGCTATCCAAAATGGAATTTGCTCACGTTTTGTGGGCATTTTACCCATGACTGCGTATAGAGTCTGTGGTGTAATTTTTAGTGTATTCCCCTGGTGAGGAGTTTGGTTTGGAATTGTCAATGGTGGTTGGACTGTGAAAGTCTGCATGACATATTGGACCAATTGTCTGTAGATTTTTATTAATTCTGTGAGTTGAGTAAGTAATTCCTCGTCTGACATTTCTTCAATGTCAGGATGAGGTGTGTAGCCGGCTAGAATCGGCCATGTTGCTCCTGGTCTACCTAGTGGACCGAGCCTGGTAATGTTTTTGTGATGTTTTAGGGCGCCTTTAAACCAGAGCTGATGCTCCTGGTATGTTAATGGAATTTCAATATCCTCGAAAGGAATGTATTCCTCTGGTGGATCATCTTCTTTGTAGAAGTGAAACATGTGTGTTACTGGATTGGATTCAGGAAATATTACCCATGAATAGAATACCTCTGTCTGAAAGGATTCGTGTGCCTCTATCACGAAAACTGCTTTACCTCCTCTTGGTGGTAAGCCATGTTTTATGAGTTTTAGAGTGATGGCTCTTCTTAAGTTTCGATGGATGTCTATAACACCCTCCTCGGTTTCATTTAAACCTGTAATGTTAAAAACTGCTGCTTGGACTGGATCAGCCACAGCTCCACCGTTTCCGGTCTCAGTATCGGAGCCAGGCATTTTGTTGTTTGAAAAATGTAGAACAAGTTTCAAGGAAACAAAGATAAGGTGCACAATATTTTGGAACACTGTATCCTTCAACGTTGAGCAAACCAAACAGCTAATATATAGGGTGCTGCCCTATGTAGCCTTGGTGGATACTTAACCCTGCCCACTCCAGACGTCTTTTGGAGTATATGGGTAGGGGTCTCTGAGAGAAAAAGCACGGCTGAGTTACTCAGTATCTAACGTTGAATTACCGCCTTACCAAACCGTTGGGCGCCATGTAGTGTAGCTCCTATTTCCCTAATAGGCTCTGCGCATTGGAATAATATATCCTATAGGTTTGACATAGGACTAAGGTCAGTATGTCCCTATCGAGTATATTAAACTTAATTACTTGAGCCAGCTAGCTCAGAGGCCACTAGAAACTCCTTGACGACAAGAAGGGAGTAGTTTCTGGCAGCCGCAAAACATGACCACTTTGTTTCCCTTTAGAATCAGAACGTGTCCCAGAGTCGTGGAAACAATACATAACTATTTCACTCAGCTCAATCGTGCATGCTTAGTTTTCTCCAAGTTACACAGAAAGAACAGACGGGCGTTTCAATAAAAGATTTATTGAACAGCCTTGTTTCTGGTGTAAGTAAAATGTGCTGTTACGATCACAAGACAGTATGCGAGATAAATAATGTACAGTGTGAGCAGTAGAAATAAATAATACTGCGATAGCTTTATCTTTTAGTATATATTCATTTACATAAATGACACAGACTAAAAATGCGAGTACTCATACGATGCGTTTCTAATCTAGTTCTACCCCAATGTACCTAACCTAACCTAGGTGTAGGGAGAGGTATGAAGTAGGTGAAGTATTCCTTACTATGGTATACTAAGAGTATGTTAAGCCTAGTATGCCTAGTATGCCAAGAGTCCCTCTAGGTTCTAGCCAGCTCCATACCTGAAGAATGAGAGAGGTAGGAATCTCTTTGCCAGACTCGAACTCCAACATCCCGCAAGGGAAGTCAGATCACTGGAAGCTGGACTCTCTGCGTGCAGGGATGACAGCGTCTTCTCAGTGCGTCAGGCCGGGAAACAGGCTCCTCTGAAGTCGAGGTCTCCTCTGATTTACAGGGGCTAGGGAAGTTAAATTTATACCTGAGAAATACCTAAGAATGTTAGTATTGACGTGAGCCGGACAGCGGAAGACGTCATGAATGAACCCCTAAGGAATAATGGTTCATGCATAATATATGAGTCCTTGAAGAAATCAATAGTCCTGGGCTAGGGAAACTCCCGCAGCCTAAGGGTCTGTTCTTCATGAACTCGTTGTGACGTTAGGGTGGACGGATGTCGGAGACCATGCCTGTATTTGGAGTGCACGGTTTAATGCCTAAATAAGGGCCGGGATTTTATGCCTATATAAGGGCAGGGCGAATTGTGCCTATATAAGGACATGAAACTGGAAAGCCCGTTTATGGACACCCTAAGAGGAATACAACACTTAGGGACCCTTTCTCCTTTGCGAATGGATTACCACCAGTTTTAAACTGGTGGTAAAGTATTACTGTTTTGCAACCGTAATTTGGTTGCAAAACAGTAGCGCATACTGCGCCGATTCGGTATTTGGAAGGGATGCCCTAAATGCGCCCCTTACGAATACCAAATTGCAAATGCAAAAAGCGATTCGGTAACAAGTAACCAAATTGCATTTTGTACATTTGGAAAAGCATTTTCCGGTCACAGACTTTTGCGACTGGAAAAATGCTTTGTACATCTGGTCCTTAGGGCCAGATGTACAAAAAAAGTCAGTTAGCGATTTCCTAATGCAAATTTTTGCAATTCGCAGTTAGGAAATCGTAAACACCCATGTGCAAATGTGTCTTAGACACATTTTGCTATTCCCAGTGGGTTGCAAATAGACCTACCTCATCAAGGTTCATGAGGTAGGTCTCACTTTGCGACCCATTGGGAATGGCCTGCACTCACAGGGATGGTGGCCTGCTGGTGTCAGCAGACCAACATGTCTGTGATTGCTTTTTTAAAAAAGCAGTTGAATTTTTTTGTAGTGCAGCCCTTTTTCCTTAAAAGAAAACGGGATGCATTTCAAAACTAAAAATGAAAAGCTACTTTTTCATTTTTTAAGAGTAGGAAGTGGTTTGTGGGACCACTGCCTGCTCTTAAAAAATGTTGGCGCCCACATTCACAAGGGGGAAGGGGCCCCTAAGGGACCGCTTCCTGTTTGCGAATGGGTTACCATCAGCTTGAAGTTGGTGGTAATTGTGAATGTTTTGTGACCGCATTCCCGGTCGCAAAACATTCCTACATACCAATGTGACTCATTATTAGGAAGGGACGCCTTTAAAATGCACATTCCAAATAGCAACTTGCAAACCCTATTTTGCGAGTACGTAATAGGTTACCGACTCGCAAAATAGGGTTGGTACCTGCCAAAAAGCATTTACCAGTTGTAAACGGCCCGATGGGCCGCTTGTGACCGGTAAAATGCTTCATACATCTGGCCCATAGTACTTAGATCTGCACAATGGCTTAACGGATGTTCATAAAAGCAAGAAAAGGCATCAAATGATCGATACAGAAACGCTGCCATACTATTAAAAAAATGGTGAACATCTGTTCAGTCATTTAAGAACTATGCACCAATAAAAATCTCCTATGGTAAATCCCTTTTTATGGGTGAGTGAAAAACACGTTTGTCCCCCACCGCTTATAACTTTTCAAGGATTTGACTGATCTGCACCTAATTCGGCACACTCTTGGAAATCCCACAAAATATTTTTCCCCCAGTTTTGCTGCTATTATGCCTCTGTAATGTGTACAAATAATTTATTTTATAAAGTATTAGTATTGTACTACCTTTTTAACAATTTGTCATAATTTGTAGGAAATTGTGAATTTCATAAGACAGTGAGCCTGAAACTGATGCAGTGCTTGAAAAATGGGTGGCAAATGGTATTTTAAAAGCCATTCCGGCCAGCAAAATAAGTAACCACTAAATAGAACATAAGTGTATTTATACATTGGGATGTGCGTTCTCTCCCAAGGACTCTTTGGGGAAATGCCTGACGAATGCTGCAGCTTTAGGTACATTTTACTTCTAACCATTTTAATGAGCTTTAAAGAATGTTCTAAACATGTTAACATCTAGTTATGAGTACAGTGACATATCCGTAATGCCACGATTGTCCAGCTTCCCCCGCTTGTACTCCATACGTGGTTGTCCTTACTAATGTACCCTCCTTAAACATGGGGAATCGGAGACATACCTCCAAGTGAAGAACAAGCCCGTTCACTGGTTGGCTGTGAAGTTTCCCAATCTGAACAACCAATGTCTGTTTAATAAAATCATTATGATAAGGAGAACCAGATGGATCGGGACCTCTCCAAAGTCCTTGGAGGGAGACTGCATAATCGTGAATTGCGCTAACCCTCTCAGGGTGGGTGTCATTTTAAGGGAAGCTATGTTTATTTCTAAAAGCCCCTTCACAATTTGGTGCTCCCACTTGGGTTTTTTAGGTCGAGCCTAGCACAGCGCGCATGCGCTGCTCTAGGAGAAGGCCTCTTGGAATCACTTCAGACTTTCTGCAAACTCGTGCGTGTGGTGTTCTATTTTCCACACATGCTATTGGCCTTTGCGTGTGGCTTTCAAAAATGAAAGCACGCAATTGGCCAAAGGCGGGTGCATGTCCCACCTTTTCTGAAAATGTTTACTCCCACAGCATTTAGCTGTCGGGAGCGAGCAACGGCGCGCAGCGTGCCATCTCTTGTGGATCATGTTTCATTTCAAGACCTTGCAGCTTTCCTTACAAGGCGCGTCCCCTCCACCCCGACCAAGGGACAGACCCCACCGCCACAAGAGTGCGCGCTACTTTTCCAGCACTCGCATTCATGACAATAAGATACTAACAAGGCGCGTCCCCTCCACCCCAGCCAAGGGCAGACCCCACCACCACAAGAGTGCGCGCTTCTTTTTCCAGCACTCGCATTTCATCTATGTCAGCACTCTCTTCCTGCACCGTTATCTTTGTATTAGTATGTTATTCTCAAGACATTTGCTGTACTCTGTAGTTGGCCTCTATAGACGCCTCTTTTTCGGTACCATCTTAAAAATTGACCGCACCTTTTAACATTAGAGTTTTTTCATCACCGTGGTGCGCGCTTCCTTTCACATCTCTGCGCAGCTGTGGTGCGTGCTACCTTTGACATCCCTGCATAGTGCACAGCTGTGGTGCGTGTTTCCTTTCTCCACATTGCTTTTGGTGCTCGCTCGATCCAGGGGCTCTCTACAGTGCACAGCTGTGGTGCGTGCTTCCTTCCCCCCACTGCACAGTACACAGCTTCAAAATTGACCGCACCTTTTAACATTCGCGTTTTTTCAGCACCGTGGTGCGCGCTTCCTTTTACACCTCTGCGCAGCTGTGGTGCGTGCTACCTTTGACATCTCTGCACAGTGCACAGCTGTGGTGCGTGCTTCCTTTCCCCCATTGCACAGTACACAGCTTAAAAATTGACCGCACCTTTTAACATTCGTGTTTTTTCAGCACCGTGGTGAGCGCTTCCTTTCACACCTCTGCGCTGCTGTGGTGCGTGCTACCTGTGACATCTCTGCACAATGCACAGCTGTGGTGCGTGCTTCCTTTCCCCCCATTGCACAGTACACAGCTGTGGTGAGTGCTTCCTTTCACCCCACTGCACAATAGTGGCGCTTGCTTCCTTTCACAACACTGTACAGTGCAGATATGTGGTGTGTGCCTCCTTTCACCCCAGTGCACAGCTGTGGTGCGTGCTTCCTTTCACCTTATTGCACATTGCACAGCTGTGGTGCGTGCTTCCTTTCACTCCAGTGCACAGCTTAAAAATTGACCGCACCTTTTAACATTCACGTTTTTTCAGCACCGTGGTGCGCGCTTCCTTTCACACTTCTGCGCAGCTGTGGTGCGTGCTACCTTTGACATCTATGCACAGTGCACAGCAGCACCACCTCAGCAGCAAATAATCCCTAATGCAGCACCATTTCAGCATTAACACAGCACCACATCAACACCAGTGCAGCATCACCTCAGCACCAGCGCAGCACCAGACTTACATTACTAAGCACCACTTAAACACAAACACAGCACCAACAAAGTATCACTCAGTACCACCTCAACATCACTCAGCACCACCTAAGTATCATTCACTACCACCACAGCATCACTCAGCACCACCACAGCATCACTCAGCACCACCACAGCATCACTAAGCAGCACCTCTGCATCACTCAGCACCACCTAAGCACCAGCACAGCACCACCTAAGCACCTTATCACCACATAACAATATTAGCATCAACACAGTAACACCTCCTCATCAGTGCACTTTTTTATTGGATGCTTGGTCTGCCTTCAGGCATTCCATTGCTTTTTTTGGTTAATGGTGCACATTTGTCCCACCTTCTGGCTGTTTTGATAACGCCCTGGCGACTGGCCCCGCTACTCGGATCCTTTCATTAGTGGCCATATGTTTTATTTCTGTGCACTACTTTTTAGGTCTCGCCTATGCAGCGCGCATGCGCTGCATAGGGGGAACCTCTTGTAATCGGTTCGGTTTTGAGGCCAAAAACGTGCACGCATTGCATTGCTTTCAATGGCAACGTGTGCACGTTTGGCGATTCCCTTGCGGGAGCGAGCTTTAAGAAACCATCTGTTTGTAATTAACTTGCAAACAGATGGTGCTTTTGCTCGCTCCCGCAATGGAAACGCACCACTGAAACCCCTTTCAGTGGTGCCCTCAGCGTCGCTTTAACTTTCACGGCCGCGCTTGTTTTAGGACTTGTGCTCTGGAGATAAGCCCTCATCGGGGTTGTTACACAGCAATGCGGAGCGCGGGCGCGATAAGGCTCCGCAAGCCTGGTATTAAGGCAGAGTCCCCCCATCTCTCCATCCGGTGAGGGCTCTCGTTACCCGCATGGCCAGTCCAGCCCTGGTAACATAGTCTGCTTTCCCTAATTACAGAACCCGAGAGATCCTCAGTATCTGTACTCGCCGCACGGCAGGGGTGGGGCAGAGACAGAAATCGACACGAGCATGGCTGAGCCCGTAATGTAAAATTAAGCCACGCTCTCTCCAGCAAGATCCAATATAAATATTTAAGACGACGGGGACACCCAGAATGGAACGTAGGCTAGCTTCACCTAACCAGGAAATGGACCGGCCAGACGCTGCCTCTGCTCATCCTGCTGTCAATGACGCACTGTTTATTAGTCATCCTGCGAGCTACAAACAATACCACTCAGAATAATTTAGCATCACCGATAACAACCAACAACATCGCACTGCTACGTTCGCACTATATAACTGCAATAGAAAGGTGAGACAGAGGACAGAGGAGCGAGAGAGCTGCGGCCCGGAGCTGCGGCCCAGAGTGAGTGCGGCGGCTTGTGGAACCCGTCGAGGCACCAGACAGGAGAGCCGGGGGATCTGCAGAGCAAGTCGTGGTAGGCACAGAGAGAAACGAGAGCGCGGCCACCTTTAGCGGCGGCCGCAGAGTGAAGAGCCCAGGTAAGCCCGCGAAGCGGCCCAGCTAGGTTGGGTGCGGCTTGCGGTGCTTCCAGTGCGCCCTGCTCTCAGGTGTTCTACCCCTGCTGCCTGCCCCCTGCTACCGGCTGTTACCCCCCCGCCCACTCAACTATAACAACGGCTGTATTGCCACGGGTGCCACGGGTGCGAGTCTCTCACGTCTCACGCCTTCTTCCAGTCCCCCGGGATCGGACCGCTGTTGGTCGCCGCCTCTGTCTCTGATCTTTGACATCGGCCTTAACTTGCAACAGTCCTTTGGTCACTTGGAGCTGGGTTGATTATAATCTGCGGATCCCGACACTATTACCGCCAACGCCAATACCACCGCACCATTGGACTGCTGCTGCATTGGGGACGGAGAAACAGAGCAGGCGGGGTGAGGGTGAGGGTGCTGGTCCTTTGCTCCTTGTGGTGCAGTGTAGTGCGGGGCAAAATTGCTGCCGTTGTTGAGCCGTTGTTGAGCCGTCTGACCGCCTGCTAGACTGTAAAAAATTGCCAAACCTGCCGTCCTTGAAGCTGCCCTTAAGTTCAAAAAAAGGATTACTGTTGTTTTTCAGTCTCTTTTCCAGTAAAGATCTGTGAAGGCTATTAAAGGACTGAACAAACAAAGTCAACTGCGAGCTAGAGTGCACTGAATTCCTCACCTTCACCTCCATTACTTCAAACAGTCCCTTTCCTTAAAGCAGCCTAGTAAGCAGCAAGAGAATTTTAATTTTATTTTGTAATGCCATCTAGGTGTTTGCGCTCAAACGTAAAAGCGAAAAAAGTAGCAGGCTTAGAAAGTTGTTATCCGAGCCAGAGGAGTCCGCTTAAACTCCAGAAACCCATTCGGCGCAGGAGAAATAAGGATCACCTTTCGCATTTGAAAACGTACCCATCGGTGATGTCAATGTTTACAAAAGGTGTAAGGAGCTCTAAGCGTGGGAAGGGGCTAAAGGAGGAAAAAAAGGAGACCCAGGAAGATGAGGTGATGGACACTCATGGAACAGCAGAGAATGAGGAGGACAGTCAGTCCACTAATTTAGAAGTTAAGGTACCTTTTTACCCTGCTGTAATTATTCAACAGAACAATAATAGTGGAAAACCAGTACAGCCACCAGGTGAAACTGCTGTTTTACAATTAGGAGGGGTGGGTAGTAATCTGGAAATGGAAATGGAAATGGAAACGGATTTGTCGGTGGGCAAAGTAGAAGGCCCCCCGGATATTAATGTGATAAGAAAAGGACTCACCCCATTATCTCCATTGGCAGGACTGGTATCCCTTTTTGACAATTCTCAAGTTTATTCAAGAAGTATGAATGAATTCGAGCCTGGTTTCTTGCAGACTAAATTGAGTGAACTGTCATTAAAAGTGCCACAGCGGATAGAACGTAGCTTTAGCTCTGGGCAGGTGAAAGTGGAGGATTATACTCTACCGGATATTGCTAAGCAAATGGAAAAGAATGAAGAACTAACGGCACAGCTGAAAAAGACAGGTGCCTTGGAGATGGATCCAGAACTGTCTCCGGTTTTAATAGCTGGTCAACCACATATGCCTGCTCTGTATAGTAGCACACCTACTAGTTCTTCCCATGCTGCTGATTTATTAGAACTTTCGGTTGGAAGGATATCAGGAGTATCAATGGATAAGGGGGTAGAGAACAGTATGAATTCAATTGAGAATGTGCGGATGGGGGGAACTCTGGAGATTTTTTACGCATTAGAGAGAATCCTATCCGCAATTTTATCTTTGTTAGAAAAAAGTACTATAAATACTGATCATATATTGGAAGTTCTCTCGCCCATACTGATAGGGGTCCAAGAACTTAATCAGATTAAGCAAGCCATAAAGAATTTGGAAAAGGTCCCTGAAGTACCAATCATTTATGTCAAATTTGTAACAAGATGTTAAAAAGTGGTACTAAATTTGTGGACGGGGAAATGAAAGAAACGAATGTGGGATCTAAAAGTGTCTCGCTTAGAGGTAGTCCAATTATAAGTTTACCCCCAGTTAAACCCCATGAGAGTGTACAGCTTACCAGCCAAGGGGGAAAATTAAATTCAAAAGTATCCCCAGTACCTCCCCCATTACGAGTTTACCCTATTTTTAAAAAAAGTAATTCAAATAACCCAAGCCTACAAGTAACTGAAGAATTAGCAAATACCTCACATAGTGCACCCTTAGGGGAGGTCCCAGTATTGAGTGAAGGCAACCTCAGAACTGGTCGGTGGGGGAAGAAGATGAGGCATCGACGTTTCACTAAACGAAAACAGAAAAAATTGCGGTTCCTTCCAGTATGTGAGGAAGCAAATAGTACAAACTTTTCGCCTAATAGAAAGGATACAGGGACCTTGGGGCAATTCACATTAAATACGGGTCGAAAGATTGGGCAAGAAAATGATAATCAGTCGATCTGTTCGAACCTGGTGTTGATTGCCCCATCGTGTCAAGAGGGTCAGGAAGAAAGTGCGATAAACTATGAGATAAGCCGAGACCCCATATTAGGAAGTGTAACAGAAAAATTAAGTGAACCGGTAATAGTTCAGTACGTAGCCTCAGGAGGTGCCGCACTCGATACCTGTGGGCAGGATACTTTTTCAGCGAGGTTTGATTCCAGCCAGGGGACAGTTGGGGTGGGGAACCTGTTTTCAGTTCTGAATAGTAAAGGGGGCAAGTTAGAGAGAGACTCAGTTTTAGGGCAGCCTGGTATTAGATCAATAAAGAGTACTGGACCAGGAGTCGGGCAAGTGTGCAGGACTTTAATTTTCGTCTCTCTGTTTGAAACTGAACCAATGTTATTGAATAGAAGTGCCCTCCTACAGATATTAATAGAAATAAAGGATTTGGGATTAATAACTAGTAAAGATATTGAGTTGGTCCATTTAGATGGGAGGAGTGCTCCCCCAAGCACTAGAGCTACATTTTCATCCGGGGTAGTGTCAGCACTGGTTATAGCTAATGCGGACTGCTTTAGGAAAAGAGGTATAGATGTGATCCCTAGTGCACCCCATCGCCGAGTTCCATCAGAAAGCTTAGGAACGATTCATCAGATGCAAGGGAATGGATTCCCTAATAATAGGGGTGTAAATATCCCCATAAATCTTAAAGATATAGAAATAACAGTAGGAAGAAACCTAGGAGATAGAGAATTTAACATTTTAGCACCTGAAGTCCGATGGCCCCCTAGTGCTAATGGGGAGGATGAGGTAGCAAAGTGGAGTTGGGTTGCAGGTACATTGAATGGGTCAAAAACAACTACCACAAAGCCCATAGTGCGGGGGTAGCCAATTGGGAAACATCGTATCCTGGAACGTGGCGGGGGTAGGAAAATCGAGTTATAAGCTTAAATCACTATTAGAATTAGACCCCAAAATAATTTGCCTCCAGGAAACGTGGATTGGGGAAGAGTTTCAGTTTGAGAATTTTTATGTGTACTGTAGTACAGCAAAAAAATCCGTAAAAGGGCATGCAAGTGGAGGTTTGGCTATTTTACTTAGCTGTGACATAGTATGGGATCCTGTGATCTATATGCATCCATCAAAATGCTGTATTGGAGTAAAATTGAGGATAGGTGAAGATAATTTGGGGCAAGCGATTTTTCTTTTATTGGTAAATGTGTATATTCCCCCTGGGAGAGCGTCAAACGTACTGGTCGAATCTATCTGTACTTTTGTGCAAAGGTTAAGTAACAATGAAGAATGCTCACGTATAATGATGGTAGGTGACTTTAACGCCAAATTATCCAATAGTGCAGTCATGTTTTTTCTAATCCGGAACTGGAGGAAGTATGGGCTATCCCAGATTCTGTACTGCCGGTCCATTTAAAGTCGGATAAACGTGGCCTGTTACTCTTGCAAAATTTTAGGAGTTTAGACCTTGTAACGTTAAACGGTAGATTCCCGGAGGACTCCCCCGCAGCTTACACCTTTTGTGGGGCACATGGTCACTCTTTAATTGATTATATGGCAGTTTCTTTTCAATTATTTAATGCATGTACACAATTCAAGGTATCTACCACAAATATGAGTGACCATAATATTTTAGTTGTAAAAATGGACATAGAAATCGAGAAGCCTGAACTTTGGAATCAGAGGGATGAAAATGTCTCTTATAATCGTAATAATGGGCGTACTTGCTGGTCAAATAATTTGCTTCCAAATTTTAAGAGGGTCTTTGAGAATACCGCCTTTATTCCCAAGCAAGAAACACCAGTTCAGAGGTTCGAGAGAGTCTTGGCTGCAATTAGAACTTTCGGAAGAAAGAAGCGAGGGGCATATTAGCAAGAATAGGCGATAATCATCGCTAACCCTGCTTAGCGTGATTTTTTTTATCGCCGGCTATCGCTGGAATATATCGCCACGCTAACGCTGTATTAGCAACGATTAGCGCTATGGCGATGAATATTCCAGCGATAAGCGAGAAATGGGCCAACATCGCTGAAAAACCAGCGATGTTGCATGGAGAAGGAGAACACCTTGCTGATACGACCCTGTGGTCGTATCAGCATAATCCACCCCCCATGTTAGGTATGGCTAACACCTGCTAATTGCAGGTGTTAAATAAATGGCGATGACCCCGGTTAGCGCGACTTTTCACGTCGCTAACTGGGGCCATGGCCACCTTGCTAATAGGCGATAGGCCTGTTAGCGAGTGTTTCCCAGGTTTGTTCGTCGGGAACGCCCACTTTGCATGTCATTAGCGATAAATATCGCTGACATGCAAAGCGGTAAAGAAACGGGCGCTAATGCCCGCAAACTGTCGCTAACTGCTGTTAGAGACAGTTTGCTGATAGGGCGATATAAATATCGCCGCTTTAGCGGCAAAAAGTGCCGCTAAAGCGGCGATAGTGCCCTTGCTAATATGCCCCCAAGTTTTTAGTTCTACTCCATTAGTAATAATACCATGGGAAATTAAAAACCTGAATCGGGAAATTAATGGTTTAATTAGAGTCCAATTTAGGGTGCCCACGACACAAAGAGAGAAATAAGTAGGCTAAAACAGGTACGGAAAAGGAAAATATCATCGGATCGAAGGAGAGCTGAAAGACGAAAAATGGGTTAGACTTCGAGAGGTGGCTCTTTCCGGGGATACTAGGAAATATTGGGCATTGATTGCAAAATTCTGTGATGGGAGAGAGAAGTCAAAACCCATTTTAATCCCAGAAGCAGAATGGTCCATATATATTTCCCAGCTTTATGCTTTAAATCTCATAGTTGGACAGATTCAAGAGGTTAGTACTACTCCAACTACGGGGGCGATTATGGTGCACCATCATGTATGGAGATTGAGGGTTACATTAAAGGGGCAAGACATTCTAGCGCAATGGGCCCAGATGATGTACCAGTAGCCATAATAAAACAGGATTGTGAAGAATGGGCAAAATTTTTGCATCCGTTGTTTGTCCATTGTTATACCTATGGGGATATTCCACAATCCTGGAAGGGAAGTATACTTGTTCCGTTATATAAAAAGGGTCAAAAAAATTCCCCGGCCAGTTTTAGACAGATTTCGCTCCTGGATGCAACCGGGAAACTGTTTGCAAAGAGTATTCTCACTCATCTTCAAGAGTGGGCATTTGGAAATAACTATATTCCTTTGGAACAAACAGGATTCCGTAAGAATAGTGGCACACTGGATAATATCTCTATTTTGCAAACTTTAACTGAAAAATATCCAGTATGTCGGGGTGTGCCGTTATACTCTGCTTTTATAGATTTCTCCACAGCATTCGATAGGGTAGATCGGGGAAGCTGTGGAGGAAGTGGTTATTATGGGGATTCCAGGGAATCTTTTAAGATTAATAATTGCTCTCCACTCTTCTACCTGGACTAAGGTATTATTGGGGGGAACACATGGTCTCTCGAAGAAAATAGTAACCAACAATGGGTTGAAGCAGGGGTGCCTTTTGGCCCCTTTACTCTTCTCTATTTACATTAATGATTTGCCAAGAAGAGTGGGCCTTAGTAAGGGGATCCCCCTAAATTAGGAAACTTAGAGTTGAGCTGTCTGCTATACGCAGATGACGCAATAATAATGGATTTAACTCCGATTGGACTGCAAAGACGACTTGCTGAGTTAATTAGGTACACAGAAGAGTATTATCTAAAAATAAATATTTTAAAAAGTAAAGTTATGATTTTTAGTTATCAAGGTTGTAAGGTCAGAAAAAATTTGAATTGGTTCCTGGGAAAAGAAAAATTGGAAGTAGTAAAATTTTACCCATACTTAGGAAAAATATTTACAAATAGGTGCTCAGTTACTAGACATATGGACCATTGCAAAGGTAAAGCGATTTCACAAGCCTTTGCAATTAATCGTCTGTATACACACTGTGGGAAAAGACATTTTTCACACATTATTTCGGTCTATAAAATAAAGATTCCACCAACCCTGAGCTACGCCAGTGAAACAATTGATGCACAAGAGTGGGCCAGATTCGAGACAGTGGAAGGTAAAATCTGGCGCCAAATATGTAATTTGAATCGCGCAGCACCGATTGCAGCGCTTAGGCTCGAATTTGGTCTTCTTTCTACATATGTGCTATCAATGGCCGCGTGCTTAAGATGGTGTAATGCACTGATAAATAGCTCTGAGAATTTGCTAAGGGTGGCGCTGTACAGAGAAATATTTGTAAATATGAAGGAAAAAAGTGCTATTTTTAGGAATAATTTAAAAGCATTATCAATGTTTGGTTTAGATATGGATGGGGTGGCGGTTCTTTGTAAAAGGGCCCTGAAAAGTATAATTAAGAGAACAATCTACGGGGTTTCTCGTGAAAGAGATATTAAAATGTGTTCAGAGAACAGAAACATGGATTGTATTGCGGGGAGTAGTATTGTCAAAAATCCCCAACCTTATGTCTTATGGAATCTTAAACACGGAGTTCGCAGGGTGATTTTGTTACTGAGATTGAATTTACTCCCCCTAAGAATTGTAATAGGATCTTGGGAGGGTATTCCTAGACATGAGAGGTATTGTCATTTATGTAATTCCTGTATACAAGATTTGAATCATGTTTTATTTGTTTGTCCCGCATTACAATAAATACGTCGTAGATATTTAAGGAATTGTTTTTAAGTATAATATCACTACAGCAGAACAGGCCCGAAATTGTCTGCTGTCCCCCCATCCGAACTGATGTGTTTTAAAATTTTTAGCTTTTTTAAACAATTTTTAAACATATATTAAGGTCGGCAAGATCTACTTAATATAAATGTTTAGAGCACTTGCACTTTATTTCGATCTCTCGGTCTTTATGACCGATTAGTTATGTTTACAACTGAGTATGTGCATTTTTACAAACTTTTTCTGCTGCTAGTTACTCGTTAGTAAAGACCTTCTTAATATGTATGTACAGAGCACTTGCACTTTTTCTCGATCTTCCGGTCTTTATGACTGATTTATTATGTTTGCAATTAA
Source organism: Calotriton arnoldi (assembly GCA_963921515.1). Classification (NCBI taxonomy): domain Eukaryota; kingdom Metazoa; phylum Chordata; class Amphibia; order Caudata; family Salamandridae; genus Calotriton; species Calotriton arnoldi. Next base: position 365,892 of record CAWUFW010001186.1, read on the forward strand.
GCATGCACGCTTTTTTTTTTTTTAAGGATCCCAAGCACTTTACTAAACTTGTACTGTATAGTGAATTTTAAATTTTTGTATTTTATAATAAGTTTTATCACTGAATGTTTTATGATAGTATTAGATTAGAAATGTGTATAAATCTGTAAGAATACATGTATGACAATTTGATTATTTAAGGTTCTCCCCTTCTTGCATTGAAAACTCCAAGACCGACTGTTTCTGCTATGTTCATTCGTGCTTTTAGATGAAAATGTCAACTTGAATTTACATTGGAAATTTTTGTGGAATGAAATGTGTTTTTAAGATGTACCTTTATGTGGAATTCTGTGGAATTCTAAATCATAATAAATAAAATTGAATTGAATTGCAATAGAAAGGTGCTGTCTGTTTGAAAATAAAGTTACACAGCTGAAAGAAATTGACAAAGCCAATAGCTACTGCATAGGGAAGACCTATTGGCTTTGCCAATGCTTGTTATTTGGTGTGAAGCACTCCACTAAAGCACCTGTGTTTTCGATCTGTCGCACTTGTGTTCTTACCTTCCCTGTCTTGCTTTCGGTCCCGCGGGTGCTTCCCCTGGCCGCTCTCCCTGTTGTGCTCACAGGTGTGCCTCCCCCACACCCTTCCTCTTGCTTTGCCCCACCGACACCCTCTATCTTGCTTTTTCGTGTCTCCCGCCCATGTTATCTCATCCTTTGACTTTCCCAAATCACTCCCACGTTGCACTGGGCATCCCAGGCAGACTAGACTGCATTTGGATTAGATACCGCAGTCCTTTCTTTCCTAGTTAGCAAGACAGTCCCGAGCGGTCATTGGACAGCGAATGTTGCATCTTCAAGCGATGTGTGATAACGCATTTATTGCCCCGTAAAACCAGCGGCGCCTTGTGTAAACTAGACCAGAGCCGCCTGCCTCCACCCCCCACCCAGAGGCTACTTCACTGTCCCCTCCGCACCTACTCGAGGTCGCCATCTTTATTCGAGGCCTCCTGCGTCGGGGACCAGAAATGTTCCAGCAGAGTTGAAGCACACGCTGCTGGTGTGGGGCGAGAATAATCCGAGAGGGCTAGTTTTTTCAATTTTAACTTTCAAGGATGCTAAAAACACTCGAGTGAGCCCTACGTCTTTTTTTTCTCTATTTTAGAGTTTTCTTCGAAGTTAGTTGTAGGTATTGCCTTTGCTTTTTTGTAACTCAAGAAAGAAGGTGCCTAAAGCTGAAGAAAACATTCTGGACATTACAAAGTCTAGTTTTATTCCACATTAGTAAGTTCGTGTTTTGTACTCTAGAACCATCCAAGAAAAGTTGCTGCCCGCCGCCCTAGCTGTAGCACTGCAGCAGGCCTCAGCCATGTTCGCAGTCCTTGACTTTGGCTTAGAGCCAGAAGCACCTGGGGTAGTCTGTCGCCTTAATTGTTTGTCATCATTGATGCGACTGACCTTGTCGGACCTGAATCTGTGGCATTTTGTGGTGTTCTTTGTGCTGATCGACGAGTTGCTCAATTTTGCATCGTTCGGGGATGGAAGAGAAGATGTGGTTTAACGGCTAGAGCGGCCGACTTTGATGCTGGAGAACCAGGTTCGGGTCTAGGCGTCGGCTCAGCATCCTGTGATTCTGGACACATCACTTCATCTCACTGTGCCTAAAAAATGAATGTGCCCGTATGTAATGCAATTGGTGCTCTTGTAAAGCGCTCTGATACCTTCGGCCGGGTCATGTTCGCCCTATATAAAACTGAAAAAAATGTTCACGTTTTACACACTGTCCCCGTCTTTCATTTGTTACACCATTTAACCAGTTTTCTTTCCCCAGGCTAGGGAATCTCATACTCTATATAATGTTCAAGCATTACAATAGACGGGCGTCTACCAAAAAGGGGAGAGGATGTGGTGTAACATAACCGGTGCTCATGTAAAGCGCTCCAATATCTTCGGGTCGCGCTACATAAATCTGCAACAACAAAAAAAGAAGAAAACAAGTCTCCCGAAACTCTCTGCTGAACAATGACCCATTATACCTAGATTACAAGTAGGGCTCCCCGGTATATGGCATTTATTTTCTGACACATCAGCCTGTATTCGTCTTTAGGTATTTCTTGCACATTTTATCTGCTTGTCAATTTTATTTTCGTTTTTGTGAAAAAAGCTTTAACTAGCGTATTTCAATATTTATTTAAGCAATAAATAAATATTAAGGTAACCATTTGAACATTGCACCTGTCATTTCTCGTGTGCAGTGGCACAGTGAGGTGAGAATGGGCAGGAGAGCAGTGTTAGTTAATGGTGTGTGGAGAGGTGCTGGACTGAGTTCATCACATGTGCAACTGCAACCAGTCTTTTTAGGTCTTACCTGCCGACAGTGCATGCACTGTGGCTGCGAGGGGTATTGTTTACCAAAAAAGGGCTTGGAGCTCGCCCATTGCTCATTATTCATTGCCCTCATCACTGTCACCCTTATTTGCTGCCTCCAAAATTGCCAGCACATGCAGAGCTTCACTTTTTCTTTCTGTGAAGCATGGACCAAGGTAGATTGCTTCATCTTGATGAGTGTCCATCCATTGCTTGCACTGTGATGGAGGTACCATTTCTTCTCCCCCTTACCTTTTTCTTTGCTGCTTCTTCCCACTCTACATGGTGATGCCCCCATTCCCCACTCACTCCATTGTTGTTGCCTGCCCATACCCCCAACACCCTTCCTCTTGCTAGCTTGCCCATCCCGCCCACCTTGTTCAGTCCAAAACAAAGCACTATGATGTGGCGCTAGCTCTGGCCACAGCATAACTTCTTTTCCTTACTTTCAGCAATGCTGCGCCGGGTGGCTAAAAGACATTGACAAAGCCAACAGCTCTCACATAGCCGAGACCTATTGGCTTTGTGAATGATTTTTCCAGCCTGCTGCATATGTGGGCCAGATTTTGAAAGCTAAATACCTGGGCATACCTGCAGCAAAGAAGTAGGCTTTAGTTTTGCTGCAATGATGGGACATAGAATGATATCACTCACTGACAGCTCTCACCTAAATGACAATGTGGCACCAGCTTGGTGTTTTTTTTTTTACCACAATGACACAGGAAAAATCAAATCCAGCTTTAAGGCACAGCATCTGTGCCACTTAATTGCTTCTTGGTAAGTACTGCAAAATGATCTTGCACGCGTCTTCCTCTGTGCAAAATGTCCATCTTTAAAGACCATGACGTGACATTTACAGAAATGTACCTGGAAGACGTTCTAAATGTGCAAGTGCCAAGATAAATCTGTGATATATAGTCACCCTGGCCTAGGCCCTAGAAATGTCCATACTAAGCCCTAATTTTGTTGCTTCCTAGTGGATTTCTGTGTATAAACGCCCCCCATGTGTCTTTTTGCCACAGAGTCACTGTTGCATGCCTCAGGCACATTCAATTCTATCTTGGGCATTCCACATAAAATTACCCCTGGGTTGTGCAGCACTTTTTCTATCCTTCCGCTTTCCATGGAACTTGCCGCTTGTCTCTCTGCCCCCCCCCCCCTCCCTCCCCATACCACCAAATTGGTGCAACATATTGGTCGTGGGGTTTTAGCAGCTGGGGGTCTCTCAATAAAACCAATAAGGCAGATTTGGCTGTTATGGATTACAGCTAGTGTGTGGGCTGGTGCTAGATTCCACACCCTGGAGGTTGAGGGGAGATCGGCATGTGACGGTGACATCAAGAGCTGACCTATCACTACTAAAAAACACTGAGTGTAGCCGCAGAATTACAGTCATGCCAGTGCTCAGGAATGTGTTCAAATGGTAACCCTCGCCAATCAAAGGTTAACTGCTTTTGTCAAATATCATTATTTAGGGGTTATTTTTGTGGGCCAGTCTTACTTTAAATATTGACGCATGCTACAATACACCCACAGTTTGTGGGGACATTCAGTACATATGAATACAGTGGACTTTAATACCATAAATGGCAGTGCCACCATCTGCTGGAGAGCGCAATGCAGTGTGATATACTTCTTATAGCCAGGGTCACTGGATTTATGTGATTCCGTGGGCGCAACTTTTTTCCCTGCATAATTGTGAATGTGCCAGATTTGCTACGTAATCCATCATCTGCTGCATAATCTGCAGATTTTATTAAAAAATGTTTCTACCTCAAAAATCTAACGTTACTAAAAATGTGACGACATGTTTGTATGCAGTGGAAGGCCCTTTGCAAAGGTTACCTGGTCACCTTTCAGTGACTTATATCTGCATTTGGTTGTTAAACTTGTACTAATGAGGTAATGAGATATCTTTGCCCAGACAGTATTACCATGTGTAATAATGTCAAAACAATGAAGTAATACTTTTTAAAAAAATGTGCTGAATTATGCCATACAATTTCCTTTTTTCGATTAATTTAGTCAACCCTGCTGCATAATTTGGTGCTCCCCTGCCACATAATTCCAGCAGCCTTGCTTATAGCCCATGTCATCATCAATTCATTCATTTCTTGTGTTAAGCACTCCATGAAAGTGTATGTGTTTTTCAAGCTGTCACCCTTGTGTACTTCTCTTCCCCTGCACTGTGTTGTGCTGTCACCCGAGTGCTTCTCCCCGCCCCCTCCCTTTTGCGCTTGCCCATGCGCTGCTCCCCATTGCTTTCCACCAACTCGTGGTCTCCAGCCTTCCACCTCGTTGCTTTCGTCCCCTTTTGTTGCTTTTAAACCCCAATGTCCTACATGTTGCTTCTGTCTTCCGCCCACTTAAAATAATTAAATAATTTTGCATGTTTTGTTTTCTTTTTAGTTCAGTGGCGTAGCTAGCCCTTGTGCCGCCCATGGCGGTCACTGCTTTTGCCACCCGACAGCAACGTGAAGGGGGGGTGCTGGCGGATTTTGCATTGCCGCCCGCGGTGGCTGCATAAAATAGCAGGGGGTGGAGGCCACCACCCCCAAAACTCGTGCCACCCGGGGCGTACCGTCCCCCCTTGCTACGCCACTGTTTTAGTTACTGATCCAACAAGGATTGGTAACTAAATAGAACAAGCATTGGCATAGCCAATAGGTCTCGCCTTTGGGACCTTATAAGTGTTTAGCCATGCAACAGTTGATGTTGTTGCACCAAGGATATTGTGCTGGATAACTAAACACTTATAAGGTCCCAAAGGCGAGACCTATTGGCTATGCCAATGCTTGTTCTTTCTTTTCACCATCTCTTCGCAGTTCCCTTTTTTTTTAAAGGCACTGGGAGAGCCTAGGCAGAGGCTCGAACCCTAATTCCCAGTTCCAATAGGGCTTTGGGAGGGGCGGCCGACCACCGGGAGGCCTGCCCCTCCCGGGGGATTTTGGGCCGGGGGGCAGCCAGAGCCCAGTTGGGCTTGTTGGGCTTCCCGGTCCATTTTGGGCTAGGTTTGGGCGGTTTTGGGCTGGGGGCCTATATAGCCGGCCATTTTACGTCACTGACCACCATTTCGGTGGAAGTGACACGACAGCCTGGTAGAGGGGTTTTTTCCTGGTAGGGAAGCTGTTTTTTGGTCTGGCGTTGGCGCGATTCTTGCTGGTACAGCATTCTTACCCAACCGATGGCACACAGTCAGGATCCCCGCGTGGTGGAGGCACTCCGCCTTCTGGAGGACGCGGGCCGCACGGACATGCTGCGGCCCGGCATTAAGGTGAGGCCACCCAGGAGGGCGGCGAGCGGGGTCGCGGCGGCTGTGCTAGCATGCGAGCCGCCGCGAGCACGAAACGGCAAAATATAGAGGCAGGGGGCGCGGCCGCACTGCTAACGCGGCCGCGCCGAGAAACGCACACGTGGCGGGGGCGTGGCGCGGCTCCGCGGCCCGCGCTGCTTTTCAAGGAGGGGGCACGGGGGCCGGAAAGGCGCCGATTAGCAGGGCGCAGGGGAAAAAGGGGCGGTGGGGGCCCCCGTGTTAGTTGGGAACGTAGGCGTGGAGGGGAGACCAGGGGGCTGGCACCTCGCAGTTGGTCAGTGGTTGGGCCTCCCGCTTTTGATTGAAAGCGGGGAGGAGTATGAGGAGGCAGGGGGCCCGGAGGAAGCCAGGGGCGGGGGATGGGACTAGATGGGGGGACGGGGGTTTCAGGCGATGGACCCAGGTGCCGGGGTGGGGGGCGAAGGGCCCCGCAGGTAGACAGGGGAGGCACGGTCAGTGCGTGAGGCACTATCTCCGTCAGGTTTGGGGGACGCCGGGGGGGTGATAGCAAGCAGGGAGGGGACGCGCTGGGGGTCCATGCCCTCCCTCGAGTTAGGGGGTTGGCTGGATAGGGCGCCGGAGGGACTGCGCCACCGGTGGTCAGACTCAGCGGGTTGGGGGCGGGTGTTGGAGTCCGGGGGAGGCGAGGGGAGTAGAGGGGCTGGGGTGGGGTTTGGAGGGGCTGGGGTGGGGACATCGGTACGGCGGGTGGTTGAAGAGTTGGAGTGGAGCGATGGGGAAGGGGGGCGTTTACAGGGGAGGGTGTAGGGGATGCCCGGGGCGGGGGGCAGGGGCCTGGGGGTCCGCCCCTTCGCGGCGGGGGGGACACTCATCCAGTACGGCGGGTGCGGGACGGGGATGGGGGTTTTCACGGGGGAGGGTGTGCGGATGGGAGGGTTAGAGGGCAGGACTAACCCCGGCATGTCGGACTCCACTTCTTTTTGGCAGGAAAGGACGGCGAGGTGCTCGGGAGAGTTGCGTGCGGCTCCAACCCACCGAGAGGATGGGCCGGCTCTGCCTCATGCGGGCGGTCGCGCTCCCACGAGGGACCTGCCGGCAGCGGCATACAGGAGGCGGGACGAGAGGCCCCCGGTAGCTCAACCCCGAGGGGTCCATGCGGCCACAGGGGGACAGGCGCGGGAGGCATATGACACAGAGCGGAATGCACAGCAACAGCGCGCAGGGCAGCGGCGAGGGAGTGGGGAGTGGGGGAATTCCTCCGCAATTGCAGGGAGAAGGCGGGCTTGAGCAGGCTGGAGCCCACGGAGGGCGGCCCATTGCCAAGCTGGTCAGACAGGGACCGCGCAGGGGTAGAGGGGCCGGAGTCCGAGGTGGACGGCCCTGGGCTATTGGACTACGATGAAGGGAGCATTGAAGAAGGGGAAATTGTTGAGCCTGGGGACGGGGGGGGGGGCGTAACTAACGATATGCCTAGTTTGTTACAGAGCGGTCCGGTCAGGTGGAAAAAAGCGGAAAGCGTGATGGCCCCTTCTGCACGACTGGTTAGGCGGCGGGATCCGGTACGGACGCCGACCTTGACGCCAGGTAAGGCAGCGAAAGTTTTTGCTAAAGGGCCGACAGGCGGTAGGCCGCAGGCAAGGGTCTCGGTTGGCACAGATGCGCGCGGGGGAGGAGGGGAGGTGCGTTTGAGGCAAGGGAAGTATGTGAGAGACACGGGGGTGGGGCCGGAGTCGGTGAGTTCGGGGGGAGAGGGGGAGGCGCCCGCCTCAAAGGACCAAGCAGCAGGACCGGTAGGGGGACTGACGAGGGGGACAAAGCGAAAGGGGGGCCCTAAAAGAGGGGGAAAGGAGAGCCATGACATCCCCGTGAAAAAATTGCCATATATGGGGATTACGAAGCCTCTGGGGGCCCACCTTACGTTGGGCACCAAAGAAAAAATCTGGAAAGGAGACTACGTGGACATGCTGAAGCTACTGCATAGGGAGCTTACAGCGAAGGAGGGGTCCAAGGAAGAGGAGCTAGAATTGGCCAAGAGGCCGAGGGTGCCCATGAACATCGAAAACTGGTCGGCGGCATTCTTGATTTTCGCCAGCGTGTACTGTGAGAAGTACCCGGACCGGGCCGTCGCGTTGTTTAAATATATGGACGTGATCAGGCGGGCACAGGTCACGTACGGGGGTGCACGCATGGTCCCACTATGATGAGGAGTTCCGGGCGCGGTTGGCCTGGGATCCGGAGGCCAAGTGGGGGAAATAGACTCCGACCTTTACCATCAAACCATGGGGGGGCCAAGTTCGGGGAACAATATACACGGCAAGCGGGCTACAGCTCGCACCCCGCCCCTTTCCGAACCGCCCCACCCGGGGGGGGGTGGGATATGCGGGGAACAACGCCGGAAGCACAGGGGGTGCGTGCTGGGATTTCAACAAGGGCACATGCGCCCGACAATATTGCAAGTTTAGGCACGAATGTTCCAAGTGCGCAGGCCGGCACCCAGTGGTTCAATGCTGGGGGGCGGGAGGTAGAGGACAGGGGCAGCAGCCCACACAGGCGGGGCAACAAGCAGGGGGTCGGGGGGTAGGGGAGGACAGGGGCATCTGGGCAAAGGCTCATACTCCAGTTAAACAGGAGCGGCTGGAAACATGGTTGGCGTCTTATCCACGGACCGACGACGCTAGAACGCTGCAACTAGGTTTTCGGGAGGGTTTCCGGCTGGGGTACGAGGGTCCACGGTCCGCCAAGTGGGCTGAAAACTTGAAATCTGCCAACGCGCACAGAGCGGTGGTACGGGACAAATTGGGCAAGGAAGTCCGGGAAGGGCGCATGGCGGGCCCTTTTCAAGAGACACCGATTCGGGACCTGATCATCTCCCCTATTGGAGTGGTACCAAAGAAGGAACCCGGACAATACCGGCTGATACAGCACTTGTCATGGCCGGAGGGGCGTCCGTGAACGACTTTATAGCGGCTGAACTTTCGTCAGTGTCCTACTCTTCAGTGGACGTGGCGCGGCAGTTGGTAGCTACGGTGGGGGCAGGTGCCCTCATGGCGAAATGCGACATCAAATCGGCATTTTGACTGCTCCCGGTGCACCCAGAGGACTACCAGCTGTTGGGTATACAGTTTGAAGGGTGCATTTTTGTGGACAAAGCGTTGCCAATGGGGTGCTCCATATCTTGTGCCTTGTTTGAGCGTTTCAGTACCTTTTTGCAGTGGGTCTTTACGTGGCGGACCGGTAACCAGACGGTGACGCACTACCTGGACGATTTTTTCCTGGTGGGACAGCCCGGTTCGGCGGACTGTCAGCAGCAGCTGGCTAGTTTTACAGAGCTCATGGGCTACCTGGGTGTGCCCCTGGCGCCGGAAAAACACAGGGTCCAGGCACGGTGTTGTCATTCCTTGGTATTGAGCTGGATTCCGTGGCAATGGAAGCCCGGCTGCCGGAGGATAAGAAGGCGCATATGCTGCTCCTGGTGGACAGCCTGCTGGCAAAAAAGAAGGTGACAGTACGGGAAGTACAGGTCCTCCTAGGGCACTTGAATTTCGCTTGCAGGGTGGTGCGCGCGGGGCGAACTTTCTGCAGGAGACTAGGTTTGTCCTTATCCGGTTTGACGCTACCGCACCATCACATGAGATTGTCGGCAGGCACAAAGGAGGACCTGCGCATGTGGCGGAGGTTTTGGAGCATTTTAATGGCATCCCAATGGCCGCCTCCGAGGACTGGGAATGGGACGTCACTATCTCCTCAGACGCGGCAGGGGCAGGCGGTTTCGGGCTTTACTGGCAAGGGAGGTGGTGCGCCGCGGAATGGCCATCGCACTGGAAGAACGGGGGAGGAGCATTGCCTTTCTGGAACTGTTTCCACTGGTGGTGGCTGTGTCGGTCTGGGCCCGGGATTTGGCGCACAGGAAAGTGATTTTTAAGGTGGACAATATGGCGGTAGTGCAGGTTGTGAACAGGCAGTCAGCTAGGGACACGCAGGTGCTCAAGTTATTGAGGGTGTTCGTGCTGCGATGTTTGGAGCACGATATTTTGTTTCAAGCCAGACATGTGCCGGGGGTGGACAATGACATTGCGGACGCTTTGTCTCGTTCACAGTGGCAGAGGTTCCATGGGCTAGCCACGGAGGCGGACGCATGCCGGACGCCGGTTCCAGAGGGGATGTGGTCGGTAGGAGAGAAAGGGTCTTTCAGTTGGTAAGAGGGTCGGTGGCTACATCCACTTGGAGAGCTTACGAGCTGGCTTGGCGGGATTTTCTGGACAGTGGCGCGACGCGGCAGGACCAGCCCTGGGGCAGGGAAGAACAGGTAGTTCAATTTATTATGGCTATGATGGACAAAGGAAGGTCCAAAGTGACGATAGCGGGAAAGCTGTCGGCCATTGCGTTCATGGGAAAATTGTGGTGGGGCTACGCGCCATCCGCGGGTGAGCTGGGAACGCGACTGTTGGAAGGTTGGGCAAGGGAGAAAGGCAACCGATCCCAGCTGAGGAGGCCCATTTCGGCAGGTATTCTGGTTAGAGTGACGCGGATTTTGCCGCAGATCTGCCGCAACCATGAAGAAACGGTATTGTTTTCCACGTTAATGTCGTGGATGTATTTTGGGGCCTTTCGGGTTTCCGAGCTGTTGGGTACAAGGGGGCGCGAGGGGTGCAGTGGGGGCGGTGGATCTGCGGGAAAGGGAAGTGGCTGTACTACTGGGTCGCTCGAAGACAGACCAGCGGGGTGCAGGGAAGTGGGTGGTCATGGGGCCTGTAGTGGAACAGGAGGTATGCCCCGCGGCTTGGGGGTGGATATTAGCCACGAGGGGGCCTTTGGAGCGGGGAGGTTTTCCGCCGGGAGGAGGGGGCAGGGTGACGGCGCCTCAACTACTTTGGGTATTGAGGCGCGCCCTCCTAGGACTAGGTGAGAACCCGGGACAGTTTGGGACACATTCCTTTCGCATAGGTGCAGCAACGGATGCAGCAAGACAGGGGTGGGGGAGGGAAGAGCTTATGCGTTTGGGGCGATGGAAATCAGATTGTTTTAGAACATACATCAGGCTGCGGGGCCCCGGGGAGGGAGAGGCATGATGTTCCTCCTTCGTTTCTCATATATGTGTCTTTTTAGGTGCAGTGGCGGGGCCTGAGGCGGCGGAATTGTCCATCCTCCTTGTCGGACATTCTTTTGTGAAGCGGGCGGAGCAGTACGAATGGGGAAAGCAGAACAGTGTGAACTTAGGGCTGGATCCTGGTGTGTTTAGGTGTCAGTGGCAGGGAAAAGGGGGCATGAGGTGGCACGAGTTGGTGCCGGCTTTGAATAGGTCAATCAGAAGGGGGATTTGCCCAGACGTGTTGCTCATCCATTTGGGAGAGAACGATCTGGTGCAGTGCAAAGGTTTGGCTTTGTTGAAGCAAATGCAGAGAGATTTGTTAGAGATTCAGCGGCAATGGTCGGGCTGCCACGTGATCTGGTCGGATTTCATTCCCAGGAGATGTTGGAGGGGGGCAGAGCGGCCAGGGGCAATAGATAAGGCGAGAAGGAAGATTAACAGGGACATGCGTAAATTTTGTGACAGGGAAGGTTTTGGGAGGATGGAACATCCAGAACTGCGTTATGCAGCAGTGTATTTTTTCGGGAGGATGGGGTTCATTTGTCCAGATATGGTTTGGAATTATACATAGTGCAGATTAAGGAGGTTTTGGATCAGGTGCTAGGAATAAGTAGATACCCGAAACGACCCCGGACCTAGTTGGGGGGGTCAGAAAAGTCCTGGCGGAGGAATTTTCTGAGTGGCGTTTTTCCTGGGGTAATAGTTGGGACAGAGGTTTTTACAGTTTACAGTTTATGGTTGGGGAAGGTCACTCCGGAAGCACGCAGGAAGGGGAAAGAGCATAGGAAATGTACATAGATAGCTAGGTGAAGAAAGGTTAAGAAGTTGCAAGTTTTGGGGGTTTATAAATGTTTGCAGGGGGGACAACTTTAGGGGAGGGGGAGGGGGTAAGGTAGGAGGATACTATTTAGTGAGGATCAGTTTTGTACGGCACAGGCCAAGGAATGTTGATGTAAGGTGCACCTGTTTTCAATAAAGCGGCCTTTTTCACACCAACAAGCTAGTCTGTGGTATGTGCTGCTCCCCCTTGGGCCCAATAGGGCTTTGGGAGGGGCGGCCGACCACCGGGAGGCCTGCCCCTCCCGGGGATTTTGGGCCGGGGGGCAGCCAGAGCCCAGTTGGGCTTGTTGGGCTTCCCGGTCCATTTTGGGCTAGGTTTGGGCGGTTTTGGGCTGGGGGCCTATATAGCCGGCCATTTTACGTCACTGACCACCATTTCGGTGGAAGTGACACGACAGCTCGGTAGAGGGGTTTTTCCTGGTAGGGAAGCTGTTTTTCCCGCCCACCCTCCCCATGTTTAGGGGGGCCCTCCTGTGGAGGAATTTACTGGGGGGGGTTTAGACCCGCTGTTAGTGGCAGGAGTTTTGGTTTTTCGGTAGCGTTGTTGGGAACAGGTGCATCGGGGGGAAAAATCATGTACTTTGGTTGTCGCTGGAAGCAGGTGCTGGTGTGCTAATGATGTTTGTGGGGCGTTTTCCTGGGGTAATAGTTGGGACAGAGGTTTTTACAGTTTACAGTTTATGGTTGGGGAAGGTCACTCCGGAAGCACGCAGGAAGGGGAAAGAGCATAGGAAATGTACATAGATAGCTAGGTGAAGAAAGGTTAAGAAGTTGCAAGTTTTGGGGGTTTATAAATGTTTGCAGGGGGGGACAACTTTAGGGGAGGGGGAGGGGGGTAAGGTAGGAGGATACTATTTAGTGAGGATCAGTTTTGTACGGCACAGGCCAAGGAATGTTGATGTAAGGTGCACCTGTTTTCAATAAAGCGGCCTTTTTCACACCAACAAGCTAGTCTGTGGTATGTGCTGCTCCCCCCTTGGGCCCAAAGTCGGCTGCTCTACATTTTATGCACATCCTGCCAGAATAAGGATCGGCATTTGTTTTGCCCTTTTATCTACGTTTTCCGAGGCACTCTCCCAGCACACCCACCCTTAACCCTTTTGCTCCTTATTGAGACAAAACACACTGCCACGGTTCTGCGTAATTTTCATTGCAGCCGTGCAGTGTTTTAAAATGTGAGCAAGAATTGAAGGGCGTTTTCCATGGGTTAGAGCTTTAGTTGGAGGGAAGGAGAGCTTGAGATGGGGGTCCGAGGCCGTCAACTCATTTTTCATGCTCGTGTTAATCTCCACCAGCATTTCTTCTCTTACAAACAAGCAAAAGACTGCAAGCCCCTTCGGGTCGTTGCCACCTTTCATTCTGAAGGGTGGGTGTGCTGGCCTAATTTTTATTATGTTGTGCTCCAAGGAATCTTCGTTCGTACGTGGGAGATGGGAGGTGCAAATGAAGCCAGTGAACACAGCCTGGAGGAAAGGGTATGTGAGCAGTGTGCTACGGGTTCATAAAATCAGGTGAATGTTTGACCTCTGTATCATTTTTATATGCTGTATCTTATGCTTTTCCTTTTTTTTTCATTTCGATTAGCCGAACAGCACTTAGCGCTGCTTTATAATTAGGTGTTGCTGCAGCACTGCTTTCCACTGTGTTAAATTTTATTGTATTTATTAAGTCGTTGGAATTTGTAGAGGAGGCTGTTACTGATGTAGTGCCTAAGTCTTTTCATGAGATGAAGGAGGAGGAGGGGTAAGCACAGGGGACGAAGAGTTAACACATGCCCTGCGAGGTTTCTCTGGCAGAAAAGGAATGCTCTGCGCTCACACAGCTGCTCCTTTTGCCTTTTTATTTGCAAACTTTCGAGAACTCTGGGGCAGATTTACAAGCCCCCTGCGCCACCAGTACGTCACTTTTCGTGACGTACTGGTGGCGCAGGGGGCTCCTCGATATTTACAAGGAGAGGAAAAGCCACCATGCGTGACTTTTCCTCTCCTTGTAAATACCGTCCCTTCACACGCAGCACTTTGCGTTGAAGGGGCGTTCCATGGGTGTTGCTGTGGGTGTTCCCACGCAACACCCATGGAACAAGACACATCTCCAGATTTACGAGTAATCGTAACTCTGGAGATGCGTGTGAATGCTACGCCACCCTAGAGGTGGCGTAGCGAGGCGCACCGAGGAGAAATGTTTTCATTTCTCCTCGTTTTTTCCTCTTTCAATGCGTGCTGCATTCTGCAGCACGCATTGAAAGAGGAAAAAGCCTGTACTGATTGTTTTTGTGCAGAAAGGTGCCCCTTCCTGCACAAAAACAATCTCCCCATGGCGCAGGCATCCTTGCACCATGGTGCAAGGGTGCCTGCGCCGGCGCTTGGCAGCTGTTTGTGCGCCAGCGCAGGGGAGAGCACAGGAATGCGACATATTCTTGTAAATATGTCGCATTCCTGTGCTCTGAAAGTGCCGCAGCGTGGCGCAGCCAAAGGGCTTGCAGCGCCACGCTGCGGCACTTTCTTGTAGATCTGCCCCTCTGTGTTTATTAAGTGTTATGGGAGCATGTGCGCACTTTGGAAGGTATGTTTGTATTTCTGCTTATGAAGTAGAAGCGCAATGCATTTTTAGCAAATGCTACCTTTTGTGCTAAAAAACTAAATATGGTTTTAAAGCACCCACGCTCTTTTTACAGTAAATATTTAAAGTTTGTTTAGATGAAGTAAATACTGACTCGTTATATTTGAAAAACGTTTGGGTTCAGTATGTGCCCATTTTCTGCTGAACGCTATATTATTGATGTGGTGGCCCAGTTGTTTTTAGGTCTCGCCTGGCGTTAGCAGCGCACATGCGCTGCTCTCGCCATGCGAGGGCTTCTTGGAATCGATACGGTTTCAGAAGCTTTCAGAAGCCCCGCCCATCTTTTTCATTCGCTGGCGTCATCCTCCACGCTAAACGCTGGCTCACGATTGAAAAGGAGGCTTCTTAGTCCCTCCTGGTTACCGCCTTGTCCACTTTTGGCCCCGCCCACCGGGATTGGATCTTTTACTCTGCGGCATGACACATTGTCTTCTAATTACTCGGTGAGCACTTTCTTTTTCATTCCCACAATAGCGTTGCATGGCATGGCAACAGCTTTTTAGGTCTCGCTGAGGACCTCGCTTGTTCTGTCAGTGTCTCAAATATTCTCACGTTCATTGTCGGTGATTGTACTCTTATAGAGCGCTATGATGACCCTCGGCAATGTCCGCGCTATATACAATTACAACCAAGCGAGACCTAAAAATAAATAATACGTGTATAAAATAGTGCCTACTGTTGGTACTTCTAGCTCTTGAAGCGCTGCACACAATACAGGCTTGTCAACGGGCCCAGAGTAAAGGACGGCATCTCGCTGCCCCTCCCTCTAGGATAACTAACTATCCTTAAATGACTGCTCGAGCCTCTGCAGTGGTGGAGATTAGAGCCCTGCAGCCGTCAGTAAACTCATCCCAGCGGGCCCGCGGGCGGGCGCAGCATTAGGCGGGTGGGGGATAAGCGGGGAGCGATAATTGGGCTCATCCCGGGAAAGGCCGCGCGGGGCAGGGCGCATCCTGAAAAGCTCTGAACTCACCCGCACAACCCCAAGGATAAAGGTACCTCATACACCAGATTAACCCACCCAAATTTACCAGAGTATACACCACGCATTCCGCAGATGAAGCTACATCTCACGCCACTGCTTGTCTTACACCCTGCATATGTCCCACATTTCATCCGACATATCAGCCTCTCTCATGCTACCTCACCACACTGCTCGCCCCAGTGATTGTGGGATCTTACAACAGCACACCAATCCAGTCTCGCCTCACAGATCCAATACCCAATCTCACCACACAGCTCACCCGTCAAACTTACAGCTCACCCGTCAAACCTATATAGCTCACCTTACACTTCGAAACCCGGATATCAATCTGTGCTATCTCGCCTATAAGCTGCCGAACCCACTGATCACATCTCACCCACAGCTCACTCATCCGCAGCCCACCCCAAATATCATCTCGAAACACGTCAACTCATAACTTACCCCAACGACCTTGACACAGCTCATTCCGCACCCCATCTCTCTCACTTCACAGGCCTCATACACTTTAAAAGCCATGTATGTTCCCTCTCTCCGCAGAGGGACGTAGCTATTATCAGTGCAGCGGGTGCAGTGGCACCATGGCCTTAGGACGGGGAAAGGCCGAAGCATGGCTGCACACCTCACGTCACGCACTGCTCTCGCCGCATTTCCCGCCACAGCCCGGTGTCACGCATGCGGTGCCGGTGGTAACCTACGCCCGGCTTCTCTGTCACTTCCCGCTGTAACATTAAAACACAGATGCCGGTAAGCATCAGTAGGGGAGACCCCGGCCTGCGAGGAACCAAGAGCAAAAGCGTGTTAATATCCGGCGCTGCCGGTTTATCTTGAGCAGACAACTGGCGGCGTTTCATTTCTGGAGGTCCCTTTCTAATAAAGATAAGCAGCAGATGGGGAATACATCAACCCCGTCACTGGGATGCGCAGTTTACAGCCTCTACCGGGCACTATAATTACCGCTGCTCCTTTCCCATCAGGAGCAGACGTGCACATTATGTATGCCAGGGTTTAAACCGAGTCCCCTGTGCCCTTCCATGCCCTTCAGTGGGGGGTGGGGTGGGGTGGCCATACAAACGGCCCTAATATGTTCAGCCCATTGCTAGTGTTATCCAATGGTTGTTGCAAATGCTGGCATCTCTTCATATTGTTTCATTTGTCATTCATCCGTTAATTCAGTTCACAAACTTCCGCTCCAAAGATAGGGGCTTATTTATAAGCCCCTTGCGCCGCCGGCATGTCACCTTTTCTCATATTAAAAGTGGCATATGGGGCTTGTAAATATGCCCCATAGTAGAGAGAGCTAGCCGAAGAGAGGTTGTGGCCTTACATCCAGAGCTGCAGACCTTGGAGCTGGAGAGCCAGGTTCGAGCCTGTCGTTGGCTCAGCTTTCTTTGATTCTGGGTATATCTCTTAATCTTCCCGTGCCTACCGAGAAATGAATGTGTCCTTGTGTAACGTAACTGGTGCTTATGTAAAGCGCTCCAATACGTTCGCCCTATATAAATCTGCAGAAAAAACCCATAAAAAAAAATAGTGACATCTGCTATTTACTGCGCTTAGAAACAGTAGACGTGTTTTATGAGGTATTGTATGAAATAAACATTTTTATCAATAGCCATGGTGCTTTCCTGAAGTCTATCTCTGCTGTGTTTTCAGTGTTGACAGGTTACACCTATTGCCAAAAAAGCCACGGCTGGGGAGAAGCACACAAAAAGAAGAGGGACGGGAGGGGCGCATCGCGCATGCCGACTGGAACCCCCAAACCCTCGCACATTCACCACCCCCAGTCTCAAGAGCAGTGTCCTAAAGCTGGGATCTGAAAGTTTGCCTGTACTCCCGCAAACTTCCCCCCTGTACAGGAGTTTTTGCAGTCGGTAGGTGAAGGAGTACAGCAGCCAAACGGAAGTTGGCGTCCCTCCCCTCTGCACGCCGATTGGCCACATCCGGGCCCCCTGCTTTCCTACCAGTTAGTGCTCTGCCCTGGCAGTGACAGTGCTGTGTCAGGATCGCTCCACTGCTGACCGTGCTCCGTGTACAACCCGGTGACCCACACGGCACCCGCTCTGCATGGCCCCCGGTCTCTACATGGCTTCTGTCCAGCTGGGAGTGAAGGCCGAGGAGTCCACAGCCCTGAACAAGCCCAGGATGCAGCCAGGCCTGAGCCCGCGGGCGGACGAGGAGCCGGACAAGCCCAACCGATCATCCATTTGTAGTGAAATGCGGATGCAGCCTCACATACCCTTTACTCGGTGTGTCGAGAACTGTCATTCTATTTGTTTTATTGGTCAAACCTTATTCGTGAATAAAAGACTCACGAACCAATGAAAACATATGAGTAACTGGGGTATATAATGAACAACACTGCACAGTAGACCTCAGTTCATATGCATAGGCATATAAATACCATATACATCTCTATACAGTGCTAAGAAGAATTAAAGGGAGCTTCATGTCAAATTCAAAAACCTCAGTAGTTCCTATACCCGATCACTCTTCGCGGTACTATTAATTCATCTAAAGATATTATTAATGTGTGGATATATAACTATTGGACCTCTCACTGTTAAACTTTTCATCCACCTGAAGACGCCTATTGATCTCTCTGTAGTGAACTATTCGTCCATCTGTACATAATTACTGTGTCTGTGTGTATCTATTAACGTATTTGTGTACTCGTAGAGAACTACTTATCTGGTGGCATGTTTCTTTGAGCATTCTAATTAACAATAACAATATGTGTATGCCAAACTGTGACAGTCTTCTTTCTAGTTAAATAGACAGACAGACAGACAGATAGATAGATAGATAGATAGATCAATTCACTCCCAATGGTCCATCAGCATTATCTACTGATATGTACGTATCTTTCTATATAGATTGTAAAGTTCCATCGTTGTGCTATGTGCGTGCGTGTCTGTCTTTCAAGCATCTGTTTGAACTGCCCTTAATCAGTAAATTCATATTCAGCAATTCGCATCTACTCATTCACCCATTTGTCCATCTGATGTTAGCTGTGTGGACATATCTATGCGTACTGCCACTCCCTCTTGCTGCTTTCCCCCCCTTTCATCAGTTTCTCTGCCTTTGGATCAATGACTATGGCTCACGTGCTCACCTCACCGTGCATCCGTCACCTGCACCTCTCTGTTTTCCCTACATTCCACAATATGTATTACAGTATCCGAACCTCACCGTGAGGGTGAGTCCATGGACAGCGGCACTGAACACCGACAGGTCTCAACAACACTACAACTGAATAATGAAGAATAATAATAATTAAAAAAAATATATATATATATATGTGTCTATGTAGTAAACCTACTGGTAAAAGAACCGTGGGGCATATTAGCAAGGGCACTATCGCCGCTTTAGCGGCACTTTTTGCCGCTAAAGCGGCGATGTTTATATCGCCCTATCAGCAAACTGTCTCTAACAGCAGTTAGCGACAGTTTGCGGGCATTAGCGCCCGTTTCTTTACCGCTTTGCATGTCAGCGATATTTATCGCTAATGACATGCAAAGTGGGCGTTCCCGACGAACAAACCTGGGAAACACTCGCTAACAGGCCTATCGCCTATTAGCAAGGTGGCTATAGCCCCAGTTAGCGACGTGAAAAGTCGCGCTAACCGGAGTCATCGCCATTTATTTAACACCTGCAATTAGCAGGTGTTAGCCATACCTAACATGGGGGGTGGATTATGCTGATACGACCACAGGGTCGTATCAGCAAGGTGTTCTCCTTCTCCATGCAACATCGCTGGTTTTTCAGCGATGTTGGCCCATTTCCCCGCTATCGCTGGAATATTCATCGCCATAGCGCTAATCGTTGCTAATACAGCGTTAGCGTGGCGATATATTCCAGCGATAGCCGGCGATAAAAAAAAATCACGCTAAGCAGGGTTAGCGATGATTATCGCCTCTTCTTGCTAATATGCCCCCTTGTTTTTAACAGTGCACGATCATTTTTGTTGTTTTAAGGTTTAAAGCTCTGACTGCGCGTCATTGTCAGGGTACAATGATGCATGTCGACATATAAGCGTATGCTTAAATTCAATACACTAAAATATTATATTTATTCAGATAAGTGACAGCCCTCACCTTCACCGGTGTATAAAAATTGTGAAACCAAATGCGTCAAAGGAAAACTTAGCAATGAGATGGAACTCTTCTCATTCTCCATGTACCTTTCATCGGAATACATGTTGAGCTACTCAAAGAGCTGCAGTGAGACTGACAAGTACCATTAAAGAACGTAAAAAGACGCGGGTGTTTTATGAACGAGAATTTAGACCGGTTGTTCTAAATCTTAAATGCTTCCTTGGACAGTAGTGTGCATTAAGAACATTTAATTATCGGACTAAAATTGCCTTTTAAAATATGCTGCTTAAATTTTATCAAAAACAAACTTTGTACTTCTTCGTGTATAAATTCCTTATAATGCGACATGGGTAATGGTTACAAATGATCCAAATATGCATTGTTCAATTACGCGAAAAAAAGGAGGCGATAATAACAGACCGGTATTATCACTCCATATTCCCAGGCTGCTAATTTTGGAAGAATTCGCGATAATTCCAAAGCCATTGCCTTTTTTTTTTACCATCTTAAAGTCACTTGAGGTGAGGAAATCCTTTCTTAAAAATCACGGATCAATCGCACTTGAGGAAATAGCAACTAACAACACTGACACCTGAGGGTTTATCATCATATCAGCCCTTTGATAACTTCTCATAACCGTGCTTACATGTTTTAGCATTACTTATGGTTTATCCAAGCACACACACATACGAAGAGAGCTGTTAGAGCAATGGCTGGGCCTTTTCTAATAAACAGAAATGCTGAAAATAGTACCAGTGATTTACTCTATTTACATTGCGATAAACAACAGCAGGAAATGTCCAGGCTAATATGCAACTTCACAAGTTTCAAGTGTGTCTTCTTGATTCAACTGGTAGCCTGTTGGAATTTAGACATAAGAACTGTTATAAACATAATTCTGGGCAATTCATGATGAATCACAGTGCTGGTTGCTGGAGTTAAATGGTGATGGTTGGTTTTAATTGGCGCATTTTAATTCAGTTTGTGTTCCGATATTTTTTCTGCCGACACATATAAGTTCACGGCCCGCAAGCCAAATGCCACAACCATTTAGGGGAAAACATTTACCAATGACCCAAAATAATATCCATTAAATCATTTGTTTCAAGTCCTTAAATCTTCCAAACGTTTTGTGAAGAACTGCGCACAAATCTACATTTTCCTACAATTAACATTCTCTAAAAGTGAAGCAGTATTCGGTGAACGTTCAGTACATGCATTTTTGCAAAAAAGAACGAGGTCCCAACAAAGTATTAAATGTACATGTTCTACTTATAAAACTGTATATCACTTAGATTTTCCCAGTGATAAGGTATTAACGCCTTTTTGTTAGGCACTACCTTTCTCAACAAGCATATGCATAGCCAATAGGTCTCGCCTTTGGGTCTTTATAAGTGTTTAGTTATCCAGCACAATATCCTTGGTGCAACAACATCAACTGTTGCATGGCTAAACACTTACAAGGTCCCAAAGGCGAGACCTATTGGCTATGCCAATGCTTGTTTTATATAGCTAAAGGGATTGTGAGCACAGGAGAGGAATACTTAAAATTAAAAACACCCATCTTGCGGGGTGTTTGCACCGATATGGGAAGGCTGCTCTTCTGCCTTTTTTTTTTTTTTAACGGTAACGAGCAGATTAGTACTTACACTTCTCTATATTTCGCGAAAGCTAAATATTGTGCAGCGCTTTCAACTCCTGTGTTTATACCCCACTTCTTTTAATGTTAAAAAGAACTCGGGTACAACCATTACAACATAGCATCAGTTTGCAAATGCTCAGACTTTTACTGGTGAAAAGCGCCAAAAGGATATACTCACATGTGGACTGAAGGGGAAAAACCCCTTCTGGCAGTGTTTTTGAAGTAGTCTGCTTTGAGTGAATGAAGTAAATTAGCGTATCTAAAAGATAGTAATCACAGAGGCAAACAGCATTTGCATACGTTATCAACAGGGTGATCTACAGTTAATTGCTATAAATGCCACAATGTTAAACCACCTACAGAGACAGGACTCTGGCACCCAAGATTCAAAGTCAGATGCAGTAACTATTTCGCCACATCTGCTTTTTGTTTTCTTGTATAGCCTTTAATTTAAGAAATTGAACAAACACTTTCTTGGCAATATAAAGCAAATTTGCAACTAAGGAGCAGGCATGTTTATCCTCTTTAAAGTACTTTAACATTTCACCTTGTTCCATATTGGCACTATGGTTTCCGTGTTGAACTTTCGCTTGACATCTTAATGCTTTCTGGGAACTATTTTAATTAAGCTACTTGGATGAACTCATTTTAGAAAACAAAGGATTTATAACCGAAAAGCCGAGGGCTAGAAAGTATAGTGTTTTGTAAAAGTGCACAGTTAGCAACTCTATAGTACTTACATAGCTGCTAAATGACCGAGGCCATGTTGGTCATTTCCTGCAACTCCTGACCCATTAGCCTGCATCTTTTAACACTTTTTCCAGTGTTAGAAGAGAAACTCCAAATCTCAGAGTGAAATTTACCACTGGCTAAAAACACAGAAATAGACGTAGATATCTCACAAGACATTAGCCTTTTGACAGTCGAGCAGTTGGCTGCATAGTAAGTAGGTTGAGCCCCTACTTCAATGAAGTATGTATAACGTGCAGGCAGTGGTGCGAATTCGGCCTTTCTGGGTTTTCCTCGGATCGTGTAGCATAGCTTTTTAATGCATTTTCTGTACTTGATACAAATTCTATTCAGTTTGTGTAAACTCAACTGTTTATCCTTTTCAGGTCGATTAACTGATTACTCTTTAGTTGGATGGTAACATTCACTGCTGCTCTACAACATAGCTTAAACACATTGCCAAAGCCAATAGCTCTGGCTAAACACTTAGAAAAGTCAAAAAAGCGAGACCTATTGGCTATGCCAATGCTTGTTTAAGAATGATCCTTTTTCGGATAAGGCGGCCATAGTTCCTGCCCAGGCCTGGGAGAATCATTTTACATTTCTCTATGACTTGGAGATATCTGAGACTCCACCT
Source organism: Calotriton arnoldi (assembly GCA_963921515.1). Classification (NCBI taxonomy): domain Eukaryota; kingdom Metazoa; phylum Chordata; class Amphibia; order Caudata; family Salamandridae; genus Calotriton; species Calotriton arnoldi. The sequence continues at coordinate 388,149 of CAWUFW010001186.1, forward strand.
ACCTCTATCACCCTGGCTGATATTTTTACGGTCGAGTGGAAGGAGGTGAGAAATGCCATCATTTCACTCCCTCCAGGCAAGGCTTCCAGGGCCAATGGGGTCCCAGGTGACCTTTTGAAATCTTTCTCGGATGTGTGGGCTCCAGTTATAATCTGCCATATCAACTCGGCCATCAGAAGCCCCCTGCCAGAGGTTTGGAAGCGTTCTGTTATTGTTCCCATATTTAAGAAGAGAGACAGAGCCGATCCGGTCTGTTACAGGCCAATTTTCCTAATTGACATGAAGGTCAAGATTATTGGGAGGGTAATTTTGGAGAGACTTACCACATGGAAAAATGAGAGGGCCATTCTTTCTGATGTACAATATGTGTTCAGGTCTGGTAGGGGCACAGTTGAACAGAATCTTAATTTACATCTTTTGATTTCTAAATATATCCATGTGAAGGGGGGAGCCATTCACATGGCCTTCATGGGCTTCTGCTCGACCTTTGATAAAGTCAATTTGGAGAAGCTCTGAGCCAAACTGAAGTCCATGGGGGTGGATCAGGCCCTAGTGGAATTTATGAGAGCCCTCCATGCTGAACTCACAGGAGTAGTTAGATATGGTTCAAATGGCGAGTGTACCAGCCCATTTGCACTAAAAAGGGGAGTCTGGCAGGGATGCAGCCTTGCCCTTTTTTTATTTGTTATGTAGGTTAATAGGTTCGAGGGTGTATTAAATAATATAGGGGCAGATATTCCCAGGGTCTGCGGAAGACCAATTCCGGTTCTTTTTTACTCCGCCTCTGCCGTTTTAATGGCCCGGACTGCTAGGAGTTTGCAGCAGCTTTTAGATTCTTTTATTATTTATATGAATAACCTGGACCTTTCTATCAATTTCAAAAAAATGTTTTTTATGGTAGCAGGTCCAAAAAAATACCAAAACTCGCAGTCACTTTGCACAGGACCAGGCCTTATCTGGGGTGGAAGACTTCTCCTACTTGGGGCTTTTTCTGAACTCGTCCCTTAACACCTTTTAGAAAAGAAAAATAGGAGAACTTTGCGAACAGCAGTTTTTGGAGCGCATGACTTTTCTAGACGTATTGGTCATAAACCACCTGATCTTGTGTTAAAAATATATAAAGCCAAATGTATTCCAATGGCTACTTTTGGTTGCAAAATTTGGGGGTACGCCAAAATTTATCAAATTCTAGTGGTTAAAACACCTTTTTGAGTAATCTTTTGGCTGTAGGTCAAGGCACCCCCACTGAGATCATCCATGAGGAACTGGGAATGGCTTTTATTTCTGATCTCATTCGTGTACGCCCACTTCTCTTGTGGTGTTCCGTCTGGTCAAAGAAGGATTTACATTTAAATAGACAAATCCTACAATACAGTCTGTTGTTAGACAAAGCTGACCATATACCACGGATCTCGTATATAAAGAAAAGTTTCATGGAATTGGGCCGTCCAGACCTCTTTCATGACCCTATGGGTTTAACAAAAAAGGATTTTATCTGGGTTAAACAGGCCTTCGTTCAGAGTATGGTTGCAGAAAGGGAGAATTCCGCTTTAACGAAACAGTCGTTCTGTGGTTATGTCATGGTTAAATCAGTCGCGGGCATGGAGCCTTACCATCTATTGCATATGTCTAATTATCATCGGCATCTCTTAACATCTCTGAGACTGAATATTTTTCATCAATTGTTATTGCCAAAGGGGGTCTGGTTCTCCTAATCTACCCTGCCTCCATGTACCTGTGGCAATATTTCCATCTGTACATCCATGCATGCAAATAGTACTTTTATGCCCAAAATTCTCTGCCTCTGACATAAATATTTAAGGCCTATAGTGTCTGCATTTGGTTTTAACCAGATAAGACCCACCTATCTATTCTACAGCTCTTGGCCACACCCAAACTGTGTTTTTTTTTGTCTCTCTTTTTTTATCTGGGGTTTTAAGCATTACTCAATAGTTATCTATTTGTCTGGCTTAGGAATGATTTGTAAATTGTTTTACCATTATTAATGTAATAGTTTTTTTGTGACTACGTTTTAACTTACTTTACGGGTTGATGTGTCTGATTATTTATTCAACCGTGCTTGTTTATGAAGAAAACATTTTATTCTGTACTTGTATGATTTTCTTTGAAAACCGAATGCAAGTTTATTGATTGATTAATTGCAGTGACATGGTGCATACAAAACATGGTCCCAGTACTGCACTGACTGTACCTGGTTCCTACGGGAAAGACCTTGATGGAACAGTCAGCAGGACACTTAGATAAAGTGGCTGTAAGGTTTCTGAGGAAGCATGAGAACAATGCAGGCTGCGAGTGTGGTGATGAGCCTGCTTCCACTTTTCCAAGGGAGCAAGAACTAGACAGGTAGCTGCTTTGTCACTGTACCAGACATTTCATCCCAGTGCTAAATTTGTACTGAGGATTGTGGGTGGTCGGCACAGGCACCCATTTCTCTAATTTCTAGGGACTTGGACTTAATTTTCTTGAAGAAACTTTGACCCAGACCAAAAGAGACAAAGGCAGAAAAGGAGAAAGAAGGAGGACAAGAACAATAGGAAAACAATGACAGAGGGTAAGCAGGGATAACAAAAACACCCCATGAAAGTAAGAAAAAGATTCAGGAAGTGTAGAGTTGTGAAAGAGAGATACACGTGGTGGAATCAGAACTAGGTAGATTTGCTATTCGGCAACCGTACCATTCGGTAGTACCATAGGCAGGCTCCCTAGAAACTTGTTGACAATTTCACTTATTTTTTTATGTCGCATATCAAGCTTGTTTGGACCCCCAAGCCACTGACATTGAGTGGAGGTGCCACATTCTGGGTCCAGACCCTCACTCTGTACTGTTCTGCTTCTTTGTGTGTGGCTGGTACAGTTTAAACCATGGAGGAAAAGATGAGCCCATCTTCTCACATGACATGCAGAAGGCCTATGCTGATACAGACCCTCTTTTCAGTATCTGACCGCAGAACCCTCGTGGCCTCCTACCAGTGCTAGAAACCGAAAAGGTGTACTCTGAGAGCTCACATTGGCTAAGGCAGAGGTTCGGATTATATTGAGTAGAAATAATGTTTGTGGAAGTCAGCACCAATTTGTTTGTAGGCCATGGTTCAACTTTTGAATTGAGACATAAATTCAAATAAAACTCCTGTATTTCAATGATATATTAATTGAATCTTGGAGCCATGTAAACAAACATACTTCAGTAATACCTCTGAGTGATATATAGATGCGATATAAAGCAATTAAAAGTCGAAAACAAGTTAGATAAAACGATAAAAATAGGTATAAATGGTACAAAATGCATATTTTGAATATTTAAAAAGAATCATAAAATAATAACCAAAACCAGAGTTACTCTAGGATTCAAGTTCAGTTTAGTAAGCTGGAAGAACCATGCTTTCTCACTCACTTTCGCACAGCCATCTTTATATGAGTCGAATCTCTTAGTATAGAACATCAACAAATGCTGTCTATGGTTGAAGGCTGTTGGAAGTGGAGGTCCCTGTCGCTTACCGCTGCCACCATATGCTGTAGGCGTGCGCCCTCGACCCCTCGCTTCAACGTTAGGGTAAGTAAGGACACCGTCTGAGATAGCCCTGCTCACCCCCTTAGTAGCTTGGCACGAGCAGCCAGGCTTATCTCCAAGGCACGAGTGTTCAGTATGTGCAACCACGCTCACAATAACCCCATGATGTCATCACAAATAGACTCCACACGAGTATTGATAAAAAGAGTATAATCTTTATATAAGAAATTATACGATACGATACAAAATCAACATATAAGAACGGGTAGTATTCTTTCCGGTGGGTTGGTAGGTTCTAATCCCAACCACCGCGTCTAACCAACAGTTAAGCTCTTCTCTAACCATTTCCCCAATAGGTTAGACCAGTCGTATTGCTAGAAACACACACGTTGCATAAGGAAACAATACTGCAATGCGTAACGATATTCTCTTATACTGTGCAACAGAGAAATAATGATCACAGGCACAAATATGGTGACAATCACATAGAGATGCTGCAACATGCACCTCCAGACAACAAAAGGCATCAGCTTTCACGCGCACAAATATGGTGACAATCACATAGAGATGCTGCAACATGCACCTCCAGACAACAAAAGGCATCAGATTTCACGCAAAACATACAGATCAGGTCAGCCTTGGAGTGGAACAGCCACAACCATCACACGCCACAGTCATGTACTTTGCAATTGAAGGAATAATGCAATGCGTATCACCAGCAGCATGCCCTGTACCAGGAAGAAACAAAGCAATGCGTCACGCTACAATCCTGTGCGGTGCAATAAAGAAATAATACACTGCGCCACGTTATACTCCGATACGGTGCTCTGACGAAATCATACAATGCGCTACGTTACAATCAAATAATATGCATGGGAGAAATAACGCAGTGCATAGCTTACCAAGCATAAAGTTCGTTAGGCACAAATGAGGTCAGGCGTCATACGACAGTTCGATAGAACGTTAGCAGCAATAATGCAATTGTGTAATACGACAGCTCTACGTGCTCCAGTAACAGTGCCCCCGATATGGATCAAATGATGACACACAAAGTACTGCTTCCCCCTCCGGCCCCAGTACTGCCCCGTCCTGGGTCAGCACGTGCCGGGATCCGAGCCGAAGCAACGGCTCGCGCAGCTGACTGAGCGGGAGGCTGAGAGAGTGTCCCTCCGGGCCCGCACCCCACCCCAGGTGTTGATCCACGTTACCTGGGGGGGCGCGATCCTACTCTCCACCCCGACGTCAGCGACTTGGGCCTTGATCCAGAACTCCGTCACGGGTTTGGGGGAATCAGGCCGGCGGCTCTGCTCTTCGGTGGCTGCCGGTCCAGGCCGCTACTGTTGGACTCCGAGGGCCCCGATGACTTGGCCTTCACTCCGGCGGACTCGGTCCACACCGAGACCCGCCCTCAGCACTGTGGAGACTTTACTTCAGTTTGGTGCACAACCTAACCCGGCACTCCTCACCAGCACCTCAGGTTGCACTTCGACACGCACACCGCGCGTTCGAGCCTTGCTTCTTCTCTGGTGCTCACGACGATCCGGCGCTCTTCACCAACGCTCCGCTTGCACCTCAACACGCACCCTGCGCGTTCGAGCCTTGCCTCTTCTCCCGGTGCACACGATGTCCAGGCGCTCTTCCTCATGCCCTGGCTGCACTACGACACGCACTCCTGCGCGTCCGAGTCTCACCTCTTCTCCCGGTGCACACGATGTCCAGGCGCTCTTCCTCACACCCTGGCTGCACCACGACACGCACTCCTACGTGTCGGAGACTCACTTCTTCTTTTGGTGCCTACGAGGCCCAGGCGTTCCTTACCAACACCCGGGCTGCACCACGACACGCACCCAGCGCGTCCGAGACTCACTTCTTCCGCTGGTGCCCATGATGTCCAGGCGCTCCTCACCAACGCCCTGACTGCACCACGACACGCACACTGCGCGTCCGAGTCTTGCTGCTTCCTTTGGTGCACACGAGGCCCAGGCGCTCTTCACTAGCACCCGGGCTGCACCACGACACCCACACTTGCGCATCCGAGCCTCGCCTCGTCTCCCTGTGCACTCCACGACCAGACGCTCCTCACCAACGCCTTGGCCTGCACCACAACACGCACTCTGCGCGTCTTAGACTTAGCTTACTCCTGTGTGCCCACGATCACACGGCACAACTTCTGAGGGTCTCAAGCGGCACAAAGCACGCGCACACCGCGTTGCATGGGACTTCTCCGGAAACTTTTATGATCCTGTATTTCCAAACAGGGAGCCAGCTCACCTTGGGCCCTTGGGGTTACAAGACACAGCACAAAGCACAGTCTTCTTCAAGCAGGGGGACCCAGCGCCTCCAAGCACAGTCCCAACAGCCTCTTCCTTAGTTAAAAGAGCAAACTGCAGACCAGCCCCAGATCACGAAGCAAGGATTGGTCTATCCACCACAGTCTCTTCAGTTGTTCTTTCTTTAGCAGAGGTTCCTCTTGACCACAGAATGGGTCCAAGCCTTTTCAGTCTCAATCCATATCTGTTTCATTCCAACGTTCAGGGGTTTCAGCTCTCATAGTTATACCCCTTACTGTCTTTGAAGTTTGTATGTGCTCAGGGGTCCCTGACCCCTCCCTAAATCAGTTCTGGGTGTCTCCCTCCCAGTGTCACCTATCTCCCTTTGATACTGGGGGTCTGGATCCTTAATCACTCAGCAGGAGACGGGTCAATTGGTTTATAGCACCAGCCCAGGCCTTGTCACCTCCCGGGCTTATCCTCCCCCTACTCTCCAGATGCAGGGCAGCCTGGTGCCATCTCAACCCCTCCCTGGGTCAAGACCTCTCCCAGCTCCTCTCACCTTTCAATTCCAGACAGACAATCCACATTTCAGAAACACACAGAAATGCTCAGAGTACAAAACTCAGCCACTTCTAAAAGAGTGGTTTATAAACACACAGTGACAAAACCACCCTTACAGAAAGATGCATTATGACACTGTGAGTTCATACATACCAAACTTCACCTCTCCATTATAAACTGCCAGGCAACTAGGCTAACAAATACAACACCTAGCCTCCCCCATTCTGTCCGATGGGCAGAATGGCCTTTCAGCAGTGAAAAACGAAATGGAGAGTTTTTCACTGCCAGAACACAACACACACCTCAGTTTATGTTCTGCCTTTTACCTACACTGCACCCTGCCCAGGGGTTACCTGAGACCTACCACAGGGGTGCCCCATGTGTATGTAAAAGGGAGAGTCAGGCCTGACAAGTGGTCGCACTTGTAAGGACAACATGCTAACTTAGCATTCTGCGCACAGGCCCTACACTGAAGGTCTGAGTTCCCTTCTCTGCGTGCCCTTGCATTACTAGCCCTTGCACACACAGTGCACATCACTAGGGACTTTTACTAGTAAGGCAAACATACCAATAATGGCCAACCAATCACCATACATTTAACACAGGGAACTCCTGTACTTTGACACTGATCAGCAGTGGCAAAGTACCCAAAGCATCTAAATTGGCATCTCTAGGTCAGGAAAACGGTCTAGGGGGAAAGCAAAAAGTTTAGGGAACTTTAACCAAAAAGGCCAAGTCCTACAAAGGGGCTCCAAATGGCAAAGAAGCTCTGACAAGATGGGTTGTAACATCTAAAGGCAACTGACAACAATGTTCAAGACTGGATGTAGGTGGCTCAAAGTCTTCAGCTCCAGGTGGTGCTGTCTGAAGGTTCCTGACCACATGCAAGTACCTCTTGTGGCTACAAGCCGATGCTGATTAAGCAAGCTTTAACTGGGCTGTAGTGCTGATTTGACAGGGACAATCTTTGTGGCTTGAAGTTTGTAAATGTAGGGGTAAGTTAAAAAACAAAATCAATGTACCTATTTCAGGTTTCTTCAGGGCTCGTTAAAACTAACCATGATCCCTTTGTCTAGTAGTTCCCTCTCGGCACAATCTATTATCAGCTTCTACAGCACTGTGGCTCCTCATAGCAAGTTCATCCAACAGAAATCTTCTTTTTGGAAAAGAGATCCCAATATCCATGTTCCCTAAGTCAAGAAACTGACTGTCCGAGTTGTGAAGAAGAGTGCTGGAGGCAAACTTTCAGGCATTAGTAAATTCTCCCACAGACAGTGAGATGGGAATAACCGTACACTGCTTGCAGATAGGTGTTCATTTCTTCTTCCGCTCCTTGCAGTATCTCTCCATGCAGTGGCTCAAATGTAGGTTTTAAGGGCTAATCTTGTTAACCATTGGTAGTGATCCCTAAAGCAATGCTAGTAAAACTTCCATGCTGACATTCCTGTATTTCTGATAATATGATACAATTCCTTTCTTGGAAATCTGTTATGTGATAATAATTGTGTCCCTGAATTCATGTGCTTAACAAGCATTGGCATAGCCAATAGGTCTCGCCTTTGGGACCTTATAAGTATTTAGTTATGCAGCACAATATCCTTACTGCAACAACATTAACTGTTGCATGGCTAAACACTTATAAGGTCCCAAAGGCGAGACCTATTGGCTATGCCAATGCTTGTTTGTTTTAGCCATCTCCCAGCTTTATAACGCTCAGAATATATGAAAAGAGATGAAAACATGCATGGGCTTGTTGAAATTGACGTTGTACGAAATTTTTTAGTCTGTCCTCCTCAACTTCAGTTAAGTTCTCTTCAAAACTCTGAAAGTAAAGGCTGCAAATGTTAAATTATGAAAAAAAGGATTCTCCAAAAGTAGGTTGTGTGTCCCAAAAAAAAAAATCGCAGCAAAAACTCGCTTTTAGTGCAAGTATTCCCGTACATAGGTTTTGTAATAAAATTCTTAAGCAATCAAAGTTTTGGCAAGTTTAGGAAACCATTCCATCTTCATGAAGCTTGCAGACCAACAGAGTGATTTAAAGTTCACCCCGTCCTGCCTTTAAAGCACCAGCCGATGTTTCTTTCTTAATACTTATGTTTTAGTGAGTACGATTTCTGAAGAAGAGCCTGATTTCTTCCTTAAAATGTGTTCACATACATCTATACTGGTGTGTATTATTTGTTTTGCCTGCAGGGTAGCTCAGTGAGATGAACACCTTGCTGCTGAAACAGGCAGTGGCCGCGAGTCAGGAGTTCAAGTTCCAACAACGTGAAATCATTCATCAGTCCTTTCGAGGTCAGCAAAGGGAGTATCATTAAAATAGATAAAAGTAACATTTGCTGTTTACAGCTCATACAATTGCAGAAATGCGGTATACGGTGTTAACATAAAATATATTGTTTTTTTATTTAACTCTAAAGTGAACCTCGCTGGTGAAAGGGCTGCAGATATTTTAAAGACCACGAGCGATGCCTATTATCTATTGCAGGCCAATTTACAAAACAGGCTCTTTTCAACCGGTGTCAAATTGTTGTGTGAATACACAAGGTTGGACAAGGGAGTCTGATCAATGGTGCCCAGAAAACACGCAGAAGTTCCACAGACGAGAGAGATTTCCAGGATTACCTCCGAGGAGTACACAAGTTCCATTCAGCTTCTTTAAATGGAATTTATCTTATGTGGCTATCCGGAAGGTCTGGCATGGATTCTCCCTCTTGGATGCTCGTAGGTCCCCTCTGGCTTAAAAAGACAACAAGCATTGGCCGCGCGGCCGTGCGAGACGTGCTCTGTGGTGGGGGAGGGGGGAGGAGCGGGAGAGCAAGTGACGCGCGGCCGTGAAAGTGACACGGCCGCGGGGCCCCGAGAAGCGCTCTGTGGTGGGGGAGGGGGAGGAGCAAGTGAGAGGAAAGACATATGGCGCCTGGAGCATGCGAGGAATGCGCGTTACTGTGCACGTACCCGCATGCTCTAGGCAAGCCCAAAAAAAAGTGGTCGCATTTCTAAAAGCCCACTTAAAAAATGTCTCGCCCAGACCAGCGCAAGCGCTGGCTTCAGGGCGAGACCTAAAAATCAATATGTTAGGACACATTCACAGCTTTGTAGAGTTCTCCTTTTCTTCCTTACTTCACCACTGTCTCTCCCAGGTCAACCGATTGAACATCCAAGGAAAACCACTCCCCCAAACAAACACCTTAACTAACAGTCCCAGAGTGAAGGGCTTTTTTATTTTTATTTATTTATTTTGTTTTATAGAGCGCGAACTTGACCCGTTAGGGTATCAGAGCGCTTTACATGGATCAAAGAGTGTACAATGGGCATGGAAACACAAAATACAAAGGATAAAGAGGGGGCGGGGGTGCAGGGTACATAGGGGATAGAGGACATGTATGTAAAGATTACATTTATGATTACTCAAGATAAGGCCCCAGGATTCTTGGTGAGGTAGCTCGATATTCAGATGGGTGGCGCTGGTCGGTAGTTGGTCAGGGTCTCTGTGTTGGTAGGAGGCAACATTTAGGAGAGGAATTTACCCATAAGGAAAGTTTTGGCCTCCTTTTTGAAACGTGCAAGAGAAGGGATTCTTCTGATGGCGGGCGGGAGAGAGTTCCATATTCTTGGAGCAGCCCCAGAGAAAGCCCGATTGGAAGTTTTTTTTTCCGGAAACGTGCAGGTTGGAGTAAGAGGTCTTTGGCGGACCGGGAGTTTCTGATTCTGCCGGATACCACAAGTTTCTGTGCAAGATAAGCCGGGGAGTTTGAGTATAAAGCCTTATGTGTGATGCAGGCCAGTTTAAGTTGTATTCTAGCCTCCAGGGGAAGCCAGTTCAAAGCTTTCAAGTGTGGAGAGATATGGTCGAATTTTCTTGAACTTGTAAGAAGTCTGGCAGCAGCGTTGAGGCAAGCTTTTAAAGGTGCCAGGGAGATCTTGGGTAGACCCGAGAGGGTGGAGCAGCCATACTCCAGTCTGGAGATTACTAGCGCTTGGACTGCACTTTTTAGGTCGGCAGCATCGAGGAAGGGTTTCAGTTTCCTGAGGTAGCTCAAGTGGAATCTGGCTGATTTGGGCATCGATTTGATGTGGTCCTGCATGTTCAATTTGCTGTCCAGGGTTATTCCCAGCGATTTTGCTGAGTCCACGATGGTCGGTGGGCAATCTAAGGCTGTGATAGCCTTGATCCATATCTGCATCTCAGGATTGGTTTTTGGAGGGGAGATTAGGAGAAATTCTGTTTTCTTTGCGTTGAGTTTGAGTTGATTGGAGGTGAGCCAGTGGACGGTTGATTTCAGGGCCTCATTCAGGGAGAGAATCTCCTCGAGAGATGAGGTTTTGATGTAGAGCTGGGTGTCGTCAGCATACATATGGTAGGAGATATTCGCTGAGCGAAGTACTTCGGCAAGTGGTTCAAGGTAAAGGTTGAAGAGGGTAGGGGACAGGGTTGATCCTTGAGGGACTCCGATCGTGACTGGAGAGGGAGCAGATAGGTTGCCGTTGATTAGGAATCGATGTGATCGGTTTTGGAGGAAGGATCTAAACCAGTCTAGAACAGAGCCATCCAAACCCATCCTGAGTTTGAGGCGTTCGAGAAGTTTTTCGTGGTTGACCGTGTCGAAGGCCGAGGATAGATCTAGGAGGATTAGAAGGCAAGTTTTCCCTTGGTCAAGGGCTTGGAGGGCATCGTCAACGATGTGGAGCATGGTCGTTTCAGTACTGTGCCCAGGTCTGAATCCAGATTGGAAGTCATCGAGAAGGTGGAAGTTGTTGATGTGTTGGCTTAGCTGCTGTTGCACACACTTCTCCAACACTTTTGCTAAGAGGGGGATGTTGGAAATCGGTCTGAAGTTGTCTGGGGAGGCTGGATCCAGCGATAGCTTTTTCAAAATGGGGAGGACTTGGCCGGCTTTCAGAGAGTCAGGAATGGATCCCTGCCGGAGAGAGGCGTTGATTATTGCAGTCCAGCTGGGAATAATGGACTGAGCGACGGCCGCCAGGCAGTTGGAGGGGAGCGGGTCGTTGTAATGGTTATTCGGGTTTATAGACAATAGGATTTTGGAGACGGAGTCTTCGTCATAGAGTTTGAAGTCGGTCCAGAGTGCTTGATTTTTAGGTGAGATCTGTGGGGGCATCGCAGGAGGAGGAAGCAGGTCAGGGAGGGATAGAGAGAATGTGGCAGCACTAAGTTCATTTCCTAAGGTTGCGACTTTGTCGGCGAAATAGGAGGAGAACTCCTCCGATGAAATTAAGGACTTGGGGGTTTCTTTCGAAGTTTTGGCCAGTTTATTGGATTGGTGTTTGACCAGTTCGAAGAGCTTGCGGGGTCTATTCTTGGCGTTATCAAGTTCATATCTGAAAAATTCTTTTTCGAGTTGAGGATGTTCCTATTGTAGGCATTTCTGGCCTGACGGAGAAGTTTCAGATGTGCGGCAGAGGGGTGCTGTCTCCAGATTCTTTCGGATTGCCGGAGGGATCTCCTCTCGATATTGAGGGATCCAGTGAACCAGGGGTTCCTGTCTTTGATTTGGGTTCTTTTTAGCTTTAGTGGGGCTAGGTCATCCATAATGTTCGAAATAGTTGCCGAGTAGTGATTATTGAGGTCACTGACCGTTGTGATATGCGAGGGGGGGGGGAGGTCAGATTTGCAGCGAGCCTCCAGTTCATTATGGTCCAGGTTCTTAGTGTCTCTAACCCAGCGTTTAGGCAACACTGGTTGCGATGCCCTTGTCTTGTGGGTGCCCGGTAGTAGGAATGTGATGGCGTGGTGGTCAGACCAGTCACAAGGGTCTATAGAGATAAGCTTGACTGTTGGTTCCTTAGAGATGATCCAGTCAAGGGTGGCCCCTTTGAGTGTGTTGGGAGTGAGCAGGCTTGGATCAGGGCTTGATCGGTCAGGAGGTCTTTGATGGCGTTGACATGGGGGTCCTTGGGGTCATTCCAGTGCAGGTTGAAATCACCCAGGAAAATATCTTTATCGATGGAGGAGATCTTAGTTGTGATGAGTTCCAAGAGTTGGTCCGTGAAGGAGTCGTTCCTGCCTGGGGGGTGATAGATGATGTGTAGGTTGCACAGTAGGGTGGAGTTGCTGCAAATGGAAAGTGCGAGGTATTCGCAAAACTCGGAGGAATCCGCCAGGAGTTCCGTGACACTGAGGTTAGAACGATAGATGCAGGCGATGCCTCCTCCTTTCCTGGTAGATTGCCTGTCCAGCCTGGCAATGTTGTAGTTGGGGGGGACTAAGAGGTCTAGGCATGGAGATGAAGAGTCGTTAAGCCATGACTCTGTTAGGATTGCTAAGTCGAAATTTTTGTTCAGGATGAGTTCAGCAATATCGGCGGCGTGTTTAAACGCTGATCGGCAATTGATTAAGAGGCCAGACAGATAGGAATCGGGGGGAGTGTTGGGAGTGGGGGTGGATAGGTGTAGAGGCGCTAGGTTGCTTTTGACCACACTTCTGTTGCGGAGGGTAGCCGATCTGTTAGGGTTGATAGTGACCGTGCAGATGGCATGTTCGGCACTCGCGTCTAGAGGGCAAAGTCTAGACGCGGACATTTGTCTAAATGCGGACAGACGCAGTCTCAGACTAGCTGAACGCAAGTGGAGATCCTCTCCCTCCTCAGATCTTTTAAAAACTCTAAGATCCCAAAGAAGTAGATACAACAAACTCATTAGAACGGTGAAAGCCAACTTCTTCAAACACCAACTTGACATAGCCAAAAATCGCCCGAAACGACTTTTTGAACTCATTAAATCACAATCCAACAACACCGCTACCCACTCTCAGCACCCCGCTCGCCCGCAACCAAACTGCGATGCAGTGGCTGAATTCTTCCTCGAAAAGACGAACAAAATTGAATCAGACCTAAGGTCTGCTGCTCTCACTCTCTCGCCCTCTCCTGACTCCTCTGTCTCCACACCACCCCTGCCCTCGCCTCAGGGTCTCTCACTCAAAAACAATGCCACATGGAGTCACTTCACTCCCCTCAATGACTCTACGATCCTCAACATTCTCTCTACCCTCAAACCCTCAAATCACTTCAATGACCCTCTCCCCCTAACTTCTTTAAAGAAATGATAGGTTCACTAGCACCCCTCTGGTCCAAAATCATCAACGCCTCACTTCTTCAAGGTGAGATCCCTGACTGCCTGAAGGCGGGCCTAGTGCTCCCTATCCTCAAAAACCCTCGGCTGATCCTGCTGACCTGAACAACTACCGCCCAATCACAAACATACCGACCCTGGCGAAACTTCTGGAGAAATGTGTTCATGAACAACTTCGCAAACACATTGAGCAATTCCAGCTTCTCGACCTATTTCAATCGGGTTTCCGCAGTGGCCACAGCACCGAAACGGCCATCACTCACATTGTGGACGACGCTCTTACTTTACTTGACCAAAACGAAACCTGCCTTTTAATTCTGCTCGATCTCTCATCGGCATTTGACACTGTCAAACATGACAATCTACTCTTCCTCCTGGAACGCAGAATGGGGCTATCAGGCACAGTCCTTAAATGGTTTGACTCTTTCCTCAACAACAGAACACAAAGAATCAAATCCAACCAGTCTCTCTCCAACCCGAGTCCATGCACACTTGGTGTCCCCCAAGGATCCTCACTCTCCCCCACTCTTTTCAACCTTTTCCTTGAACCACTCTCTGTAATTCTTAAAGCCTCCAACATCCAATATCACATGTATGCGGACGGCACCCAACTCTACATGAAAATCTCTTCCCCCGAGGACATCAAATCTCTCAACGGAACCCTTCTCAAAACCCTTAATTGGCTAACCACCAACCATCTCAAATTAAACGCCCTCAAGACGGAATTCCTCCTCATTGCACCCGCTAGGCAAACCCCCACTGCGCTGCAATTTCTCTGTAACCTGTCCGCCCTCAACTGCACACCTCATATCGTTGACTCCACTAAATCACTGGGAGTTGTGCTAGACAAAAACCTAAACATGCAAGCTCACATCAGATCATCGACCAAAGGAGCGAACTTTCAACTCTGCATCCTAAGAAAACTCAAACCCTACCTTCCCCAAGATGACTTTAAATCGGCGGTGCAAAAATTATCAAAAACCAAACACCTGAAGCTTAAAATACCTCTTCTAACCTCTGTACTACTAATTTCTCAGGGTGTGCTAGAATAGATCCAATTACGATTGGAAACCACTGTATTTCAATGACCCATTGTAGTCATTCATGTACTTATTGAAAAAGCTCACAATTGGCACAACAGCATTCCTGTGCTATTGTAGGACTTGGGTATAGGGTTTAGTGCAAGAAACCCACTGTCACAATTAACTTGTAAGAAAGTTGTAAGAAACTGACATAGTTGTTGTAGCTTATTTTAACAAAACATATAGTGGCAGCACCTGAATCCATAATCATTCATCCAATTTGAGTAACTATTTAAATCCCAGGAACTCAAGGGTCAACATTCAACAATATGTCTTCTTGTGGAAGATAAAGGATGGGTAGCACTCCTTCTAAATCCTGGCACCCTCATAGCCTCCTTTCCCTTCCCATCTCTGTGTTCTGGCTGGGTGAGAAACAGGCCTCCTATGCATTGGACCAATCTTCAGTAGATGACTTGTTGTGGACAGGTCATAGTCTTGCCCCTTATACAACATTTCCGACGCTTTCCTTTCCTTCCAATCACGATTTCACCTAATAAAACCTATCCCACAGGGTTAATCAGAACTAACCAGTAATAATAGCCATCTGGCTCAAAGCAGGATTTGCAGTCTCCGCGGCTCAGCCTGGTGAAATGCACAAACTCAAAAGGACATTGTTAAGAACTGTCTGACCATGCAGGCTTTGCGGTCTCCATAACGCAGTTTAGCACGGTATATTTTTGTGGGTTAGGCTGGTCGAATAAACCTAGGCCTTTGGACTACCCAACCCGGAGCACCTGCAATACATTGTTACGAACATGTCTGTAGTTCATTTATGCCATGTGTATGGCTCCATGCAGCTTTCTGAGACCTTCAACCCATTCTGGTTCTGGAATTCTTGTTGAATGCAGTCAGTGTTGTTTGGGCACTCTATTTTCAATTGTGCTTGACACTGTGTACTGATGAATAATATATAGCAGTGGCCGTCTGGGTAAAAGTGACTTGGGTATTGCCTACTGACTGTTCATATTGAATATTGTTTGCCTCGATCCTATCATGGATTTGTGTAGTCTTCATCAAATCTCTCTATGAAGAAGCTCACCCCAACTCACCATTGTCAATGCCTCGCTCACTCAAGGTATCTTCTCAGAAGCTCTCGAGACAGGCCAGATCTACCCGCTCATGAAGAAACCCACACTAGACTATGATAACCTTCCATATCACTTTCCCATCACTCACCTACTGTTCATCGGCAAGATCATTGACAAAGCAGTCTATGCTCAACCCTAAGATCACACCAAATGTATCCATCTCCGGCATGACTACCAATCTAATGTCGGATCACACTGCAGCATGGACACAGCTACCTTACAAATGGCAGATGATGCCCTCTTGACCACAGGTAAAGATACCCCATGTTTCCTCATAATGCTTGACCTCTCAGTCGCCATCGGTGCTGTCGACCGTTCTACCATCATCCAATAAAGTGTTGAATGGGGTCCGCTGGTAATATCCTTCACTGGTTCTCCTTGTACTTATTCATACCAGTTTATTCAGATGTGCACCTCTGGGTGCTAGAAGATCTCTATCACCTGTGAAGTCCTCCAGGGTTCAATCTTAGCCCAGTCATCTTCACATTCTACATGAAGGCCACTGGGACTCTATTCACCAATACAGCATCAAAATTCTCCAGTATGCCAACAATTCACTACTTTCCTTGAAAGTCTCTTCCACTCTAGACATCCAATGGCTCAAACACTGTCTGCACCTTATCCATATCTGAATGTCCAGTACTTACATGAAGCTCAGCCCCACCAACACTAAATTTCACTTATTTGTCAGGAACAACAAGCAACAACTAGGCAAAACCTGTCTGAATGGCATGGACCTGGGCAGATTCAAACCCCAACTTTCACCCTACGCCATGTTACTTGGATTCACTCTGGATACTAACATCACTCCCTAGAAACACATTGCCAAGTAAGCAAATAATGGCCTTAGCTCTCTCTACTCACGAAAGGGAAACCATTCCGCTCAGAAAGCAACTCCAGAAGTGCTGTTCAAGCCCCTGTACTCTCGCATCTGAATGGTAGCTATGCCCTACTCCATGGCCTCTGAGACTCCACACTGGCCCCCTTTACTACGCCCTGCAGTGTAATCCAGGACATAAAGAAATTTGACTACTTGACCCCTACACTTATAGAAGCCCACTGGCTCCACTTGCTTTCTCACACCATCTTCAAAACCAGCTACATCATACACAAACCTCTCACAACCAGCATATCTGGCAGATAAGTTCACCATCTCTGTTGACTCTCAGCACAACCAGAGCCAGAACCACATCAAATTGGAGGTAAAAGCCATGCAAGAAAGAAAAAAAAATGAACATGCCTTCTACTGCGCACCCATGATCTAGAACAGCATCCCTGTATCCATAAGGACTGCCCCAAGCCTGCTCCCTGTTAGGAAAGAACTGAAGATGCACAAGAACACTCCATCACAATGCAGTAACAGTCTACTCCTGCCCTCTTAACCCAGCTACTTGCCCAATCAATTGTTGAGGTGTCTTTGCCTTTGATAATGTACAGTGCACCACTGCCTTTTTAAAAAAAAAAAAACATATTTTATTGATTTTGTATGGTACCATCTGGGCAGCAGCCCTGCATATACACATTGAAACATCGGATCATTCAAGAGTACCAGATTTGTGTACAAAATTAGCACCAATAACAAACATAACAATACAAACTTTGCGCGGACAATCCCATTACCCGTAAAATTTAGTAAATATGTGGAGTTTTTGCGTCGCCTGAAATATGATATTGAATGAGGCGTGGTGTGGCCCAGGACGCGCGTGGAGACACATACATCAGGGGGTCTGCGAGGGAAAGGGGGGGAGAAGATCTATACCCGGGTATGTTGCCCATCCTGTGTTTCAAGGGACAACCTTTCACCTGGAAGACCGCAATCTCTGCTCCCATGCCTCTATCTAGCTCCGTTCACCATTTCCCTATCGTCGGGGGCGGGGGGAAGTTTCCTTCCACAGTAGAGCAATATCACCTCTAGTAAGGGCCAGGAATAGTAGGTGTTGTTTATACCGATTTCCCCCTATCCCATCAGTACTATGTAATAAAAATAGCTTGGGGTCGAATGGGAGGTTCCAGGATAACACCTCACCCAGGCAGGCCGAGATCCTACGCCAGAAGGGTTGTAGTACAGTACAGTCCCACACTGTGTGCATAAACGTTCCCTCATCTCTACCGCAGCGTAGACATTGGGGGGATTGAATGACTACCATCTTGCAGAGACGGAGTCAGGTATAGTACACTAGGTGTATGTATTTGAATTGTATGAGGCGTTATCGAGAGGACACGGCGGCACCCCGAGGACTGGCTACGGCCTCGGCCCAGTCATCGTCAGTTATGTCCGGAATATCTGCCTCCCATGCCCCTCTGGTCTTATGTAGGGTCGTTTTGGCGTGTGTCGTCAGGGTCTGACACATCTGTCTAATTTTATGAGCTTCCAAGTCCCCCATGAGAAGGCGACCCTCCAGGGGGTGAAACTCTGGAAAGGTGTCCAGGGTGAGAATTTTGGGAGTGAGGCCGTGGCGTAGCTGTAGATACTTATAGAATTGCGTTTTATGTAATTGAAATTCCGCCTGTAGCTGCTGGAAAGACTTCAGTGTGGTGCCCTTCATCACATCACCAAGGGTGGAGATACCTATCAGGACCCATTTGCGAAATCCCGTTAAGGCGGCCACCTGGCGTAGATGGGTGCTTTGCCATAAGGGAGTCGCCTGAGCCAAGCGCCCTTGCCACCCCATCTGCCCGACATTAAACCTCCAGAGCCGGATCACTGTTCTACTGGCGTGCGGAAGGAAGTCAAGATTCTGATTACTGTATAGTAAACCAAGGAGGGGGACTCCCTCCATCGCCGCTTGTTCCAAAGCTAACGCCGGATCCGATGATGCACTATACCACCATTCATTTATAATTAAAAGGTGAGAGGCTGCATAGTAGGCGTAAACCTCCGCCACTGCAATGCCGCCACAATACGTAGATTGTGCACAAGTTTGTAGCGCCACCCGAACGGCCCCTACATTCCATAGGAACTTATTATGTATGGTGTTAATTTGCGCAAACCATGACTGCGGTATATGGTATGGAAAGTTCTGTAGCCGATATAATATTCTAGGGAGAGAGACCATCTTAAAAATCGCTGAGCGCCCATACAGCGAAAGGGGAAGGGATGACCATATATTTGTCTCATCCCGAAGGCCAGTCAAAAGTGGGTTTATGTTATGTGTCCATGAGGTCTTTGGGCATGGGGACATGAAAATCCCTAGGTATTTAAAGCCCTCTTTCGCATGCGTTAACTGGGACGCCCATGTAGTTCTCCCCTGGTTACCGCAGACCGGAAACAATACGGATTTGGAGGGGTTGGTATGGAGCCCTGAGGTTTGACCGAATACACAGAGGATCTGTAGGATCCGTGGCCCCGAAATCCACGGGTCCGTCATAAAGAAAAGGACGTCGTCCGCATATAATGTGATCCGATCAGGTTGTGCCCGGGGCCACTCGAATCCCCGGAGCACAGGATCTCTACGTACCAAAACCGCTAAGGGTTCGATCACTAGGGCAAATAAAAGAGGAGACAGGGGGCAGCCCTGTCTCATGCTCCGACAGACAGGGAAGGGGGCCGAACGGTGTCCCGCAATGCGCACTGAAGCGGCTGGTTCTGTATAAAGTAGGCGAGAATATGATAGAAAACGCGGGCCGACATTGACAGCCTCAAGGAGTTGAAAAAGGTACTCCCAACTAACCAACTAAGGGAGTCAAATGCCTTGTCAATGTCGGCAAGTAGTATGCCTGCGGGGCGTCCCAGCTCTGGGGCCAAAGCCATAGCATTGTGGACCCGGCGAATGTTGTGGCGGGTAGCCTGGTGTGGCATAAAGCCAGATTGATCTAAATGAACCAGGTCTTGTATGCAGGCTCGGAGGCGATCGGCTAGAACCTTGCCCAGAATCTTGGGTTCAAAATTTATCAAAGAAATGGGGCGATACGATGAGGGGTCTTCCGGTGGGCGGCCCGATTTTAAGAAGAGAACAATCTCCGCTTGCCACCAATCCTGAGGCAGTATGTGTCGTTCGGATGCGTCCTGAATGGCCTCTAACAAATACGAGCCCAATGTGGTCATATGTGACCGAAGGAATTCCATGGGGAATCCATTAGGGCCTGGGGCCTTTC
Organism: Calotriton arnoldi; assembly: GCA_963921515.1. Classification (NCBI taxonomy): domain Eukaryota; kingdom Metazoa; phylum Chordata; class Amphibia; order Caudata; family Salamandridae; genus Calotriton; species Calotriton arnoldi. The sequence continues at coordinate 407,869 of CAWUFW010001186.1, forward strand.
CCAGGTGCAGTGCTACCAGTGCTACATTTAATTCCTCCAACGTGATGGGGGCATCAAGTTGTTCTCTCATCTGATCGGTTAATCGGGGGGGGGAGGGAATTTCCCGAAGAAATTCTGCAATGAGAGCCTCCGAGAGCTGGTCTTGCCGCGCATATAAGATGGAGAAATAGCGTGCAAATTCTGCGGCCACCGCCCCAGGAGAGGAGTGCAAAACACCGTCAGATCCACGGATAATCGGAACCGTTGCCGGAGTCCGCGCAGCTTGACAGAGCCTATGTAGCATTTTACTTGATTTGTCCCCCCATTGATAAATCCGGTGTTGTGACGCCAGCAGATTTCTTTGGCCTCATCTATGAGATGTTGCTGTAACTGCTGTTGGGCTTGGAGGAGGTTGTGCCGGAGGGAAGGGCTGGGGTCACTGATATATTGCGTCTCTAGGGACATGTGGTGGGCCTCTAGCTCCGCTCATTGGGTGGGGTGTTCGCGTTTCTTATTTGTGCGATAACTGATGTCGACCCCCCGGAGTGTGGGTTTCAGGGCTTCCCAGAGGGTTATCATGGATGAGGCTGAAGCAGTGTTCATGTCAATGTATTCTTGGATTGCTCGAGTAAGTGTCTCTTGATAGTCAGAATCCCGGAGATACCAAGGGGACATTCGCCACCTAAAGGGTTTTTTTTGAAAATGCAGGAGGAGTTTAACACTGACTGGAGAGTGGTTCGACAGTCCCCTGGGGAGGTGAGTGGCCTGGGAAAATCTATGAATGTACCTACGTGGCGTACACAAATAGTCCAGCCGGGATAGAGAGCCATGAACAGTGGACATATAGGTGTAGCCTACCTCTGCTGGGTGATATTCCCGCCATATGTCTGACCAACCTAATGCGCTAGCAAGCTGAGACAATTTCGAGGTATCTGTTATGGGTCCCGAGCCAGACCCGCGCCTTCTATCTAGTGGTAACATTACATCATTCCAGTCGCCTCCCAATAGGATTAAAACATCCGGAAGTTCACTCCACAGACGGGTGATGGTGTCAACGAAAGTGGAGCCCAGTGGGGGGGGCGCGCATAGATGCTTCCAATGCTAATGTGTTCCCCGTATATTGAGCATGATATCATGATATACCTCCCTCCAGCATCCGCCCAATGTTTCTCGTAAGTAAACGGAACTCGACGATGTATAAGGATAGCTGTCCCCCGGAAGCCCCTCGTAAACCCAGCATGATATATCAAATGATATCCAAACCTAGCCAAGCAGGGAGCCTTGGTGCACAACAGATGAGTCTCCTGTAGGAGAAGGATGTCGGCCGCATATCGTTTGGCCTGGCGGAGAACAGCACCTCGCTTAATTTTATTAAGTAAGCCCCTGACGTTCCATGCGTGTGTATGAATACCAAGTGTCGTGTGATAACGGGAACTGGATTGTGTGTCTGCGCGTGTGTAAGAACCAATAATAACATAAGTTAAACCCCTGTAACCCCCATTGTCCCCGCCCCACCCCGATACTGGCACCACTTCCTTTTGGCTGGCCTTGCACTATACAAATGCCACATGCATATATTCATACCTTCATACGTGGTGCTGTGTAGTGCATGGAAGCACTACAAAGCGCCTTTTCCACTTGTTCAGTTCTCCTAGGGAGCATAGTTGTCCATTGCTCGGCTTAAAGTGGCTGTTCAGTTTGGAAGCAGTATTGTATGATATATTTTTTATTTATTCTGAGTGGTTGATAGGCAAATTTGTGAAAGGAAATTGATGTGCTGTTGAGATGGCAGTACTTACCGGTCTATATGGTGTAGTGCCATGTTTTGCCCATGATAGTGCCATGTGGAGTGCCTATTACATTTTATTGGCGTAGGTTTGACGTTTAAATATGCAAGGATGTGCTAATCAGGTGCTAAGACTTAGCCAACTACATGATTTGGTGCTTTGTTGGGCCCGTGATGGTGCTAGTAGAGTAGTGTAGCATACCGATAAGGGTGTGCAGTTGACAGTCAACAGCACATCTTGGCTTACTATATGCATTTAGTAGAGTCGTGTGCTCGTTACCACAGGTTCTGTCTAATGTGTTCTTGCTGCAGGGTGAAGAATACATACATATGATATTTAACATGTAGGTTCTGGGAGTTCACATCTACTGGAGTCCAGGAGGGCTGGTATATTTGTGGGATCGTTTATCTACAGTATTCTCATGAGCGGTTGGTTCCTATGAGCAAAAGTAGACAGATTGAATTATGCAAGTCTGACAATAATTAACATACATTTCGGCACCCTGGAATTGGGGCCACCTGCCCCTGTATGCCCGGATGTGTGGGCAGGGAGAATAAAGGATAATGTCATAAAGAAATCTATGTTCCCATGTAATCCATCTTGGTGGTGAATGGTGAAGAAAAAGGTCTGTAAGGACAGAAATGTGTTCATGTATGCTCATTTTATCTGTATACCTAAAGAACCAGGTCAAAGAGGCATGGCTCAGTATGTCTAGGTGTGACAGGCTACAAGAAAATATTTCAAGGATTCTACTGCTCACTTTATTGCTAAGCATTCTGTCTCTGCCCTAGAATAGTGTTGTTCATGTGGAAGTTGCATATGACTAATGTATAGGACAGGGTGAGTTCCAATTGAAGTTTAAGTTCAGCTTCTCTTCTGCACCCAATCAAATCCTTGAGACATCAGTCTGCAGGGAAAAGAGAGCTATAACATGAGAAAAGTCAATACTGGTCCTTCTGATAGAAGATCAAGGGACCCCATTGCCTTGTGTTAGACCTGATAAAGGGACGGAGCAGTCCAAACATTGTCTGTATGTATATGTGTGTGAGTATACATGTGTGTGTGTGTATATATATATATATATATATATATATATATATATATATATATATATGTGTGTGTGATCAAGACCCTCCGGGGTTGAAACGCGTCATGCTGCTGTTTGTTGGAATCGAATAAAAATTTGAATCTGCACTTATTCGTGGTCCGTGCTCCTGTTCCTGTGAGTTCGAGGGAAAGGTGGAGTTCTTCGGATATATATTAGTAATGCTGCTACCCAATCATTTCCTTTGAGCACAATATCTTTATTAATTCTCTTTTTAATAGTTTGCATGCCTTTCGACAAGGATGTTGATTTGTTGGTCAAACAAGAGGTGATGTTAGTTTCTTGGTCCATGATTTATTTTGGAATACCAACATTGGAAATAATCACAAACATTTGTACTTGTAACTTGTTGTATGGAAAAACCTTCAGAAATGTATGACCTAGTTGATGAACATAAGTACAAATTGATAAACATGTTACTGATGAAGTACATACCTGTTCGCTGAAATGGCTCTTGCACTAATGGCATTGGTTACAATGGGAAGCCAGCCTCGGTTCCTGATGTGAAATGGGATTGTTTCTAGAATGTATCTGTCTGAAAAAACATACTAGGCAAATAAAAATATGTTAATCATTTTACTTATTTTTTTCCAGCCTTTTGATGCCTGACACCTCTATGATTTTTTTTTTTTTTTTTAGCGCGACAGCTACCTCAAACAGAGGTGTCCCGGCGCTAGCATGATCCAACAGCATAGGGGTGACAGATCTCCAAACCAAAACGTAATTAACTAGTCCCGGCTAAAAAGCCATGTTTTTAGAGCTTTCCTGAACTCCCCTTCTTCCGGTATATGCCGAAGTCTAACCGGAAGTGAGTTCCACAATTTGGTCACTCCAACTGAGAAGGCCCTTCCTCCAATACGAGCCTTTACAAATCGGGGAACACACAGCAAATTCTGTGAATTAGAGCGTAACAATCGCCTTTGCTGATAAGGGCGGATACGTTTTTAATGTAGTTGGGACCGCTGCCATTCAGGGCCCTGAAAGCAATTGTCAAGGCCTTAAACTCTATACGCTGTACAACTGGCAGCCAGTGAAGTTGTTTAGCATGAGGAGAAATATGTTGTCTAAATGGCACTCTTCTAATCAATCTTACTGCTGCATTTTGCACCATCTGCAATCTTTTTATCAAATATGCCGGGAGGCCAAGGAACAGACTGTTGGCATAATCAAGCCTTGAAGTCACCGTAGCATGAACGACTAATTTTCGACAGTTCTCCGGCAGAAGAAAAAGAAATTTCCTCAGACTCTTCAAAATTCCAAAACAAATAGATGTAATGGAACGTATTTGGGGAGCAAATGTCATCTCAGCATCCCATTTTACACCCAAGTTTTTTACCGTAGAAGACGGAGAGGGTGGAGGACCCATTTCCTCCGGCCACCACAGACCCGATGGTGGGGGGGAATTCTTACCAAAAAACAACACCTCAGTTTTCTCTGTGTTCAGTTTTAATTTGTTATTGTTCATCCAGGGGCGGTGCGTCCATTGGGGCGTTGGGGCGTAGCCCCCCCGCCCGCAGCTCCCTCGGCGTCTTTGAACCTAAAGTTCAAAGAGCCGAGGGAGAACTGACAATCATGTCAGTCAGCATGACGTCGGACCGCCCACCCCCTTCAGAGTCTGAAGGGGGTGGGCGGTCCTGCGTCATGTTGACTGACATGATTGTTAGAGGGACCAGGGGCAGCAGGCAGCACTGCAGCACAAGTGCGCATGAGTGGGCAAGGGCACCGAATTTTCGCGCCGTGCCCAGTCATGCGCACTTGTGTGTGCACTGGCTTGTGCATGCCCATTAGGAGAGCGAGGGTTGAGCAAAGGCTCAAACCTCGGTCTCCTAATGGGCAGGCGGGCAAGAGGTAACCGTGCCCTAAGCCAATCCTGGCGCTGCCAGCAGCGCCAGGATTGGCTGAGAGGGGCTGTAGGCAGGGCCAAACGGAGTCGGACCCGAGGCGGCGCGGACGGCGGACCTCCAGAGTCAGGTAGGATTTTTTTTTAATCCCTGGAGGTTCGCGTACATCACCCCGCCGGTGCGGGGTGAAGGTTCTGTGAGGGGGAAGCAAGTGGGAGGAAGAGGACAGTAACCCCGGCTAGTAAACCTACTCAGCTGCTGCCGCATCGCCTCTTATCACACCAAACTCTGCCGCCCCCGATTCATAATACCCTCTGATTTTCAGGGTTTCGGTTTCTCCTGATTATAACCAAACAGCACCAACACAGCAGACCCTACTCCGTGGTATGCTCACTCACGCCAATGTCTCCCCTATAGTTGTCTCCTACCATACACTTTCCACCCCACCTGAAAAATACCCACAGTGCTGCAAGTATTCACCCTCACTGCCCGTGAAACTCTCTATTGCCCCTGAGCCAACACACCCACTGCCCGCCTCATGCTCCCTGAAGTGCGCTGCTATAGCGCTGCACTGCAAGGGCGACGGTGGCCTCTGCATTGAACTGACGGTGCCAGCCAGGCTCGGCCTCTGAGGGCACAATGCTGCAACCATGCCCGCGGAAGAGGGCACTGCAGGTGTGAACAGACTGCAGCGCGATTTATGCTGCGGCGTGAGTGCCACACAGGAGGGCACCGGGTGCCAGGCTGGAGGGAGGCGTCAAATGTATCGGAGTCCCGCCCATTGACAGACATCTGCAATACGGTATAAATAACAAGAAAAGCCAGTAAAGACTTATTTGGAAAAAGGACAGTGTGTACTTCATTCGTCAAAATGTGCACAGGGGTCTACTTATTGAGCATACAACGTGGTTCCACTTATGTGTCTGAAAAAAGGCTACGTGTAACGTGAGTTGTTCGAGCTGCAGCCGGAATCAAGAATTTTCTTGTGATGCTCTTAATGCCTTCGCAGAGCACGCCAAGTCATGTTATACCTGCGCATTTTTTATTTTATTTTTAATACGGCCGAGATCCTGACCGGGATGCAAGGAAAGCTGTCATATGTGAGTTTTCCACGGCTCGGTTCACGCAGGGGTTGGCGCACTAGTGTATGCAATGCCCGATATACACCTGGCCGGCGAGGGGCGGGGCATCAGCGGATTGCAGAAGGGGAGAAGTGCGGACAGGTGTGTGGGTGGAATGAGGAGACTGATGTCGGCGCAGGGAGGTCAGTCAGTAAGTGGCTCATATCTTGTTGATATCGTGGTTCCCAGTTGAGCAGAATCTCCCAAAGGGAAGGATTGCTATCTGCCGACTCCTGTGTGTCTGACGGTACCAAGAGCGAAAAGTAATTAGCTTTTTATCAACTAATTTGCAATTCAGAGCATCTTTCTTGTTAGAGTGAGTTGTTGTCAACCTGTCAAATCTAACGGTGTACTTACATTTCACTTGGGTCAAGCGAGCACATGGGATTACTAGTCATCACCAGATTAATTGCGCTAAAATCAAATGGCCTTTCCGTATGTCTTGCCCGTGTGAAAGTTTACGATGCATGTGAAATTTTTTAGCTGCATGGTAACACTAAAGTTTCAATGGTCTTCACAGTAATTTATTACTAAAACTGGTTGACTCATATCGCTTGGCCTGGTGCAGCAGTGTACGTGGTGTGTCTCGTACAGTGTGAGGGTGACACAAAACGGGAATGTTTTCACACTGGTCTAAAAGGATGGGCAGTGCTAAAGGATCCCTTTAAAACCGACTTAAAGCGCTTCAGCGCCTCGTCAGGAGTAGTAGGCGCTGTGGAAACACAATTCAATACGTCGTTATAAAACTAGTAGTTTAATTTAATCACAAGCATATGGGTGCAGTATATGCGTCTCTAATGATGACACAGGAAGTTTATGTCATAGGAGCAAACAAGCAAGGGTTCTAGGCGCCAAGTTAATCCACCGCCCTCTGGCATTTAAACATCAGGTGCGATCTGGCAATATTTCTCACCTGGTATATGTGTTTCCTTTGCGGAGAAGTCCAGTAGTGCCGCAGAAGGGGCATTCTTTTGGAAAACCAAGTGTAGAAATGTTCCAAGATTGTGAATATTCATTCACTCGTTGGTGCATTCCATAGATGCCATCTGTATTGCTACAGCTCTCCTTTTTACTTGTCGAATCCGAGTGCTTCAAAACACTTGCTGTATACATTTTGTTTGCAATGGATGATTGTGAAGGGGTATGCACATTAGATTGATGCAGGTGTATCAAGAGATCAACACGCTGTGCAGTATCCAGCTTGATCGCACCTATGAAACTTGCCATATTGGCGCAGGGTCTTGACTTTGTTTTCTGTGACAAATCTTTTTCCAGCAATTATGGGATGTGTTTCAGAGTGGAGGTTCTACCTTCTTGTAACAAACCATTCTACCAATAATATAAAACACTGTGGTATAGATTGATGTGACTCGTGCTGCACTAGTTGTTGGAAGAGACGGGCACTAAGGAAACGACAGGGATAAGAAAACAGCCGGAGCAGATGCGGGAGAGAGACAAGCAGCAAAGAGAGCGAGAGATAATAGAGGAGGAGGGAGTTGGAAGAGACCTAAGAGACACAGAAAAGACCGGGAGTGAGGCAGTGACAGGGAAACAGAGGGAGTGACCGAGAAGCTGCAAGACCGAGCGAGAGAGAAATGAGAGAGGAAATTGGACAGAGAAAGAGACAGCGGAATAGAGATAAGAGCTGAAAGAGAAGGGAAGAGACAGTCAGTCAAGGAATTAACTTGAGTGCAGAGAGAGTAAGACAGAGAAAGAGACAGGCACAGACAGACTGGTGGCCGTGACAGGGGAGAGCAGAGGAATGAGCATGAGGCTTTGAATAGAGGGAGGAGACAGTTGGAATCATACTACATTCACAGATCCGAGGCAAGGAGGGAGACATGGGCAGGAGAGAGACTGCCAGGGAGAGAGAGACAGTGCACAGACAAGCTGAAGGGAAGGGTAGTGAAACATGGAAGGAGAAGGGGGCATTTCTATTTACTTTTCGAGTTTATGAGCGGTTTCAGGGCGCGCACACTGAATATGGTCCCCAGAGTATCAATAGGGCACATTATCAAGGATAAAACATCAAAACAAATATAGACAGGTGTGAGTCTAGATTTTCTACACCTAACACCACATATTGTATTAATTGTATTTATATAGTGACTCTACAATAGTCTACAGTGATGAGTACATATCACAAGAATTACCACTTGCTATTGTTTAATATGCTAAACTGAGGGATACATTAAATGTACTGTGTTCTGCTATAGGTGATGAACTTGCCACATAGAGAATTTTATGGCGTTCCGGAGCATGAGTTGTGTTTGAGTGTTGCTTCCTTCTTTATTCCTTTTTGTTTCCTTTGGCTCTCATTCATAGTATATGTACAATTGCTAAGTGCTTGTATTCATAAACCTTCTACTTTATTTAAAGGTATTTTCTGTATTCCTGGTATGAATGGCTCCAAACTAAATGGCCAAGAATGAGTTCTGGTGTTGGAATATGCAGAAGGGTTCAGGTTTGTGCAGTAGAATGTGATGAGTTTTCAACTTCCAGAGAAAATATAGAGAGGACATGAGATGAGAGAACTCTCTTAAGGGCATACTTTTGAGGAGGCCCTCTGCTTTTGATTGCAGTGGCTCAGTTTATTTGGTGATTCACAATTCCAATCATGGGTAAAACATGGCTTGTTGAACATAGATGAGATGTACTTGCAAATTGTTTGATTGCATATTGCATTTCAGGTTTTCAATTTGACCAATCCTTTGACTTCTTACCAACGAAATATGAGTGTCTTCCTGGTCGAGGACCACACTGCTTTTTCTCTTATCTGTCTTGTATCAAGACCCTGCTGGACTATGGGGTGAAAGAAAGCTTGAATAAGCAGCTACCTATGTTATATGACATCTCTTTATTAATGTAATAACTGCACTTTCACAATTGCTTTATTAACCATCCTGCTTTCTCAAATTTGCTTGAAAATGCACCATTTGTCCCCCCTTAGGTTGTTCGGGCTACGCTCGCTCGCTACGGTGCAGTATGCCAATAATTTTACGCCCCACCAGTTTCAAATGTCACCAGCCACCACTGTGTTCATCCACCTAGCAACATCACACAGGCAGCCCCTGAACCTCTCGAAGGTGTTTGCCGATAGGTCCCTAAAGGAGAACACCAATTGGTGCAAGTTCTCAAATGTGCAGTTGATAATAGGTAAGAACGAGCAGTGAAAAATGTTATGCAGATTTGTATAACACACTATCACCCAGGAGGGTATTTTGTCGCTGAGCAGGTGTGAGTCTAGCCAAACCTAGGGCCTAGAGGTACTACTGGAAAAGGCAGGTCTTCAACTTGCAGAATTTAAGAATTGAGGAGGAGTCTCTTATGTGTAGCAGCATGTAATTTCATGCTTTAGGAGTGATGTAGGAGATGGCTCGACCGCCAGACCTGGTTTTCCGTATGCATGGTGTCGTATTTAAGCAGTGCGACCTCAAGGAGACACAGGAATTGCTAACAGGTAGAATAAACTGGGAGTTTATTGAATATCATTAAACACACCTCAGCCACAGCTGTCACCCGTTAGCCCCTCACAGAGCGCTCCGTACTGAAGCTCTGGTTAGAATCTCTGGGGGGCGAACATTTTAATTCAGCATTGTTATCTAAGAGTTGCTGCAGGGATGATACCATTGATTTTCAGGGGGAAGGGGGTAACATGTCTTAGGAGAGATCACACATCCCCCTCCTTTACAAAGGAGGCTAGACGTGGGAAAAACATAGTTTGACAGAATATAACAATTCCACAGTTTTGCACCGGAAATGGATTATGAAAATTCTATTAAGACATGGTAAAAACCACAGCCCTAGTAATAACCACACGAGAAGTCACATAGTGGCAACTGCATAATCTTTTAAGGAAATTGGGAAGGGATGTCTCCCTCCCACTGGACCTTACAGGGGTGTTGGCTTCCTCCTTGTTAGGTACATGAGAAATGTTGTTTTCTTCAGGTGTGTCTCCTTTCTTGCTCACTTTACTGTCAGAGCCGGTGTTAGGGATCATGCGCGTCACCACTCTCCCCATGTTCCAAACTCTCCCATTTTGGGGTTTTACAGCATTTTTGACTACCTTCACAAGTTTCATTGGCCTTGTGAATTCAGACCATTTCATCCTCCCTGTGGGAGCTTTGACCTTAACTAGATCCCCTCCTGTAAAGTCTTGCATTTTGGTCCCATGTATCTTGTCGTACCTTGCTTTACACTTAGCTTGGGACCTGCATTGTGTTCCCCTCATGTGAATGGATTCTGAGTTGTTAGCCCACCCCTTGTGGCACTTCATCCACCTGGGTACTAAACCTGAGTTGGGCTTTCTGGCTTTCAACAATTTGAATGGAGTCTCATTAGGGTTTGGTGGGGTGCGAGACGGTATGCTTAACCGTTTCATTATCTCTTCCCTCCAGCCCAATCCATTGACCTTAGCTAGTTGGATGCCCTCCTTGATGATCCTATTGAATCTTTCTACCATCCCATTTGATGCTGTAACAAGGCACACAGCTTGTGTCTTATACCATTACAGTGTAGGAATTCCTTCATCTCTTGGGAGCAGAGTTGGACCCCATTGTCAATTAGTATAGTGTTGGACCCCATTTTCATTTAGTATAGTGTTGGGCAAACCATCCCTAAGGAATATTTCTACAAGAAAGTTTATTACAGATTTGGTGTTGATTTCGGACACAAACTTTACTTCTGGCCACCTCGAGTAAAGGTCCATGAGCACAATTATGTAAGGGGAGGTGTGGCGCAGTGGCCAGAGCGGCTGACTCCGGAGCGCTGGCTTCACGGTTCGATCCCGGGCGCCGGCGGCACCTCAGCTCAGCATCATGTGACTCTGGGCAATAGCTCACTTAATCTCCCCGACGGCCCCCAGAGCCTTGAGACCCTTAGGGGTGATTAGTTCGCCCTTTTCAAATACCGGATTGATTGATTGAAGGTGTCTGTCTCTCACCAGTTAAAGGACCACTATATCTAGTGCTAGGTCCACTCACTGGCCGTCTGGGAGTGGTCTGCAGTGTAGGGGAGGAGAGTGTAACTTCAGTACTTTATCACCTGATGAACATAGCATGCACTCCCATATGTTCCTCTCTATACACAAATCCATATTAGCCCACCAGAAGTCAAGGCATAGCCTCTGCTTTGTTTTTGTGATCCGTAGATGGCCCTCATGTGCCAAATCAATGAGTTTGTCTCTTATGGCTATGGGGGAATTAATTTGGTATCTCTAAAGAGACAGTCATCGACTGTGGACAGCTCCTCCTGAACCATCCAGAATGACTTTAGATGTTCATCATACCTTTCTTGCCCTATCCAACCTTTCTTAACCTTTTTGCTTACCATTTGCAAAAGGGAGTCAGATTTCAATCCTTCTTTCCATTGAGTCTCCTCAATGGCCCCTTGTGTTATTACACATACACTTTCACTTTGTGCTTCTCTTCCCCCTGTTCCGTATGAACTCTCCTCTTCCTCCTTGGTGTCCTCAACTAGACGGGAAAGGCAATCTGCAGCATAATTTCTCACCCTTGGGACATACTCCACTTGAAATGTGAACTCCTGTAGGTTAAACACCCACCGCCTAATTCTGCTGGAGATGGAGTCTAATCCTTTTTTCATAAAAACTTCTGTGAGTGGCTTGTGGTCTGTCCTTGGTGTGAACCTAGTACCCCTAATTAAGTTTCTGAACTTGTTGAGTGCCCAATGTACAGCCAGAGCCTCCTTTTCGATTACTGAATAGTCAGTTTCAGCCTGCCTTAATGCTCGGGATGCAAAAGCAATGGTCTCTTCACCTTTCTCACCCTCCTGTATCATGACAGTACCTAAACCCTTTGAACTCGCATCAGTCGTTATAATGGTCTTCCTTCCTGGTATGAAGGCTTTTAAATTGGGAACTGTAGCTAATGCTTTTTTTGTATCTTTAAATTCTGCATGGCATTTCTGGTTACACTGGAAGTGCACCCCACTCTTTATTAATGTTTGAATGTTGTATGTTCTACATTCAAAATTGTTTACAAACTTACTGTAAAACTCCAACATCTCCAGAAATGACTTCACTTCATCTTTATTTTTTTGGCAAAGCCAATTGCATGATGGAATCTTTTAGTTCAGATTTGGGTAGTATCCCTTCGGCTGTTATTCTGTGCCCTAGATAATTTATCTCAGAACACCCTATTTCACACTTCTCTCCTTTGACTGTAAGTCCCTGTCCCATGAGTCTCTGCAGCACCTGTTTGATTCTTCTATCATGTTGGTCTTGGGACTCCCAAAAGATGAAGACATTGTCTGGGTAGTAAAACACCCCAGTGATTCCTTGTAACATGCTTGTCATTATCCTCTGAAAAACTGCTTCTGCAGATACAAGTTTGAACTTGTATGCCCCCTTAGGCATGATAAATGCTGTGAGCTTCTGAGATTCCGGATGAAGGCTAACCTGATAGTATACGGAAGTAAGGTCTAGGATAGAAAAGACCTTAGCTCCTGCAACCTTGGTCATCATTTCTGTGATGTTGGACAGGAGATATTTATCTACAACTACCTTCTTTTTCAGAGCTCTAAAATCGATGCATAGGCTTATTGACCCATCTGGCTTCTTGGCAACCACTATGGGGGCAAGCCATCCAGTGTCTTGCACCGGTTCTATCACTCCCAGGCTGCAAAGTCTCTCTAGTTCTTCCCTCACTGCCTCATGCATAGACAATGAGGGACTTCTTATTTTGGTTGACACTGGATACACATTTTCCTTTAGTTTTATCCTATGAACATAGTGTTTAAGACACCCTAGTTGACTAGTTAAACCTCAGAGAACTCTGCTTTCAACTCATATGATTTGTTCACAGTTTTAGAGACATTTTGAATTAGTATTTGTGGCTCCTTGTTGAGATTAAAATACACCCCGAGATCTTTCTGATCCTAGAATACTTGTGTGAGACATACACATTACTGACTAAGTGTATCTGATAGAGACTTCTAGCTGCAGATTCCTTACCTTTGAATTTCCTAGGCATCAGACTGGATTGGGAAACTTTTGCGTGAGTAGTACCCCTTGCTCGCCATCGGGTGGCTCCGTATGAGACCGTGTGGCATCGTCAACTCCGGAAGTGACGCTGCTGTCAACTATATAGGTGCCACCCAGGCATGCGTCCGTCAGTTCTTTTCTTTCCACGCCAGTTAGCGCTGATCCAGAGAAGAGCTACCCCTATGTCTTTTTTGACAGGCTTTTTTTGACATTTTGTTGAAGATTTTTTCTTGTGTGTCGAGGGAATGACCTCCAGAAAGGTAGGGTTTAAGCCATGTGGCTCCTTTCACTGCCCCATGTCTGTTACCGACCCGCACCTGGTGTGCTTAAGGGGTCTCAATTGCGAAGACGACTCAAAGTCGTGCTCGGACTGCCGGGCCTTGGTGCCGAAAGCTTTAAGGGAGCCGTCCCTAAAGCTGCTTGCGGCCCGGCAGCAGACACCGTCTAGCACGACTCCTACGAGGTCTTGGTCCCGATCAAGGTAAAGAAGGTCGCAGGACTGCTCCAGGAGCCCCAAGTCCTCTTCAGCACAATCAAGGTCCTCGGGACACTCAAGGAGAGGCACAAGAAGAAGAAATCTAAACAGACTTCTACTTTACCTCGTCTGTTGTCAGTCGGCGAGATTAGAGGGGAACATCGACGTTCCAGGCCCAGTTCCGCATAATTGTTGCCAGGTCCGACTCCGTGCTTCCCCCCCCCCCGTTTCCAGGAACTGGAGTGACCCCCGCGCAAATAAAATAATTTTACAAGGCCATGCGTCGAGTATTTGAGTGGACCGACCCCCTCCGTTGCACCTTTGGGCCCCGCAAGCTTCAGAAGAGGCCCCATCAGGTCCTGTGCCGACGGCTCCTGTGGGATCTCATAGATCTGATCTTGGATTGATGTCGGACGTGCCAATGCGACCTTCTCTGGCGCTGGTTCCCACGTCAATGCTCCCGGAATCGCCAGCCCCATTCTGATTCCTGACGACTCTGAGTCGGAACGCTGATTCTGGCACTGACTGAGCACAGGGGCTGAACTTTTTGATGAAGTTACAGGCATGGGGGAAGAGTGGGAGAGGTCACAGCACCCTATAGAACACCCGTTACACACTTCAGGTGAGGAATTGGACTGGTATGAGGAGCTTGCAGAAGCCAGTAGACTGGACGCCTCTTCAGATGCTGGTATGCTCTTTCCACCTACTGTGGCTGCGTTGGTGGGAGTGTCTTATGCAATGGTGGTGAAGAGGGAAGCAGAGGTCCTTGGCCTGGAACTGCCCTTGGTGCAGGTCAAGACTAACGTCTTGACTGAAGAGCTTCAGCCTCGGGCTTCCTCATCTGAACCCCTTTTGCCCTTAAATGAAGTACTGACGGATGTCCTTCTAGGCATTTGGTCCAAGCCTAGCACAGGGGCTCCTGTGAACAGGACAATAGCATGCCGCCATCGCCCTGCCTTGGGTGATCATTGTTTCCTCAGCCAACATCCTACCTCTGAGAGCTTGGTGGTCTAAGCCTCAACATCCATGGCGCGTTCCCTTCCGCTCCCTCGGCATGGAATCCAAGAGGCTGGACACACTTGGGAAAAAGAGGTTTCCTTCCGCCAGCTTAGCATTGCGGTCAGTGAACATGCTTGCCTTTTGGGCAGTTTCTCACATACCCAATGGGCAACGGGTGCGCAAGTGCTGCCACAGGTTCCAGAGGAGGCCCAGGCAGTGCTCTCCGAAGCAGTGAAAGATGGGAGGGATGCAGCAAAGTTCACCATTAGGCGTGGTCTGGACTCAACTGACTCACTGGGCAGAGTGGTTTCGTTGATGGTGGCCTTGCAACACCGCGCCTGGATGAGAACATCTGGCTTTTTGGGAGATGTCCAAGCAAACCTCATGGACATGTTCTTCGATGGGACTCGTCTCTTTGGAGAGAAGGCAGACTCGGCGCTGGATAACTTCAAAGACTCGCAAGCTACGGCCAGGTCCCCTAGGGCCTCTTAGTGACACCTCGCCCCATCTGCCTTTCATGGCAGTGGAAGGGGCTTTCAACCACGTCAGCCGTACCCCAACCATTGTCCTACGCAGGCTTCCCAAGTAGTGCATGGATGGGGTACATTCTGACCCCATGAGAATGGTAGCCAGAAGTCATCAGCCACCAACTCTGTAAAAGCTGCAGCCTCCAAATCTTCCTAGTTTGGTTCTGCATCAGACTAATGGGTCTTGCAGATCATTCGGGGTGGTCGCTCCCTCCCTTTCCAATCCTCCCCCTTTACCACCATCTCAAGAACGTCTAGTGGAGGATCATCTTATCTTGCTCCGAGAAGACGTTACAGCTCTTCTGGCCAAGGGGGCTACAGAGAGAGTTCCAATATCAGAAATAAGTAGGCAGTGGTTGTTATTCCCGTTACTTTCTGGCACCCAAAAAGAACATAGGTCTTCGTCTTATTCTAGACCTCCGAACCGTCAAGCCCTTTCTTAAAAAGGAGAAATTCAAGATGCTCACTTTGTCTCAGGTCTTGTCTGTTCTAGACCAAGGAGACTGGCTGGTAGTGTTGGACTTGCAGGATGTGTATTTCCACATTCCCAGCCCGCCTTTCAGTTCACTGTGCTACCCTTTGGTCTTAACAGCGCCCCTCGGGTGTTCACCAAGTTGATGGTGGTGGTCGCAGCTCATCTGCGCAGGTTAGTGGTTTCAGTCTTCCCCTACCTCGACAACTGGCTGTTGAAGGCGTACCCACACAAGACTGTCCTTTCCCACCTCCAGACTACGGAGGACCTCCTGCATTAGAAGGGGTCCACTATAAACGTGCCAAAGTCACACCTCACTCCTTCTCTGATGCTCCCTTTCATCTGAGGTGTTCTGGACACAGTGCAGTTTCAGGCTTATCCTCTCGAGCAGCGAGTCCAGGATATTTAGGTTATGATACCGATGTTTCAGCTTCTATCCTGAATTTCGGTGAGAATGACTCTGAGGCTGCTGGGTCCCCTGCATTCTGTTGGTTAATCATGCAAGATGGCATATGCAGGCTCTGCAGTGGGACCGGACGTTCCAGTGGGCACAGCATCAGGGAAATTTCTCCGATGTGGTCCAGATCTCGGAGGGAACTGCAAAGGACTTGCAGTGGTGGTTAACGAATCGCGATTGAGTTCGAGGCAGACCCCTCTCCCTTCTCCAACCAGATCTCATGGTAATGACAGATGCGTCACTCCTGGGATGGCGGCCATTTGTGAGAGATGGAGATCAGAGGACTCTGGTCTCCGGTGGAATCAGGGTTCCACGTCAACTTGTTGGAGCTCCCGGCGATCCGACTAGCATTGAAAGCATTTCTTCCCTCTGTCAAGGGGAAGTTGGTGCAAGTGTTCACGGACAACACCACCGCCATGTGGTACTGCAACAAGCAGGGTGGAGTGGTGTTGTGGACCCTTTGTCAAGGGGCCCTGCGTCTCTGGATATGGCTGGAACAGCAGGGCATAACCCTGGTGGCTCAACACTTGGCAGTTTCTCTGAACACTAGGGCGGACAAACTCAGCCATTGATACCTAGCGGATCATGAATGGCGTCTTCATCCATAGGTGGTGAAAGGTCTCTTTCAGCAGTAGGGAGATCCTTGGTTAGATCTGTTCGCCTCTGAAGAGAACGTGCAATGTTGGCAGTATTGTGCATTGGAGTTTCCAAGGCCACTATTGCTCGGTGACCCTTTTCGTTGTGAGAGGAGCTCAGGCCTCCTGTACACCTTCCCGCCCATACCACTCCTGCTTTGAGCTCTCAAGAAGATCGGGAACGACTGAGTCCAAGTCATTCTTGTAGCTCTGGACTGGGTGCAGAGAATTTGGTATCCCAAGCTTCTCGAAATGAGCATCGATCCTCTGATCAGGCTGCCCCTTCGGGAGGACCTTCTGTCAAAGCAGCAGGGGAGTGTCTGCCACCCGAACCTGTCAACTCTACGCCTTCTTGCGTGGATATTGAGCAGCAACAGTTGATAGCTTTTGACCTTCCTCCCGAAGTTTGTAAAGTTATTCAGGCGGCCCTTCACCAAACCAGTATACACACTTTTTTTTCTAAATTGTGCAGGAAAGTCTTTCGATCCTCCTTCTGCCTCTCTTTCTGATATTCTTCTCTTTATACTTTCCCTTGCCCAGCAGCGCTCTGCTCTGGGCACTCTCAAAGGCTATTCCTCTGCTCTGTGTGCTTTCCTGCGGCTGCCTGACCAACTCTCTTTTTTTGTTTAAATTTCTTTATTGAGTTTTAACATTTTTAGATGCTGTTTGACAACTTCTTATACGAATTACATGTATGCGCACACATGCAATTAGACACATTTCAAAGAAAAGTTTGTGCGAAGGAGTGCGTGTGCGCTCTGCAGTGTTTTGTGCGCTATGTCACTTGTGTCTAAACATTAGTGTTTAGGTAACAGAAGAAAACAAGGGCTGTAGTAACTGGGATGTTTTCGTGCTGTGCCACAAAGCGCACGTATTGACCCACCCCCACCCCTGCCTGACCAACACTCTTTATTTAAGTCCCCTGTTGTACATAGGTTTATGAAAGGTCTTGTACATATGTTTCCCCCATATGCACTTCATCATACCTCCGTGGTATCTGAACCTGGTTCTCACTTAGCTTATCTGTGCTCCCTTTGAGCTGCTACATAATTGTCCTCTCTGGCTGCTTACCATCAAGTGGCAATATCATATGCCCGGAGGGTGATTGAGCTGCAGGATTTGTCATCCAAGCCTCCCTATCTCATGATATTCCGGGACAAGGTGGTGCTACGCACCCGGGCCTCTTTCCTACCTAAAGATGTGACCAATGTGCCCTCTAATTTTTTTTCCACTGTGTGCGGCAGTGTAAGGTCCCTGTGCATTGCAGCCAACAGTATGTGCTACAAAAGGGGATGATGGACGGAACGTTTGAGCCAATCAAACACTCACCCCCAGTCAACTGATCTGGGTTTAATCCATCATCATTCTTTAGCTCACTCCACCACCCCAGTTCAGACATGGCCATATGCAAATCAGTCTGACCCTGTGCCTCATGGGAACAGTCCAGCCCGAACTGCCAAGCCATGTCTTCCCTGGACCGGAAACAAGCATCCTAGGACCGGTTTCTGGCATTCCAGCCGTCATCAGCCAGGCTTGCTTGAATCCAGTGGCAAAGTGAGCAAGGGACCCACGTCTGGGCATACCCCCGCCAACTTAGGGCGAACAAAGCGATACAAAAGGGGATGATGGACGGAACGTTTGAGCCAATCAAACACTCACCCCCAGTCAACTGATCTGGGTTTAATCCATCATCATTCTTTAGCTCACTCCACCACCCCAGTTCAGACATGGCCATATGCAAATCAGTCTGACCCTGTGCCTCATGGGAACAGTCCAGCCCGAACTGCCAAGCCATGTCTTCCCTGGACCGGAAACAAGCATCCTAGGACCGGTTTCTGGCATTCCAGCCGTCATCAGCCAGGCTTGCTTGAATCCAGTGGCAAAGTGAGCAAGGGACCCACGTCTGGGCATACCCCCGCCAACTTAGGGCGAACAAAGCGATACAAAAGGGGATGATGGACGGAACGTTTGAGCCAATCAAACACTCACCCCCAGTCAACTGATCTGGGTTTAATCCATCATCATTCTTTAGCTCACTCCACCACCCCAGTTCAGACATGGCCATATGCAAATCAGTCTGACCCTGTGCCTCATGGGAACAGTCCAGCCCGAACTGCCAAGCCATGTCTTCCCTGGACCGGAAACAAGCATCCTAGGACCGGTTTCTGGCATTCCAGCCGTCATCAGCCAGGCTTGCTTGAATCCAGAGGCAAAGTGAGCAAGGGACCCACGTCTGGGCATACCCCCGCCAACTTAGGGCGAACAAAGCGATACAAAAGGGGATGATGGACGGAACGTTTGAGCCAATCAAACACTCACCCCCAGTCAACTGATCTGGGTTTAATCCATCATCATTCTTTAGCTCACTCCACCACCCCAGTTCAGACATGGCCATATGCAAATCAGTCTGACCCTGTGCCTCATGGGAACAGTCCAGCCCGAACTGCCAAGCCTTGTCTTCCCTGGACCGGGAACAGTATGTGCAGCAAGAAAATGAACATTTAAGCAAATCCAAAATCAGTGCAATTTGCCACTCTAAACCTCTGTTTTACAACTAAAGCAAACAAGCATTGGCAAAGCCAATAGGGCACAC
Source organism: Calotriton arnoldi (assembly GCA_963921515.1). NCBI lineage: Eukaryota > Metazoa > Chordata > Amphibia > Caudata > Salamandridae > Calotriton > Calotriton arnoldi. The sequence goes on from CAWUFW010001186.1 coordinate 426,863, forward strand.
CTATACAAGAGCTATTGGCTTTGGCAATGTGTTTTGAGATGTTGTACACCAGTGTGGCTGCTGTTCAGCATGGCTAAAAGTTAGTGGCGTGGAGTGGGGGACTAGAGTATTATAGAGTGGATTTGTTGGAGTACAGTGTCGTAGAGTGGAGTAGGGGGAGTAGAGTGGTGTAGAGTTGAGTAAAGTTCAATGGTTCAGTGGCAGAGAATGGTGTAGAGTGCAGTGGCATAGAGTGTAGAGTGGCGTGGGGTGGAATAGGGTGGAGTGGATTGAGGCAGTGGGGTGGATTGGATTGCGGTAGAGTGGGGTGTGGCCGATTGGAGGTGGGTCGATTGAAATGGGGTGAGGTGGATTGGAGTGGTGTGGATAAGATTGGATTGAGGTGGGTGCATTGGATTGAAGTGATAGGACTAGGGTGGATTGGAGTGAGGTGAGGTGAATGGTAGTGGAATAGGGTGGGGTGGAGTGGGGTGGATTGGACTGAAATGGGGTGGATTGGATTGGACTGGGGTGGGGTGGTGTGGACTGGACTGGGCTGGATTGGGGTGGATTGGACTGAACTGGAATGGGGTGTATTGGACTGGACTGGAATGGGGTGGATTGTATTGGAGGGGGGTGTATTAGAGTGGGGTATACTGGATGGATTGGAGTGGGGTGGGCTGAACTGGGATGGACTGAACATTGGAGGGATATATTGGATTGGGGTAGAGTGGGGTGGATTGGAGTAGAGTGAGGTGGATTGGAGTAGAGTGAGGTGGATTGGAGTAGAGTGAGGTGGATTGGAGTAGGGTGGGGTGGATAGGGGTGGCTTTGGGTGGAGTGGGGTGTATTGAGTGGGGATTGGAGTAGGGTGCATTGGATGGGGTGGGATGGCCTGGAGTGGGGTGGAATGGAATGGATTGGAGTGGGGTGGATTGGAGTGCAGTGGGGTGAGGTGGGGTGGGGTGAATTTGATTAAGGATTGGATTGGAGTGGGATGGTGTGGATTGTTTGGAGTGAGTTGCAGTGGGGTGTATTGGATTGGGCTGGAGTGGTCTGGATTTGAGTGGGGTGGGTTGTGGTGGATTGGACTGGAGTGGGTTGAATTGAAGTGGGGTGAAATTGATTGGAGTGGGTGGGTAAGGTGGTTTGGAGTGGGGTGGATTGGATTGGAGAGGGGTGGATAAAGGTGGCCTGGCCTGAAGTGGGGTGGATTAAGGTGAATTGGATTGGAGTGGGCTGGATTGGAGTGGAGGCGGTGGCTGGATTGGAGTGGGTGGATAGGAGTGGGGAGGACTGGAGTGGGGCAAATTGTTTTGGACTGAAGTGGGGCAAATTGTTTTGGATTGGGGCAGATTTGAGTGGGGCAGATTGTTTTGGATTGAGTGGGGTAAATTGGAGTGGGGCAGATTGTTCTGGGTTGGAATGGGGCAGATTGTTTTGGATTCGAGTGAGGTAGATTGTTTTGGATTCGAGTGAGCAGAATGGAGCTGGGCAGATTAGAGTGGGGCGGATTGGAGGGGGCAGATTGGGGTGTACTGCACTACATAATTACGAAAATTACACTTAAAGAAACAATGTCACTTTGCAATATTTAGAACAATATAGTCGTCATCTTTTGAGAACAGCGCCCACGAACAAAAACAAAACATGAGTGCAAAGCAAGAAAAGAAGAATTGGCGAAATAAAAAAAAGTTACCTCTAGAGAATAAAACTTTGCAATTTTGTATGTCCTGCTGGGCAAATTTTTGCCAGACACATACCTTCTGTTTGCAGGGCACTAGACGTTAAAGAGAACAAAACAGTACCTCAATCACGTCGGAAGCAGCGGATGGGCACTGATTAAACTGAATTAATCAGTGCTTGGTCCTTCCTCCACATAAAGTAACATAAATTATGCTAGGCTTGCAGTGACCAGTTACGAGACTGTGAAGAAGAGTGCTACAGAAGCTAGCAAATTGTAAGCAACGGGCGGGCTCCAAGCCTTTTTTGTTAACAACAGTGTCTTGCAAGCGATACGCAGGCGCTACCGCGTACTATCGCAGGCTCGACCCTAAAAAGGGGCATTTTTACAAACATTGTTCCATGTGATAAAGTATTGAGGCATTTCAGTGACCTAGTGGCACACCCCAGGACATGACCTGCTAAGTAGCACCTACATCCCAGTTAGAGAAAACAGGAATCAGAAGGTTGAACTATTACGAAATGTTACTATAGTAACGCACCTGAGAGCCTCTCTCAAGGCAGTAAGGGTGGAGGATGTTAGCTGCTACATCTTACAAATTTGCCCTGCCTCTGTAACGGAGGAATAAATGAGCTGTGGGAACTTTAATAATGGAAGGTGGTCTGGAGCGCATTATATAGCTCTCTGTGCGAACCTAATGTTGCTTCAAAGCTTGGAGTGAATGGTGGGATAGAACAGCAGGCCCGCAGAAGTAAATTGATACTTACAGGGCACAGCATGAATTAAGTTCTGGAAGGGACTCTAGAGAATGGTTCAATCGGTAAAAAAAAAAAGGTTATGAAAAAGTATGCATAACGTAGCCGTGCATCATAAAAGTACAGGTAGCTGGACATAATTGAAAAAGAAAGTATTGCATTTCTCAGAATGCTTAAACGCAGAGGTGTATATTTTGCAATTGACAAGTTATTTGTAGCATGAGCTTTCCGTCTCTGTGTACATTAACTGTTAGTCAAGAATCCCTAAGGCAGCCCTAGAACAATGTGAGAAGAAATGTAAGGGCAATGCACATTTAAATATGTTCTAGAGCTGCGTTAATAATTCCTGGCTAATGGTTAAAGTAAACAAAGACAGAAAACTAATGTGAAAAACTTAGGACATTTGAATTCCAAGGAGTGGCCAGAATTTGGGGCTGAAATATACAACACTCTCTATTCATAAATGAAATGATCCAGAGTTCTGTAAAATAGTTGAGACAGCGAGTATTTGCTGGTAACCTGTGACAGATGGTAAAACACACTCTCCTGCAGAATGCTGCCCCCCAACCTCGATAACAAGATAATACAGAGCAAGCGGCATATGTAGGAGCCTCCTGCTCTGAACTCCGCGACCCTGCTAGAATCTAAGTCGCTGTGGAAGAAGAAAACGAATCTTTGCAATTGCATGGTGTCCCCTTCCACGGTGATTTGCTCCTCTCCACCGGCCTCCTATTGAACTGCCGCTATTCGTTCTGCTGCGAAGTGAGCAGTCGTGTGTGTTTGCGCTGCTTATGAACAGTCTCATGCGCTCGTGTGATGCAGGCAGTAACCTGGTAATGATGTGCGAGATTAACACTAATGTCTGGGCACTGGGGAAAGGTATAGTGCGTGTGCACACCCTACAGGGAACACTGGTGGTGACCCCATTCCATTTTGGCCAATTGGTCACACTGCCCATCTCTTATGCTCCTCCACATCCCTCTAAAGAAGAGGAGCGACTCCATTGTCTGACCCAAAAAGAGCGCTGTTGTTCTACCTTGATCACACAAGAGTTCTGGGTGGACGACCAACTCTTTGTGGGCTATGTAGGAGCTAAGAAAGGTTGGGCGGTACAGAAACGATCCATTTTGTGCCGGATCGTACTCTGTATAAAGATCTACTATTCCCTGGCTAAAAAGCAGACTCCTGAGGGCTTAAGGGCACATTCCACCAGAGGGAAAGCTACAACCATGGCGTTAGCTCGTGGCGTTCCAGTCCTGGACATCTGTCAGGCAGCAATGTGGGCTTCCCTGCACACGTTTGCTAAACACTTCTGCCTGGACAGTCAGGTCCGCAGGGATGGGCATTTCGCCCATTCCATCCTGCAGGACTTTTAGTTTAGTAATTTGTCTGCAGCCCACTGCCAAGATAATATGGCTTGGGTATCTAATCAAAGCTAGAAGTCTCTATCAGATGAACTAGTTACTTATCTTTGGCACCGCATTATCTGGTAGAGACGATATCTAGCTGCAGATTCCTTACAGACCCACCCATGCCTCCACGCTCTGCGGACACATTTTTAGGGCTGGGGCTGCTCCCCTTTTCAGGGCCCTAGTTTGGACGTGCACTGGTTTGTTAAAGTCATGGCTGTGCGCTCCTGGCGTTGAAAGTCGTGAAAAGAAACTGACGTCTGCGCACCTAGGTGGCGTCTATATAGGTGACCGCGACATTACTTCTGGTGACGAAGATGCCATGCTGAGCTGACGGAGCCACCGGGCAGCGCACAAGGGGTACTGCTCACGCCAAAGTTTCCGGATCCAGTCTGACGCCTGTGAAATTCAAAGGTAAGGAATCTGCAGCTAGATATTGACTCTACCAGATAATGCATTACAGAAGGTAAGTTAATTGTTCTTTTGTATGCAACAATTCCCCAGAAGTACCCCTTCATTTGTATGGGCTGGTCATCATATCCACCTGGATTAATGTCCATTTTACATGGTTTCTTATTCCCTTTTTGGTCTTCAATCTGTATGACATCTTTTGGATTTATTGGACCCACCTTCTGTCACTTGTAATTCAGTTTCCTCAGAAACCTGGGTGACTCTACTTCTTTGGTATTTTCTGTGCATAAAAGTGCTCCTATAGCAAGCTCTATAATGGCCCTTTTTCCCATATTTGTTACATATGGTTTTTAATGCAGGACACTCTTTGCTGTTGGCCAAATGTCCTGCTTTGCCACATCTATAACAAGTGCCCCTGAATGTCCCCACATTTCTCATTTCTTTAGTCTCTTACTTCTTCCGTCACTACATTTACCTTGGTTTTATCATCATTATCTTGTTTGATTTCTTTTACACATTGCGTGATATGTTCAACTTATTTGGCCACAATCAAAACTTTCCCTAATGGAGGATCTTTTAACCATAGCTTGCTTCTTACATATTTTCTCTATATTGCATGTTAATAGGAACTGATCTCTTATCCGTTCCTCACAGGTTGCCCCAAACTTGCAGGTTGCAGCCAATTTTCTTAGTATTGATACAAATTATTCTACTGTTTCACCTTCTTTCTGACCTGTTTTTCCAAAATAGTAACGCTCCGTTATGGTACTAACTTTAGGTAAGAAGTGATTATCTAGCTTTTTTACGCTAATCTCACACTCATTTAGGCCCTTGTCATAATTTACGCCGAGATCTGGAAGGTGTTCTAATATTTCTTGACCTTCTGCCCCTAAGTAGTGCTGTAGTAATGCTACTTTTCTTTCTAATCCTGAATTGGGGCCACATACCACTGCATAGTTGTGAAATACTTTCTTCCACTTATTCCATTTCAATGGTGGGTCTCCTGGTACTGACAAAGAACAGTGGGGGTGTTATATTATGCATTTTTCAACCATGATTGTGCAATGTTAAAGGCAGAAATATCAGTGCGAACTCAATACTCTTATTCACAAAGTATGCAGAATGCTCAGGGCGAGCAGAGTCTCAAAGGTACCTGAAAAGGAAACTATGGATTAGTGAGCAATGTCAACTTTAGAAACCATACTCTGTAAAAACATTATGCCCTCTGTTCCTGTGTTTAGGCACTGTCAAAAAACAAAACAAAGTCTTAGGAAATATATATATATTTCCTCTAGGTGGCACTGATAGAGTATCAGAGGCTACTTTCACAGGAAGTTCCAACCAACAATCTCTGCAAATCCCTTGGTTTCTTGATAGTTCCACAATCTTCAGCAAACAACCAAAGAGGAACTCCCCTCCGTGACGAGGTAAAGTTGGCTGGTGAAAGGGGCTCCTTACACATTGTTTAAAATCTTAAAACACTTTTTTCCCTTTAACTCTTTAAGAGGAATGCTGCCAAATCGCACAGAGCAGGCTCCCCTCTAGGCTGTCAGCCGACCAGGCTGCTGGCTCGAGTCGTTCTTCATGCTTCGTCCGTGCAGACTGTAAACGGACATTCGTAGGCGAGAAGTACGCTCCGCTCCTTGCGTGTGGGCCATGTCCGCATAAGGAAATCCTCGCTGGTGACATAAGGAAGCTCCACACCATTCTGCTGCTTCTAGAAGACAATCTGCTCTGTGTGGGTGCCAATGAGCGCTCTAGCGCAGCAACTAACTACACCGACCGCGGACAGAGGGAGGCGTGCCTAAAACCGCGGCAGAGCCACCCAATGAGACCTTGAGCTGTCAATGAGACCTTGAAGTGTCTGACTGGGCAACCTCGCATACACCATTGCCTTGACCCTCAGCAGGAGCTATGTAAAACAACAGCGTGACTAACGTCTCTGTTCGGGAGCGTTACTAGACTGATAATTGCCGATCCTCACACTAGCCAGTACAGTACACTTTCCTGTGAAGCACAGTGATGAGCGCATCAGGCAACCGCCTAACAGACGTACTTCTTTGAAATAAAAAAAAATCCCTTGAGTGAGCAATAACAATCACAAGTTGCCCCTTTAAATCAAAGCTGTGAGAGATGAGAAGGATGCACGAATTCTCCCAGAACCAGTCACTCTCATACTTATAGCTTCCCTGCCACCATGGGTCTTGTCCGCCCTCACAGCTAAACTTGTATTATTCCGGTTCCCTTGAAAGGGCTGTCACACGTCGGTGTCACTGTAGGGACAGGAGGACACCACACCTTGGCCCCCTGCACTTCAGCTTCAGTTATGAAGAGTAAGGGGAAAAAGATTTAAAAAGAGCCGTTAATGCAAGAGTTAAAAAAACTTTGATGTTACGATTTTGCACAGGATCAGAGAGTCCCGGATTTAAGGTTGCTTGATTTTCCTGCGACATACATTGTCTACAAAACGATATATGCCGGGGAATGCAAAAACTTCCTTATAAAAAAAAAAGAAAAAAAAAGGGGCAGTTCCATTAAAACACTGTGGTAAGGACATTCGTAGCACTAGTCCTTGGAAGTCCAGCTGTCCAGTGTAGTCTCCGGTGTCTCAAGGAAGCTCAGGGCAGAGCGATGAAGTGGGCAGCCAATGAAGGAAAAAGACAGGGATAGAGTTGCTAGCACTCCCGCTGCGCAAAAGTTTTTTTTAACGCTCTTGTGACGAACTTGGTGAACCGGATGTTAAGCATCGGGTTCTTCGGATTCATGGCTGCTATGATGGCTTGGCGACAGGAGCGAACACCAAGTTTGTTCCATTCGCCACGTAGCAGCATCCTTCGATCGTTAAGTAAGGCGGGACAGACACATACCACATGCTCGATGGACTCCAAGGTGCACCCGCACCCCCTGCACACGGTGCTGTCATTTGAACACCGCCAATCTGGTAGATGGTACAAGAAGGGCCATCACCCATCCTGAGGGCCATGAATCTTTTTTCCATACTGCTGCATAGGTGAACGAGAGATATGGCACCGCAACACCAGGCCTAAACCCCGAAAGCACCTTCCAGGCATGTTTCAGTTGTGCCCTGTCAGAGTGAAAAGACCAGAACCGGACTCTTTTTTTGATGTACGTTTTTAGGGCCTGCTAGGGCGGGTTAGTTCCCCAGTATTCGGTTGCATTGAGAATTTGCAGTGAGTGTTCTAAATAGCAGCAATGTTTTTGTCCCACTTGGCTGGACGATATTTCTTGCCACGGCATAGCCTCCAAACTTCCTTCCCTCGAGCTGTGTAGTTTATTGCACAGCTGGATGAAGGCGCCGGCCCCTACCCCTTGATGGTCTAAAAGACCGAACTCAAATCTTAACTGAGCTGGGGATGAAGATTTCGGTAGATGCCATACTCGCTTGAAGATTCTTGTTGTTATTTTGTTTATCATACGGGAGTCTTTCCCCAGCATAATCTCCTGGCCATAGGATAAGTAATTGGAAGTTTTGGCTTTCATAACTGTTAAGAGCGGGGTCAGACTTGGGCCGGATAGCTGCCTCGCAAGCTTAGTTAATGTTGCCTCGATTGACAGAGCCTTGGCCCGACCACTTCCTTCTGTTTAGAGAAAGTGCTCCCAGTGTCCATGTAAACCCCAAAGTATTTGTAGAAGGCTGTGCTTTCGATGCTTTGCCATCTCTGTTATGATCTCTCTTCTATCTAATCAATGCCCTCCTTCTTCCACCACTGAGCACCCTATGATCTGTAAACAAACTGTTTCCGGGACAGCAAACCTTTTCTACATCTCGCCTGCAAGGGGGATGCCATGCACTGTCCAGAGTCTGTGCCAGTAGGTGAAGAGCTCCGTCTACCAGGGCAACTTCAGTGGCTCTGTAAAAATCAAGGACTGGTAAAACCTCTGCTGACCCACATCACTCAGTGCTGGTAAAAGGCGGGTCCATAGTCCCCATACCCAGGGGAACCTCAAGCCAAACAGGCGGATGCAGAGCATCGTGGACCTGGTGAAAGTGCTGGCCCTGCAGCCCCTGAGAATGTGGGACTTATGTGAGGAGCCACTCAAATGTTTCTACAAGCATGATGAGAGACCCATCTGCAGTGTCAGACTTCGTTCGAAGCGGGCCACAGGGAAGCCAGTGGCTACTTGATCACAACGTGAGGGTTGAAGTAATTTGCCACTGATATCCGTGGCCCATCCTACTATGCCTCTTGGCCAAGAACAATCCCCTTCCACTCTTGACTCTCAGGGTAGTGAGGGAGAGCAATCATAGGCTTCTCAGAGAGTTAGTGTAGGGATACTTGGGTTTAGAGCTAAAATATCAATCAACAGACCCAACTGTTTGATGAGAACTGCTCTTTACTAGGGCCTGTTTGTTGGCAATCCACTTGACTTCACAGTGGTAGGGTTCTAGTCCACACTGAATGAGAGGGTCATTGGTGGGACTTACTCTCCCAATCTTCTTCCATTCACAATCTGGCACGGGTCATGGTTGTCAGCTTTGTAGTCTATACTTTGAAGTCTTTGAATATTTTAAACACTTGGGGCCAGATTCACAAATTGCAAAATGTGATTTACCAACTTATTGGCGGACATTTCACCTCTGCCTCACCTATATTTTCTGTATTGAGATCTCCGCCACAGTGACGGACATCTCTGCACATGTAAGTATAATATTTTGTAGTAAATATGGGAGGGACGAGGGTTTAACGGAAAATTGGGAGGGACATGCTAACACAAAACTCAAAAGTGCAAGCCACTGCAGTTCATACTTCTCAATTTACTACAATCCTAATGGTGTCAAAAACGTTGTAAATGTACTTCAACCCAGCTTTGGAGTAAGTCAGGTCACCCAATGGTACTGTAATTCACTCCAACGGCAAACAATGGAAGCAGAGAATTAACTAACACCCCATAGGAATTAAAGTTAAATAAAGTAAATTAGCTCTACATTTAAATTGTACACACACATATATATTTTAGGTATAAAAAACTAAGTGTAATTGTTTTTTTAACAATACACTTAATTTTAACACAAAGTATTTTAAACTTATTTTTAACTTAATATAAAAAAAAGTATTACAATTAATGAAATACATAACTCTTAACCAGGTTTACTACAAATTACATTTTATTTAGTGATTGTGTTTATTACATTTTATTTAGATATTAATATTTATAAATGAAATTAACATTTAAATTAGTTAATCCACATTTATTATGAGAAGATATTGCACTGTAACGTTTTCTTTTATTAGTTCCAGGTTAATATTAAGGATTTTGCATAAATATTTTAAAATAAAATATATTTCAAATAAGTATATTTAAATATATATTGAAAAATATATACACTTAATTAAATATCCCTTTACTTTCCCATAGGGAGATTTTCACCCTGGTGGTGGTGATCTCCACTAACAGGTGCAAAGATAGTTGTAGTAACTTTACACTTGTAAATTTATTCATAGAAGGAGACATGTAAGTCTACATCTAGGTGTACATCTCCCCTTGGAAATGGTGAACAGCAAAAAAAAGTGGAGAGTTACATCTAGATCTAAGAGTAGATCAACATGTGACTAGATCTACATGTTTAAATATACCTTTGTAATTTGGGCACCTGGTCCTTCTGAAGACATTTGATGCTGCATTTACTAACGTTTTGTGCAACGCAGTGCAGAAATCAATGGGTACCCTTTAGGTACAAAAACTATGCTTTCACATAGTTAAATACTTTTCCACTTGCATGTGTAGGTGCCCAGGCATCTCTCTTCTGCTTCAGTGCGACCTTGACCTCGCCTTGCCCTTCTAACTTGTGTTCTCCATTTCCGTTTGAGTTGTTTGCAAACTCTCTTGGATTCTTTGAGGTCAGCGTTGTACAAGCTAATTTGTTGGATAATTTACGTTTGAAAAGAACTATATTAACGTCCCTTTGTAATTGTCATTGATAACATAAGTCTAACATCTTTGAAGTGTATCAACGCTAGCCTTCATTTGAGATTTAGTCTGGCACATAGCAACCTGAAGAAAAGGTGACTCCTACGCCAGTATTTACCAGGGAATTTTCCTACTCGGGTATTATACAGTTATATACACTGTACACAGGAAGTCCTGCCTTCTTGTTCAAGCCAGAACTCGGAGATACTGGTAAGGCTTGGTCAATTTAAGCACTATTTCATGCAGCTTCTGTTGACGGAGGCTTTCATCCCTGTGTTTTCAGGTGTGGGCCTTACTCACAAGATCCCTTGCTGGCTAGTTAGAGCAGGTTTAGGGTGCTCCTGTTTATTGGTCCTTCTTACATACATTTTCCATCACACAGGTTCTTGAAAACCCAGCTCCAACACCTTTTTGTGTCAGCTCGCACCTAAAAATCTGGAGAGGATAGATTTCTTTTTAATCACTTTAATAAAACAAGATTGAATTTGGGAGCACCCCAAGACAACAGTTATAACGTTTGATTTAAATAACAGTTTACAAAAGGCTGGCTTACTGCATGACCAAGCTTCTTTAACACATCTGAATTCAATCCCTTCTAGGAATCTAACACCCTTGACCACAGAAGAGAAAAGAAAACCATTCAGGACACATCTGTCGAGCCTTTATGTGCAACACCGTACTGACTTTCTTTACACCCAATACTCCTCCCATTCTCTCTGTTTTGGCTATGGTGAAAATCCTGTCTTATATTGTTTTGGCTCAATCTCTAATGAATCCCCACCTTGTGGGCAGGTAATGGTGCCAACCCTAAACCAGCACTTCCAGGTTCAATCCTAACCCTTCCGCTCTCTGTTCCCCTATTTGTACATGTCCCCTGAGATCCTCTCTTTCCACCCTGCCAATGGATAAGTGCAATGGGGTCATAAGACTATAAGGGTCTCTTACTTTTGCGACCATGTTTTGGGTAAGGCTATCTGAAATCCACACGGACAGCAATAATAGCCATTTAGCATTATGCATGGCATATGGTTTCCAGTGTACAGGGCAGGGCATGAACTTGGAAGGTGATAAGCGACGCAATGCATGATTTGCAGCTTATGCAGTGTGGCTCAGGGCAGTGGACGTTAAGTTTTGGCTGTTTCTGGGCTACACACAAAAGGGCTGCCCTGACATCAGTTCTGGGCCTCATCCAGCCCACATCCACATTACCTGACTTTCTGCAACACTGTAGTGGCACAAAAGGGTGGATGAATGAAGAGTTCCTCTCAGTATGGGGGGGGAATTCATCTGTCCTCAGTATTTATCATCTCCTCATTAAACGCAGGACTAGTTTATACATGTTAAATAACAATCACAGTGTTATCAACTTCACAAGTCTTTGGAGACGAACCAACAATAAAAGGATGAATGTCAAAAAAGCGTATTTCTAATACCGTAGTTGCCTGTGGTGTAGCATATTTGCAGCGCTGATATGAACTGTGAACACACGTCCCAACGAGTGGATAGTAAATAAATGGATAATAATGGAGCTGACAAAAGCACATTGCATTTCCATCACATAACAGCAAGTCTACATTCTTCCGATGCAATCCTCTTTAGAAAGATGCTTTGAAGTCATCTGCTTCGTTACATTATACATGTTTTATTTATTCATATACAGTAACATTTTTAAGTGCTTGTAGCATAGACACTATGAACGGAATTGTCTGTACATGCAATCAAAAGCAGAGCAGGAGGAAGGGGGAGTACAGGGAGAAGAAGAATACTTGTATATGGGTTTTTAGGAAGCTGCTTTTAGAGATTCAGGGCTAGCACAGAGAAATGTCTGTCTGCACAACCTGCAAATTTATGGAAGTGGAAGGACAAGAGGAGCAGTTTGGTAGAATTAAGGGTTCTTTTTAAATATATTATCTGTAGGTAGGTGCCTTGTCCAACCTTTTGAAGGTGGGGTATGAGTAAACACTATTCTTGTTCTAATGGAGAGTGCGGGGGTCGCATTAGCACACTGGCTCTCCTTTTGCAGGCCAGGCCCCAAGCAGAGCAGCTTGAAGTATTCTGAACCCAGTGGATATGACTCATTTGTTAATTGGGGTCAGCAGACAAAGACTAGCATGACCACTTTTTGTACTGACCAGGGTGCTAATGTCAATAGTAATATGTGGGCTGCATGACATGGTTCAACCTCCATGGTGGAAGCTTTTAAATTTGAGCATGTATTTGCTTCAGTTTGAAGGAAGAGGGGGAATTCTGTAAGAAGGTAGGGGATAGAGGTAGCATGACGGTTCTTGGTTGAGAGACATAGCCCTGGATGTTTGATATTCAGGTCTCATGCCCCAGGATGTCTTCCCAAAGATGCCATGAAGCACAGGGAGAGATCTTTGGGCCATCTGGGTAGATGTTGAATATTTAATTTGCTGGATTTCTTGCTCATCCAAAGAGTTTGTGGTAGTGTCTTATGCATGTCTCGTAGCGGACCTTGCCCTGCTCCGATCTGGAGTTGCACAGATAAACTGTCAAAGGACAGACAAGTAATTTCTGTGGCATCTCTAGGGCACACATGAGAACCTACTGATTACCTCATGGTGATAGTGCAGAATACCTGTTTGGTTTATGCAATAATGATTAGTCGTGAGTTATTTACTGTAGTCTTTGAAAGGTTTAGAGATTAGCCGATGGTTTGTGTGACCCATTTTCTGAAGACTGGAGTTAAGTTGGTTATCTCAATATGCTTGGTTGAAATTTGCTTTTTGTTTACATATAATTGTGGCTAAGGGAGAGAGAGCATCCTTCGGGTTACGAGATGCTAAGGGTGTTGATTTGAGGTTATTTCTATAAGAAGACAGCAATTGAGTAACTAGGTTTTCGAAGAGAAGGTCTGTTGAGGAAGGCATTGGTGGCATATGGGCAGTATTTGGAAAAGAGCATCCTTGATTTTGAAGTTATATTTGTTTTATCTATTTCTACTTTAGGATAAATTTAGTGGCCATACTCACTTTTCTGGATTAGCTAGTATGGATAAACTCAATGTACCTCTTTTTTTTGTTACACTGCATTTCCCATTGGCTCAGAGCAGGACAAAGTGAAGGTGTGAGTCCTCCCTGTGAGCCACAGATGGGCTGGGGTTGTACTTCGTACCTGACAGGCCAGTCTTGTGCTGATTTTTTTATTTTTACCTTAGGAGAGGTATTTCCTTTTCTAGTAACCAAATAAAGATGTAGTCTGTAATATTGAGTTTGTGATACCATAATATCATAACCAAAATATCGAAAGGTAAGTGCATACAGGGAAGAATAGATTTACTATCTATAACCTCACATGTACATACCTAAAAGATGTATATTGTCAAGGTACACATATGTGTGGTTAGGTATAGAAAAGCTGTATTACTAATCTGTCGATATTTTGGTTACAATATTAAGGTATAACAATATTCCCTATTCAATATGTGCACCCACGTCCCCAAACAAAGGATGAGTATGGTCTGTTTAGGTGAGTCCAACATACTGGCATTCTTTCAGTCAGTGACTGGTGTGTATGCACCAGTGATTCAATTGCAGCCCAATCCTCCCACGGGTGAGGGTGATGGAGTCAGGATCTAAAGAGAGGCGAGGTAATATTGTTTGTTGTTAACCAGTATGTGGACAAGGGAGTAAGCCATACTTATAGAGACATGCTGAGAGAAAAGCAGATATGCAACTTCCAGAGTTACATAGAAGAAGTCACATTGAGATTTAAAAAAAAAAAGTTACTTTTGAGGGTCAGCTGGGTGAAAATTCATCAGGATGTTGGGTTTCATTGGCTTAATGGCGAATACTAAGGTACAATGCAGAGAAAGTGGCAGAACACTCAGCTGTTGGACAAACCACAGGCAGGAAAAAGCCTTCAAGTTTGCCATAAAGAGGTGTTGTGGCATTGGCGGAGTGAATGTTGAATGGAATTAAAGGTCCTTCATGTGATTGGTGGGATTGGATATGAGTGATGCCAAAGAGGAGTATGTTTAACTGGTATCCTGCTGGGGGAGAGAGAGTTCCTTTGTTGTGGTTGAGTTTGAGGTTGAAACTGAATTGCTGCAGGAGAATAGATGGTGGTTGGGATGCCATATAAAGTGCATGTGAGATTACAGACTTTGTAAAATATACATGTTGCAAATCAGTGAATACAATTTATTTTTGTATATGGTGAATTTAATTGTGCACGATTCCAGACTGCTCTCCCACCTCTTCTGACTCCATACGCACTCATATTCAGTATTTTCGATAATGACATTTGTCAGTTATCTTAAGATCTGTGCTGAAGCTTCTCTGTCTTGGAATGAAAGTCTGGGATTTGAACAATCAGGAGAAAGTTTTCCCCCTTGTAGACAGGAATGGTCGGTCGTGTCGGCTGAAGCGCTGTTCTTTTGAGACCTGGAACATCAGATGTCAGAGCCCAGCTCTGCACATTGCTTGTCTGATATATGACTGGCTAAGGACTCAATGATGTCAAGCAGCAAGGGCTGACTCAGGAACCGCAGATTCGGTAACTTGGAGACCTTGAAAGGAAGAGGGAGGAGAAACAAAAAAAGAGGGACAAATGATAAAGGATTCAACAAAAGATGGGGAAATGTCAGGTGGAAAAACACTGCAGCGGCCGTGGTAATGTCTTTAGGGACTAGAAAAATAGATAGCTATAATCCCGCTACTTGACATCTTGCCTTCCTAAAACCTAATCTTGGACACCTTTCTCCCCAGGGTGCTCACTAAAGTCAGAGGTACCCGAGCCCCTCAGTGAGTTTTAATGTATATTATAAGTTTTAAAAATATTTAAATGTGTTTGTGGTAAGAGCGCACACAGCAAGAAATTGTCCAAAAACAGCCACATAGTTATTGCTTTAAAAATAAAATGGTTCAAATGTTTGTGCAGAAGTCCATGCTACTCACCTGAATGTTTTTCCATTACACTCTACTAAGTTGTCAACTCTTGGGGACCACTGCTACTTAGTCACTGGACCGTGAATTTCCAAAGCAATTAAAAAGACAGGAAGCCATGGGGAGCACAACACAACTAACTCCTTCAGGATGTTTCTGGCTGTGCTCACTAATTCCACCTGACAGCCTCACCACTCAGATCAGATATAGGAAAGGATCATGGCTACTAACAGACTGTGTTGGCTTATCCTCAATTCAATGCCTTTACAGTTCCCAACTCGTGGTGACAGATTTCGGAATAAGAAATATTTTGAAGATGGTAAGAGCATAATAGACCTCTGCTACAGTAGGCTATACGGCTATTAGAATATTCTCCTCCTATATCAAGGGGTTTAAAAATTCCAAAGCTTCTCCCTCCTCTCTTTCACTGCTCCTGGTGTCCATGTTTCAGTTACTGACACAATTGTTTCGATTTGTAAGGCAGAAAGAGAGGCAGAGGGTGCGGAGGCTTCCTTCTCCCATGAAGCTAGTTTCTGCTAATGCAACTGTACGCCATAGAAAGTGAGAGGGGGAGCTTCAGCTTGTTTTCCTCCCTCACTGCTTCCTCTGCCCTCACCCCCTTGCACAATACCACATCCTGAGGAGCAGTAGAGAAAGAGGTTACAGATTAGGGATCGTAATGGTGTGGAGCGTGGTCCTATGCCGAAGTTTATAGAACGCAGTCACTCAACTGTCTTCAATAAAAAGCTCAACATTCTGTTATAACAGTTTTTATTTTCTCCTCATAGTTCACAAACATACCCTTCCTCTCACTTCGTGCTTCTTTATCTAATCTACACCTTACAATTCTTGACGTGCTGGAATCCTATTTGAAATGTGGGGGTGTAGCTGTAATATATTCTGGTTCTTTTAATGTTATTTTTTGTTGCAGTATTTGTAAAGGCTGATCTACATCACAGTTTTTATGTCTATGTAGAGCGACAGTCATCTTATTGACTGGTAGAGTAGCGCTCTATAAAAATGCAAAATAAAATATAAAATAGCACACTTATACAAACAACAGGTGACTTAAGGAATGCCATAGGTGCACTTCTGAATTTGGAGCAAAAGAATACAACACCTGTGCTGACAGGCATAGGTGTTGGTAGTCTTACGGATCTACAACTCAAAGTGGCAGGCAGTCTTGAACTATAAAGGTGGTTGCACAGGCATGCCCAAAGCAATGCTAATATCCCATTGAGGATGTGGTTCACTTAATGAGCAACCAATTAGTTAGAGAGACACAGAAACTAATAAGTATGATTTCTATTCAACCGACTGACTGAGACTGATGAACAAGTTACTTGCCTTCGGCAACGATGTATCTGGTAGAGACACAGTCTAGCCGCAGATTCCTTAACTTAGAATATCCTCTAGGCGCCAGACTGGATCCGGAGATTTTTCAGCAGTACCTCTGCGCACCGGGGGACGGGGTCGCATGGCTCCACCCTGACGTCGTCCACGGATATGACGCCAGTGGAGCCATATAAGTCCCTCCCGGCCCGCTGATGTCAGTTTTCTACTGTGAAACTTTTCAGCGCCACAACGGAGAGCCACTACTAAAACTGTGAGTGTGGGAACAGTGTGCCAAAAAAGATTAAAAATCTTTGAAACAACAATGACAATAAATAATAAATTGATGAGAAATATCACAATGCATTGTAGAGAAAAACCGACATACTGTAAGAAACTGAAGGGAGAGAGAAGAGTACTCGCCCCTAGAAACAATCTCGCAGAAGCGAAGAACCATACCCTCCTATGAGGCAAAACAGCAATGGAAATTAATGTTATGGTAAACGACAAGCAGTCTGCAACCACATGAATGTTATTGTAACGGACAACAAGACTGTAACAACATGAAGTTATGGCAATTGACAACAATTCTGCAACAACAGAGAATGTGCAACCATACCCACTAATATGACCAATTGACTGAAGCATAGTCAAAGAGACCCCAAACTAATGGAGAAAAAGTATCAGGGGGGAGGGAGGGAAGAAGGACATGACCAATCTCCACACTGGAAAAGAACCAGGGAGCAAGAGCGTGGATGGATATAGGAGCCCACCATCCAATTGCGAGAATGGGAGGAGAAGCAACAGGTAAATCAGAATAAGACATCCTAACTTGGGAAGGATGTGAAGAGACTAACAAGCATGAAGACAGAGACCACAGGTAGAAAGACCAGTGTGATGAACCCAACCTGAAAAGGTCCTCAGAGAGCGGGGAGGATGGGTGGGCGTTAAGGAATCTGCGGCTAAACTGTGTCTCTACCAGATACATTGTTACCGAAGGTAAGTAACTTGTTCATCTGATAGAGACATCTAGCAGCAGATTCCTTAACTTAGAATAGATACCAAAGCTATACCCCATTGGAGGAGGGTCTGCGACTGAACCCCACCAAGTTCCAAAGAGAACTAATCAGTCAATAAAGATTGACTAAAACAGGTGGAAACAGCAAGTGTAAGTGTGGCTGACACTAGACCCATTAAGCTCTGTAAAACGAGCATGAACAAGGAAAGGCAGTGGCACCACAGTCCGTCAGAGGACAGTACGAGACTTTCGCCTTCCAGGAAGGGACGAAGGGAAATCACCGAAACCAGACCGGCCAGTGCACAATGAAAGAAAATCCATAAGCTTCTGTAATAAGAATTAGAAGTAGAACTGTGTGCAGGATACCATGGCCCAAAAAAAAAGTCCTAGACAAAGGACAAAACCGCATGAAAGAGTCAGAGCGTACAAAATGAGCATGCACAACAGTGGGTGCCAAGAATCACATGTATAGAGACAGATGTCACCCATGTAGAGATATACAAAACAACTACAAGGAGATACATGTATGTGGATAATAGGGATACACCTATACAGACAGTGTGGACCGTGGGAGCCACACCACACACATGCAAAAGCCCATGAAATAGAGCATCGACAGCACACATGCGTCGGTAGAAAGACACAGAACGCATCACCAGGTAGTCATACTGACCAACCATACACAGAAGTACATTGGTCAAAGGATACCGGCAGAAACTGGACACAAACATAGGGGGAGGGGGAGAGAGAGGGGGAGAGAGAGGGGGAGAGAGAGGGAGAGGGAGAGAGGAGAGAGAGAGAGAGAGAGAGACACACACACATAATCTGGGGCTAAGAAACCCAAGATACTGCAACAAGGAAAAACATAGTATGAGTGCTCTCTCGTAGTTAGTATACATATTATGACGTGCATATATATATATGCACACACACATACATATATATGTATATTTTTTTAAGAAGTGAAAGACGAGGGAAACTCGAAGAGCATGCCCAAGACAAATACAGCAGCCCGCACTATGGGTACCTACGGCACCGATGTGAACCATAGCAGGACATAACATATGGCAAAACACAGTAAATCACATACATATATATTCAGAATTATGTATATATAACCATATACAGACACTGTATAAATGACAATGAGCATCTCTGAACAGAGAGACTTCTAAGGATAACATCGGCAGAGGCCCTGAGTAGAAGGACCTGGGCCTCTGCCTGGCAATGAGCAGAGGGAAGACCAAGGACATAAGCACTTCCTAACACCAAAGATTGAAGAGTAGACAATACCACAAAGATTAGAATGCAGCCAACGCTGTGGCACAAGTTGGACCAGCAGGCACCCAGTGCCTGTGAACGTACCCAGTGTGTACCCACATACCATGCCAGAACTGAAAATGGAATAGAAACTGTTCCGGAAGTGGAACAGAAAAACATGCTCACAAGAGACACTGGCTTACGGCTAAGACATCCAACATAGGCAAAAAAGGTGGAAACACAGCGAAACGCTTGAAACACAGCCAAAGGCAAGAAAATGAAGACGTGAAAATGCAGGGACAAGCCAGTCGTGGCGTAAACCCAACAATACGCTAGAGAAGTCTGCATCCTCAGAGGCAGGAGAGAACTACGGACCAACCGTAAAATATAAACATGTAAGCTCCAAAGAGAGCTACACCACCCTTGTGGGTCTTACCAGAGGAGAAGTCCCACAACAGTAGGGGGAACGTGAAGAAGCGAAAACCATATCGCGATAAGCCTACTGCATGAACTATAGGAAAATTCCCCAGAGGGAAAGATGATAACAATCCTAAGAGGACCTCACAGGATCCTCAGTAAGGACCTACACCATCCAGGAAGAAAAGTTCCTGGAGCATTGTACACACCACGCAGGAAGAACACTTCCCGTGGCAAGGTAGAATGGCTATACAATAACCAATGAATACCCCACATAGGGTATGTCACATCCCTATAAAAAGCAAGGGAACACCTCTTGAGACTAGCTCTTAGAAAGAGGAGTCGAAAATAAGGGCCGAAACAGCTGTCTAGCTGTACCAACCGTCTGGGAAATAGCTTGAACCCAGAGACAGATACCAGAGAAAAGCAGTGACAATACTGCAACCAATGCAAACAAGACAATAAGTCTGCATCAATGGACTTAAAATAATGTCAATCACGGGAAACCAGACATGAGACGCTGGACCGCTGAGTCCGCATGACTGTCAAAAAGATGGGCCCCATCAAAGGGCAAATCTCAGGGACGCTCCTGAATATTTTCAGGAAAACTGCCATCACGCAGCCAAGCATGGCGACGCAGAGCAACTGACCTGGCCATAGCCCGACCAACAGAGTCAGTGGTGTCCATGGCTGATCGAATCGAACATTTTGCCAGCTCACGACCATCGTGGAGTATCCGAGTCAGGTTAGCCTGAGGGCCTCCCGGAAGAGAGGGAAGGAGGTGCTCAACCGAGTCCCAGAGAGCGAAAGTAGCCCATGCAAACACGCAGGACGTGTTCAAGGACCGAAGGCCCGGGCTCGCGGACGCAAACATATGTCTACTACATGTCTCCAACCAGCGAGACTCCCTAGTGTGTGGAAGTTTCAGAGGAGAGGACGACGGCAGCGAAGCTAAGGCTGCCAGGACGACAAGCCCTTGAGCCCTAGGGTGTAGGGACAAACAGGGTCATCTGGAGCTGGGCGATGACTATGTGCAATAGGACGTTCCACAGGGTCCCCCGAGGAGGGCCTCGCCCAGGTCCCCAGAAGAATGGCGTACAACAACGCGCCAAAAGACAGCAAGGGCTCGACATCCGCCTTGCCCTGGTGGAGCAGATCCAACAAGGGATCGGAAGGCAGAGAGATAGAAGGAGGCTGGAACTGTAAAATGTCAGCAGCTTTGCTAACAACTCTTGCAAATGCTGCACTAGCCTCCATGGCCATTCTAGGTGGTGGCAGCAGATCATAATTAGGGGACGGTTGCAGGCTAACACGTCCACCAAAGGCCAAAGGCTCTGTAGCCCGAGGATGACCAAGGGCCTGCAATTGCCCCACATCAACATGTTACGAAGAACGCGTAAGCAACACTGGGGGGAGGGAGGGGTGGTGAATCCCCAGGGGCCTCATCCACCATCAGCAAGGGAGGAGGAAAGGACGTCTCCGGCGTCGAAGGCCGTTGAGACGGCGCAGCATCGACGTCGACAAATGCCGAAGGAGACCCCATCGACTGTCGTCCCACACCGCAGTCTCCCATCGCGGTGGATGTCGGGTCAACGTCGACTCGGGGACAAGTCCCCTGCTGCGGCCGCATCAGACGTCAAGGCAGGGAGCCCCACAGGACTGTGCCCTGACGCTGTAGGTGGACTGCGTCCCGACGTTTGAATGGGAAGCCCCACCGGGCCGACTCCCAACGTCGCAGCGACTCCGGAACCGGAGTCAGGGTACTCGATTAGCGCAGAGGGCGAACCCACCGGCGAGCTCCCAATCCGAGTGTCTACCACCTCTGTGGGGACCGAAGGTGCGCCAGGGAGAGGGGTCGACCCAAAGATGGCCTGCAAAGCCTGGTAAAAGGCTTCCATCTGGGTCCTAGTCGCCCCAACACCAGAAAATGGGGGGTAGGCGGGGGTCGACTGCTGAGGGACTGTGTCCGGTAAAGACCGGGAGCAGTGGGCACCGACGTTACGACTACGTGAGGCCGACGGCCTCCATGACTTCTTTTGCTTACCTGAGGAAGGCGAGCAACAGCCTCGGGAACGACTCTGTGACCTTCCCCAAACAGGAGCCCCAGCTCGAGATGGAGACCGGCGACGCTTGGACCCTGAACGGGACATCCGGGCGGACAACAATTTCATCCTACGTTCCCGCAGGGACTTCGGTTTCAGCTTCCGACAGGCGTCGCACTCCTCAGAGTCATGGTGCTCACCCAAGCACCACATACAAATTGCGTGCGGATCTGTCGCCGACATCTGCCGCGTACAGGTCTCACAAGATTTAAAGCCCGAAGGCATCGGCATACTGTTCCCGGACGCGAAAAGGTGTCAGTAAGGCCTAAAAAACAGAAACAGGCCAGAGGAACCGCTTCTCCTGGATAAGCGTTGCAGACGCAGAAAAGAAGAAAACTGACGTCAGCGCGCCGGGAGAGACTTGTATGGCTCCACTGACGTCATATCCGTGGACGACGTCAGGGCGGAGCCATGCGACGCCGTCCCCCAGACGCAGAGATACTGTTAGAATATCCTCCAGGCGCCAGACTGGATCCGGAGATTTTTCAAGTTAAGGAATCTGCGGCTAGATGTCTCTATCAGATAGGGTTCTCATCAGGACCCATAAGCACAACCTAAACAGTTTTCTGTGGTATTGCGATGATGGTCTTGTTGAAAGGAGACAAGTGCATAAAACCTACTTTAGGAACTAGAGTTTCCTCAAAAAGAAATATGGGTCCTGTAGTCAGAAAGGAAAATTATCCATCCTGTCAAGATGCAGGTAAAGTTTCATGTCTGCTTCAATTTCTGGATTGTTCTGTGTCCTTTCAAGTTGCTAACTTCTGACAATTGCTGTGGATCTTGGTAGATCAACGGTGGACTGTGGTGTCTAGTTTCCACTTTTGAAGAATTGTTGGCTTCCTCCACATTTATCACTGGACTAAACTGCAAAGCCACAGACTCCGAGAGCGTATTTGCATTCTGTGTGTTTAAATGAACACCGTTGCAGTATTATGAGTGCATACCACAACTTTCTTTTCTTGGAACAACGGCAAAAGGATCATCGGGAAAGAATGCTTCACTGTCAACATCTCAATGTGTGGTTATCATAGGGCGCACAGTAAAAACCTGAACTGAATGGGATGGGTCGGTTGTTACAGAGGTTTGAGGGGATTGTGCCTAGAACAGTACTTACATGAAAAGGATTCCCTCCTGGGTCTACCAAAGTAAAGTCAGGAGTAGGGTTAGTGAAATCTGCAGCTCTATATACCAAGGATTCTCTTTCTGGACCCATTAAGTGGGGAGCGGTAACTATTCCTCCAGCAACACTTGGCTTGAACACTGCCCTATGGAAGCAAAAGGAAATCCACTACCAAGTCCCCTGCTAACTACCTAAATACATAAAATATGCCTTTTTTCTTGTAAGAGAAAGATGTACATGCCTTGGTTGGAAGCAGGGCATCTTCTTGAACTACTGGCTGAACTAGTAGCCCGGGGTCGAACATCTACTAGTACAGTCAAGCTACCTGGGTTTCATGCCACGTGCAGCTGTGTTATATAGCGCCATTCTGATCGAGCAATGGCTGTTCAGGAGTTCTTCTGCCCGTTGCTGAAAGTGCCCTAATGGGAGTGAATTGTCTGCCTCAGCACCAGGTGAGCATTTATCACTAGAGAGAGAAACTCCATAACAAGATAGCGCCTAGGATTTTGAGCCCATAACGATCAATGTTGGGTACATAATCTCACATGTCTAAAAAAAAAAAAATAATAACTTCCGTGAGCATACACATGATGCTGGGATTGGTCTTTATATCCCTCCAAAAGCTGTAACTTTCTTCTGCACAATCCTAAACCAGGCACCCATGTCTCAATGATATGCAGATGTTGTTTGTCCCAACCTTCTGTTACTGGCCATTACTTAGAGTTGAACTAAACATAAAGCAGTCCGCAGTTTCCTAACTAGCTACACAACTCAAGCTCTCAAACTTAAGGCAAGAAGCCTAAACAACCGAATCTGCTGCACTACACAGCCACTAAGACCCACAGTCCCACCCTCCTAGCAAGGAGGCAGGGAAGGTGAAGGAGGGAGGGCTCTGACCAGTAATAGTGTATGCACAATCAATTGTTCTTTGTTGCTTGGTAGAATAGGTCATAGTGTCTGTAACTCTTGAAACTGAGTGTGTGTATTACAACAATCATATCAGTCACAGTGGATTTTAACCACTAATGTTTTTAAGTTGTTGTTAAACATGATGTTTTATTTGGGCAGACATGATCTCTAAATATTAGTTAATTGTTATTCCACTATAGTACACATTATCATCAACAGAAAAACATAGAGGTAACCTCTAGTCTATTATGGTAATATTCTGCCCCTCTATTAAACAGAAATAGAAAAACTAAAGCAAATTGGTCCAAAATAACAAAATAATCACTACAATATTTATTCCTGGTCCCTTCCTAAACTCTTGATGAATGCAGTTTCAATAATTTCACGAACACGTATTAATCCAATAGCATAAAATAATACTCTGCAAAAGAAAAGGCACAGATGTATAAAAAAAAAAAATTACAGAGTGGATACCAAATAATACTTTTCAATAGGTACGTATCAGTTGCTGGAATAGTACACATGTAAAGAATGGTAGTTTGTTGGGTGTCATACTCGGATGGCTGAGGTGATGCAAGCTAGGCCTAAGATACAGTGGTAGGACTGAGTGGAATAGGAGTAGTGAGAAGCAGTTGTCAGACATGAAAATAATGTCACATGTACTAAGTATATGAGTGGATAAAAGAAGCCCAGAAACAGTGTTCAGGAGTACTTGTAAAGTTCTGTGGTTGTGCAGTATTTGCAAAATATAGGCCAACAGTGCTAGATTGAGGTGCGCAGGTCAAGTTGCGCAATTCAGAACACTTTATTAGAAGAGGCAGTGCAGGTCAGAAATGAGGTGCGTGGGTGTCAATCATAGTACTGGAATAGGAGAGGGAAAAGCAAATTGGGATTCAGAAACAGAGGCAGTGTTGCACATTTCTCCGTAACTGATAAGCTAGGGTGATGAATATAAAGTGTGTGGGGGCACCGGGCAAATTTCTAACTTATAGATTATTCACGATATACTTATTTAGTTCGGCGATGATTTGGAAAGATGGCCAAGTCAACCACGCTATTACCTCTGCATTGTTCAGATATGCAATGACTACAGTTATATATGGACAAAGGTGAACTCACCGATCTGCCGATTCTCCATAAGACAGAACCAGGCTTTCGCTCCCTATGAAGCCCTGATTATCATGTGAGGTATTCTCCCTTGTTTGTTTTGTTCAATGCTGTAAGACACTGTGATTACTGCCACTCACAAGGTTGGATTACAGCTTTTTTAAGGTCCTGATGAATGTCACGGACCATACTGGTAATTGTAGGCAGGAAACAGTTTGACTACTTGGGATTAGACGTATAATAATGCTGAGGAAATCCATCTTTGATTTTAATCTTATCATGGAATACAGTCATGTTTAATCAACTTCTAAACCAGGACTGCAATAGGTAATTCTAACCACCTAAAGTCATTTGCCCAGTATATTGACCATCTACCCTCCGGATGACAAGACAATTTCTCTCTTGGGGACAGTTCACTAGGCCATTCTGGCTTCTTAAAGTTGGGATAAAAGTGCTCCGGACGAGGAGCAGGTCCCAATGCCGAAGCATTCCAGCTCGGTGGATGAGGGACGCTGTATCCTACAAAAGGATGCCCACTTATTAGGAAACATCCCTGGGTCATTATCTGACAGTAGTCTAATAAACAATTGGCAGCAATACTCTTCCAAGCGTGGTACTTTTGTTATAGATTTCATGATTTGGGGGGGTGTGGCTTGATGCCGACAGGAATGGGAACCTTCTGGTGAGGCTCTGCGGCGGCTCGGGAGAGTCGTACTTCTTTCTACAGGACATGCTCCACCGGCACCGCCGTGCTTATCCATGCAGCCATGAAGTTGCCTAGTGTTGTTTGCGGGCCCTAAAATTCCTCTGTGCTGAGCGGTGAGCTGCGTTTTTTCTTTACATCTGGCTGGCGCGTTTCCTGACAGGACTCACGCCCGCCATTTTGTTTTCACTGCTTTCATGATTTTCTCATTTAAATAAGCGATGGAGGTGTTTTTGAGCACGCAAGATTGTTTTTTTTACATATTTTTCTTCTGCCAATTATATCAGGAACCTGTCATTTTGTGCACAAATCAGCAGTTTCATCTTTATTGGATCTTTTTATTTAGTTCCTCCTCAGTGACATTTTCAATGGCTCCTTTTCTTCTTGTGCGAGTGAGTCCTTTGAGGTCATGATGCATTAACTTTCAAACACATTTGTGACCCTTACAGCAGTCCTGCTTTGAGTGTTGTTTTATTGAAGAGGCGTGAGAAATATCATTTTTCTATGATATTCTGCCTTTTTTCAAGATGCATCTCTTTAATATAAAGTGATTGCTGTTTCCTTGGCTTTTTGTGCATGGGGAGGACAAGGCCTGTTCGTCGTGCTGTCAATACCTCTCCAACTCCTCCGTCTGTGGTGGATTATAATCCTTTCAGTGTTCTTCAGGAGACTATGGCGGAGTCAGAGCAAGGTGTGGTATCTCTTTTAATAAACGCAACGTCCTCAAATATTCCACCTCCTACTTCTAAACTTCCAACCAATCTGGCTGCTACTTTGGCGCTTTCATCAGGAAAAAGGGTTTAAAAAAAAAAAACCACCTTAGCCAGCTATATCTACTCCACCAATTTCCATGGTATTAGTTCTTGAGGAAATATGAGCGCTTAGATCATATATGGATACGTCTTCAAAATTTGGATGATAAATGGTCTAATATGAAGAGTAAAGTCACTCACATAGAGAGTAGAGTGGATTCTTTTCAATCTGCTGTGAGTCAAGTTCCCTCCATGCAAATCTCACATCTTCAGAAACAGGTTGAGAATCTTGAAAATCGTAACAGACGCAATAATTTGTGTATTTTTGGATTAGCAGAAGGACTTGAAGGCACTAACCCGCTCTCCTTTTTTCAATATCTTCTTCCAAAGATTCTTGGTCAGCAATACATTTTCAAAGAACTCATCGATTAGGTCACAGTTCACAAACTGCGTTTTCAAGCCAAGAGGTGTAATTCTGTATTTCTTAGAATACACGGATCTGTTGAAAGTTCTACACGCAGTCAAAGGCAAAATCTCATGGCAAGGTTCCACTCTTATCTTTTCCCAAGACTATGCTAAATCAATGGCAGATAGAAGGAAGAAGTTTTTGGACATGAGACCCGTGCTTCGTAGCATTAATGCCAGATTTGGTCATATACATCCTTGCCTTTTCAAAGTCACTTATAAAAATAAAACTATGACCTAAGAGAATGCTAATCTACTACAACGTTTTCTGGACAGTTGCAGACAGAAGGATATGGAAGTTACTAGATCTGCTTTGATTTTACTACTAGATTTGATTTTATCTTGTACACTTTGAGTATATTTCTTGTTGCTTGTAATTGCATTGTTTTGTGTTGAATTTTTTCTAACATGTTTTTTCTTTTGTTAGGTGCTGTTTTTCATTTAGTTACTTAATGTGACTCCTCGTCCGGCTGGATGGTGCCCCCCCCCAAATTTCCGCCCGGAGGTCTCCGGTCGGTTGTGTCATTACCTTATGTGGCTTCACCACCCTCGACTTTTGTGTATGTTTCTTGGTATGTCAATTTTTCTATTTCTATTTTGTATATGTCTTTTGTCTTTTTCTTCCTTTTTCTTATTTGTCTTTCTCTTTTCTCCTGTCTTTATTCTCAGTATTTTCTTATCAACATTATATTTTTTTTGGGGGGGGCGTGGCCTGACAGCATGGCCGGCTAGTCGCATCTCTGCGTAGCTCCTGCCCCGTATGTCAATATCCTGCAGAAATCCTGGCGGAATCGTGCCTCTTTTTATAGAAACTGGCATCGGAGCCCCCCCCGGCCTCGAGGGTCCCCGTCTGGCTGGGAGACAACAGCCCGCAGTAGAGGAAATCGTCTCTGGACACCCGGAGACGCGGCGGATTACCAGGGCACAAGATGGCAGCGCTGGCCTTTGCCGGAGGCTCGAGGGCCTCTCTGTAAGCCGATCCTGAGTGGGGGCCCTGCAGAGGTGAGACCGGAGACGAGGGGCAGTTGTAGATCGCCCGCCCGATCCGAGGCCAGGGACCCGGGTGCGCGCTCTACGCGAGCCCGGTGCTGCATGTGTGCCGCGACCGGCCCACCCGATATCCTGTCGCACAAGCCCGGAGTTACCGCTGACGGAGGCGGGGCCGCGGTGTCCGCGCGGCCTGGCGGACGGCTGGACTGTAGGGCTGGGGCTCTCGAGCTGGAGGTGAGCCTGCCGCCCCCTTGTGCAGACAGTGGCTGAGACGGCCAGGGCCGTAGATTTTGCGGTGGTCATCGGCGGCCAGGGCACTCGCTCCGCAGTTCGGCGGAGGTGCCGCCCGGCCGTAAGCCTGTGGAGGTGGACAGGCGCAACAACAAGTGGCCCATAGCGGAGATCGGGCCGGCGGAGACCACTGGCTAGCCTCGTGTAATGAGGGAGGAGGCCTGAGAGGCGATTCATTTTGGTGGGCCATATTGATCCGGACTTGGGGTAACGCGTGGTGACAGGGTGGATATCCTTCGGTCCCGACTGCGCCCTGGGCTGGTCCTTGCGCCAGTAGCCTAGGGAGCGAGAAGCCATGGAGAGAACCTTACCAAGTTTCCACTAGACATGGGGAAAGATAGACCCACCAGAGGAGCACAATCCAATAAGATCATGCAGTATACGGTGCCGGGCCCGGCCTCCTCTGACCGCAATGGACCAGATCCTGCACAGCTACCGCACCAGGGATCGGCGGCACGTGACAAGTCGGACATTTTGGAGGCCATAAGGGATTCTCGAGTGGGGCTAGAGTCGAGAATGGATGGCATGGCCATGAACATCAATCATCTGTGCCTGGATTTAAGGAAGGTGGCGGACCGCGTTACTACCACTTAGGGGGACCTGGGCACATTGCGGGAGGAGGTCCGGCAACTACGCGCGACAGTGTCCGCACTTCAGGAACACACTACCCGTCTCGAAGATAGGGCAGAAGACGCAGAGGGACGGTCAAGGAGAAACAACCTCCGATTTTTGGGCTTTCCGGAAAAGGCGGAGGGTCCGGCGTCAGATCTATTTCTGGAGGACTGGATTGGCTCCGCTTTCCCGAGTCTCAGGCTCTCCAGGATGTTCGCAGTGGAAAGGGCCGATCGCTCCCTCGGTCCCCCGCCGAAACCGGGGTCGCCACCAAGAGCTCTGATTGCTCGTTTGTTCAACTTCAGGGATCGGGATATGATCCTACAATTTATTCGTACGAACGGTCCCCCTAGGTTCGAAAATCGTGACATTCATATTTACCCAGACTACACCAAAAAAGTGCAAGACTTGCGAAACGACTTCCTAGGAGTCAAACGGCGATTGAGAAACCTCAATGTTCAGTACAGTTTAATGTTTCCGGCTCGGCGTACAGTATGTAGACAAGGTCCACTTTTTCAGTACTCCGCAAGAGGCAACGGACTGGATGGACTCGTTGGCGCCAGGCTGGGCAGGACCACAACCAAGGCTGGCAAGAACAGAGGAGGAGGAGTGGGCGGCAATGGAACCAACATCGCCACACTGGAGAACAACGACTCAGACCGCAGGACTCGTCGGAGGGATGTCGAATCACGGTGGGGCCGGATGGTGCCCTACGAACGGAGGTGGAAGGGATTCCGACGCAGAACCAGTTTTCCCCATTGTGTCTGGTCCAAGAAACATAATCGGAACCAGAGGGCACCGCCAGCCAAGCCGATGGCGGCTCCTGAGACACTGGAGGGCACGTAAAGGGACTGAAGCGGTGGGAGGAACGGTCATGGGAACTGTAAGTACGGGACTTGACCATGATGGGGTTGGACTCTGCTACAGAGCACTTGAGAGGGGGCTCCCAGCCCCTGAGACTATGGGGGGGGGATGGAAACGTCGCTGATGGGGTGAGATACTACTCCGCCAAGATGAAGTTCAGACACTCCAACTGTAGTGCACTGAGGCGGCCTTGCTAGACCGTCGGTCGGGCGGGGTCGCGCGGTGCCAGGCAGCTTGGCTGTATATCCGAGATTGGGGGTTTCTCGTTGATATCTTTCTGACCACAGTTGTTGACTGTCAAGTTGAGGGGAGGGAGTTAGGGGGAGGGTGATGGTTGTGGGGCGGAGTCCCGAGTCCTCAGACCAGGGTTGGGTTATGAGAATGAAGTACTACTGCCTGGGGGAGGGGGGAGGTGGGATTGGGAGTTCACAATGTTATGTTATGCAGTTCAATACCGGGAACATACTAAGCCAAGTCACCAGAGGACCTGGGAGATTTCAGAACGGGGGGTCACGACACAATATTTTTGGGTTTCTCCCCCACATACGGCGGGTGTCACCGCACCATCGGATGTTAGACTCATGCCAGGCGATAAACAGAATTATAAACTCATAACGTGGAATGTTAGGGGGCTTAATAACATGGTTAAACGGATACGGGTGGTGACGTATCTCAAACGATATGGGGTAAGTGTAGCCTTTCTCCAAGAAACGCACCTATGGGGAGACTGTCTTAAATATGTCCAACGCAGGTGGAGAGGCCAGTTTTTTGCGACTTCCTATTCGTGGTATGCTAGAGGGGCACTAATCTGGGTGGCACCAGGTGTCCCCTTTAAGGCAGTAAAATCTAGTCTAGATCAAGAAGGGAGATATGTGGTGGTGGAGGGGACACTCAATGGTCGCTACATGTGCCTGGTGAACATATATGCTCCGAATAGTGACGATGGTGAGTTTTTGGGGAAGGTCCTAGGGCAGTTAGATCTGGCTCCAGACGTAGAACTGATTATCGCAGGAGATTTTAATTGCGCCCTTGATGGGGAGTTAGACAGACACCCCCCCAAATTGGAAGCCAAACCTAAAACAAGAGAAGCTATGCGCCAGATGCTCCGCAACTATCATTTGCTGGATGTATGGCGGCACCGCAACCCCTCTCGTCGAGTGTACTCTTGTCACACACCTGCAGCTAACACACATAGTAGATTGGACTATTTCTTCATCCAGATAGCGGCTGCTAATCGGATAGCGGAGGCACAATACCTGGCCCGATATCTGTCCGACCACTCCCCCTTGCTGATAACATACACTTTGGGCCGGCCGAGATCCAAGGTACCGCTATGGAGACTAAATACCGAGGCTTTAACGGATCCGGTTTTCAAAGATGCGATAGCGAAAGGGTTAGAAGACTACTTTGACGTGAACTGGAATACGGCCAGCACTAGAGCGCTTGAGTGGGATGCGATGAAGGTGGTGTTGCGGGGGGTGTGTATGTCCACCGAGGTGGGGGTTAGGAGGGTGCTGGAACCGGATTTACGACGCCAGGAGGAGCGCTTAGCGGCCCTGGAAAAAACGCTTCCCACGGACACGGAGGGGCTTGCTAAATGGGCGGAGCAACGACAAAAGATAGGGGACATCTGGGATTCATTGGGCAAATATAATAGAACCTCGAGTAGACGTCGATGGTACACGGAGGGTGACAAGGCGGGACGTCTCCTGGCTCGTATGGTTAGGATGGAGACACAGCCGGGGCCAAACACGAGATCAATGGGGCATTTACAACTCATTTACGAAAGATATACTCCGGGCCCCGCCTCCCTACCCCCCCAGACTATGGAGGCCTACCTTGCCGAGGTGGATCTACCTTGCCTTGACCCAGAGAGTCAGGAGTCCCTGGGGGCCCCTTTCAGAGGAGAGGAGGTGAGGGCGGCGATCGCCCATTTGAAAACTGCTAAATCCCCTGGTATGGATGGCCTAGCGGCGGAACTCTATAAAGAATATGGGGGGGTCTTGGTCCCGAAGATCTTGGAGATTACTGTGGAAGCCGGCGAGAACGGCATATTGCCAGACTCCATGCGCGAAGCGCTGATTGTGATGATCCCCAAACCGGGGAAGGACCCCGAGCTCCCCGGTTCCTATAGGCCAATTTCTATGTTAAACGTAGATCTTAAAATTATTAGCCAAGTGCTGGCAAGTAGACTGCTTCCATATCTCACACAGCTGGTGCATGATGACCAGTCAGGCTTTATGCCCGGCAGAAACGCACTAAGGAACATCCGCCGTCTCGCACACGTCATGCAATCGCTGGGGGGAAGTGCCCAACAGAGTACCTTGACATTCCTGGATATCGAACAAGCGTTCGACTCGATCCGATGGGAATACTTATGGCAGGTGCTTCTAAAAATGGGGATAGGTGAAGGGTTCGTGAACTGGGTGAAACTGCTCTATACTCAGCCTGTGGCGAGGGTTCGCACGGGTCGGTACGTCTCGGATGCACTGACAATAGCAAGGGGGACGCGACAGGGGTGTCCGCTCTACCCCTTGTTGTTTGCCTTGGCAATGGAGCCACTGGCATGTCATCTTCGTACGGTGCTCCAGGGGCTGGGCATTCTAGTGGGTCGTATGGAACATATTGTATCACTGTATGCCGATGATGCATTGGTGTACCTACGCCAACCGACCCAATCAATTCCGATGCTGCTCGCGGATTTAGATCAGTTTGCCAGGGCCTCCAGACTCTGCATTAATAAATTAAAATCACAATTATATGTGATTGGGTCGGAGAACGAGAGGGGCGGAGTCCAGCTCCCTGAGCTGGGGCTCCCGTGGGTATCGGACTCACTACGCTATCTCGGGATATGGATAGGCAGGGATGAGCACACCTTTTACAAGCATAATATGGGGAGGATACTCAGGGGTCTTCAGGGCAGCATCACCTTCTGGAACACACTCAAACTCTCATTGATGGGGAAGATCGCCTTAATAAAAATGGTGGTTCTGCCTAGATGTCTCTTTACATTGCAGGGCTCCTTCTTTGAACTCCTGCATCAGATATTAAAAAAATTAGACGTAATGCTCATACAACTATTATGGAACGGGAAACGCTGTCGGGTCAGCCTAGAGGTTATGAAACGCAAGTGGCGCAAGGGAGGTTTGGAAATCCCGGACTTAGAGCTCTATTATTTTGCGTCACAATTGCAGCATGCCATAGCCTGGTTAGACACGGACCTCACCTGGGAAAGGTCACTGCTTGCAGACACATACGGGGACCGACAGTTAGGAGAGCTCCTTTGGACCACGGGGAGGCAACGGGAATAAAGCCCTCCATTGGTTAGACTACTAGCTGTAATATGGAAACGAGTGGTCAGGAGGCTAATTCGGGAACGGCCGTATGCCCCAGAGGCAGATTTCTGGCTTATGCCACCCTTCGCTCAAATAGAGCGGGTCATGTCAACTGACAAATGGAAGATGGGAGGCTGCCTAATGCTATCTGACCTCTACCCGGACAACAGATTCATTACATATCAGGAAGCGGTGGATACCTTTGGGTTGGGACCGGGGCAATTTTTGCAATATGCCAAAATAGCGGCAACGGCTCGACAACTATGGCCTACGTTTCCAGAGGCCCCAGGGCACACCCATACCCTGGTCACTATGATTGCCATGGCTGGCGGGCGGAAACTTGTCACCCACCTATATAGGGCGCTAAGGGATGACAAAAAGTGTGGACCCTTAAAAGTAGAGGAGAAATGGCAGCAGGTGTGTCCACAGGAGATTACGCCACGAGACTGGGAGAAAATTCATGAAAGCGTACGCAAAGTGTCGGTATGTAATAGATTCAAGCAGATACAGTATAATATAGTTCACATGACCTACCTTTCGCCCAGGCGGTTGCACGCTATTGATGGTTCTAGAGATCCAAAGTGCCCTAGATGTCAATATGCTCAGGCGGATTTTCCGCATATGGTATGGACCTGTCCAACAATTCAGACATACTGGACGGCGATCCTAGAGGAATTGAATAGAATAACGGGGTGGATGATTGCCTTGGATGTGCGTACTTGTCTCCTCGGTTTAATACCCCGCGACCCTAAACATAAGACGAGCAGGCGGTTCCTGGTTTTGGAGCTTATAACAGCAAGGAGACGCATAGCGATCCACTGGTTAACTCAACGGGGGCCGCTGCTAGCAAACTGGAAAACAGATCTGAGAGAATGGGCATTGGCTGAGGAGGGGCATATGCGTAGCACTAGAAGGGATGATAAACTCCCCGAAGTGTTGCTGGCATGGGGGATGATGCTACAAGAGATAGAGGAACAGGCCCCAAATTCCACTCGGGCATCACCAGACGAGGAACATCACACTGGGGCTGTGGCCCATAGTCAAGAGGGGAGACAAGTGGACACCCACAACTGTTTTTAGGATAGACGGACCTTGAGTTGGTTGGACCCGGTAGGGGGGGGGGAAGTTTTGGGGATTGCCTAGTTAAAAGTTTTGACAAATGTTGGATTGGATAAAATCTTCAAGGGAAAGTATATGCCAGAATTAACCCTGAGTTTGTTATTGGAATGTTCATTGTGTCAACTGTTGTCTACGGGATATGTAGTTGTATGTGACCATGTGACCATGGACTATACTCTTGAAAAGCAATAAAGAAATTAAAAAAAAAAAAAACATATTTTTTCATTTTTCATTCTTATTTTGTCTTTTCTCTACCTTTTTTCCCATTCTTATATTAGTTTTATTTCTTTTTCTTTAACTCCATTTTTTTTCTCATATACTAGCTATTTTTCTCTGTTATTACAATATCCTGATTATATCGCATCATATTTATGTTGTTTTTGCATTTTAATAGTTATCGCGGAGAGGTGTGGTGCAGCAGCCAGGGCAGCTGACTTCGGAGCACAGGGCTCACGGTTCGATCCCCGGCTCCGGCGGCAGCTCAGCTCAGCGCCATGTGACTCTGGGCAATAGCTCACTTAATTTCCACGACGGCCCCCAGCACCTTGAGACCCGTAAGGGTGAGTAGTTCGCGCTTTACAAATACGGATTTACATTTTTTTAATTTTTTTTTATCGCTTGTTTTAAAATTTTGAATGTATTACTGTTTTGTAGATGGCTTTAAGATTTACTTCATGGAATGTTAAAGGTTTAGGCTCCCCTATAAAACGTCAAAGGGTTTTATCACATATTTTTAATTTAAAGGGTGATATGTTTTGTTACAGGAAATATATATATATCAGACAAAGAGGTGACTTAGCTCAAAAGACAATGGGTTGGTCCTATTTTTGCATCTCCTGGTTCAGGGAAACATAATGGGACTACTGTTTTAGGTCATAAGCGTCTCGATATATGAATCATCACTCAGGATACTGATGATGAGGGTAGATGGGTAAACAGCGTTTACTTCGCATGCGATACTTCGCATACCATTACAACGCGGTCGTTACAACGACCGCGTTGTTAGTTCGCATAGCTTTACTACGCAAGTCGGAACAACGACTTGCGTTAGGGGGGAGAAGGTGTTGGATTTAAAATCCAACACCTTCCCTAGTGTCCGCATAGACTGGAGTTGGAATAGTAAATTATACTATTCCAACATCCAGCGCCCCCTACTGCAATTCGTTGTTCCGAATTGCGTAGTAAAGGTATGCGAACTAACAACGCAGTCGTTCTAACGACCTCGTTGTAATGGCATGCGTACTAAACGCATGCTAAGTAACGAGTGCTATTCGGTAGATGGGTTTCAGTTTCCTTACTAGTTGATAAAATTCCCATAACTATTGTTAACCTATATGCACCTACTAATCCAGATAAGTCTTTTTGGCCCCAGGTATTATCTAAATTGATGATTTCTAACAACGATTATTTACTAGTAAGTGGTGATTGTAACATGGTTTTTGATCCAATTATAAACAGAAGTTCTAAAGCTCGATTTATACCTTCACATGCACATTCCCAGTTTAAATCTACAATACTTCAAAGATCTCTTATTGATGCTTGGACATTATGAAACCCGACTCTTCAACAGTATACTTTCTTTTCCCCTGCTCATTTTTCTCAATCTCGAATAGACTATCTGTTAATTTCTAAAGTACTTGCTCAACCTCTCATACACTCAGATATAGGATCCATATTAATTTTGGATCATGCCCCAGTCACTCTGGATTTAGATTTCCTTCCATCCACTGCAGGCACTAGAAGATAGAGATTTAATAACTCTATTCTTTAAAATCCCATGTTTATGTTGAACAAATTGCCAATAAATGTTTTCTGGAGAATGAAGCTCCTGGTATTCCTCTCAAACTATTTGGGACACTTTTAAAGGTGCTTTCAGAGATTTAATTATTTCCTTTGTGGCCCAGAAAAGGAAATCTTCCTCGAATAATTTAAAATTACTCAATTCACGTATTAAACAATTAGAACATTCATTTTATAATACCAAATCTAAAACGGATCTTGATGAATTAATGTTAAATTTGCGTTTAATAAGCTTTTCACAGAAATTGCTGATTCATATTTTCTTAAATCTAGTGCCAAGTATTATGGCGGTCAGAATAAAGCAGGAAAACCTCCTACTAATTATCTTAAGATTAGAAAAGAGCGTACTAAAATTGATTCTCTTTTAACCTCTACCAATCGTACTGTACATAAAAATTAAGATATACTTTCGGAATTTACTCAATTCTTTCAGACTCTTTATACTTCGGAATCTCAATCTAGTCACCAAGATTCTCTTCAATATTTATCGTCTATTTCTCCTCCTTCCAATACTAACATAGATTTCTCCTCATTGGATGCGGATATTCAAATTCAGGATTTTTTTAATGCAATTCGCTCCATTAAACATGGTATAGCTCCAGGACTCGAAGGTTTCACTATAGAGTTTTATTCATATTTTTCCAAATTTCTCATTACTAAATTACACCAACTTTTTATCTACTTTATATCCACTCAAACATCTGGTGGTTCTTTTCAAGAAGCTTTAATATGTCTCCTCCCCAAAAACAACAAGGATCATACATTGTGTAAAAATGATCATCAGATTTCTCTAATTGATTTAGATTATAAAATATTTGCGAAAATACTTGCTCTTTGCCTAGATACTTTCTTACCTCAGTTAATTGGGAAGGAACAATGTTGTTTCATTAGGTGTAGGAATCTTTCAGACAACACTAGATTCTTTTTTAATGTTCTTAGTAAGTCTAAATTATACATTTCCTTTAGCAGCGGTGTTTTTAGATGCGGAAAAGGCATTTGATAGAGTCAGCTGGCCTTTTAATTTTTCTACACTTTCCTGGTTCGGTTTTGGTTCCAAATTTATTATGACTCTTTGTTGTATTCTTCCCCCAAATACTCTATTTTAGCCAATTTTATGTGCCCATTTTTCTCCCTTTACAGGGGTGTTCGGCAAGGTTGTCCTCTCTCTCCTCTATTGTTTATCCTAGCTTTAGAACCTTTTTTAATAAAAATTAGTTGAAACCCAGAGATGAAAGGATTTGTCTATGGTGATAAACAGCTAAAACTCAATGTTTACACTGATGATATTTTACTTTTGATTTCTCATCCACAGACATCTTTACCAGTTTTTCTACTAGGAGTGGACAACTTTGCATCTGTTTCAGGTTATAAATTAAATGCTGGCAAGTGCAAAATTCTTTCCCTAAATAGATTATGTTTTCATGCGGATTTTGCTTCTTCCTTTTTTCATTGGAATCTGGATAAAATTAAATATCTTGGATTGTGGTTCACTGATTCCATTAAAGATACATCTTTAAATCTGAAAACATTGCAAATAGCATTACATTCATTTTCATCTCGGTGGAATCCTCTATTTGTATCTTGGTGGGATCGTCTGGATACTATAAAAATAATGTTAGTTCCTATACTACTATTTTATTTTTAGAATATGCCTGTAAATATTCCTCACTTCCAATATAAAAAATTGTTCTCCATCCTATCTAGATTCTTATGGAATAACAAAAGCCTTGGATGTTTCTCCAAAAACTCAAAACACCTAAACAAATAAGGTGGGGTGGGGTGGGGTGAGGGGGGTTAATTTTCCGTATTTCCATACATCATTTTGCTTTTTTCCTTGAACAAACTTCTTTTCTGTTGCAGGAAGAAGACTCTTTAAACTCTCCCTTATGGGCTGATCTTGAAAAGTCCTTTTTTCATCCTTTTTCTTTTATGGAATTTTTATCTTTTACATCTAGACCTTCATCACTATCTCTCCTGATTTTTAAGAATGCATGCAAGGTATTTCAACCTACGTTTATCTCCTATAGAAATCCTAAAGACCAATTTTCGCAGTCATCACTTTGGCACAATACTTCTATTAAATTACATAATAAAACAATTTTTTTGGAAAGATTGGTATGCTAAGGGTCTCAAGTGGGTTTTATCAGCTCTTTCAGAATGATGTTTGCATTCCTTTTTCTGTAGCTCAATTAGTTTTGCCCTTTTACTCTCATATCAAACCAAATACATATCCGTAATTTCTGCTATTCAATTCTCATACAATAATTTTCTTCTTAATCCCACTATCTCTTCCCCATTATCCAGCATAAACAAGATTATATATATATCCCGTTCTGCATCCCAATTATATAAACATCTGATACCTTCTGCAGATACTAGAGACAAAACAGACATGGAACTTTTTGGGGAAATTAATTTAAAAATACATTTTAAAATAAGAAACTTTTCTAAAGCAGCTAATGCCACCCAAACATTTTTATGTATAATGGACTTTTGATAACTCCTGCTACATTGCATAAGATAGATCCTACTATCCCATTTACGTGCTGGTCCTGTTCCACTGCCCCAGCAGATCTTAAACACATGTTATTTGAGTGTCACCCCCCATTTATAAATTTTGGTCACAAATTTGGCAACAGATCAACACAATTGTTTGCACAAACATTCAGTTTACTTTTATCAATATTTTTCTAGGAAGTGTTTCAGAAGACTAGACAACTCAATCTAAAGATTCTAACATTATTGATTTACTTCTTGCAGTTGCTTTTCAACAGATTACAAAATCATGGAAAGATGCTTCTAGGGTATCTTTTCAGGCATGGTGTTATGGAGCCTGTTACAATCATAGACTGGACAGAGCATATGTTCATCCAGTTACTCTTGCTATTAAAAGAGATCTCTTATGGTTGCCCATAACAATTTTTTTAAATGGTTCTCCTCGCAAGTCATATTTCCATAATCCTCAAATTTAAGAAGTCCCTAAACCTCCATGAATTATTTTTTATCAGTATTACTAGTTCTACCTGTTTATGCCATTATCAA
The DNA here is from genome assembly GCA_963921515.1 of Calotriton arnoldi. Classification (NCBI taxonomy): domain Eukaryota; kingdom Metazoa; phylum Chordata; class Amphibia; order Caudata; family Salamandridae; genus Calotriton; species Calotriton arnoldi. The sequence continues at coordinate 465,177 of CAWUFW010001186.1, forward strand.
TTCATAGATGTTTGTATTATTATTATACAGTTGTCTGTTTTTTCATGACGGTATATGATTATTGTTCTCGCTTTTCTCTCTCTCTCCCCCTCTTTCTTATTTTACTTTTTGACATTTTGCATTTAACATTTATAGTTATATGCATAATGAGTATCAGTTGTATCTTTTCCAATGTAATTGCATATCTTTTCAATAAATGTTACTTTTAAACTTTAAAAAAATTTGATTTCATGATTTGCGAGGCTGTATGATGGACCAACATCTCTTCTACTCCTGATAAATATTTATGCAGACCCAGATAGAGTCTACTTCAAAGGTTGTGTCTGGAAGCAATGACTGCATGTGGCTAGACTCTCCATAGGGTGTTCAGATAGAAAACATGCTTTTCATCATGTTTTGACTTCAGTTGTTCAGTCCAAATCTAAATCAATGATTAATCTCAATCTGATTTTGAAGACAACAGGTGCCTAATGATCTTCGAGATGGCTCACTATCAATACCTCGACATTCCCCTCTACAGTAAGAACCTTAGGCTTGGTTCTATTCAGCTTTGGATGGTTTTCCTCTATGATGGACTATGTGGGTATCTTCTGCATTAGCTTAACAATTAAAAACTCACAAAGCAATAAGGAACTGTGTGGGTGCACATACACATTTAATAAAGCGGATACCAAGCAAGGTCTCGACGGGACTCCAAAGGCAATCTTGATCATATTAATGAAATGCAAATGTTCAGGTTGCATTTGGAGAGAAAAGACTGGACACAATACAGACTAAGCCACTCTTAGAGGCAGCATGCCACTCAAAATGACACTGTGAACCACAAAAATAAAGTAATAAGCAAGTCTACTAATGACAGTGCTCTAGCACTACCTGTATCCATTGGCTAAGGTAAAGCAGGAGGGCCACCATCAATGATTCGGTCCCCCAATCAGGAACTAAGTCTGCTAGGAAGGAGACAAGGAGTTGCTGTGACTCAAGAACCTGACGGGCGATTGGGGGGTGAAAGTGACTGGAGATTTGTGATGGTTTACTGCTTCAACAGGCCTGCCAAATATATTTTAACTGGAAAACTCATATTAGTGATGAGACAAAACATCAGAAGGAAGGCCAGGGTGGAGATGCACTGGGGCAGTGGCGTTAGTCCAGTACTTTATAGAAGTGGTAGTTAGTCAAGAATTGCGGTGAGTTGGAAAAGAAGCATGGTTTCCTCAAATTCACTTAAGAACTCACTGTTAAAATAATTAGTTAATTATGCAGTCTTTCTCTATGACTCGGTTATTTCATCTGTTTTCTGTGTGTTAATTCTACCAGGATCTCGTCCTCGTAAATGGACACCGCTTTATTACAATTGAGTCTGTTCTTTATAACAACTTTAATAATTACATGACTAACACTGGACCAGGAGTAGCAATGCAGGTTATGGTATATTGCATAATGTGGGGTTTAATCATTTGATGACATGAGGGATTTTTGTTGGGATTCAAGTACATTTACCTAGTGTTGGAAGGATTTATGGTTTGGGATTTCTGGGGTACAAAAGGTCACTGTAGAGTGCATTGGCAAAGCTACAGCGGGAGATAACGAACTAGAGTAGCAAGGATTAGGGTTGGTAGTGGTTGAGATGCTCCGGGAGAATGGTGGGTGATGGTTCTGGTGGTGGAGTTGCAGACCAAATAGGAAGCTTTAGCAACGACATGAGGTGACAAAAATGAAATTTGCAGGGTTAAAGACCACATTAGATGTGTGCAAACACAAATATAAATGCTGCCAAAGGAGGATACAGACATATGCACACCCATAGGAACACAAACATACTCACACAGGCACACAAAACCTATCACAGAATGATAAGCTTCAAATCCGGAGCAACAGCATTCCTGGTAATGCCAGACTGTGTTTTTACTCAAAATTCCACTATCGAAAACACAAAATGTATTTACTTCAATCCTAATGTCCATATGTACAAAACGGTTTTATTTGCTCCGTCTTTTACTGGTCATACCATTGTCACAGGACAGATGCACAAAACAGAGACATATTGTACTTGTCTTCTAAATAAGAGTCCAGACCAATGGAAGCATTGGTTGTGCAAAGGCAGACTACCTTTTCCCAACTATAAAGAGGAAAGATGGCCAAGTCAACCACGATATTACCTCTGCATTGTTCAGATATGCAACAACATCAGTTATATTTCTGTTCTAGCTGTCATTACCTCAACAAGCAAGCATTAGGCAGCACACTCACATTCCTCAATGCACAGGTCTTCGCCATTAGCCTTTGTATATTCGAAAAGCAGGTCCCTTCCCTATCAGCATGCCTACTTCCTGAATGAAGGGGCTCCTATGGCCAAAAAAGGAGTCTGGGCCTCCCAGTGAGACTGCCTCTTTCGTGAAGAGGGGCCCTCCCCCTAATTGTGTTGGGGAAAAAGCCATTCTCAATAGAAAGCTTATTTTTTCTTAAGAAATTTCCCCCTTCAGACTGCCTATATTTCAAGAAAAAACCCTCTTCAAAAACGCATGGACCACAGGCTTCAGACTGTTTATTTTATGTCAGAAGGGTCTTTAGTCTGCAAGAAGGAGGCCTCCACATCAGGCTGCCTATATTCTGAACACTGAAACCCCCACCCAGCAGCCTATTTCCTGGCTACAGGAATGCACATGGACAGACTACCTATTTTCTTCAGAAAGAGGGCCTCCCCATCAGATGACCTACACTTGCTAATACTTCGAAAGAGGGAAAAACTGAAAGAAAATCGGGGGAATGTATTTTCCCCATTGACTATCATTTAAACAGTGTCAAATTTAGGCAGGAAACAGCTCAAATAAAGCCATTTGTAGCTTAACAAATCTGGAGTTTCCCGCCTGAAACGAACCTTTTGGCAGGAATGCTAAAGGCAGACGAGACGAATATTGGAGTATCTGTTTTCTAAAAGCAGCTTCCCTATCAGACTACCTAAATTTTTTTGGAGAGCCACAGTGGCGGCTGGTAGGGAATGGGGGTGGTAGGTAGGGGTTGAAAAATATTTTTTTTAAAACCACTTACCTTTTCCGCGTCTCTCCTTGTCGTCTCTGCTTCTCTTCTCTTCCTGACTCTGAGTCTGAAAGAAGCAGGAAGCATATAGCCTCCCCTAAGACAATCACAACGCTGCAATGCAGCGTTGTGAATGGTCTGAGCGCCGTGGTTCAGCACTCAGACGGGGACAGGGAGCCTGTGCATGTTCTCCACCAGGCTGTGCATTACGGCCTGGTGGGGAATGTGCAAAGTGTGCATGACTGTTGGCCGGCCCAAGGCGGCCCGTCAAACCCTCATGTGCACTTAAGTGCATGAACCACTCCTCCTCTCTGTACCACCAGCCCCGCCCTAACCCAGCCCCGCAGCATTGAAAAATAAAATGATAATACCATTGTTATTTTATTTTTTCCTTTTCCACTGCTCTGAGAGCAGTGGGGTGACGCTCCTCCACCTTAGCAGAGGAGCAGCCCCTGGCAGAGCCAACACTCCACCATCAGGTAGCCTAAATGCTGAATGCACGGACGTCCCTTACTAAATTGTTTGTTTTCATAAAATAGACCTTAAAAACGAACAATTTCAATATTTTATTTAAGTAGTGTTTGCACCGATTCCTAAATATTCACTTCTTGTTCTCCAAGCTGGGCTTTTGAATGAGAGTAGTATTGCTAACTGAGGGAAGAAGGCAAGCGAGCAGAAATGTTCTCTCTGTACCCACCTCAACTTTGGAGAGAACATCTACGTGACCAACCGCGGCCCTCCTTCCACATCGTACTGCCTACTTTTGGCAAGTCTACTCCCTCACACTGCCTATTTTCATAAAAACCAAAGGACATCCTCACATTGTATAATTCATTTGTCTGAAACGGGTAATGGACAAAGGTTTTCTAGCACCTATATTTTAAAGAAGCTATAGGACTTCCCTTTGGTTGAAAGAAAGGAACAATAATCCTGCAAGCGCTCAACGTTCATAATTTCCAATCTCCACTCCAGAAACACAGTTCAATCACAGCCTGCACCATAATTATAAAACCTCAACTGACTTGTTTGTGTTACTTTCTTTATTGTTAGACACTCAAATTCATTGGTAGAGTGAGGTCTAAAACAGAAAGCCACAGTAGTGTCCTGTTGCTACTCCAGAAATTTGCAACACCGGCTGAGGAGTACTACAGGAAGCTAAGCAAGAGGAGATGGGCATCCGGTACGGAGGACCCAGCGATGAGCTTGTTTTAGCCATGGCAGTACTAGAGGGCAGCAGATTCCCAGAGCCAGAGAAAAGATCCCACCAACCTTGGTGAACTGGTGCACGATGATGTGTAGGCAGTGCTTCTTCATGTCCAATGCCTGTGTCTTGTCAGCGGCTTCCATAATCTGTAGGGTTAAGAAGAAGGCCCTGTTAGTGAACATATATGTTATATCTCCATAGACTTTTTATTGCTCTCCCACAAAAGTCTTATGAAACAATAACACAAAACAACATCCTTGTATTAGCAGATTCCTTCAGTTAGTTCCATGGATCTGAGGCTGGTTTAATATCCAAGTGACACCGAATTATAGAAAGATGGCAAAGTCAGATGCATAATGGAAAAATAGTGGTGATTCTGAACTATCTGAGTCAGTCATTAGACATGTGCCAAAACACAAGATGGTGACGTTCCCAGGGATCCAACACGCACTGGACTTTATCCTATTACGAAATGGGCATATGAACGCCATTACTTGACATCTCTCGTCTTGGCTTGTTTGACAATTTCAGAAGGTGGGAGGGTATGCACCGGAGCTGGAGCCCTCAGTCTACTCCTAAAGATCGATCTGTTCTTGTTTTCAGGTTGTGATTACATCTGGAAACAGTTCCTTATTGAAAATAGAGTCTGAATCCTTTCACTGGTCATGTTCACACCATTTCCAATGCCACTGATTGAACATAAACCTCCCCATGCCTCCGCCCCAAGTGTCTCAATCTAGCAAGGAGTTTCTTTGCACAGTTTAGAAAGCATTTGCTGGGAACTGGATATAAAAGGTTTCCTATATGCTTTCAGAGGCAACTGCAGCATCAGCGCTGTGTGTAAAATTACAAGCACATGCAGCGGCAAGGTGAAGAGTGGCTCGTTCATTGAATGGCATCTGAAAAGGGGAACTAGAGTGGCAAATCGGAGAGGTTCAAGCTCTATGATTAACAGGGAAGAGTTTTAAAGTTGTGCACAAGGCCTAAAGAAGATCAAGCTGTTTTTAAAAATATGCAGGCTGGGTCAGGGTATCTTCCCTTCTTAGTTATTGAGGGGATGCGCCTTAAATTAAGTAATTGAGCCAGAAGTATCAACGGGTAAAGAGGAACACAGTAAAGGATTGTGCACATCTATTTGTACACAGATTGTATGACCTTGGTCTTCATTATCTGTTATTCGTGCAGCCTTTATGTACGTTTGTGGTATTTACATTGCACAAACCTAGCCAAAACAGAGTGGACAGCTCAACACACCACTTTGTTTACGGTGGTCAAGAGCTGACCCCTGAAACGTTTGTATTTTTAATACAGTCCTTCATAGGATAAAGCCCTTCCCGTGAAGGAAATCCTGGCACATCAGCCAGCACCAGTGTTCCAAACAGCATAATATTCTCTAGTGTACAGTTGTCCATTGGAAGGCTGGTCTGCAACTCAGCTGTAATATAAGGAAAGGATTTGCCTTTAGGTCTGACTTACTTTATCTTGGGAATTATTTGGATCAGCTTGTGGCCTACGTGAGTGAACTTGAAGAACACACCGGCACTTTAAACGTTTGATGCAAGGTAATTTGTGTGCAGGGGAAGCATCTAAACAAACAATTCACAAAACTTCTAGATAAAAAGCCTGCTGCTTTAGTATCTCTAGTCATTTTATTTAAACAACACTACATAGTGTCTCTGGAGCACTCTGTTGGAAAAAGGAATGGCCTACCAGAAATATCATTACCAAACTTTTTCTTCTGATGGCTACTTATTCTGCAGATTCCTCACCTTATGAACCATTCCAAAAGCAATACGTCTCTGGGAGGTGAGATTGAGTAGTGCAGATTAACCAAGAAAGTCATGCAACACACCCCTAGCAAAATACTGTCACTGCGTATCCGAGCTGTGAGGCATGTATGGTTTGCAAAAGTATGCAGATATGATCATGTGGCTGCCTGGCAGATGTCAGCTATCGTAACACCTCTGGAAAAAGCCCTGGAAGCAGCCATGGACCTAATGGAGAGGGCATGAATGCCATCTGGAGCGTCTTTCTTAGCCAAGGTGTAGCAGATCTTGATGCAGAAGATGACCTAATGAAAAATGGTGCGTTTGGTCACCACCTTGTCCTTTTTTCTCTCTTGCAAAGCCCATAAACTCCTGATTATCTACTCTGTCCTGTCTAGTGCAACCCCTGAAAAAGGGCAAGGTAAGTCTGGATTCCAGTTATGTATGGGATGGGGGGGTATTAGACTGGCTTACATGAAAGGCAAACACCACCCTGGGTTAGAAGGCTGGTACTTATGACCAGATACATGAACTTAGAGGGCCTGAAATTCGCCAACCCTAACGACTGAAGTTATTTCTACCAACAACATCTTTAGAGTGAAAAATAGAAAGGGACAACAAATTCCCACTTAGGAATAATGAGCAGAGTGGAGAGAAGAAGTAAAGTAAACCTCTTGGAAAAGGCAGCAAAAGTGGAATGGCTGGTAAGGAAGACACATAAATGCCCCATGGACAGACAACTAAACCTCCACTGTAGCCACTACAAGACCCTGCTGCGCAAGGGACAATGCAAATCATACATTATCAGAAAAGGCTGGATTTAAAAAGTTTTAGGGCAAGGCCCTTCAACTCGTACCACTAAACAGATCTGTTCCAGCGAGCTGCGCAGATGGATTTTGTAGAGGGTTTCTTGGCAGTCTAGATTTATCTGTCGGTTTATCAGATAGGTTCGAGGACTCTAGCTTGCACTGTTCAACCTCCATGCATGCAGCCACTGCATTTGAGGCTTGAAGTGAAGGACCTGACCATCCTTCTGAAAGATCCACCCTGAGCAGGAGAGGAAGTAGTAAAATCTTGTGCCCCTTTCCCCCCCCAGAATCACCACTTCTGTGGCCCATTTGTTCAACAGAACAAGGACTTTCACCTCACAAATTGAGGTGTGCAATAGACAGCATGCCAGCTCCACTCTCTCTGCACCATGACTTCTCAGTCCAGGGTACCCATCATCATTGACTTGGCAATTTGACTCTAATAAAAGTGAAGGAAGGATACTAACCTCCTACAGAGGGCCGGCACAAGGCTTTACATCTCCCGAAAGGAACCTTGAGGGATCATTAAGTGCAGGTCCTTACTAGATTGCCATTCTGTTACCATAGGCCGAAACATATGAATCCAAGGAGCCTGGCAACATATTCAGGGGAGCTATCCTCCAATTCCCTGGTAAACGATTGGAATTCTGCCCACTTGACAATGTACCTAATGCAGCTAAAGTGGTTATGTAAGAATATTTCCTTATCCCAAGATATGATGGGTTCAAGCTTGTTTCTATCGCATTACTATATTTTTTTCCTTCACTGCTTAAGAACAAATTGCTAAATGCAATTAAACCTGATCTTACCCAAGTGCTCTGTCTCTATAACTAACCTTTACAGATGAATAAAGTGAGATTTCCATTATTTATTCACACAGACGTGATGGTGTGCCTAAATATCAATGCGAAGACAAAATGCCTTCTGCGCAAAGAAAATCTCTTAACTTCATAATAATTATATGGATATCTCTGTCCATTAGTGTCTACTGGTTGCAAAACTGTAGCGTTCCCCCATGATAGCTTCACATCTGTACTATGAAGAATCTGAGGTCATTGCCTTTCTGGATGGTGGAATGACAACTGTTAGGAAGCTATCAGGGGTCCATCAAGGTTCTGTCATGATTAGAGATGGGTACTTGATGGTACTGAAGGTCATCGGGATCTACAAATCTGTTCCGGGTTCAGCTATGTTTCAGTGGCATTTTCATCTTTCTTTCCAACACAATACTGACAAGTGTGCATGAAAAGATTTGTGTTCAATGTTTCGGTTTTTTTGCGCAGCCCCGTAAAATGACATTATCTCAGTGCTTTGAAAAGAGGCTGATGCTATTCTTGCACCAACAAGAAAGGAGGTTGCTAGAACTAGGAATAAATGTTTTAATCATTCAATAGCGGAAAGTGGTGTTGGGGACTCAATGGCATAACTTCTGGTGGAAGTTACTCCTTTGAATTATACAATTTAGACCTTGGCACTAAATAATTTTTTATAGCAAGCCTGGACCATTGTACTATGGCTTTGTTTAAGGGCAGTGATGTCACAGTTCTGTGTGGGGAGGAAGCAGTTGGGTTGAGAAAGTTATCTTTTCTACAGGATCAGTTGACTGTGTGAAGTGTCTATAGGGAAGTATGGGTGTTTTTGAGGCAGGGTAGACTTTATGTTCTTGCTGTTTAGTACATGGATAATGATTCTTGAGGGAGAATGGGGTAAGTAGTGAATGCATGGGAATATGGGTTAGTATCCTGGAAGATGGATGCGGGTAACTGCTGTGTTGAGTAGATGCTAGTGTTGTTGTACTTGAATGGTGTTGTGGATGGCATATCCCATTACAAACGTCCCCATGATCAAGACAGAGGCTTCCAGCTCTCCTCCTGCAGAGAGTTACTCCAGGATGGACACAAACGAGTATGGAGGCAGTTACCTGAAGCACATTCTCCACAGTCACATTCATTTCGAGGTTCTGCTTACAGTACGCCTGAAGTCGATTGTTGAAGAAGCCATAATAGTATGGAGCTGAAAACAGGTAACTGGAGCATGAGTTAGGGATAAAACGTTCGCAATACATAGAAGCACATTATTCAAAGGTTATTTAGTGCAAATTGAGTGCAGCACATTGTCCTCTATAATCACAAAGAAGTTTTGTCCCAGCATTTGCAACAGCTGATGAGGGGGCGTTGGCATCTTAGGTGACATAGTCCCTACGTTGTCCACAACACAGAGGGAAAAGTCAATTTTCCATCAAGCATAAGCCTTTCAATATACTTGCAGAACAGAAGGAAAGTCAAAGGCATGTCAGGAGTAACCCAACATGTGACATACTCTGCCCTGTTTGCTCCATTCTCTATTAGGCAAGCAGCAAAAGGGGTGCAGAGTGCAACTGTAATGTTTTGCACTGATGCAAACTTTGCACTATTTGACGGGCAGTCATGAAAACCTTTGTCAGCAATGGAAAAAACTGTGCCATTAAAAACCTGCTCTTCTAGCTGGCTGCTTGGAAGGAAACAAATGATTTGAAGAAACTCCAGGCACAGTTATATTTAGAGCAGGGGCGGTGCGTCTATTGGGGCGTTGGCCCCCCGCCCGTGCCCGCAGCTCCCTCGGCGTCTCTGAACTTAGTTTACTTAAGTTCAGAGACGCCGAGGGAGAACTGAGTCTGACAATCATGTCAGTCAGCATGACATCGGACCGCCCACCCCCTTCAGAGTCTGAAGGGGGTGGGCGGTCCGGCGTCATGGTGACTGACGTGCATTGTCAGACCAGCCAGGGACAGGCAGCAGCACAAGTGCGCATGAGTGGGGAAGGTGAGCGAATTTTTCGCCCGTGCCCAATCATGCGCACTTGTGTTTCCACTGGCTTGCGCATGCCCATTAGGAGCCCCTCGGTCTCCTAATGGGAAGGCGGCGGGCAAAGAGTAACCGTGCCCTCAGCCAATCCTGGCGCTGCAGCAGCGCCAGGATTGGCTGAGGGGTTGCCACTCCAGTGCTGTTCCTGTTTGAAGAGGCGCCATTGCCAACGCGGACCAGGAGCAGAGGCAATCAGGTAAGTTTTCGTTTTTCTAAATTTTATTCTCCCTTGGCCCCCCACCCCCGCGCGACCCCCGCGAGTACTGCGAGCCGCGGCTGCCAGACACTCCCTACCACTTTATTTTACACTTGCAGGTTCCTCCCATTAGTGACGGGTTTACGTCGTTTTCTTCATACCCTTTCCGCCTTTTTTTTTCTTTTTTCTATCTCATGTCGGATGCGGGAGAATAAGTGCTGGTGTCCCCAAAAATGAGTGCTAGTGGCCCCCACCGGCTCAAATTATGGCGACTGCTTCCCGATTATAGTTGTCTCTTATTACCTTACCAGAGGATCCAGTAAGTTTCCCATGAAAAATACACGAGATAATGAGCTCCTTCTTTTTATAGAGGTCTTGCAATTTTTTTTAATTTGTCATTTTCAATTGTCGTACACAATATTCTCTAAACTCATTAAAATACTGCCTACCGGACAAACAAAGGCAGTTTTTCAAATGTGACTGACATCCATGCACGCAAGTTAGATAGTGCAGTTTATTCTTTGGGACCTTATTTTCAATTGTATTGTGTTGTATTGTAATTGCATTTATATAGCGCTTCTACCCCTGACGAGGCGTCAAAGCGCTTTAATCGAGATTTTCGAGATTTTCTAGCCAACAGGGCCGTAGCATGATGTTTTTCGCTGAGTCAGGCCAGACCGAGCGAATGTTTTTTATGCGCCTGCAGAGTGTGAATTAGATTTATTTCACCCGATATTTCTCAGAGTTTGGGATGCTTTAACAGAACATCTCTGAAACAGCGAGCAAGGGTTGACTTTTTCTTAGCTCCACTGTCTAAAATGCTGCACCGACTCAGCGAATTATCGGGTTAAATGTAATTCACTAAAAACAACCGCTCTCTCCTCCCTGAGCCCATCACGGTACAGGCCCAGATTACAGAAACCAGATTTGGAGGAAGGGAGATGCAATGGGTACAGTAAGTACCAGGCAGCAGACTTGGGTTTGCGTTACATATAGTTCGTTGCATGCACGTGAGGATGATGCAGTGATTTGCCCATCGTCACCAGAGTTATATGGTCAAGTAAAAGTAGCTTGCTTTTTAATGCACTGGTAAATAAAATACCACAGTTATGCCCTTCTTAAGAGTTGTAGATGACAAGGTGTATGTATATTAGTACTGGTCAGTTTCTGTTTATTTTGACAAACTTTCTATCAGATTGACTTTCAGGGCATACTTAGTGCCCAAATTTCTAGTTTGTTTTGAGAACAGGCAGATAAGGTACAGCTGCGGGTGATAACAGATGTTTGTTTCCTAAGAGTAGTGAAAATAGTGCAAACTTTCCCTCTGGCGCACAACCGGGTGCTTGTATAAAAGAGGTGAAAGTTCATGAAAATAATAAAGTACAAAATAATGCTCAAAGTTTCTATTTTACTATGCATCATGTTGAAAATAATTTAATACAAAGAAATGCTCTGGGATTTTTTTCGCATAGGCCGTAGTGAAACTAATTACATATAAAAGGCTTGCCGGTTCTTTCTTAGCATACACCCTATTAATAATATTTAAATACAAACAAATGCTCAGGGGTATTTTTTAAGCACACACAAGGTTTATAAATCGCTAATGCTCCCCGCTTTTTTTTAGCATTCTTAAGTACCCAAAAACATAGGTATAATTGTGGGTAACTAAAAAGACATTTAAAATGCGCACGCACCTAGTTGCTAGAATATATAAGGGTGCATGCATCAAGAAGTCTGTGGTAGTGGGAGCAGTTTGTAATAATTTAAATGTGCATTTCATTGGCGAGAAGGAAAACAGTTTCCATGAGACTACCCTTACATTGGAAGCTCTTTGAAATGCGCATGCACCTTATTGCTAAAAGATAGAAGGGTGTCTGCACCAAGAAGTCTGTGGTAGTGTGAGCACTTCCTATTTTATTTTTTGTTGCACCCTTTCGCCCATCCCGCCCCCTATCTCCAATCCATGCTGGCCGTCGCTGGCAAATGGAGAACTATTTAAGAATGAAGAACGTCCAGTATTTTGGGGGTCAAGATGTCCAGGGTAGACCATATATTGAGACAGAGGTTGTCAAGTAGTAGGTTGGGGGCTGATGTGGGCTGGTTGGTTTTGGTGACACTGTAGGTTGAATTGTATTTCTGAAATGTCTGATGTCATTCGGGGAGTATGATTTGTGGTGCTGGTGGAGGGTTTTTAGAAAAGTTGATAGAGATGAAAGAGTGCTTACATTTATAAAACAGTTGAAATGCTTTACTATTATTATTTAAGTCTTTTATAGAAGTGTGTGCCATATCATTTGAAGACTGACATTGTAATCTCACTAATAAAAAAGAGCAAAACTGAACGCCATTGCGCCAAGCAACTTTAGACCCATAACTACTTCCCCTGTGCTGGCAAAGGTAGTTAAAAAAAGCATGGTGGTGACCTAATTCCCGTTTTATAATGTTGTTTATCTGTATTTTTTTCTGTGCATACTTTGAGGCTTGAGCCATGCCAGGTGTTTATGAGGGGCTTTGATTGAGCACGCAGGCGCTAAGGCTAAAGCCAAACAAAGTGCCTGCCAGTGGGTTGGCCTCTCTACAGAGCACACAGAACAATATTTGTGTATTCCATTTGCAACTGAAATTCTGTGGAAATGTGTGTGAAGGGGGTACACTGATGTCAAAATATTTGCAAGGCAAAAGTAAGAGAAATTAAAGTGCTTATATTTGAGGGAGTGCAGTGCATGTTGGGGGCGGTGAAGTGACAGATGTGAGGAAAGGCATTCGGGGAAGAGTGAAAAGAGGATGCCGAAGAGGAAAGAGAGGGGGTTGAAGATGTGCAGATGGACAAGATATGCAGAGAAAAAGAGGATACATATCTAACATAAAGCACACATAATTGAAGGCCAAAACTCCTTCCACAGGCCTCAATGCTATTTAATTCACACTCACTATTTCAGAAATTTCAGAATTTAAACATTTTCAATGTTAATTATTTATAAGAAATCATTGTTGTTACTCATTTATCTTAAACAGCTAACACCCAGTGACAAAGCCAATCATACTGACAGGCTTTAGGTGTATGTCAGTTGCTGTGCCATTTATCTGGATAAAATTACATCTCAGAGAGAAACCAAAATACCGGTCTGATGGCACACTATGGGAATCACAGAAATGTATTTGGCATGTTCCTTTAAAGGGAGCACCCACTTTTTTCATCTCACTTAAGGACCTGTCTGCACATATTTCTATATGACTGGTTACAGCCAGCAGCTGTGGGTGCTTCCCAAAGTCTGGTTAGAGCATATTTTTCCAAAGTTAATGCTGCATGCAGTGCAAGACACTGGGCAAGCATACATTTTAAAGGGCTAAAGTTGTCATGCAGAACAATTTACATATTACAGTAACTGTTGAACAAATTAATGCAAGCAGATACGGGGCAGTTTTTAATGTGTTTAATATTTCAAGACTATACGTTCCCACTGCTTAATAAGCCTTGCTTTATCGCTGCATTCATTTGCTTTAAAATGCACCATTTGCCAATCTTTTTAAAATTTCTTTCTCAGGAGAGGGACTCTCCCTAGACCCCAGGTTTGTCCATTGAACTTGTTCACATCGCTAACTAGTGTTTTCTATTGGAAAGGGTAGAGCCAAAGCAGTCTTGCTTAGTACCCTAGTCCTCTTCAGAAGTCAGACTTGCTTGGCAACCCAGAAATTCTCTGAAATAATGTATGAGTTTACTTTTATGAATGCCTAGAAGAACTGAATTTTTAGTCCATTTATCACAGAAATAGTGCTGAAAATCGCACCAAAAAGATGGCAATTTTTTAAAAATTTCTTCACGGGGGAGAACCCCCCCGAACCTCCCTTATTGCCGTCGGGCTCGCTCGCTGCGCTCGCTCACATTGATTTGTTCTGCTTACGCCTCACCAGTTTCAAATTCCACCAGCCGCCACTGATTTAGAGTCAGCAGAACATGAAGGAAAAGGATACAGGGAATCTTCTGGTGGCATGTTCACTTCTCCATAGTAAATGTAGCGCAGCATGGACTCGAAAGCTTGTTTGCTGGGGACCATTTCACCAATTGAGATGTTCACCTGCCCATCCACAGGCATGAAGGAGCGGAACATTGCTTCAAAGTAACTGCCAACAAAGCATTCACATATAAATAAAAAATCATGGACAGACAACAAAATCCACGTCTCTATTGTAAAGTATTGATTGCTTAGTGTACTTGACTAATCTGAACCTTGATCAAGCAACAGCCTCAATTTTTAGGGGTTTCTGAATTGAAACAAATATATTAACGTGGAAAATGAAAATAAAGAGCCACATCACAGTTATATTGTTATTAGTTTTATTTAAGTTCTACTGCATTGACTTTTGTAGGCTATTGCACGATGTTTACAATGTGAGTTTTTCTTTCTGATTCTGATAAAAATTTACAGTGGGAGAGCAGTATACAGACGAAAACAAGCACTGGCAAAGCCAAAAGAATTGACTTATGAATAAAAGTGCCTTTTGTGTCACTTATGGGTGTAAACACTCAAGAAGCCATCATACATGCACTCTGTCGCTCATCTGTGCACTTATGTATCTATTCATCATTCCACTGACTCATCCTTTCATTCACCCTCAGATGCAACCGCAATAAAACACATACAAACTCGCACCATTTGAGAAATAAATTAAAGGAATACAAGTAGAAAAAAGAAAACATGCTGCCTTCTAAACACGGCGGACATATATTTGCAATAAAAAAACTAAGCATAGCAACTGGTGTCTGCCTTGCAAAGGCTTTATAAATAGCCTATTGTTTTAAAGTTCAAGCATGACCGCCACGTTTAGAACCAACGTGTTGGCCTTCTTGGAATGCTAAAACAATAGTTTTAGCATTCCAAACAGCAGCATAACATAATGATCTCCTGGTTTAGAGGAAGTGGCCATGTGGAATATGGCACATTGCAGATTAAATGAGTGCCAAGCACGGACCCCGTTAGCACTGTACGGAGGGCAGTAATATCTTCTGAAGAAACAATAAAATAAAAAGAGGAGAAGCAAAAAAATGAAAGGGAAACTATAAAAGAAGACAAAAACTAAACTGGCCGACGAGCCCTGATACTGAAGCACGCTCGTTTTGAGGTGAATGTGCACACATGATCAGAAAATGCCATGATTCACAGCCAATGACTGATGCAGACAAACATTACCCCATGCAGTTCTCTGTCATGGATGGAAGCAGTGTAAATGACATTCAGGCAGACCAATGGTAGAACAGAGTGGACTCCAAGGCCCTCTATGTAGCTATATGTATATATATTTATATATATATGGATGTATGTGTTATTTAATGATTTTTTTATTCCAAGCTCCTGGCAGTCATCTAATAAAATATTGTAGCACAAATTGTTACAGTACAAAACTTCTGCCCCCAGGGTTCGTCAGAGGCAGTAACAAACAGCAGAGTCATTCCCTACAAAGGTAATTGATATGTTGTGTAGCAAAATACCTATCTGTAAGCTTTAATAGAGAGAAATAACAATCCACCCTTATAGGCCTGCTGATTTTAACATGTGCTTTTCACAATCAATATGCCAAGCCAAATGTGTTTATTATAGCGTTTCATAATAAACAGATCAGACCTGTGGCAACAAATATTTTTTCCTAGTGAACCAATCTGGCCTGTAGCTGGTATCATTGGCTTATCACCATAACAGACAGATGCCTCCTGTACTAAGCATATGCTTTTTCACGAGGCAACCATCAGGCATACAGTCACAAAACTACATAGTATACAGAATTACAGTCCCAGAAGCAAAATACCATCTCCCCTAAGATGGCACATCAAGGGTTCGGACAGTACAAATCATCTGTTTCCACGTTTTGTCAGAGGGAGTAACCAGCATCAAAATGCTTGCATACTATGCTAATCTGTGAGATTCCATAGGGAAACATCCTGAACAACGACTCCGGAACGAGTTCCGGAGTCGCGCAAGTCAAATGACGACTTGCCCAAACGACGACTTAGCCTAAACCACGCATGTGTGTGGTTAAGGCTAAGTCGGTCTAGTGTTCGGGATGGGTGGAGTTGAGAGGAGCGTCGGACGGGAACAGGACAGGTAAGAGGGGTTCAGGGGTGTGTGGGGGGGGGTTGTGTTAGTTTTTAGGGGTGGGAGGGGTTCGGGGTAGTTTCTAGGGGGTGGGGGGTTTGTGTCAGTTTTTAGGGGGTAGGAGGGGTTCGGGTTAGTTTTTAGGAGGTGGGGGGTTTGTGTCAGCTTTTAGGGGGTAGGAGGGGTTCGGGTTAGTTTTTAGGAGGTGGGGGGTTTGTGTCAGTCTTTAGGGGGTGGGGGTTCCGGGTAGTTTTTAGGGGGTCGGGGGGGTTCGGGGTAGTTTTTAGGGGGTTGGGGGAGTTCGGGGTAGTTTTTAGGGAGCGGGGGGGGGTTTCTGTCAGTTTTTAGGGGGTGGGAGGGGTTCGGGGTAGTTTCTAGGGGGTGGGGGGTTTGTGTCAGTTTTCAGGGGGTAGGAGGGGTTCGGGTTAGTTTTTAGGAGGTGGGGGGGTTTGTGTCAGTCTTTAGGGGTGGGGGTTCGGGGTAGTTTTTAGGGGGTTGGGGGGGTTTGTGGTAGTTTCTAGGAGGTTGGGGGTGTATTTAGGGCTGAGAGGGAGGGGGTGGTAAGCTTAGCCACGGATAGGCGTTTACCAAGCATGCTTTTACCACGAAAAATCGTGGCAAAGGAATGCATGGTAAAGCAATTCGTGGTTATGAAGCGGTCGTTGTAGAGACTGCGTTGTTAAGGTAGGCGTTGTTGAGGAACTCGTTGTTCCGTCATACAACCGATTCCATATGACAAACTAACTATCTGTAGATCTTAATTCAGAGTAATACCTTTCCACCCTTGAATGCCAATTGACTTTAACACACGCTTTCCACAATCAATATGTCAGACCTTCTGCCTTTATCACAACATTTCATTACAAACAATCAAGCCCTTAATAAACCTCATCATTGGCTTGCAACCATAAGCAACTCAGTCCTACTTTGTTAGTGCATAAGCCTTTCCACAAGGCAACCATCAGGTATACTTTATAAATATGTACAAATTACAATAAGTACAAAATACAGTTGTCAAAATAGTACAAAATCCCTACTGAAAAAATCTAATAACAATTACCATAGTGTGAACAGTCTAGCACCAAGATTTGTTGAGGTGTTTTACGAGCACCAAAACCCTTGCCTAATACAGTAATCTGCAAGATGCAATGTAATAAAATGCCTTCCTACAGACTCTTGCACAGTAACTAACCACTGTTATACGCTCTGGGCCTTTTTACAAATACTTTTCACAATAGGTAAGCAAGCCCTACTTGCTTTGTCATTACCTTTCATTATAAACAGTTCACACCTAAGGAATCTGACATAACATTTACAAGTGAACAGATAAGGCCTTTACCAATGGCTTGACACTATATACAACCCAGGACTCCAGAAGTGCGCAGGAGCTGGCAACCATCAGGCATCCATTTATAAAATTACAAATATATGCAAAGTAACATGGCAAAACAATAAACAGCCTCTCTTAATAGGACCTAACAAGAATCATCATTGTGAAATTCTACTCTCAGGGCTTGTTAGAGTGGGTAACCAACACATTAACGCTTGCCTTCGATCAAATCTGTGAGATTACATGTAACCAAATACCTTTCTATGGCCTGTAACATAATGTTACGACAATGCACTGCTAGAGGCCTACTACTGGCTTGCCATATGCTTTTCACAATAAATAAGCCAAACCTACTTCCTTTGTAATAACTTTTCATAATAATCAGGCCAGACCTATGGCATCGGCTATAACATTTCCATGCACATCTATCAGGCCTGTAGCGGTTACCATTGGTTTGTCACCTTAACCAACTCAGGGCTACTGTACTGAGCATAACATAAGCCTTCCCACAAGATAACCATCAGGCATACAATTGAAAATGTATACTAAATTACAGTTGCAAAACAAAATAGTATCTCTCCTAAAATGGCTTAACAACGATTCTCACAGTACAAATCTTCTATACTTCTGGTTTGCCACAGGAGGGTAACCGACACCAAATCTCTTGCCTACTAAGGAAACCTATGCGATCCCAAGCAACAAAAAAATATCTGCAAGCTTTCATTCCAAGTAATAACTTTCCACCTTTAAATGCCTATTGACTAACATATAATTTCACAATCAATATGCCCAGCCTACTTCCTTTATCGTAACTTTACATAATAAACAATCAGGCATATAGCCTTTATCATTAGCTTGTCACTATAACCAACTTAAGCCCATTGTATTGAGTGTAAGCTTTCCACAAGGCAACCATCTGGCATACAGTCATAAAAGTACAAATGTATACAAAACTACAGTTGGCAAAGCAAAATACTGTCTCTCTTAAGAGAGCCTAATAATGTTTATTGTAGGGCATATCTTCTATCCCCACAGTCTGTGTAGATAACCAACACCGTTGTCTACTATAGTAATCTGTGACATTCCATGTAACTAAGTACTTGCCTACCGGATTTAGCACAGTGTAATACAATCCATCTTTAAAAGCCTATTGTCTAACATATGTTTTTCACAGTAAGTATGTCAGGCCTACTGGCTTTGTCATATTGCTCCATAATAAACAAATCAATCTATGAAAGATGGCATGCTTTTCACAATGAACTGATGAAGCCATTACTTTTTAACATTGGCTTTACACAACACAGGCCTATTCAAGTCCACATAAACGGGCAACCATATGTAGAACAAGCATTGGTAAATTCATTAGGTTTCCTCTACGGGATTAATAATAAGTTAAGAGGTGTGGGAGCAGTGCATGAGTGCAGGTAGAATGGTGTGAGGGCTCTCTGTGCTGGGTAAGTGGTGCATGAATTAAGGTTGATAAGTGTCTGAGTGCAGGGTGAAAGTGCCCCAATGCAAGGTGATTGCTGTGAGTTAAGTGCAGAATGAGAATTGTGTGAGTGTACAAGGTGACCCTGTACAGGGGTAAGTGGTGTGAGTGTATAGGGTGAGCAGTATGTCAATAGTATAAGTGCAGGATGAGTGGTTTGAGTTCAGGGTGAGAGGTGAGGGTGGAGGGTGAGAAGAATGCGAGTGCTGGGTGAGAGGTATGTCAATGATGTGTGAGTGCAGAGTCAGCACTGTGTGAGTGGTGGTTAAGCAGTATCTGACATCAGTGAGATGCACTTTGAACCCAAAGAAGTCTGTGCATTCCCACTCCACCTAGGTGTCCTTAAGAAGCAGGACTATGCCCAGAGGTAGGGCCAAAAAGTGCTATGCCACTGGACTAAAGCTGCACCCCTCTGATGAGGCCCAATAAAGCCGAAACCAGGATGGAGTGGTCTGTGTTCCTATTCAGCGGGGAAGTGGCCTAACAGTTTGGATAGGAGTATCCTTTATGGGGCAGAAGCGTGACTGACTTGCATGTGGCTGGTCTCTGTAATGGCACAGACAAGGGAAAATCAGAGGAATTGGATGGGTCTTAGAATAGCTACTATTGGGTGGGATTAACTCAAGCATTCCACCCATCATTATTGTGCTGTTAGTGCTTGATATTATAGCGCTAACCATTGATCTGTGGTCTGTACTCTGTGAAAAGCTGTAGTAAGAACCAGTAACTCCTTTAAAGCAGCACCTGGGGATGTGATTTTTTTCCTTCAAGCATTCAACCACCAGGTGGGCCCACTATGACAGGGGCTTGACGCTACCAGAGGTCCCCTTGAGATGGACCAGTTGGATTCGGGGAAGGGGGGACTGTGAGTTGTTAATTTCAGAGTGCAA
Organism: Calotriton arnoldi; assembly: GCA_963921515.1. Classification (NCBI taxonomy): domain Eukaryota; kingdom Metazoa; phylum Chordata; class Amphibia; order Caudata; family Salamandridae; genus Calotriton; species Calotriton arnoldi. The sequence goes on from CAWUFW010001186.1 coordinate 484,826, forward strand.
CGTGTTAAGATTTCCTTGCATAAGACTGGATGCACTGGCCTCGAGCATTGTTCATACACAATGTAGTAAACTGCTTGTTGATGTTTCGAACAGGATAATAACCAATACATTTTTAAAAAAAAAAGCATTTAACCACCAGGATGTGTAGGCCAGCCTTCCCTTCAACTTTTACGATATTCTAGCTGGTATCACTGTGTTTTCTTGTTCTATTTTGTCCCCCTCACTTGTTACTATATTCCTAGGTGGAGGCTCCAATCAACAACAAGTTGCTAGGCAAACACTATAAAATTGAAAATATAAATGTAAAAATTGCGAGTTGACTTGCTGGGCCATTAGGATAGGTCAATTATTCTGTAACTGTATAGTAGTAATCAAAAGAAGAAAAAAGTGCCTCTGAGGATCCCAACAGTGATTTTATACTTCAATCACCTATAGATTGCAGTGTTTGTGCTAATCAAGTAAGAAGTGTCCTCGCCTCGACAGAATTGAGAATGCACTAATAAACTCAGCGTGAGAAAATACAGTTTTTTTGTCTGAGCAAAAAGAAATTGATATAAAACAGTCAATGACAGCATGTTACACTGCTCCCTGTCAGACCTTTCCCAAACCGAATGAGACGTTCTCGCTTGAATATATTTTAGTTTCACCAGCATTATTTAAGCTGTATAGCCTTTCCTAAAATAGGTATTTTAAGGCGGCGCATTGACCCCTCACACTAGGTAGACTTGCACCGCTTGCAAGACTTACCAGTCCACCGTCACCCTTCACCATGATACTGTGGGCATACCATATGAGATTGCGTTACTTCAAGTGGAGCACTGCTACCAAATAGAAGGAGAGGGAAAGAGAGAGAGGGTGGGGGAGAGGGAGAGATGTGCCTCTTTGTGTCAGGCAAAGCAAGAAGAGAGAAAGATGTTCAATTTCAGCTGTTAAAGTTGGAATAAAAGTACCAGAAGCTAAACTGGAAAAATGAGATTTTAATAGCAGACTGTTGAAAGGCTGAAAAAGGGTATTGGGTGGAATTCGGGCTTCAAACATACCTTGCGGCCTTTACTGTTAGCTACCTCCCATTCAAGAACAAATGTATATGTTTCATCAACCACAGAAACCACGCTTGATATTTTATGTCTTCTGCGTACTATCTGCAACCAAGATACCACAGCCAAGAGTGCCGCAAGCCACCCAAGCTGGGGTTGATATCTTGTGGCGCGAAGGAAGCTCATAGAGTGCGTCTGTCACAGGGGTGTGGGCGGGTGAGCACAACCAAATACAAGCCCGGACAGAGTCAACATGTCTAGGTTTAAGGGGCTGATGACTTGAAAATTAAATGGAACGTATGTCAGGATGATGGGGTTAAGCAACGCAGAGGGCCCGGACGAGAAGTGCCTCTGCCCTGGAAGAAACCTCTCTGCCTCTCTAACAGATGAGCGTGACACGATGGTCAGTATTCTAATTAGTCCTGTATGTCAGTGTGCCTTGGGGGAGACATGGGCAAACAAACATGCTTGATATGCGTGCAGCCCAAGGCCGGAGGACAAAAATATTTTGACAGCGGATGAATAGGATTACTTGAGCAACTGATAAGAAAAACACAGGAAGAACAACAGGAAATGGCCTCCAACAACCAATAGAAATGGAGGAAAAGTATGTGGCAAGCACACGAACCAATGAAAAGTTAGGGCGGGATGTAAGCCCCTTTAAAGATTTATATTAAATACAATAGATTTCATAAGCACAGCAAGTGCTGTGCAGGCGAAAACTAAAAATGCAGCTTTCAAAACAATATACAATCACTTTCAACAGGGCTTAATAAGAATCATCACAGTGAAACCCCACCCGGTGTGTCAGGCAAGGGCGGCCAATGTCGATACCCTTGCCTACTACAGTAATCTGTGAGATTTCATGTAACAAAATGCCTATTTGTAGGCTTTATTTTAGAGTAAAAAGAGGCCACACCTAAAAGTCTACCAACTTTAACATAAGTTAATCACAGGAAATGTCAGGCCTAGTACTTTCCTAGAAACATTTCATAATTAACAGATCAGGCCTATGGCCATGATCATTGGCCTGCCACCATAACCAACTCAGGCCTGCTGTATCGAGTATAACCCTTGCCACAAGCCAAAAAGAACAACACGTGCAGTCTTTTTAGTGGAAGCACACAAATTCAGCCCTATCAAATCCTGTAACCAGGAGGACTAACGTGGGTGGAGCCTACGCACCTCTCTCAGTAGGACTTTGATAGTTCCTTTTCGTTGATCACATAATATCACATACGGTCGTAGGCACAGTTAGACTGTCAAGCCATTGCCTAAAAATCCATCCAAGAATGCAGCAGGAACGGAAGAATTATGCAGCACGCTGTTTTCAAACTATGTGGCACTCAGTTGGTCACACAGTTTGGAGGTTAATTACTTGTGTACCCAAAAGTTCAATAGTGACTTCTATACCTCTCTCGTCTTCAAATCGGCATCTGCCCCATAATAGGCGGACATAGCCTACCTTGATGCTACAGGTAGCAAAAAAACAGAATCCTACTCCGTCTGTGACTTCCCAAGGATAAAGTATATGTATCTTCTTACGTCCCTTCTTACATCCATCGAGTGCAAAACCATTTTCCCCGACCACAGATCTTCCACCCATCTGAACATTTTATAATCAGCTCCCTCCATCTCTATTAACCACTACAGCCATCGTGATCACTCCTCACCTGTAGCAATGGTTTTGTAGCATGAGCTCTATTACATATTTACACGTTCTGCATACATCTGCCATCTAGTGGTTAGATTGGAAGTCGCTTTTTTCCTCTGATGTTTCTGATCATGAGAATGTCCATAATGACATTCTCGGATATCACCCACAATACCCAACACATCTGCGGAATGTGCAATGCTATTTAAGGGCACATCAGTTTCTTTGGAAGTTTGTAAACCAATATTATATTGTAGAAGAAAGGTTAGAGGTAAGTAACCTGTTGCACTGTGAATTTGTTAGAGATTCAAATGTTGTGTGTAGATTAGAAAGTAGCTTCCTTCTTCATCGGAGATAAAACTGTCTTTAATCGATTCTTAAGTACTGTCTGCCTCACTTACATTTCTGCTCTTGAGTTCAAATTAAAAGAGAATGTTTTAGTGAAAGTGTCTGCAGAATGTAAAGTTGATGCCTTGCACGTCTTATAAAAGAAGTTATGATAGACTTCGCCTGCAAGTGGCTGTTTAAGGCCTGTGTGCAAAAAATGTGTACATCATTTTACTTATATCTTCCTAGATTCTTATTTTTTTGCGCAAATACAACAAATAACTGCTTTGTCTTTCGAAAGGCCTTGGTCTTCTCCAAACTATAATATTAACCCTCTTGTGAGATCCTATGTCTGTGGAGCCCACTCACCATCAGCTGCTTGATTTTTGAATACATTAGGTTTCTGTAAAAGATGCGATTACCCAAGAAAAGGGTGTCCTAGGGCAAGCAGGGCAATCAGTAGAGGTGCTGATTAAGATGAGAATAAATGAGTTTTCAGTTGTTTACGAAAATTAGCTAGGCAGCTGATTCTGCGTACATATATATGAAATGTGTTCCAGGCTTTTGCAGAGAAGGCAGGGACTAAACATGCGCTAGAAAACTTAAGAACTTTCAAGAGAAGGCAGAACTAGAGTGGAGAACCTAGGGTGCTTGTAACAGGTAAAATGAGAACTCATGAAGTTGGTGAAAGGGGCATTCAGAACCCCATAAGCAAAAGGCCTTAGTTATATTGTTTTTGGTCTGGAAGCGTGTGTAAGGATTTAAGATGTCTATAGATCCTAAAGTATCAATTCACTCCCAAACGTATTGCAGTTTGGCCAGAGCACACCCAGGTAAACCTAAAAAGAAAGAATTACAATCGACTAGTCTTGATTGATTATGTGCCTGAACTACAGTTTTTCTAAATTGTTGAGAAAGCATTCGGATAATTGTTTTAATGACTCGCATCAAGAAGATACATGTAGAGGTCGTTTTGTCGGTAAGTGTGGTAACAGATAATTGAATATTTAAGGTAATACCAGGTTTTCTTGAATAAGTGAGAGGAGCAGAAGGAAGACTCAAGTCATCAGGCCACCAAGTGATAGACAGAAAGGTTGCCAAAAACAAGAATCTTTGTTTTTTTCCTGTGTTGGGATGGTGTGAATTACAGCCTATCCACTTAGCACCTGTGCATATGCAGTCCTTAAACGGAACAGTAGAAGTGAGTGTTGGCATCCAGCTGTATAATCAATTGCATGTCATATTCATACGTATAGAACTGCAAATTGCAGGTCGTGTGAGTAAGAGCAGCAAGTGTAGGAACAAATGTTTAACAAGATGGGGCCAATGCCAAGTCTGAGGTACCTCATTGAACATACTTGAATGCTGAACAGTACGGGGCCAAAGTGACTTTTAAAGAAAATTAGTGAGTCAATTCTTTGAAAACTAAGCAAGGGTGAGATAATTTGGATATAAAATTTCAGTGTATCCTTATCAGTACCTCTTCTTTATGCAATTGTTAATCTATTACTAGTGCATCTAGTGTAACGACTAGAAATACAACTTTCCAAGCCAATTACTGAAAATGGTTAACAATTGCTGCTTGGCAAAGCCAGCATCACTATTAGGATAAGCTGCCTCAAGGTAAATGCTTCGAAGGCCCTGCCGCCTACTATTTCCAGGAAAAGGTCAACTTTAGCACCCTTGACTCTTTGCAGTCAGCATATGCAAACCCGTTAGGAGCATTATTGAATAAATACAGAAATGGAGGGGACAGATGCTTCTTCTCCACTGCACCCAGCCTGGGAAACAGGATACCATTAGGCACTTCTGCCTTCTGCAGCCTCCTCTCTGGAAGCATGTATATCAGTGCAAAGTTTTCAGAGCATGTTGTATGTCCAATGCTTCTTGGTGCTAGTGAAAACCAATAATATACCCTTATAGCCCGCTGCCGAGCGGCTCGGGCCTATAACGAGGGAGAGGGCCTTTAACAACCGGTATAGCCTGAGGCAGAAGGGCTATAAGGCTATTAGAACATTCCACCCACTAAGGGTAGAATGTTCTAAATTAAAAATTACAAAAAGACAAACATTGGAATGTTGGAGCGCTGGGCTTATACCAGCCATTATAAGCCCAGAGCAACTCCATTGTCTTCAATGGAGCTCCCAACATTCCAATGTTCTAATACACAATGGATGCAGTGTAGTGATTAAGCGGGCATGTTGCCAGGTCTTCGCTCCTTTCCTAAATTTCAATAAATCAGATTGTTTACATATGTCCATTGAAAGGAAGCTCAAAGTCAGATGGCTTCAACACAAAAGGCTCTGCCACCACCCACGATATCTTATGCTATTAGTAGCCACAGAAAATCTGTAGAGCTTAGGGGTAGGCCAAAATGATACAGCTTAAAAACCAGTCAGCCAGAAATTAAATTTCCCCTCTTCAAATCGCTTTATGGGCCAAACCAAAAAAATGGTTTTTGACACAGGACCTATTCAGCTTTAACAAACTCCTGGCCGTAGTATTCTGAATGAACTGCAGTTTTCAAATTGCTACCTTGTGTACACCATGATAGAGTTACAACAGTCAAGATGCAAGGAGGCAGACACATTAAAGATGGTCCGTAGATAAAATTACAATTTTTTTTTTTTTTTTTAATTGAAAGGCTGGATGAGGTAAGCCAGGGGGCAGACGCTGCCTTAAGGGGGGTGAAATTACTCTTAAAGAAATAGAGCAGTTTATAATGTTGCAAACATCTGTCCGGTATCTGACAGAAGGCTTTCACAAAGGTGTGCGGGAATTAGATCTTGCAGGGATCTTACCAGACTTGGTCAGAAAATGCAACCTCGTCTGCAGGGTAAAATTAATTTAAAACTGTGGCTGGTTCGCAGCCAACATTAAACACCCACTATATAGAAATAATGAGGTTTGTTGAGAATTCATTTATTTATTCACAGAGACACAGAATTGCATAGCTACGGAGATGTATAAATTCGAGTTTTTGCCAAGGAAGTTAAAAGGTCTGATAGCATAGAGTATAATTCTTTGGCTAACTGGGAAAGCGTATTGTTGTGGTAGGTGGCTTTTGCAGTCTTTATTAGCTGGTTGTCCAATCTTATTTGTATCTGCTACGCCATCTTAGCATCAAATCTCTAAACGCTACAGCAGAACCTTTTTAGATTGTGCAAGATATTTTGTGCACAAGAAAGGTATGTAAATCCATTTTCACATAATGCCATACCAGAGACTTGCTTCCACTGTGAAGTCTACAATGCACAAGTACAATATAAAACGCAAAATAAACAGAGCTGAGCAAGACTCCCTTCCATGCACTCGGATCCGAAGCAACATGTTTCTGTACTTGTCTTACAGTGCAGGTGGTTCATCTACTGGGATCAGTGACATATCTGTGACAATTTCAGTTTTTAAAAGTAGGACTAGTGAGAGGTAAGCAGAGAGGTAAGTGCCTGTTTGTACCTGGAGCGAGCTGCCAGGATGGCCTTGTGTGCAGGTCTTGGGTGACCATCTAACAGTAGAGTGATGTCGCAGAACTCTGTGCCGGAGCCCTCCAGGCATGCCTTCATATCCTGCACCAGTGAGGTACCTAAAACAAGCCAACCACAGGGAAAAGACAGATAGAATGGAGGTGATTAGTGGGCAAAGAAATCCGATGCAACCTGCTCACCAAAACCTTCAACCTCATCCTTTGGGGAATATTTAACAATCTTGAGGTACATTATAAAAAAACAAACAAGTGGTTCAGGTACATTATAAACAAGCATTTGCAATGCAATAGGTCCCGCATTTACGCGAGTTTAAGCTATTGGCATCGTAAATGACAATGCGTTTTATTTAGGTTTCAAAAACGAAAACATAAATAAAAGGCATTGTCATTTACAATGCCAACAGCTCAAACTTGCGTAAATGCGAGACCTGTTGCATTGCAAATGCTTGTTTGCCTGTGCTACACTGAACTGATGTGGACCCCGCTGCAAACTAATTAAATAAAGCAGCGCGGCCACTAAAGTGAAAGTGGACCGCGCTGGAATAAGGAAAGACCATTAAAGAAAATAGTGCTCACCCACTAAATAACGGAGACCGTGTAACCAGCCAAGTAAAAGGTTCAGTCGTTATGGGAGGTAACAAATGGAGACACGGCAGTACCCAGGAGGGACTAACAAGCCTCATAATGAATCGGAATTCAGCTTTTACGAAGGACAATGACACCTGCCAATTAAAAATATGGGTGGAGAGTAGGCGGGGATTCCACTGCTTACTCTATTACAGCATGCCTCGCAGAGCGAGCAGCACATGCATGCTGCCGCTAGGCTCGACCTAAAAACGAATAAATGCCACATACTATGCAATAAACTTGTGTAGAGCACTGCATGGGGATGCTGACATCCATATCTTTTCTTCAAATGTTTTTCCTTCCCAAGACACCAGAGTTTTTCTACCGGCAAAGACGTCTTCATGTATTCCTCCCATCATCTTTGTGTTTCTGTGTAATACCTTAATTGTAATGGGTATGCCCAGAAGAGGGTCTTGTGCTCGTTGTGCTATATGACTTCGGCTGCACTTCAATGAAGAGGTACAATGAGGAAGAAACTGTACTGGGATTGCCTGTGTTTCCATCCAGAGGGTACCTGGTAGTTTGCGATGACTGCTTATACTGATTTGCATAAGTGTGGTCCCTTTCTGGAGAGGCCAAGAGGGCCAAAAATAGTATGGAATGAAATGCAGCAGCAGGAGATTGCCTCTGACTGAGAATCTTGGAAGTATTCCACCCCTGGCCTTTGTGTTTCAGGATTAAATATTCAACAGCAGTCAAAGCAAAGACCAACACTTAAATACTAAGCCGAGGAGCAACAATAATTAGGTACATTAGAAGGATAAACCAATTCCCCACATTAAGCAACAAGTCTGTTGACATAAGTGCAGAGGTTTTCTGACAAATTTGTGGCTGGAAAGTACCTATATAATAAATCAGTATTGTTGAAATAGTCCTGCATTGCATTCTACCATCTGTATCAAGTAAGTCTCTATGTTGTGCAGAAGCTTCTTGATATTTCGACTCTCTACCCTTCATAAAAATAACCGTGGCAGGACATTCTGACACCAGAGATTGCAAGTTGAGGATAGTGGGGGAGTAGGGTGGGTATGGCGGGGGCAGGAGTACTAGTAGAGATCTTTTTCTGTATGCAATATTCGATACCTGGTCTGATGAATGGCAGGAACCATGCCAAAGCATGGGACAATTTGTGACTATTTTGGAACTGAAAGCTAACAGTGCTCTTGGATCCTGTTCCTGTTGCTGCAGTAGAATTAACCTGCAAAGACTTGACTTGGGAAGCTCGAGCATAGTATGCAATGGTAAGCCATTTTGAACTTTATTCAAATGTGGAAAAAATGGGTGCAATTTCTCCGCGCCTTATCCACTAATTGAACAGCAGTATTTCTTTTCCCCACAGTATGCATGAAATGGTGCAATTTGTGCTGCTTCAGAGACCCTTAATAAGAGACTTCATTTTGCGTGTGCTTTAATTGTGCGGGTTTCTCATTTTTGACGTGCCAGGGTTCCGCATCCAGATTTCAACTTTCAATAGGTTTGCGCTGTATTGTTGATCAAGTCTTTGTGTGTTTTGTTGTTGGCTTGCGGTCCGCCAAATTCTTGTCACATTATGTTGCAGTTTCCTCCATCAGTAGCAACAGCTGCAGGTACCAGAAGCCAGCAGACTAAGAACCAGTCTCAATACTATGGGTACACTGACAACAGGAACCTCAGCCAGCTGCAGCACTTCTATTCCACCTCTCTTGCCCAGATGCAGTGCTCATGATCTGACCCATGACGTGATAGATGACATCACAAATGACACAGATGACATCACTGGTGAAATTGCATATCCCTGTAACATGACATGATCAATAACATTACAATTGAGACAGTATAATTTCTTTGTTTGGATATGTGTTGTTATATAATGATGTGTTGCTAAGTTCTATTATTTTTGGTATGGATGTTGTGAGATCAAGAATGCTGCATTTGAAGTGCAGGCAGTGGTTTGCTTAGCTAACCAAGGCTGGCCAAATTTCAGGGGATTCTCTGTTTTGAATAATAATACAACTTCACTTTATCTGTGCATTTAAGAGGATTTCCAAAGAGTTCTTTTAAATACATGGTAATGTTGTATGAGCAGAAGAAACAATTATTTATCAATAACGTTTTTTAGTAGTTTTTTTGTTGATTATACTCCATACCGCTTTTTTGCCTCCCATCCCGGCTGTACATGGCCATCAGCCATGTGTACCTTGGGTTTGCAGGCCAGGCCCAACGCCTACAACCGAAGCACCCAACTCCAGACTCCTCTGCATGCAACTCTGGATGGCAACCATTGGCTGTGCATAGTGGGGTTTGGCCACAAGGTCCTGCACCCAATCTCACAACAATGCTATATATGGCTGCAGGCTGCACGCCTAACTTCCAGCGCTTCCATCCTTCACTGTGCTGCGTGACTGACATGCATGCGTTCAGCCATTAGTAGCAGACTCTGTACACAGGGCACACTCCAGACCCAGTGCCAATGAACCAGTTCCGGATGGCCTTGGAGAGTGCACAGAATGCTGTGGGAATGTGGCCAGGCCCTGCACAAGACTTTGTACCACAAACCACAAGTACCTGGGCTTTAGCCATGTACTATGGGCTCAGGGCATTTGATCTGGCTTATGGCCAGGGCCGGAGAAAGCCCAGAAGTCGACAGTGCTCACGGTCTATAGTCTTTGCCATGATTAGTTGCAAAATTAATTGTTTTAACTTATTTTGTAAGGGTTTGCCCAATTATGATAAAAGCTGTAATTTTCCCAAAAGAAATTCGGGTTCACAGATCCGAATTTTGGACCTGTGAATCGTGCATGAAAAGGAAAATGCTACTTACCCAGTATGCATCTGTTCTTGGCATATAGAGCTGTAAAGTCATATGCTTTAGCATAGATCGCCATCTGGTGTTGGGCCCGGATGTTTGCACTTTGTATTTGTTTGAAGAAGTCTTGTAGTCACGAGGTAGGTGACTTCTCCTTTCGGTGATAGTGCGCATGGGCATCGACTCCATCCTTAGATTGTTTTGCCATAAAGGGTGATGATGGAGTTAGTAAAGTAGTAAAGATAGATGTCCATGTAAATTGCATCCAAGTAAGATATACCTGCAACAGGTAAAGGTACCCGGGGAGGCGGGTGGGCGCATATGACTCGACAGCTCTACATGCCAAGAACAGATGCATACTGGGTAAGTAGCATTTTCCGTTCGAGGCATATGAGCTGTAGATCATATGCTTTAGCATAGACTATAAAGCAGTTATTTCTGAAGCGGTGGCTAACCTGTAGCTGTTGCAGTGGTTTGAAATAGTGTTCGTAAAACTGCCTGGCCCACACTAGCTTGTTGTCTTGCTAACACATCAACAAAATAGTGTTTTGTGAATGTGTGTGGTGTAGACCATGTTGCAGCTTTGCAGATGTCATCTATGGGTATGTTTCCTAAGAATGCCTAGAAGCCCCTAGTTTGCGTGTAGAGTGTGCTCTAGGGGGAATTGTTGATGTGCGTTTAGCTTTAATGTAGCATATTTGAATGCACTTAACTATCCACCTTGCAATGCCTGATTTTGATATGGGATTGCCTTTATGTGGTGGAGCAAAAGCAACAAAAAGTTGTTTGGTTTTCCTAAAAGATTTTGTTCTTTCTATGTAGTATAGTAATGCTCTTTTGACATCTAATGTGTGAAAGGCACGTTCTGCCACTGAATCTGGTTGAGGGAAGAACACAGGTAACTCAACAGATTGGTTGATATGAAAGGCAGAGATGACTTTAGGTAAAAATTTGGGGTTAGTACCTTCAAACTCCTCACCCACGCCTACAAATCCCTCAACAACATCGGACCCAAATACCTCAACGAGAGAGTATCCTTCCACGCACCCAAGAGGAACCTCTGCTCCGCCGACCTCGCCCTGGCAGAGGTCCCCCGCATCCGCAGAAACAGAACCGGCGGGAGAGCCTTCTCCTACATCGCAGCCAAAACCTGGAACAAGTTCCCTGTGAACATCAGACGCTCCCCGACCCTGCACACGTTCAGGAAGGACCTCAAGACCTGGCTCTTTGTCGGAGCCAGAGCCGCTCTCCCGCCCCCCCAGCGCCTTGAGACCCTCACGGGTGAGTAGCGCGCTATACAAACCCCTGATTGATTGATTGATTGTTAGTCCTAAGAACCACTTTATTTTGGTGTATTTGTAAAAATGGTTCCTCTATGGTTAGTGCATGAAGCTCACCGACTCTTCTTAGAGAAGTGATGGCTATAAGGAAGGCTACCTTCCAGGTGAGAAATTGTATTTCACATTTGTGCAATGGCTCAAAGGGTGGACCCATGAGTCTTGTAAGGACTATGTTGAGATTCCACACTGGAGAAGGTGGAAGTCTGGCGGGAATGAGTCTTTTAAGTCTTCCATAAAAGCTTTAATAGCAGGCACTCTAAAAAGAGACAAGTGCTGTCTATTTTGCAGATATGCAGCTACTGCAGCGAGATGTAAGCGTATGGATGTGTACGCTAAATTGGAACGTAGTAGGTGCAATAGATAGCAAATGATGTCTTGGATTGAAGCATCTAGTGGATTGATCTGATTGTTGTTACAGTAAACGACAAACCTTCCATTTTGCTGCGTAGCATGCTCTTGTGGTAGGGCGTCTAGCTTCTTTGATAACATTCATACAGTGTGGCGGAAGATTAAGGTAGCCAAACTCTAGGATTTCAGGTGCCAGATCGCAAGGTTGAGCTGATTGGGATCTGGATGTCTTATGTCTCCATGGTTCCGAGTAAGAAACCTGGGGGAAAGGTGTAGTTTTTGGTGGGGAACTACGGATAGCTCCAACAGAGTTGTGAACCAGGGTTGTCGGGCCCATGTGGGAGCAACTAGGATAAGCGTCAGGGAGAGCTGTTTGAGTTTCTGAACCACTAACAGAATGAGTGGGAGAGGTGGAAAAGCGTAAGCAAATATCCCTGACCAATTCATCCATAGTGCATTACCTTTGGACAATGGGTGTGGATGCCTGGACGCGAAGTTTGGGCATTTTGCGTTTAGGTGGGTGGCGAACAGATCTATCTCTGGGAAGCCCCACATTTTGAAGAATGGGAGGAGAACTTGAGGGTGGAGTTCCCATTCGTAGATCTGCTGTCGTTGACGACTGAGCAGGTCTGCAATTTGGTTGTTTACTCCTGGAAGATGTTCTGCAAGGAGATATATTTTTTGAGGTATGGCCCATCTCCAGATGCTCTGGGCTAACTGTGAGAGCTGGAGAGAGTGCGTCTCCTCTTGCTTTTGTATGTAGTACATCGCTGTCATGTTGTCTGTGCGAACCAGGACAGCTTTGCCTATTAGATGAAGTTGAAAAGCTTTCAATGCTAGAAAAATTGCTAGCAGTTCTAGATGGTTTATGTGGAGTTGTTTTTGTTGCCGAGTCCACATGCCCTGAATGGTATGTTTTTCCAGATGAGCTACCCAACCAGTGAGCGATGCGTCTGCCGTTAGCACTATCTGTGGAACCGGGTCGACGAATGGCCGCCCCTTGGAAAGGTTTTGTATGTTCCACCACTGCAGAGAGCGATGTGTACGGCCATCTACCAACACCAGATCTGATAACTGACCTTGAGCCTGGTTCCACTGACGTGCTAAGCATTCCTGTAGAGGACGCATTTGAAGCCTTGCATAGGGAACGATTAAAATGCAAGAAGCCATCATTCCGATCAATTGCATGAACACTCGGGCTGGTAATGAGTGTTGAGGCTGAAACTAAGATTAGAGCTAGCATGTTGCGGATCCTGACTGGGTTGGGATACGCTAGAGCTTTGCGAGTGTCTATTGTGGCTCCTAGATACACTTTTGTGTTGGATGGTTGGAGGTGAGACTTGGTGAGGTTTACAGTGAACCCCAAGTCGTGAAGCAGTTGGACTGTCTTTCGAGTGTAGTGTAGGCAGCTTTGTTGCGAGCTGGCTTTTATTAGCCAGTCTTCTAGGTAGGGGAAGACGTGAATGTGCTGTCTTCTTAGATGAGCCGCGACTACTGCCAAACACTTGGTGAAAACCCTGGGTGCTGTAGTTACTCCGAATGGGAGAGCTTTGAACTGATAAAGTTGTCCGTCCACCACAAACCTGAGATATTTTCTGTGAGCAGGGTGAATGGAAATATGGAAATAGGCGTCCTTTAAGGCCAGAGTGGACAGAAAGTCGCCTTGCTGAAGTAGTGGGAGCACCTGTTGGAGTGTGACCATGTGAAAGTGGTCCAACTGTATGTACAGATTTAGCTGTCTGAGGTCTAGTATAGGCCTGAGAGAGCCGTCCTTTTTGGGAATTAAGAAATACAGGGAGTATACCCCGGTCCCTTGATATGTTAATGGGACTGGCTCTATAGCATGTTTTTCCAAGAGAGATAGAAACTCTTGCTTTAAGAGGGTGAGATGTTCTGGTGACATTGAATGTGCTCTTGGAAGAATATTTGGGGGAGTGCTTCTAAGTTCCAGGCAGTAACCATATTGGATAATTTGTAGCACCCACTTGTCTGAGGTGATTGAATTCCAGACAGGTAGGAATTGGGAGAGAAGTTCCCCGACAGGTGTGGAATGATCGGGGGATAGCGGAAGGAAGTCACTGTTTGTTTGCGGGGGAAGTGCGTGTGGAATTACCTCTACTTCTTCCCCTACCATTGTTTCCTCTAAAACCTCCTCTAGAATAACCTCTGGACGAGGGGTATTGGTTGTTGCCCTTGTAAGAGGAGGAGGGATTTTCAGTGGACGCCGTTTTTGAACCACCCCTGTAAAATGAGCGGCGAAAAGAACCTCTACTGGCAGGTAACTGTAAAGCCCCCATGGACTTTGCGACGTCAGTGTCTTTTTTCATCTTTTCCAGCAAGGTATCAACAGCTGGGCCGAAAAGATGCTCTTTGTCAAAGGGTTGGTTAAGTATGGAGGTTTGCACCTCCGGCTTAAATCCAGAAATTCTGAGCCAAGCGTGTCTGCGTAATAGTACACTGGTGTTGATTGCACGAGCTGCTGTGTCTGCTGCATCTAGTGCACATCTAATGGAGGTGTTGGTAATGAGTTTACCTTCCTGAATAAGGTCATTAGCCTTAGACTTATATTTGTAAGGCAAATGTTGCATGATTTTTTCTAGCTCATCGTAATGAGCCCTGTCATAACGAGCTAGCAGCGCCTGGGCGTTGGCAATGCGCCATTTGTTTGCTGCCTGTGAAGCCACTCTTTTGCCTGAGGCATCAATAAGCTTGGACTCCTTGTCAGAAGGAGGGGTGTCTCCTGTGGCCTGTGAGTTAGCTCTCTTACGTGCGTTGGAGACTACAAGAGAGTCTAGGGGCAGCTGACCTTTAATATAAATAGGATCGGTAGGAGCTGATTTGTATTTTTTATCCACTCTAGGTGTGATTATTCTTGCCCTTACAGGATCTTTAAATACCTCGTCTGTGTGTTTTAACATGCCTTTTAGCATTGGCAAGGTATGAGTAGCTCTTTGCGAGGAAGTAAGTGTCTCAAAGAGGAATCCTCTTCTAAAGGCTCTTTGTGAAGCTCTACTCCATGATAATGAGCAGTGCAGTTAAGGAGCTCGACATAGCCAATGTTGTCATCAGGTGGGGAGGGTCTGGAGGGATACAAATCAGGGTCATTATCTGTATTTGGATCTGTGTGGTAATCCTCCCAAGGGTCAGTGTCTTATGGTGCATCCTGATCCCCATCCCCTTCATCCTGTGGGTCAGGTGTAAGTGGTGATGGTGGTGAATTTAATGGTGTGATAACCAAGTTAGGATTAGGAGGAGGAGAAGGAGGTGGAATATAAGGAGGAGAAGGGTTAGTACCCACATTCTTCTTCTTGAGGGGGATAATAGTCCTCTGGTAGGTCAATTTTCCATTTTTTTGGAAGAGTTGCCTGAATATGTCCTGTTTTAGGGTTTATCACCAGCTTTTTCTGTTTTGGGTCCAAAAGGTGGCTCATCGGACCGAGGCTCTTTGGGGAGAGTGTCTTTTTCTTTACGTGGTGATTTCGGCGCCGAAGGTTTCGGCTCCGAGCCTTTGGGCGTCGAAGGTTTCGGCTCCGAGTGTTTGGGCTTGGAGGGCTTCCGCTCCCAGTGTTTGTCCTTGGAGGGTTTTGGCTCCGAGGCTTTGGCCTTGGAGGGTTTCGGTTCCGAGTCTTTGGCCTTGGAGGGTTTCGGTTTCGGTTCCGAGCATTCAGGCTTGGCAGGTTTGGGCTCCGAACCTCTCGGTGTGGAAGGTTTCGGGTCCGAGCTTTTCGGTGTCGAAGGTATGTTGACCAATGGATGCTTGGTCTTATGTCTTGGTGCCGAAGGTGTCGGTTCGACATCAGAGTGGGGCTGGCTCGAGCCCGAGCCAGAAGGCTTGTCTTTTTGTTTCGGAGCCGGGCCGGAGGGCGGGGCATCGGAAACTTTTTGATGGTGCCGACCTGAACCCTAGGGCGAAGGAGGGACCGGAGCCTTTCTCTTATGTTGAATGGGCACAGGGGGATCTGTACTCACGGTACGCTGACCCGGAGTGATGTCTTCTTCTTCTTCCATGTCGGAGTCGGCCTCGGACATTTGCTCTTCTTCCTCTGCCCCTTGAGCTGGGTGTTGGATATTGGAATCTTCGCCGAAGATGTCTGGAACAGAGTCGCTTTGATGTTGCATCTCGTGGCATTGAGCCCAACGATCACAAAGTGTCTTTTTCGATTGGAATGATCTACACGCATCGCAGTCCTTCTCGTCGTGTTCCGGGGACAAGCAGAGATTGCACACTTCGTGCAAGTCGGTGGTGGAAATTTAGCACGACACCCGGGACATAGCTTAAATGGAGTCCGTTCCATCGACTGCTAGCACGGTCAGCACGGGTAGGCCCAACGGCCTGCCACGAGTTTTCCGATAGAAAGTTTTCCGAAATGAGACAATGTGCGTCGAATGAGGAACCGCGATCGATAATAATACCGTCGAGGGTAATGAATTGCGCGTCGAAGGGGTCCGAAAACGGTACCGAACCGGAGCGCAGCAATACACATCCTAACCCGATGGCAGAAAAAAACAATCTAAGGATGGAGTCGATGCCCATGCGCACTATCACCGAAAGGAGGAGTCACCTACCTTGTGACTACAAGACTTCTTCGAACAAAAACAAAGTGCAAACATCCGGGCCCAACACCAGATGGCGATCTATGCTAAAGCATATGATCTACAGCTCATATGCCTCAAACATTGGCATTTTTAAAATAATTTTTTTACCCTCCTTGGGGACAGGGAATGCTCCCCCAGCACCACTTAAACGATCGTTGTCAGACTTTAGTGCATGACATCCTGCAATGGGAATTTGATTACATTATTTTGTCTCTTGTTCCAATGATGCTGGGGCTATTAATATCGGGATGAAAGGACCCTCACCCACCTAGGTGGCATGCTTCACCAATAGGCTCAGTTCCACGCTAAGCAGGCAGTGCAAAACCCAGCAGGCCTCTTGCAGGGGTACTTTGGTTGAGATCTTTAATATGCCCCGTTTGAGTGAGATAGAGGAGATAGTGGGTGTCATAGAAATATGTTAAATTGCTTGTAGAGAACACAGCGTCTTTCCTTTTATTTATTCCATAGTGTTCTATGACCAGATTTAAAATAAAAAATAAAAAACAAGTGAACATTAGTTGTTCCTTGAACCAATCTACCTGTCAAGGTCACTTGGTGTTTCTTCAGGACCGGAAATCGAATGATCTACTATTTAGGTAAGGGATATTGGTATTAATTGCCCTGGAATTAAAGCACAAGTTACTAACTTGTGTAACGATATATCTGTAAGAGACAGTAGTTAGTGACAGATTCCTTACCTTAGAATATCCCCAGGCGTCAGGCTGGATCCGGAAAGTTTTTTGCGTAGCAGTACCCTTGCGCGTCGGTAGGCGGCGTCGTGCGGCTCCGCGTCCGTCGTCGGCGTCGTGATCGCCGGGATGACGTCGCGGGCAGTACTTAGGCGCCGCCCTGCGCGCTCACGTCAGTTCTGTACACGACTTTCCGCGCCAGGAACGCAGAGCCATGCAAGAAGCTGACACAGGTGTCTGAAAAATACTAGGGCCCTGAAAGGGATGTCCTTAACCCTAGAAATCAGTTCGCAGAACGGGAGGATGGGTGGGCGGTAGGAATCTGTCACTAACTACTGTCTCTTACAGATATATCGTTACACAAGTTAGTAACTTGTGCATCTGAAAGAGACACGTTAGTGACAGATTCCTTACCTTAGAATAGATACCCCAGCAATACCAACCCCGGTGGTGGGTCTGCGAACAAAGATCAGACAAGGAAGTCCTGGAGGACAGAACGGCCAAAGAAGCCGTCCCTCCGGACCTGACTGTCAAGGCAGTAATGCTTTGTAAACGTGTGCAGTGAGGCCCACGTAGCTGCCTGACAGATAACCGGCAGCGGAACACCGCGGCCCAAGGCCGTGGTAGCAGCCGTTGCCCTGGTGGAATGGGCACGCAGCCCAACAGGAGGCTCCTTTTAGCCAAAGAATAGCAGGTCTTGATGCACAAGGTAACCCAGCGGGAGATGGTCCTCTTGTGCACCGCCCGACCTTTTTTGGCGCCCACGTAGCCAACAAAGAGCTGGTCATCCACCCGGAAGTGTTTTGTGCGGTGAATATAGAAGGAGAGCGCACGTTTTGGGTCCAGACGGTGGAGCCTCTCTTCCTCTCTGGAAGGATGCGGAGGCGGAAAGAAGGTGGGCAAAGTGATGGTCTGCCCAATGTGGAAAGCAGTAACCACCTTTGGCAAGAAGGACGGACGCGTCCGAAGAACAACCTTGTCTGGATGAACAGACAGAAAGGGAGGTTTACAAGATAGAGCCTGGAGCTCACTCACCCGCCGAGCGGAGGTGATGGCCACCAGAAAGGCTGTCTTCAGAGTCAGAAGACGAAGAGGACAGTTATGTAGAGGCTCAAAGGGAGCGCACATTAAAAAGGTAAGAACCAAGTTCAAGTCCCACTGAGGCATTACAAACGGAACAGGAGGGAAGAGGTGTGTAATGCCTTTTAAGAACCTGTTAACAACAGGGGACTTGAAAAGGGAGGGCTGATCAGGGAGCCTGAGGAAGGCCGAGATAGCACAAAGATAACCCTTGATGGTACCCAGGGCAGAACCCTGTTGGGCCAGAGAGAGAAGGAACAGAAGGACCTCAGAAAGAGGGGCAGAAAGGGGATTCACAGCCTTTGCTGTGCACCATGCCACAAATTTGTTCCACCTGCAGGCGTATACCACCTTAGTGGAGGGACGCCTGGCTGCCAGAATCACATCACAAACTTCGGGAGGCAAGTCGAAAGGAATCAACTGCCGCCGCTCAATCTCCACGCAAGCAGGTGTAGACTGGACAGGTTCGGGTGGAGGACCGTCCCCTGCTGCTGCGACAGAAGATCCTCCCGAAGAGGCAGACGGATCGGGGATCTACGCTCATATCGAGTAGCTCGGGATACCAAACTCTTCGAGCCCAGTCCGGAGCCACAAGAATGACTTGGGCCCGGTCGTGCCGAATCTTCTTCAACACTCTGGGTAGAAGTGGTATAGGCGGAAAGGCGTACAACAGACCGCAACTCCACTCGTGACGAAAAGCGTCGCCGAGCGAGTGCCGCCTTGGAAATTCCAACGCGCAGAACTGATGACATTGCGCGTTCTCTTCGGTGGCGAATAGATCTAACCAAGGCTCTCCCCACTGTAGAAAGAGTCCTTGCGCCACTTCCGAGTGAAGACGCCATTCGTGATCCATTATGCACCTGCGGCTGAGTTCGTCTGCCCTGGCGTTCAGCGAACCTGCCAGGTGTTGAACCATCAGGAACATGCCCTGATGTTCCAGCCATGTCCAGAGGCGCAGAGCCTCCTGACAAAGGGTCCACGACCCCACCCCGCCTTGTTTGTTGCAGTACCACATGGCGGTGGTGTTGTCTGTGAACACCTGCACTACCTTCCCTTTGACAGAGGGAAGGAATGCCTTGAGTGCAAGTCGGATCGCCCGGAGCTCCAGAATGTTGATATGGAGCCGGGACTCCGCCCGGAGACCAGAGGCCTCTGATCTCCGCCTCTCCCATGTGACCGCCCCATCCCAGAAGGGACGCGTCCGTCACAACTGTGTGCTCTGGCTGGGGAAGGGAGAGGGATCTGCCCATGACCCATTGCCGGTTCGAGAGCCACCACTGCAACTGTTTTGCAGTCCCCTCCGAGATCTGGACGTGATCGGACAGGTTGCCCTGGTGCTGCGCCCACTGGAACTTCAGGTCCCACTGCAGAGCCCGCATATGCCATCTGGCATGATTGACCAGCAGGATGCAGGAGGCCATGAGGCCCAGCAGCCTCAGGGTCATCCGTACCGAAACCCAGGATAAAGGCTGAAAGATCGGAATCATAGCCTGAATATCCCGGACTCGCCGTTCGGGAGGATAGGCCCGAAACTGCGTCGTGTCCAGAACTGCTCCGATGAAAAGGAGCTGTGGAGAAGGAATCAGATGCGACTTCGGCACATTGATGGAGAACCCCAGCGAGTGCAGGAGTTCGGCCGTAGTCTGGAGGTGGGAGACGACTGCCTGGGACGAGCCCGCCTTCAGCAGCCAGTGGTCGAGGTAGGGGAAGACTGAAACCCCTGCCCGGCGCAGATGAGCTGCGACTACCGCCAACACTTTCGTGAACACCCGAGGGGCACTGGTAAGGCCAAAGGGGAGCACGGTGAACTGAAAATGCTCGGGGCCTACCGTGAACCGAAGGTAACGCCGGTGGGCCGGCAGGACGGGAATGTGGAAATATGCGTCCTGCAAGTCCAACGCTACCAACCAGTCTCCAGGGTCGAGGGCAGTCAAGACCTGAGCTAGGGTGAGCATCTTGAACTTCTCCTTTCGGAGGAAGCGATTGACGTTCCGGAGGTCCAAGATAGGACGCATGTCCTCCTTGTCCTTTTTGGGCACCAGGAAGTAGTGGGAGTAGCAACCACGCCCTACTTCTGGGGTCGGAACATGCTCGATGGCCCTCTTGGCCAAGAGGGCCGTGACTTCCTTCTGCAGAAGTACCAAGTGATCCCCTGACATGCGGTGGAATTGAGGTGGCATGGCTGGGGGGTGGACTCGAAGGGGAGGGAGTAGCCCCTTCGGACAATGTCCAAGACCCACCTGTCCGAGGTGATGGTACGCCAGTGGGGAAGGTGATGGCGGACCCTGCCCCTACTGGCGTGCTGTGCACCTGAAAGGAGGGACTAGGAGGGTTTGGAGGCCGCGGACGGGTTGGAGGTGGTGGCCTGACCCGCACGCTGGTTGCCCGATCCGCCACGGCGGAATCCACGTCCTCGGCCACGCGAAGACGCCTGCTGCGCGGGCCGGTGGCTGGGCTGCTGACGTGAAGGGCGCCCCTACCGTGGCCACGATAGGGGCGAAAAGCAGAAGTTAGCGGAGGGCGTGTAGCAGAAAGGCCCAGGGACTTTGCAGTAGCCCGTGAGTCCTTAAAGCGCTCCAACGCATGGTCTGCTTTGGACCCAAAAAGACCGACTTCCATCAAAGGGCATGTCCATGAGAGTATTCTGGACATCCCCTGAAAACCAGTGGTTCTCAGCCAGGCGTGGCGTCGTAGCGCCACCGTCGTTGCAATAGACCTGCCCAGCGAGTCGGCGGTATCAAGGCCACATCGAATTGTATATTTGGCCGCATCCCTTCCTTCCGCAATGGCGCGGGAAAGCAGTGTCTGGACCTCCTCAGAACACTGGGGCAAAACATCCGCCACCGAATCCCACAAGGAGTGGGTATATCGGCCCAAAAGGCAAGCGGTGTTGACGGACCGCAAGCCGGCACTGGAGGAAGAAAACCCTTCTTCCCAAATTGATCCAGGCGTTTGGATTCCCTATCCGGAGGGGCGGTAGGGAAGGCGGTTTGGGAAGCGGAGGCTTGGACAACCAAGCTCTCAGGGGTGGGGTGGACAGAGAGAAACAGGGGGTCGCCCGGAGCTGGGCGATGGCGTCGGGACACGTTCCTATCCACAGGAGCCCCTGTGTTGGGCTTGGACCAGGCGCCCAAAAGAACGTCAGTGAGGGCGTCGTTAAACGGCAGCACAGTCTCCGAAGAGGAGGCTGCCGGCTGAAGCACCTCTGTCAAGAGATTAACCTTGACCGCCACAGCAGGGAGTTGGAGATGTAAGGCTCCAGCTGCCCTACGCAACACCGTTGCAAAATTGGCTCCCTCCTCCGTAGCCACGGGAGGAGACAGCATGCCAGTGTCAGGGGAAGTATCTAGACCACTAGCATCCCCTAGACCCTCTGTCCAGTCCTCATCGTACTGACACTGTTGTGTCAGAGGGCCATCAGACCCCTCCCAGTCCTCCTGGTCCTCCTCAGGTTCAAAATAAGGGGGAGGAGGGACATTTGGGACCCAAGGTCTCATCGGCGCCGGAACCGGCGTCTAGCGACGTCGGTCCGGGTCCGGAGCCGGAAGGAACTGGGGAACGACGCCGCTTGGAGCCCCAGGCGGCGTCGAGAACGGCACCGGAGACATCGGCGCCGGCGGAGGTGTCGCTAGGTCGACCGGCGTCGATGGGGGTTGTGGAGCCGGGATCGAGGCCGGGGCCGGAGCCGGGATCGAGGCTGGAGGCACGGGCGACGCCGGGGCCGGAGCCGCCGGCGACGCCGGAGCAACCCCATCAGAGCCCGCGGGGCCCGAAGGCGCACCGGAGGGGCCTGGAGGCCCGAAGAGGCGGGCCATGGCCGACAGGAATTCCTGCACTTTGGCCGGATCCGCCCCCGAACCCGGGAAGGGCGGGTATGGCGGGGGCGACTCCACAGGCATGTCCGGGGCCGCGGGGGCGGGGACGGTGCCGGGAGGGGCCTCAGCCGAGTCGCGAGACCGGCGAGGCGAAGTCCTAGAGC
This sequence comes from Calotriton arnoldi, assembly GCA_963921515.1. Taxonomy (NCBI): domain Eukaryota; kingdom Metazoa; phylum Chordata; class Amphibia; order Caudata; family Salamandridae; genus Calotriton; species Calotriton arnoldi. The sequence continues at coordinate 506,772 of CAWUFW010001186.1, forward strand.
GATGATGCTTTTTGGACTTCTTGTGTTTTGACTTACCGGACGAAGAAGACTTCGATGCCGACGACCGGTGTGGACTCCGCGATCGACCCCTGGACCTCTCACGCGACCGGGGCTTCCGCGGAGCCGAATGCCGGGCCTCGAGGAGCTTTCGAGACCGCTCTCGCAAAGCTTTCGGGTTGAGGGCCTGGCAGTCGGTACAAGACTCCGTGTCGTGGCCTCGGCCGAGGCAGAAGAGACACTCCCAATGCGGGTCGGTGACGGACATCATCCGAGCACAGGCGCCGCAACGTTTGAAACCGGGCATCCCTACGACACCTTGATAGAAAAACTGTGAAAAAATTCACCAAAAAGTATGGTCAAAAAGTGACCAGGGCACTGCTGTTCCCGGATCTGCGCTTGCTGGCGCGGAAAAAGAAGAACTGACGTCAGCGCGCAGGGGCGGCGCCTAAGTACTGCCCGCGACGTCATCCCGGCGATCACGACGCCGACGACGGACGCGGAGCCGCACGACGCCGCCTACCGACGCGCAAGGGTACTGCTACGCAAAAAACTTTCCGGATCCAGCCTGACGCCTGGGGATATTCTAAGGTAAGGAATCTGTCACTAACGTGTCTCTTTCAGATTCATTTGGCTATAGATGCAACAAACCCACAAGTGCAGGGAACTCGGGTAATCCTGTCTGTGCCACGTGTGTAATCTATGAGGACCCCTCAGGATACATGAACTCCTCACCCGTCCAGTTCAATAATGGGGTGTTCGCGGTCCACACCTGCCCCTGTCCCCACTATCTCCCTTAAACTAGCCTTATTAAATATCTCCACCAAAGTGCCCCCACAAGAAGGGCCCACTGGGCATTGCACCTACCGCCCAGCTTTGAGCAGCACCCAAGATGGAGCATGCCACCTAGACGGTTGAGGGCTCTTGCATCCTGAAATTAATATGCCCGGCACTGTTGGACCAAGATACAAAACAATGTGATCAAATATGCAACGTCACACATTTGGTTTTAGGATCCTGTAAAGGCCACCATTATAAAAAACATCTATTGCTGCCTGCCAATCAGAGTGCTTGGGTCCTCAAATCCTCCAACAACCCACAAATCCTGCATTGTATGAAAGTAAAACAACAGTCTCTCTTCCAATGGAATCAGTTTATTTTACAAATGTTTTATTCTCGGAGGACTCAAAGATCCAGATCCACTAATTATCTGTGGATTAACGATTCATATAATAGCCCTGGACTGGTTAACCCTTTGAAACACACCTTCACCTTTTTGTAATGCAAGTGTATAAAAACTGCATAGAGGATTTAGACTAAACCAAACAAAGGCACTGCTTCAAGTACAATTCTAGTTTCATGCCATGTTTGGTGTAATTCAGTTCAATGGCTTTTACCCCGCCCTCCCAGCGCCCAAATTGTATTTGCACAAACTTAACATGAAGAATATGTGTCACTTGAGCTATCTAATTGGGAGGTTTGTGCAGATTCGTCAAATGGATCCAAAGTTACAATCGAAGAAAAAACCTCCAGAAACTGAGTCTTATCCATAAGTACTGTCCTACAGCTCTTGCCATTGTCGGTGTGGTACATACACACTCAAGATTAAGCAGCAGGTCTTGGCAACCAAGAAGGAACTAAGGGCCAGAGGTACGTAGCGGTGGTCGCAAAATACTGGTCACATTGAAACTGTATTCTGCACAAAAGAAACCATGGATGTAGGTTTTCTGCTCAGAATTTCTCACTATTAAGTCTCACTGACCAATAATGGACAATGTATGTCCATGCTACTTGATGGCTTTCAAGGCGTCAGATGAGAAAGCCATTACAACAGGACATTTCTGAAGGCTGTACATGTGAACAGCTTGATCTGATACCCCCTCTCAAAGAGTTATGTCATCAGCATCCACAGATAATTAGTGGATCTGGATTCTTCCAAGCTACGCAATCTTGTCATCACGGCACAGGAGTCTTTTCATGGTCTGCAAGTAAAATGGGTGTGATAAGCTGATATAAATGTGTAAAACTGCAGTTATTAGTTTGCTCTTGTTTCATTTCTACACAGTTCCCCACTGGGGGACTCTTCATGGAGTGCAGCCTTGGAGATCGCCTACACAGATGACTAACATTGTCTGTGGAGGGGAAATAGAAAGTAATTACAACTGGTTAGTCCCCACTATAATCACAGGCAAATAATCACTATTATATACAAAGGGCAGAAATGTGTCCCTCACCAATTCTATTATAGATTTCTCATTGTGGCACATGGGAAAAGGAGCAGTTGATAGGCTCAGTCTCAGTATGTGGTACTCGTTTCAGCGCATTAAAAAAGGAGGCCATGGAACAGCAGAAACCGTCTCTCCTTGTGGTAGGTACCTCCTAAACAGGTAAATAGGAAATATGTGGAATGTGTGAAATTAAACATCGTCAGTTCGAGAATGTTAAGCAGAAGTGAAGGCGCCATTATTTTCAACTTAATATATGTACGTTTTACTTTTAAATGGCCTTTTTCAAAAGCTCTCTTCATTTTTTGGAGGATGGGTATATCTGAAATGTAGTCTCCTTGCCAAGCATGAAAGGAGTAGCATGTCATGTGAAATGTGTAAATATTAGGCCAATCTATATTTCTTTCGCATTTCTCTGCAGGCAATTTCTCTCATATCTGCGGACAACAGCATTCAAGAATAACACCTTGCTCTCTTTCCTGTACATAGTGGCAGATGTTATGAGACTACTTTGTTTCTATCGAATTGTAAAATACAATTTTCTTACATCATAACAAAGATCTTTTTATTAATATTCATGATAAATGCCTGAGGACCTATGAGGGCCAGAAGCATGCAACTTTAACAATGTTTTAGCCTAATCAAGATATAATCCTTGAATGAAAGTCTACTGTTTTTTTGTTGATGACCTGATAGTGGAGGATATAAATTACCTCCTCTTAAGTCTTCCTCGCCACATGATCAACGAAGTGAGCTTCAGCTCCACACCAGAACCCTCCAAAGCAAAAGTTAGCCTCCCATGCCTCTTATCCCCTCCCAACATGGCCGACCCATATCATCCTTGACCTCTATAAGAGGAGGGCCTGCCCAACCCCCAGCCTGTTTTTTTGGTTCGGGGCTGACTCTCCAGATGCGGTGTCAGGTAAGTGGTTCCTGCTGTAGCAGGAACATGGTTCCCTGGCTGGTGGCCCTGCTCTAGTGGGCCCTTGGGCTTTGGGACCCTCCCCCTTCCTTCCCCTGTTGTCCTCTCTAGGGCCGGTTAGGCTCTGCCTTAGCGAGCCAAGGTTTAACAGGGGAGCGGCCATGGAGGTCTGGGGCTCTGCCTAGCGGCCCCTTCTGACCCCTCAGCCGTGTGGGCAGGTTGGTTTGTGTCTTGACCAGGGGTCCCCCAGTCTGTTCCTACTGGTTTCTGCTTCCCGGCGTTCCCGGTCCGTGTGGGGCTGCTTTCCCCGAGTCCCTGCTAGGGGCGGCTTGGGACGCTGTGTTGGGGAGGGACGCCTCCCCGTCTTCTTCGGTTGCGGGGCCCGCGGGGGTCTCGCTGCGTCCTGGCAAGTGTCAGTCCCGAGGGGCTGGCGGTCGGCACAGGTTGCAGCGGGGCTCCGCTTTTCTTTTTCGAGCTCCTTGGAGCTCAGTGGCTTACCTGCTTGGCGTCCGGGACAGGCGCAGTTCCCGATGCTGGCTCGTTCCTCCCGGCCTCTCCCGCCCGTGCTCGTGGCTCTGCACGGGCGGCAACCGCGGTCCTCTGGCTCCCGGCCGAGGTTTCAGGCGGGTCGGCCTACGGGGTGGAGGGCCGCATTCTGCCACATTTCTGTTGACCGGCCTCCTAGGGGCGGGGCCGGGCTCGTTCAGCTTCCCGCACGGCTGGTTGCTTTCAGGTGCAGCTGGTCTTGCTGTTTACTGGGCGGTTTGTGGCGGCGTTTTCTCGCCTATTTAATGAACATGTTCCTGTTCTGTTGCTCGTTCAGTCTGTGGCTGTGCTCTGGCAACTGACGTCCTTCTCTCCTGTGTGGATTGTCTGCGATTTTGCTCATGGAGCAGGGGGCAGATCCTCCTGTGGTGGCTGGCTCGAGCTCCCAGGTCCCGGCTGAGGCCCTGACCTTGCAGTTCATCCAAGCTATGATCCAGGCTGCGGTGACGGCTGCCTTTGATGAGCGCGAAGGGGGACAGGGTCCTTCTTCCCCCAAACGTCCATGCCTGGACCCCTCTCCGGTGTCTGATGTCGATGGGGAGGATGAGGACCTCCGGGGTCGGTATGTCCAGGGTCAGGAGCTGCGGGATGTGCTCCAGCACATCAAGGACAACATGGCGCTTCCTGCTCCTTCGGTTGATGAGCTTTCGGAGGATTTCTTCTTACAGTACCAATGCAAGGAGCCTGAATCCCTTCCTCTGCATTCCTCCATCAATAAGGTGATTGAAAATGAGTGGCTGGAGGTCGATAAACAAGCCTTCCCTAGGTACCTGGCCAAGCGCTACGCCATCCAGGACTTCGCCAAGGAGTTCCCTCCCTCCGTAAAGGTGGACTCTCTCATGGCTGGGCCGGCCACTCAGGGATCCACCATTTCCGAGGACGCCTCCCCTTCGGACCCAGTTGACAAGCAGGTGGAGGCAGCGGCCAAATGGGCCTATGCAGCGGCCAACTTTTCCATCCGCGCTTCTACCTACTTGTCGTACACAGTCCAGTCCTTGTTGAAGGACTTCCAGGCTTTGGCGGAGCTGCTGGACCAGGGAGCTGATGTGGTTCCTACCTTGGCGCTGATGGAGCAACAAACTGCCTCCTGTCTGACATCTCGTTTGATACGTTGGGGGCCGCGGCTGGTGGCGCTGCAATTCAAACTCGGCATCAGGTCTGGCTTCGCCACTGGAAGACGGATGCTGCCCAGAAGGAGATACTGATGAAGATACCCTTTTCAGGGTCTAAGCTGTTCGGGGCATCGTTGGAGGACATGGTGAAGAAATCGGCGGAGGACAGAAAGCTGTTGGCTCCCATCAGATCTTCCAGGGGCCGTTTCTTTGGGCCCAAGAGGGCGTTTTCTTCCACATCTACGGCTAGGGGCAGTGTGCCTTTTCGAGGACGGGGTCGCGGCCGGGGCATCCCATTCTTCAACAAATCCCGGTCTCAGCCTGCGGCCTCTTCTTTGGGAGTCCTGTGTCTCGGATCTGTGGGCTCTCCGGATTGTCCGGGACGGTTTCTCTATTGTGTTCAGCTCCACTCCTCCGGACGCTTTCCGCACCACCCCGCTGCCTTCCTCTTCGGTGAAGCGGGTGGCCCTGCTGGCCGGCATTCAGGATCTTCTCAGCAATGGGGCAATTCGACCTGTTCCACCGTCTCAGAGGGGAGGCGGCGTCTATTCCATCCTGTTCTTGGTGAGGAAGGTGTCTGGGGACTTTCGTCCTATTCTGGACTTAAAGCGGGTTAATTCTTTCATTCTCCATATTAAGTTCAAAATGCTCTCTCTGCAGGAGATTCTGCCGCTGCTGATTCAGGGGGAGGTGATCGCATCTCTGGATCTTCTGGACGCCTACCTTCATGTGCCCGTCCATCCAGCATCTCAGCGTTTCCTCCGGTTCTGCGTAGGGGAGCGCCACTACCAGTTCCAGGTACTTCCTTTTGGTTTGTCCTCAGCATCGAGGGTGTTCACTAAGGTTCTGGCCCCTTTGGTGGGTATCCTCCACCGGGAGGGGATCAGGGTTTTTCCGTACCTAGATGACTGGCTGATTTCTGCCTCTTCTTTTTCCAAGGGGACGCTTCACGTCAAGAGGGTCTGCGAGGTGCTATCTTCCCATGGCTTCCTGATCAACCTCAAGAAATCTCACCTATCGCCAACCCAGGACTTGGTTTTCAGTGGGGGTTGGCTGGACATGCTCCAGAGGATGGTGTTCTTGTCTCTGGAACGCCGGACCACCTTGTGGCGGGATCTGGGTTCTCTCCTGGGTCTGGATTCTGCTCCGGGTCATCAATGGTTGAGGGTTCAGGGGTTGATGTCGGCTGCCATCAATGTTCTGCCTTGGGCTCGCCTCCACTTGTACCCCTTGGTGAATCATCTCCTGTCCCACTGGGATCCCTGCTCGGGGGACTACGAGGTTCCGGTGGTGGTGTCCCCTCAGATTCGGGCCGCCCTGGGCTGGTGGAGGCTCATCTCTCCAGGGGTCTCCCCTTCCTGGTCTCCCCGTCCCGGGTGGTCACGACCGACGCTAGTCACCTCGGCTGGGGGGCGACCCTGGGGTCTTGGTCTGTTCAGGGTCGGTGGGATCCTCTTCAGGCACAGTGCTCCTCCAACTTTTGGGAATTGAAGGCGGTTCTGATGGCTTGCCGGGAGTTTGCCCCTTCTCTCCGGGGTCAGCATGTGTTGGTTCGGATGGACAATCAGATGGTGCGGGGGTACATCAACCATCAGTGGGGTTGCCGAGTTCGCTCCCTTTGGCTGCTTAACCAGGAACTGATGTCCTGGGCGGAGTCTACGGTCCTGTCCCTCAAGGCTGTGTATCTCCCGGGGAAGGAGAATGTTGAGGCGAACCACCTGAGCCGGGTGTTTCCTCCTCTGTCGGCCCTCTACCTGAAAGTCTCGGTGTTCAGGTGCCTGGTGGCTCTGTTTGGCCTTCCGCGGTTAGACTTGTTCGCGGACGAGGTCAATGCTCTCCTGCCCTGTTTCTGCGCGCCCCATCCGGGCCTGGAGGGTGGATGCGTTGTCGTTCCCTTGGCCACACGGCCTCCTGTATACCTTTCCCCCATTTCCCTTGATCCCGCGTGTCCTGTGCAAGATCTGCCTGGAGAAGGCGTTTGTTCTGTTGGTGGTTCCCGGTTGGGTTCACCGCCCCTGGTTTCCTCTCCTGTGTGAACTGGCTGTTTAGGAGTGCTGGCCTATTCTGGATCTGCCCTATCCGTTGCGGGGCACTCCGCTCCCGGTGGGTATGTTGCACCGGCTTCATCTACAGGCTTGGCTCTTGAGAGGGTGACCTTGTTGACCCAGGGGTGTTCCGTGGGGGTGGTTGACTTGCTGCAGGGGTCTCGCAGGTCTTCTACTTTGCTGTCTTATTTCCGCCATTGGTCTTCCTTTTCTTGTTGGTGCGGCCTGAATGGGGCCGACCCTGTCTCGGTGGACCCCTTGAGAGTCCTTGATTTCCTTGCTGAGGGTTTTTCCCTGGGTTTGGCTCCCTCCACTCTGCGGGCTCAGTGGGCAGCCCAGCGGGCTTTCCGCAGTCTGGGCCTGGACGGCCTCGATCCTTTGGTGACTCGCTTGCTGCGGAGTTGTTTTTTTTTTTTTTTATATTTCTTTTTATTGAACAAATAATAAATCGACATCAGAAGGTACATCACAGTGCAGACAAATATGTAGCTCATTACTGTTGCTTTCAGATCTATACAGGAGTACTTGCTTATAGGCTGTGACAACATTGCGGAGTTGTTTTTTGCAGCGGCCTCAGGCTATTTGCCTAGCTCCTCCCTGGGATCTTCCGTTGGTGTTGCGGGCCCTCCAGGGTGCTCCCTTTGAGCCTCTGGGCTCGGTGGATGTGAAGTTTCTCACATTCAAGGTGGTGTTCTTGGTGGCGATTGTCTCGGCTGGTAGGATGGGCGAGCTGGGGTCTTTCCTTCAGTTTCCCCCCTTCTTGCGGGTTCTCCCGGACCGTCTGGTTTTGCGACTTGACCCTCGTTTCCTTCCCAAGGTCCCTTCGGTCCTGAACCGCTCCCGTGAGGTGGTGTTGCCTTCCTTTCCTCCGGGGGGTCACCTCTGATTCTGATGCCTCTCTGTCCCTCCTTGATGTTCGGCGGGCGGTCATGGTTTATCTGGACCGCACGGCCGCTTTTTGTTGTTGTGACAGTTTGTTTGTGACTTTTGGTCCGGTTCGGTCTGGTCACAAACCTTCAGTCTCCACCTTGAGTCGGTGGCTTAAGCAGGCTATCTTGCTGGCCTACGGGTCCCAGGGGTCTGAACTCCCGGCCGGGGTTCAGGGTCGTCCTACCCGGGGCCTCTCTGTGTCCTGGGCCTCTTTTAAGGGGTTTCTACGGAAGATATTTGCAGGGCTGCGACCTGGGTCTCTCCGCACATGTTCATGGAGCACTACCGGGTAGTTTTGGGTAGTTCTCCTCCTGGGGATTTTGCGGAGGCGGTTCTAGGTGCTGGGTCCTCCGTCCCTTAATTGGACCTCCTGGTTTTGTCCTGTGTGGTTTATTCTGTATATTTGTACGCTGGATTAAATCCTGTTTTTGATATCATGTACGCCTTGTCAGTGGTTTCTTGTTCACTATGAAGCCTCTTGGCTTGGGTATGTGCTCACTTCGTTGATCATGTGGCGAGGAAGACTTACGAGGAGGTAATGCCCCGGTTACTTACCGGTAATCTTCATTACTCCGAGTATTGTCTTCCTCACCACATGAGTTCCCATCCCTCCCTCCCTGTGGTGCTATCGGCTTCATGTTTGGGCTTGGTAGTTCTTCAGGCTGGGGGTTGGGCCGGCCCTCCTCTTATAGAGGTCAAGGGTGATATGGGTCGGCCATGTTGGGAGGGGATGGGAGGCATGGGAGGTTAACTTTTGCTTTGGAGGGTTCTGGTGTGGAGCTGAAGCTCACTTCGTTGATCATGTGGCGAGGAAGACAATACTCGGAGTAATGAAGATTACCAGTAAGTAACCGGGGCATTAATCAATGTTCAAAGAAGTCGAAGATTCCATCTCCTACAATACAAATTAACCGACTTACCTGACACTGTAACTATAGCAGACAATACTCCTTGTCATACTAAACATTTGATAATCAACAATGTTGCTCTCTGGGCACCAATACGTTTTCTCTAGGTTTGTGGATACCTATGAGGGGGGTGTAAAGGGGCTTACACTTTGTGTCCTCAAATGTAGTCTAAATACCACCAGATGTCACATTCTCTGCTTCGGGCAACAAATATTGTTTAGAGATAATAAAATAGAGAAATACCTATGTCCACTGGCTGGTCAGAGTGCACCCGCACTGGGGGCTGCTGCTTCCGACGGACAATTTCCACAATCAATGGTGCAGACAGGCTCTCAAACTCCTTCATCATAATAACCTGATTATAGTGGGACTCCTTCACCACAAAATTCAAGCAGTGCTCCTGGCATCAACAAACAAAAAAGGGGAAGAGCAGTATCAAGTCAGATCACAATTGAGTCAACTCCCAATGGTAGAAAATACAATAAATAACATGACTGCAGATATGGCCTGAATGCCCTCTAAGGTTGCTGCTGTCTCACCTATATTCCTAAACGACACACAAAATAAATAAAGTTACTGTATCTCTCTTACTCTTGCTCAGTGTCAAACATTTAATAAGATACTAAGGAGAGTGAAGGAGCAACCATATATTACAAGGAATAAAATAACCCCTACAGTGTGTTAAAAGGAGACATAATCTCACCTTGGAGGGCTGTAACCTTATTAAGGAGCTTTGCTTTCAGCCTTGTAGCCCTGTACACAAGTATGGAACCTCACACTGATTTTTTGTTAGTGGACATGCGGTGGGTACATTAGCTCATATATGTTGATCATCACATACCAGGTGTTATGGACACGAGAGACACTATTGGAAGCTTTAAGAAATTCACATTTTCTACCACATGAAGCTAACAATTTAGTGGCCTGCTACTTACAGATTAATATTTACAAATCAGTGTTTCAGTGATGCTTAACTGGCACATTTAAACTTTAAAATGTTAAACTAAAGTGCAAACAATTCCTTATATGTGTTCTGAATTCACTCAACGTATGAAAACTCTATCACAAAATACATTGTTTTTTCCTTTCTAGAACCTGAAGATTTGCTTATTCTCCTTTTAGAACCCCAGGAGACTCACTTCATGACACCACTTGTCTCTGCATTTCTGCATCTTAGGTAGAGGGTTTGATTTTAACGACACAACAGTTAACTTTGAACCACCTCACATGAGTTGCTATTACAATAGTTAACTATTCTCATATTTAAAAAATGCTGAATAGCTAACTCAAATTGTGTCTTGAGATTGTAAACCACTACCTCTTGTATTTACAGTTTCCAATATGCCAAGACCTTTTGATTCATCATTTCAAAATAATTATTATTTATTTAATGTGACTAAAACCTGTATCTTTAAAATACTCTTCAAAATCTAGTTTCCATAAATGTATTATCCAAAACGTGGCATTGAACTAGATGTAGCTGCATTTAAATGATTCTGGAGCACCAGTATAACATTATGTTTTAACCGCAAAATTCTTTAAGTTGCCACATTAGGCCCCACTATTAAAGTCATTTGTCAAGCTTACTCTTTTAGTACAAAAATTATTTTTAAAATATTCAATTTCAGTCTATTGTATTTTTTTTATGTTAAAAAAGACAATATATCGTATCCACTTTTGAGAAGAATATTTGTTCAGTGTTGGAGCATTTTACAGTTTAATGCTCCGGCGAAACAGCCTCACACTAGATCCTTTAGCTTTGGACCGGAAATGCCTCTAGTTAAGCATTCCCACAGCAAGCTTCAGATCTGTTGTTTACAAATATATGAAAAACACGCAAAGCAGAAAATGCACTGATAAACTCAATAATGAGAATACTACTAGTGCTACTCTGAAAAGTATATGTGCATCTAAGCACAATTTAGATGTTGTAGGTCTGCAAAAAAAAGCAACTAACCTATATCACATTCAGGAATGGTGATATTTTTCAGTTGAAAACAGGATTTGTTACACACTCATCTCGCCAGTAATATGAAATCTACTACTGGGGATAAGTTTGTGTGTTTAGATACAAAGGTTGGTAACCATTGCTATAGATGGAAGTAGTTCTCACACTGAAAACACTCATATTTTTACTCTTGTGAAGGGAAGGAGTAAATGTGTTTGCAGGGCAGCTATTGTGAGGGAATTCCCACAAAATTAATGGGGTTGTAGGCCAGGGATACATATATTAATGAAGGACAAAAAAAATAAAAAATGCTGTTCTTAATCATTTCTGTGTGGAAATGTGTACTAGTTAAATTTCAGTACACAAATATTTACATGTAATTACCACGAACAATCTGCAATAGTTATAGATTCACAGGAATTCTAACATGATTCGTAAAAATGTGGAAATTTGCTCCAAACATAGCAGTAACCCTAAGGGAGCAAATGTAAGTTGAATAATTACATAGATTTTATGACCATCGAAATGAACAAGCAATTTCCCTCCATCTCTCATCTACAAGCCTTGTGATACATGACATTGGACTTACCTTCAGTTGGTCCAGCTGTAGCTTGTTGGCATTTTCACACACGATGAGGACATTCTGTAGGTCAACAGAGGCCTCAATGTACTGGAGGCAGAGCTGCTCCAGTCGGGAGAGATGAAAGTGCAGCGCCAGCTTGTAAACATCCATGATAAGGAGAACATCCTGAACATGGCCTGGAGAATCAGAAAGCACAGCTCAAAAACACGTATATCTGGGGATATCTCTTTACTGGCAAAGCGTAACCTGGATTGGCATCAACAATTCAATCAACCAATAACTGATCTTGTTACAGTCTTTTCTTTTAAATTTTACGTGAGCAAAGCAATCATTAATCTGTTTTAGGGGACTTTATTTGTTGTCTGGATAGATCAAAAATCCATTTGAGTCTCAAACATAATAGATGTTTGGAATATAAAAAAAATAATAATGATATTATCCAGAAGTATCAGAGACCAAATAGAATGTAGCAGCAATTGTTTATTATCTAAGAGTTCTTCGCTGTACTCGAGCTTCCGACCTCCTGATTCTCTAGCACTTTATTACCTGTGCTAAACCTGTTCGCATGAACTTTAAATAAGAAATAGTCATTTGACCACTCTATTCTGTATTACTCAGATACAAGTGCAGTGTTCTGCAATCACATACCAACCAGAATCACAGTAATAGCCTTCAGTTTCCCTAGACATACCAGATTTCACAGTTGCAATTTTAACTGAACGTACTTACATTACGTTCCTACAACATATAAAGCAATCCCGAGCGGGATACAAAAAAAACATAGTTAAAAACTGAGTTATGGTTCTGGCTCAAAATCAACAAACGTCTGACATTCGTCAACGTTCTTTGGGCAACCCCTTAACATTTTTTCTGCTGAACGTACCTGGCTCAAAATCTGCAATAAAATTGGTATGCAGGATCTTAGTTGAATAAGGTAGTGATTTGCCATATTCCGTGCAAATCTGTCCATAGGGTCATAAGTTATAGGCAATTAGAAAATGCCTTTTCAATGGAAAGTGTGGCTGAACCATAATTAAACAGTGATGTATATCTATATATATTATTTAAGTAACATAAAACTCACAATTGCTCCAAAACACTACATTTTTATGTACATATAAACCTAATTTGGTCAACGGAATTTGGTTACGATTTGATAATTGTCAATAACATTAAGCAGCAGGGATTTGCTCAGTATGCTTGATAGAAACCAGTTGTGGTGTGTTTACTGGACATAATGACAACTGGAGATGATGTGCTAACTAGGTGTAATGTTAACTGATCACAAAGGTCTAAATGGGAACTGATCATGATCGTTCTGCGCATACTCAGCATCACTAAAAATGTGCTAAGTGGCCATAGTGGAAACTGATTTTTAAGTGCTCAGGGGGCATAATTAAACTTGGGGAACATTTGCTAACTTAACACAATGGATTTTGTGGATAAAGTACTAACTGGGCATAATGATGTACCAGCTACACCTCAGTGGCCTCACTGGTTAAGCTTCTGTTCGCCTACTTGTCCGTGAATTTTTATTGGTGAAAATTAACATTGGGTGGAGATAGTTAAGAGACTGCATTTACAACAGCCCCATATTGAGAGTGAAGGCAGATGGAGGCAGCTTAGGGATCTGGGAACTGCAAAGTGGCACAAGGAGTGGCTGTTAATTCTCTACCCTGCTTTTATGCTCACTGGGACAGGACACCTGTTTCTTACCAGGATGATCTATCTTACATGCCGGAACCACTAAACAAAATCTTCACTGTACTGGAACGAATTCATAGATTTGGCTTGGTCTCTTTATAGATAAAATCAATACCGTCATTGTCTTTCATGCTGCCCGGCAGAGGATGAGCAAGATGACCGGCCTCGGCCTGGTCCGTGTCATTGTTCATGTGTTTGCGTATTCAAGTCCACCACCGAGAAAGACTAGTACTGAAAGAAAAATAGTTTGTGCACCTTTCTAAACCTTCACAAATTTGGTGGCATTCTGGTTAAGGCTATCTTGGTTAATTAAGGGCAACGCAAATATGGGAAAAATGGCTGTCCTCCTAATGAAGGGTACTACTGTATTTAAAAGCAGTTCTTTTTAAAAGAGCGGTTAAGAAAAAGGTAATTAAACTGCAAGTACAATACTCAAGTGGTGGTGTATTTCACAGATTACATTCTTGAATTATTGCGAATCATATAGTAGTGATGTAACCCATCTGCATTTTTGTTAGGCTTGCACTGTAGCCAATCAGCCCGGTGGACGTAGAAAACCACTCCTTCTAGAGGCCATCATACATAAGCTGTTTATAACAAAAATGTGTATATGAGTAATGAAAAACTGGCCTTCTGTTTAGGGGGTGACTGAGGGTAGGAAGCGAATCCATGAAATAACCCAAAGCTGGAGTTGCAGTTACCTGACTTTTATCCCCCTTGCATTGCATCTTTCACAGATTTGAAATGGGATTATCAAGCTGAGCAATAAGGAAAGGGATGGTGGAATAAGAATTACTTTAGTAAAACAGATTTTCTAGTACTGCCTTTCTTCAAGCAGTAGTTCTTTGCAAATATATGGCACCCCACTGCACAACTACTTTGCCGATGACCAGGAACAGAACTCCAGCACGTGTATCTAGGCGGCTTATGTATCTATGGGGGAATGTGTTAATACCTTTCAAGAAAGTGGATTCATTGGCTTGCTGCAATACAGTGTAATGCAAACTGTAATCTAATGAGCAATACTGTACTTGTCGATTGCTTGGCTTCTGCTAAGATCATCAGTCATAATTTCCTTGATATGGCCAGAAACCATCATAATGGGAACGGACTGTAAGGAAAAGACCCCTGATCATCATATTGAAAACACCCACCCCAGACCTCAAAATCACGGTTGTCTTAAAAAGAACACACATTTCTTATTTCACAGGCTAACCATTACACACTGGGGAGAAGTCCACAATCTAGTAAAGCTTGCTCAAACTGCTGACTACAAAGTTTGGGAAATTAATTCCCATCCCATTTGCGTGTCTGCTACAAGGTTTGTTATGCAAAGCAAGAAATGGAAAGGGACCTAGAGTCACCTTGGATTGGTCATAACGGATGTGAGGATCTGATGGTTATGCTTCATTTACCCATCTTTGGTAAGAGTAACATTGCTGGTTGAGGGTGTCTTACCTCTGGTAATTTTTCCGGATTTGCAAGGTCGCCAAGTCATCGATGAGGTAATAGCATGTAATGGGACAGTTGACAAGGATTGTGTTGTTGAAGCAGTGGTAGTTAGAAACAGAGATTTCGACAGCAAATATGGTTTTAATGCCTTTTTATTCACAAATGAGGGGGACATTTCTATGTGGTGAAGGCATGATTTTCTGCAAAGCCAGCATGTCTCTGGCCACTTTTATCCACACTGGACGTATATTTTTCTAGTTTTTGGATCTTTTTAGAAGTTTCTTCCGGAACACTTTGGTTGGAATCAATAAGGGCCTTGCCAGGTGTGAGTCATTTGCAGAACTATTTTTTAGACAGCAATATGCACAGAATAAAAAGAAATTACGGATTACATGGAGTTTAAGCGATGATGAAGTTGAAGCAAATAACATCTTCCTAGAAGCTCAGCTGCATAAAAAAATGCTGGGTAAAGCACCAGCAGGAGTCAACTGAAAGTTATGACGACATGTTGAAACAAAAATAACAAACAAATCTCGTTGCCTGTCCTTGAGCAGCAAATGAAAGGTTGTAGCAGTTCTGAGTTTTCAAATGAATTAATACATTGACAAAAATGCTGCTTTACCAGGAGGTCACATATAAGACTCCTTTAATATGAGGTACATCAGTAATTCAGAGGATTTCATCTTCTGCGATGAGTTCTACATTTATCCACCTCACTAGCTGCCGCGCAGACCAAAAAAAAAAAGGCAGATGGATTACAACAATATTGTATTAAAAACTGGGTATTTTAAGATTGCTGTATAAAATATTTTATCATAGATTCCTAGCCTAATGAGAAGGAATTATTCAAGCTTATGAATCTGGAAAAATATCCAATGCTGGAGAAAGTGCCATCAGATAGTGTGGAATGGGACAGCAATAGAAAAAGGACGGCAATAAAAACTAAAGTTCCTGGGTAATCAACAGATATCATTTACACCAGAAGTGGCAGTAAATCTGGAAGCTATATGAGGTTGTCCCTACTAGAACAATGTATCATACGAAGCTTTGCTTGTGTGTCAGTGTTATATGTTGATAAAAATATATTTTAAAAAATAATGTGCTAACTACATGTAATGAAAACTGGCAACGATTTGCTGCATTAGTGAAAGTTACTGGAATGTGGTAGCTGAGCAGAACGAAAATTAGCCATCTTGTGTTAACTGGATAAAATGGAAACTGTCACTGAAAAAAAGTCATGTTTTTGGACATTTCTGCAAGCGAATAGCCAATGTAGGATTTGCTGGACGAGAGGCCATTTGGAAGGCAAGATGTTGTAAGTTTACCTATTGGACTGGTAAACAATGAGTGACTTTGGTATGAAGCTCTAGATAACAAGTACCCCAAATATAACTGTGAAATACAGTTTTAAAAACAGTAATAAAATCTATTCATACAAACATTTGGTGCCTTATGGACAGATAATGAAACTTTCATTTGAAATTAATAGAATCATGGCCTTTACCTAATTGCTATACACAGAAAAGCAAATTGTTTGTCAAGACTTGGAGAATCTTGTGATGTGAATGCGTAAAACCCTGTCACCTAAAAACACTGATAGAAACAATATATGTCATAGCCCATATTAATATTTTATGAGAAACAAAACACATCAGTAACATGTACGCATTAGAACCTATCCAATCTAGTTTAAAAAAAATGTATAATGAGCTTAAAGGAAAACATTTGTATGGTGTTTAAACATAGTAACTGATTCTGAATGGACCACTATCTGTTCTCCCTAGAAGGGTGACAATATGTTCCTCTATTCTGGGACTAAACAGCAAAAAGGTGTTTTACCCTGTAAAATTCATCACTGAACACATTTACTTATTGAGAGAATGCTCTGTAATAAGCGACTCTGTTAAAGAAGAAATTTAGCAGCAGGAAAGCCCCTCGATGCTGTACACTTGCACCTCTTGTTTGCCCAGGAGAGAAGCATGATTTCCCCTAAGGGTCTACAAATGCACAAACGCATCCTCTCTAGATGGAGCTGGACCAGCAGAATGTTTTAATAATGTTAGAGCGCTCACCTTTGCGTGGGTATTTGATTTTGTCCGTGTACAGGAACTGCATAAGGACTTCAAATGGTTGAGCTTCTGCATCACGTATTACCACTTCGAGCATGGGTTGCACACCGGAAATCTTAACATTACTTCCTGCGGACTCCTGCTTCTGGGACGGATTGAGGCTCTCGTCTTCCAACTCCTGTTTTAATTTCTAAATGGATAATTTTAGAAAAAGATCCAATGGTTCATTTCCTTGCCCACTTCTTGACATAAAAAACCCTTCTAGCATTACCCTTCAATGCATGCAATTAGGGCACATTTCTGAGAACAAAGGTAGGTCTTTGCAAAAAAAAAAAAAAAGAGCATAACTCAATTTATGTGCTCACAACCTACAGGAAGCTAACAGGATAGTGTTCTACATTCCAGCTGTAGGTAGGGGCATTCCTGCCTCACAATGGATATCAGAGCGCTTTACATGGACCAGATCAAATGAGAAATGGGTGCCAGAAGCATCATGGAAAATACGAATTTGTGAAAATAAAGAGAAGAGGGTCGGGGAGAGAGAAGGTTGTTAAAAAAGGGATGAGATTGGTACACAAACGTAGTTAATGAACAAAGCATTTGATGAATTCAGTGAAGATTAAAGATGGAGCAAAGTAGATAAACGCTCTACTCTGAAGCTTTCCTTTATATTTCGTAGCACTTTATAAAGGCAAACACATGATACACTTACTTGCTTTAGTCTCTCCCTCGCCTGGATTATTTTTCTCCGGAGCCAGCTACATCGTGCCGTAACAAGGGCTATGTGTCCTTTAACCCGCTCTTCCTTCTGCAATGGAGAGACAGGAAGCAGAAATGGCCATATTTAAAGAGGTATACACTGCTGCGTTCTGCAGTGGGTACGATGGTGGTAGTGGAAGACAAAGGTGTGCAGTGCAGTGGGGAACTCTTTCTCAGCAAGTACTCTGAGCTATTGTATGCATCAAAGACCACAAAGCCATGTGAAATTTTACAATAAAGATAAACAAATTCTAGAATGAGGTGCCTAGTCTTTGAGCATCATTATAAAACATTTTTTTGGGCAACGCTTAGACTGAGAAAGTGACTTACTGAACAGTGCCTTCCTAGTACTGTCATTCCACGTAAATGTGAAGATAGAATTTACTTGTAATGATGATCCATGTGACTTAAAATAAGTTGCTTCACAACCTGGTCTTCACTATGATGTGAGAACTAAGTGTAGAAGCAACAAAGTGTACAGACTTTAAATAACACAAGGTTCCATTTGCACATACCTGATACTTTGTAATCAGAACACAATGACAAATCAGTCAGAAAACGTTGGACTAAACGTTCACTTACTTCTCCTAGAATAAACTCTAAATCGCAGAACTGACGATTTTCCCACAGCCGTCCATAATCGTCATGTAAAGTGCATTTTGGGTAACAAGAAAACTGGAAGAAAATAAAAATAACAAAACCGTTATAAGTTGTGTTGTACAATGAGAACCATTGTAAATCAGTATAGTATGTAGGAAATTCCACATCTTTGGGATAAAATGTGATTTAAAAAAATGTGTGCTTTAACTGGTCTAAGTCAAGAATGAATATGATGCCTGTGTAGAAAAATTTGATTGCTTAAATCTTGACGATGGACCTTTCTGAAAGTTTTCATAATGGTGTAAATCCGAGAGCAAAGCTAATTCGTCCATACCACAAGGTAATTTTAGAAATTATAGGTGGCATCTTCATAGCATGTAATTCTGATGTAGTTGTGAACAGAGTAGATCTTGGAATTACACAGAATACAGAATTGCTTACTAACTGTAGCATTCTTTATGCATACCAATGCCACTAGCTGTTATGAAGAAAGCTTCCTTCCTCGTCCCCAACCCCACCCATCAGCCCTATCCTTCCACTTTTTTCTCTCCTTTAGTTTTGTTTGTGCTTCTCGGCTGCTTTAGCTGGAGATACTCGGGTGTTGTACACTTAATTCGCTCTAGATTGACTAGGTCTCCTAGAATGTCAGTGGGTTGAGCTTATTAACCATGTGAATCTGCAAACCTAAATGTTCCACACAACTTAACTAGAGCACTATCAAGAGACAGGCGAGGCAGCATGCTACAAAAGATTACTAATTAAAGTATTTCCATATGAAATTGGTTTCTTCACTTATTGTTGGTTCGCATTTTCAAAATTAGATTTTCAAGCCAGGCTCACAAATTAGGAGTAATAGAAGGGAAAACGGTAACTGTTTGCTTTTTTAATTTGAGTTTGTACTACCTTAGCAGCAGAACACTTTTTATGGAGCTATTCTTAACAGCTGAACAGGCACTGATGCTCACACATTTTATGTCTTTAGCTGTTTCTACCGCACACACGGCAGAGGTTTATACCCAGAATTTACAGACATACTGCAATGCCTGCAACCTTTCAATAATTCAAGGAAATGGTGTAAATCCTGTGAATTTACCTGAAGTTCTACACACAACATCAATACCGCAAATTATGGATCATTACCAGAGGGAACCCTGGAAAAGGAGTTCCTCACTCGGACGTCATTCTCACCTGTCAAATAGCCTATAGCCATGAGCCTATTAAACTTTAAAAACTCAAAATCATACTTGTTCATTTAAATCTCAGCTTTTGTACTGTAAACCAAACTTATACACCCTTTGCAACCAGTTATTCAATGTTAGAGTAATATTGCAAAGAGCAGCTGTTTAAAAAACACTTTGTCCCAGAAAAAACAATGTGGGCATTCAATGAAAGCAGGTTCCACACATCAGTGCTGCAGGGTTATTTTAATCTCGTGAGATTTAAAACTTATAACTCGGTTAATGACATTTTTCTATGATTTAAGAATCTGCAAGATCTAAACGCTTTTGAATTGTACATGAACTCAAAGTGCAGTAAATGCACGCCTTTGTTCAGTCCAATACTGGCTTTTGTCTAGGTCATTTCAACCCTCTGTACACCATTAAAAGGTTCAAATTAAATTTTGTTTCAATTGTCGATGCTTGGATTTAACCTATTTTTAACATGTAAAGGTGCAACCTTTGACTAATCTATTTTCAAGTTCAGTTAAAAGGGCCAGTCTGCACACTTTTCAAACATCACACCTAACATTATTCAACCAGGATTAGCATATTTTACTTTCTGGTGGAAGGGTCAGACTGTACAATAGTTATATAACATTTTTAACAGTTTTGAATTAAATCAACAACAAATTAACAACTGCCACTACATACAATGGCATTTGGCTAAAGCCCTGTGCTACTCACCAAGCTCACGGTGTGTTCTGGGCCTGATTTCGTGAATGCGTTCCCATCAAGGTTCCCAGCTGGCTCTATATTTCCTGGGACAGCCTTATATATTGCTTTCTCCAAGTAGAAATAGTAGTCCATCCCTCTTAGGCAGCTCTGTTGACCTATCAAGCCTCCCTTGCCTTCCATGATTCCCAATAATCCAATTTTCAAGTCTAATTCTTGAATAAGGTTTTATGGATATTGCCCAACGGCCTGAATTACTGGGCACTCACAGATAACGTTTGCCCAGCTTCTATAGTTTCTCTGGCATATAATAGACTCTGTGAAAGAATTTGAATTGGATTAACTGGAGGTGAGCAGATATCACCAGTGTACAGGAGGCCATTTTGGCTTCTGTCTATTAAACTCCTGCAGGGATGCCCATTCGGATTCATAATGCCCTAACATATGTTGTATTTGTATGTATGTATGTATGTATATGTATATATATATATATATATATATATATATATGTATGTATATGTATATGTGTATATATATATATATATATTTGTAGAACTGTGAGTTTTGAAGCTCAAAGTTTTCTTGCAATATATCCAGTGATATAATGTGATTGATCTTCCTTATGTAATGTAGCTTGGAGATCCTGTTAAGGTCCCATGTTCTAAAGCTCTCTAATGCCGCCTCCTGGGACTGCAATCTACCACACCCAAAGGGAGTTTCAGGAGTCAGCTTGCCGTTCCAGCCTATCCTCCTATGGGCATTTTCCATCAGTACTCCCCGCTGTGGTAACAGCGGGGAGCACTGATGGAATTGGAGCTCAATATAAGAGACTTAGAAAGGTAGAGCCCTTCAACAGGTCAAGTTCCACCTTTAAGGCCTAATTATCCGTTTTGTGATGAGCCAATTGTTAACCGTTGAGAGCTGGGATGCCCAAATATAATGCTAGAAGTTGCCCATGCCCAGCCCACCCAACCATCATATGGTGATTGGACACATCAAGGGAGCGACACTGTAGGTTTCAAATCTAGCTAACGAAAATTCTCTGCGTGCTACCTCAGAAGGAGAATGCTGGTGTGTATGTAGCATTATCGGAAGCACAACCATTTTGAGGAGGTGAGGAGGTCTACTCAACTCATCAGTCATCAAGGTTGTCTTGCTTACTATCCAGGAGAGGTGCCAGATTAAGATCTCGGATTGATAACACAAATGGTCCCTATGGGGGAAGTGTAGCCCATGTTTCTTAAGGAACTCTTCTTACAAATAAGGTTTTCCTATGCATTTAATGTATTTATTCTCATTTCAACAAATTATTATTCCAGACAAAATAATATCAAATGCTAAACTGAGATGCTCCTATTTAGTGATGGCGAAGTGAAGTAATGTGGTGAATAAATAGCGCAATATTGTTATATACAATGCTGTATAAATGTGACTGACAGGGATAGTATGATGTTATTTACGACATTTGTGTTAAGAGTGTTGAGATCCACCATCAAATTAAAAACAGTCCACATTTGAAACATTGTCGATGTTTCGACCCACAATGCTAAATGAATCAGAAAAGGGTCATCATCAGGACAGAAGATTTGAAGGAGACACCAGCCTAATTGTGGAAACAGTCCTAAAATCTTAGGGAATGGCTCACCCAATTGGTACATCATCCGGCTTAGTTTTAAAAACAACAAGCTAAAGAGGTAAAGGTCTGGCTCAAAAGGTCTAGTAAAAGAAATGAGTTGAGTTCATGTTGCGCTGGAATATTGATATATTGTTTTATTGAAAAATGCTGGCGTGATTCAGCTTCTTTTATTATTAAAACTGTAACGTAACTTCTATAACTGTTGTCAGTCCTTTACGGCTCTCGGGGTAACAAGTGGCTCTTGAGTAGGTCAATCGGATATTTGGACATATTCCGTCACAAGGATCAGTATTATTATTCAGAGTGAGCGCCTAGCCGGAATGAATCCGAAACTGCTTCTCAGCTCTTATATTTGTCTAATGCAATGCACAGTGCTCTAGATATTTGAAACTATGTCTAGATCTGTAATTTATACTGCCAATGTGTGCCCATGGGACCCACCTGAATGGGCATAACAACGATTTGTCCCACTAGACCCTCAATCCCGATGCTGTGCTATATTTGTCCAATATTTTCAGGACTTTGGCCTATCCAACGAGGGTATATGAGAAAAAGGAGCATGCCATCTGTGTAGAAGGAGACCTGGTTCTCGATTCACTTCTCCACGGGAAGCCCTGCAGCAGACCATCTATTCTAATTCAGGCACATAGTGGTTCAATTGCCAAAGTGAATAACGGGTGACAGATGGCAACCCTATTGTGTACCTAACAAAAGTCTGGAACAAAACAGTTTACAAGGACTTAGACCCATGGTGCAAAGTACAAAGTGTTTCTTGCAAGACCCTGATAAAGGAAGTCCTAGCTGAGAGAGTCAAAGTTGATTAGATATAAACAATGAGAACCTTGAAATTCCCGTGAACTAGCCAGAGCAAGCCACACCCTTCTCAGACAAGGATGGGTACCTTTATCTGGCATAAAGACGCTCTGATCTGCATGTACTAATTAAGTGATTACCTTCATGAGTCTATTCGCAAGAATTACAGCAAGCAATGTAGCCTCAGTATTAATAGGGGAGCTAGAGCGAGAAGATGAGCACTGGCCTAGCGACCGGCCCATTTATAAGAGAGACTTGTAGCCCTGCGCAGATCAGCTGGCGGGGCAATTGTTTTGTGCAGCTTCACTGAACATATTTAAGAGATGGGGAGCCACAAGAAAGGTATATTTGTCATATTTGAGTGGGAAGCTATTCAGGCCTGGTGTTTTGCTCTACTACTCCCCTTAATTGCTTCTGATGTTAGGCGGACCTTAAGGTCATCATGAGCTCTGCCCCCCCCCCCCCACCTCCATACTGTATTGGGAGATCAAGTAACAATGGACCTGTGACCTCTAGCCCATCTGCGGAGGGGGCAAGTGGTAAACAGGCTTCTATAATAGTCAGCAATTATAGGGCTCTCCATAACTCACTTATCCTCCCCATTGTAAATAGCTGCCACAAGTCTTAGTTCTCAATAGCTGACGGATAGCCAGCCAGTAGAAGCTTTTACCATCTTTATCACCTATTGGGGTGAGGCCATTCATGGGAACATTGCAATATCTAAGGTCAATTGTCTTACAACCAAGTGGAATCAAACTGACAAAGTGCTTCTGTTTCATGGGTAGGAGGCCTGCATTGTTTAAGATTGAGAAACTTTGCCTTTAGAGCAGCGATTTCCCCTTCATCTTTCGCCTGGTGGCGACGGTATATAAACAAAATTCACCATGAATGACCGTTTTGAGTTCCTCCTACAATATTCCTGCTAATTGCGATGAGTGGATGTTTAGTTTGAGGTAGGAGTTTTACTCTTCCCATAGAAACTTTGAGAAGTCATCAATGGTGATCCACAAGACATTTTACTTGCAATATACCTCCGACCTTCCCCAGCTAAGGCATGTTCACAGCTCCATGGGGGGTGATCTGCTAGGCCACTCTACAGAATCCTGACTTCTGTTAACCAAGCCAAACCAGTAGTGAGGTGGAAAAAATAATCCAAGAGGGAAATGGAGAAATGAGTAGCTGAAAGAAAAATTTAAGCATGCTCCCCAGTGTGCCAAACCCATCATGTGTCACATATTCCCATATGAGTAGGATATCAGATCTGTGGGCAATAGGCACCTGGGAAGATCCTGTGTCCAGGTCCTTGTCCATAACTGCATGGAGGTCTGCCCCCATGATCGTCTTTACTTGAAAGTATGAGCTAAAAGGCCCATAATGACCCGCAGTGTGTCAGAAAACAATGAAGATGTAACATACACACTAATCAAGGTCCACGGCTTCCCTTTCAGTGTGCCTGTCAACACAACATATCTCACCCAACCCATTTGTCAACAATATAGAGATTACAAGGGGAGATGACCTGGGTATGAGAATGGCACCCCCCCGGGAACCCTCAGTAAATCTGAAGCGGAATACACATGTGAACCCGTGCTGCCCCAGGAACTTACAATTAGTGCCTAGCAAGTGAGTTTCCTTGAGCTATAAGATCAAGGAATGCTGCTTTGCTGCTTAGAAAGCTATAGGATGGCTCCCTCTAAAATCCAGTCATGAAAGCTGTAACCAATCCTGGATAGGATGCAAAAGGTCACAGGCCTTTTACATATTCCGTGGATGCATTACGTTAGGACAATATAATTTGACACAGCCGTGTATACTATGACACAACTAAAGAACCAATTAATACAAAACAACCCCCTCCCCCTTCAACTATCCCCCACAAAACATATGCCCCAAAAGCATGTCTTGCCCCAATACTGCATCATTTAATCTTGGGAAAGAGTGTTAGCCATATGAACAAAAAGACTAGAAACAGGAAGCTCAGATGCAGCTCCCCCCACCCCTGCCCAAACCAACAGTAGTGCACAACTGGTAAGCCCCCGGCTGCAAAGTAAAGCTTGTCAACATCATAATCAAGCAGTAAACCATAGGAAGCATTGAATGATAGTAAAACCATTCTCATCCTTTCCCACCCCAGAGAGGATGAAGAGGGGAAAACCCCCTAACTTCAAAGTTAAGAGGAGAGAGAGAACACACATCCTGAATAAGCAGCTCAGTCACAAGCATTTAGTGTTCCAGTCTCAGTCGCCAGTAACTGACCCCAAGTCCTTGCTGACAAGTGGAGCATTGTGAGTCACAGCTGACTAGCTGCCTCTCGTTGGAAGACTGCTTACGTGATAAGGTTGCAGCCGCCGGCGAGCCACTCAAGTCCTTTCTCCCTTCTACCCAGTCCAGTACACTGTAGGGGACTCAAAAAAGTGTGCTTTGTCCTTGTGGATCGCCTTCCACTTGGCTGATAGAGAAGCATGTAGTTTATGGCTCTGTGCTTTTCCTTTGCATCCCTGAAGGATTTGCACTACTGCTGCACCTTCCTCGTGTACCAGGGAAATCTGAAACTCTCAGGGAGTTAGTGTCCCTTAAGACAGGCTGTTCTTAAGAGGTTGTACCTGTCCATGAAGTAGATGATTCTTGCAATAAGGTTCCTGGGTGGCAGTTTAGCACAGGAATCCAATCATCTCTGCTTTCATACTGCCCATACGTTTTGTTCTTGATAGGTAAGTCAGAAGGATGTACAGCTGGCTGCACAGCTGAATTGTCTCTTGCTCTTTTTATGTTTGTTTACAAGCCTTGACCTTCCAGAGCAGCATGTTCATGCTTAACAGTTATTTACTATAGTATTATTCTTTAAGGACATTGAAGCTGCTGGCACTGGCATATTGTGGGTAATTCTTGACATAATAGACACTCACGATAAAACACTGGCATGCTTAAGGAAATTCTTCAAATAAGGGGCACCCATGGCAAAATGCTGGTGCTAGCACACTGATAGTAATTCTTGCCATAGGGGAGAACAACTGTGGCATATGAAGGGTGCAACCATGACCAATGTTGGCACTGACATACCAGAGGTACTTTTTGACATATAGGTCACCTATAGGATATGGATACCATTAATGGCAAAATTCTGGCACTGGAGTATTGATTTTAATTTTTAGTATAAAGGGGCATTCGAGTCACACTAGGGGAACCCATTACAAAATATTGGCCCTGGTACAATGGAGATAATGTTTGACATATAGAGGCACCCATAGCACGTTTTGAAAGAAAATGGGGTTAACTCCTGGAGGGCGTGAGTTTTCATGGGCTTGACACACCATTATAAACTTAGATGTTTAAAGAGTGTCCTTTCAGAGTCTATGGCTTTTTAGCACATTTATGTGAAAATTGTGCTTTAAAAAGCACTATTTGACCACATTTTTTACACACTTTTCTGGGGATTGCTGTTCAGACAAGGTTTGGCTTGATCGTCCGCTACAATTTAGGGCAAGTAATACACCCCACCACTTTCAACGATTATGCCATTTCCCTAATATAGGTTGCATTTAAAACCTGAAATGTAGTCATCTGTCCGTGTTGTATGGTTACATTAATTGTGCTTTTATAATGTAACTTCAGGGATGCCAAACACAGTGATGCCATCATGGTTAACGCAATGTGACATGGCTTTCTGGGAACGTTCACGATCAAAGGTCCTATGATGTCAATTCTTGTGCTACTATTAAGGTCAAAGGGTGTGTGATTTCACAACCACTACCCCTTGCATTTTGGTGAATAGACGTCCAAGCTGCTGCACACTTGTACCAATGGACTAGAAATGCTCTTAATCGGTTAGCCTGGTTGGCCTTCTGTAGTCGCTGAGAAAAAAAGGCAGAGAAGAGGTACCTCTGTGGAAGCACCAAATGACTATCTAAAGTGGACTGGACCCTGCTGGAGCACCTCCTTCTTCAGAGAGTGTTTGAGATTGCCTCCTACTACAGATGGAGACCAGAGACATGGTACTGTAGAAGACTCCTTCAGCTGTCTGTGACCGGAAGGAATATATCCAGCATCTGAAGGAAATGTTGCTGTAAAGAGGTCTCCTGACTGAATCTGTAGCAGGAGTCCTATAACAGGAACGCTAAGAAGATTGAAAGCATTAGAGTGTACCAGCTTAGGAGGGTAACTTTCTCTGCAACCTAGTCTTCTGGCCTTTGTGAAAGAACAATGCTGGTAACTACTTTTCTTTTTTGTGGCAAGAGTGGCCATTCAGTGACCACTTTTGGTAATTGAGAGACTTACTTTTAAACCCAGTTGAGCCCAAGGGGATTTTTTTGACAGTTTCTTCTCAAATTCATTTTTCATTATCTCGTCATAAAAGGTTTGGCATTTTGGTCTTGCATTAACAGGATTAATTATTACATTTTGCTTTTTTTATTTTTTTAACTAAATTGGTTTGTGTTATTTTTGATTTGCTTTTTGACTTTAATGTTGGTGTAGTGATGTTTAAATACACACATTTCTCTGTGGAAAGCCCTGCTGTTTGTGTTATAGCTACCAAGGGTGACAATTTTCTTATTGAAACTGTGTTTTGACATAGCTAAATACCAGATTACTAATTTGGCGGGACCCTTCCCTCAAACAATCTAGAAGCTCAAACAATTGTAAGGTTATACGACTATGAAACAAACATTATCCATAATGTAGCCTATGTATGTATCAATACATAACACTGTAAAATAACAAAAGAGATGACTCTGTAAAGTTTGCATACAACGTAGGGTAGGCCACCTGGTGGTAATGACAGATAACTACTATATATTGTACATATCTGTGTTAGAGTACCACCGGTACAGACTGACTAGTTCTGTTGGCAATAAAACCTGCATTATCGATGCTGAAATATTTGACAGCCTACAGCTTTAGCATCTCTGCACCAAAGGTAAAAAAATATTATGTTTGGTTTGACTAGGTTTAATGACAAGGGGTCAAGGGAAGAAGGCACAGGTCCACTTTAGAAGGGGTGTCAAAAAACCTTTTTTTAATGCACATCATCAAAGTAGGCTTCTAAGAAGCAAAGCTACAAAAAAGAAAGAATGGAAGTTTCAAATTAAGCAAGAAGTCAGAGCTTATCATGATTTGGGAATGATTAACATTTTCATTCAACACCTACTATGAATTTCCCCAACAATTAAGTCTTTATAGAGAATGCACAAGCCTGAGGTATTGTAACCATCGGCTATGTGTATCTAAGATCCGTAAATTGCAAATGGTTCACAAAACCAATCAGGATATTGGATTGACCGAGAAAGCTGAGAAAATATGATATATTTGGCACAAAGTTGGTACTTTCCGCCAGTGCCACTGCATTCCTCAGCACAGCACTGCAAGTGAATGCCAGGCAGGATCCATTGAAGACTTCCTAAAACAATATTAATGTTGCATTTTGGCATATAATAATGCATGGTAGTTTAACCTCAGGTAGTGGCACCGAGCACTACTGAAACCACGCCTTTGGGCTGAACAGTTTTCAGATCTTTATTCTAATCAGGAGTTCACTGATTCTGACCTTTTGGATGTTGTACCAGCTCGTGGCACGATGGCAGTTCTTGGTGAAGAAAGTATTGCCTTCTCATTGACTGTTCCGTTCAGAGCCATGGAGTCTTTTTGAATGGGTAAGGCTCCAGGCCCAGACATGATTCCGGGGGACTTATACAGATCGGAATTTGCTGTTTGGGCGCCCTACATCAATTTATTATCAAAACTATCCCTGATGGGGCTGATTTTCAAGATACCTGGGCTGGGGCGCATATATTCCTGATCTACAAAAAGGGACGGACTGGGACGTCCCTGGGAATAATAGCCCTATAAGCCTTCTTGACAATTTACAGAAAATCTTTTAAAGGCAGCTTGTGGACAAACTCTATGACTGGGTTGAGGGTGCCTAGAATTTAACCCCTTTTCAGGCTGGCTTCCATGCCAAAACTAGCACTATTGACCAAGTTTTTCGCTTCTCACTTGTAACATGGAAATATATTACTCTGTAAAAAGACCATCTGTACGTAACCTTCATTGACGTAAGGGCTGCCTTTGACTTGGTTCCTTCGAAAAAACTATGGGAGGTCTTTGGTTGAATAGGCGTTCCATCACATTTACTAAATATTTTAATTAGGCTACATCAATTTAACTATGCTCAGGTTAGATGGGGCAAGATGAGCAAGTTAACTAGCCCTATCCCAGTTCATAGGCAGTCCGCTTGATGTGTGCCTTTGCATACACACACTGCTTTTTCTCTATATCAACAGTGTTGTAGATTTTTTGAACAATTGTGTTAACAACTCCCTTCAATTGAATGGGGAAAAGTTCCTCCACTCCAATTCGCAGATGACACCCTGCTCTTGTCCAGAACTCCCTTGGGTTTGAAAACTCTTTAAAATATGTTACTTGAATTCTGTAACCTCAGAAGGATGGAAATTAACACACAAATGACTAACAATATGGTATTTGTTAGACCTGGCATCCTTGGTGTGGGTTTCCCCTGTATTTTTGGCTTTGCCTCCTGTGTTTTTACTGTGTGTTGGACTTTGTTTTTGCTGGTCTAGATGCTTTGGGTACTTTGCCACTGCTGTTCAGTGCCAAAGTGCAAGTGCTCCCTCTGTAAATTGTTGGTGTGGATTCGTGTGTCCACAATTGGCTTATTTGATTTACTGCTAAGTCCCTAGTACAGTGCACCATGTGTGCCCAGGGCCTGTAAACCAAATTATGCTAGTGGGCTTGCAGCACAGGTTGTGCCACCCACACAAGACACAAGCAACCTTGCAAAAGGGTCTCAGGCCTGCCATTGCAGTGCCTGTGTGCAGTTCATACTGCCATGTCGACTTGGCAAGTGCACCCACTTGCCAGGCTGTAACCTTACCTTTTCTTACATGTTAGTCACCCCTAAGGTAGGCCCAAGATACCCCTGTGGGCAGTGTGCAGTGTATGTGAAAGGTAGGACATGCCATGATGTGTGTGGCATGTCCTGATAGTGAAATACTGCCAATATCGTTTTTCACTATTGAAAGGCTATCTTTCCAATACGATGGAATCGGGAGTTTACTTATAACATCTTATAGGAACAAGATAGGAAAATGGAGTTTAGTATGCCTGAACTCAGAATCTAAAGATGCATCTGTTAGGAAGGATGATTCTTACATTCTGGGTTTGAAAATACCATTTTTAGAAAGTAGGTATTTTCTTGCTTAGCCATCCTGTGTGCCTCTGCTAGGTTTGTGTATTGACTGTCTGGCTTTGGTGTGGCAGGGGCTGGGGAGGTGTATTCTGTTCAGACAGCCACTTGGGGGGTGAGATGTGTCCTGCCTTTCCAGTGTGAATCAGGGCTGGGCTGAATAGACCTCGGCTACATTCAGAGTAGGGGGGAGGACATTTCTTTCACACCTGAATGGGCCTGGTCTGCCTTGGACAATGCTGTATCCACCTCCTGCCGGGCAGCTGCACCAGAGAGGACAGAACTGGGTTTGGCTAGGCAAAGACACTCTCTCCCTTGAGAACAAAGGATTTTGTATTATAAAAAGTGGGGCCCAGACCATTCATACCTACAAAGGCCATAGGGGGAAAACTGCAATGAAATGCTGCTCCTGAAAATGTTCAGACCTTTGATTACTCAGGACTAAGGGTGGCCAGTTCACTATCACGGGGGTCCTCAAATTAAAAGAAAGTAGCCTCCTAGTCCAGCATAGAGCAGCACCACTTTTGAAACTACATAGGGGCACACATACTAGACCTGTCTCACCTGCCCTGCTAGTGTACAAGATGAAGGCTCAAACTATGGCATTATATGTAGGGAAGATCTGGGGAAATGCAGATGTGAGGGGGAGGGAAAGAAGGAGAGACGCGGAGGAAGGGGGTGGGCAGGGAGCGAGAAGAAAGGTGTGTAGGGCTGAGGTGTCTTGTGGCCACAAGCATGTGTGCTCATGTATTAACATGGATCCTAGGAGTCCAAGGAGACCCGGGGTCCTATGCCAGTGAGCAGGTCTAAGAGGGAGGGGCTGCTACGGACAATTTAGCTTCGATCACTGACAAGTAGTCTTGCCATTGTATAGGGGTCAGGTGCGGGGGCGCCGTTGCTCGCGCTGTGGTCTCCAGTTGGTTAGCGTGCTCCGACACAAGTGCCTTGCGGAGGTCGAGCATCCACGCGTGTATATTGGGGCCCGATGGCGCCTTCCTTGCCATTGCTATCTTACGCTCGGCTAGGCTCAGGGCAAGATCTAGAAACTTGTTCAGGCCCTTACGAGACGCACTACGTCTCGTGACGCCCAGCAGAAAGTGAAGGGGTTCTGCCTCTACCTGTGTGTCCGTCGTCTCTGCAAGCGCAGTGGCCACCGCGGACCAGAATGTTTGAATACCGGTGCAGTTCCACACCATGTGTGTAAATGTGGCTCCCTGATCTCGACATCTAGGGCATATGTCCGCTGCAGCAGGGTACATGCGTGCCAACCTATGGGGTGTGAGGTACGTGTGGTGTAAATAATTAAATTGAGTATACTTCAATCTGGCGTTGGTCGATATGATTTTTGGGTAGTTGAGGCATTGCAGCCACTGCTTGTCAGAGAGGGCGACGGACAACTCGGCGTCCCAGTATCTACGTAGTGTCGCCAGTGCCGGCGGGTCGTCAAGTCTAAAAGAGGTGCAAATGGCTGCTACGGCATGTCTACCTCGGCCATGCGTGAGCAGTGTTTGTAGCAGGTTCCACTCGGTAAATGCCCCATGCTCACAGGGAGTGGCACGTGAGCAAAGCATGCAATAGAAAGGAGCCTTGCTGTACTTCATGTGTGTCTACCAGGTCCTCGAATGTTTGAAATTGCGAGTCTGCATACATGTCTCCCCATGTGTCTAGCCCTCTTTCCCTCCACAGCCTCAGTTCCGGACGTCCGTGACAGGAGAATGTACCGGGGAGGAGCTCCAGCTGCAGGCCAGGGGCATATGGTGCTGTTCGGCCATCAGATATCACATATCTGGACCAGTGTCGTCTGGCCGCTGTCATTAGTATGTTGCCTCATTTTTTCCTGAGTCAGAGTAGTTGTTCCTGACATCCATTCCATCAATGTTGGGGGATCCCATGTCAAGGCACCTGTGGTCATCTCCGTGAGATTGCTCTTAGCGAGGCACCGCATTGGCCACTGCAGTTGTGCTGTGGCATAGTATCGCTCGGAGTTTGGGGCGCCCAAGCCACCATCCAATAGTGGCAAGTATGGTTTAAGGAGAGCTACCCTGGCCCTTGAGTTTCCCCATATCAGGGAGACCAAGAGGGATTCCAGCTCCCTGAAGAATCTCTGAGGCAGGCGGTAGGGGAGTGAATAGAAGAAGTATAAGAGGCGGGGAACGACCAACATCTTAGAAATGGCCACCCGGCCCATGGGGGACAAGGGGAGGCCCAACCAAAATGGGAGAGTCGAGCGAGCTCTAGTTATGGTTCGCCCGAGATTGCCATCCACAGTGTCAGCCCCTAAATGATAAACCTGAACCCCCAGGTACTTAAAGGTGTCGAACGCCCATGTCAACGGTGTGTCCGGTGCCAGTCGTCTCTGGGTCGGCGACTACTACCGACTTAGTCCAGTTAACTTGGAGCCCGGAGACTCTCGCGTGTGTATCCAAGAGGTCCATAATCGGCCATAGTACCTCAATCCGGCCGCGCAGATATATTAACGCGTCGTCCGCGTACAGCGATACTATGTGCCACCGTTGATCGACCTGGCCCCAGTCAGTGACACGCTGCCGCAGTCTTCATGCCAATGGCTCCATGGCCAAGGCGAAAAGAATCGGCAACAGGGGGCAGCCCTGGCGTGTTCCCCGCGCTATCGAGAAAGGCAAAGAGAAGGTGCGACCCGTCTTCACTCTAGCTTGCGGTCTGAAATACAGCAAGATATCCACCTTATGAAGTTGGGACCGATGCCGAACCCCGTCAGTACCGCTTTGAGATAATCCCAGCTCAAAGTGTTGAATGCCTTCTCGATATCTAAGGATGCGACCCAGGGCCTCTCCGCCTCACCCTGTGCCCAGTCCAGCAGTGTGAACAGGCGGCGCAGATTCAGACCAGTGTTACGTCCTGGTATAAAACCATTTTGGTCTTCGTGAACCAACAGAGGAACTGCATTGATTAACCTGTTTGCTAGTAATTTCCCGAGGATTTTAGAGTCGACGTTAAACATCGAGAGAGGTCGATAGGAGGCCATTTGGAGAGGATCACGGCCTGGCTTAGGCAGAATCACTAGCGTCGCTTCCATCAAAGTAGGTGGCAGCGCGCCTGTCTCGAAGGCTTCGGCATACACTTTGGCTAGCCTAGGTGCTAGTTGTGCGGAGAAGGTGGAGTAAAACTCCAATGGCCACCCGTCCGTCCCCGGCGTCTTGCCGGTTGCCAGCTACCCAATTGCGTCCGTGATCTCATCAAGCGTAATGGGATCTTCTAGGGCATCTTAATGGGCTGGCAGGAGCTGTGGGAGTTGTATCTCTGTGAGGAAGTCCTGAGCGGAAGTGGGGTCATGCAGGGCTTGGGCCGCGTACAATGCTGTATAGTATTCATGAAATGATTGGTTGATGGCTTCCTGTGTGTTCACTAGGGTCCCAGTAGATGTGTATATGGCGGTGATAGGGGGCTGTGCAGTATCGGATCGCAATAGCCACGCGAGCAGCCTGCCTGCTTTGTTGCTCTCCCTGTGTCTGCGTGCCAGATATGTTTTTTAGTCTAATGCGCAGAGGTCATCCATTGCACTTTTATACGCCAAGCGGGCCTGGGCTAGAGAAGGGCCAACCTGGGGGTCAGTGGGAATGCGTTGCTCGCAGCTCCGTATTGCTAACTCAAGAGTATGGAGCGCAGCGGTCAGTGTTTTCCGGGCGCCATATGGGGTCTTGATGGCGTGCCCGCGGAGAACAGCCTTAAAGGAGTCCCATTCCACTCCAGCTGACGAGGCAGTTCCCACGTTTACTAAGAAATAGAATTCAATGGAGTTTAGGAGGGTGGCCCGGTAGGACGAGTCGGCGAGCGTGGCACTTGGCAAGCGCTAGGTCGAGATCACGGGGCGCCTCATGCCCCAGGACAAACTCAGTTGAAGCGGGGCATGATCGGAAAGCGCACGTGCCAAGTAGTCAACGTGTATTATACTGTGGAGGGCATTTTCCAAGCAGAATACAGCGTCTATTCGTGTATATAAATCATGTAATGCCGAATAGTGCGAGTAAGTGCGCGCCTGGGGGTGCAACCTACGCCATACATCATGCATCTGCATGTTGGACACCCACTCAGACATATGTTGTGCCAGAGAGGGGGGAGAAAGCGGTCCAGGTCAAGATCTTGCACCCCTTTAAAGTCACCACCCCAATACATGCGGGCTGTGGGATCCGTGAGTAAGGATGGTGTGAGTGTTTGTAGGAAGGTGGACTGGCCCGAGTTCGGGGCATAAAGAGATATCAGTGCTATTGGAGATCCATTCAGAAGGCCTTCCATAGTGACGAAGCGGCCCTGTGCATCCACTCGGGAATGTGTGATCTGTAGTGGGGTCCCCGGTGCGACCCAAATAAGCGCTCCTCAGGCATATCCCGAATATGTAGTACCCAGTATCGTGCCCCTCCAGTGTTTACGGAGCGATGCAAGTGTTTGTGTGGTGAGATGTGTCTCTTGCAACAGTGCAAACGTAATCCCATGACTGAGTAGGTACTGATATACTTTGTGTCGCTTAGCACATCCCGCCAACCCCCTTACATTCCAGGTCAATAAAGAATAGTCCCCAATTGCCATCTGCCTAGTCTTGAAGTAAAGTTGTGGTGCAGAACGGACCACAAACCACTAGTCACCACCCCGCGTTCCACCACCCCCACAAGGTGGTGACCAAGTATGACCAATCCACGATCCCCACTGATTGCAAGCAGACAAAGAGATCAACATAATAATCTAAAATTCCCAGCACCAACATCCCACACCAGGCCGGCTTGCCAACGGGCAACAGGCCATTCGCACTAAAACGCAATTCAGAAAGACAGAAAAGAACAAAAGACAATAATAAACAATATCGGTGCTGTATCAGCTACTTATCCCTCGGTGGATGGGGGTGTAGCCGGGCCGGATGTCGCAGCCGTCTTGCCGCCTCACTCAACTCAGCCTGGTAGCATGTCCATGCGCCCACAGCGTGTGGTCTAGGCACCCGAAGCCGCTGTGCGTGTTCAAAGTGTTCAGCCCAATGCATCTGCAGTCTGTGGGGTGAGGACCGGTCCTCCCCCCCCTCCCCCGACAGTGCTTCGAGCTGCGAGGGTGTGAGAGGCAATGTTTGGTCCATTGCTGCGTCCGAATCCGAGTCCAGTCTTAGGGAAGATGTGGGGCTACTGATGTGTTCCGCCGTCTTAATGGCTTGTGCTCGCTCCAGAGCCAGCTGGGCCTGCGTTGGTCGGCAAAGTCGTCCTCTGCCTCGCCCCCTGCGGGGCTCCACCAATTTCCAGGCCTGTTGAAGATCCGACGAAGAGGTGGTAGGACCGTGTGCTAGACCCTGTTGCTCGATCCATGACCACGCTTCTTCAGGAGTGTTGCAGAATACTGTGCCCTCCTTGTGGTGGATACGGAGGCACGCTGGGTATTGCAAGGAATATTGTATGTCATGGTCTCTCAGGCATTTCTTGACGTCCATGTAGGAGGAGCGCCGGCGCTGCACCGTCAGGGTGTAGTCCAGGTAGATGTGGACCGTAGAGTTATCGACTTGCCACAGGCCTCGGGCGGCCTGTAGGATGTGATCCCGATCTTGGTAGTTGAACAGTCTTGCCACCACCGGCCTGGGGAAGGCGCCCGGGCGCGGGGGCAGCCCGGTACTCTGTGCGCACGTTCTATGGAGAAAAACTTTGCGATTTTCCTCTGCAGGATGTCTTTCGAGAACCATTCCTCCAGGTAGAGTTCCATGTTGGGGCTCTCCGCTCTTTCAGGGAGGCCTACGATGCGCACATTATTCCGGCATGAGCACCCTTCCTGGTCCTCCACGCACGCCTTCAGGTAGTCCATCTCCTGTTGGAGGAATTGCAATTGGGCGGCTGTCACGGACACCGTAGGGCGCAGTGACGCCAACGTAGATTCGGACTCTTCTACCCTTCCTTTCAGCTTCTTGTGGTCCTCCCTTAGGTAACCCATATCGGTACTCAAGGAGTCAATCTTCGATCCTAGTGTAGTTTTATTATCCAGGATTGCTGCCAACAGCTCGTCAAATCTGTGCGATTGGTCGCTGCGGTCCACTGGGGAGGATGACTCAGGGTGAGTCGTGATCTTCGTGCATGGGGGCGCTGGCTCCAGATCCGGGGGTTGCGCCTGGGGATTCTCCGGTCTAAGCTTACCCATCGCAGTGTCAGGTGGTGGCGGGAGTCCAGGAGGTAGGCCCGAAAGTGATGGAAGGGGACAGAGCGAGTGGCCGTACCGCCGGTCCAGAGGCCTCAGCAGTGTGTCCGCAGATACCAGGCCCTGTGTACGCCCGCGCAGAAGCAGTGTGGATCCGGCAGCTCCAGTGGAAAGAGGTGGACACAAGGGTAAAGTGTCACACCGGGTCAGCACCGGTGGTATGTCCAAGATCTCAGGGTGGCCTGAATCAGTGGGCGGGTAGGAGTGTGCAAGGAAGTAGTCTCAAATAGCGGGAAGGACCAGTGAGCGCACAGGTGTGAGGTTGATCTGTTTTGGTGGTTCAAGCCCAGGCCGGCCCAACGCGAAGGCGGCGGGGTAGACCAAAGGGGCTGTATTCGGGGGCACACAACGCTCCTAATTCCACAGCAACAGGAGCCACGACGTCCCAGCATTAATAGGCTACTTTTCCGGTACACCTGACTCAAGTGCCTTTCAACAAGGTCGCAGGGCACGAGGCCAGACATGTGCACCCAAGTGCGTTGCGGTCTGTGTCCTTCTGGGACGGTTTCCCAGGCGTCCGCGTAAGATCTCCGCTCACCGGCGGCCGCGGGCAATCAGCGTGAAGTCGGGGGAGAGAGGGGGCCCAAAGGGACCGTTGCAGTGTTCATATGCACCCCCACTCCTCACCTAGGCGCCGCTCTATTAATGCCCCCGTCTCACGATCTGCCGTGTGCTGCGCAAACCTCGTGTATCAGTAAAATTGCAGCAGGCAGCGCCGTGTTGTAGCAGGGGGGGGCTGAGGGGGTTGAAGTTACGTCCTGTGCTCGTCTCCGCCGCCCCCACGGGGGTCCCGATAGCTCTCTGTTCGCAGCCCGTCTAAGTAAGGCCCCCGATGAGCAACCAACAGGAGTGTTGCAGGTCGCACTGCCCGTCGTATCAGTGGGGCCATGGTTCTCCGGCCCAGTCAGCGCCGATCAATGCGGGGTCTACGACGGTGGTTCCCCGATGGTGGTTCCCCGATGGGTTTTGATGGAGTGAGGTTTGTAAAATGCATCCTCACGAAATTAAGTAACCCCAAAATAATGTATTGACTGCATGAACTAATCAACTCCAGATACACATCTACACAGGGGGCAAACGCATTTGATATAATATACTAAACCATGTTGGCATAAGTACGTATTGTTTGCGCATTGAAAAACCGTACTACTGCATGTTTATGCTGTGTTGTACATTGCACATTTTGCATGTTGTGCACAAATAACGAAAAGGTTGCTTTAAACTAATAGCTTTCGCTAGGATTTATTTAACACATGGCATTAGTATGGTAAACATAATGGGTTTATTTTCATGAATTAATATTCTTTTGTGTTTATTTTAGTACGGGATTGGGCCTGCATGAAAATGGCCTCTCGTTGAAACCAGCATGTGGCTGGCCTAGTCGGTGTGGAGTGCGCATGTGCCAAGATGGGTTGCCTGCTCGCAGACTTCAGAGTGTACCCGATGATGCAATCCGTGTGAAGGCCATGTTGACCTGTGTCTTATTATTTATGTGCCAAGATGTGACAGCGACTGTGGGGACAGCCATCACTATGTGCAATTCGAATGTGAAGACGGATGTTGATATTAACAACGTAGCCAAATGTATAAATATGAATGCTAGTAGTATATGAAATGAAATTGTCTTAATCCTTCTTTTGTTAGAACCGGTATAGGATGGATTTGTGGGGAGAACTGGATGAGGCGACCCTAGTATGATTTACGACAACCAATCACAGTCCGAGTTTTTACTGATACTGCAACATTGTAAGATAGCGTGCTGGAGAGAAGAGTATAATTGATATCCCAATAATGGTGTGGCAAGGCAGTATGGCGAAGCAGTGCGGTCCGGTATAGCAGTGCAGTCTGATGTGACAGATCAGAGAGAAGATCCAAGACAGAGAGAGCAGACCAGCACAGAGACAGAGAATCTTTAGGTACGAGAACGTCACGGGATAGCTTGGGAGGAGACTGCGACCGAGGATGTAGATTAAGTGGGAGATAAATTTAATTGTTAGTATAGTAAACTTTGCTGCATCTGTCCTGTTATCTTTGTCCTCTGAGCCTATCTCTGGGGACCTCTTGCCACAACCTCGGCCAAGGAAGTGGTTTTCCTGATTCTTTGGTGGGTATTATCCTCCTTGATTGCTTTAATTGCAAGTATATTTCTGCAAGTTTTTTATGCTGTACCTTCTCTTCCCCATTCCTAATGCACGCTTTGATGTCGATGCAAATGATTCATTTTGATTACATTGCTTGATAATTTGTTCTCTTATATGCAATCTCGTGTATGCACTGATGATTAATTTAAAGAGCATTTAATAATATAAAAACATTAACTGAAAAGTGACTTTGTGGTTATTTAGTTAAGTATTAAACTGTTTAGTTAATCATAGTCACCATCAACTCTTCAACTAATGGTCCATCGACCAAAGGAAGAAGAAAGTTGATATTACAAATAGATAGAAGTATATACAAATGTTATTAATGTGAAGTATAGTGTTGTACTTAATAAAACTGACAAAATAAACCCCCAAAATCCAGCGCCTGTCCTCAGGGATCATTTATGGGTAATGTGTGATGGGCCCCCTTGTTTGGTAAAGCAATTTCTGTGTGATGAGATTTCTCTTGGTCCCTGGTTTCAGAATTTAGGGGTTGCGCTGGATCGGTTTTTCTGGTAGCAGAATGATGGTTATTATTGATTAGTTTGGTGATTTATTGATTATTGATTATATGTTAACATTCTATGTAAAGTGAGTCAGTGTTACGTTTCTATATAGTCTTTGGAACACAGGTACGGAAGGGTATCTGGGAAGCCGGAAGAGTAAAAGTTAGCCTGAAATAAGGCAGAGGAAAAGTGTGAGAAGTGAAATCACACGGGAATAGGTACATTATCTGTTTAGGTTATTTTAGGGACTATTGAGTGTGTATGTGATAGCGAAGGGTCCACCTGTGAAACTTTGGCCTTATCCCCAGAAGAGTAGTGAGACCTCCTTTTTAACAAAAGGGTCCTCTTATGAAATTTTGGCCTTATCCCTAAGGAAGTAACAGGTCCTCTCCTAGCTTGAGTGAAAGGAAGGATAGCGGAATTGTTATACTTGCCCGTATTGAAAGAAATGTTCTTGAGAGTGAAAAGCTATCTCTCTATGTAGTAAACAGACAGTGTGGTATTATTTAAATGTTGTGACAAATAAGTTATTTTAAAGAAAATCGAACTTCGAAAAGTGCCGATAAATTTTGTAAAGGGAGGGTCAGCAGCAGGAGGAGAAGCTGATGTCACAGAAAGCCGCGCTGGCATTGGTCAGTCCGTGAAGACAGAGCGAACACCGATTGGTTAGTTGGTGTGAGCCACGCTGGTATTGGACAAAATAGCGGAGAAGTAGAAAGCTCCGATTGGAAGAGTTAAGAGTGTGTCGCGCTGACATTGGTCAGGTGTTTAAGGAAGTGAAAGAGTTCAACTGGTGAATTATAGTGAATTGTGTTGATAAAAATTTGTATCGAGTGAAGGTGTTGAATAAGTAACGAGAATGTATTTCGAACCACCGCGACAGGAGAAATTGACTTTGTTTGGCAAAATTAAAAGATTCTTTAAAAAGGACAAACCAGTAATAACGAGAGAAGGAGTTCCTATCCCTCCACCAAAGACACCAGCGTCTTATATGATGTTAAAATATGGTTATCACACATGTATTTGGTTAGAGAACTGGGTAGGATGTACGAAGAATGATGGTACACTAGCTTTCCCAGAGCATGGTTCTTTTAATTTGGCAGTATTGCGTAATTTAAGAGATAAAATGATGGCATTAGATCCGAGACCTAGACCTACACAGTTTGAAGCACTAGTAGAATGGGAAGATGAAATGTATGAAAGAGGGAGACACAGAAGTGGTAGAGTTCATAGATTTATGTTTGGAAGATTTCATGATGAAAAACACGAAGATAGAATGAAGAGGTGGAGAAATGGAGAGATAACTGAAGGATTGTATCCAGTTTTAATGGTAGGAGAGACTGCAGGAAATAAGTGTAAGGAAAAGAAGAGACATTTAGAGCAATTTGGTTATGGATATAACCCGAATGAAACTGATGATGAGCTGCTGGATGACATATTAGTTAAACGACCACCACCTTATCAAGAGAATTCCGTGATGGTGACCCCAAATGCACCGTCAATGGAAGCCCCAATGACACCTCAAACGACACCAGTTCCAACTGTAAGCGATGTAGAGCAGGAAGGAGAAGTAGAATTTGCCATACAAACTAAAGAATTAGTGGAAAAATTAAATCAGATGAATATGAAAATAGATGCAATAACTGTGCCAGTAACTATAGGTCCAGCAATACCTGTATTTGAAAATAGACTTGTCCATGAACCTTCCTTTACTATCCCATTAAATTCTGCTATAACATCAGCTAGTAGTAGAATTAATGCTGTAAGTGTCCAAAGTGAACAGCCCACTACAGTTACTAGATCTACACCTCCGACTAATTTAACGATTATTGAAACGCCTAGGGAAATAATGCAGTTACAGCCCAAAAGGATAGAGTTGGATGAGATTCCCAGAAGTGAGGTTTCAATAGGTCCAACCACTGAAGAATTAGATGATTGGGTGAAAGGGTTACAAAGGAGAAAAACACAACCACAGCCTATAGATGTATGTAAGTTAAGAGTAGATCTGGAAGAAATGATAATTGGAACCATAAGTCCAGACAGGCTAGAGACTTATCAAGATGATGAATTGATGTATCTGTGTAAGAGTATTACTTGGAAAGTGAAAAAGTTTCATGAAAGGTTAGTGGAAACTGCAGAGGAGTTGGGAATGGATATAGGAAGATCAAAGGTGTTGCAGAAGACATATAGAGTGGATTTTACTGAAAAGGATATAGAAAATATGAATACGTCTGGTAGGCGATTGCAGATAAAAGAGTTAATGGTTGTTTTAAGAAAATGGGGAGACGTTGAAAGATGGAAAGGTAGATGGATGAGGAAGAAGGAAGAAATAGCTGCTAAAGAAATACATTTGCATCCCGTAAGAGAAGTGGAAAATGTAGCTTTGGAATGTCCCATGAGAGAAGTTCCAGGAGGAGGTTATGTGCATGTTCGTTGGACTAGACAGGATATATTGTCTTTTACCAAGGAGTTTCCTAGGTTGAGAGAAAAACCTGTGGAATGGTATAAACAAGTTGAGAGGTTTGTGAAAGTATTGAAAGTACTGTTAAAGGATCTAGATGGATTGTTTGAAATAGTTGTCCCTGCAGATTTATGGACTGAATGTAAGATTACAGTAGATTGGCCGAAAGACGAATATCCTAGAGATGCCAAAACAGGAGCACCTTCCGATGAGGTGATGAAAAAATATCATCAAGTGATTACTTTCTTGAAAAGTAAAATTTCCCCCAAGGAAACGGATTGGGTAAAAATTGATAGAACAACCCAAGAGCCGAAAGAATCTGTACATGCCTATTATGAGAGGTTATTACAAGTCTTTAAGCAGTATAGTGGTTTTGAGAATATTGGAGACAAAGATATGGGTCATTTTGTGTATAGGTTTGTGTATGTATTAAGACCTGAGATTAGTCAGATGATACAGCAGCATATGTTGTGCTGGCAAGCCAAAACGATCGACGAGATCTTGAGGTATGCGAAGTATTGCAGCGACGACATTGAGTCTCGCCATCGCAAATTAAAAGAAAAGATGATGTGGGCACAAGTAAAGGTAGCGGAGCAGCAAGAAACTCAGTTGAATTCTCAGGCTATAAACCAAATGGGAGGAGTTAGTCAGAATGCTCAGAAATCTACTGGAGGTAGAGGACAAATGAGCAGAGAAGAGGCGAAAAAGAAATTTCCTTGTCATGGGTGCGGAAAGTATGGACACTGGAAGAATGAGTGTAGATCAGTGCAGAGGACTAATGGAGGAAATCAAATTTTAATCCCACAGGTGCAGAGTGAGATAGTTGTGCAGCAGACACCACAACAGCAGGTAGTCACTACCCAATATCAGGTCCTGCAACCACCGTTACCACATAGTGTAAATACTCAAAGATAAAGTGCGGATACAGGGTTTCACGGAGGAGACCAGGTTGGTAAAAATACTAACACAAATGTGATTCCCCAATTTTGGATGCAATGTGATGGAAGTGATGCTGGATCGAATCAATGACGGTGCCTGAGGGGGGAGGAAGAGTGCGTGCTTGGCGCTACTCTAGAGGTAGATCAGTCAGGTCCATTTGTTGATGGAAAAGCGGAAGGTAATGATATCACCTTTCTTGTGGACACTGGTGCTACCCGTTCTACTGTGAGAGCAGCAGAAATTCCAAACCTACCCCTCTCGGGAGAAACTATCCAAGTAGTAGGAGTCGCAGATAAACAGATAAATACTCCAGTTACTAAACCAATTGAAGTACATATTGGTCCCTTTAAAGACATGCATCGGTTTGTAGTGTGTGACTCGAGTCTAGTGAATTTGTTAGGAAGGGATTTGCTGTGCAAAATGAATTGCACAATTTACTGCACACCGGATGGTATTGCATTTCAGACACCTGATGAGGATGTCGCGTTTAAAATGGTGTTAGCAAAGCAAGGAACAGAAGTGAATGAGTTATATTCGCTTCTTACAGACAAAAGTGTGCCTGAAGAATTAATGAAGGTAGTGAATCCGGAAGTATGGGATTTCACAGGACAGGAGATTGGGTTGATGAAGAAAGTGGATCCGATTAGAATTACAGTGAAAGATGGTGTTGACTATCCAAATACACCACAGTATAAAATGAAACCAGAAGTAATAGCAGGAATAACTCCTGTAATTGATCAAATGATTGAACAAGGAAATTTAAAAGAGTTAATGAGTAGTCCTTGTAATTCACCTATTATGGGATTGAAAAAGCCAAATGGAACTTATAGAATAGTACAAGATTTGAGAAAGGTAAACAAAATTGCTGTGCCTTGTTGTCCAGTTGTGCCAAACCCAGCAGTGATTCTATACCAAATCCCACATGATGTGGAATGGTATACAGTGATTGATTTGTGTCATGCATTCTTTTCGATTCCCCTGCATCCAGATAGCCAGTATTTGTTCGCGTTTCGGTTTGGGGATCGTGTTTTGGCATGGTGCCGAGTTCCTCAAGGCTATACTGAGAGTCCTTCAATTTTTAATCAGATATTGAAAAAGTGTTTGGAAGATTTGAGAATATCTGAAAAGTCTGTTTTGGTTCAGTATATTGATGACCTATTGGTGGCATCAAAGACTCGAGAAGCCTGTGTTGCAGACACAGTTGCTTTACTGAACCATTTGGCAGAGGGTGGACATAAGGTGTCCCCTGCAAAATTACAATTCTGCCAACAAGAAGTCCAATACTTAGGTCATAAGATTGAGAAGGGAGTCAGAAAAGTAACGTCAGAGCGTATTCGAGTGATCAGGGATATGAAGCCTCCAACAACACAGAGGGAAGTGCGAATGTTTTTGGGAGTGGTTGGATATTGCAGACAGTGGATCAGTGGGTTTTCCCTGATGGCAAAACCTCTACAGAGGTTAACAAGGAATGATGTGAAAGATCCAGTTAAATTGGATGGAGAAAGTATGGATGCTTTTGTTAAACTGAAAGATAGTTTGTGTAAGGCTCCGGCATTGGGAATGCCTGATTATTCAAAGGATTTTGCATCATATTGCAGTGAGAGAGATGGATGTGCACTTGCAGTTTTAACTCAAAGGCATGGAATGTCAAAACTACCTGTGGCATACTTTTCAGCTACTCTAGATTCAGTGGCTGCCGCATTACCTGGATGTTTGAAAGCAGTAGCTGCTACTTGTGTGAGTTTGGAACAGAGTGAAGGGATCATAATGGGTCATCCTGTGAGAGTGTATGTGCCACATTCAGTTGAGATCCTTTTAACAAGAACACGGACTCGGCATCTCACCTATAGTCGGCTGACTACAGTGCTTAATTTGTGCCGGTGCTTTCCGGTGCTTAGCACCGGCACCTAATTATCAGGGCCGGGTCTACACGCATTGCTGCACGTAATTGATTTGATAGTAATTTAGTTACCTCGCTACGGCCACGGGACTTGGCAGTGGCACAGAGTGTTACTTTACTGTTGAACTTGTGTTCAGAACAGTTCAACTACTTCTCGTCCGCAATCCGCAGGCTCCGCACCGCAGTACTGTCGGCTCCTTAGTGTTGCCGCCCACTGGGCGGGACAGTGTTAGGCTGGATTTGGGGGTTGGGTGCGCAGCAGCAGGCAGCTTGCGCAGATTTTTTCAGATTGTGGATTGCGCACGCATTCGCCTCATTGCCACGCCCCAGCATACCCGCACGGCCGCACCCGACCACCGAGTCATCGTGGTTCACTGTCTTCAATTAAGTTTGAGCGCGACCCGGACGACTTTGGCGTTGACAGCCGAGTAGCCAGTACTCCTGGCAACACAGCACCAGGTGAGACAGGGCCTCGACTGGCAGACCTAATCAGTTAATAAAGCTGCGCAGCAGCCTAAGACAGTGAGTGGCAGTGCACAGAGTCCCAAGTGAGTCAGTCCCACAGTCCCACTCAATTTACTGGTCCCCCAATCCACTCCCAGTGAAGTGTGTTTGCCGCGCGCCTGTGAGCCAGGCATGCAACAGCACCAGGTGAGGCAGGGCCTGGCAGGCCTAATCAGTTGAGTTAATAAAGCTGCAAGCAGCGTAAGGCAGTGCACTGCAGTCAGTGTGTGTCCCGGGCCGGCCACCCGGCCCGCCACGAACGAACCGGTAAACAGCTAAAGTTTACAGTAACAGTCAGTAACCTACTCAGTACTGAAGAAGGCAAATTAGTTAAGTAACTTAGTAGCGTAGCCGCCATGCCACCATGATCATGAATAAGCCCCCCCCTGGGTGGTGGTGGCGTGAGCCACGCAGAACCAACCAACACTGCTTTTTGTTTGGGAGCGAGCGTGCCTCCACCCTCTGAATCCATCAGTGATCAGACCCTGAACACATTCCTGTGTGAATGTGGGATTTAATCTTATACGGGGGTGGAGCCGGTGCCACTGCCATTACACTAAGAGTAGCATAGTGGCGGTGGGGGCTCACGCTCAGAGTGGAGCGAGGCCATCTGTGAACGGCCCTGGACGCTGGAGGAGATCAGCAGCAGCAGAAACTGGTCATTGGCAGCTGCCGCTGGGGTGAGTGCAAGGATCCCCAGGATATATACACAAGCCCTTGAGTGTATTCCAATCCCTATACACTAGATGGCATTGTCACTGCCATGCCAACGAAAACCTGGACCCCAAGCACCCTGGGCAGTACACCCCCCAGCATGCAGCTGATTCTGACAGCAACTCAATATCAGTATATTTAAACCTCTGCCTGATCCTCACCACCAGCTCTACTTGACGCCTGCCCTGTGACCCTACGATCAGCACAAATTGAGTGCTACTACTAGCCCATCATATC
The DNA here is from genome assembly GCA_963921515.1 of Calotriton arnoldi. Classification (NCBI taxonomy): domain Eukaryota; kingdom Metazoa; phylum Chordata; class Amphibia; order Caudata; family Salamandridae; genus Calotriton; species Calotriton arnoldi. The sequence goes on from CAWUFW010001186.1 coordinate 551,711, forward strand.
ATGCGCGCTGCTTCTCAACCACGACGCAGGTTACTTCTAGTTCAGAGAAAAGGAATTCTCATTCATTCCCTTTACTTATTAATACCAGCACAGATCTAGCAGCATTATTAGGTTATAATATGCATGCACTGGCAGACTCTCCCTTTCATTGCTTATAGCCGGGCCAATACAATACAAGTCATTCGTTATCGGCACTATGTGCTTGTCTGTAACGCTGTCAACTTCTTTATCTACAAAAGCAGGACACTTACGACCCCTCATTAGCAGCACATCCAGACACTGCCAGTTCTTTCGTACACCGGAGCACTAGCAATATGCTCAGGCTGTCATCGCAAACGCAGTACTGATGGCCGCTTCTCTCAAACTGTACAGCTTAGCCCCGTGCAGGACAAGATGCCTGCAGCTGCATTTCTCTGGGTTGCTTGCTTCATGTGACTGACTGCCTGGCCCTGGAATCAAAGCGTCCTTATCTTGAATAAGGTCACAAGAAGTAACATCTCTCTCGTAACAGAAGAGAGAACATTGTGTGTTGTTTATTTTAGAATGAAATGAAGCGAAGTAACCTTTTGCGAAGGCATAATGTTCCGCTTGGTGGTGGCGTGACGGTCGCAGCAGGTCACGTCACTGTGTGGTAGTAGTAGCATGAATGATGAGATGCACTGACCAGCGGCTGACTAGTACTAGCCGCCGCCGGTCATACACAGGCACGTGGACACAGGTTTTTTACTGAAAAGTTGCTGGAAGTGACACTCCAGTTTGCAATGTGCCGAGACTGCTGATGCCATTGCTACAGATCATAGCTCGCCAAGCTCAGGGTATATACAGCCTGCGAAGATTGGTACATGAGATGAGGGTCATAGCTAGGTGATTCAGGTCCATGCTGAGAGGGCTGCAATACTCCCATGTTATCTATAGCACTATGGCAGTAGCGCGGACGCTATAGACAGCGCATGGTGGCACTGGCACCCATGGGGCAATAATTGCTGTTGATTGTACGTAAGGGCAGGCTGATATTACTGTGTATGCATTGGGCATGCCATCATTCACAATGCACTGCCATTGGAGCGGCAAGAGATTCTCCACTCGGTGCTGCTGTGCACCATGGTACAGTACTGCCATGGTAGTGCTGATGATAACCTGTCTGTGTCACTAAGATGTCTCAAGTTTGGGACTTTTTAGATGCCCTGCTGAATTGTGGTTGCAGCTCCCCCACATTACTAATGTGCTCCGCTAAAGGAGGCACATGATCTCTCTTCATAATATTGAGATGCTCTGCTAAAAAGGCCCATATCTCTGTTCACATTATTACAATGCACTGTTTATCTGTATGTATATTTGTCAATACTGTGTAGATATAGGTAGGTGAGAGAAACTAAAGTAAAGACAATCAGAGTTAGAGGTAGACAGGGGGCGTGGAGGTGAGATTTAGAGAGAAAAATAGAAGCAAGTAAGAGAGAGAATACTGGGGACTCCGCTACATTATGCTCCCAAACAGGGCGTTACACGTCTGTGATTGTTCAACAACTTTAAGCTATGTTTTTAATTTATAGGACAACATGGTTATGGTGAAAATGTACTCTATTTTGCTCCGGAGAAAAAATATTTCTCTAGTGTGGCCTGCAACAAAACTGTAGTCCAAATTATCTATAATACTTTAGGCCTTCGTTTCTTACTCCCGAATGTCATGACATTGAAGTTTATTTTTCAAATGTGTAAGTTTGATGTGTTAAATAAGTCTGCACAGGTGCTCAAGCCCAAACATAGATGTAAAGTTATCCCTCACTAATACACACCTAATAGTAGCTACAACACACAGCTGTTGCAGGAAGCTCAACAAAGAATCCCTGCCAGCACAGCATCTCTGGGAGAGAGGTTCGGGATAGCTTGCAGTTTCACTCTTACCATTAAACACAGGCCTACATGCTGCCTGCAAAGTGCCCTTGAGGCCTTGTTTAACCAAAGGCACAGGTCTGCTTTTCGGTTCTGGGCAAGTCAGTTTTTCCCATTTCGAGGGATGCCAACTCACCTCGCCAGCCCATTCCTGAGATTGCCTTAAGTTAAAGTGCCAAGCCCTGGAGGTACCAAAGTAAACATACCGAATGTGACGGCAGGAGTAGGGTCCCCGCTGTTTCGTAGAGCTATGCCTTCATACATATCATTAACAAATAACAACTAGCAATGTCTGGTAGCTACTCAACTGTCCAAAGCATCAGCCGATATGCAGGAATTCTACCACAGCACTGGCTAGAGCAGGAAGTTGAGGCACTTGGGGTTGGTGAGTTTAGGATTGTGGAAAGATTTGGTTCATACAGTTAAGTTCACCAAAACCACTCAACAAGCAGTGGGCTTCTAAATGCTCCACTGCAACATATCACACTCTCACCACCTTCGCCGTAATGGGCAAGGCTCATTTGCTATGTTTGTCCTTAGTGTGATGTTTGGATTTTTCACAGTCTTATGACTTCTTCAGTGATGTAAAATTGAGGGCAGCACCAACACTCTGAAAATTGTTCCAGCGTCACTGGCTTGGGTGCCTTTCTTTGACATTTTCATGCTTTCTGGCCTGGGTGCCTTTGTGTGATGTTTCTATGATTTCTGGCCTGGGTGCTTTGGTGTGATGTTTCCATGCTTTCTGGCCCGGGTGACTTTGTGTGACGTTTCCATGCTTTCTGGCCTGGGTGCCTTTGTGTGACGTTTCCATGCTTTCTGGCCTGGGTGCCTTTGTGTGACGTTTCTATGCTTTCTGGCCTGGGTGCCTTTGTGTGACGTTTCTATGCTTTCTGGCCTGGGTGCCTTTGTGTGACGTTTCTATGCTTTCTGGCCTGGGTGCCTTTGTGTGACGTTTCCATGATTTCTGGCCTGGGTGCCTTTGTGTGACGTTTCCATGTTTCCTTGTCTGAGTAAATGTGTGAGATTTCCATGCTTTCTGGCCTGGGTGCTTATGTGTGACATTTCCACGGTTTATGGCCTGGAATGGATGCTTATGTGTGACACACATTTCCTTGCTTTCTGGCCTAGGTGCTTATGTCAGGTCATCATTTACGATTTACTATGCTTTGACAGTTGATACAGCTAAATATGTAATGGAAAATGTGTTGTGCACCATTTTGGTTTTTCTTTTTACAAAATATTTTTGAGGGGAGAATTTCCCCCATGCAAACACCTCTGGCAGTCGTTAAGCTTGCTGCGCTCGCTTGCTATGCACAGAATGGGGGCTGGTCTGTCAATTAATTAATAATTTTTGTGAATCCCAGTGTGTAACTAACTCTGCACACTGCCACCTCACCCTGCTTTTGTTGTAATACCGGAAGCCTCCTATCAAAATCTTACTATGAGGAAGGCTCCCTTGCTGAAATTCATCTGACTTTTCGCAGTGAAAGGTGAGGATGTGGGTGGAGCTAATTGAGGGAGTGGGTGGAGCCAGTGGAGGGAGTGGGTGGAGCCAGAGAAAATTAGGTGTGGCCTCCGACAAAGATTTGAGCACCTGCACTTCATATTTTACAAATTAAGCACTGCTGTGCACCAATTGCTAGCAGTTCTCACACCATCACACAGAAAGCCCAATGTTTCTATTTGAGTTTTAAAGGTATTCAGCTGGAAAGTTGTAAAGGCCTGACACCAGGTCTCGTCATGGTCCCGTGACACACAAACAAAAAGGTCTGCTCATAGATACAGAGCACGATACCTCCATACTAACCATCCTTGAAATCGCTCAATAAAGCATAGAAAAAACTAATGTGGGAGTCATTTTATCCCACCCACAGCACAACCTATTACTTAGGTCTGCAGCACCCACTGAAGCCAACGCTTCTAATACTGAGATGTCACTCTGTCAGGTGTTGTTGGTGTCTCATACTTTAAAGCAGTTACAAGCTAATTTGATTAGCAGACATATATTTCTGAACCTGATGGCAAAAAAACAATCTGAAGAGGATAGTGGAGCGGTGAGGTCATTATACTTTCAATAAAAAGCTTTTTGGAGCCAATCAATGTCAAGGTGGAATAATCCACAGCATGTGAGTCTAAGGTAATTAAAAGTTGCAAAACTAAGGAACCCCACAAAAACCACTTTGACCGCAGTCTATCCCAGACACCTCATCCCCTAATCCATGCATAAAGAAGATTGTCCACCCCTGCAGACGAAGAACTAGCTCCCGATTCTCCCATGCACTTAGTCTTGCAAACTCCGGTTCTCTCACAAACCAATACCCACATTTCTACACAAAGTACCGCCACAGGCCCTACACCTAGCCAACAGCTGAAGATTGTGTCATGGAACGTGGCGGGACTAATCAGTAAACTCCCACTTCCCCACTGGAATGAATTTGTTGGAGATTTTAATATTTGCATCTTTCAGGAGACGTGGAGCCTGGTCCCACTACACAAAGCTGGTTACACCTGTTTTCATACACCCACAACCACCGCCGGGAGAGGGCGTCCGACAGGGGGCTTGATTGTTTGGATAAGTATTGCACTTGATTGCCGAATTACTCTCCAAACAAGCCCAAGCCTAGATATCCTGTGGCTAAGCATTAAGGGACCCTGGGGTGGACCCCAAATTGAGCTCTTTAATGTTTACGCAAGAGGGACAAAAGGAGGCAGGCCCTCGACTACCATCTCTGCATTAGACGAATGTCTAGATAAGTGCTCACCTCACGCAAGAGTAATAGTCGCAGGAGATTTTAATTGTACTTATGAACCCCTGGCTATAGAGGAACTAATGGGAACAGAAGATCAAGATAACAGGAGGGCAGTACCTCAACTTGACCTTCCTTTAGTTAAAAGATGGACACAGCAGGTACTCCAACTGAATTCTATTACTATGGAGCACGGTTTAAGGGCAACCAACGGTAGGTCACCATCCGACAAGCAAGGCGCCAACACCTATAATAGAGTTAGCTGCCCGTCCAGGATTGACTATGTCCTCCTCGATGTTAAATTGTGGGGGCCCTTGATTGACATGCTAGTGGGTTCGACCACAGAGAGTGAACACAATCCTCTGTGCTTAACTTTGAAACCCCTCTGGGAAGCAAATTATCAGCAGAACAATCAACCCCTGGCAGTCACCAGAGATATAGTTCCATCAAACTGCAAAACGTTTTTGAGATGGAAAAGGGTAGCCTTGAGCGAGGCAAAGATTGCCGGCATTAAACATGAATTGACCATTGGCACGGCCAAGCTCCAAGAAGCGGCATGTAGTGTATCAAGATCAATAGACGAGCCTAGGGCCCATATGCACACTGTTACCCAAATAAATGCATACTTCCAGGTTCCAAACCGGAAGGAAAAAACTAGTAATTCCACCAAGGACCCATACTCTTGGTATAATAAAGACTGCAGGGAAAAAAGATCGGCTCTGGTGAAAGCTATTAAAGAGAAAAACCAAATGCATATAAAAACTGCCAGAAATTCCTATAAAGCAGCCCAGCGAGAGGCAAAGGCAAACTGGGACGAATCACGTTGGGAACAACTGAAAGATGCATGCTCATCTAAGGATAACAATTTGTTTTGGAAACTGGTCACCTGGGGAAGTAGGACAGGTGCACGCTCACCCCCGAATTATATCACCAGTCAGACTTGGTATAATCATTTTAAAGGGCTTTATTCAGCAGCAGAGGTTAGTATGGAAGGTGAACCAGCCGGGCTAAGTGGGCACCCGGTAGAGGAGGAGCACTTTACCATCCTGGAGGTAGAAGCCGCAATAAACAAAATTGTCCCCTCAAAAGCTGCAGGCCCGGATGGACTGTCTGGCGACCTATTTTTGGCTGACCCCAGTCACTGGGCACGCCATATCTTATTATTAGTAAATGCCATAGCCAATGGAGCACCGGTCCAAATGTCATGGAAGAATGCCGAAGTAGTTCCCATACACAAAAAGGGAGCAAGGGACGACCCCACCAATTACAGACCAATTAGTCTGATTGATGCTATGCAGAAGGTCTTTGGTCGGATGCTTCTGCATAGGATACAATCATGGTCTGAAGATGAGGATATCCTTTCCCAGTTTCAGGCCGGCTTTAGATCAAAGACCGGGACAATGGACCAAGTGTTCAGATTCCTTCTAATTTACTGGAAGGTTGTGGTGCTAGGCAAAGGCAGTCTCTATCTCGCATTCATCGATCTGAAGACTGCCTTTGACCTGATTCCTAGATCCAGGCTGTGGGCGACCCTTGGCGAAATGGGTATCCCCTCTTTTGTCCTTAAATTACTGGTCCGGCTCCACGAGGGGAATTTTGCCCAGGTTAGGTGGGGGGAACAGGGACAATTAACACATCCCTGTTAATAGAGGAGTCAGACAGGGCTGTGTTCTGGCCCCAACCCTTTTCTCCCTATATGTGAATGGGGTAGTTGATTTCCTCCAGGAGGAGCCAGCAGACTCGCCCACCCTGGGGGGTAAAAAGGTACCAACTCTATAGTTTGCGGACGACACCCTGTTGATATCTAAGACCCCAGCAGGGTTACAGCGCCTAATCGACAGATTCCAACTTTTCTGCGACAATCGGGGACTGGTCATAAATGGTGCTAAAACCAAATTCATGGCCTTCAACTTCCACAAGTCATGCAGGAATGGCCCTGTCCTAGGTGGGATTCCCCTTGAAAAGGTCGACACCTTTGATTATCTAGGTGTAAGACTTTCCGATAAAATGTCTTGGAGACCCCACCTAGGAAAGATGCTGATGGGACACAAACGAGTGGCCGGAGTAATAGCGAAAGAACATCGCCTTTCCCACACTAGGCCTGTAGCTCCAGCCCTCCAAATATATGACACAAAGGCGGTTAGCGTTGCCCTCTACGGAGCAGAAGTCTGGGGATTTGATAAATTAGATGAGCTCTGCAGGTCAGAACATAAATTCCTAAGAGACCTGGTTATGGCACCCAAATACATCCCCCTCACCCCCTTGCTGCTGGACATGGGTAGGCGGTGAATAGGTGATGTAGCTAGGCTACGCCCCTTACTTTTCTGGGCTCGCATTAGGCGGACCCCTGAGCTCTCTCCCTATGAGGAAGCCCTTACCGAGATCATCCGCCTAGACACCGGGGGGGGGGGGAAATAGGCTGGATACGTGACATCAAGAGACCGCTGTCAGCGATAGGACTTTGTGGCTGCTGGGCTAGTCAGGAACCCCCGAGAGAGGAACTCAAACGCCTATACTGGGAATGGGTGGACCAACGAGAGAACAGCAAACCCAATGTGGGTAAATTGACAAAAGAATTCTACTCCCACAAACAAACTAGATATTATGAGCCCTTCCTTGACTTAATCAAGGTACCAAGAGATAGATTACTGTATATGCACTTTAGGTATGGATCCCTCCCTGTTTGCGAAGTGACAGCAAAATGGTGCACAAGCAATGAGAAAAATTGCCCAAGTTGCAAGGCCACGACAGAAAGTATTGCCCACTTATTGTTTGCCTGCCCGGCGTATAAAACACCACGGGCCAAATGGCTGAAACCGCTTTCCCAGCAGCTGGGCATACGGGACCACTACACAGCACTGCGCATTCTTAAGTCCGACTCCAGGCCTTTCTTTTCTTGCTGTGTAGCGAAGTTTTTGGGTCAAGCCTGGCTCATAAGGTGGAAAGCCCTCTCGAGATAGATACAGCTCTTATTGTATATAGGTCAGCTGGGATTTTAAGGCCACAACATTATTGTTGTCAGAATCACCATGCACAAGCACTTTACTTTCTAAATCCCCGCTGTCACACTAAGCAAATATAAAGTTTTTAAAAAAAATATTGTATCACTGCTCTCCTATAATGATGAAGTATTGACTGTTTTTATATTGGTTTTTAGGATAATTATGTATTTATTTACCATTGTTACTTTGCTCCTTTTTATTAATATTTTTAACATGATATATGCATTTCAGTCTAAAGGCCTCAATTGATTAGTTGGTTGTACCAACATCCATGCTAACCAAATACGCTGTACATTTGTACTCTCTTTTTAAACAATAGTAATGTCATTTTCATTTTGTAGCTTTAATGACACTTTTGTCGAAATAAAGCTTAAATTGATAAAGAAGATTGAATCAGAGCAAAGATTATGTTCTTTCTGCCTTATGATTTCTAAAGATGCACACAGATGGGAGATTTAGTGCACACTAACACTCAAGGAATAAGTCCTCGGTCATGCAGATCTCTACATCAGATGACATGAACACGTTTTTTAGGTCGAGCATTCGAGCCCTCTTGTATACACTTTAGTATATACTTGTATGTGTAGGTACTTTGTGGGCTCTGGAGATCAGCCCTAGGACTTGTCTGCTTCCGCTTAGGGACTTTTTTTTCTGTTCAACTGCCTCTATTTAACTGTCTTGATATAAAACGACCAGTAGAGGTCAGTAAAATACCAGAATTGCATTCTGCTTGTTCAACTGCCTCTATTTAACTGTCTTGATAGAAAACGACCAGTAGAGGTCAGTAAAATACCAGAATTGCTTTCTGCTGAGGGACTTGCTTTTTTTAATTTTTCTGGCAACTGCCTCTATTTAACTTTTTTACTAGAAAAGGACCAGCAGAGGTCAGTAAAATACCAGAATCAATTTAGCATTCTCTAGATTCCAGTCCATAGAAATGGTCTTCCACGAGCACCCATAGACAATAATATTTTTTTCAAATCTTGTATTTTCAGTGATATGACCACCGAAGGCCCTGATTTTATATTAAAAACAGAGCTTTGGACTATACCATTTCCTGCTGAAAGGCAATATTTCTCTCAATGTGTTCCCATGCCTGGCGTGTCACGCAGTTTGGTGCTTACTTTCCCTCAGTGTTAAAGAACAGTAGATGTTTCAGCACCCAGGCTAATGTGCTGCATAGCTAAATACATATAAGGACCCAAAGGCAAGACCGATTGCATTGCAAATGCTTGTTATTTTTAGCAAGTGGATGATGGGGAGGTTCACAGATAAGCACCCATCAATTGAGTTCTGATTCTGAAATTCAGGAAAACAAAGTTTATACATATTGGGGTGAGATAGATTACCTGAAACCTGTACATCTCTCCGCTTCGTACGTTATTGTCCACTGTGCCACCAAAGATGTACATAGCATCAGCAATGACAGCTGCAGCATGGAAGAGGCGTCCACTGGGCAACTGTAAAAAGAGATCACATGTTTAGGTGTTTCAGAAATATAAATTCCAAATCACCCATCAACAAAAAGAGCAGAAATATAGCAGTCATGAGCTAGGGCATTATTCAAACTAAGAAATCCAAAACACCATAGGTGTGTGGATTCAAAAGCATTATCTGTAAACATGTGGTTCATCTCTCCAACTCTTCTTGCTAAAAAATGACATAAGTCCAGTAAACTGACAAAGGCCATAATTGCATATTACACAAAGATTTAAATCTTTTTTAATCAGATTGATGCCACATAGAATATTTCAAAGTGGAATCCAGCACATACATCATTCAGTTCTGCTGCCTTACATCCCAGTAGCTTGCAAAACTGTGTAGTATGTGGAGTACAGAAATGTATCATGTGGAATGCAGCAAGGGTGGTGAAGAATGTCCATTACATTCTAGATGCTGCTGCATGGATGGCTGTCATATGTGTAGCTCGTCCAGTTTTATTTGCTGTCACATGTCCAACTGGGTATATGCCCCATGAACACCACTTCAAACAGAAAGTGTTTCTTTGCTTATGTAGCAAGTTAAAATGTTTGGCTGAACACTAGTTTTACAGCTTGATTCATGTGTTGCACACTGCAGCAACCTAGTAATTGCATCCAGAACTGTTCAAAAGGTTGACCCTAACTCACTGACAGAACCCCAGAAAACCCTCTGCTTCACCAACAGTCAGATCCATTTCAGGTGGCCACAGGGAAGAAAGTCTACGTCCTTAACCATGTTGATTGAGGTAATTTGCCATTGGTATCCTGGGGCCTGTCTGCTGTGGCTCTGCAAACCAGGCCAAATAAAACCCTTTCCACACTTGACTGTGAGAGCAATGAGGACGAGAAGTCACAGGCTTCTCAGGGAGGTGAGTTTGGTGGGAAAGAGATCAAAGCTCAACAATTGTTAATAATAGTGTAATGTATACCCAAGTGCTTATAATAAGAAAAAAGAAAGTACTTTAATTAACAGTAAAACTATTTACAACACAATTAATAGAAGAGACAAACTATGTTGCGGTCGATAGTGAGGTGGTACGTCTTCTACTCCTTGGTATCGTCCAAGGATCTTCCCTTCTCCACCGGCTAAAGTCAACACACTAATGATGTCAGGCATGGATTAGGCACAGTTGCAGATATTCCTCTCACATATGAATTGCGAAACTTCAGTTCAATGTTTCCTTAATCACTCTTAGCAAAAAATCTAAGTGAACGTGGTAGAACCGTCTGTGCATGATCAGTCTTTAGTCCCCTGTGCAGGCTTGGCCCCACGGTTTTATCTGCTGGCTTCCTTAGCAGTTTGGGAAGATAAGTAAGAGTGGTGCAGCTCCAGCCCTCATTCCAGCTGCTCTTCTCGTGTGCAGACTATTGCTCACACAATAGATTCAAAAACACAGTAAGCTGCCACCACCCCCTAATGTGATACACCTAGGGCATGGACAATAGTTTGCTACCTACTAAGGAGGCACACTTGGTGCACCCCTCATTTTCACAGGACAGGTCCTAGACCTTATATTAATATATTAATAAAGAATAGGCCAAACCCAAGGGCCAAACCATAACCAGAACATGAATTTCACATGCAGTCGAGTGCGGGCCCATTTACCACACAGGGGGCATTAAAGTCCCAAGAGCATCACCTTTAAATTGTAAAACTAAGCGCCTGAATCAGAGTTTAGAGAATGGGTGCTCTTTCACAAACATAGCGGATATTCAGTCTCCGTTACTACAAGTGCATTAAGGCATAATGCATTTGTAATAAGGCGGACGGAATATCCATCATGTTGTATGGTTTGGGACTCATTCCATCATTTTTTTGTTTATTTTGATTAAGTGAGTTGGAATAAGTGAGTAACAAACCATGAGTGGGAGGGGAGCGATACTGAACTTGGAGACAGGATGTCAGTTACTCTAAGAGAACACCTTCTGCAGAGTAATGAAAGCCATTAGAATCTCCTTAAGTGAGATATTACATCTTAAAATGCATAATATCCTTATGTATTGAACAATGTGGGAACCGTTTTGAGTGGAGGAACTGTTTTACTTTCAGATTTATGTAGTATTTTTTGTGTGTATGTAAAACACTGTCAACTAAATATTTTTTGAAAAAGCACAGTATGGGTGAAAAGATGTCGAAAAACACCAGGAACTACTATACAGAACACAATTAATCACAGATGGATTTCACCGATGAACCTCAAAGGCAGAAATATAATTTCAGTTAGTACCCAGAACAATCCCAAGAGTGTATTAGAAAGGGGCACATGTGCTAATTTTTTAAGTATAGAACTGGCATAGAAGTGGGCTAAGAAGGTATAAGAACATTATTCAAAAGCTTAAACACAAACGGGGCGAGAAGTGTACTTTGAAAGGACAAAAACAATACTGAACGGCAAATAATACAAGCTACCCACTACTTTTAAAGGTCATAAATCATGTCTCACCAAATAATCAGCAGGTAGCTCCATGATGGCACTCACAAACTCATGTTTCACCCAATGTTGGATAAAGGGGTCCCTCGTGATAACAAGGAACAAACCAATGAGTGATTTAGAAGGGACAGGGTATTTTCAATGTTTTTTCTGGAGGAAAATGTTTTGAAGGATGTGAACAGATCTCCCTTGGCACATCACTATTATTGTCACTTTATTGGGTCGCTGAAGAAGGATGGCATTTTTTGAGAGAGCATGAATGGTGACCTTTCACAAGCTAACCAAACTGGCACTCAACACTTCCACTCTGCAGGAGGCTGCCTACCTCACTGTCCGTGCTTGGTTGTATGACCTCCCAGGACTGGGAGTCCACATCATAGCAATGAAGCTCGTTAGGCAGAGTGTTGTCTGCGGCGCCTCCAAACACATACAGGTGACGATCGAATGCCACCATAGTGTGCCCATAACGTCTCTGAGGCGGAGGAGGGGAGCCTCTCAACAAGTGTTCAGTTGGAATGCGAGTCCAGCTAAAAAAGAGAGAGAATGAGAGACTTCAAATAAGGAGCAGTGTACTTTAATGCAGATTACAAAACGTTTTTATTGGTTCTGGTGGGTTAAGTGAGTAGTAAACCCAAATCATTCAGGATGTATAACTAGCTATGGATTGATAACTGTTGGAGCTTGATTGACCAGGACTTTGAGGTCTGGAAGATCGGTATGCAGTGCATTACTAGCAACCACACTCTACCACTGAGAATGTACCGGAGATGGACCATGGCAAATTTCAGAGGGAAAGCTTGAAGGGCTTTCCCTAAAACAGCACAACCCACGGCAAACAGTTCTGTAAAGACCACACACTTCTGCATGGACTTCTGTATACCAAACTGTTCAGCAAGGGATTTCTATGCAGTTAGAACTCACTTTGTTTATTGACCTCAAAAACTGAATTTAAACATCCAGCATTCGAGAAAGAAACCTAGTATGAAGGATGCCCTCTGACCATGTGTCTTCTACCCTAGAAGAGCTAAACTACAAGCATGCTATGCATAGGGATAAGATAAAGCACTGCATAGCATTTTCGGAAGAAAGAGCACGTACTCTTGTACAAAGATCTGCGTGATTAGCCAGTCTCTTGTACCAACATTTTTTAGAGGACATTTATAGGAGGCTGGGAGGTTCTGTTGCAATGAAATGTTACACTCTTGTGAAAGAAGGCTTTGGTGTAAGAAGCTCGCTTTTATGTAGTGTACCAAAATGAGGTACGATATGTAGAAGGTTCAGGTGACCCTTATTGGCTTTATTGGCTTACAGGGCTTAAAATAACAATCCCAAATGATCTCTTTTTGATAGTGTGGGCGAGCAGTTTAGGCTTATCAGAGGGTAGTGTTAAGCATTTGTTGCACACACAGAGTCAATAAATGAGACACACACTCAAGAAGGAACTCGAGATCAATTTAGAAAAATAATATATCTTTTTATATAATTTTAGACACTAAGATTAGCGGAAACAGGTAAGTACTTTAGACGTTCTGAAATTTTACAGTAAAAACAGTAGAAAATTACAGCTGTCAGATTTGAGGCATTAGCCTCGAACGCAGTAAAGTTATCCTGTGGGAGAAACCTACACTGCAAAGGTACACTTACAGATGACTTACAGGACTGTTCTTCTCGATTTAAAGTACGTTCGGGGTGTAGGAAGCTGGCTCTCTATATAGTGGACCAAAACGAGGTACACTGTGTAGAAAGTCCAGGCAACCCTTATTGATTTACAGAGGCAAAAATGATAACACTAAATGCTCTCTTTTGTGGTAGTGTGGGCGAGCAGTTTAGACTTAGAGGATAGTGCTAAGCATTTGTTGTACTCACAGAGGCAATAAATGAGACACACTCAAGAATAAATTCGAGATCAATTTAGAAAAATAAGTTGGATTTTTATGTTAATTTTGATACCAAGAATTTAGTTATCATGTAAGTACTTTTTTAAATATCGATTTTTACAGGTAAGTAAAATGTTCACTTAAAAGAGTGTTTACTCAGCAATGGTTTCCTATGGAAAAAAAAGGCATATGTTGCATACAGCTATTTACGGTCGGTTTCTGGGGGTTTCCTTCTGGACTTAGAGTTGTAGGGGGACAAGGTCCAAAGCACATCAGCATTTACTCGTTATCTGCCCTGAGGCGTCTGGGTGAAGAGGTGCTGGTCGGAATGGTAGCTCTGCGTGCTACGCCAGTGGAAAGAAGTATGGCCACCTAAAAACAGGCTGCAGAGGGGGACTTGGGGACAATTCTAGGAGCTCCCAACAGGGAGCTTGGTTCACAAGGGTCCTGGGATCAAGAGGGCACAGCCTGTTTTCAGGTACACTGGCTGGGATGCTCGGGTGCAGAGTAGATAGATCAGCTGGACTCTGTGCTTCAAAGGCCCTCGCCGTTGGTGGTCTCGCCGGTTTAGGGTGCAAAATCAGGACAGCTGGGCCAGTTTGGAAGTGGGTGTCTGTGGTGCCGACGTCCCTCGACGACTGCTCGGTCTAGGTGCTATTAAGAGTCCCGACTGGACTTAAACAGGCCTTGGTTGCTGCCAGGGGTCCGGTACCCTGGATATTGGTGCTGTGCAGCTCCGGTTGGTCCTGGTGTCCTCTCACTCGGAGGGGGGACAGATATGACCTTTGGGAGACCAGGTACCTCTTACTGGAGGGCTGCTGCGTCGGGCTCGTCGGAGAGCAGCAACCGGACTCTGCTTCTTTAGTGCCCACGGTCTGCAGGGGTGTAGCTCCTCTACTCCAAGGGAGATTGCTGGCAATTTGTGAAGAGTTGGCAATCTACCGTGTTCTTGGCAGGTGCTCAGCTGCAGGACAAGTCACTTAGTACTGATTGTTGAGACTGGTGCAGGCAGGCTGGGTTTGACACCAACAGTCCACATCAGTCTTCAGTTCTCGTTTACTCGTGGCCAGGCGCGGCCCGTGGTAGGAGTGCCGGTCGGGCAGTGACATGGGGCGGGGTAAGGGCAGGGTGGGGGGTAGTAAACTACGGATTAAGGCCGAATACAGGTAAGCGAACATTTAAATAAATAAAACGAATTTCGTTGCGCGCACTGCATCGCATTTGGCAAGGCAGCGCTCACAACGAAATTAGTTTTATTTATTTAAATGTTCACTTACCTGTATTCGGCCTTAATCCGTAGTTTACTACCCCCCACCCTGCCCCTCCCCCGCCCCACGTCACCGCCCGACCGGCACTCCTACCACAGGCTGTGCCTGCTCGTGGCTCATCTTTGTCCTCTTCTTCTCGATATGTCGAATCTGAGATCCTGGCATCAGGGGTGCCTTCTCATACTCAATTTAGGGGCATTAAGGGGAGTGACAGGTAGTAACCAATGGGCTACTTATCTTTAGGGTGACTGCACACCCTATATGACCTCTTCCTGTGGGGAATGGGCATAACACTGAGGCAGTGAGCCTAATTCCACCAAAAACCAAGATGGTGTAATTCTCGGTTTAATGTTCACATCAGGCAGCCCACTTTAGGGGTGGTACTAGCCTGATAGGGAACACGCTTCCTGACTAGCTAATTTTCCCACCTGTCCTGGTGCCAAATGGGCCTCAGGACAGGGGGTGGCATCTCCCAAGTCTGGGGGAAGCCGGGGGTTGCATAGCAAAGGCGGCAGAGGCCTTTGAAACCTCCTGCCTTGATATGCTGATAACTTAGCCATCCTGCTTGGAGGAGGGGACATCACCTCCGGCCAGAGCACAAATTGTTTCTGCCCTCCGAGAGCGTGAGCTCTCACCTGCAGGGGGTCAGAAACCTGTCTGTGGTGGCAGGCTGGTCTACACCAGTCAGCCAGCACACTAGAGATTGGTAGGTTTTCAGGGGGTACCTCTAAGGTGCCCTCTGTGTGCAAGTATTAATAAATCCATCACTGGAATCAGTGTGGGCTTATTAATACAAGATGTTTGATACCAAACATCCTTAGTTTCAGTGAAGCCATCATGCAGCTGGGGAACTCGTAATTATCAGTGCCCAGTACATATACTCAAAATGGCTTCCCTGTTCACTGGCAATGTCCAAGAATCGACATGGACGTCACTGGGGCATATCTGCTCAGACATATGTCCACGCATGTAATATTATGCACCCTGCCTTAGGGCTGTAAGGCCTGCTGTAGGGGTGACTTATATTTCATGCAGGATATGCAGAATGGCACACAGGAGGTGTGCCATGTCGTGCCTTCACTTTTCTCTGCACCATGTCACGCAGCCTGCAGTGGCAGTTTGCATGAATGTGGTGAGGGGTTCCTTAGGGTGGTATAATACATGATGCAGCCCTTAGGGACCCTCTTTAGTCTCTCTCCCCTAGGTACCAGGAGTAACATTTACTAGGCACTTACAGCGGGTGCTAAAGATATTGCCAGTTGGGTGAAAAATTGTACAGTTTTAGGGAAAGAGATCTGGCATTAGGGACCTGGATAGCAGGAACCCAGTGCACTTCTGTCAAAATTGCATCAAGTACCAGGCAAAAAGTAGGGGTGACCATGTAAAAAATGGCACTTTCCTACAGAGGCCAAGATCCAAGAAAGCACTAAGTGTTCAAATTTAGCTGCCCTGGGGTGTCCAGGGGTCAGAGGTGCTTTCAGCTAGTCGCTAAAGTCAATGGGGAAAAGTACTTGTAAGAAAAGGCTGCAAGGAGGGACTGGGGGACCAGTCCGGCAGAACCCAAGTGGAAGCTCGGCTCTTGAGGGTATCAGAACCACAGAGACACCATTAGTTTTATGTAAGTAAGTAATCTTTCTTTAGTCTATTTTGATTAGAAACCATGAAAATACAATAATAGTAAAAAAAAAAAATTAAAAACAGTGATATCACTAACAATAAAACCACATGAAATGCAATAAGCACCCATGATACATAAAAACAATTACAATTAATCACTTCGACTTATCAAGAGGAAAAGTAGCAAACAATTAAAATTATCCTACAATCATGCCACTCTAATACAAAAATATATATGCTTCTCAGTATACAATAACAACAATGCGACCCGTTCCAATGTCAGTCTGATTCTATAAAGTGCAAATGCTTATTAATACAATTCTTTATCTAAAAATGCCCTCTTATGCAAGCTGATACCATTATATGCAGGGGAACAATCATGTTACAAAATGTGCATCCGGATGCCAGCTTATGTCCCTGATGCGACGGAACTGTTTTCACTTCTCACCCACCAGGCATACAAGTATCTTGACACAGTGTACACTAACCAAGATGTGGTATTGCTCTGAAGAATTCTGACAGCCTCCGTTATGTGCCTTATGGTTAGAGTACAACAGATCGGGTACAACCAAACTCTCCTGGTATCTGTATATTTATGACAAAAAAGCAAGAAATGGTCCAACAATTCAGGCTAATCAGGGCAAAAAGGACAGTTTGGGGAGCTAGTAATTCCCACCCATCTGCTCCGAATTTCCTTCAGTGGAAAAATGCCATATCTGAATTTTAAGTATAAGGATCTTGCCTCTAGTGGTTCGATGCAATTAAGAAAGGCATCACAGATCATTCTATCTTTAAAGTCCAGAAATCTGCTTGTTAGCTCACCAACATGGGAGCGCCCTAACCACTGGTTGTTAATATTGTCCCAGTACCTCTTTTTCAAACTGGTGAAGGACTTTTTCGACATTGCTGCAGGGCTAGTCCATAACTCGGGCATCCCCAGGGTATATAACCATTTCTTGACATGTTTAAACCAGGGTATTGTCCCTTTTTTATCTGAAGTAAGAATCTCAGCAACTGATTCTTGTAGGGAGATAGGAGAATCATTGGTCCACAGTCTAACCCAAAAAGCCATCAGTTTACATGAGCCCTGGCTGGGGAGCTTGGGTGCAGAGGTGTTTTGTCCGGTTGGTCGGTGAGTTAGAGGCTCTCACGGTTCTCGGTGTTCCTGCAGAAGAGGGAAAAGAAAAACAGCAGGGACACTCTCGGTGTGGAGCTGGTCTCTCTTGGAGTCCCTCGATGTGCAGGTACGTTTTGGCAATGGTGGTGTTCCAACTGAACGGTTATTGGTGCAGGGCGGCTCCTGGGGGTCCTGGCGTCTCCAAACTTGGCAAGGGGACGGATCTGACCTCCTGGAGCACAAAGACCTCTTGCTGGGGTGCTGCTTACTCTGTGAGCCTGGGGGTCGACAGAACGGTGTACCGGGCAGCTGCAGGTGGTGCCTGCTGGTGCAGGGAAGTGGCTCCTCCACTCCAAAGGAGATGTTGCTGGGTCGAAGAAATGCTGGGCAGACCTCCAAGTGTTTGGTTCCACTTCTGGACGAGTCGGTGCCGGTGATTTTCAGGACAGCATTGTTTTGCGCCAAAGTTGATGTTGGTCCATAGTTCTCACGTCCTCAGCTTTTCTTTGTCCTTCTTTCAGGCAGACTAATCTGAGTTCCTGGTGTTAGGGGACCACCTAAATACTAAACTTAAGGGAGTTAAGCGAAGTTAAGGGTAGTAGCCAATGGGCTACTTATCCTTGGGGTGACTACACCCCCTATATGACCTCTTCCTGTGGGGAGCGGGCATAACCCTGTCCCAGAGTTCCTAATTCCACCAAAAACAAGATGGTGGAACCCTTCTTTCGTGGAGCACATCAGGTAGCCCACCTTAGGGGTGTGACTAGCCTGAAGTGCGACACAGCTACTTGCATAGCTAATTTCCCCTCTGTCCTGGTGCCAAATGGACATCCTGGCAGGGGGTGGCATCTCCCAGGTCTGGGGAAGCTGAGGTCGCATATCAAAGGCGGCACGAGCTTTGAAGCCCCAGGCCTTGATATGCTAAATCACTAGCTATCCAACTGGAGGAGGTGTGAACACCTTTCCCCAGAGCTGGCATCGTTTCTGGCCTCAGAGAGCGTGGGATCTCACCTGTAGGGGGGCAGAAACGTGTCTGGGGTGGCAGCCTGGACAATACCAGTCAGGGGTCATCTTAGAAGTGACCCCTGAAAAACACACTGATAGGTTTTTCAGGGGTCACTTCTAAGATGCCCTATGGGTGCATGTCGTCATAAATCTGGTACTGACAACAGTACAGATTTATTAAGACAAGGTGTTTGATACCAAACACCAAAAGTTTCAGTTAAGCCATCATGTAGCTATTGAACTCGTAATGACCAGTGCCCAGTACATATACTTAAGATGGCTTCTCTGTTCACTTATTCCATCTAGTAATTGCACAGGGGCATAGCTGCTCATGCAGCTATGCCCTCACATGTAATATAATGCACCCTGTCTTAGGGCTACAAGGCCTGCTGTGGGGGTGACTTACAGTGACTTTGGCATGGCACACAGTAAGTGTGCCATGTCGTGTTTTCACTCCTGGTTTACACCATGACACGCAGTCTGCAATCACAGTCTGCATGCAATTTGTATTGGGGTCCCTTAGGGTGGCATAATATATGCTGCATCCCTTAGAGACCCTCTTTAGTACCCATGCCCTATGTACTAAGGATACCACTTACTAGGGACTCACAAGGGTGCTAGAGTGTGTGCCAATTGTGTTACAATTAGACCATTTACCTTGTTTTTAGGGAAAGAGCACTGGCACTGGGGCCTGGTGTGCACTGGGATCCCTGCTTATCAGTCAAAAAAAATCAGTACCAGTGACAACAAGCATTGGCATAGCCAATAGGTCTCGCCTTTGGGACCTTATAAGCGTTTAGTTATCCAGCACAATATCCTTGGTGCAACAACATCAAGTGTTGCATGGCTAAACACTTATAAGGTCCCAAAGGCGAGACCTATTGGCTATGCCAATGCTTGTTCTTTAGATTACCCCAGGAATACACTAAGCTGCAGGGCCTCTTCTTTGCCTGTTCTCCACACAGGAGGGACCCAACATGCCACCCCATCAACTCGGAGCAGTTCTGCGTTTTTAATTTGTTGTTTCTTTATGGAATTTGCTTTATGCTGAGCCAATTGCCCTAAAGGGATTATTGGTGGGATTATGTCCTCTGTACATTGTAGCCTATGCATACTGGCGATCTGATGTAACCTATACTGTGCTTTAAATCCCATGCCCTTTTATTTTAAAATCTATAAAGTGGTTTCTGATTTTTTTTTTATTAAGGATCACTTAAACTGATCACAAAAATACGTGGTGGGTCTAGAGAGGTTTTTGGGTGTTGCCCTCAGCCGAACAAAGACAGTGCAAGTGGGTGGGTGCAAGGAGGACAAAATACCCAGCGATAGAGGTGGTTGTGCCAGGATGGTCAGGCAGTCGAGGATTCTGAGCCGAGGGGGCCTAGGGTTGCAATCGGTTCCGAGTTAGAGAGGAGATGGGGCAGTTCAAGATGAGACTGTAGATGTATTTGAATACCAGACTGAGGGGTACACGGCCCAGTTGTGAACTGTGTGCCAGCCGGCCTGACGGGGTGAAAGAGAAGGAAGAAGACGTAGGCAAAGTGGTGTGGGTGACAGAGCTGACGTTTATGAATAAGGGAGAAACGAGAGGACAGTAAATATTTTAGGGCACTACGAGTATTTCCCCGGTCAGTTGCCGGTAATGGATGTGCGTTAGGCGGTGCGAGGTCATTCAGTGAGTGACTAAGGGACAAGAGATGGGCGGACATTTAATTTCACAGATGGGTGTAACTATTTCTGAAACGAGGCCACCAGGAAAAGGGCGGTAGGCGGGGGATATAGAGACCAGAAAGAGGGATTTGGGTCGAAGCCGAGGGGACGTACATGGGTTTAGTCAAACTAACCTAATATAACAATAACTTACTGTGCAGGCTTTGACATCGCAACACCCCGTGCTTAATTTGTAAAACGAATGAGTGCCGGCGCCCCAAGAGCTGCTCAGAAGCCCGCGACCAGCGTTATTAAATGTTAGTGCGCGGAACACCAGGGCCGCGTAGTCCTGACTACACGTTAAACCTCTTTAACCCACTCCCAGCTCCTTTAACCCACTCCGGCATGTCACTGCTTTCTTCCTTGGAAACGTATTTTCCGTCTTTCTCTTCCACCTTCTTTCCCGTTTTGTTCCGGCTCTCGTTCTCGGGAGATATAAGTCGAGGAAAAATTAGTGGCCGTCCCCAAAAATGAGTGACAGTGGCCCATACCAGCAACAGCCGGCTCAATTAACCACTGGCAACACTGGCTGAGGGAAAACTGCGCCAGCGTTTGAAAAGAAATGTCGTGAACTGATGCCATGGGCAGAAATACAGAAAAAAAAGCACGAATAACGCATCCTCATGAGACTTAAATGCCGAGACGCTCATGAACACCGAGCGGCAGTGATTGAACTGCAGTACCACCAGACACTTCTCGTCTAGGGTACAGAGAGAGACATAATGCTCTTGCCCAAACACCGGCCGGCATCAGTGAAGGTATAGCACCCGTAATCATTCTATGGCAATAAACCGGACACCAGGCTTAAAACAGCGTTTACCAATGGCGAAGCACACATCTACCGGGAACAAACATCGGACACTGTTCCCGGCTGGCCATGTCAAGCGCTCTCGCACTTTCCCCGGGGTCTGTACAAAGCACCACTTCTGATTTCAGGCGACAAAGACAATAATCCGACCGCCCCTTAATCCACCCGCCCGCACCTCACCTAGTCTGCGCGTAGAAAAAGGCCGCCTTCAGGTGTCGGTTGTTTTTAAGGGTGTCTGTCAGCCTCTTGTCTCTAGTTCCCTTTGATGACGTAAGTAAGGCCACCTCTGCTGGCTGTTTCTCCTTCTGCATTAGACAAGAGAGGAGCGGGGCGAGCGCGGCAGCCTGGGCTTTCAAAGCGGACCAGACGCTCGTGCGTCATGGCCTCTTCCCGCACGGCCGGCATATGTTTACAATTATCGCACCCGCGTCTGGGCACGATAATTGGAAACACATGTTTGCCGCGCGTACCCATCTCAAAAAGGCCAGCCACGACGCACGAGCGTTTTTGGGACTGCTTTCAAAACTCACTTACTAAAAGTCTTCGCCTCTAAGCAGCGCTTGCGCGCTACTCGAGGCTCGACCTAAAAAGTAGGGGTGACCACGACAAAATGGAGCACTTTCCTACATTTGGGCTCTAAAGGATAACAACAATTTGTCTGTCCTCTATTTTTAGATCTAAGGAGGTGCCATTTATAGCAGATATGTTTGGAAGTTGGAATTCATCAGACTAACCAGAGTTTGTTTATGCTAAGTTTTGATCCATCAAAGATGCAAGCAATGGTTTAGTTTCTTAATGAATGTCACAAGAGAAACGAAATCTGAATTCTAGCCCACTGGTACATACAATGAATTATATCAAGTAAAAGTGCATAGTAAAAAAAAAATGACAGGCGTTTGTTATTATGTGCTTGTAGGTATACAAAGGAAACACGTTAGATCATGTGGGTAGCTTCTACTTGTGATTGAGTGATTTCACTAATTGTATACTGTGAAGATGTAAGCCTGAAAGTAAAAAGATCTTCTGTAACAAATAGTGTTTATCCTGCTTTACTGCTTTCAAAAGACAAAGGAATGCCCATGCCACATTTATCATGCAGGACATGTTATTGTGTTTTTTTTAAGTCAAAGTTCACGTAACTACCCATTTCAGCAAAAAAACATGTCTGTCTAGTCCAAGGGCAACATTTTCATAAGGCAGAGGGACCATGGTTTCCCAACATCACAAGTTTGATCTGGTCTTTTATACTGTCACTTGGCAGCACATTTAATTCCTATGCCACATTGTGTAATGTCGCAGTCTAAGTCAATTTCAAGTATAGTTCTGACTGGAGGATGAGCAAAGTAAAAAAGTACAGAAAAACTGTAACCCAAATACAGTTCAGTTTTTTCCTTTACTTCTTCACAGCCATCGGATGTAAACCAGAAAATGTGCTTTATAGAGCAAAGTCTTCACAACAGAATTATACAAAAGGAAATTATATCTGTATCTTTAATCCAAACTGGATTTAATTTTTTATTTTTATTTTTTAAACCTTGCAAATGCTGCCTCAAGAGAATAGTTTTCTCTACATGAAATTAAATATAAACATGAGAAACATGTTGCATCTTAGATTTATGCTGTCAAGCACAGAACACAACAGTTAAAACTTAAATTGCAGAGATAGGCACTGTTGCTTTAGAAACGGTGTCCTACGTGGCGGAGTAACATGAATTTGAGGGTGAGCTGTACATTGCGTGAGATGGACGAGAGGACTTCTAGAGCCTTGAAGCAGTCTGCAATCAGAACCTAGCTGGTGCATTTGCCTCAATTAATTTAGCTATATGACAACTTAAGTTAACAAGCAATGGCAAAGTCAAAAGGTTTCGCCTATGCAAAATCTATTGGATTGGTCACATTTTTTCACATCCTGCACTGCTGTTGACCGGCAGTGCAACATGGCTTAAAATGAGAAATAAAACGCTATAATGTGGCCAGCTATGACCGCGTCATAGATTTTTCTTTTTTCTTTAGGCTGTGCAACATTTAAAAAACATTGACATACTAATAGATTTTGCATAGGAGAAACCTATTGGCTTTGCCAATGCTTGTTTGGAAAGAAATAGTAATGAACTGGTGAAGAACATTCTCAGCGAGAGCTGAGAGACCAGAATCAAGTGCTGCAATGAAGTATATCATAGGGATAGGGGGGTGGAGGGGGGAAGTGTGTGTGTGTGTGTGTGTGTGTGTGTACACACACACACACACAGACAAACACATATTTATATGGCGTGAGAAAGAAGAGAGAAGAGGGCAATGTACGCATGTATTTAAGGCCACGTAAAAGGATACTTAAGGAATTGGCTCTTAAATATTTTACATTTTCCACGCACATACTTTTGCGAATCAAGTTGGAAATATTACTTGTACAGCATTTTTGGGACTCGAGCCACCACAAGGTAGTCCCTTCTGCGTTCGCTTTTGGTTTGAGACGGGATCAGATGATCCTTGGTTGGAAGCTCTACTTAAACCCTGGCTTCATGAAGTATGAAGACTTAGTTCAATTAAGTTGGATATTGGTAGCTCCCGTTATTCCCACAGCAAAGTGGGGTGGGAGATATTATATACGTTCAGGAGCACGGGAATCCAAGGGCTTGGGCTACGAGGAACTTTTCTTATAGCTGGCAGATGTCGGGCACTTTATAACATGTGACATCCCACACAGACTTTAAGCTGCAGTATCAGATTTCGTGGAAGGGACAGTGAGGGCCTCCAAACACATGCACTCTTAGGGAGTGCTGGTGTGAAGCTAAAAAAGTACCTGTGCAAGTGACCGGCCAGTGAAAGGACACTGGTCGTAGGCAGGAAACTGTACTTCGTCCAAGCTCTAAGGAAGACCAGAAGAACTGAAGAGAAAGGGGAAGTAGGAGGCACTGCCCAATTAAAAGCAAAGAAGAAAGAGTGATGTCGGAGTCAGCCAATGGAAGTAAAGGTAAGTAATTGGCGAGCTTTAAGCCGGTTTTTAGTTTTTGTTTTTCATTTATATGAGATTTTGCAAGCACTGTGCAGGTGAAACCTATAAATACTAAAATTGTGACGTAGAAAATAGGTTGGTACTGAGTAGAAGTCAGTGAGGACGAATCTACATTCATAGTTAAAATTCATCAAAATCTCTATTCTAGCTCCTTATTTCACTTTTATTTTTGATAGTCAATTTTATTGATTTTGCGAAGAAATAATGATAAAAACATAAGTACAAACAGTACAGCATGATCAGTAGCACCACAACCTGTGACATTCGGCGAATAAAACAGTCTTGCAACAATATACATTGTTGTTTCTCCGTCCTCAGAGGGGCACATGAAATTAGATCTAGGGAAACAAGGAAGTTAATCAATCTAGCATTCCCAACCATTTACCCCAGACCTTTCGGTGCTTGGCCGGACAACCCCTGGCCTCATATAGTGGTAGCTCTCGTGCAGCGCACCAGTCCACTCCTCTGTGCCATTTAGTTATAGTGGGCGGGGTGGGACTTTCCCATGCCACCGCGATATCGCGTTTGGCCACTACAAGGGCAGTCCCCAGAAACATTTTATCCGCTCTTGATCCATCTAGCCCATCAGTGACACCCAGTAATATGTTCAGGGGGTTATGTGGGACCTCCCATCCCAGCACCTCTGTAAGTTCAGCCTCCAGTGCAGCCCAGTAAGAGGTTATATGTGGGCAGGACCATACCATGTGGAAGAAATCTGTGGGTTCCGCATCACATCTTGTACATGTTGGGTGTGAAATTAGGCCAGCTCTGTGTAGGCGGGAAGGGGTAAGATAGGAGGCGTGTAGGTAGTAAAGTTCGACCAGGCGAAGTCTAGCTGAGACAGTGATAGTCTTGGCAGCCATCAGAGCGTCCCTCCAATCCTCCTCCTCCAGAGGGCCCAATCATGTCTCCCACCTGGCTCTCAATTGGTCAAGAGAAGTAGGACCATTATTAGTTAAGGAACGATATATACGTGAAACTCCTCCCCTCCCGAGGTCACCCATCGTGATCTGAGCTTCAAGGGGGCTGTGTTCTGGCAGTGATGTGCTGAGCTTTATATGCATTTCTAGGGCATGGCGGAGTTGTAAATATCAACAGAACTGGGACGGGTGAAGCGAATGTCTGGTTTGCAAGTCAGCAAAGGAGCGAATATGGTCACTGATCCACACGTCTCCAAGTTGTGAGATGCCAATGAGGTCCCAGCTTTTAAAACCTTCTAAGCCCCCCACCTCCAGCAACTATGTGCCCTGCCAAAGGGGTGTTTGATGAGTCAGTTTGTCCTTCCATTGAGTGTGTCGTAGGGAGGCGCGCCAGGCCAGAATGACTGTTCGGGTCACCATGGGGAGGTCCCCGGGAATGGGAGATCCGTACATCATAGCCTGAACTTGAGAGAGGCCTAAGTCTTTGAGTTCGGTCCTGTAAGCAGGGTCAGACCAACCCCCATTGAACCAATCGTGTATTACCAGGAGGCGGGTTGCAAGATAATATAAGTACAGGTTTGTTTGGCCCCTGCCTCCGTCAAAGGGTGGGATCTGGCAGCGCGGGAGCAACATACGCGGCCGTAGGCCACTCCAGAGAAACCTTGTAATCAGACTATCTATTCCCTTGAACCAGGCTCGGGGGCCATGGAATGGAATATTCTGAATGACAGAGAGGAACCAGGGGAGAATCATCATTTTGAATAGCGCTATCCTCCCTAGCAGGTTAAGTGGTAGTTTTTGCCACTTCTGCAGGTCCAGCTTGGTGTTAGCGACCAGAGGAGTCACGCTGAGTGCCCAGGCTAGGTCAGGCAGTAGGGCGACCCATATCCCCAAGTATTTGAAGGATTGCCGTCTGATAGGGATAGTGGATTGCCAATCAAAACATTCCCTTGAGAGATGTAGGGGGACCAAAGTCGACTTGGCCGAGTTCAGGTGCAGCCCAGAGACCCGTTCAAAGGACTGCAATATGTGCAAGCATCTAGGACTGGATCGGGCCAGGCCTGCGAGAAAGAGCAGGACATCATCTGCGTATAAAGCAATTTTGTCTTCATGTGATCCTACCCAGTTCCAGCCCTGAACCTGGTTATCCAAGCGGATGAGATTGGCCAGGGGCTCCATTGCCAAAGCGAAGAGGAGGGGCGAGAGGGGGCAACCCTGTCTCGTCCCTCCTCTGATTGGAAAAATGTTCGAGAGCGCTCCATTGATAAGCACCCGTGCAGTCGGTTCGGAGTATAGGATGTGAACCATACGGCAGAATTTAGGGCCTATGCCCATAACCATCAAGACGTCCTCCATTATAGCCCCAGTCGACCAAGTCAAATGCTTTCTCGAAGACGACTAGGAGGAGCGCCAAGTAGGGGGACAGTGACTGTCGGTTGGCCAAGGCCAGATGTAGACGCCTCAGGCAATGTCTGGTACTCCGTGCCGGCATGAAGCCGCACTGGTCAGGGCGGACCAACTTACTAGGGTGCGGCCTAAGACGCTGAGCCAGAACTGTGGCGTATATTTTGACCTCCGTATTGATCAGGGAAATGGGCAGATAGTCAGTACATACTGGTGAAGGTGGTTGTGTTTTGGGAATAATAGCTATTGTAGCTGTGTCAGTCTCTGGAGGGAAAGAGCCTTTTTCTATGGCCTCCTCGTAAAGGGCCGCCAGGTGAGGAGTAAGTATGTCGCGGTAAGCGGAGTAATATTCCTGTGGGTAGCCGTCCGGGCCAGGAATTTTACCGACCGTGACCAGCGAAAGGGCACCTTGTATTTCTTCGCGCGTAATCGGACTTTCCATTCCCTCCGACTCAACTGCGTTGAGCTTAGGGAGGTGGAGGTCCTCTAGAGTGATCAGCTCTGTCAGTGAGCGTTCTGGTTTCCGGGCAGAGTATAAGTCTGAGAAATAGTCTGCAAAAGTTTGGGCCATCGCTTTGGGAGAGCGATGAGTGTTTCTTTCTGGGTCACGGATCTCCTGAATTATCCGGTTCGCTAGGGGGTAGGATACTAGTCTGTATAGTATTTTCCCGTTTTTGTCACCCCACCCATATACTTGAGTAAAAGATTTTTGCAGAGTCTAGAGAGATCTGTCTCATTTCATCCCGCACTAATGCCAGTTGGCGCAACTGAGTTTCATCTGGTGCTCCAGATGTGTCTCTCTCAAGCTGGATCGCTTGGGATTCAAGGAGTGCGAGCCTACTGTCTCGTGCTGTTCGTTGGGCTTTGAGGTGGCTCTTGGCAAGTCCACGGATCGTTGCTTTACCCGCCTCCCATAGAGTGCACGGGGATGAGACGGAGTCTTGGTTCGTGAGGAAGTATTGTTTGATTTCAGCTTTAATTGTTTCTTTAAATTTCTGGTCTTGGAGAAACCAAGCGTTCATCCTCCACATTGGACGGAGAGCAGTGGGTGGGACGCCCAGGGTCAAGAGTAGTGGTGAGTGGTCCGAGATGCCTCGAGGGAAGATAAGTATTTCTCTGACTTTACTACACTCGGGGGCCGGCATAAACATCACGTCGATGAGAGAGTGGCTGCTGTGCGCTGCAGAGGTATGGGTGTATTGGGTTTTCCGCAGGTTCCATGATCGCCATACGTCACAAATACCCATGGCTTCAGTCCAGACCGTTAACTGTTTGGCGTGAGAGGTGCGTGTGATGGAGGGGGTCTATGTGGTGTCAAGCCTGGGGTGCATGACAGCGTTGAAGTCCCCCCCCAAGAATGTTGTTCCGGGAGGTAGGGAGGAGAGTATTTCACCTATGCGGTCTAGGGTCTGTGTGTGGGTGGTGCCAGGAATGTAGATGGAGAGGACATTGAGGGCCTCTTCGCCTAGAGCTCCGGAGAGGGCTACAAAACGGCTGTTGGGATCGCTGGTAATTTGGGTAGGTACGAAAGGTAGATTGTGCTTTAAAAGGATTGCAACCCCACGTGAGCCCCGTTTGAATCCTGAGTGACAGGATCTGTCAAATCCGTACCTTGCAAGGAAGGGACAGAGATTGCCCATGAGGTGGGTTTCTTGGAGCATGAGAATATCAGGGGCATGTCTTTGGGCATGTCGCAGGACCGCGGTCCGTTTAAACCTGTCTAGTAGGCCGTTAACGTTCCATGACATGATAAGGAGAGAGTTCCCTTTATATGTCATTGTATCATGATCAGTATGAAAAGCCCGCAGTGCCTCGGGGGTCTGCAGTGTGATGGACGTCTGGGAGGCTGAGATGTGTTACTTTTGTGTTTCGCCTGTTGATGTGCACCTGTGAGGTTGTGTCGTATTATTGTGGGACTGAGATGCTGTGAACTTTGAGTTGCTGAACAACTGATAACTTGGAACAACGGCCCCAACCCTCACCCCCCCACCCCCGCCCTATACTTCAAGAACAGAAGCATCTGTCGCCCTATAACTGTTGAGATGAACCAAACTATAATGTTTAGAGTCAATGAAACGTGGTGGACCCCTCTCGTTATAGGATCAAAGTGTACATCAACAGAAGTATCTGATTGGTCTGGAGTTTCGCCATTGTTCAATTGAGTGCGTTCTAGTGTGATGGGTAATGTTCGTAGCACCTTGTGGGAGCTTCAGCTGGGGATAGCCGGGCTATGGGAGAGATCAGAGTCAATAGAGTCTATAGCCATAACTTGGATGAAGTGCTCTCAGTAGGTGAATGATTTTGGGAACCGGAGCCCTGCGGATGGTGAGGTCTCGGCGACAGGGCCCGGTGCTGGGAATTTGAGGATACCGTCACTGAAGAATCCGATCTGGCCCTGCCTGTCTTCCGGCCCCTGCAGGACTGCGTGCGTCTCCTTCGCGGAGTAGGGTTGTGAGCAGCTGTAGTTTGGGCCCCTGGGGCCGAAGTCATGGATCGGAGTCGAAGGGGACGCTCTTCTGTCAGCCAGGTCCAGGCAGCTTCTGGACTATCAAAGAAGTGTGTTTTGTTTTGAAAGACCACGTGCAATCTTGCTGGAAAGAGTAGTCTGTACTATCGGTTGAGGGTGCAGAGTTTTTGTTTCACGTCCGTGTAGGAGCGCCTCTGTGTTTGAACTTCTTTAGTGTAATCCGGAAATATCATGATGGTGTGATTTTTGTAAGTTACGGTTTTCCGGACACAGGCTTGTTGCAGGATCAGGTCCCTGTCTCTAAAGTTGAGGATCCTTGCTATAATGGGTCGGTGTGGGGCACCAGGGGGAGGTTTTGGAGCCAGGGAGCGGTGCACTCGTTCCACCGCGAACCAAGTAGAGAGCATGTCTTTGGGCATCCATGAACTAATCCAAGTTTCGATGAATGACTCCATCGGTCCATGTTCAACGCCCTCCGGGAATCCCACCAGACGCAGATTGCTACGTCTGGATCGGTTTTCAGCATTTTCTGCCCTCCTGTGAAGTTCTTTGGCTTGAGTTTGCAGGCGGGTCATCTTTTCCTTCAGGCTTGTAACATCGTCTTGGACAGAGGAGATGCAAGATTCAGTTTCGGTGATCCTGGCTGTTGCGTTGCGGAGGTCCTGCCGGAGCAGGGCCATGTCGACTCGAACCTCTCCAATCTTATTTTCGACCGAGGCCTGTGAGGTGGAGATGGCTTGTAGGATCGTGTTGAGGTCTCCACCCGTTGGAGTGTGCTCCTCTGCAGCCTCGGACCAGGTCCCACTTTCATTAACAGTGTATTGGTCCATTTTAGTCTGTGTCGCAGGTGGTCTCGAGCCCCGGTCTTTCCCCATGGCCGGGAGGTTCAGGGAAGGCCAGTGGCAGTAGTAATATTGCTGGTCGTTTGGTCGTTAGACGGTCTCACTGGGAGGGTATTGGCTGGTTCGCACAGGTGGCGAGTGTACCTTCGTGGATCACTTGTGACCTCTCAGGGTGAAGGGGTCACCACGTGTTTCCCGATTGGGATCGCAGCGGTCATCAGGTAAGTTCGCAGCGAGTAGAGAGGTATTCTTCTGCTGCGTAGCTATGTTGCGGTCGGGTGAGAGCTGGTCAGTCCAATCGATGGTCAGCTTCGTCCAAGGCCTGGGCGCCGCTTGGTATTATTGCATGTGAGAATGCACTGTGCGATCCGGGATGAAGTCAGGGTAGGCGATTGTTCCGTGCCCGCCCCCTTAGTAGGTGTTTCTGGTGATTGTCAGTCACCTAGGTACAGGTCCAGGTGCAGCTGTGTAGTGGCTAGATGGGAGGCGAGTGTTCGCTTCCTCCCAGTGAAGCAGTTTGCACATAGAGTTGTTGGGCCCACTCGGGCAGAGTGGAGGGGGGCCCAGGAGCCCGCCGCTGCGCGACTATGCAGCCGATCCCTCCACCCATGGGGGTCTGGGTGCACCCTCACCGGGAGCGCAGAGGCAGCCAGGCGAATCTTACCGCGACCCGGCGGGGCTCCTCCTCTGCAGTGCAGCTTTGCCTCAGCCGGGACAGAGGGCGGTCAGTTCTGGCGCTCGGGAGTTCACTCAGGGCTCAGTGCATGCCTCTTCACTGCATGCAGGGCGCCACCAAGGGTTCAGGGCCCGGACTGGGGCCGACAAAAGGCCAGTATCCCTCGCGGCCCAGTGGGCGGACCAAGTATAGAATTGCAGGGTCCAACTGGGCAGGAGGGGGGTTCCCAGAAGTCTACCACTGCGCGATCTCGCAGTCGACCCCTCCGTCCGTGGTTGGCCAGGTGCTGCCGCGCCAGGCTGCTCAGGGGGTCTGGTTGGCTGTTCACCCCTCACTGGGGCTTGAGGTCCCAGGTCTAGGCCACGCGCTGGGCCAGTGCCTCTCCAGTAGTAGCGGGGAGGAGGGGGAGGGCTTCCCAGTAAGGCTCAGTCAAGCGTGTGAAGGGCCAATGTCCAGGGCCGCCGTAGTGCAGGGCAGGTCGTAATTCAAGCCGCGGGGTGCAGGAACGATCCAGAGCGACCCCGGGTGTCCTACAGTTGGAAGATGGGGGGGGGGGGGAAGACTCTCATGAGACCTCCGCTGCCCGATTAAGGCAGCCGATCCACCCCGGCTCAGTTCCCCCTCCACTACGGGCTTGTCTGGATGTAGATCCCCGGAACCGCGGCCGCAGCTGCACCAGGCCGGGAGGATTTATTCAGGGGCAGGCCTCTTCATCCCCATGCGCCGCAGCCTCCCACACACATCAAGCCGCAGGAGGTCCGGGCAGCGGGTGCTCCTCATGTGCCGGTGGGCCCACACGTCTCGTGCTCACCGGGCCGGAGGGCGCCCGCAGTCCATGGGCCTCCGCTGCCCGAAATAGCAGCCGATCCCTCAGCCTTCATCCTACCCGCCAACCAGGCGCAGACGCCACAGGCCCAGACTGCTCAGGGGGTCTGGTTGGCTGTTCACCTCTCACTGGGGCTTGAGGCCCAGAGTCCAGGCCACGCGCTGGGCCAGTGTCTCCCCAGTAGTAGCGGGGAGGGCCTCCTAGTAAAGCTTGGTCAAGCGCCTGAAGGGTCAAAGCCCTGGCCGCAGTAGTGCAGGGCGTATCCCGGCAAACAGGCCTTCAAGCCGCGAGGCGCAGGAACGACCCAGAGCGCCCCCGGGAGTCCCGCGGTTGGAAGAGGGGGGGGGTGGGGAGCCTCTCCCGAGACCCCCGCTGCTCGATTAAGGCTGCCGATCCACCCAGTCCCAGTCCCCCCCTCCGCTACGGGCTGTCTGGATGCAGATCACCGGGACCGCGGCTGCAGTTTCACCAGGCCGGGAGTATTTTTTCGGGGGCAGGCCTCTTCACCCCCACGTACCGCAACCTCCCATACTCACCAGGCCACAGGAGGTCCGGGCAGCAGGTGTTCCCCGCGTGCCCACACGTCTCGTGCTCACTGGGCCGTAGGGCGCCCGCGGGGCCCAACGCTGCACTTAGGTCCCCAGCAGTCCAGGTCGGAGGCCGCGGCCGCCTCCTGCCCACAGGATTTCAGTGCCGGAAAGGGGGGGGGGGGAACCCAGTCCATGGGTCCCCGCTGCCCGAAATAGCAGCCGATCCCCCAGCCTTCGTCCTGCCCGCCAGCCAGGCCCAGTTTCCGCAGGCCCAAGTTTGTGCCCCAGCTCTGGAGGCCCGGTCGGGGGAAGGGAGCCTCACCTCAGGCCGCACGTCAGAACTCCTCTCTCCGGACTGTGTGGAACAGGATCGTCCCGTGGCTCTGCACCCCGCCCACGCCAGGTGAGTCACTTGGCACCCTGGCCCGTCAGCGGGCCACAGTACAGGGCGGGCCCGATCTGCAGCAGGGATTTTCCCGTCGCCAGTCCCCCCGCATCCAGGCACAGGCTACAGCCTCGATGCGCAGTGAACGGGTGCCGCCATTTATGTTCAGCGCGGCCCGGAGACCTGGGCACAAAGCCGGCCGCTGTGCCCGATTTTGCAGCGTTTTCACCACTGATGGGCAGCACGGGTTGTAGTAGGGTGCTGGCGATGAATTAGGGGGATGGATGGCTGCCGATGGTGGCGGATTCTGGAGCGGATGACGGAGGGGTCCAGAGCACTCTTAGAGTGCGACCGCCATCTTGACGCTCCAAGCCATGCCCCCTTATTTCACTTTTTAGAACATAGATCAATTAAAAGCCCTGTTTGGGCAGGTTCCATATTAGGGATATGCCCTGTGGTAGACCTTGTACTGAGTTAGTGTGATCTGTGTAGAGCCACTTGAATTTTCCAGTCTATCCTTGGCAAATGAATATGTATGTCTGCATAATGGTAATCTTCACACAATTAAGAGAAAAGTAATATACCTTAAAATCAGTGCTACGACTATTCTGGATTGTGGGTGTTGAAAGCTGCAGGCTTTTGTGATTAAAATAGAATGGAGTTGAGGCCACAGGGGCCCCTTTCTACTAAACTGATCTTATTGTGTTTAGGAACCCAGCAAGCTAATCGATAACCACTACACGCAGTCAAAATTAATGTGTATTAAAAGGCAGAGACAGAACCAGGTCAAATTAAGATGTATTCCCCAAAATAGACATTACCATGAGAACCCAATATGTATGTGTGTTTATTTGCAAGCTCTTGTTACAAATGACTTTAGACTATGTGGCAAGTTTAGATCCTGAGATATTCATTTCTGCCAACTTGAGTGTTCAGAGTGTGAAACGTACTATCCATTTTGCAAGAAGTGAGTGGAGGAAATGGGGTTTGAAACAGGCTAATATTTATTTGTAATACTCTCATCATTTTTCAGATCTGAACCAAAGTTGATTGTTCACAGCCCAGTCCCTTAAAGGGACTGAGTTCTATGAAAAAAGAATGTTAAAACACATTAACAGAGAGACAATGGAAACAGCTTCTATCACACTAACATACTTTTTCATTCCTTACAGGCTCTCCATCAACCACAACAAAAGGACCCTGATATGGAACAGGGACTTTTGCCCGTAATAGAATTCAACAGAACAAATTTATACCAGACTCTAGAACAGGCTGAAGAAAGACACAGCAGAACTTTCTCTCAAACAATGGCAGCTCCTGGATGCAAAGCTGGCAATTTAAAAAAGTGCACGTTAAGCACATTGCTGGCTGGGAAGAACCAGCAATTGAAACTGGTACTGGGAAATCACCATTATTCATTCCACTTTCCTGTGCTTTTGTCTTCAACCTGATATCTTCATTGAAATGCTTTTCCTGTTTCTCGCCCCCACCCTGAAAAAAGAGTGGGCAGGGACTGGGCACTGCTAAAGCCCCTGCACCCGTCCTGAGGTTTTGGATTTGGTGTCTCTGGGGCAGGATTTATAAAGTCTGAAATTTGAGGACCCAATAAATACAGTCTTGGTGACAATATAAAGCTTGTAGTTGCCCTGAGCGGTATCCCTCGAGAGATACCTCTCTAGGGCAACTCATAATGAGGGCCAGAGTCTTCTCAGTAAATGACTGTTTGATCATAGTGCAATAAAAGGGTACCCTTACCATTTTGAAGTCCTTTCTTGTCTGTACTGACAGTGGTTGTTTCACAGTGTTGTGAAAATCAGTACCATGCCAAAGGTCAATCTTAGGCTAGTATGCACACCAGACCTAATTAAATTGCTCCATGCTAGATCAAGCACAAGATCATTAGCCTGACAATGATATGGCAAAAGGAGCCCTTAAAGAAACCCTGAATCTTCAACTATCCAGTGAGTAGCACTTACACTCTCTCCTGAAATTCAAACTGAAAGAGATTGTTGGTGATCTTGGCTCCACTCTGCCCTGAGAAAACAAACATTTTGTCTCTGCAGACAGCCACAGGAAAGTTACAACAGGAAGGTGGGATCTCGCCGCTCTGCTCCATCTAGTCAGAGAGAAAGGTACAGTTCAACAAAAGGTCTATCACAAGCAGATTGACAATACGTTTACCTAGACAGTGAAGACAAAAGGCAGCTGTCAATACCTGGTGGCAAAATAATTGTAGTTATTTTCTTAGAATATATTTTTATTGACATTTAATCCATTAACATACACAAATAAAAGATGTTTATAGCTGGCATTTCGATTGAATTTATTTATAGTATTTATTAGCTACACACCACCAGAATAGGGGCCTCAGAGTACATACAACATGAATCTGTATAAAACCAAGAAAGGCCCGAGGTGGGATGGGCCAAGCCAAGCTAAAGATAGCTTCAAAAAGATGCCCAAAGATAATAAAGCTTTGAGGGTGGTAGTCAAGCCCAGGAGTTAGGACAGACTGATCTTAGGTGCCTGACCAACTGCCCACAGGAAAGGATTGTATGCAGTCACAAGAAGTATGGAATTATCCAAATGCCATCTAGAAAAGGCATTTGGATTTTCTGAATCTGGAGTGATCCAGTTCCATCTAAGGTGGTTCGGCAAGGAGTTCAAGAGAAAGGTGCCTAGATGTAGCAGGAGCCAAATGCCAAATATTTTATATCTGAACATTTGAAAGGTGAACAGTTGTTGGTTAGCAGATAAAGCAAATTTGGAACTGGTTGTGATCGTGGACACAATTATCGCTAAATGAATTGTGTAAAATCTTATATGGTTGGTTATTTATCTTCTCAAGTAAAAGAAATCAATTAGTATTGTAACCATACTTAAGAACTAGGGTCCAACAGAGAACAGATATGAGTTGCTTTTGTATTTGTGTCAATTAGCTTATACGAGGCATTCTGTAGTTAGAACATCATTTAGAGGGCCTCATTCTGAGTTACCAATTATCTACATGAGGAGATACCAGGGCTGGATTTAACAATGCTAGCCGGCCTCTCCCCAGGAGTTAAAACAGATTACAAGTTCCCCCCCCCCCCCCAGATTGGGAAACAAGATGCAGACCCTATAACACATAGTCCAATTATGCATGTTTCCTCCCTTCCGGGTTGTTTGACAGGGAATGAAAAAATGTGATTATAGTTTGAAGCATTTTTATTTATTGCCTTATGGGCAAGACTGTCTCAAACTCTGTTCTTTCCAGCAAAGAGAGCCATTGGAGAGATTTGAGAGCCACATTGACATGATCATGTTGTTTGAGACTGTACATTAGTCTGGCTGCATAGTTTTGCACTGGTTTAAATTTGTTGAGGGAGTATATGGGGAGGTCTGCGTAGAGTGCACTGCAGTAATACAGGAGGGTAATGACCACAGATTGGATCAATTCCATTTTCTGAGTGATTTAGCAAAAGTAGGATCCCCTTCAGATGGTAAGGATGGAAGAATGCATTTTTAAACACCACATTTATCTAGGAGAAGAATGCTTGATCACTGTCGAAGATCACCCCCGGATTATGAGCTTTAGACACAGGGTTGGAGGGAGCAACCAGTACAAAGTCTGAAAAACAGCATCCAGCCCTTACTCTCCTACTCTGTAAGTATTTTACTTCAGAGATCAATTTCTAGTGATGTGGATTTAAAATATAAATGCTCTTCAACCTTTCCACCCTCTTCTTAGTTGGTATTTCCATCACTTTCAATCTTTACCAGTAGGGCCCATCACCACTGCAGTACCCTTAAAGCACCCTATCCTAAAAACGTCATATTGATGAATACCAACATAGCTACAAATAGCCTCCACGCACAATCAGATGAAGCAAATGGTCCCACACATTACGCCTCATTGGCTGATTCAGCTTGGCCACCCCTGAATTCTCTTAACAGGGAACTGGCCCAATCTGCAAACCAAAACATATATAGTTTCCTTCAATGTACTGCCCTCATTTTTGCAGGGAACAAAATCCTTGCTTGCAGTACTGTAGCTATAAACACCTTCACAAGTTCATGGTCCTTTCTGTTTTTCTCTTTGGCACCACTGTTTTCAGTGAAAAAGTGAGACCTGGGAGCCTTTATACAAACTCTTCTCCTTCCATCCTACCCAATTCAGGAACCAAACTCTGGCTAGCTTGTTTCTCCACAGGACAATAATCGAAGATCCCACCAGTTCCTTTCAATAATGAATCCAATATCATGGCAATTCACAATCTCCAGCCAAAACACATCTTGCATCATGTGAAAACATTACTCTGGCCACGTTTCACAGAAGCCCTTAAGGAGCAATCCCTCCTCGTCTACCACAAACCCAATGCTCTACAAATGACATGCCATTATATGCCTTCCACTTCTGATCACAGTTCTAGTGATTTAACCTGTCGTTGTCTTGCATTGCCCTCTATCTTGTTAATACGTGTTTCTTGCTTTGAAACAGCGTCATTCAGCCTCCCTGGATCCATTGTGGTTCTCTCAATTATCTGGACTATTCAAGAATGATCTGTTCAGAAGATGACAAAGTCTATGGGGATCCAGCAGTAGAGTTGGTTCCTCTGTTTTGCCCTGCGCTCAATTTCAAAATAAAAAATCAGAGCTCACCTTAAATCCAGCGTGCTTTCTTGAGTATCACAACTACCGAGCAATTGATATGTTTTTGAAAAAATAGGCAGTGTGTGGTGACAGCAGTTACAGATTCTCTGCAGCCTTTACTTCATTGTCCTCATTCTCTTTGCCCGCCTTCAGCTGTAAAAATACAACAGTTCCTAACGCAGACTGGGGGAAGCTGTTAACTTGACTTCTAAGATGGCTCAGTAAGGCGACAAGTGATCCAAGTGTTTTGCCGTTCTAAAGGCTCTGCTTTGGCGCCTCTGTAGCTGTTCAACCATATAGCACAATGCTGTGGTATAACTTCAGTCACTTGGATGGTAGGCCGCACTCTGATGCGTCAGACACTGGGCCATCAAGGAATCAAAACACTAGTTTCTACACCATGCCCCTAATTTTACTATAGTCCCTGAGACTTCAGCTGGAGTCGGA
Source organism: Calotriton arnoldi (assembly GCA_963921515.1). NCBI lineage: Eukaryota > Metazoa > Chordata > Amphibia > Caudata > Salamandridae > Calotriton > Calotriton arnoldi. The sequence goes on from CAWUFW010001186.1 coordinate 588,807, forward strand.
GTCTTCCCGTCCCACAGAAGTGTGCTTGTTTGCATCAGGGGTGTGGAATTTAATAAAATATCTACTTGTCCATGGGGCAGGTTGCTTCATAAATCTACTTGTCCTGTAACAAAATTCACTTGTCCCTTTGGTGCCATGTAGTGCGGCGACAAATTATGGCAGCAATCTCATTATATAAGAGCTCTGATATGGCCTCTCTGATTATGCCAGGGCTCATACCATAGTAGTGTTAGAATACTTGCAATCCCCTTATGTTGCCATGTTTCTGCAGATCTACATACTGGGGCTGAAGGTAGTGGTAAGCAATAGTTCCAGGTTTAGAATTCCCTTTTGAGTCTGTGCAAACCTACTAACATCCATGTTTTAAGGGTTTACAACAACTCTTCTCTAACCTTTTCCCATACTGAGAAATGCTGGAAATTTACTCTTGGCAATGGCAGACGTAAACCTTCTTCCAGAGTTGGGAAAAAAGTGGTTGGAGGGATAGTGAACTTGCAAACACTCAGATTTTTTCATGAGCAAATCTACACATGCACATTTGCTCATGCTAAAATGCAGTTCACAAATATTTTCTAGGAGTACTATTTCTAGTCCTACTTCTGTAAATTCTTGGGAATTCACGAAAGCCGTAAAGCTTCACTTAACGCAAGGACATATACCATGGGTGCACTTTTGAGACTTTCTTTAATAATTGGGCCCCTAATTTGGTCTGGCGTTGACCAGGACCTTTTGCATGTATTAAAATTCTGTCTCTCTGTATTGGCTGGCTTCAGTGTGAGTGACAGTATTCTGCTCTTTCACAAGGAGCATATTGGCACACAAAGTAGTTTTGTTCAGTGCCAGTAACTACTGTGGCAGTGTGTGCTTTTTGAGAACAAACTTTTTTTTGCTTTTGCCAATGTTTGTCATAATGGTGAGGGCCCACCAGCTCCCACACCAATAAAGTTTTACAAAAACCATGACAAAACTAAAAAGCTGACCACCAATTTCAGACCTACTGGCTTTGCCAATGCTTGTTTATTTTTGTTCCCCATAATCTTATTGAAACTGGTTACACTGATTTTACATTATGACTATTTTTGGAAAATACTAGCATGCATCAACACATGTTACTAAATGATGCTGCACAGAAATGGTACCTGAAATTTTACAGTAGTTTAGCTAAATGTTTTTTTTCCTGCTTTCATTTTTTTATGGACATTTTATTTTGAAAGCAAAGAATCATCAATCTTGCTTTCAAGCTTCTGCAAATATTTGCATCAAATCAGAGAGCATTCTGGGAGTATTATACGTAGCCTCATATTGCTAAACTTTGAAAACGTGTGTACACATTTTTATGCTGGAACCACTATCAGTAGTGCAGTCAGAGCTTACAACATTTACTTAGAGCGCTCACACTAATAATAAAGGCTTTCAATTAATGAACCATAAATACAAGTTTGAACGGCATTAACATACAGATACAAATATTACCTTAACTTTTCAGTGCCCTTCCCTGATCCATAATGTGGTACTGCAAACTGGCAGCCAAAGGGTTTGTGCTACAGGGGGTAGGGCCTACTTGTCCCAAGGACAAAATACACATGAATACTTGTTACCCTTGACCCCAAACAATATGTCCTGAGCGGCGGACTATAGAAATTCTACATCCCTAGTGCATGCACAATGCACTCCAGTACCTCAACAGCTCTGTAGGTTCAAAGCTATCACCACTGGCTTCACTAAGGTGTGAAGGTTCACAAAAAAAAATATTCATCTTAAACTGACCCAAATTAGGTTTAACCCCATAACAGTTTTTCATAAATAACTATTTCATGATTATCTCATTAATGTTGGTATCAGTGAGACTAGATGGCTCAATTGAAGGCCATGGTTAACAACTGTTAGTCCCTCCTTTATATCCACCTATTTTGGTGATAGCAACTTGTTTTTCTGTGGTCATTTTAAAAATAAATTTCTGGGATCTAACCATGTCCCACTGGCTCACAATCCAGCAGGTATGAGTTAGATGTGAAGCTAGAAGTCTGTGCAGATAAACTAATGACTTCTTTCAATGACCAGACTCAATCCTTTTGCTCTCTGAGAGGCTCTCTTAAGAGTAGGGTTAAGGTGCTAAGATTAAAAGCATTATTAGTCGTTTGTTTATGTTGTATGGATTACTAACCTCTCACCTAGAGTGAACTTAAAAATAGTACGGCTGACTGAAAGTTTGAAGGCAAACTGCAGCAAGAAAACTCAAAATGAGAGTCACTTATGAAAGCGACAAACGTTCCTGCTTGGTAAAGAATGGTTTACTCTGTATTCATTCCCACCTACCTCTTCCCAAGTCGTGAGGTCACGGTCCTGCAGTGCAATGGTCCACATGTCATTTAGCCTGCATTGTATAACAAGAGAAACCGCATTAAAAATCACTTCTGGTCCACACCAGCATGATTAGAATAAAGAACGTGAAATATGGGAAGCAAATGGCAAGCAAGAGGATAAGAATCCATATTTCTCGAAGCAGTCTCTACAAATCTTCTCTGCATATCTAAATAAATAGAGGAGTGGGAAGAGGCAGAAGGATGTCTGTGCCTAAAAATAGCATTTCAAAAGAGTCAAGATGGATTTATACACAAAGGGGAATAGTCTGAACCTGGAGTGAGGCTACAGCTATTAAATTCTAAATACTCACAAAAACAACACTCATTAAATGTAGCAGGGATATAAAAGGGATTAAAAATGCCTCCTTCATAAAAAATTATAAAAACTATCAATAGCATAAAATTCAAATGTGCACAAGCCATATGTAGACAGTCTTACTACCTGTACATTAAGAGATGCACAGCATCACAGAGGAGGGGCGAGGTAGTCTCTTCAAACTAACACGCCCATCACATATGTAAAGGTGACAAAAGCACTTGGGTTTCCGTGTATGGCTACACATCCAGTTGCTACCACAATTAATTTCTTGTAATCTGCAGTGCTTTCAAGATTCTGCTTCACCTTGCCAAAAGGACATTTGTATTTACAAACCCTTACCATAACAGAACAACACAACCAGAAAATATTATATTTATCATTGTAATACATTATACTACATGGTTCATAAATAAATATGTATAGATTATGAACACAACAGGTGCAGGCCAAAGGATTTTGTTGGAGCACAGATTAATGATCATATTCAGCTATTGATTTTACCTTTATAATCAATAAAATCTTAAATCAGAAAACATACAAGAGTGTGAGAGCTAAAATGTGCAAAACAGAAAAAGCTGGTCTAGAAATATTTTGAAATTCCCCAAGCGCTGGTGGGAAGACAAACACTGACCAGAAGGGAATATTGTAGCTATAGAGTCGATGTTTAAAAGGCACAGCCACCGAACAGAGTTGGAATAGTCTCAATTTGTTAAAACAAATATATATATATATCGCAGAGACTTCTAGCAGAGTCAAACAAAGGAACTGGCATGTGACGTCAGAACCCATTAATTGTTTTTCTGTTTACCAGCAGTCAGTGTAGACCGGCCAAGCACAATGGGGATTTTGGAGGAAAAAAAAACACATCGCCAAGTACATGTTACAGGAGTTTGCACTAGTAGTGTATTGGCTCATCTGGTTAAAAAAAATACAAAATTAAGACTGCCATTACCAAATCAGTGACAATAGTTTAATTGCTGTAATGTACCTTCACAGTCTCACTGATTTTACTGTGCAGATTGATTGAGTGACTGAGATCACTCCAGTACGCCATAGCTAGTTGTGCACAAGGCATATGCTTTTTTTCTTGATAAAACTCAACGCTGTAAAAAGGTGAGGGAAAGTGATGTGCCTGTCGCACTTACCCCGAGTCTGTATTGTTCATTCTACCTCGCAAGTTCACACTGCCCAACATTCAAAGGCCTAAAGGAGGAACATTTCTTCAGGAGGTCCTAAACTAAAGTGAAAGGGTTATGTACACAATTAAGGCTTTTTTCAGGAGTTTAGAGATTTTTTATTTTGTTTATGATTAGGAGATCATTTCTATTTTTGTGTGAAATCTGACCTTTGGCTTATTGTCTAATTGTAGCTGATAATGTGCCTGTGCTTGGCTGTATAGAAATTGACCAAACTTCAGACAATCCTCATTTCTTCCTTTGACCTAAACCATTTAAAATTGTTTTTACCATCACCTACCGTGCATTCCCATCATATCCAGCAAAGATCCATAGTTTGTCATCGTAAACTGTTGCTCCATGCGCCGATCTTGCAACAGGCATTCTATGAGAGAAAAATAGGCAGTTTCATTCGTTGGAGAGAAGAGAGAGATTGCAGAACATGCTCTACCTTAACTGTGAGATAAAAAAAAAAAAATAGTGTATCTGTTACTTTAAGCTGGCAGTATGGCTCAGAGTTATGTACACACTACTCACAAGTGGTGTGACCTGCAGGCCTTGCATCTAAACTCACCTTTCATCCTATTGCGGACAATGCACTGAGTAACATACAATTGGGCAATAGTGACACCTGCTTTGTTGCGTGAATCTTTTCTAGGTTCACATGCTCTGCATTATTCTGTCATCTAGTGGCTGGGACTGGAATTCTCTTCTCTGAAGCATTTTTTTTTTTGGGCATCGAGTACTATTTGGTGGCATGCCCTTCCCTTTGTGACCTCAGGCATATGCCCTGGAAGCTGCTGTGCACGGTCACCATCTTCAGATTCAGACACATCATTGGGTCTGAAAGCAAAACGGATGAGCTCTAGGAGGATTGGAGAGTTTGATCAATGGATCGTTGACGGAAAGTTTGAAAAACCAAGCAAAACTTATCAGAACATCGAAGGATACTGAAGACTTATGGTAAAATGCTGCTGTAACTGCTTTTCTCCAAGAAAACACCACCAGAGAGCCGATCATGCAGTTGGAGAATGTGCAACCAGGTACTTCCTTAAAATTTTGTCCAAGGTACCATCACAACAGCGACTTACGAGGCCAGTCTCCTGGACTTAAGGCAAGTATGGGGCAAGGTCCAAGGTAGCACCAACAGGTCACCTGGTAGCAGGCTGCAGAGGTGCGATACAGAGTTGGGTGCCCCATTGAAATCAAGTCCGGTCACAAAGAGGCTGCAGGTTTGGACTGGAGGGCCAGTCTGGCTGAACCAACAGGGGGCCTCAGGTCTCATGATGCTTGGGGACGTGGGGACAGTTTTGGTCCTCTTCTCTTCAGGCCAGGGCGTCTGGGTGCAGAGTTATCCTGAGGCATCGGGTTTTAGTCACCGGAGATATTATGGTAGAGGGGGCCTGCACAAAGAGGCTGCAGGCAGCATCAGGAAGTCCACAGCTGGGAAACCAAAGGTGGGCTTTGAGTCCAGAGGGTCTGGGGACCACACTGGCACAGTTGGCCCACTTGAACTCGGATTAGGGGCCAAGGGTGCAATGGTGCTTTCTGGTGTCCGATTTTTAGCAGTCCGGAGTCCTCGCAGTTCTTCTGGGGTGCCTGCAGGATGCAGGGGAGCAGTTCTGCTACTCCACAGAAGTTCCTGGGTCTTGGTTGAAGGCTGGAAGCACTCCCAGGCTTTTGGTGGCACAGGCAACTGCAGGACAAGTCGTCTATGGTGCAATTGTCGAGGACAGCAGACAGGCCGGCAGGGTTGACGCCAAGTCAGTTGCTGGTCTTCTGTGCTTCCTTTTGCGCCTCTTCATTGTCCAGCTTCTTCTTTCAGGTCGGCAGGATCTGATTTCCTGGTGCCCGGGCTTCCCTAAATACTACATTTTGGGGAGTGTAGGGTAGTAGCCAATGGGCTACTTGCCAATGGGGTCACTACGCCCCCCTATATGACCACTTCCTGTGGGAAGTGTGCGTAACCCTTTCTCAGTATTCCTAATTCTGCCATCACAATGATGGCAGACTGAAAATTCGTGTCCACATCAGGTATTCCACCTTAGGGTCAGAATTAGCCTGATGGTGAACACGCCTCTCTTATTACTAATTTTCCTGCCTGCCCAGGTGCCAAATGGGCCCTAGTTAGGGGGGGTGACATCCCTCGGAGGGAGGCCAGATTTGCATACCAAAGGCTGTGGCCTCTTTGATGCCCCCTGCCTTGGAATGCAAATGTACAGGACATCCTGCTGGAAGGGGGTGTAAACACCCTCTACAACAGCAGGCTGACTTCCTGAAAGCATTGGCCCTCGCTCCTGGGGGTCAGAAACTCGTCTGTAGTGGCAAGCTGGTAAAGACCAGTCAGCCAGCACACTAGTAGTTGGTAGGTTTTCAAGGGGCACCTCTAAGGTGCCTTCTGGGTGCATGTATTAATAAATCCATCACTGGAATCAGTTTGGGCTTATTAATACAAGATGTTTGATATCAAACACCTTTTCGTTTCAGTGAAGCCATCATGTAGATGGGGAACTCATTTTCACCAGTGTCCAGCACATGCACTTAAAAATGGCTTCCCTGGTCACTTGTACTGGCAGTAATTGAACTGCCCAGCACAGGGACATATGTGCTCATGCAGATGTGTCTACACATGCAGTATAGTGCACCCTGCCTGAGGGCTGAAAGACCTGCTGTAGGGGTGACTTACATATGCTGCATGCATTGTCTGTAGGAATGGCACACAGAGCTGTGTGCCATGTCGTGTATTCACTTTTTATCTGCACCAAGACACACAGCCTGTACTGGCAGTCTGCATGAGTTAGGTGAGGGGTCCCTTAGGGCGGCAAAATACATGCAGAAGCCCTTACGGACCCTCTTTGGTACCCATGACCCAGGCACCTGGGGTACCATTTACTAAGGACTTACAGGGGTGCCAAAGGTACTTGCGAGTGGGGGAACAATTATACAGTTTTGGGAAAAAGATCTGGCACTGGGGACCTGGATAGCAGGAACCAAGTGCGCTTTCAGTAAAAATTGCATCGAATACCAGGCAAAACGTGGGGGTGACCATGTCAAAAAGGGGCACTTTCCTAAAGTGATGATGCAGTTGTAGCAGAAGCCAGCCTCTCTGAAGGACATCTGTCTGTCCAGTGACGAGGAGGCTGGAAGCACGTAGGTACATCGTGAAGGAGGTTTTCCCCATGAAATAGCAGCAGGTAATAACACACTCACAGTGTGGCTGAGTCAAATACATTGGACTCTAAGGGCCAGATGTACGACCATTTTTTGCGGCCGCAAAGGGGTTTTAGGCCCGTTTGCGACCGCAGAAAACGTGTGGCCCATGTACCAACCCTATTTGGCGAGTCGCAAATTGCGACTCGCAATTTGTCGCAATTTGCGAGTCGCAAAATGCTATGGTCGTACATCTAGCCCTAAGACCCCTTAGCCACAAAGCACACAACGATCGGAAGGAAGAAAAAGAGTCTCAGGAGTCCAAGACCAAGGAAACTGCAGGAGGCGAAGGACAGGGAGCCGCGCACGTTGACAATAGGTACCTGATTAAAAGAAATGTCGAAAAGCCAAAATGGTGGCTCTTTTGCAAAACTTTGACGAGTCAAAGGAGTTTCGAATTTGCACAAGACCAGCAAAGTCAAAAGCAATAACAGAAAAGTACACTGAACTTGAGCTTCCGACAATGCTTGACCCACACAATGAGCGACAGGAAGAGTTCTTTCTTGAGGAAGAGGGCAGCGTCAAAGATATGACCATCAAAGAACAGGGTGCACTTGAGGAGGACAGGCAAGTCCTCGGCGCCAACTCTCTGCCGGAGGAAGTAGATTCATATCATTCAAGACCCTCACCACCAACCCTATGCCATGCAACTCATGGAGGAATAAGCAGAGTCCTGCTTTCTTCTCCAAACCCTCATGCCATCCCTGAAAAAGCATTTGTATCTCTCAATGCTCCCAAGCATCCTTAACCAGAAGGACAGCCTGCATCCTCGAAGGCAATGGCGCCTTGAATCGAAAAGAAGTACAAACAATCTTCTCAAGACGCCGTGTTCACCAGGGGCAATTCAGTAGCTGACTCAATCATCATGGCTACAGCCAGGAAGAGAGGTAACTCAGCCACTCAATGGAGAATTGCAAACTCCAGCGCACTCCTCAACTGCTATGGTCACTAACAGTGGGATGATATTAAAGTGCTAATATCAACACTTCATCTAACAATACAGATGGAGGGCAAAAACAATCATTCAGGAGGTGGAAATCTTGGTCATTTCAAACCCATGCCTCAAACTGGCCCTGCGTGCAGCAGACACTGCAAGAAGGCAGATGTGCATGGGGACAACACCAATGAGGCACTTCAGGCTCAAAGTCTTGGTGTTCAAGCCAGAAGTGCAGCCTTCATCATAAATGCGCCCTTTACAGAAGAACACTTGTTAGGCCCTGCAGTGGATGAGATGCTGCATCAGATGAAAAGGACAATGAAACAGTAAAGGCAATGGGAGTCTAGCAGTTTTGGAGAGGCTTTTAAAAGAGGCACAGCACCGACCAGAAGACAATCAGGCAGGGGAGTTTTCTAGCTAAGCATCTCCCAGGCGTCCGCACTCAAACAGGCAGCACACATGGTACAGCTCCCCAATGACAGTACCCCTAGACACCATTGTAGCCCCTTTGGGGCAGAGCAAGGGGAAAAGGACAGATTTCGAAGGGCACAGGGTATGCAGCAAAGTCACTCCCTCGAGCTATGCTTTCAACACACGCCAGTGGGGCACAAAATGGAGGGTTTCCTCCACGAGCGGGATTCTTAAACATATAGAACATGGATACTGCACTAAAATGCTCAGAAATCAAAAACATCAACACTGCCAACAAGAGCAAAGAGTCACACCAAGGAGGGATTATCTTGTCTGCAGCAAGAAGTAAAAGAACTGCTGTTAAAGCAAGCCAAACAAAAGGTTCCGAAAATGGAACAATCAGGGGATATACTGAGGGTACTTCCAAATACCAAAGCCAGATCAGTCTTTATGACCAATATGAGATCTCAGATTTCTAAATGGATACATCAAAATGCAACAGTTCCAAATGAAGACGATGTAAGAGGTCTTTCCACTGCTATAGAAAGGGGACCATATGGCCCTAAGAGTCCTCAAGGATGCCTACCTTCACATACCAATGAACCACAAGCACAAGAAGTTCCTCAGATTCGTAGTAGATAAGATACATTATCCTTTTGCATAAAACCTGCATACAGGGGCTTCACAAACTGTCTGGTAGTAGAAGCCACACACTGAAGAATGGGGATCCAGGTATACCCCTATCTGAATGATTGGCTGGTAAAGTCGAGTTCACTATAAATCTAAAAAAATCATCCCCAGTGCAGGAATAAGAAAAAATTTCTATAAGTGCAACACTAAACTTGTAAGAGGTAAAAGCATTCCCAGTGCCCAAGAGAGCCCTGGCATTGAAAGAGCAAACTCGCCTCCACCAGAAGGGACAGTTTCTGACAATGAGAACAGTAATAAAAATTGATGTGCATGAGGGTGTCCTGTATACCATTCATTCAACAAGCCAGATTACACATGTGCCTAATCCTAGAATGGTTACAGAACAAATGGTCAGAGGCCATTGGGATGATCTCGTGACAAATACATAGGGGGCACAGGCGGAATACAAAAAATATTACCATAGGTAGAACCTTCAAATTAACAACTCCCTCAGTGACCATTATCACGGATGCATACCACATGGGGTCGGGAGCACACATAGGAAACCTGAACATCAGTGATTTATTGAAGCCTTATACCTCGGACATTATGCCTCTTCAGCAGGGAGTGCCACAGGGCTCAGCCTTAAGTCCTACCCTTTTTATTCTGTATATCCGTTCTTTGGCGGAAGTAGTTCAACGCCATGATGTGAAAATATGCCATGATGTGTCATATACTGATGACACTCAGCTTATTATCACACTGGCGCAAGAGGATGGCAGTGCGGCAGCAAATTTCAAATCCTGCTTGGTTGACCTTGCGGCCTGGATGCAGGCTAGCTGTTTGAAATTAAACACAGACAAAACCGAGGTGATGGTGGTGGGGGGCAGCCTTCTATCTGGTCCACCGCATGGTGGCCTGATGCTTTGGGCCCTTTACCGATACCCAAGCCTAAAGTGAAAAATCTTGGCATTATTTTTGACGAACAGCTGTCTTTTGATAGTCAGATCAAATTCATGGTGGGCACTTGATTTGGGGTGCTGAGGCAGATCTTAGGGCTCATACCCGATTCTGCAAAAAAACAAAAAACGGTAATACAGGCCCTTTTGGTGTCCAGGCTTGATTGCTGTAATGTGCTATATTTGGGGGTCTCTAAAGGCAGATTGGGAATGCTCCTAAGAATACAGAATGTTGCAGCTCTGATGCTATTATATATTCCAAAATGGCATTCCATCAGGCCAGGTCTTGCTGTACTGCATTGGCTCCCTATTCAGCACAGAGTTGCTTTCAAAGCTCTCTGCTTTACGCATAAGATACTGAATCAGAGGGGCCCTAGCTACCTCTTCCCTTTGATTCAATCATGCATTCCTTCCAGACACCTGAGATCCAGTGAAGCAGCTTTGGCAGCGATCCCTAGAGTGTGCAGAGTGTGTCTAGGGGGCTGCTCTTTCAAACTACGAGCTGCCAAGCTGTGGAATTCCATGCCACTGAACCTGAGAATTGAACCTTCAGAGGCAAGATTCCGGAAAGACCTTAAGACTTGGCTCTTTAGGCAGAGTCAGCTGATTTAGCTGACCTTGCCTGTTTCCGATTGTCCGATTCCTACATAGTGTTAGTGCTTAGCGCGGGGACACTCCTTGGAGTAACCAGGTGCTCTATAAATCTATAAATAAATAAATACTGTGGAGCATGATGGAAGCTGTAAAGCAAGCACATAAATGTGCTGGAACTGAAGTCTTACTTGCACTAAAAGCCTTTCATGCCCAGGTAAAAGGGAAAACCGTTCAGATCCAGACAAACAATACAAATACAATGTTCAACCTCAACATGCAGGGAAGGAGAAAATCATATGCACTGTCCATACCGGCCTAGAACATCTGGAGAGGAGTCATACAGAGACACATAGCCCTGATAGCTGTACATTGTACATCTAACAGGTGTACAAAACGTAGAGGCAGACAGGCTAAGCAAGCAAAAAATAAATGCCTCGCATTAATGGGAAGTGAAACAGCAAGTACTACGAAGGGTGTTTCACAAATGGGGTACACAAGACATAGACCTATTTGCAACACCCAAAAATGGAAAATGCCAAGACTTTGTGTTCCAGTACCCACGCCATCTGCCCCGCGGGAATGTCCTATCGACAGACTGGTCAGGAAATTATGCATTTACCTTCCCTCCTATACTTCTGAAACCACTGGTGATAATAAGTGCAAGCAATCCACGACTTCGATCTTATAACCACCACAATGAGGAAGACAGGTGTGGTTCTCAGACCTAGCGGAGATCTGAAAGGGGGGCAATAATAAAGATACCACCCTCACAAGACCTATTGACATTGCAAGACAAACATATCTGCCACCCTGAGCCAACCAATCTCAACCTGGAAGTCTTGCTCCTGAATACTTAGAATTTGGACACTTGGACCTCCCACAGAGATGAATGGAGGTCCTGAGGGAAGACAGAAGACCAAGCACATAAAAGTGCAATACTGCAAAGTGTAACAGATATGGTTACTGGTGAGACAGTTATGGGGTCATGGACAGAAGAACACAGGACACTACCGTCATTAGGTACCTGACTTACCTTCTAGATGATAACCTCACCTACACGTCACACAAGGTCCCCCTGGCAGCCATAAAGGCATACACTAGGGGACACGTAGAGTGAAGATTTATTGCTACACCAATCATTAAAAGATTCCTAGAGGGAACAAAGAGCAAAGTAAAAAGGATAGCACAACCTCGGTCAGTACTCATGCCAATATGGAACCTGAATATTGTGCTCACACTGCTACTGAAGCAACCCTTTGAACCAATGCATAAGGTAGAATTGAAATATTTAACTCTACAAGCAGCCTTCTTGATAGCTATCATATTACTACACAGGTTCAGCGTGTTACAAGCGTTCACAACTAAGTAACCTTGCTTCATGATACACAAGGACAGAGTGGATATGAGAACAAACCCTCAATTCCTTCCCAAGGCCATCTCACACGTTAACCAAGCTATCCAGTTGCCAGGTTACTTCCAGCAGCCGAAGACACATGAAGAAAGAGCACTGCACATTTAGATGTGCAGTGGTCATTCATTTACTACCTCCAGTAAACAAAACAGATAAGAAACAGGAGCAAGTTATTTATTTCCTTTGCACCAGCAAAGAGAGGCTCACCCGTGGCAAAGGGGGCCATTGCATGATGGATAGTACAGATATTACAGACTTGCTGCAAAACAGCAGGAGTAGCACCAGAGGAGAAACTGGGAGCCCAATCCAGGAGGGAAAAGGGGGCAACACTTGCCTTTTTAGCGAATTTCCATCAAGGACGTATGTTCGGCCAATCCAGGAGGGAAAAGGAGGCAACACTTGCCTTTTTAGCGAATTTCCACCAAGGACGTATGTACGGCACTTATACAGTCATCCATACATACCTCCACCAAACACTATTCTGTGGAAATTCAGGTAAATAGAAAAGCACAAGTGGGGAAGAAATTAATAAAATTCCTGTCTGTCAAAACAGACTAATTTCAACACAACCTCCCTAAGGAAAGAAATACTGCTAAAAAATACTGCTACAAAAATCAATGCACTGCATGTGAATCCAGCAAAAAGCACACTGCATGACAAAATGGCTAGTTGCGCGCAGGTGTAGTTTTGCAGCTTGAAGAAATTTCTAGCTTAACATGTGACCTTCCAACCTCCCCCGAAATTAGGTATTTTAAGCAAAAAAATAAATGAGGGACATAAACAAGGGTAATGCAGGAAGCCACAGAACTGACTAAGTTGCCAAGAGGAAAAAAGAATCGGATGATGGCGACGACGCATAGGGGCTACTTGAGCGTACGTCTGACGAAACAAGGAGAATGACATGCCACCTAATGGTGCTCGATAAAACCAATGGACTATAGAAAATAGACGGGCCCAAACACTATATGGCGGAATAATGCACAGCATGCAAATCCAGCAAATTCTTCACGCTGCAAAACTACACCTACAGGTAAGTAACCTTCTTGTTTTGTATAGCTTTCAGAAATTGAGTCATAATTCTTTGGCAAAGCTCTAACCAGTGCAAGCTACTGGGCAGCTAAACACATTGAGCTACAGCCTCATTTTAGTAGATCTTGGATGAATGAATGAAAAATACTTCTAAAGCGCACAGCTACTGCTAGAGTGTCCTAGCGCTAAGGCAAAAGGAAAAGAGACATCTACCACCTTAAAAGTTGAACAGATTAGTTTTTAGTTGCTTCTGGAAGATGGATTCATCTGGGATACATCTGAGTTGGAGGGGGAGCTCGTTCCAGTGCTTGGCTGCCAAAACAGAACAGGCAGAACCACCAAGCGTCGTCCGTTTAGTGTGTGGGATGACTAACAGCCAGGCAGACTGTGAACGTAAGGCCCTGGGTAGACAGTATTCTTGTAACCTGTTGGTCCGGTAGGTAGTTCCGGCCTTGTGAGAAGCTCAGTGAGCTAGGGTCAGGGCTTTGAAAACAATCCTTTTCCTCGCAGGTAGCCAGTGCAATTGATTACAATAGTAGGACACTGAGGCACGTTTGGGAAGCTTGAATAAAAGGCGAATTGCTGTATTCTGCACAATTTGCAGCTGATGGATTAAGTAATCTGGGGCCCACAGATAGAGAACATGGTCATAATCTAATCTGGAGAGAATCAGGGCCTGGACTCCTGATTTCTGAGCTTCACAGGGCAGGAAATCAAGACATTTTCTTAGACACAGAGTATCGATCAGGAGGCTTTTATAGCTGCAGAGATCTGGGGTATAAAAGAGAGGTAAACATCAAAATGCCCACTTAAGTTCTTTGCCACCTCTGTAGGGGGGGGGGGGGGGTTTCAGTGAGCAGCTGCTCGGCCAGGCACCAGATAAACCAGGAAAGGGGTTAGGGCCAAAGAGCAGGATCTCTGTTTTATCTGGGTTACAATGCAGGCAGTTGGCTCTGAGCCACCCCATCACCACCACTGATCTAGACAAGCAAGGAGGGCAAGCTACATGGTGGCAACACATGTTGTTGAATTTTCTAAAATGTAGGAGTAGTAGTGAATCAAGGGGAATTTTTGCAGTGACCTTCTTTAAAGTCAGAATGGGGACAGTCCTCAAGCTCATTCTTTTAAAACTTCCACTGGCCTCCGAACTTTGTTGCGTAAGGCTCTATGCTATGACAGATGTTTATCACAGACACATTGTGTATGGACTTCTATTTTCGTAAGAGACAGGTAGCGCACCACTCTACCGCTTTGTTGCTAAGGACCAGCACTGTAAGGCTTAGTAGGTAGAAATCTCTATTTTTAGACACCAGCAGTGCAACATTAACTACCTAGGTATTTCTGGCTGTAGACTCCTGTGAAGCAATAGTATTCATAGGGCTTACAGTAAAGGCCACAAGAGGTAAAGTACCTTTGATTTCTGAACTATAATGATGCTGAATTTAACTGCAAGTGTCTGTAGTATTCATGCAATGGGCATATTTAGTGCAAATCAAGCAAGAGGGCAATGGAGAGCTGAACAACATGTCGCAGCCCCGTACGTGGGTCAGGATGGTTTACATTGGGCCAGTAGCATTCTATAGGATAATAAAGGATGGCAAATCCACCTGCTGTACCAAAGTACAGTTGGACAACTAAAATGTATTTGCTTTGTAGGTGTTTTACACAGATTTACATTGAGCGCAAACAATCTTTATTAGAGTGACACTTGTAGGAATCTGAATGCAAGACCTCCAAGCAGGTTAAAACAGTCTGCCACTGACCATTTTCACCCTCCGAATGGCTACGGTCTGCCTAATAAGTGTTTTGTGACTGTGCAATAAATTGTGTCAGAATTATATATGCGGTTGACAGTTTTGTTGCACGTAGGTCACACCAAGATTTATTAACGCTGGTAGGATTTACCAATGAGGTGAACGTTTATGTCTAAACAAAACAACCATTTCTAGGTCACAAGTCTGAACCCCAGCAGAGTGAAATCAAAGGTAGGTAAATTGTGGACCATTAAACTAGCAACCCCTGTCTATATGAAATGAAGTCAATATTCTTTTTTTAAATGTCAGAATGGGTCACACAAGGTAAGATTATTAATCAGACACAACAAAATATATCAAATGTAGAATAGAATTTGAGAACTATTTTTATTGTTGAATCCAGCTCATTTTATGTACCAGCTTTTCACAAATAATTTACACATTTGACCCTAAATTGAACAACAACATAAAAAATAAAAAATAATAAATAACCAACCACCTGAACTCAAAGGAATTTATATGGTTAACTAAACTCTCTGATATGGATTGGTACCTGAAATCTCCATGAATTGAATACAATTACATGGCGTATCAGGAAAATAATTTTCTATTTTTTTTTGTGTTGTTACATAACATGATGGGAGTGGGCTGGCGGTGTATAAATCGATGCTGTGCAATGACTGGACCAGTCATTTCATTCAGTTAGCGTGTGCATGCATCACAACGCATGTGCGTGCCAGCGTAATGAGATGGGCAAACATTTTTTATTTACAGATCCAAGATAGGCGACACCACTGGATCAGCAAAGAAAAATATGAACACTGCTTTGCATGAAAGTACAACATAAAAAAAAAAAAAAACGCAGAGGTGGGGTGGGCAAAGGGGCACGGACGATGGGGGAGGAGTTTAAAAGCAGTGCACGAAAGAGTGAGCAACATGGGACTGGAACAGAGCAAAGTGGGGAGAAGCACACAATGGAGTGGGGCGCAGGCGAGAAGAACATGGAGCCCTGGGCACCAAGAGAAAAGCACGAGAGAGAGTGAGCAACGCACAAAGGTGACAGCAACACTGTGAGCAGGGGAAAAGCACAGAAGGGAGGGAACAACATGAAGCACAGGGGAGAAGCATATGAGAGAAACACAGAGCTTGGCCGATCATTTATGAGAAGCAAATGAAGAGTAGGAGAGAATTGGAAAACACAAGTACTCTCATGGATTTCTTAATCAAAAGAAAAAAATAGTTCCCTAAAAGTGAGCAGTGAAATGATACATGTCAGCCAAACTAGAAGGATGATAAAAAGTCTATGCTTCAGGGGAGGGACAAACACAATATGGAACAAAATGGTCACGGCAAGCCATCGATTATGAAGCAAGGAATTAAATGTGACAATAAAGGCAACCAATGAGTAAGCAATGGGCAGGGTTTAAGCCCACTGTTAGCTCTTGATAAGCCCACAATCTGTTGTTTTTCAAGCAGACTTCTGCGCTGCACGGTAGGCTTGACCTAAAAAGGACCTATATGCTTATCATTCAACTTTCATGAAAGAACTTGCTCACTCTCAAAAGGACATAAAGCAAACATGTATTGAAATTCCCAGTGAGGCTACCTATGAAACGTTTGTTGCCCAAGAGAGTGCATACACCAAAGTAAGGAGAAAAGATTTAACAAAATTTAATTCATTCCTTAATCTCCCAAATATGCAGTACCGGGGAGACTACACTCAAGTCACATCTGCAGGAAAACTTACAAAAGATTAAAAAAACAAAGCAGCACTTAAACTTGATCTCCTTTATAAATTTGACACCAACAATTCTACAAAGATTGAGGCTGCCCTGTGAAAAACGTTGTCAGGATTCAATATTTTGTTACTGATTAATAACAAGTACACATTTACCACCAACAATCACTAGCTGGCAAGAGGGTCATTTCTGGAAACAGTGTCAACCAATAACATCCACCCCCTCCTCGGACTGCTGTACACAATCAAGTGTCTCTTTCCGCCCTGCCAAACTTATTTGTGTCACACTATTTTCCCTATGAGTTTCAATATTGTTAAGCGTTACATGAGAAGGATGCACTGGGGTATGCATGAAATATACAATAAAGGGTGCAAATCCACCGTATAGATTTTCTGATGTCTCTCAAGGGATATAGAAAGTCTCTCCATCCCTAGCATCTCCCAGACCTTACCCCCTCAATGATGTAATATCTTGGTTGTTACACATAGCACCATTGCCTACTTTTAAGAGAGCGTAGTGTACAAGTTTGGTCATTGGGCAGATCCAGAATAACATATGTTGGGAATCTCAAGATAAATGTATAAAACATGTCATGCATGGAGTGTAGTCCTACAGCCCAATTTAGGTTATTACCATTTTTTATCTGCTAGATCATCGTTGGTTCCTCAATCCCTCCAATAGCAATTGGAATGCTGCTTATCCCACTCATGCAATTAGCTGGGTTTTAGAACCAGAGGAGCGTCACCATGGTCATAGCTTCTATACTCTATGTATTTCCGGTTGAGATACATATCCCTATAAGTATAAATTACCATTCTTCCTCTGAAAAGGAGTGACATAACACTCTCCAATTTTTTTGTTTTGCTGGTTTCATTACCCTTTTGGTTTGTTGAAAGAGCTTGTATGTACATTCCTATAATTAACTTCCAATCATCATCCTGCGTAACGAGCTATATCTCAAATTTGGATATACATCTTACCACAATAATATTTTTTAGGGAGTACGTTGTTGGTGGTTGTTGGATGAAGAGCACCAGCTGTTGTTCTTTTGAACTTCAGATTGTATCCAGGTAGTTTGAATCCTTAAATCACAGGGATTAGTTGGTGTTAAATGAATTTAAATTAGAAGACGATTTTGAGCATGGCTATCATGTTTTTGGAATAATTGGATGTAATTCACAACTCTAATAACTGCAGAGTGTGGTATCCAACCTGGAGATCAGGGGATCATAGTATATTCCAGTGTAAAGAAACAAGTCAACCCACTATAAAGCCACCAGTGTTGACTTAAGCAATACTAGGGCTTCACTGTATAACTGAGAAGATTAGACGAGCTAGAGGGCATGTCGTCATCTGAAAGCAAAGCAGCAACCTGAGACCGAAACATACACAGTATTTTTCCTGCTTGCCTGAGCACAGCACTTCACAAAAACTTATCTTCTATATTCTAGCCTGCCAGGAGAGCACAAAATATTTAATTAGGAGTTCTGCAAGATTCAAACATGAAGACAAAAAATCTAATGTCTTCTCCTCTCAGTCTCTGTACCTCAATGTTTATTAGAATTCTTTAGGTGCTTCATAAACATCAAGGTGGTAGCCTCATGTTAGAATGCTCTCATTGAGTAAAATGCAATGGATGAAATATAAAAAAAGGTACGATAGTTCTCATAAGCACCAAAACATTTGCCTGCAGCTGTATGCAATGGTTTAGTCAGCTGCAGTTTTTAATACCTGGACCTGCTGTACCTGAAATGCAGCATGGTGAGCTTACCTGCCTTCGACCTTCCACTCTGTCCATTGGCCGGTAGCAAACTTGTATTCAAACAGATCATTCTTGTTCTTCAGATTGGAGTTTGAATAAATGTCTCCTGTGTAACCACCTGAGGGACAAATGGGCATTTCAGATCAATGTGACATTCCAACGAGACAGGGTTACGTTGAGGGGGTGAGGGGGGTTAGGAAAGAGGAGGGTTTGAGAGTGTATCGCATCTTTGGATCTGAAGTGGGCAGGGGAAGAGTGATGGGGGCAATAGCTGGGGAAGTCAAAAGTATTTTCTTTAAATAACATTCATGAGCACTTGCATCAGGGTAAGTTTAAGGGTATAAAAGATGAAGTTGTTTCGTGAAGATTTCAATAATATTTACAGTTTCATAAAACTCAGCTTTGAACACTCCCCCAGTGAAAAACGACATATTGACAACTGCATTTCTAAAGCAAGTTGGATACATAATAATTTCCCTTTACATGAAACTCAAATATATAGGCAGGTATGCAACAAGCAACAGTTACCAAAAATTCCACACATAGAAATGTGCGATCTTCATCACACAAACGTGTGACTTGTCCTCAGCTACAACAGACTCAGTTCAGATCAACTCATCCTCGACTCCACCGTCTTCATCCTACTCGGCTAACTTAACTACCACCTGGAGGAACACAGCCAAACTTCTGGAGGATTTAACAAACCTTGGATTCACCTAGCAAGTAGAAGGCTCCATCCATGCTGCTGGACACCTACTGGACATCATCTTAACCAGCTTCAGCGAAATCAAAGTGGACAGGCACACACCCATCACCTGGTCCGATCACGCCCCTGTCCATTTCAACATACCCATCCCTTCCCACCAAAGAAATGCCATCTCCAAACCCTCAATGCGGGATTGGAACAAGGTTTCTTAGTATTCCTGGAGATCTTACTCCACTGACCACACCTCAACGATGGCCTTCCCAGATCCATCTCCAGCTTCAACGCCTGGATCACCTCCCGCACAGACACAATGGCCCCAGCCAAGACCACCAAAGGCAGACCACAAGCAAGCTGGAACACAGAAGAGCTCAAACTCACAAAGTGCCACTGCAAGCAGTTAGAAGGCTGATGAAGACAAAGCCAGGATGACACCGAAAGGAGCAACTGCAGATCAGCCCATAGACAATACCACCAACAAATCAGACACACCAAAAGCTCTGCCCTCACCGAGTGCATCAAAAGCAGCACCAAGCCAATCTTAGCCATGGTGAAAAATTTCCCCACTCTGTCAGCAACGTCCACCAGTGTCACTTCCTCACAAAACCTCTGAACCCAGCAAGATCGCCAATATCTACAACAACTTTGAGCCCCAACCGGACCCCTCCATCCTTGCAGCCACCTTATCCATTACTTCTAATGCCCAGCGGACCACCCTGACCACCTGGCCCACCATCAGCATTCAGGGAACTGTAGCAACCATGCACACCATGCACACCATACACTCTGGAGCACCATCGGATCCCTGCCCTCGTCAAGTATTCGCTAAAGAACTGGACAGCACGCATGAAAACATTCCCCAGTTCTCCCTCTCTCTCTCCTAAAAAAACATTCAGCAAACCCTAAAATACTAGCCAACTAACAACCCATCTCTCTGCAACTCTTTCCAGTAAAAGTCATAGAGATGATCATGAATAAACATCTAGCTACCCATTTTAATAACAACTTTCTTGACACCATCCAATCTGGCTTCCGACCCAACCACAGCACTGAAGCAGCTCTAATCGCAGCCACGGACGACATCTGACTGATCATTGATAGAAGAGACACCACTGCCCTCATCCTTCTGGATCTATCTGCCACCTCTGATACCGTCTCCTACCCCATCCTCATTCAACACCCACACAATGTCGAAATGTAGGACAAGCACTCTGCTTACAGGCTGTCAAGTCGGTCAGCTTGACTGCCTTCACCTTGGTTGCTGCCAAAGTCACCAGCAGAGTACCATAAGGATCATTGCTCAGTCCCACGCTGTTCAACATGGCTCCACTCACCAGTATCATTCACACACACAGAATCAATGCAGGTGACACCCAGTTGGCCCTGTCGCTCTCTGACAAAACACTGAACACCTGAACCAACTTCTCTTTCAACATGTCCAAAGTCGTCAGATGGATGAAAACCAACTGTCTCAAGCTAAACACAGACAAGACGGAAGCAGCCATCTTCGGTAAAGACAACTTGCTATGGGACTCCACCTGGTGGCCTGCTGATGTCGGACCCACACCCAACCAAACCAAACCATGCGAAGAACCTCGGATTAATAGTCAACAACCAGCTCGATATGATAGGCCAAGTGAACGCAGTCTCCACCTCCTGTTTCCATACACTCAAGATGCACAAGAAGATTTTCAAGTCGCTTCCCTTCAACACCTGCAGAACCATCATCCAGGCCCTCATCACCAGCAAGCTGGACTACAGCAACGCAGTATACGTAGGAATCAATGTGCAACTGATCATAAGATTCCAGACCATACAGAATTCAGCTGCCCGACTCACAGTCAGACTTCCCTTCCCTGCACACACATTACCCCACACCTCAAAGACCTCCACTGACTCACCATCCACAAACAGGCACTCTTTAATCTCCTCATGCACACATACCAAGCCTAGCACAACGGCCCCACCTACCTCCATCACATTAACTTGTGTACACCTCCACTCAGTCGAACTCCTACTCGCACACATCCACTACATATGCAGAACCAGGTCTGGCAGCCGGGTTTTCTCCTACCATGCTCCCAAAGCCTGGAATTGGCCTCCCCCCGCACATCAGAGCTCCTCAGTTCTTGAATTTTGCAAGAAAATGAAGACACGGCTCTTCACCTAGTCTTGGCCCTGGCTTGGCCCACGTGGCTCCTACTTTGCAGCACCAGGATGCCCTCCTGGAGGAGTTGTGGACTCAACAAACATCCATAACAATACATAACCTGCCAAGTGAAAATGATAACACTTTCAATTTTTTTCCTTAACCAGCTCATAATGACTGTGAGGGCTCAATCATGTCTGTACAGACTGGCTTTACCACAGTAAGGTTTTTATTCATTTTCACACAAATAGTTCAACCTAGAAATAAACAAAAACACGACAAAAAATATCAGTACACCCCTAAGACTTCTCAAGATAGCAACTTCACATCGAGGTACACCTCTGCCTCGTGCGAAAATGTAATATTGGATTCCTCTGGCAGACACTTGTGCATTCCCTAGTATCTGCTAAACTGTACACATGAAGGGCCATACTCTCTCTTCACAAAATACACTACCTCCCAAACCTTGGTGGTATAAACTGCTAATTGTTACTATTTCAGTTCGTTTGTAAATGAGAAATGGTCTTCCATGTACCTGGCAGCTTATGCAGATGTCTGTAACAATGATGTATTACTGGGCTGATCCAATAAAATGTACCACCACCTTTCCAGAGTCTTCAAGAAGAATCAGTTGAAATCATAAACATGTAAGAAAATCTACTGATAAACGGCCACAAAAACACTTGAATCTCTAAGAGCATTTAACCTGTTGGTTGTCGAAACTTTTTAGGAAGATTTATGTGTTGCGGCAGTTACAGTCAAGCAGAAATGACATTAATCTGTAACAATGAATATGTTTCCGTATATTTTAACAAGCACTGGCAAAGCCAATATGTCTCAGCTTTGGGACCTATTGGCTTTGCAATGCTTTTTGGTGATGCTGAACTGCGTCGGGAAAAAGCAAAATGATTTTTCCTGATGCTGTGCAGCATTGTTAAAAAACACAAATGAAAAGTAAAGATGACGCGACCGCTGCTGGCAGTCATTTCTAGAGGGGGCACATGAAGCAGAGAGCTAGAAAACACTTGCAATCTCATTGAGTACTTAACCAAAAAGAAAAAAGTTCCCTAAAGGTGAGCAGTGGAAGGATACAAGTTATCCTGTCAAAAGGACGGCAAAGAGACTATGCTCCATGGAAGGGACAGCTACAAGCTGGACGAGGAAAATTGCCAATAAGCAAGCAAATGAGAGTGACAACAAAGCCAAACAATGGAAAGCAATTTGCAGGCTGTAGGCCCCTGTAAATTCCTGGTAATCCCACAAACAATCTCTTCAAACCAGACAGATGTTGCTGTCTGGAAGCAGAGACCTAACAATGGAATAAAATGTTGAACTATGTTGTAATTGGTGTGCTACAGTCCTGAAATAAGAAGGGCAGACAAATCTATGTACTTTGGAGTTCAGTGAGACAATGATAGAGCAGCATACAACACAATCATAACTGGAGTCAACTAACGTACTTCTCAAATTATCACCAACTTACCAAATACAAACATGCTGCTCCCGTAGACAACTGCTGAATGATGGTATCTCGGAGCTGGAGGGCTCCCGGTAGTAAAGGCCCTGTGCAGGGTAATAGCAAATAAAAAAAATGCTCTCAACATCTGCTGTGAAGCTATAAATCATACACAGTAATAATGTTCTACAAATAAGTTTTCCATAAACACACTCTTCTTTACACTTCCTGCTGGGGGAAGTAGGGTGCTTATACAGGTGAGGGATAACTAGCAATATGAAAAGCTTGACTTTACCTTGACAATGAAACCTTTACATATCTTGAGCAAAAAACTTTTTTATTTGTGTAAGACAAATTGTGAAAGATAATTATTACTGAAAACATTTCTGTTCGGTAGGCCAAAAATAATATAAACGTGACTGCTGTGTCAAGAGGCATTTATATTTAAAATGATAACGCATTTTAAAGATTGTAACCAAATTTTAAACGTAGAAGCAAAAACAAAGCTGGAACTTAAGTGGAGTCTAGAGTGTGGCAAGCCAATGGAAATGAAAAAGCTAAAGAGGCTTGGTGGATCAACCTTTTGCCAACACCATGCAGCAATGTATTCCAATTTTTAAAACTTCCCGCTTCCTAACTTTCTGACAAATGTAATTTTGATGCACCATAAAAAACTATTCCAAACTCTAACCGGAATACTAACTCTAACGGAATACAGCACTATTTCTCTGGTTGGGGCACACACAGTGTAGCAAGTGTGATATTCTGATAGACTGAAAAAAATGCAGCTTCAAAGTAGCTGGCACTGTTGAAGTCATCCTATGTCGTAGTGCACAGAAGCAGTGGCGGCTGGTGACATTTGAAAGTGGTGTGGCGTAAATACTGCACTGTGGCGAGCGAGCGTAGCGAGCGAGCCCGAACCACCTACAGGAAAATTTTGAAAAAAGAGTGGGCAAATGGTGCATTTTCAAGCAAATTTAGGAGAGGTGGCTTGGCGAACACATCTCTGGGAGTAGCCAGACAAGTCTCTTTGCACTTGCACAGATACATCACTCTCCCTGCATTCACATAGGCACACTACTCACCCTGCACTCATAGACCCATTACTCACCCTTCCCTGACACATCATCACTAAGCCTGCATTCACCTCACACACACACACACCTTTAACACATCCACACTCCCGGCTCTTACGAAGCACCTCACACATTCTTCTTTCAGAGCCAGGCATCTCGCGAATCCGTGTTCCCTACTTATGACCTCGATGTGCACCCATCTCTCACGTGCACCCATCTCACATACCCACCCACATGTGTCTCTTTCGCAGGTCCACGCTCGCTATTATGACACCAGATTCCAAAACACACAAGCCTCACAAAAACACGTACGAACATATCTCTCATAAATTCCACAAAATCCCATCCATCGCTCTTTCACATATCCACGTACTAGAAAAATTCGCCATTTTGCACATCCGCGTAACACAAGCACCCCTTCACAACTGAGAGACCCCGCAACTTCCTTCTTTCACATATATATTACGCTTGCATATTTGTCACATTCAAACTCCCCAGAAGCATATACTTCATACATTCGTAGAAACAATATCTATTAAGGGAACACAGCGACACATACGATTGATATAGTCAGATTCACACATATTTGACACTGAATTGGCTCGCACAATTTAATTTACCCGCCAAGACACAGGCGCACATTATGACCACCTCAGCCCCCCTTGTTGTGTACTCCCCGTCACGCAATACCGGTTAAAAAACGCAATGGGTAAATTCTAATCAGTGTAAATTGGAATTCGTGAAAGCCAGGCGCAAGTCCCTTTCCTGACAACAGCCTGCACAGCATTAAATGCACAAGAAAAGGGGGACTACTGGGGAAAAGTGTATCTGTGCCCCCAACCGGCAACCCCTAATCTAGTTACTTTATAGTATCAGGAGACACCCTCAGCAACCCACCACGGCCTCTGTGTTAATTTCAACCACCAGAACTTGGACCCCATTCCCAGCTCCACTCTCACGCCCTGTATGGTCTTTGACACGTCTGTTTCTTATTCACAAGACCCCAGCCCAAAATGCACATGTCATTCAATTACTGGACCCCTCTGGGACGATACCTCCAAGACTTAATCCACGAGACACATACACATATTTTGTGAGGGTTACCACCTTTGTTAGATCATCTTTTACAAGTGAAAGGTGGCTGAGTTTTACTCACATGCCAGATGACGAAGAAGATGAGGGAGGCGCACAGCACCAGTGTCAGCATGTAGCAGAAGGCTGCAAAGGTGAAGGCCATGATGGTGGCCGCCAGCCCGCTGACGGGGGTGCGGGCAAGGCCCGTGCAGACCCACAGTGGAAAAACTGCCCTCTGTGCCGCTGTCCGACTCCACGCCCCGCTGCCAGATCCCACAGGTGTCCTTCTTTGCTGGCAATGCTCCCGTGGTGCACTTACTGTACAGACGCTGTAATGGCTCCATTCGCCACAGTGCCCCTCCAGGTCCATCAGACCACGGTCCTCTGGTTGCAGAGCCCGGTAAATACTCTTTGGCCCACCCTGCCTCTGTCAGGAAAATAATTACCCTGGCTTCTACGTCTGCCTTCTCTTCGTGCAGTCCAAGAGTGGCCGGTGAGCGGGAGGTAGCCCTTTCGTTTGGAACATTCCCTTCCAGTCAGTAACTCCCGCCAAGGCCGCCGTACCTCCTCTCGTTGCTGCGCAGTCCTGCACGATAATGCGGAGGGCTGCTATCTCTATTACTTCCACTCACATCCCACCGCCACCAATTAGGCTCCATTTTCCTCACAGGGCAGGCCGGGAGCGCAGGCCTGGCCAGCCGCGGCTGGGAGAAGAGGAGGAGGCACTCGTAAGAGAAATGACCGGCAAAAGTTTCATTCCGAGCTGGTCACCAGTAAAGCGCGCTGGAAGGTTCGAATTATACAACCACCTCAATTGACGAAGGGTAAAGGGCTATTCACATCAGCAAGTTAATTAACGCACTTCCAAGACACCCGAGGCAGGGAAACAAGCCCCAGTGAGTGAGCGGTCTCACTCTCAGCCAATCCAGACGCTGCATTAGCAGCACCAGGATTGGCTAGAGCAGGGATATTCCCCGCCCATAGGAGACCGGGGGCTGCTGCGCCTCGCTCGCTCTCCTAAGGGCGGGGAACTTCAACTCTTGGATTAAGGCAAGGGGAAGGCTAGTTACAGTGCGCATGTTCGGGCTGATCATAAAAATGACCAGCCCAAAACCGAGCATGCGCACTGTATTGCTGCTGCTGCGGTGCGCTTGGCCTGGCTGTCACTCAGGAGTGCTGCCGCAGCCCCACCCCCTTCCCGTCCGATTGCCTCATTGTGAGCCACGGCCCGGCCGCAAGTTAATTAAAATTGCAGGCAACAACCGGAGCGGAGAACAATGAATGGGGCTGCATTAGTGGGGCAACGCCACTGCACAGAAGTACTCTCTGGCATTAGAGAGACAGAGCCCTCACTCACCAACCTGGTTGGTGACATGCTTCATCATCGGGCCCCACCAGGAGCGGCCGAATGCCACCCTGGTGTGCTTCAACGCCAGAATTACTGCGGAGCTGGTTTAAGGTGTCCAGTGTATAGTGAAGGTGATTGTTAAAAATGTCTGGTTGTGTCAAACAATAGATTTTATTAAAAGCCAATCAGACATAGATAAAAACAAAGTGTAGGACATCAATGCCGAATAAATTGTTCAGCAAGGTCCACTAAGATATGGTCAACATGTTTCAGCTTATGTGTTGTAATTTAACGGGCATTCGTCAGGACCAGAAAAGACGTGTAAACCTCGGCGGTATGAGCACACTACGGCCCACCCTAACCTGAGGTTCAAATGTGAAAAATTAAAAAAGTGTACTTCTGGAGTCCCTCGTGTTGAGAGGAACCAAGTTTATTCTGGATGAAAAAACATACAGAGACAAACATAGAAAGAAAGACAAACATATAAAAATTAGGCATAGTTGTATAAGTTTGTCATCGTTGGACATACAGATACTGGTGCTCTACGTGGTGCGCTTAATCGGTAACTCTGACCATACGTGCTACTAGATGAAGAAAGTGCATTCAACATGAATCATCAACCTCTATGAATCTTAAAATGATTAGCAAGTAATAAGAGGTATTGCTGGTGCTGCTGCTGCGGTGCGCTTGGCCTGGCTGTCACTCAAACACAGGAGTGCTGCCGCAGCCCCACCCCCTTCCCGTCCGATTGCCTCATTGTGAGCCGCTTCAGTGAGCCGCGGCCCGGCTGCAAGTTAATTAAAATTACAGGCAACAACCGGAGCGGAGAACAATGAATGGGGCTGCATTAGTGGGGCAACGCCCCAGCGCCCCAATGGACGCACCGCCACTGCACAGAAGTACTCTCTGGCATTAGAGAGACGGAGTTCTCCGTGCCTAACCAGCAGAAAGAACTCAAGACTGAAGAAAACGAGCAACAATACAGAGTGGTCTGAATGTCTGTATAATGCTTCTCCGACTTGTACCATGTAGCTCTGTTAATGTTGAGAAAATAGAAATTATAAAAACACACTACAGGCGTATCATAAAATAAGGAAACTTGTGCTTGAAAAAGAATATGAAAGCCAACTCCATTGAAAAGCAGAAAGAGAAAGACGAAAGCATGGAAACGACTATGAATCTTACATACTCACAAAAGACCAGAAATCACTAAGGAAATAACTATAAGGGCCTGTCTGCAACATACCAGAGCTCTAGTCTCCAAGGAACCACAAGACATTGCTGCAAGGAACCAGATGACACTAGCCCAAGTAATCAGAGCTTGAAACATAAAGCGGTTCACTTTTCGTCTAGTGTGCTCTAGTTAATATGGACCCACAAATATGCTGCATAGTTTCAATTTCCTGATGTTTTTCAAATGTATGTTCCCATTTAACAACAAGCCTGTGTCCGATATCTATTACTTTGTGTGTTGTGGTGAGTGTGTTCACTGCAATTCCCTTTTCTAAAATGCATTGCTCTTTTAACAAGCATTTGCAATGCAATAGGTCTCGAATTTGCGAGAGTTTTAGCTATTGGCATTGTAAATGACAATGCCTTTTATTTATCAGTTTTGATAATTAACACAAAAATCAAAGGCATTGTCCTTTACAATGCCAATAGCTGAAACTCTTGTAAATGCAAGACCTATTTCATTTCAAAGAAGCAGCCGCCATTGTCCCGGGCTGCTTGGAAAGTGAAAGCACGCATGGCTTGCTGAATGTTGCAGGAAAGCATGTTGTGCCTTCAGTGGGATAAAGTCATTAAAGAAAATAGTGCTGACAGACTAAATAAGACATACCGTGTAACAGAAGTAAAAGGGCCAGTCCTCGTGGGAGGTTACAAATGAAGACAAGGTGGTACTAAGGAGGAACTAACAAGCCTATAACGAATCAGAAGCCAGCATTTACAAAGGACAATGACACAAGCTAATGAAAAATATGAGCAGAGAGTGGGCGGAGCTTCAAGTCCATACTCGAATACAGCGTGCCTCGCAGAGCAGCGCATTACTGCCTAGACTCGACCTAAAAATATATTCATGATGGAAAAGCAGTGCAACCAGTTTCAACAAGATTTGTAGAACATTATTGTTGTCAGAGCTGCCAGGCCCTCACCTTTGTAACAAACATTGGCAAAAAGCAAGAATATTTTTTGGCTTAAGAAAGCACACATTGCCAGAGTAGTCCCTAGCACTGAACAAAACTAATTTGTGTGCCGATGTGCTCCTTGCGGAAAAACAGTACGCTGCCATTCACAGTGAAGCCAGTCTATAGATAGATGTCATTTTAATAAAAACAAGGTCTTGGTTAACTCAAAACTAAATTAGGGGCCCAATTTTTAAATAAAGTCACAAAAGTGCATCCATGGTATATGCCCTTGCATTATTACAGCTTTCACAAATTCACAATTTACAAAAGTAGGCCAGGAAATCTTACTCCTAGAAAATATTTGTCAACTGCGTTTTAGCACAGGGATTTTGTTCATATGAAAATCTGCTGAGCATTTACAAGTTTACCTTCCCTCCAACCACTTTCTTCTCAACCGTGGAAGAAGTTTGTCTTCTGCCCTTTTCAGGAGTAAATTTCTAACCTTTTTCAGTATGGGAAAAGATTCGAGAAGAGCTGGTGAAAACCAACAAAACATGCAAGTAAGTAAGTTTGCACAGATGCAAAAGCATCTTCCAACCCTAGAACTACTGCTTAAAACTTACTCCAGCCCCAGTACATAAATATGTGGAAAAGTGGCAAGGTGCTGGAATTGCTAGAATTTAAAGCCTACTATAGTATGAGCCCTGGCATAATCAGAGAGGCTTTTAGCAAAGCTCTTATATTATGAGATTGCTGCCATAATTTATCACCGGACAACGTGGCACCAAAAGGGACATGTGTTTTTTTTTTTTTACAAGACAAGTAGATTTATTAAGCAACTTGTCCCATGGACAAGTAGACATTTTACTAAATTCTACACCCCTGAAGAGTTAAAATTCAATACCCAGTTAACTATTAAGTTACTTTAGCATACCGGTCACCGTTATTGACAGTCAGGCGCCCCAAGAGTGGCCTCTCCTTCTAGGCTTCACCCTCATAATACCAAGTGCACAATTTACTTATGTCTATATCGATTCTGCCTCTACAACAGATTTCTGGTGTTTGCGTTAACCAATATCTCCCCCAGCCACCCATAACAGAGATTGCCTATTGCCATAGCCCAATAAGTATTGCATTTTAATGGCATTACCAGACCCTTTTGCTTTGCCTGTGGTATTCCACAACAGCAAGAAAAACAATACTTGTTTGGAGAGGCAGAATAGCATCAGGGAAAACAACGATCCAGAGTGATGACATGAGAGCATTCAACACCATACATGTTATCAGCAGCCTTTTTTTCCTTTAACTTTTACTGTTCTAAGACGATGGACGCAAATCTTGAAGCAGTATATTATATAAACACATATATAAATAATGCACAAAAGTGCATTAAAGAAACAGGGGCTTGGTAGCAAATTGGCCCATAGCCCCCTCCCCTGCCACCCCAAAAAGGGAAGAAAAATAAATTTCCTCACAGATTGCTAAGTGAGGAATGTCTTTTTTTGGGGGAGAAGGGGGTTCAACTTAGAAGCAACAAAGTTTTGGGGGAGTTAAAGGCTGAGAGGGATAGGAGAAGCAACACACGAGGGAGAGAGAAAGAAATCATGGGCACTCCCTTGGAATGCTGAAATAAAAATTAAATCAGTTTCCTGAATTTAAGAAGGGGAAAGCTTACAAGTCATCCAATCAAAAAGGATGATAAAGAAGCTATGCTCGAGAGTAGAGACCAACACAGGATAAAGGAAAATACCAGATAAAATGCAAACAAACTGAACTGACAGGAAAGCCAACCAACGGTAAGCATTGGCCTAACCTAAAGCCCACTGCAAGTATTAATACTATCCGTAATGCCTTTGACTGATGAACACGGAGACAAACAAAACTCTAAATAACCTACATATAAATTCTCCATCAGATTAGTCGTTCCACACGCAGCAAGACGCAAAGTAATGCAGTGGTAATAAAAAGCTCTGCCCTTCAGGTTAGAATACTTTTGATATTTTGATAAGAGCCAGAGTCCTAAAATGAGGGATGGAGATGCCAATGGATCACACGTGGCAGTATCATGCACCAGTACCCTCTGATCACAGACAGCTGGCCTCGCCCCCTCACAACGTTAGCAGACAAGTGAAAAAAGCTACAAGTACTAAGGCAGGTAACAATTTAGCACAGAGTTCGAAAGTTTCTGAAGTGCTACTTCTAAAGCTAAGATTAGAAAAACCTCGCGTTAGCTGTCCCATAGAATGCTATTGCAAAAAAAAAAAACAAGTCTGGATTGAAGGGGAAAGCAGCGAGGCTGCAACAATTGTAAACAAGTGCTCACTGCAGTCTGAATCAGGTAGTGGCAGCGACGGTCCGGGCTCCGGCGCAGTATGTGATTACATGATTGCAGCACAACTGAAGCCGTGTGTGTGTGTTGCTCAGGGTGATGGCATGCACTTATAGACAATGAGACGAATGGCAGAGAAAACAAGCAGAAGGGTGCAAGAGCAAATTGGGCGCCGTGCTGAAACATAAAGCACGGCGTCCATGCATATAGCTGTGTGTTCCTGCAGGACGCCCCCTTGCAGCGGAATAGCAGTCCACGACGGCGACGGGCGGAAAACAATAATTAACTAGGAAAGTGAAAGCATGCCATGCGCGCGTTGTGCTGAAACGCCGCGAGCCGTACCCGTGCACATCGCCTGTCCGGGCGCGTGCACATCTCCTGTCCCCCGTCCGAACAAAAATCGACGACAATAGATCTCGCCAAGCGAGCAACGCATGCGCTGCGTCGCTAGGCGAGACCTAAAAAGGACCACTATGGTTCAGAATGTGTGGAGCCTCAGACGTGAAAGACAACACAGCACTTGCCGTCTGGATAGCAGGATCTTGCTCCTGAATTGAGAAATGTGTTCTAACCCTCTAAGAACTTGTGGCAAATTGATGGAAGAGGGTAGTCTCGATAGACAATGATTTTAAAGGCGACATGAAATATAAAGAACTGTTGGCTAGTGACCTGAATGCAAAACAGCTAATTGACAAGGTACTTATAAAGAAGAAATTGATGCCATTAGGATAACATTTGTTATGAAGCTTAAAGAGTAAATAAGCAAAGTTTAAGACTTGCCATGAATTAAGTGGCCAGTTTGAAGGACTGGACTAAAAAGTTCTTTCACTCAAATTGTAAAGTAGTTAATGATTTGATCTTGTTGGTCCTATTTTTGAGCAATATGAACCATACGCAACTCAGGAAAGCTGAAGGTATTCAATATGCTCTACAGTGACTGGAAACTGTGAGTACAAAGGAAAATACTGTCTTCAGGCAGATGGTGATTCATGAGTCAGTCTCTTTCATTCGGAACAGCGAAAGCCTGAACATTGTGATAGAAAAGTGTGTTGGCACTGAAAAAGACAGGACAGTGATAGGAGGCCTTCTTCAATCTTGGATGCCTGGACCTTACTTTGCACAAAGCTCGAATCGGGATGATCAAAAGCTTATCACAGGAAGTGAACTGATACATGATACTATATGTAAAAATATCAGACAAGCAATGGGGGAAATAAGACTGCCCTATTCAAAACTAATATGGAGGTACCCAGGATTGTTCCCTTAGCGCATCCTCTTTCTACTGTATGTCACTGATGCAACCAAGTTCTGGAAACCATGTATGACTCTTACTTGATAAGCAGATGAATGGCATCAATTTCCTCAACACAAAATTGGCTTCATAGACAACTGCTAATGCTGGCACTACTTTGGCTAGCTTTATCTAAGACTAAGAATCACAAAAACGAAACCACTGCTCTTTGGTAATTGGACCAATAAATAATAATAAATCAGCAACTACTTTTTTACTGAACCCATAGATGCTTGGGATTGGGTGGAACAGCATCGTTATGCCACGGCACTCCAACCTCACCGTCTGAAAGATCACAAGCGGAAGGCCCCAGGATGAGAACCAGGCTCAGTAGCAGAGGGCGCATGGCGGCACACATCGCGGGGCTCCCACCCCAGCACAGGCGAGGGAGGATCAATCCCAGGCTATATCCATGGCGACCTCCCGGTGGGCCGCAGGGCACTTCCAGATACCCAGTCGACTGGAGGACAGCCTCTCTGAACCAGACTCACACACTTCCCACACCTACGCAGGCAGTGTTGAATCCCAGGCTGCCCCGATGTCACGCCAACAACGGCTGATACGATGATAAAAACACATGGATAGTACCTGGTGACTTCATCTATGGTGACTGCAGGACGTGGCTGCCATGTCCAGTGGCTGGGGAGGATGGTCAAACCACTCTGCAAGATCGCCTTCGTTTTGAGGAGCGCTACAGAACCACAGTCTCATTCAGCCTGCGTTACCGCTGAGGAGGGCTGTCTCCCTGCCCGCTGCCGGAGACCCTAACGTTTTCTCTGTTTCTTTACTCTGGTTTGCTCTCACCTGGGGGCAAGTGCTGTTGCATGACATTAACTTACGGAACCCCCTGTCTTCGTGCCAGTAGTGACTAACGTGTATTTAAGAGTAACTCAGAGTCTCCTCATTATGGGCTTTTTAGTTAACTGTTTGGGGTCTGCCCTGGGTTGGGAGGTGAAGGGTTTTCTATTGGTATACACAATACAGATCACACGGTGGGAGGGGGCTCTCTCTGCTGGGTCACTCTTCCCGGCAACACACAGCACAGACAAGATTTGCACGCTTTTCCATGCCTTCTTACCCCTCTGTGCTGATCTATCCCACCCCCCACCTTGATAGTCCCCATTTGACGACTCACTATGCCTAAGGTGGGCATACTAACATGGAATGTCAGGGGAATGGGAACAGCCAGGAAAAGACATGCTGTGCAACCACACATACAGCGAAGGGGGGCACAGGTAGCGCTCCTCCAGGAAACTCACGTTGCCAAAGGCGAAGAGGGCTGCTTACAAAAGCGCTGGCGGGGGCAATGCTTTAGCACCACTTACTCTGGGTTTGCACGAGGAGCACTCATCTGGGTCTGCCCAGGTGTTCCGTTTAGGCCCACATCTGAGGAGATAGACCTAGAGGGGCGATATGTGCTGTTGGATGGCTAATTGAATGGGACGCCGCTACTGTTGGGGAGTATTTACGTACCAAGCACTGCACAGTCCTTGTTCTTGGCGCACCTATCCCTAGTTCTTACCCATTGGTCTCACATACCTTGGATCCTTGGGGGAGATTTTAACTGCGTCCTAGATCCACACATGGACCGGTCACATCCCCCACTGCCAACCTCACCGGTGGTGACAGCCATCACTTGCCTTTCACAGTGGCTCACTCATTGGTCCCTCCATAATAGCTGGCGAGTCATGCACCCCGGGGCTCAGGAGTATTCTTATTATTCTACTCCCCATGAAGTGCATGTGCGGTTAGACTGCATCTTTTGCAACTCCACTCTCCAGTCACAGGTCACCGGAGCTGAATACCTCGGGAAGACTTTTTCTGACCATAACCCACTACTGGTACATCTTGAGTGGGGAATGCCAAGACCCTCAGTCCCCACATGGTGACTTCAGCCGGCCATGTTAGAAGACCAGATCTTCAGGTAGGAGAAGTGGTAGGCCAT
This sequence comes from Calotriton arnoldi, assembly GCA_963921515.1. Taxonomy (NCBI): domain Eukaryota; kingdom Metazoa; phylum Chordata; class Amphibia; order Caudata; family Salamandridae; genus Calotriton; species Calotriton arnoldi. The sequence goes on from CAWUFW010001186.1 coordinate 622,597, forward strand.
TACGCATTATTTTGAGGATAACTGGGGATCAGCCACCTGCAGACTACTTGAGTGGGAAGCGCTCAAGGTGGTCATCAGTGGTCAATGCATTCGGGCGGTGGTGGGGGCTATGGCGGTCCTGCATAGAGACTTGGTACAAACCGAGTTGTTCCTGGGACCACTTGAAATAGCTACCAGCTGAGGCCCTGGAGCATCATGCACACTTGACAGAGCAGCAGCGCTGCTTGGACTTTAAGGCCTATCAGGCCAAAATGCATACCGAGGGAGACAAGCCAGGCAGATTGCTGGTGTGGCTTCTATGTAGCGCACCACCTGCAGTCCCCATCACACTTATTAGAGAAACCCTGACTCCCACGCTCACAACTCAAGCTGACATTCGGCGCTTGTAATGCATTATAAAACACTATATGCCCCCCCCCATCCAATTGATCGGCAGGCACACATTGAAGAGTTCCTGCACGATATTCTTGCTTCAAGAAATCAGAGGAGCAATTAGAGGCTCTGCCACACAGAAGATACTGGGCCTCGACGGATTGCCTGCAGAGTTCTACAAGGCATTTTATGAGTCCCTGTTAGACCCTAAACTGTTGGAGGTGTACCAGGCTGTGCTCACAGAGGGATGCCTCCCGCAGTCACTCCGTGAATCTTTATTAGTGCCCTTGCCCAAACCCGACAGGTACCCACTGGAAGTCATTTCTTATCGTCCGTTATACATGCTTGGAACAGATTATAAAATTCTTAATACGATTATAGTGGTCCGTCTGTTAGTACACATGCCACACCTGGTACATCCTGACCAAAACGGTTTCATCCCCAGAAGGTCTACCACCCTCAACGTCCGGCACCTCCACAGAGTAATGGAGCTAGCACCAGCACAGTGGCCATATGTGGCTTGCCTAGTATTAGAACTAGAAAAGGTGATCGACAATGTGGACTGAGACTACCTTTTTGTCGTTCTGGGCATGGCAGGTATCGCCAGCCAGCTGCAGTGACTAATTTAGCTCTTTTATACTGCGCTCACAGCTCGAGTGAAAATTGGGCAACTCAAATCACCCCCGTTTGCAGTAAGTAGAGGAGCCCCCCAAGGCTGACCACTTTCGCCACTCTTGTTCACCCTCGCGATGGAGCTGTTAGCCCAATGGCCCTGCCAATGCAGCGAGGAGTGGGAGATCCCCCCAGCTGAGGGCGTGCACGCAGTCTCATTTTATGCAGATGACTTGCTCATTTGCGACATCCAGGAGGGGTTCACTGGGATAGCGGAGACCATTGAGGTCTTTCGCAAGGCCTCAGGACTAGGGGTGAACTGGACCAAGTTATGCGTTTTCCCTCTACGACCGGGTTGCCCCCCGCAAAAACGAATGGTAAACACCCACTTGTTAAAATGGGAGCCTAGCACGTTCTGATATTTGGAGATCCGTATGAACCATAATACACAAGATCTTATTGATGGGAACCTCACTAGAGCCATATCCTCCTTCAATCAATCATCAATCAATCAATCAGGGGTTTGTTAAAGCGCGACTACTCACCCGTAAGGGTCTCAAGGCGCTAGGGGTGGGGGATGCAGGTTCCATTCCATCAAGGAGGGGGTCTGTCGAAGAGCCAGGTTTTGAGGTTTCTTGCGAAGATGGGGAGCGATGTCTGTCTGAGGTGGAGCGGAAGGGCGTTCCATGCTTTGGCCGCTAGGAAGGAGAAGGAGCGGCCTCCCAATCTGGTCTTTCTGGTGCAGGGGACCACGGCGTAGGAGAGCTGGGCTGATCGTAGGGTCCTTTGGGGTGCGTGGAATTTGAGTCGGCCGTTCAGGTATGCTGGTCCGGTGCCGTGGAGGGCCTTGCGTGCGTGGGTGAGCATCTTGAAGGTGATTCTCGCCTCGACGGGGAGCCAGTGGAGTGTGCGCAGGTGCTGGGAGATGTGGCAGTGTTTTGGCAGGTTGAGGACCAGTCTTGCGGCGGCGTTCTGGATGTTCTGTAGCTTGCGGGTGAGGTTTTTGTTTATTCCGGCGTAGAGTGCGTTGCCGTAGTCGAGTCTGCTGGTGACCAGGGCGTGAGTGACGGTCTTTCGGTGTTCAAGGGGGATCCATTTGAAGGTCTTACAAAGGAGGCGGAGGGTGTGGAAGCAGGAAGACGAGACGGAGTTGATCTGGCGGTCCATTTTGAGCTCGGAGTCCAGGATGATTCCCAGGTTGCGTGCATGGTCCGTGGGGGTTGGCGGGTTTCCGAGGGCGGTGGGCCACCAGGTGTCGCTCCAGGCGTCGGAGTTTGGGCCCATGATGAGTACTTCTGTTTTATTGGTGTTTAGTTGTAGGCAGCTGTTTTTCATCCATTTGGCGACGGCTTCCATGCCTTCTCGAAAGTTGCGTCTGGCGGTGTTGGACTCGTTGGATAGGGAGAGGATGAGTTGGGTGTCATCTGCGTATGACACGATGTTGAGTCCGTAGGTTCTGACGATGGGGGCGAATGGAGCCATGTAGACGTTGACGAGCGTCGGGCTGAGGGAGGAGCCCTGGAGGACTCCGCAGGTGGTAGGTGTGGGGTCCGAGAGGAAAGGGGGGGGGGGAAGTCTGACCCGCTGCGTCCTGCCGGAGAGGAAGGAGCGGATCCAGTCGAGGGCCTTATCCTGGATTCCTGCGTCGTAGAGTCTGCGTATTAGGGTGCGGGTGGGAGACTGTGTCGAACGCCCCGCACCCCAGATTACTTTTTGGAGCATCCTGCCTCTCATAGTTCAAGGGAGAGTATCAATATCGAAAATGGTGATGCTCCCTCTCCTCCTGTACTTCTTTCATAAGCTTCTAGTGCATATCCCACAGTCCACCTTTTGGTCCACCTTTTGGTCCCTGCATGTCACACTGGGAACCTTCATGTGGAAAAGAGGGAGAAGACGAGTGACGCTGAGGAAGCTACAGTTATCGGCAAGTGAGGGCTAGGGGCACCCAACTTTGAGCACTACCATCTGGCGGCAAAGCTGCAGTGGCCTGCGAGATGGTTGGCAAGGCGTCAGCCGGAAGAACTAGGTCTGCCGACTGTGACTTGGGCGCAAGCGATGGTTGGTAGTGTACTGCTCCCACAGGCACGACTCCCCCGAGGGGTCACCAACTTGCCGCAAATAGCATATGGAATGGAAGCTTCCACTGGGGGCTACGAATTCTGCCATCAATCACACCTTATTCTCCAGAAATCAGAATGAACCTCATAGATTCCTTCTATGAGTCACTTGGGCGGGAAGAAGTGGCGGCGTGGACTGAGTCTGGAGTGGGGACACTGGGCGACCTGTTTCGGGATGGTGCGCTTACCCCGTTTGCCCAATTGAACATGACATTTCTTAGCCCATGGCAGGCTGTTGGTCAGGAAGGTTGTGGGGCATCACGGACCCAAAACCATGGCAGCATCCAATCATGCACACCCTTCACATCATAGGGAATGGGCGGAGACTCATTGCCTGGTTCCCACGGGCATTAGCACACACCACACTTGACCCGTTACAAGTGACACATCAATGCTGAGAAAGGGATATAGGCCGGGATTTAACAACAAAAGAGTGAGAAAAGGCTTTGCACTATCCGAGGAAAGTGTCTTGGAATGCGAAATTCCAGTACATACAGCACAACATTCTTCACAGGGCCTACCTAACCCCCAAAAGATTGCATAGCATATTTGGATCCTCTCCTCATTTCCATAGATGCCATGCACCACATGCAGATATAGTGCACATGTTCTGGAGCTGCCCGGTGGCCTCTGGTGGGGGGTTGTGAAAGCAATACTGGAGGCGACGAGCCGCGAGGGGTTTCTCACCATGGAAGGGGTGTTACTGGGTACATTCAAGCGGAAAAAACACAAGTGGCGACAATGAGATTCCTCGACCTCACTCTCCTCATAGCACGGCATTCCGTAGCCATGAACTGGAAGGCGCATGACCTCCCGACCTTGAGTCACTGGAGAGCAGCAATGCTTAAGTGAAACAAGGCTGAGGCATTGGCATTGTGGAGGGAGATGGTTAGGGGGCTGCGCAAGATTCCAACAGCCACCTGCCTGGATGGTCTACTCAATGACCTCCAGACATTCAGAGAATCACTAGTAGAGAAGCTAGGGGAAGTCTCCCTGCTTCCCTCCCCCACACAGGATTGGCCACTGCCCTCTGGGTCCCGTAGCCTGGGCGGTCTTCAGGTCTCCCCCCTCCACGAACTAGGGTCCCACTTTCAGGGGAACATTTATCGGCCTTCTGTTATGAGCAGTGTGGGGGGTTTGGGGGGGGGGGGGTTGGGGTTGTGAAACACACAGCGCTGCTCACCATACGCTATACTACTCAACCAAGAGTGTTGTAGAGGCTCACGTGTCGTGACATTGGCTAGGTGGATGGTATTATCTAGTGTGGCATGATTCTCATTATCGTCATCTCTGGGTTTTTTAATGTTACTGTTTATTCGTTAAAAACCTGTCCCGGTAGCTCCTATGCTACATATACAGTCTATGTATAAACAATCTCTGCATGTGCATATTGTCATCTACCACGGTATTGTATACTATGTATTGCAATGAAAACTAATAAAATTGGTTAAAAAAAATAATCTGTGCAGGTACATTTGGAAAAGAGGCTCTACAAAGTCATTCAATAATGTGTTCCAGGACAAAAGAAGTAATAGGCCATTTACACTACGGCTTTTTAGGTGTTTGCAAATTATATTTTACTCTGCTTTTTCCATAGATTTGCGTTTAATGTTAGCAAATTTGCACTGTCATATGTGATTTATATTTTAATCATGTTTATAAATGTTATTGAGCTAAGCTTTTGGGCAATGAAGATATTAAATGTTGTAGTTTTTAATTGAGAAACATCTTTAATAAATATATTTACTTAAAAACTCTAACTACGCACATGGGTAAAGCATATTGATGCCCAAGACAAAACAAATGCTACCTTTTTTCAGGAATCTAAGAATATCTCCGTACCTGCACCAAGAACAGTCTTTAACATCAAACCTCAGCAGGTCATTCAGCATGATCTTTCTGAAAATGAAAGAAAAGGTTACAATATTATATGATGTGGATACCACTAGAGATTAGGAAATGCCCCCACACCCACCACAGAAAAAGATTTTGCCCACTAACTACAAAAGAAGCAGGATTAGCCCTAAACCAACCCCTTGGAAACAGGGATGACGCCACAATAACCATCACAGAAACACACTAATCCATAAGCCAGCAACAATAAATCTGCATGTCCAAATGTTACAAATTCATCTTGTATAAATAATATGGTTGTGTAATGCTTGGTATTGATACATGTCAAAAGATGTTAAAGAATCTCCCTGTTGTCACCAACTAGAGGATGCATCAGTATTCAGACCCTCTCTGTTACAGGTGAGGCCCACAATAAGTTTCACATTAACACCGCTATTAGATTTTTGTCAAGACACTGCAAAATCAGTTCAAACGGTCTTTCCTCTTCCACTTTCATTGAAAGCTCAATGGGGTGCATGCGAATCTATAGCCAGACAATAAGCTGATAAGGCATAGTTATAGCTGCGTTCTCTGCTGCACCACAAGTCTAAAATATTCATAGACCATTCACAGAGCATCAAGTAATACAAGTAGGTCAGAATATTTGAGGAGGAAACAGTACCCATGTAAGTTTTTCACCAATTCATGGCTATCAGTGTCTCCTGTCCGGCACCCAGCTCCAGGTAGTAGTGTTTTACAAAGTATTGGTGACATGCTTTCCTATGTAAGTCACCTTAACTGCCTTTCTGCTAATGGAGTGTGCCTAAAGGATTCCCATCAACTGTTTGCCTACAAGCACTTAGACAAGGCCTTGCCTTAAATGGAATGTGAGAAAGGTGCAAACTATTTGTGTGCCAGATTGCTGCCTTTTATCCTAGGTGGTATTTTTGTGCCCGTATAACATGGACAGTGTGCAGGTTTCATTAATCTTTCAAAAAGAATCTTGTAGTTACATGGTCTGGTTCAAATTAGATTCCAGCACATGCCTTGGGTAGTAAGAAAAGGTGCATTCTATAAACAACCTTTTTTTTATGGAAATGGTAAAGTTTATCCACTGACAATCTTGAGGCTCACTTACTGACGTAATCATCTTGAGAAAAGCAATTTTTAATGATCATGTTTACGCTGGGTTCTAATGGAGGTGCCAACAATTATAAGGAGCACCTCCAGCTTCCAACGTCTCAAGTGTTGCATAATCGGTGGAATTTGTGTATCTTTTGGGCATCAAATCCATATGTGTTCTACCATTTGCCTTTCCGCAAGGAATCATAGAGGCTGAGTATACCTTGAAGACAAGCAACTTGTGTCCTTTGAGTGCTAGATGCAGTAGGAGCGCAACGATGTGCAAGATGATGAAATGGGTGCGTAACAAGGTGCTTCCTCGACATTAGTTAACAAATGTATTCATCTTGTGGGAGTGACTGCTCATCTTCCCTGAGAATTATTTCTAAGTACAACACAATGAACTGCAGAAGTGCAACATGTGCAACTCTTAAGCAAGTCGGTTAGGTTTAGGGTCTTCTTGTTGAGGTATTTTATCGTCTCTCTTCAGTTGCGTCAGCAAAGACTTAAAGGGTTATTGATGTGTGTGGTCTAGACCTATTTATGCCTTGGGAGCACCACAGATAGTGGACCATAGGGGTAATTGATTACATGACCATAGGCACACTTGGGCAATACTAAGTAAATATCTCTAGGACCAAAAGAATTATGCAGAAATCAAAAACCATGTGGTCCCTCAATTGATACCCCTTGTTCTGTTATTTCTTTGTCACCTGTCACTTGGCCTTTTTTTATTTTAACTGCAAAAATATGCTCACAAAGGTTAAATCTGGGCCTCCCGATGAGCTCTAGTCAATTTAAATTCTACAGACTTGCTCCTTGGTGGTAGTGCTCGCATTCACTGAGGTCATCAATCGGCCCCCTCCCCTCATGTACTTTATCTAAGGATTCGAAAAGAGGTATAGCCAAGCAACTGCTAAAAGAGAGCAACTTAGATAGTGCTAATGCTGAAACTTTCAACCTATCCCATTTCTATGGGCCCTGGGCAAAATGACTGAATGAGATGTTGCCAAACAATTGTCTCATCACCTGGAAGACTCCAGCTTTCAGGCTAACAGTCAACTGGATTTGTACTTTGCAGAGGGGCAGAGTCAGCACTTGCATTTGTCTTTGTTGGGTTAAGATCTGCGGTGGATCAGGGTAACCTCCTTGTGCTTGGGTGACTTCCTTTTGCTTGATTTAGCTGCAGTGTTTGACGCTGCGGATCACAACATTCTTTAAGTCGCCTGGCAGAAGTAGGTCTCAAGTGATGGGTACTAGCATGGTGCCTCTCTTTTAGGAAATTGCTCTCTTGCATGGTAGATGGTAGCATTTTCATATAATTCCCCTGCGCAGAGGTTTGACAGGTCCTTTAGTGTTCATCCCTTTCCCTATGATGTTTAACATTTTCATCTGCCCTCCGATTTCTCTATAAAGCCTTTTGACTGCTTGGGCATCTTACACACGGATGACACTCAGATAACCATATACGTGGACCATCAAGTGCCTTTCTCAGCAACTAACTTAACTTCTTGCCTATCCAATGTTCAGCACTGGTTGTCACTTAACCTTCTCTGACTCAATGTAAGTAAAACAGAACTTTTAATAGCAGGCAAAGATACAGACAGATGAAATGGTCCGTGCGTCCCATGTCCTTGGGCATGGCTTGTCTTCCGGTAACCAAGGTTACATCTCTTGCTTTCTACTTGAATCTTCATTTATCTACAATTCCTCATATCAAAGCTGTCACGTCATCTTGCTTCTTTCAACTTCAAGTAATAAGAAAGGTGCTTCAATTGCTCCCAAAGCAGTTTTATGTACAGGTCAATTTGACTTGCAACGTTTCCAGGACCGAATATTCTTTTTCTTGGTCTTCCAAATTTTTCTTAGAACCAGCTGCAGATAATCCCAAATTCGACAGTGCGTCTAGCATGTGGTTTAAAGAAATGTGACCATATCACTCAAGCGCGCACAGAGCTAAATTGGCTAGTGGTGAATCAAAAAATTGTGTTCAAGGCCTTATGTACAGGGTGTTCTATCAAGCTAATTCTGCAATAATTACTTGTGTGCAAATTTATAGCTAGTGGTCAGTTGTCTAGGTGTGATTACAAGTGTCTTCAATGAGTGGCACACCCATCACCAGACATTTGGTGGGAATATTTGAATTTGTGATTTGTAAAGCACGGTTCATTCTTGCACTTTAGAAGTATGAGGAAGTGAAGTTTACATTATTCAGGTCCATCCTAGTCCTACAACCCCTCTCCTATATTGGGACCTTATATACTGAAAGGACACAATCCTGAACTTTCATTCTGCATCCAATTTTCAGTGTTCATAGATCTACCAGGGGCCAAAGTGAGCAGTCCTTCTTTGGAACTGATAGGTACTTTTTAGGTCTCACCTCGGCAGTGTATGCGCTGTCTCTTTGAGACATGCTGTATCTAGAAAATGGGCTTTGAGCACCGCTTTTTTTAAATTTATTTTTTAAATCGCTCCTTTTACTGTCCTTCCTAAAAGCCTGCATTTCATTGGTTACTATGCTTAGTAGTCCCTCCTTTTCTATTTTTGTAACCTCCCATGAGGACTGCCCCTGTTACATGTGCTCTTACTCTTCATGTTAATTTATGATCCTTGGAGAGCACTCTTTTCTTTTTGTTGGCCTGCCTCTGCTCGTGTGTGTTATCTTTGCTTTGCGCAGGCTGAAATGTTCCCGGCCAAATCATTTACCAGTGCTTCCGCTTCACGGCCACCGTGCGTTCTGCACATGCTTCGCAGGATGTATTTTTTCTTTATTTAAACTCTTACACAATGCTTGCAAAGTAACTTTTAAAAAAAAACATTTTGGAGATGCTCAGCGCGGCACCGGATTTATTCTAGGTTCCAGGGCACATGCTTTGAACGTGGCTCTAGCGAGCCCGTGTAATTGAACAGTGTTTGGTGCGTAAAACTGACTTCATCCACCCGGACTGTACTGTAGCTTTTAATACTTCACTTTATTGAGGACACAGTGCAGTCCTTCAGCGAGGGACACTGTGCAGTGCTTTAGTGAGGGGGCACTGTGAAGTGCTTGTGCCCCAGTGAGAGGTATTCTGTGCAGTGCTTTAGTGGGAGACAGTCCGTGCAGTGCTTTAATGAGGGACAGTGAGCAGAACTTTTGTGAGGGACACTGCGTCGTGCTTTACTGAGGGACACCATGCAACAGTGCGCAGTGCTTTAGAGATGGGCACTGTGCAGTACTTTAGTGAGACACGCTCCGTGCAGTGCTTTAGTGATCGACACTGTGTAGTGCTCTAGGGAGGAACGCTTTTAAAACATTTTTTAAAACATTTTGGAGTTGCTCAGTGCGGTGCCGGATTTATTATAGGTTTCAGGGTGGGTGCTTTGAATGTGGCTCTAGCGAGCTGCCCGTGCAATTAAACAGTGTTTGGTGCATAAAACTGACTTCAGCCACCTGGACTGTACTCTAGCTTTAAATATGTCACTGCCCCAATGCCATCAGGGAAGTGAAGCTTCAACTTCAGAGGACTATCCTTTTCCTTTCAACTGGACTCCTGATCTGAAGCCCCTATCTATAAGGTCAGAGTTCAAACCTTCACTAAACTGGTCTGCGGTTATTAGTTTTTATTCTGATGTCACACAAGCCTAAATGTGCATTAAAGCCACAAATAAAATGTGAGGTATATGCCTGGAATAATTTGTAGTCGTGGCTAATGCTTGTAAATGACTTGGACTCTCGGTTTAAAGTACTACAAACAAAAAATAAATAAATAAAAATCAATATCATTTACACATCAATAGCTCTAACTTTCACAAATGCGAGACTGACTGCATTGCAAATGCTTGTTTCTTTTAGTAGTCTTGTGGAATTTTACGGCAAGGTAGCAAAAGCTTTCTGAAGCAAAGGGACAAGTATGAGTTGAATTTTTCTTATCTTGAAATGGATGAATTTGCCGGGTTTTCAAAGTGGATGCACTACAAGTATCGAAATGTTTTTAACACTTTGGAGCTTTTGTGCCACTGGTGATGGAAAGGTTATGCAGGCTGAAGTCTTAGGAGCTTCAGAAGTCCATCTTATCCTCTTCTGGCCTATCTCCTTCCTCTGCTTTGACGTTGTGACCCCAGGACCGTGGTAGGCTCTGTAATGGTTAATGTGGAGATGTCTAACAATATCCTTGGGTACTGAGGTTTAGCAGCAGAGTAAGTTCTCTGTAGCAACTGGAGGAGGGGTTGTAAGAAAGTTAAAAGGTAGTCTCTCAGGGGTGCCCTAGTGAGACAAAGGAGGTATAAGGACTTACCAGCACAGTTTAGTTTGGTTGTGCCCACTGAGAGTCCTTCTTTGTCGCTCGAGGGGATCAAGGAAAGTTGCTTGGCCATGGTTCATCTCTAGCAAGAGCTAGTGTGGCCTGGAAAGTTGGAATACTGGAACTGTACAGCAGGCTTGTGTTGTCAATGAAGGTAGGGTTTGTTGTGGAGACTCGGGTGGTGGTAGGTCATGGTAAGGAGGGTGGGGGGGAGGGAGGCAAATTGGAGCCTGTTGTATCACTGGGGTTCTCAGTATCCTACATGAGAGAGGGAAGCTGCGGAAAATCAGGCTTCTACAGAGTTATGCCCAGTCACAATGTGCTTCAGTATGAACTAATTCAAAGCGAAGTTACACATTTGGAAGGCAAATCGATTACCATCGTGACAATAGATGATTCAAGAAATGAGCCTTGTAAGACTCAATCAAATTGTAGAGGTTTTATTCACAGTCCCGATCTCTGGGCGAATAAATGGATGGAATGTCAAGGGTTCAAAGAAAAGGTCTTACCCATTGTCTCCTCCAAAAACATAAATGGCATCTTTGTAAGCCACAACAGTGTGTTTACTGCGTCTGTGGAGAGAACAAAAACAAGTTATAAAACTCCTGATAAAAGAACACTTCAAGCCCCATCAACAAATAGATTTAATCTGTAAACAACACAAAGCGGAGCAAATTAAACTAGTCCTATAGGGCAACTGTGAACGGTGGTCAGATGCAGTTTATGTATATTTCTCTACTGTTAGCACAAATATTTTCAGAAGGCTTTCCACCAATTAGAACAGTGCATTTTTGATGCATTGATCCTAATATGTTTTTGCTTCTACCATGACTAAGTTGTTCTGGTCGTCTGCTGAGACCTTTGCTTATTGTATTTCCCAGTAAAGACATTCCTAGTGATGTATTTTTCCATCCACATGAGAATGGATTTTGAAGGCATTTCGGGATCATACTGCCTTCTATCAATCTTATAAAATATAATGCTTTGCAGAAGAAGAACGATTTTGGGTAGGGAGATTGGTTTGTGTCCCTAATCTTGATTGAGACAGACGATTTTTATAAACTTTTCAAAAAGAACTAAAGACACCCAACCCAATATTCTCCAGTGAATTATTTGTAATACAATGACAAATACACAAGTTACTTTATATCAATAATAAAAACCAACAAAATCATCTATTATGAGCAAACCTCTCCATAACCCTGTCACCTATGTATAAGGAGGTGATTGAACCTAATCCTCAGTAATTTGTTTAATTTTGCTGAGTTTTTTCATACTGTTGTATTCAATAACAAAATGCACTCTAGTTGATAAACCTTTGATAGCAACTCCATTCATTCTTTTGTACACCATAATTAAAACATTAAGATTCAAAAAATTGGCCACTACATTTAAAACGTCTATCATCTTGAGACTAAAATCATAACATTTTAAAAGGCCTGTAAATGTGAAAAACCAGAATATCCACTTGGCCTCATGATTGATAAATAAACATGGAAAAGTTAAAAAAAGGTGGTGGCCAAACTAGATTTAAACCCAAATTCCGGCCATGTTTATCACCAATGATATGCAATTGTGCAGCCAAAGTATCTTTCCCATATCTGAACCTTTTAACATATCAAAGGGAAGGTTCAACGTTGTAAAGCAATCAGGGCACAATATTTCAATATTGTGTTTATTTTTGAGTGCCATGCTTGGGTTAATGATTTCAAAGATTGACTGCTGAATTTATAATTGAAAGAACAGGGAGCATTTACAGTGACTCGAGTTGAGTGTTTCTTTGCCCCAACAAGGGCCCTCCATTTAAGCCTTCTGCTGAATGTTATCCCCAGATTTCTCTAGCACTTTACTTGTGTGACAGCCTTTCAAACAATAAACCAATGGACCTAAAATTTACTCCGAACGATTCAGAGGACCGGAGGCACTGAGGCAGAAAAAGGAACAAAACGTGGTTCTTCTATCGTAAGAAGAGACTAAAGGCAAACAACGAGGGAGGTTTGTGGCACATCACACAGACATGCTTCAGCTCCCTCCAATTGTACAAACGATGCCTCAATGACTGAAAGCATCATTTATACTCAGTTGAGTATAGATATATATATATATATATATATTTATGTTTATTTCGGAAGGTTATTCCATAAAACATGCAGACATAAAAGTCCTTATGGCAATTACATAGAAGTAAAAACATTTTGCTGATAAGATCAATGCATTTTAAAATGATCATAAAACGTTTGTATGGGCTCCCTAATCTAAGAATATAAAGTGCATAGAACAAAATACATCCTGTATGTAAGATATATAAGAATGGTAGATCTTGGCTAATATACTTATTTTAGTTTCGCTGTCATGTAAAAAGTCCACTACTTATCTTAGTTCCTGCGCTGCCACAAGGCAAGCGCTTTCGTGACTAATCACAATTTTGTCTAGTTTAAAATAATGCTAGAAACCGCCATTTTAAAATTTAAGGCCATTGTCTTTCCTTATAAGGGCGACTGAAAATAGATAACTGCTTACTGCAAAAACTGTATAAGTAGACGTGTTGGTCCTCAGAATTCTTAACGCCTCCAGATACCTCCGTACTCCAAGATATTTGCATAGTGGACGTATCCACTTGCCTCCTGGTTTTTTGTATGCTTGACAGAAAAACATCATGTGGTGTACTGTTTCAATCTCTAACTTGGAGCATAAGATGCATATAGATGTGCAACTGACACTCCCACCAACAACCCGCGATGCTATAAGCGCCTCTAATTCAAGTGTGTCATAGTGGAATTTTAAGTAAAACGATTTCTCTAGTTGCTTAATTGGTAGGTCGAGCAAGTCCTCGTAGCAGGTTGTATCCTTGATGGAGAGGAATTGTAGTGTCAACCCGCCATCGGTAGAGGAGCTGTGGAAGTTGGCCTGAATGAACTCCCGATATCGGGCTTTCAATTGCAGTTTGGACGTGGCCACCAACGAACCAGAGTCCGTCCAAAAATGGCCAGGGTCCAACCTGTCGAACCAATAACAGATATGTTTAAACCATGGGAATGTAAGATGTGTATCTAGGGTCGACAGTTCCTCCACTGCCCTCCAATACGGGCGCAGCTCCTCGATCGTCCAAAGTCTTACCCAAAATAATAAGGGTCTAAGTCTAGCAAGGACCCCACTCTTTTTAAAGCAACATCTAAAAACATAGGAATTAAGGGAGTCCTAGTAGGAAGGTGGAGGAGCGAGCGTACAAACATGTTTTCACTAATTGTAAGAAGATCTGACTTCACGTGACCCCAAATTTCAGCCCCATATAGAGCAGCGGATTGGGCCTTTAGCTTATACAGTTTTATAGCAGGGAGGACTGGCCTTGAGGTTGTCCCCTGATACCTCCTGTAGATCACTGAAGCTTGATGCTGTATCACTGCCTTTCTTTTCCCATGATAGTTTACTATCTATCATTATTCTCTGATATCTGAATCTATGCACTCGCTCCAAACTTTCATTTGACAAGGTTAAGGGTTGCTTAAATGTCTTATGGGGTCAAACTGCCATGAACATTTTTTGGAAATATTAATCTCAGGGCCCTAAGATAAACAATAAACATTCAAATTCGCCCGGAGCTGTTGGAGGCCCATGGGTGTCTGGGATATTAGAAGATATTGTCTGCCAAGAGTAGTGCAGGAACCCCCTCCCCATCTAATTTTGGTGCCTCTATATTCCCCTTTGAAAGTGCGCCTACTACATCGTTGACAGAGGGAGAATAGGGTGGGGGCTAGGACACACCCCTGCCTCACAGGGTTAATTACCAGATTGAAATCTGGCAATTAATTGGCCCCCAGGGCCCCAACAAACTTGGGCATAATTATTCTGATGGAGAATTATGATTTGCCCAAGTAAAGTCTCGGGGATTCTCAGTTCCTTTTAGGATACCCAGAACAACCCTCTAGGAACAAGATCAAAGGCTGCTCTGAAATCAACAATTGCAAAGTAAATATGTCCTTCTCTAAGTTTAGTATATTTCCAAAGAATAAGCAACAGCCTTAGCACTTGATCAATAGTGTTGACTTTCGGTCTAAATCCTGCTTGGTATGGGATCATAATTTCCCTTCCCTGAATCCACTCGTTAAGCTTATCGAGCAATTGCCTAGCATACACCTTCTGGGCAGTATCCAGAAGGCTAATAGGCCTATAGTTTGCGGAAAGTCCCTTATCCCCCTTTTAAAAAATGGGGATCATTTACGGGCCTTTCCATGCGTCAGGAATAGGGGCTCCCTCCGCTATAACATTGGTCAAACAATTGATATATGGGGCCCATTTAGACAAATCACAGCACAATAGATCTCCTGGGATTTATCAGGGCCCGGGGCTTTACCCTGTTTGATAAGGGTATTTGCACTTCTAGTGTCCTCAATGGAAAAATAGGGTTCAGGGGAGGTATCCTGTGGAGGGACATAGAAATATGGTGCAGTGTCGATAGGTGGAGATTCATACAGACGGATGAAATGTTCTACCCATACGTTAGGGTTCAGATGGCACTCTATCGGAGGATTTGAGGACCTACTTCCATTAGTGTTTATTTTCCAAAATAATGCAATGCCCCCCATTTTGGCAGCCATCACTAAATCAACTCAACATATATCCTCCCAAGCTCTCTTCACCATTCTGGTTGTTTTCTTATATGTCCCTCTTAATGCTCGAACCTCCTGTAAGTTTTTGTTTTTTAATGCAGTTATCAATGGTTTTTTGTATCACAGCATCCTTTTGTATACCACAAATTACCTTCCTCACTATGGAACCGAACTGGGGTTTTTGTTAGAGGGGGTTAGGTCAAAATCTTTTTCAGAGAGATCACCAGCTTAGCATGTATGTTTGCTATTGTATTTTTGACAAGAATTGGTGCAGTTGGGACTGATAAGACCTCAACAAAGGCATCATAGACCTTAACAAGAGTGTCTTGGTTTGCTATCATTGGCTATTTGATAGTCCTGCGGTTGTTTGGCATTATTGGATTTTTTGGACTCTGGTATTGAAGTGCTGGGGAGTTTAAGGGGATGGCAGAGGAACTTAGCATGAAGAGGATAGTGGTCACTCTCCTCCCTGTGCTCAATGCAGACGTCTTTCAAACTATCCCACATTGAAACTTCAATTAGAATATAGTCTAGTTTGGATAAGGATAGGCCTTTCCAAAAAGTGGGGACTCCCGGTTTATCAGAGGGAGACATTCCGTTACATTCTCAGCCCATTTGTTACCGTGAATTGGACTACTTACATTGCTGCCACAGTACAAGGAACAAATTGCTTGGTATTAAGGGCAGGTATACCCCAACTCTTATCTTCCTCGTCGAGAAGCATGTCATACCCATACAAGGGTTCAAAATGTATGTTGAGGTCTCCTCCTAATTAAGGAAACAGAGTGCTGTAAAATACCCAGAGTGGGTGTTTCTGTGCCCCTGTTCCTTGGCCTGCAATAGACATTATACATATACATACAAACCCACCCTCCTCCCGGAGTAATGCATTTTAAAACCCAGAATGTCAGGTGATAGAATGTCTAAGACCTCAATACTGCTATTTAGATGTGTTTTTGTCCAAACCACCAAAGCCCCATGACGCCCGACCATGAGCAGATGGAACAGCGTTTACATAATATGAAGAATATCCCAGTTTATAAACTGGCTCAGTGGCCCAAGTTTCTTGAAAAATACATATATCGAACCCTTCAAAATAGTCTATCCAATCCGGTGCAGACAGGTTCGATTTGATGCCTGCAATATTCCAGCATAAGATATTAATTATTCCATTTGAGTTAGCTTCAAAGCTAGTACACGAACTCCACAAATCCCGGTCAGTATACTCTGGAAAGTCAGAAACTGGATGGGGGCAGACTTTAGATTGAGAACAAGGCTGGTCTGTTTGGATCGACAACAGGGAGGTAAATGTACAAGGTGCTTGAGTACTCATATAATCATTAATTCGTAGAGGGTTTCCCAAGACATCGAGTGCCATATTTCCCTGTGTTAAAGCGAAAGGGCCAATTCTATGTTACTCTTCTATTATGGGAGGGTGCGGAATTAGTAAGGAGGGGAAGTTGATTACATCTCCTGTAGGCCCTATTTTTGCCTTTGGTCCTCCTACCCCTGTGGGAACCATATCGACTTTGGCATTGGTAAGTCAATCTTGTGCATCTACATGCGATAATAGTTCATAGGAGTTATGTGTTGGGATGTTAAAAATTGATTGACCAGAGTTGGAAGCGAGGCCTTTGTTATGACAGACATCCTTGTTAAAAAGTGGTAGAACAGACTGGGGTCTATAAAAATAGTCCAGTGGCAGTGCCTCTATTTTTAAAGGAGATTTAAAGTTTACTAGAACACAGTTCCCAGGACATTCCTTTGGATGAATGCCAAGCCATGGAGTTCTTCTTACTGATATAACATCATGGGCTATGTCACGAGGGCATCTCAAATTGGTTTTTAGCCAATGAGCACACTTGTTCTTCAGCGCCACTTGATCTTCTAAAGTATCCGTGGGCAGCACTGGCACATTTTTTTCAAATAGGTACTCAGTTGAGTAGTATCATGCTTCCTCCCCCACCAAACAGTGCAATATGTCTCACTAGAGATCATTAATCTTATTTTAGGTATCTGAATAAATTCTACGAAATACAAAGAAAAGCATTATGTAGGTAATTGTTGTTAGTTCTGATAGGAGCAAAGATAAGTTATGATTGACCTGCCGAAATGTATCCGGGGGAACCGGCGGGAATGCAGTTAGCCACCAAAGTAACACGAGTTACAGCACATATCACAATTAACAAGGAGACTTGTAATAAAGGACGATGGGGAAGGTACTGACGCATATTGAGCTATGATGTTTACTACTCCTCATGACTGCTGCAACCTGTAAAGGAGTTGAAAGCAGGGCTTTGGGTGGGCTATACACAACATTAAATTTGAGTTGTGGGAATGTTTTTCACCTCAGGATTCTGAGTGACACGACAGACAACTCGAATTTATTGTTGTTGATATGAAGTCATTAAGATATTCTCAATAAAAAAACAAAACATTTTTATTCGCTGTTACTCATTTATATTCTTATATGACCAGTCAATGTAGTACCTTTTTTTAATAGAATATATAGCAGTACAGATGGGTAGCTGTCACTGAGTGGTTCTGAGTGACATCAAATGCACAACAAGGCTGAAGCTTAAGTTGCCTATGGTGTCACTCTGAACCCCAAAGTGGAAAACGCGCCTGTTATTAAAAGTTTAGCCATCTTTAAGTTTGTATTGTATATGGCTCCACAAAATCAACTACTCCTCCCTACCACGAGTACTCCAGGGCAGAAAGGGAGGTAGGAACCACATTTAACTGGTTAAAAAGTATTACAAAGAAAAAGCCCTCCTGCCACTGACCCCACATATATATATATTATCTACTGGCGGTCGCCAGTAGATAGTTATATTTACAACCTATTATCCATAGGAAATCCGCGACATTCTATTTGAAATAACTCTCTTGCCGGTTGACGTATCTTCGCGAATTTTTCAAACTTTGTGGGCGCTCCGGTCCGCTCCTACCCTGAAAGTCTCGGGGGATTCGTCAAGCGGGGCCGAGAAAAAGGGGGGTCCCAAAACGTGTTTTCCCCATGCACTTTTCCATAGGAAACTTTAGACACGGCTACAGCCCGAACTGCTGAACGGAATTACACCAAATTTGGCAAAGAGGTAGTTCTTGGTTCAGAAAGAACCCTTTTGTTAAATGGTGTAAATCCGTTCAGTAGTTGCTGAGAAAATGAAAAGTAAAAAGTTAGTGATATCTATGGGCACGGAGGATTCGCGCACCCTCAGCGCACCCTGCGCGCACCGTCCCGATCACGAGCTGCATTTTAATTGGCTGTCAACATTCCGATTCAGGAAATGTTGGCAGCCATTTTGTCCTCGGTAGAACCGAGGGACAGAAACAAGTGCGCAAAGCGCACAAAGGGGGCAGGGTAGAAACACCCTGACCCCCTAGGTTTGCTCAGGGGGTCCCACAAGGACCCCCTGGGCAAAAAATTTTTTTTTTTTTTTTTTTTTAAATCGGCAGGATGCGCTCAGGGTGCGCGAATCCTGCCGGAAAAAAAAAAATCGAAGCGCGGTCTCCCGCGCTTCGATGTTAATTGGCCCCCGGGTGGCCCAAGTCCCGGGGGCATGGTGGGGGATAATTTAATGTGTGGGGGCCTCAAAGGGCCCCCCAAGCCCGGGGACCGCCACCCCCGGGGCTTTTTTAAAAATGGTGCGGGAGGGCTCTGAGCCCTCCCGCAGCCCCGGGGACCACCACCTCCCGGGGCTTTTTTAACTTATTGACAAAACCTGTGTGTGGGGGCTCCAGCCCCCCACACGCCCCGAGACCGCCACCTCCCCGGGGCACTAAACATTTAAATATGGGGGTCCGTTACGGACCCCAGAGCCCCGGGGACCACCACCTCCCCGGGGCTTTAAACTGAATTGGAGGGGGCCGCGCGGCCCCCTCCTGGAGCCCTTGATGGCCCTGGGGACCACCACCCCCAGGGCCGGCTCCTGCAGTGTCCCGGGTTCCTACCCCCGGGACACTGTAGTTTGCTATGGCAGGACGGGAGCCTCGCGGCTCCCGTCCTGCCATAGCAAACTGCTTTGGATATTGGAAGAGAGAGCAGGGAAACCTGCTCTCTCTTCCAATATCCAAAGCGATTGCTTTTCCACATGGGGAGCAGCATGTCAGCTGCTCCCCATGTGGAAAAGCAATGCCGGCTCCCAAGGGACGCGGGAGCCGGCGGGACTGTGGGGGATTGGGGACCCCCACAGTCCCCAACGGAGAGGGCCAGCCCCGGGGATGGGGTCCCCGGGGCAAGTAGTGGCCCGGGAGGGGGCCACGCGGCCCCCTCCCCAAAAAAGGAAAAAAAAAATATTAAAAAAATAGAAAGGCCAGCCCCGGGGATGGGGTCCCCGGGGCCTTAAAATGGCCAGAGGAGGGGGGCCACGCTGCCCCCTCAAAATAATAAATAAAGAGGCCATGCCCCGGGGGATGGGGTCCCCGGGGCCAATACAGGCCAAGGGAAGGGGGCCACGCGGCCCCCTTCCCGTTTTTTTTTTGGTAATTAAAAAAGGGGTAAGGCCCTGGGGGATGGGGTCCCCAGGGCCCAAAAACAGAAAAAAGGAAGGGGGCCACACAGCCCCCTTCAGGGGACAAAAAAAAAAAAAAAAACGATCGGGCCCGCAGGCCCCGCCCCTACTTCACCACTCTGCAAACGCGCCCCTGGCGCGTTTGCAGAGGGGAACAACAAATTCATCCTTGAATACTGGGGGTCCCTGGAGGCCAACTAGCCCACCAGGAACCTCCAGTATGCGCCAGGGGCTGCCTTGCAGAGACGTGTAGAGAGGCCACACCCCTTTTACACCTCTCTGCAACGCAGCTCTGTGGCGCTTTTGGAGGTATATGGTGGGCTAGTTGGACTCCGGGGACCCTCAGGATTCAAGGGGACTTAATCCCCCAACTTAAAACGCGCCACGGGGCGCGTTTGCACAGTGGTGAAGGAGGGGGCGGGGCTTCAGGTGACATGTGTGCAAACAGGCCCCGTGGCGCGTTTTAAGATGGGGAATTAAATCCCCTTCAATCCTGAGGGTCCCTGGGGCCAACTAGCCCAACAGGTACATCCAGAATGCGCCACAGAGCTGCGTTGCAGAGAGGTGTAAAAGGGGTGTGGCCTCTCTACACGTCTCTGCAACGCAGCCCCTGGCGCATATTGGAGGTTCCTGGTGGTCTAGTTGGCCCCTAGGGACCCTCAGGATTCAAGGGGACTTAATCCCCAACTTAAAACGCGCCACGGGCGCGTTTGCAAAGATGTCACCTCAGGCCCCGCCCCCTCCCTTCACCATTGTGCAAATATTCCTCTAAAATCAGCCGAAATACGAATTCCGATTTACTCACCTGTTATCAGGAGAGACCTCAGTGCTGCATCTTTCAGCCCAGTACTGGTCCTGAAAAGTAATTTTAACCGTACTTACCGGTAACTTGAATTTCCTTCATAGGCTAACATTGACTGGTTTCACTTGGAAATTCTTCTAAGTGTGGAGTTTTGGAACTTTAAAATATTCCTCTAAAATCAGCCGAAATAGGAATTCCGATTTACTCACCTGTTATCAGGAGAAACCTCAGTGCTGCATCTTTGAGCCCAGTACTGATCCTGAAAAGTAATTCTAACGGTACTTACCGGTAACTTGAATTTCCTTCCATAGGCTAACATTGACTGGTTTCACTTGGAAATTCTTCTAAGTGTGGAGTTTTGGAACTTTAAAATATTCCTCTAAAATCAGCCGAAATACGAATTCCGATTTACTCACCTGTTATCAGGAGAGACCTCAGTGCTGCATGTTTCAGCCCAGTACTGATCCTGAAAAGTAATTTTAACCGTACTTACCGGTAACTTGAATTTCCTTCATAGGCTAACATTGACTGGTTTCACTTGGAAATTCTTCTAAGTGTTGATTTTTGAAACATACAAATATTCCTCTAAAATCAGCCGAAATCCGAATTCTGATTTACTCACCTGTTATCAGGAGAGACCTCAGTGCTGCATCTTTCAGCCCAGTACTGGTCCTGAAAAGTAATTTTAACCGTACTTACCAGTAACTTGAATTTCCTTCCATAGGCTAACATTGACTGGTTTCACTTGGAAATTCTTCTAAGTGTGGAGTTTTGGAACTTTAAAATATTCCTCAAAAATCAGCCGAAATACGAATTCCGATTTACTCACCTGTTATCAGGAGAGACCTCAGTGCTGCATGTTTCAGCCCAGTACTGATCCTCAAAAGTAATTTTAACCGTACTTACCGGTAACTTGAATTTCCTTCATAGGCTAACATTGACTGGTTTTCAGCAAAAAAGTTTCAAAGTGTTGATTTTCACAAACTACAAATATTCCTTAAAAATCGCCTGTATGACTTAAACGCATTCTTTCAACTGTTTACAGGAGATGCACCAGTGCTGGATCCAGGATCCAACACTGAGTAAGAAAAAGTAACGATAACAGTTTTTACCTGCTAAGTGAATTTCCTTCCATAGGATAACATTGGTGATTCTATGAGAAAAAGTTTCTAAGTGTCAACTTTTAAAATACAATAATATTCCTTAAAAATCACGACTGTAACCAAAACGCTTTACTCAACTGTTTACAGGAGATGTACCAGGACTGAATCTAGGATCCAGTCCTGTGGTTAGAAAAAGTAATCCATAAAGTAACTAATTGCATTTAACTAGAAATTCACATTGAGCTGAATGTTGCATTGTGTTTGAAAATGTGTTGCCCATTGCAACAACTGTAACTACTGTACTTAAAAGTCTATTGCCTATCTGCAAAGTATTTAAACTAAATTAATTCATTAAGAGAAAGTATTTTTTGTAATGTAATGTATAATGTAATTACAATGTCATTTAAAAAATAAAATATGTAAAAAAAATTGTTTCTAAAAATGTAGTAAATCAGTATGAAAAAAATTAATATAACAATTAATACATTTAAAAATTGTCATTTACAAAACCTTTGAAATTCACTAAAAAAAACGTAGGTTTCAGGCACGTTATAGTTAGAAATTAGCATTTAAAAAACCTTTGAAATTCACTGAAAAAACCATAGGTTTCAGACACGTTATAGTTACAAATTAGCATTTAAAAAACCTTTGAAATTCACTGAAAAAACCATAGGTTTCAGACACGTTATAGTTACAAATTAGCATTTAAAAAACCTTTGAAATTCACTGAAAAAACCATAGGTTTTACGGACAGTTATAGTTACTTGGACATTGCACTCGTACAAAACCCGTGAAATTCCCCGTTATAGTTAGTTCAGCTAACTATAACTCGCGCCCCGCAATGCACTGCTGATGACGTCACATATTACATCACTCATGACATGGTCAGTGACATCACTGATGACATCACTGATGACATCTCAAATGACATCACTGATGACATCATCCACGTGATAATCTGATGCACCTCCTCACACCCTAATATAATCTTTGATACACCCACTCTAAATTACAGACTGCCATTCGCAAAACCATAGACACTCCAACACCAATAACTACATACCCACTCACTGATTCTTAGGTCTACACACACACATCCACTCACTCACCCGTACAGTCACTCATACTTACGGTCACTCAGTACAGGACTATCATATGCACTCTTACTCCTATATAGACACTCAAACAACGCCACTCATCCATAGAGATACTCAGACACCTAGTCAGTCATGCAAATAATTAAACACACTGCCATTTACTCACCTATACAGTTATACACACACCAGCTCACTTACTCATACAAATAGTAGCACATTGTTACGCTCTTATACAATCACTGATACAAGCACACACTCATCCATACAGCCACTATCACAATCACTCACTCTTGCTTATAGCTATTTATATACTCCAACACACATATATACTGCCTTTCACATATGTAGTTACTCACACATGTACCACTGGGACATACATTCACTCACTAACACACTCTTACACACACTTACCCACCCATACAGTCTATCACAGATGCACTCTTGAAACCATCCACCCAGTGAATCACCCACTCACACATCTATGCACAGAGTTGCACACACCCCTCCCACACAAACACTCAGGCACCCATACAGATACTCAGACAAGCATTCAATAACTCATATAGACACTCATTTAGCTATTCACAAACACATGCAGCCACTTACACAGCAACAGACAGACGGATACAGACATTCACCCAGTTTAGTCACTAACCCATGCATTCAGTAAGATACGTTAAATCACTCACTTATAGAGTCAGTCACGCACCTACTAAATCATCCATACAGACACTTACACACCCACTCATTCTTCAATACGTCTTTTCCTATATATATTAAAAATATTTAAACTTTACAGAAACACACAGTCACTGGATGATGTCATCAGTGATGTCATTTGAGATGTCATCAGTGATGTCATCAGTGATGTCACTGACCATGTCATGAGTGATGTAATATGTGACGTCATCAGCAGTGCATTGCGGGGCGCGAGTTATAGTTAGCTGAACTAACTATAACGGGGGAATTTCACGGGTTTTGTACGAGTGCAATGTCCAAGTAACTATAACTGTCCCTAAAACCTATGGTTTTTTCAGTGAATTTCAAAGGTTTTTTAAATGCTAATTTGTAACTATAACGTGTCTGAAACCTATGGTTTTTTCAGTGAATATATATATATATATATATTTGTCCTCCTGCCACCCACCCACACACCATCTGCATATACCTCCCAGTTCCCCTCTCTTCAAGCAAAATGAACCAAAGAAATACCTGACCAACTGCCACCAACTCCATTCCTCCTCGGCAAACCCAACGCCTAAAGTGAACAAAACAACCTGAACTCCTGCCACCCACCTCCACCCCCTCCTAGCCAAAAGCCATGCTCTCCACTCTCATACAGGGAGTTAAGAGCCACCACCACGTTAACTGCAGCTCTGTGAAAGTTGCTAGCCAGTGTGATTTAACATTTGGGGCAGGCACTGAGCTGCCTGGGCTCTGCAGTCTTCCTCAGTCTATGAAGACCTGGAAGAGGCGAGAGAAGGCGGTTGAGATTGCCAAAAGCAATTTTCCTCTCACACTCAGGTCTCTGGAAACCCAGACAAGAAGGCAGAACAGAGCAAAAGAGAGTGCTTCCCCTGTGTGACATCACAAAGGTTGTTAACCAATTTGGTTAACCACTGTTGTGATGTTACTGCAGTAAATAACAGGATTTCAATTCGCTCATTTATGATAAAGGCTTCCTACAGAAGTCATATACGTCAAGACTTTAATTCACCATGAGGTTAAGCAGCTTAGTAATAACAACAGTTTTACAGTTACACCTGGTCTATCCATGTGCAGGTACAATTGAAATTTCCCTTGAGTTACCAGCTTGCACGTGACGGTTTAGGGTTTGAAATGGTGCCTAGATTCTCCTTGCTTGTTTGCATAATATTTTGCAAGTGAAGTGGAAGATAGGTTTTGCATGGTCAAGTCAGTGTGCTGAGGTCAGGAAGCATACAGGGTGGCATCGCAAGCACCTGTAGTTGCAAAGTTGGGTTGCTGGCAGCTCACAGTTAGAATGCCTGGATCGGTTGTATGATAGAAGCACAAATGGTTTTACCACGCGTGCTTCTACCACGCAGCCCAACCACGAATGCGTCTTAACCACGCATGCCTTTACCACGAAATATCGTGGTATAGGCATGAATGGTAAAGTGGCATGTGTGGCTAAGGTCGCCACTACCCCGCCTCCCCCCTAACCACCCCCCACCCATACCCCCCGCATTGTCCCATAAACTACCCCAACCTCTTCTACTGCCTTAAAACCTACCCAACCCCCAACACTAACAAGCATTGGCATAGCCAATAGGTCTCGCCTTTGGGACCTTATAAGTGTTTAGCCAGAGATATTGGCAATGTTTTAAGGTATGTTGTCGAGCAATGTAGCTGCTGCGTTTAGTACTGTAAAGTTTGTGTGCAAGTTGTGCTTAGTGTAGTGACGTAAGGGCACTGTCATGGTGTGGAATGTAGTGGTGAGTTGTGATATGATGTGTGTTGGTGGGATGTATGTGTGTATATATCATAACAGACTTTGAGATTACAATGCTGAGTACCTCACATAGTTCCTTATTTAATGATATACCTTTAGAAATGAAATCTACTGAGAAAATAAAAATTATTGTGATTTGTCAGGCTGGACACGAGATAGCAAGGAATAAACATTAAAAGGCAGTAAGGCACCCTATAAGGTACTGTACATCTCAGGGCCCCATCTTTCCCCCCAAATGTTGTATTATTATTTGAGCATTTGTGTTGCGCACTGCAAATATTTCTGTTATCCGTAGTGATTTTGTAGCATGGTAACTCATATGAATGTGTTCGCTCTGCAAGCAGGCTATAACATTATATAACAAAAAATTGAAATTCATAAATTACGTTTTTTTAATTAAATCTCATAACTAATTTGGAAAGAACATTAATACTCCAGAACACATTACATGATTCCATTCAATGCATTTTTATTGAAGAGCGGAGTTATTTTTTATTGTGCTACGTTTATTTAAGCTCCTTAACAGATAAGTTTCAATAACTTTGTGATGTTTACCTTTAGAATATTTTGCAGTGGCCATAGTCATGACTTAAAATGTCCCACAGGGCCACGCATAAGCCTGCTCCCTAGCCAGATCGTGAAGACCTAAGAACCCAGAGAAGGCACTCGTCCACAGGAATGGTATTCACCAAAAGCAGATGCCCCACACAAAATGGAATCTATTCACAACAGGAAACAGACCAGGGAGAAAGCCTGCAATCTTTCCTCCTTGTTGTTCACCCCGTGGCCCAGGCACAGATTTGTTTAATGTAATGTCACATCACGTGGGCCTATCCTAGTTTAACACGGACTGAAGTATGTGGCACTGCCGGAAGTGGAAATCCGAGAACCCATGCATTTCCTTGCAGCGCTGCTGAAAGCCCTTTACAAAGCCTGACTGATCACCTATCTGCTGCTTATTGCTATATTTGGGTGTTACTAATGAGGTGAATCCAAAGCTCAGACAGTGTTAGCATGTTTACAAAATGGCAAAATAATGAAGTAATACCGTCACAAAATGTGCGGCATTGTGTCTCGTAATTTGCCTTTTCTTGCCACATAATTTACTCAACCCTGCTGCATATTTTGCCCTCCCCTGCCATATAATTCCGGTGGCCCCGATTATTACCCTCTCACACAGTACGAACCTATTCACGTAGGTCTGTTTTTTTTTTTTTTTTTAAATCAGGCTGTACTGCAGAAGTGCAATGACATGCATATTTAATAATTCAGCTGTTGCTATGCAATTAGTCTTTTCAATACTGGCCACAGAGAAAAGCAGTACAAAAGGGGATGATGGACGGAACGTTTGAGCCAATCAAACACTCACCCCCAGTCAACTGATCTGGGTTTAATCCATCATCATTCTTTAGCTCACTCCACCACCCCAGTTCAGACATGGCCATATGCAAATCAGTCTGACCCTGTGCCTCATGGGAACAGTCCAGCCCGAACTGCCAAGCCATGTCTTCCCTGGACCGGAAACAAGCATCCTAGGACCGGTTTCTGGCATTTCAGCCGTCATCAGCCAGGCTTGCTTGAATCCAGTGGCAAAGTGAGCAAGGGACCCACGTCTGGGCATACCCCGCCAACTTAGGGCGAACAAGCGATACAAAAGGGGATGATGGACGGAGCGTTTGAGCCAATCAAACACTCACTCCCAGTCAACTGATCTGGGTTTAATCCATCATCATTCTTTAGCTCACTCCACCACCCCAGTTCAGACATGGCCATATGCAAATCAGTCTGACCCTGTGCCTCATGGGAACAGTCAGCCCGAACTGCCAAGCCATGTCTTCCCTGGACCGGAAACAAGCATCCTAGGACCGGTTTCTGGCATTCCAGCCGTCATCAGCCAGGCTTGCTTGAATCCAGAGGCAAAGTGAGCAAGGGACCCACGTCTGGGCATACCCCGCCAACTTAGGGCTGAACAAAGCGATACAAAGGGGATGATGGACGGAACGTTTGAGCCAATCAAACACTCACCCCCAGTCAACTGATCTGGGTTTAATCCATCATCATTCTTTAGCTCACTCCACCACCCCAGTTCAGACATGGCCATATGCAAATCAGTCTGACCCTGTGCCTCATGGGAACAGTCCAGCCCGAACTGCCAAGCCATGTCTTCCCTGGCCATGTCTGAACTGGGGTGGTGGAGTGAGCTAAAGAATGATGATGGATTAAACCCAGATCAGTTGACTGGGGGTGAGTGTTTGATTGGCTCAAACGTTCCGTCCATCATCCCCTTGTATCGCTTTGTTCGCCCTAAGTTGGCGGAGTATGCCCAGACGTGGGTCCCTTGCTCACTTTGCCACTGGATGCAAGCAAGCCTGGCTGATGACGGCTGGAATGCCAGAAACCGGTCCTAGGATGCTTGTTTCCGGTCCAGGGAAGACATGGCTTGGCAGTTCGGGCTGGACTGTTCCCATGAGGCACAGGGTCAGACTGATTTGCATATGGCCATGTCTGAACTGGGGTGGTGGAGTGAGCTAAAGAATGATGATGGATTAAACCCAGATCAGTTGACTGGGGGTGAGTGTTTGATTGGCTCAAACGTTCCGTCCATCATCCCCTTTTGTATCGCTTTGTTCGCCCTAAGTTGGCGGGGGTATGCCCAGACGTGGGTCCCTTGCTCACTTTGCCACTGGATGCAAGCAAGCCTGGCTGATGACGGCTGGAATGCCAGAAACCGGTCCTAGGATGCTTGTTTCCGGTCCAGGGAAGACATGGCTTGGCAGTTCGGGCTGGACTGTTCCCATGAGGCACAGGGTCAGACTGATTTGCATATGGCCATGTCTGAACTGGGGTGGTGGAGTGAGCTAAAGAATGATGATGGATTAAACCCAGATCAGTTGACTGGGGGTGAGTGTTTGATTGGCTCAAACGTTCCGTCCATCATCCCCTTTTGTATCACAGAGAAAAGCAGTTCATAGCAGACTGCTGCAATGCTAGCGGCAGCAAATAGACTAGAGTGGAATATGTATGTGGTCAAACTGTCCGACTCCGCTCCCTCCAGCAGTGTTAAGCAGCATCTTGCACTTTGACGGTAAAAGTGTAAGATGCTGCTTAAGGCTGCTGGAGAGACGGGAAACAGTGGCTTGCGCTCCTGTTTGATTAATTACATGAACAGCCCCATGGAGTGTACGGATTGCTGCTTTTTACCAACTTCCACGTACCTCGTTGGCCATGGTATACACACTGGTAATGCTCCGGAAGTGGAAGCAAGGTGTGCCATGGTATACACACGGGTAATGCTCCGGAAGTGGAAGCGTAGTGTCCATGGTATACACATGGGTAATGCTCCGGAAGTAAAAGCCTAGTGTGCCATGGTATACACACCGGTAATGCTCCGGAAGTGGAAGCGTAGTGTGCCATGGTATACACACCGGTAATGCTCCGGAAGTGGAAGCATAGTGCGCCATGGTATACACACGGGTAATGCTCCGGAAGTAAATGCCTAATGTGCCATGGTATACACACCGGTAATGCTCCGGAAGTGGAAGCGTAGTGTGCCATGGTATACACACGGTAATACTCAGGAAGTAAAAGTATATTGTACCATGGTATACACCGGTAATGCTCCGGAATTGGATGCATAGTGTCCATGGTATACACACCGGTAATGCTCCGGAAGTGGAAGCGTAGTGTGCCATGGTATACACACCGGTAATGCTCCGGAATTGAAAGCATAGTGTCCATGGTATACACACCGGTAATGCTCCAAAAGTAGAAGCGTAGTGTGCCATGGTATACACAACGGTAATGCTCCAGAAGTGGAAGCATAGTGTGCCATGGTATACACACCGGTAATACTCCGGAAGTAAAAGCCTAGTGTACCATGGTATATACCGGTAATGCTCCGGAATTGGAAGCAGCGTGTCCATAGTATACACACCGGTAATGCTCCGGAAGTGGAAGCGTAGTGTGCCATGGTATACACACCGGTAATGCTCCGGAAGTGGAAGCATAATGTGCCATGGTATACACACGGGTAATGCTCTGGAAGTAAATGCCTAGTGTGCCATGGTATACACACCGGTAATGCTCCGGAAGTGGAAGTGTAGTGTCCATGGTATACACACCGGTAATGCTCCGGAAGTGGAAGCGTAGTGTGCCATGGTATACACATCGGTAATACTCAGGAAGTAATAGCCTATTGTACCATGGTATACACCGGTAATGCTCCCGAATTGGAAGCATAGTGTCCATGGTATACACAACGGTAATGCTCCGGAACTGGAAGCGTAGTGTGCCATGGTAAACACACCGGTAATGCTCCGGAAGTGAGGCATTTTTAGTAATCGGAAGTGGAAGCGTAGTGTGCTATGGTAAACACACCGGTAATGCTCCAAAAGTAGAAGCGTAGTGTGCCATGGTATACACACCGGTAATGCTACAGAAGTGGAAGCGTAGTGTGCCATGGAAAACACACCGGTAATACTCTGGAAGTAAAAGCCTAGTGTACCATGGTATTCACCGGTAATGCTCCGGAATAGGAAGCATAGTGTGCCATGGTAAACACACCGGTAATACTCCGGAAGTAAAAGCCTAGTGTGCCATGGTATAAACCGGTAATGCTCCGGAAGGGGAAGCGTAGTGTGCCATGGTAAACACACCAGTAATGCTCCAAAAGTTGAAGCGTAGTGTGCCATGGTATACACACCGGTAATGCTCCAGAAGTGAAAGTGTAGTGTGCCATGGTATTCACACCGGTAGTACTCCTGAATTAAAAGTCTAGTGTACCATGGTGTACACTGGTAATGCTCCGGAATTGGAAGCATAGTGTCCATGGTATACACACCGGTAATGCTCCGGAACTTGGAAGCGTAGTATGCCATGGTATACACACCGGTAATGCTCCGGAACTGGAAGCGTAGTGTGCCATGGTAAACACACCGGTAATGCTCTGGAAGTGGAGCATTTCCAGTAATCGGAAGTGGAAGTGGAGTGTGCTATGGTATGCACACCGGTAATGCTTCAGAAGCATAGTGTGCCATGGTAAACACACCGGTAACGCTCCGGAAGTGGAAACGTAATGTGCCATGATAAACACAACGGTAATGCTCCAAAAATGGAAATGTAGTGTGCCATGGTAAACACACCGGTAATGTTCCGGAAGTGGAAGCGTAATGGCCATGGTATACACACCGGTAATGCTCCAAAAGTAGAAGCGTAGGGTGCCATGATATACACACCGATAATGCTCCGGAAGTGGAAGCCTAGTGTGCTATGGTATACACACGGGTAATGCTCCGGAAGTGGAAGCATAGTGTGCCATGGTAAACACACCGGTAATGCTCCAAAAGTAGAAGCGTAGTATGCCATGGTGGTATACACACTGGTAATGCTCCAGAAGTGGAAGCGTAGTGTCCATGGTATACACACTGGTAATGCTCCGGAAGTGGAAGCGTAGTGTGCCATGGTATACACACCGGTAATGCTCCGGAAGTGGAAGCGTCGTGTCCATGGTATACACATGGGTAATGCTCAGACAGTAAAAGCCTAGTGTGCCATGGTATACGCACCGGTAATGTTCCGGAAGTGGAAGCGTAGTGTGCCATGGTATACACACCGGTAATGCTCCGGAATTGGAAGCATAGTGTCCATGGCATACACACCGGTAATGCTCCGGAAGTGCGGCGGTCTGCTAAGCTGACATGACGACGCCCGCTGCCTTTTTAGACGACTTTTAATTAAATAACGTGCTTGCAATCAAATAAACCAATGGGAGATAGCGTGACAAATTAAAAAGTGCGAGAAACAAATAAAGGAGTGAACATGAAAAAGAACCACAGACAAGTATGGAAGACAAGCATGCATGGCCACGAAAGTGAAAGCGACCGCGCTATGTTTAATTTGTAACATGATCCACGACAAGGGAGGAATGCAGGTGGCAGCCTGTGCGCCGCTGCTCGCTCCCGACAGCTGGAGGCCGTGGGAGTGAACATTTAGAGAAAAGGTGGGACATGCACCCGCCTTTGGCCAATTGCGTGCTTTCATTTTTGAAAGCCACACGCAAAGGCCAATAGAATGTGTGGAAGTTGAAAAACCACACGGAAAAGTTTCGGGGAAGTCTGGAGTGATTCCAAGATACCTCCCCATAGAGCAGCGCATGCGCGCTGCGCTAGGCTCGATCTAAAAACTACCCCAACTACCCATTCCCCTCCCACTGCCCTAAGGCCTAAAACCCTACACTACCCCGACCCCCCTGCTGTCCCTTAAACTACCCCAACCCCTTCCACTGCCCTAAAACCTACCCAACCCCCCAGCCCTAAAAACGACCCCAACTACCCATTCCCCTCCCACTACCCTAAGGCCTAAAACCCTACACTACCCCGCCGTCCCTTAAACTACCCCAACCCCCGCCCTAAAACCAAACCGACAACCCATTCCCCTCCTACTGCCCTAAGGCCTAAAACCCTGCACCCTAACTTACACTACCCCGCCCCCTGCGCTGTCCCTTAAACTACCCCAACCCCTTCCACTGCCCTAAAACCTACCCCGACCCCCTGCCCTAAAAACAAACCTGACTACCCATACCCCTTCCACTGCCCTAAGGCCTAAAACCCTGCACCCTAACTAACACCACCCCGACCCCCCCGCCCTGTCCCTTAAACTACCCCAACCCCTTCCACTGTCCTAAAACCTAGCCTGACTCCCGCCCAGCCCTAAAAAAAAAAAACCAGCCCTACTTACCTCACCGCGGTGTCTTCGTGCTTCCGTCTTTCAGCAGCTAGAACGTGCTCTGCCTTAACCACGCATATGCGTGGTAACGGCATATGCGAGGTTAAGGCAAGCGTGGTAGAGCTTGCGTAGTCGGAACACGCGTGGTTCAGACCGCGATGCTCCGACTGTTTCTCACCTGGATCGTGGAGCTGCTGGTGGCCGGAGTAGGGAGGGTGGGCAATGCAGTCTTCGTAGGAGGGACTGGTATAAGATGAAGTATAAGGTCAAAATAAGAAATTGGAATTTTGTTCGGGTGAATAACAACCCACCTCAAGGAATACCCACAACCCAGTTTTTTTTTTAATTTAAATTTATTTATTGAATTTTGCCATAAAGGAAAACAAAACAAAGCAAGTAAAAATAATAATAAAAAAAATAAAAAAACACAGACAGTCACAGCTTTACATTAATATTGGTCAAGATACATAGCTTGTTACAAAGTTCAAAACTATAGAGCCATACAGAATGAGGGAGCATTCTAAACACCATTCGGTACATTACATATCAGTGCATGGACATCTATAAGAAGACAGACATGAGCTGGCCAAGCGGGTGGTCCACAAGATGATGACATACAGTGCCATTAAAGGTGGATACACAAAAAACGGCGATTTTGATGGGGAAGTAATTCGCTGTACAGCTCAGATTGCGTGTTGCAATATAGCATGTCTCTGGACCAGTTTGCAATAGTGTGAGCTGGCGCCCGGGCCCAGCGCATCGCAACGCCGCGTTTTGCTATCAATAAGCCCATGTCAACCATTGACGTGCATCTTTCCGCATCTGTCTAGAGTGTCCTAAAGGGGCCAGTAAGGGGTCTGGTAGCAATGGCAGTCCTGTGATGTCCCTCAACACTTGAAATATTAAACTCCAATAAGTAGCTATGTCAGGACATAACCAGGCTACATGCATAAACCCAGCCGGGTTGGCACCGCATCTTTCACACTCCGCACAGTTGTGAAGGCCATATCTATGCAGCCGCGCTGGAGTATAGTAAATTCTGTTGAGGAACCTAAAGTGAATGAGGCGGTGCCGTCCATTCAAGGAGACATGCTGCGTGACTTCACAGCAATAACGCCATATGGCGTCATCAAGGGCCCCTCCGAGGTCACTTTGCCATTCTAGCCTGGCTTTAGTGAAAAAATGTCTACGATAATCCTGCGCTATGCTGTAGATGCTGGAGACTTTCTTATTGGGGGATTCTATGCACAGTAGGAAAGAGAAGGGAGCAACCTCGGGCGGCTCCGACATATCATCCCCAAGCATCTCCCTAAGAGCATGTCTCACCCTACGGAAGTGAAACCTCACGAGGGGTGTGGAATCGTGTCCTTCAGCAGCTATCTCAGCCCACCCGCGCACCCCACCCTCCGAGAATAAGTCCCCGATCTTAGTAATGTTGTGTCGTCAGTGCACAAATCACCTCACTCTCGCCGCATATCGGCAACCAATGGCACCACTCTATCGGAGTAAGCGGGGAATACAGGATAGTGCCCATTGCCTCCTTAATAAGTTCTGCCATGTGTGCACAGTAGCGTTAACAGAGTCTAGAATGCCGGCACGCCTAGATGGTGCCTGAAACAGCAGCGCCGCGTGGGGGGAGGGCGCCGCCACCAAACTCTCGATCTGCAGATAAGGAAGGCCAGGCTGCTGGTGTACCCAGAGGAAAGCATGCGAACATTGCGCCACCCGATAGTAGAGCTCTAAATCCGGCGCCTCAAGCCCTCCCATAGAATAAGGGAGTGTGAGTATATCCCACTTGACGCGGGGTTGTTTGCCAGCCCAAGCTAACCTAACCATTTTAAAGAAATGAGCCAGAAGCACCATTGGTATATTAAAAAACAAGAATAAAAATCTTGGTAGCACTACCATTTTCATCAGGGAGATGCGACCGGTAGCAAACGGATCCAGTGGTCCACGTCCTCCTCTAATCTAGCGATTGCTTTACCGTAATTTTCACTGAATACCGTCTCGGAGTCTGTGTGAACTTGGACGCCCAAATAGCGCACCGATTCGGTGGACCAGCACAAAGGGAAATCTAATTCAATAGGCTCCATAGCTGGAGTCAGTGGGAAAATGGTAGACTCAGTCCAGTTTATTCTGAGGCCAGAGATCTCACCATATCGCACAACTTCTCTGAACACCGGTAACAGATTGGTTTCAGGGTCTCTAATATACAACAGAGTGTCATCTGCATAGGTAGATACTATTAGGTTATATCCCGGGAAGCGGATTTCTCTGTGCCTGTGATATTCACTGAGGGCGCATGCCAGGGGCTCCGCCACTATAGCATATAGCAGAGGCGACAAAGGGAATCCCTGGAGAGTGCTTCTAGTTATCGTGATAGGGGCAGTTGCCAGGTCTCCCACCCGTATCCTGGCAGTAGGGGAGTTGTATAGGACCATCACTAGTTGTAAGAAGAGATCACCCACCCCCATCCGCCTCAACACCGATATCATGAAGGCCCACTCAACCGAATCGAAGGCCTTTTCAGCTTCGAGAAAGACCGCAGCAGCTTTAGTCTCTGGCTTGGTATGTTGTATCGCGCCGAACACGGTACGCAAATTAAACGTTAAGCTGCGTCCCGGGACAGATCCTGCTTGCTCAGGTCTAACCAGCAGAGGCACCAGGGGGGCCAATCGGTTCGCCATGATTTTGGCGAATAACTTGGTGTCTACATTGAGTAGAGATAATGGTCTGAACGACGAACATTCATTGGGAGGCTTGCCCGGCTTCAAGAGTGTGGCATCTCGCCCCTTTCACCCATCTCCTCGAACAGGGTGATTAAATGAGGGACTAGGAGTTCCCTGAACTCCTTGTAGAATGCAACGGTGAGACCGTCCTGCCCCGGGGCACTTACAGTACGCATAGTTTTTAAAGCAGCAAGGATTTCCCAAGACTCCAGAGGCCTCATAAGATATTCCCTGTGTTCGTCAGCCAACCATGGCAGTTTAATATGCTCTGGGTATGCTAGAATAGCAGCTTCATCAGTGGACGCTCTCAAGCGGTACAGGTCTGAATAGTACTGGCTAAATCTGTCCGCTATCGCGGCAGGATCTCGGCACTGTCGCTGCACGCAATTCCGTGACTCCAGCCGACTCACTTCTATTGCGCAGCAGGGCCGCTTAGGTTGCACCTGGCCGTTCCCCTTCCCCATAGGTTTTGGCGATCGCATACTTCCCCATGTGTTTGACTTCGTTATCGGCAACTTCATGGTACTCCTCCAGAGTTTTTTTAAGATCCTCCATAACTTGGTCATCACCCCTAGCCATGGCGTCCCACTCTAGATCGACCGGTCTTCTCTCAAGGAGATCCAGTCGTCCTCTTAAAGAGCAAAGGACACCCGAGTGCTTTGACATGGCAATCCCCCGTATGTAGACCTTGAAGGCCTCCCATACCGTGGAAAACTGACTTACAGAGCTGATATTTATAGTAAAGAAAGACTCTATGGCTTCAGCCATCTCAGCCCTAAAAGCACTGTCTAAAAGCGAGTATGGTGGGAACTGCCACGTGAATGGGGCAGGTCTCCTCTGCGGGCTCTCAAGGTCTATCTGAATAGGCGAGTGGTCCGAATAAGAGCGGGGGTGTGTCACGCAATCGCGAATCTGGGGGAATAAAGAACTGGACATGAACCAATAATCAATTCTGGTATAGAGATCATTTGGGGCAGAATAGTGGGTGAATCCCCCCGTCCCCGGAGAGCGCGAGTGCCAGACATCCACCATGCCCAACTGGGTAATTGCATCGACAATGGCCTAAGCAGCAGACGACGGGCAGTGCCCCCAGAATGATCCAATGCCGGGTCGAGGATGCAATTAAAGTACCCGCCCCATACCTGCGGAAGCGAGGGGTACCCTTGCAAGCGATCCAGCATATCGCGATAGAATTGTGGGTTATCAAAGTTGGGACCGTAGATATCAATTATAAGAAAATCCATTCTCCGCCCTTTGCACCTGGATATAGCATACCTACCCCCGTGTCCGCCTCAATAGCCTCCCGAGTAATCCCTGATTTAGAGTTAACCCAGGTGAGTACCCCTCTAGCATGCGTGGAGAAACCCCCTACGTGAAAGAGGCCATGTAGGCGCCTGCACGTTAGCATCTTGCTGTCTATGGCCAGATGTGTCTCCTGCAAGAGGGCGACATCTATACCACGTCTCGTAAGATAAGCAAGCACTTTTCGTGTCTTCCTGAAGTCATTGAGGCCCCTGACATTCCATGTCAGGAGCCGTACCCTATCGCACTGCCCCTGCATCATAGCACATATTCCTGGCTATGACACTCACCATTTCCGTCCCTCAGTACTCCCCGATGATTGCTTCTGTGTAGGAACCCCATTGGTGAGATATGTGAGTGTGCCGTATACACTGTGACCACAAAAACCAAAACAATTCGAACAAACCCATGACAATCCCCCCACGCAATGCAATCCCCAAATAGGCATAGTCGAATCTCCCCCCCCCCCCGCCCAATTAGAAGTTTGAAGGCAAAATGCCATAAGGTGAATAACATACAGGGGCGGATGTTGCCTCTACTCCGCAAAGTGCACCACACAAATAGCAACAGAATAATGCAACTGAAACACATAATATACATCCAACTAACGACAAGTAATAAATCCTCAATATAACAGGGGAGGGCTGCTACCGTCACCCCAGCGGACTACTGTCCAGAACCAAGTTGAATGACTGCAACCATCGATGGAACCCATATTTCAAATGACTGTCTCAATATTTGCCAGTTGCAGTATCCGGTATTTGTGCAGCAGCGTTCCTTTGGGCTGCCGGATGCCAGTGACCCCCCAAGTTCCCACATCACAAAGCAGGACCCAGCCCCTACAACAATCTAGACTGACGAGTATATGTGGAAATGTCGGCAAAGCACCGTGCTAGTCCTGCTCATCCAGATCGCCACCAGCCGCCTCAGCAAGCTTCTCTGACTCTCTGCTCCGCTCGTCGGATCTGGAGTATTCCTTGAGGGCTTTCTGGAGGGACTTGGGAATCTAAGAAAATCTTTGATTTGCCGTTCATAGTTACCCTCAGTCTGGCCGGGTATAACATTGCCTAATCCAGATCATACTCACGCAATCGACGTTTCAGAGGAGCAAACTGTCGCCTGGCCTCCTGTACCTTGATAGTGAAATCCGGGAACAGTGAAATCGAGGATCCCTCGAATTGTAGGTCTCTTCTCTCTCTGGTCTGTCTCAGCGCAGCATCTCTGTCCCTGTAATTCAAAAGTTTGGCAATAACTGGGCGCGGCGAGGCGCCAGTAGGAGGCCTAGGACCAAGGGAATCGGTGGGCACGCTCGACCACGAACATGGCAGAAAAGGTATCACGGCCCAGGAGCGTAATCAGGAGCTTCTCTATGAACTCCCCCATTTTGCCCATCGCAGTAGATTCCGGAAAGCCTGTAATATGCATGTTACTTCTCCTTGATCTAGCCTCCAGGTCCTCTGCCTTGTGCTGTAGCACCATGAGAGTTTCTCCGACATTCGGTCCATGCGATAGGCTAAAATATCTATTTTGCCGTCTATAGTAGACAGACTTTTCTGCATTGCGGTCAGAATTTGTCGGATATCTCCAGTAGATTCCTCAACGGCTTCTGTCTGGCTTTCGGGAGAGCGGGACTCCCCCACCTCCCTATGCCTCGAACTGCAGCTTGGGCTAGGATTTGTCCACCTTGCCCATTCTGATTTGAGGGGCAGCCAAGCTGCCGCGACACCAGGGCCTACAGCAACTTCAGCTGCAGTCAGCAAAGACAGGGGCCACAGGCGTCCTTCCTTAGGTCTCCGTGAAGAGTCAGCACAAAAACCAGTGAAAGCCAATGGGTCGAGAGCAGAAGCTCTAATGAGAAAGCAGCAACGGGCTGGAGGGGGAGGCCGACCACCCCAGGCCGCGACAATCCCCAGGCACCAGCCAGCAGACGTATGCTCACTGCAGAGTGATCCCCGTCCTCTAGACGTTAAATAATAGGTGCGCCAACTCTGAAGTACTCCACTCGCACACCGGGCCTTAACTGAGGGATGCAGCCATCTGGACGCGACAGTCCCCAGGCACCAGCCAGCAGACGTATGCACACTGTACAGTGATCCCCGTTCTCAAGACGTTAAATAATAGGTGCGCCAGCTCTGAAGTACTCCACTCGCACACCAGGCCTTAACTGAGTGCTGCAGCCATTCCACAGGATGACTAATCGTAGCCTCACATCACCAGCATTTATTCAAAGGTCCCACTCACCGTAGCAGCCCAGCCGATTCAGGATACCGCCAACAATCCTCACCGCCGTCCGGGAGTCAGGATCATCAAGTAACAGGCCTCCCTCTCGGCGGGCGCGATGTGCAGAGGCCGCCCAGCCACGACCGCCAGGCGTCCTGAAGGCAACTCTCCAGGCCGCGTCCGTAGCGCACTACACTACAGCCCGGTCACTCAGCGCCTCTCGATCCGGGAATA
The DNA here is from genome assembly GCA_963921515.1 of Calotriton arnoldi. Lineage (NCBI taxonomy): Eukaryota > Metazoa > Chordata > Amphibia > Caudata > Salamandridae > Calotriton > Calotriton arnoldi. The sequence continues at coordinate 660,737 of CAWUFW010001186.1, forward strand.
GGGAGCCTGCCCAACAGCTGTCGGCTCGCGGCTTGCCCCGGTGCCGCGCGATCAGATCGTCCAGTGTCCGCCCGGGCCCCAGGACCCAGCAGCGCACCTCCGGAGCAGCACCTCCGCGCCGCGGCAAGGCGCAACACTCCACACAGGCCCAGCGCCTCCGCCCCCGCACGGCGCAGCAAAGGAAGGTGCAAGAATCCCGCCAGAAGCAAGGCACATCTCCTCCTCAGCAGCGTCCGCCGGGCCAGCTCATCAGCATTTGGGGCACAGTTCTTGTGGCAGTCTCGGCGTCACCAAAAATATGCCTCGGTGACGGGCCGTGGCAGGCCTCACTCGTCACAACGTCCCCACTCTCTCCGGATGCTCTGGGTGAGTCAGCAGGGGCACCGGCCGAGAGTACACCACTAGAGCCTCAGGGAGCAAGGAGCAGGCAGCTCATTGGAGTGCAGATGTCAGGATATTTAATGGATAGTCTCGATGGCTTGGGGAGCTTGCTCAGAGCGCGGCCATCTTGAGCCTCGGCAAGCTCCGCCCCCTCGTGAACCCTCAAAGTTACTAAATTAACCTAAGCTGAACACTCTGGTAGCTATGGCACAGACTAGACAGACTTAACTTCGCATAATGAGTAAAGTATTTATGCATTACTAAAACAATAATTACAATGAAATGTAAAACAATGAAATCCCAAACATAGTAAAATGTAATTAACAAAACTACATCAAAATAATAAAAATGCAGTAAGGTGAATCAGAGATATGATTTTATTTTTAAAGTTTAAGTAGGAATAATGCCAAGAACTATAAAGTCCCAAAAATAGTCAGTGGTCGCAGTAGACAGAGACCTAGGCGCAATTTGAGGCTGACCGCGATGGATCGATTGGATACACCAACCAGGTTCTTCCTGGTCAAAGATTTTACCTTCTGACTTAGTCCTTTAAGTCCAAATCCACCACAGAAGTACATTTCTAAAGACCCCAAGGGAGGCACTTAGAGACTCCGGCAGAGGCCAACATCAGGGTTCAGTCCAGGTCCTGTTGCTACAGGTCAGCTAGGGAGCTGGAGCTGCAGGAAAGGCCACGGGTGACAAGACGCGCTCTACAAATCTACTGATTGATTGATAAACCCAGTGGGGGCAGTGGAGCAGATTGCATGCCCGGACAGCAGTAGAAAAGTCTGCATTCAGGCCCAGCGCTGAGACATTGGGCCTGGCGGACATTAAGCTTGTGTGGCGGGGCTGGCCTAGGAGGTGCCTGCAGAGCTGTGGAACAGCCTTCAACTGCAGGTGGGCACTTCAGCCAACTCTGGGGTACTGCAGCCCGCGCCGTGAGCGTGTTCTGTGACCATGAGGCACTAACTGGTGGCCCCACTGTCTGAATTGAGGTGGAGCAGATGAATTGATCCCTGTTAAAATACCACACAACAGGTGAGTCGCCTCAATAATATCCCATGGAAGTGCATAAGAGTAAGTTTGTGACCAGAGCATTGGACAGACCCTGGCACAGCGTGTTGGCTGAAGAGTGTTTCACTTAATAAACCTACCTTCTCCACGAGCAGTCTGAGCTTCTAATCTGGTCCGACTAGCAACATTGGGGAATGAAACCCCAAACAAGGCCAACTGGCGTTCGTATCCAAAAAAGGGCCCTGCAACCCAAACAGAAATTAGGGCACTATGGAGCAGGGGGGATGACAGAGACCCCCCCCCCCCCACACCCCTCCCCCCTCAAGGCGGAGCTGCGCACAGAGCTGCTGCAAATGAGTGGCAAGCTAGCAAATATAGACAACAAAAATGACCCACTTGATGCCATGATTGACAGACTAGAAAGATACAATGAAGTATAACACGAGCAGAGGGCTGCATATCAGAGGTGGTAGACGCTATTGTCCAGGTTACTAAGAAACAACAAAGAACAGCTGAGAAATTGATAAAAACGCAGCAGAAGTGCGAAGACCTGGAATCTCTCTCATGTGGGAATAATGTGCTTATAACGGGGATTCCCAGAAACAACTGCCAAAACAAAAATGATGGATTTTGTGGAAAACCTGCTGTTAGAAATGGGGGTCTCTAGTTGGCAGAGGTAGGTACCTTTGACCAAGTAGGGGCCCTTGCTTCTAGACAGGGTAAGGGGGCTACACTCCTAAAATGACCCCTGCTCACCCCCTTGGTAGCTTGGCACGAGCAGGCAGGCTTATCTCAGAGGCAGTGTGTAAAGCGTTTGTGAACACATACAGTAATACAGTGAAAACACAACAAATGGACACCACACCAGTTTAGAAAAATAGGTAATCTTTATCTAGATTTAACACAAGACCAAACGACAAAAATCCACAATACAGTACTCAAAAATATGACTTTCAAATGGTAGAAATAGCTTAGTTCAATGTAGATGGTAAATGCAACACTTTACTCTCAAAGTACCTTGGATGCGTCACGCAAAACAAACAAAGGGTCGCAGGGAAGGTGATGCGTCGGTTCCTTGCACTCAGGGGAGGTGATGCGTCGGTTCCTTACTGCAGCGCAGGGGAGGTGATGCGTCGGTTCCTTACTGCGTGGGGAGGTGATGCGTCGGTTCCTTACTGCATGGGGAGTTGATGCGTCGGTTTCTTACTGCGTACCGGTTACGATGAGACAAGATGGCGCCTCGATGCGATGCGACGATCCGGTGCGATGCGACAAAATGGTGTCTTTGATGCGATGGGACAACTTGGATGCAATGCGTGCACGCCCGACGGCCGTGCGGCGAACTCTGTAGACTCTTGAACCGCGACATGCCCTGCGACACGCTTCTCCAGTGATGTGACGGCAACCTCTGCGGCGGCGACACGCTTCTCCGGTGATGCGACACGCTTCGTCGGTGATGCGACGGCGAACAGCTGCAGCGGCTTCTTCGGCGATGCGACGGCAACTGCTGCGGCAGCGACACGCTTCCTCCTCGTTGCGTTGCGCTTCCAGCGACACGCAGTCTCCAGAGGGCCCAAAACAACAGCAGGCACCTCTCTGCAGGTAGAATTCCCAGCAAGGAAATTCAGGGGGAGCTGGTGGTGAAGTCTTTGTGTCCCTGAAACTTCAGAACAGGAGGCAAGCTCAACTTCAAGCCCTTGGAGATCTTCCTCAAGATAGTAAAAGTACACACAAAGTTCCTTTTCTCCTTTCCTTGGCAATAAGTAACCACTGCAGGCCAACCCCAAACAGTCTCTATCGCAGGGGCAGTCTCCTCCTTCAGCTTCCTTGGTTTCTCTCCTTGGCAAAATTTCGTCTTGATTCCCAGAAGTGATCTAAAGTTCTGGGGTCTGGGCCCCAATATTTATACTGCAAAATCCTTTGTTCTCTGAAGGCAGAGAGTGTCTGTGCCCAGCCAAAACCAGTTCTGTCCTCCCTGGTGCAGCTTCCTGGCAGGAGGTGGAGACAGTATTGTTGAAAGCAGACCTGGCCCAGGTAGCTGAAAGGAAATCTCCTCCCCCTACTCTCTATTCAATGCAGGTCCTATTCAGCCCAGCCCTGACTCATCAGACTGATGGAGCCAAAGCCCTCTCCAGCCCCCTGTCACTCACAAACCAGACATGGAATACACAAACCTAGCAGAGGCATGCTGGATGGTTAGGCAAGAAAATACCTACTTTCTAAAAGTGGTATTTTCAAACACAGAATGTAAAAATCACCCACACTAAAAGATGTATTTTAACATTCTGAGTTCAGGCATACTAAACTTTATTTTTCTATCTTGTTCCTAGGGTCAGTTAGGATTATAAGATGTTATAATCAAACTGCCCATTCTGGCCTATGGGAACAGATAGCCTTGCAATAGTGAAAAACGAAATTGGCTGTAATTCACTATCAGGACATGCCACACAGATCAGGGCATGTCCTACCTTTCACATACAATGCACCCTGCCCACAGGGGTACCTTGGGCCTACCTTAGGGGTGACTAACATGCAGAAAAGGGAAGGGTTAGGGACTGGCAAGTGGGTGCACTTGCCTAGTCAACATGGCAGTCCCAGACTGCACACAGGCTCTGCAATGGCAGGCCTGAGCCATACTTTACAAGCTGCTTCTGTGGGTGGCACAATCAGTGCTGCAAGCCCACCAGCAGCATTTGATTTACAGGCCCTGGGCACACATGGTGCACTGTACTAGGGTCTGAGAAGTAAATCAAATATGCCAATCATGGAATCACTAATCCATAACATCAATTTACAAAGAGAGCATATGCACTTTAGCACTGATCAGCAGTGAAAAAGTGCCCAGAGTCATAAAACCATCAAAAACAGGTCAGAGAAAATACAGGAGGAAGGCAAAAAGTTCAGGGAAGACCCTGCAAAAAGGGCCAAGTCCAACACCTGCTCATAACACTCTTTGGCCGAGATAACATGCCGCCTGTGTTCATAGTGGAGAGAGCGCACCGGACTCTAGGGCCACAACCTGTGCGGGGAGTGCCCCCGTGCCCTATCCTCACCAAGCTTTTAAACTACAGAAACCGCGACAAGGTTTTGGCTCTAGCACATGAACTAGAAGAACTTTCATATGAGAGTTCACAGGTAGCTTTCTATCTCGATCACACACAGGCTGTACTAGAAGCCAGACGAAAGTTTGAGTTGGTCAAGAGGAAGCTACATGAAAGTTGCGGTTCTGGTATGATAGGAAAGTCCAAACCTTTTTGAACCACCAGCAGGCAGCCGCAATCTTGAACAAAAACTGTAAGTAAAGACTACAAAAGCCAAGACACAGCTGCGAAGGAGGAGCACAACAGACTTAACAACAATGAAAAGCCAGCCCAGCTTGGTGAGACACTTGTGATCCTGAAATGCAGAAGCGCGCATGTTGGGAGAGAGAATAAGAACTCAGTAATTAGCCATCATTGAGTGGAATGCCACTGCGCAGCTGCGGCAGCAGGTACAGCTGGGGTCAGATCAAGTAGATGCTTGCTTTGCGAATATACCAGTTCATAATGGTGTAAGGACAAAATCAAGTAGGCCTTGGTCGGTGAACAGACTGCTATTACCATCAAATACACACTGTGTAACCCATATACTCAATAGGTTGCCTCATGGCAAAGTTGCAATTCGAGGGGGAGGAGACTTCTGAGATTGGGGTAAATCCAGACTAAAGGGGATAGTTCAAGTTGGGTTCATGACTGACATGTTTGGGTTCAGACTGGGAGGGGTGTATTTAACTTACTGTTAACCCAAGTAGTTAAACAACAGCCAGACCATGCTTTACCACTATGGTATAAACTAGATTTATATTTGAGAACCACACTGGAGAGACAAACGGAGGCATCCTAAAGTTAAAATTATGTCATGGAACTTACGGGAGCTTAATAATCAGCAGAAGTTGCGAAAAATCGTAGCATGTGCCAGTAAACACAATATTGATATTTTACTACTACAGGAGACCCATTTACGGGATGGAAGGCAGGCCACTGCGGTCACAAGCTGGGGGCCCCATAGGTACTTTGCAAGTTACTCTAACTATGCTTGAGGAGCAGCCAAGCTGGTCAAAAAAGGTACCAACTATAGACACATTCAATCAGTGGTTGACCCGGATGACAGATATGAGATAATACATGGTATACTGCAGGTACACACTTTACAATTGTGAACATATACTGCCCAACTCACGACAATCTAGAGTTTTTCCCAGAAGGTCATGACAATGCACAGCACTGCAGGCCCAAACGATTATACGGGGGTGACCACAATGTCACACAACAGGGCACTAGGGACAGTACCTACAATAGAGACAGATATCCCTCCAATGCGAGTGCTGCATTGCTAGATATAATGCAACACAATGGTTTAGTAGACTTTTGGAGAATCAAAGATGCACAGATATGGCCCCATACCTATAACATCACAGTACATGGTACGGAGTCCAGAATGGATTTCTGGCTAGGTACTTAAGATGTGGTGAACTGGATGGAGGCAGTAGAGCACCTTACCCGTATGTACTCAGACCACACCCCCATATAACTAACATTGTGTATTCCACTTGGCACCAGCATGCAGGGTTATGGCGATTTCAGCCAACTATGCTGTTGGATGCTGTGTTTAGAGCCAGATACAAGCTATACATTCAAATTCTGAAATAAATGTTAATTCAGTAAAGAAAGCTGGGACTGTATGGGAAGTGTTCAAAGCTGTGATTGGGGGAATGCATATCCAAGGGTAATGGCATATTGAAGTCAAGAAGGGGCAGACAAGACAGGCTGGAATGTGAACTCCAGACCCTTGAACGCAAATATGAACGGGACCACAGCCCAGACACAAAGGCACTACTGCACTCTACACTACTAGAATACTGCAAAGAAGGGACAGGGAAGTTCATTATTTAGATAAAAATGCTGTTACCAGATGATATGGCGAAGGAGAATGGCCTGGCAAAACTCTGGTGGGACTAATAAAGCCAAAATGGGCATCTGATCACATAGCACAGATACAGATGGGAGTACAGGCGGTGAAATTCTCGATACATTTGTTCAGTACTTTTGGAACCTCTATGCTTCGCACTACAGAACAAGTTCAGCATATATCAACAAATATCTGGAGAGGGACACCACCCATCTATTACTCCTTAAAAAACAGGAGTATAAAGACCACCTATGGGAGGAAGAAAAGGCGCGACTCTCCGCAACTCAACACACTATATATGAAGTCGGCGATAAAGCTGGCAAGCTTTTGGCCTGGCTTGACAGGCGAGAAAAAGCGGGTAGGTGGATAGCGGAGCTTCAACTCCCCACGGGAGAAACTACACCGAAGACATAGTAGACCTCCTAGCACATCACTATGTACAGGTTTACACCTCAGCGCTCACAACAACACAAGAGGAAGCGGAGGATTTCCTCTGCGATATCCGACTCCCCAAACTTACAGAGACGGAATCCCAACTACTGGAGACAGAGCTCTCGACGGAAGAGTTAGCGATAGCGATCGGTAAAATTCAGTCAGGAAAGGCCCTCGGCCCAAACGGTATCCCCATAGAGTGGTACAAACGCAATGCAACGACACTCACGCCCTATCTCGTGGCGATGTATGAGACCAGTTTAGACAGGGGGGAACTGCCGCTAGAACAAAGAACGGCAACCATAGTGGCCATCTACAAACCTGGTAAGCCTGTGCGGGAATGTGCCTCCTACAGGCCCATATCTCTGATTAACACCGAGGCCAAGATATTGGCCAAGACCCTGGCCAATAGACTTACGCCGCACTTAGCCAAATTAATACACCCAGATCAATCAGGATTCATGCCAAGGAGAAATACGGCCTTAAATTTGAGACGCCTCCATAACGTCCTGGGACGTAAACACACGATACAAGAGGAAACCATCGTGTTGTCCTTGGACGCACGAATGGCCTTTGATACGGTCGAATGGCCCTTCCTTTTTGCAGTCCTCACAAAGATGGGGTTCGGACCAACATTCCGTTCCTGGATTAGGCTGTTATATACCAATCCCCTAGCCCATGTAGTAGCTAATGGGCATATATCCAGAGAGTTTCCACTGCATCGAGGCACAAGACAGGGCTGCCCATTATCACCGCTTCTCTTCGCCCTTATACTAGAACCCCTGGTGGCCTGGGTACGACAAGACCCTGTCATTCGTGGGCTCCGTTGGACTGCCGACTGCGAGGATCGCATATCCCTATATGCAGACAATGTTCTCCTTTATATGGCCTCTCCCAGACGTTCCCTGTCCTGTATGTTGGACATCTGTGGCTCATATGGGAGACATTCGGGATATACGATAAATTGGACTAAATCCGTGCTATATGTCCTGAACGGACCTCTACCAATGCTACCGGCTGGGTGTGACGTAACAATTGCTGAGGATCATTTCAAGTACTTGGGAATCCATGTCACCCATGATCCAGAGGTCTTCATGACCATGAATCTCCAACCCCCCTTGCAACGGCTACAAAGAGATACCAAACACTGGCAATGGCTGCCGCCGACGCTCCTGGGGAAAGCGGCACTTTTTAAAATGATGGCGCTCCGCGGTTCCTCTACGCCGTTCAAAATACGCCTTTCCTGGTCCCCCAGTCCTACTTCCGAGCCATAGAAGCAGAAATCACCAAACTCCTCTGGAATAACAAACCAGCCCGCATAGCTATGACAAAATTGTACTGAACATGGTACGATGGCGGAATTGCTCTCCCGAGTATCCAAACGTACTATTGGGCATCCCAATTGACTGTAATTAACCATTGGCTCCACGTCCCCCACACGGACTCGGCCTACAGCCTAGACAGAGTGGAATTGGGAGAGGAGGGCCTTTCTCGCGCACTCTATAACAAAACTCGGGCCCTGATAGGCCCGACGAACCACACACTCCAGGTGTGGAACATAGTGCACAAAAAATTGGGGTGGCATAATAAGATCACACAAGCAACGCCCCTCTGGGTCACGGATACACTAGGAAGGCTGGGCAAGAGTAAAGGCTTCAAACACTGGGACAATATAGGGATATCTAAAGTGGGGGATCTCTGGATGCGGGGAAAGATGATCACATTTACACAACTCCAAGATCAGTACGAGATGGCGCCGACGGAGCAATTCCGATACGCCAAATAAAACACGCCCTCGAGGCGGATTCCCCCCGACTCTACTCCACCAGAGGCTTCGCCGTTAGAGGATAGATTACTGACGGATCATATGGACAAGAGAGCGATCTCCCTGACATACCGGAAAATTATCAATAACATGCCCGACCTCATGCAAAAGCTCCATGACAAATGGAGGGAAGAGGTAGGAGACCTAGATGACACTGATTGGCAGGAGGCACTAGCATCACCGAGGGAAGTAGCGATCGCATCCAAACTACGCCTCGTACAGCTTAAGATCTTACATAGAATTTACTACACAAGAACTACTCTTTATAAGATAGGGAAAGCTGATACTCAACTCTGCCTGCGACAATGTGGGGCGATTGGTACCTTCTTCCATACACTCTGGGCCTGCCCTGTAATAATGGCATACTAGAAGTCAGTTATGACCACTATCACAAGAATAAGCGGGAACCCAGTCCCTCCTGAACCAAAACGTTGCCTGCTAATCATCTGGGAAGCAACAGACCTTAACTCCACGATGCAGACATGGGCGACACTGGGAATGATGATGGCTAAAAGGAACATTGCTAAACATTGGGGAGCGTCCACCACCCCCACACGCACGGAGTGGTGCAAAGATATGGACATGGCCATGGTGGCAGAAAAGACCGTATATGTACGCAGAGGTTGTCCTAAAAAGTGGATAAGACTGTGGGGAGGCTGGAACACCTACAGGGGGGTATATGTGCTTTACCAACAGTGACCCAAGAACAGGAAATAACTTAATGTTAAGGATACTACTGTATGTACTGAGACGAAATTACGAAGCAACACATGAGCAATGATGTAACTGTAAGGAAAAGCGATGTTTACTGTATAAGAATACGTGTACACAAAGTTATGATGTAAACGAATGATATGAATGTGCCATTTTTTGATACAATAAAAAGAATTAAAAAAATATATATATATCTGGAGAGGGCCACACTGGCCTGGGTGGAAAGGCAGAAAGGGCGGCCTAGTGTCAACCTATCATAATAGAAGAAATTAAAATGACTATACAGGACCTGAGAAATGGGAAGGCACCGGGCGATGATGGAATGCCTGGGGACTTTATAAGTAATATACAGAGCTGCTGGAACCTCATTATTAAATATGTATGGTGAAGCAATTCAAAGCTTTTGTAATAACACTATTGAAGACAGGCAAGGAACGAAGCGTGTGCGACTAGTACAGATTATTATCCCTGATTAAAGTTGACAATAAAATGTGGGCAAAAATAATCGCCACCCGACTGGTGCCTCTGATAAAGGAGCTGGTCGTGCCGGACCAGTCTGGATTCATACCTGGGAGGTCAACTGCAGATAATTTGAAAACCTTGTTCTCAATGCCCCAGCAGCTCAGTCCAGATGTCAAGGCAATAGTGGTATTCTTAGATGTCACAAAGATATTCAACTTCATTGAACTGCCATATTTATAAACCGTGCTTAATAGATTTGGTCTGGTGAGGGTAATAATAAAATGGATCACACTCTTATATACTAACTCAGTAGTCAGAATTAGGATGAATAACTAACTCTCTGACCCAGTAGCTAAAAAGTGCGGAACAAGACACAGCTGCCTCCTATCACCACTAATATTTGCTTTAGCAATTGAACTGTTAGCATGTCTACTTAGAGAATTCCATGGAGGTACGGGTATCCAGTTTGGAACCTGTATTGTGCTCATTATATGTGGACGATATTTTGCTGTTGATCAAAAACGTCGACATTAACCTAACCCCATTGATAGACATGATTACAGACCATGGATTATGGTCTGGACTACATATAAACCGGGTTAAATCAGTGATGGTAGTGCTAACTAGCGTTACGACCGAGCCTCAATTGATTTACCCACTACAATGGCATACAGATCCAGTGAAATACTTAAATGTGGAAAATGTTGGTTCTGTCGGGTACAGAATTGATTCTAGGTTAACTGAATAACAATACTCGGGGGGGAGCGTGGCTAACCGCCGAACATGGCGGTCGCACAGTGAGCGAGCTCCGCGCCCGGACCGATGTAATCCGGCTTTAATCCTACTAGATCGGTCGACATCAGCCTTGTAAATCCCGGAGAGGGCCCTGCTGGGGGCCAAGAGACACCATAGCCGTGAGTTGCTTACAGGGGTCCGGTCGCTCTGCCCGGCGGATGAGAAGACCCGGGAGCTGAGTGGAGGCCGCGTGGGCCATGGTCAGAACTAGAGGTGCTGCGGGCGGAGAATAGTGATCCTTGCAGGCGGCGGAATCGGAGGATGGACACAGTGGTGTGGGCCCCCTCTACTCACCTCTGTAGCTGCCGCTGGTCATTCGGAGGTCGTGGGCCCCGGAACGAGGGGGCCTGCGACTGGCTGTTGCCCGGGGCCTGCGCTGTGGGAGGAGTCCCGCTGGTCCGCTTGGTCGCCTCTCCTGCGCACCGGACTGGCGGTGCATCGCAGAGGATTGCTCCCCGCGCCGGATGGGCGCTGTCTCCTGCCTTGCGGTGCGCTGTAGTGGAGCAATGGGTGTGCCTGGCCGCGCTGGAAAGATGGAGGAGCAGTGAATCCGCTGAGGCCGCGAGAGCCGCAACGCCGACTGGGAGTGCTGGCTGCGGCGAAGGGTGAGGCCTACATTACCCGCACCTGAGCTGGGAGGTGGCGACTGGGACTCTTGGATCGCTCCTTGGGGAGGACTGCGGACGGCTGTGCGGGACCGACCCGGCTGGGCTGAAAACACTGGTGGTGCCTATTGGGCCGACTTTCGACGGGGTGTGACTGTGGACTGGCCCTACTACCCCCCCTTCCATGCTGAATTACTGAAGCGCATTGCGGGCCTCAACTGTCGAGGGCTGAACGCGGATCCAGGTTTATCGTGCAGGCCTGCGACGGTGCATAGCAACTGCGATCTGGACTTGCGGAGGTTGGTCCTATGAGTGGAGGGGGTGGGCGAGAGCTGTGAGGGGTGGCGTTGCTGTACATCCCGGGCGGAGCCCTTACATCTGCGGTGCGGTTATGCCGAACAACCTGATCACTGCTGGGGGCTAATGGTGTAGGGTCTTCGCAGAGAGCCGTGGACTAGGCCGAAGAGGGACTAGGCCGCATTGGAGTGGGGCCTTTTTGTCGACTTGCAGCACTGGCGTCATCATTACCGGGGAACTAGAAGGGCTGATCTACATTATTGACGGTGGGGAGTGGGCGCATGCTGTGGGGCCGGGCGCTGTTGGCCGCCTGCTGCGCTTCAGAGGGAGATTGTCGCACGGCCGCTGAGAGGGCCGGTGCCCACACTGAGGCCTACTGCTGTACGTCTGCTGGAGGGGTGGCGAGTGCGGCACAGCTGACCTACTGGAGCAACAACACTTGCCCTGCCTGCCCTGCAGAGACCATTCTCGGGTAAAGAGCTCTGTTGCAGGTATGGACTGTGTGCGTGGTGTGTGAGGCCCTGAGACTAGGCCCTATAAGAATACTACTACGGGCGCACGCTGCTCCCAAGGGTCCACCTGGGATGTCTGTCTAACCCCCCCCCCCCCAAAGAAAAGTTCTCCACCTGTGGCGCTCGAGTTTCCCCCCCTTGCTGAGACTCGAGGACACCGTGGGAGCCAGTCCATAGTGCGCGTTGAGGACCTCCCATTAGGGCACCACAAGCTACTTCTTCACAATGGGGCGCCCTAGAGGCAAGACGCCGGATAATAACACCACTGAGACCCAGCCAACGGAGGATAAAGACTCTTCTACACAAACAACGAACAGTATTCCGCCTACTGACTTGGAGCCCCCCCCAGATAAATTAGATCTCATACTGCAGGAAGTTCTGGACTCAAGAAAGGCCATTGAGCAGCAAATTGGATCCCTGACAACAGGGTTCACTCTCCTCAAGGCTGATCATACTAAACTTGCCGCCACTGTTAAAGATAATAAACTGGCATTAGCGGAGATACTACCACAACATAAGGAACATGGGGATCAAATAGCGCACCTTCAACGACAAGTTACTGGGCTACAGGATAGGGTAGATGACGCGGAAGGGAGGGCCCGACGTAATAACATCCGTGTCATAGGACTACCAGAACGCTGTGAGGGCTCGAATGCAACCAAGTTCATGGAACAATGGTTTAGAGACCACGTAGCTCCAGAGGGCCTCTCTGATTTTTTCTGTGTTGAAAGGGCGCATAGACTCCCTACTGGCGGGCCGACGGCTGGGGCCCAACCCCGTCCTCTGATTGTTAAAATCTTGAACTTCAGAGACACGTTGTTGCAGAAAGCAAGGGAACTCTCCCAAATTCAATATGAAAACCAGCGTGTGTCCCTATGCCCGGATTACACCATCCTGGTACAACGTAAACGCTCCCTATACCAAGACGCCAAGAAAAAACTCAGGGCACTGAACATCAAGTATGCTCTATTATTCCCGACCAGATTAAAGGTAATACACAAACAAAAAATGCAGTTTTTGACACCCCGGAGGAGGCGGAAGAATGGCTCGAAATCATGTTTCCCCCGAAGGGGTCCGGACCCTCTTCACAGAGCATCACTACTTCTCCGAGGCCGAAACAGGTCAGGCGATCGAGGCGCCCGAAGCTTGGAAACACATCTCGGGCTGGAAACCCCACGCCAGAGCAGGCCCTGAAGGACCGCACGGAGGCACTAGCAACAGCCAGCAAGTTTCGAGACGGCACACACCAAATATCATCGGACTCCTCTGAAGACAACTCGGTCCACTCTGACTCGGACAGTAGTCTAGCATTATTCAGCTCTATCACGCCTCAAACTGCTGAAGGTTTTCTGGGATAGTGCTATATATGTAGTAGGATGTAATGTACAATAGATAAGATGTACTGGAATGCTATACTTTTGTAACTGCAGCGCATAAGCCAATCCGATGTCCCGATCGTGAAATGATTGCTGCTATGTGTGGTCCGGGCTGCGTTGAGCTCGCAATGTCTTCACCTCACTAGGCAGACTGCTAGAATGCACCCCCCTAAGGCGAAAGCAACAACTACATTAACTGTTAGCACGGTTATGCACATGGTTTGGACCAGCACAGTTTTAGCTGCTGGACCGAGTATTAAATGTTATAGTTTAGGAGTTATTGAAGTCTGGCCCACCCCTTATGCTGCTACACACGCCAACGCTACTCCCACACTAGATATGCACCTAGTGTTGACACAGATCGTATACACATGCAAGATAGCTACAAGGTAATCACCTGGAACGTACGGGGTCTGGGGTCTATTCATAAGAGGCACAGAATTCATGCACAATTAAACAGGCGACGTGCACACATAGTTTGCTTACAAGAGTCCCACTTAACCGCAGTCGAGGCAGTTAAATTGCGCAAGAAATGGAGGGGTCAGGTATTCTCCACGTCATACTCCGCCTTTGCCCGAGGCGCGTCAATATGGATCGGGAGTGGGGTCCCTTTTAAGGTACTGGAGCAACGCGCGGATCCTTTAGGAAGATACATCCTGGTGCGAGGCACGTTAGATGGCACACAAGTAGTACTGGGTAGCATATACGCCCCCAACTTTGAACAGGACAAATTTCTCCTGAGCCTCAACCCTGTCTTGGCGTCCTGGGCAGCATACCCATGGATACTGGGTGGGGATTATAATGCAGTGATGGATATCAACATTGACAGATCGCACCCCCCTCTCCAAGGGGCTGGCTCTATCAGGCAGGCTGACGCACTGTGTAAGTGGGCAGAGGGCTGGGGGATGTTTGGTGTTTGAAGAACCCAGCCAGCAGAGAGTATTCGTTTTTCTCACACTCGCACCAACTACACACTAGAATAGACAGGATTTTCTGTTCGGCTCTTACCACCACCCAGGTTACGCATGCAACATACCTTGGCAAGACATTCTCGGATCACAATCCCTTGGAGATCACCCTTGCTTGGGGCAGAATTCCCACCCCGGTTCCCACCTGGAAGCTGTGGCCTCAAATGCTTGAGGACTCTGTCTTCCGTGATGCAATGTCAACGGGCATTACTCATTACTTTGCAGAAAATACCGGTACTGCTTCCACACCCCAGGTGGAATGGGATGCATTCAAGACGGTAATCAGGGGGATAGCCATCAGTACTACCGCAGGGGCTAGGCAGGAAATACACAACAGCCTAAAAGATGTCGAAAATTCCATGAACACATTTGAACAGGAAGTAGTAACAGACCCTACTAAGGGAGCACTCTTACAGGAAACTCGAATAAAACACGCAGAGCTACTAGAAACGCTAAGGCACATTGACTACACTGCTTACACATACACAAAACATGCTGAAGCTGATAAGGCTGGCCCACTTTTGGCGCGCATAATTAGAGATGACCCCCCGCATACTCCGATACACGAGATAACAACGATGGGTGGGGCCACAGTGGACACGCAGCGGGAAATTAATGATGCTTTCTGCGAATACTATCAATCGCTTTACCAGTCGCCCCCACCACTGGACGAAGACTCCCTTCAAATATTCCTAGCTGACTTACCGTTCCCTAACTAAACCAAGAGGCACAAGACGATCTCTCCGGTCCCATCACAAGTGCGGAAATTAAAGAGACCATCCAAGACCTCCCACGGAACTAGGCCCCTGGCCTTGATGGCCTACCGGCCGAATTCTTTGCCACATTCTCAGACGCCTTAGTACCACAATTAGAGCGTTTGTAAAGAGCGGCGATCGATACGGGAACATTACCTTACACTACAATGCAGGCCTTGGTGGTGTCCCTCCCCAAACCCGGCCGTTCTGCAACAGATATTTCGGGATACAGACCCCTGTCCCTACTCACAACTGAATATAAAATACTGAGCAAAGTCCTCTCACGCCGGTTGCTTCCCTACCTGCATAGGTTAATCTACTCAGACCAATGCGGCTTTGTGCCAGCGCGTAGCACCTCCCTTAACATCCGGAGGCTATACCATGTCATGGAATCAACTCCACCAGACAATCATAACGCAGGATGTATTACTCTAGACCTGAAGCAGGCTTTCGACACTCTTAGATGGGACTATATGATTCAGGTACTCGGAAAATTTGGTATACCTCCAGACTACCTGAAATGGGTTAAGATATTATACTCAGCTCCCACTGCGAGGGCCCGCACAGGTAGCCACATCTTGCGGGAATACCCGATTGGCAGGGGCACCCGTCAGGGCTGCCCGTTGTCTCCATTATTATTTGTGTTAGCCCTAGAACCCCTGGCCCTTAAACTAAGGCTGCTGACAGCACAGAAGGGTACAAGACTAGGAAATGTCACCCATGTGTTGTCTGCTTATGCAGATGACATCATACTGTACACCAACGACCGGATCACAGACCGGACACCGACGCTGGACATTTTTACTAACTTTGCACAACTCTCAGGACTCACTATAAATGAGAATAAATCTTACGCTTTTTTCTTCCACCCCTGGGTACACCCTGAGGCGATCTAGCTTGGGCACCACTCTCTAACAGTCGCTACACACACGTTTAAATGTTTGGGCATACAAGTTTACAGAACCGCTCCGGATATTATAGAAGGTAACCTAAATAAGTCTATCCAGGCACTCCGGTCAGAGGTAACATTCTGGTCCTCACTACGGCTCTCTGTGATGGGCCGGGTGGCGATCTCAAAAATGGTGGTCCTGCCCCGCCTGCTATACTTCTTCACCAACTTGACAGTAGTAATCCCGACTCCCACACTCACATCGCTGGAAGCGATATTGTCTGACCTGATATGGGGTAATGGCCACCGTAGGGTGGGACTGTCTAAGCTACAATTGGACACAGACAAGGGTGGCCTGGGTGCCCCAGATTTCCATGCCTACTGCTATGCGAGCCAACTCCAATGGCTGTCATATTGGCTGGCAGGGCGTAATTTGCATGAAATAGATTACACACCATCTGAAATCGACCGAGGGGAGTTACACACATTATTGCTACCGCGGGCTACTATACCCCCAGGCGCCCCAACACTCCTTCGTACTGCGCTCACGTACTGGAAAAAATCCCTCCACTACATGCGTCGTTGCCTTCCATATTCTAACACACCGCTCCTGGGCATCCCCACTCCTACTGGTTTACTTACCAAACGGAGACTCCTTGCCTGGTCTGAGGGTGGAGTTACTACAGTTGGCGCTTTGTTCGATGATGGCACCCTCATGGACCATGGGAACTTCACTAGACACAACGGGGTCACTGACAGGCTATACCTCACGCACGCTGCGGTCATCCAATACGTGAAAAAACACTGGGCCCCGCACAGAGAGGCACCTGCGCAGCACAAATTGGTCTATATGACCTATCTAATGGGGGGAAGGACGCCACCTCACCAAATGGCTGTACAGAGGCATCAAAACACACACTGGAATCCCACTGATGGACTTACGTAATAGATGGTCCACGGATCTTGATAAAGAGCTGACAGACAAGGAATGGTGCATGATCTTAGAATACCCCAAAAAATCCCTCGGAACGCCAAATTTAAATGTATCCAATACATGGTGCTACATAGGGCATATCTCACCCCACACCGTCTGCAGCGCATGTTCCCAACCACGCAACACCACTGTACCAGGTGCAAATTAGAGGAGGCAGACTTGCTTCGCATGTTATGGCTGTGCCCAGTGATTGTTAACTACTGGTCAGAAGTGATTACAACGGTCGCTTCTGCGACTGGGATTCCTGTGCTGAGCACGGCAGGTAACTGCCTGTTAGGACTGACACGGCGCTCCAGGGCGCAGAAAGTACTGCTTCGCTTCACAGACCTAGCCCTACTCATGGCCAAACGTTCTATCACAATGCGGTGGAAGTCAGTTAAACCCCCAACACTCCATGGGTGGCACGGGGAGGTGGTGAGATGGGGAAGTGCAGAGGGCGCGGCAATTCGGCGAGAGGAAGCCAGCGGGCTACGCAAAAAGGTAATTTCTATGGACTGGGAGATAATTTTGGAGGCTTTCAAGGCACTAGCGCCAGCACTGGTCCCTGTAGTACAGGACCAGTAGGAGTTACCAATAACGCAGACCCTGCCAAGTATACAATGTAATTCTAAACACAGTCCTATGATTGCTTAATACCAAGTGTGCATATTCAAATGTGTAATGTGATGATGTGAGCCATTGGTGGAACTCTCTGTTACGTTGGTGAGATCGGGGTAGGGTCAGACGAGTTCGGGGAAGGGTGGGAGGGAAGGGTTAGTTTAATTGCTCCATTTCGATTATCCTCTCATTAGGTTTCAAATATTCCAGATATGTAGTAATAATTGGACCATGTGGTACTTACTATGTACAATACCGTTTAACAAGAAATGACCAAAGTGATTCTAAAATGTTGTAAAATACGCACAATGATACAACTTGTATCCCACAATGGCTTTCCTTACTTTGATGTACTGCGAAATCTGATACACCTATGATAAATGTCTATTTCCTCATGGATGTAAATTGTAAAAACTTAATAAAATATCTTTTCAAAAAAACTGAATAACAATACTCAAACCTTTCAGTAATAATCAATGGAAAGCGAAGGGAAGAAAAGGCAAATACCATGAATCAAAGAAACAAGAACAAAAACAAAAACACACCAAAATTAAATCAATCAAGGTCTGTATTTAAGGATAAATCCATATGTTCTTTACATTTTATGGTGTCGAAATGACATTAACAGGCTGTCAATGTTCATGAACATGTAATTTGTTCCAACGGCGCAAGTGATATGGTGAAAAAAGTGCGAAAAAAAGTGCTGAATGAGAACAAGATATATACAGTGCTGTACGCAATGATGAAACTGGTCATTCAAAAGACATTCAACCCATGGTACACAAAGCTCTGCGCCGCTTGGAGTTTTAAATTTCCGTTTCACGAGGGGCGGAGAAAGTAGGGTCAGGATTATCACGAGCACGTCGACGTTTCAACCCGATGGGGTGCGTGATTTACTGATAGGCACGGTTGGTCTTCCTCAGGACAAGGTGATAAAAGGGGCAGCCAGGATTTATGCAAGAATGGTCTTCCGGGAATGGTCCACCATGGGTTGGACTCACAATGACTATGGAAGGCGTCCTAGATGGTGATGATGATGTGGTTCAGGAATTGAAAGGTCTTTCAATTCCCGAACCATGCCGGAGAGTTACAGAACGACGCTGCCCTATTGATGCGATTCATCACCATCCAGAGGTCGAAATAAGGTGGTAGGTCAGGGTCTTGGGAGTAAAAGTCAGAAGGTCCAAAAGTCCAAAGATACGAACCAGGGAGCAGGGTTTAAGTGTAAAAAAGAGTCAAAGGGTGGGGGGGGGAAACGCAGTTCCAAAATCAAAGGCGGTGGAAGGGCGAAGAGGCGTACCTGCTTTCCTTTCGTACATATAATAGTTGACACAAGAAGCAACACCACTTGACACAGTGACCATAGCACCAACGACCCATACTGCAGCCGGCCAACCTTTCTCAGTTCTCTCGTGGAATGTCAATGGTCTTTGCGATAAAATTAAGAGAGGACTGGTCCTACAATACTTTAAACGTCTAGCACCAGCGGTGGCCCTGATTCAAGAGTCGCACTTGGCAGGATCTACGTGTAAGGCCCTTGACAGGTGGGGTTTCCGGATGGTGGCACATTCCGCATTCACCTCCGGTTCACGAGGGGTGGGAATCGTGGTTCGAAAGCAATTCCCGCTCATTGTCAACAGGACATGGACAGACGACCAGGCCGGTTTGCAGCCATCTCATGTCAGTGGGAAGGGCGCGTATACAACATAGTATCTGTATGTCCCGCCGTCCCTACACTCAGTGGCACTATCTGCCCTCAGTTCCTTTTTACTCGCACTTCCGCAAGGGGAACTTCTCATACGTGGCGACTTTAACACCACTGTGGATGACACTCTCGACCGTAAGCCCCCCAGAAACCAACGCAGTACACACTCCAGTTTTGCAGATTTCCTAGACGCACTTGGCCTTATAGATGTTTGGCGTTCCCAATTTCTGCAAGAACAGCAATACACCTTTCATTCCGGAGCGCACAACAGCTTCTCGAGGATAGACTACATACTTACCCTGGCAGATAGTTTGGGTAAGCTAGAGGGAGT
Source organism: Calotriton arnoldi (assembly GCA_963921515.1). Classification (NCBI taxonomy): domain Eukaryota; kingdom Metazoa; phylum Chordata; class Amphibia; order Caudata; family Salamandridae; genus Calotriton; species Calotriton arnoldi. The sequence continues at coordinate 680,336 of CAWUFW010001186.1, forward strand.
TACACACTTACCTAGAGGCATCTCCGATCATTCCCCTGTTTTTGTCAAATACGTGTCACATGTTCCAGGCCAACGGCGAGTATTCCCAATTTACCCAGGATTTTTAAAGAACCCCGGGATCTGGAAGGGTCTAGCCAAAACCACACAACAGTATTTTAGCGAAAATGAACATTCGGTAACCTCCCCTACAATTCTTTGGGAAGCGTACAAGTCGGTACTGCGAGGGCAGGCAATTTAGTTGATTACGGGTCACAAACAAGAAACACAGAAACAAGTAGAGACCCTTGAGCATGAGGTGGGGCAAGCAGAGGCCACACATTCCCAGAATCCCACGGATATCAATACCCACAAGCTAAATTTGAAAAAACAGGAATATAGAGACTATATGTGGGAGGACGCAAAGGCCAGACTCACAGCTACTCAGCATAAGGTTTATGAAGTAGGGGATAAGGCGGGGAAGCTTCTGGCCTGGCTAGATAAGCGAGAGCAAGCAAGTCGTTGGGTGGCGCAGTTACAACTTGACAATGGAGACACTATAACAGACCCGCAACAGATAGTAAACGCACTGGCACTCCACTATGAAACGATATACACCCTGACAGCCACAGCCACACTGGAGGAGGCACAGGCATTCATCAAAGATATTCATATGCCCACACTTGCACCAGAAGACACTCAGATGCTCGGGCGAATCTCACATCCGACGAATTAGCATCGGCCATAGGTTCTATACAATCAGGGGAAGCTCTAGGGCCTAATGGCATACCCATTGAACTATATAAAAAAGCAGCCAATACACTCACACCGCACTTACTCAACATGTATGAGGCCAGCCTGGACGCTGGAGAACTCCCCAGGGACCAGCGACTGGCAACAATAGTTGCCATTCATAAACCCGGCAAACCGGCGTGGGACTGCGCGTCCTACCGGCCAATCTCGCTGCTAAACGCAGAGGCCAAAATACTGGCCAAAACACTGGCCACCAGACTGCAGCCTCATCTTACAAAATTAGTACATCCACAACAATCCGGATTCATGCCGGGTAGAAATAGGGCGCTGAACCTGAGACGACTACACAGTGTGATGGCCCGCATACCCACCATCCAAGAGGACGCGATCATCTTATCCTTAGATGCGCGTATGGCCTTTGATATGGTTGAGTGGCCTTTCCTCTTTGCAGTCCTGAAACGCATGGGTTTTGGTCCCAGGTTTTGCGCATGGGTCCAGTTGTTATACACAAAACCTTTGGCGCAAGTTTGGTCAATGGCCGGATCTTGGCTGACTTCCCTTTGGGGCGCGGAACACGGCAGGGCTGCCCCCTGTCGCCGCTCTTATTCACCCTTGTGCTGGAGCCGCTGGCAGTCTGGATAAGGAGAGACCCGGTGATTCGCGGGCTCCGCTGGACGGAGGGTTGGGAAGACCGCATCTCCTTATATGCGGACGATGTTCTGCTATACATGGCATCTCCCAGGCGCTCGGTCAGCAGGCTCCTGGACATCTGGGAGTCATATGGCAGGTTCTCTGGCTACACCATTAATTGGACTAAATCTAATTTGTATGTCCTCAGCCGCACCCCACCGCGGCTGCCGGCAGGTTGTGCAGTGCAGGTTGTAAAGGGGTGCTTCAAATATCTCGGAATCTATATTACGCCGCACCCTAAGGAGTTCATAGAAAAAAACCTCCTGGAGCCCCTAAAACGGCTCCGTTGCGATACCAAACATTGGCAATCCTTACCATTGACACTGCTGGGAAGAGCCGCACTCTTCAAGATAATGGCACTCCCTGGATTTCTCTACGCCCTGCAGAATACCCAGTTTCTGGTTCCACTCACATACTTCAAAGCAATTGAGGCGGAGGTCAGTAACCTCCTCTGGGACGGCAAGCCAGCCTGCATAGCCATGCACAAATTAGTTAAGGGGTGGTATGACGGCGGAATCGCCCTCCCAAACATACAAACATATTACTGGGCCTCTCAACTGATCGTGCTCAATCAATGGCTCCAAGCTCCCCAGGAGGAGCCGGCATTCCGCATGGATAGGTATGTCCTTGGGGAGGGTGGTGTCATGAGGGCGCTCTACAACAAATCCCGACAGACAACCCTGCTGGGTCCAACTGCACATACGGTACGTATATGGTACATAGTGCTTTAAAAGCTAGGCTGGGATGGTATTATAACTCAATTGACTCCGCTCTGGGAGACCCAGAGACTGGGTAGGCTCAGCGGCAGTAAAGGCTTCAAACAATGGGACTTAATAGGTATCTCAAGAGTTGGAGATCTCTGGGGTAAGGGAGAGGTCATTACACCTTTGCTCAACTCCAAGATAAATATGAGATGGCGCCCACAGAAATATTCTGTTATACCCAGATCAGACATGCACTCAAGACGGCCATCCCATCAGGCACTGTGCAACCAGAAGCCTCCCCATTAGAGGATAGGCTCCTAACTGAATATTTGGATAAGAAAGCCATTTCCCTAACCTACCGTAAGATTATTAACAACCAACCAGACCCCACGCACACTCTTAGAGAAAAATGGCAGGCTCAGGTGGGAGAGCTAGACGAGACAGATTGGCAGGAGGCACTCGCGTCCCCACGGGAAGTGGCGATACCCTCCAAATTAAGACTTGTACAGTTACAGGTACTCCATCGAATCTATTACACGAGAGTAACCCTACATAAAATAGGGAAGGCGGATGACCAACTCCGTTTACGAAATTGCGGGGCACGCGGCACTTTTTATCATACGATGTGGGAATGCCCGGAGATAGCGACATATTGGGGAGCAGTTATGCACACAATCACACGAGTCAGCGGAGTCACTGTCACCTGAGCCCAAGAGGTGTCTCCTTAACATCTGGGAACCGACAGACCTTAACCACACTGCTCAAGCCTGGGCAACGCTGGGTATGATGCTAGCCAAACGCAACATCGCTAAATACTGGGGGGCGCAGGCTACCCCTACACATCGAGAGTGGTGTAGAGATATGGATGGAGCTATGGTGGCGTAGAAGGCAGTATATACTCATAGAGGGTGTCCTAAGAAGTGGAAGCGGGTGTGGGGAAAGTGGAACAACTTTAGGGGGAATATTTGTGATCCGCCTCCTGTTGAACCAGCAACGGACATTAGTGAATAAAGGAGACAGAACTGTGTTTTTCACTGGCTTATAAAGTAAAATGTACAATTATATAATCCTTCGGATGGCGATTTGTGATGCGAAGCATGTATAATTCAGTATTAGTATTCTGAAACCGAACTTTGTAAGTTATGTAAACGCATAATAAAATTTTATTTAAAAAAAAAAAAAAAAAAAGACAGTTCATTTCCAGAATGGAATACCTGAGCAAAGGTAGTTCCTCCCCTCTCGAACCAAACAGACTCAGACATCAGACAAACATTCCCCACTTCTCCGCAGGAACTGGATAACTGGAACCTGCTGACGTTAATAGCAGCTGGACCTGCCCGCAGAAACCTTGTCACATTGATGTATAATATGTTAATGAAAACCACAAAACAGGACGATAGCGAAACTAAAGTCCGCTGGTCCAAAGATATAGGATGAGGACATTTCAAATGAGCATTGGGAATACTGCTGTCAGTAAACAAAACAAGCTACAAGTGGACGGCATAGATTGCTTCATTATAAATATATGCACTGCATTTACCACACACCAGTGACCATGGCTAAATACAGGGGGAGAGACGACGATAGCTGCACTAGGTGCCATGCCCTGCAGGACGGCTTCATACACCCTGAAAATAATGATGAGGCAGAGAGAGAGACCAGTCCTTCGGGGCTCTTCTCAGGTCGCAGACAGGAGATTCAGTCATCTTCTGATCTTGCTCAGATATGAAGTGGGTGTCTGAAGATGACACGTGTATGCCTGGCACAGGTTAGTTGGTAAGAATGACTCCTGGGCATGCCCTAACCAATGGGGTAATCGTTCCCGGGGACAACCCTACCCACTCCGGCCATTTTCAAGAAGAGGAAAGTCTTTGGTCACACTATACTTGGGTTTTGAGGGCTGGGTGTGTGGGGGGAGAGTATAGTAATCCTAGTGTCCTCCCACATCTAACACCAAAATCCAGTTCGAAGCAGCCATGGTACCCCCAATGAACCCTGAGACAGAAGTCTGGTAGAACAAAGCAGGGTTTTCCAGCACCCAGATAGTAGACACACAAGAATTGTTTTGCATCCGGTTTCCCTTTCTTTTAAGTGCGCTGTTAGAAATTGGGTTTCTGGTTGGCAGAGGTATGCACCCTGTCCAAGCAGAAACTACAATTCTAGTCAGGTTAAGTCAGTAACACACTTTAAATTAACCTGTGCTCACCCTCTGGTAGTTTGGCAGAGAGCAGTCAGGCTTAACTTAAGAGGCAATGTTTAAAGTATTTGTGCAACACTTCAAACAGTAAGGATTGGATAGGATAAAACTTGTAAAGCGCACTAATACCCATGGGTGTCAGGGTATAGCAGAACAAGAGGCCCAAAGGAAGAGAAGCGGCCAGTAAAAAGGAAACTAAGATGTGAAGAGCCAAGTTTTCAGATGTTTTTTGAAGGCCAAGACAGAGTCTGCATCTGAATTATAGTTAGGTTGGGAATTCCATAGTAACACAGTGAAAACACACCAAAAAGACACCACAACAGTTCAGTAAATAGAGAATTATTTTATACATAAAACAAGACCAAAATGACAAAAATTCAATCAATAGAAGTCGAGATATGAATTTTTCAAGATTAAACATTAGAAGCAGTAAGAGCTTAAAGAGTTAACTGGTCCCGCTGGACCAGGACAAAGTCAAGAGTTTAGGCCGACCACAATGGAGAGCGGGCCAGATACAGGAACCATGCAGGGCCTGCTTAGCTAAAGTGCCTTGATCCTGGTTGCAAACAACGAGATGTGTCAGTGATCCCCACGCAGTTGGGGTGATGTACCGGATTTCTCCATGTAACGGTGCGTCGGTTCCATGAGCGATGTGCTGATTCCAAGGTGCGGCGATTCCGAATGCGATGTGCTGGGTTTCCCAATGTTGTAGAGGTGATGTGTTGATCTTCTCCATGCAGTGGCGGCGATGTGGAGGTTCTGAAGACGATGCGGCGCTTCCAGGTAAGATGCATCGATCTGGTTCCCACAACAGAGGGGATGAGTCAGTTCCGCATGACGATGCATGGGTTCTGGCAGATGCAGCACTTTATACTCACTTCCAAGAGCCCAGGACTACATTGGCACCATTTAGCAGAGCAGGACTCACAGCAGATAAAGTCCAGGTGCTGTTTGCAGGTTGAAGTGAAAAGTCTTTGATATTGCCGAGACTTCAGAAAACAGGAGGCAAGCCAACAAGCCCTTGGAGATACTCTAGTTCTGAGATGTAGAGATGCAGGTGCAGTCCTTCTCACTCCCAGGCAAGAGACAGCAGGCCTCCACAGAAAAGCAGTTCAGCAAAGTGGCAGTCTTACAAGCAGCACAGCAGTCCTTGCAGGTAGAATGTCCTCAGTTCCAGAAGTGTTCTGAGATGGTGGTGTCAGAGGTCCAGTACCTATACCCAGTTGGGCATTTGAAGTGGGGGAGACTTCAAAGAGATGCTTTGAAGTGCTCAGAGTGCCTTTCTTTCCTGCACTGGTTCCAGACTCACTACAGGGGGGTATGCAACCCTGAGAGTGGAGACATGACACAGCCCTTTCAGGTGCGTCAGCTCCCCCCTCGCATCCTGCTCAGGATGACCCATCAGCCTGCAGATGGCTACTCAGTCCTTTGATTGTGGCTGTTTAGAAGGAATTCAGGAAGCCAGCCTTCACCCACCCCAGACATGTATTCCAGAGATAGGCAGAAGGTCATTTTCAGAATTACAATTTAAAAGCCAATTCCACCATAAGTTGTTTTTTTAAGTTGTGATTCCAGAGACACCAAATGTGAGGGGTCCCATCTTTTCCCAATTGGAAATTACACTTATGAAATGTAATAAGGCAATTCCAATGTTATCCTATGGGAGAGATAGGCATTTCATTGGTGAAAATCGAATTTAAGAGTGTTTCACGACCAGGATATGTAAAACTTAAAAGTACATGTCCTACTTTTTAAATATGCTGCACCCTGCACATGGGCTGTCTAGGGCCTACCTTATGGGTGACCTACATGTAATACAAAGGCAGTTTGGCCTGGCAAGTAGATTAACTTTGTAAAATGGGTTAGACCTGCACACCTCGTTTAAAGATATTATTGAAAATGTTATCATTAAGAGTCAAAAATAAATTGTTTTGCGTGCTACTGCGTTATGGGGTATAGCCCACCCCCAGTGTAAAACTTAACGGTATGAGAACACGAATAAATCCGCGCCTGCGCAGTGCACAGCTAATGTCCACGCGGTTTCAACGTATGTATTCAATTCTATCCACTTTCATTATGCTAAATAAAACAATGATTCAAAGATGATTGCTCAATGTATTTCTCTTAATACATTCTTATATGCAACAATTTTCTTAATTCAGAAAGCTTTGTTGATAACAACATTAAATGCAATTTTTGAAAATATAATAAACAAATGACAAATAACAGTTAACATGCGACCAAGAAAGCTTTGTTGATAACAACATTAAATGCAATTTTTTGAAAATATAATAAACAAATGACAAATAACAGTTAACATGCGACCCAATGCATTTCGGGTTAATAAACCCTTCTTCAGGGGTACATATAATCAAATTACAAGACATATGCCAGATAGCTGCCGCCGTTTGGAACTACAAAAATAAGATTGAAAACATAGTCAATTCCATAGTATTTTAGAAAGCAATTACAAGTGACCAATTAGGATTACCACGCTACATAAATAAACCCAATATAAAAACGTGCTAGTTGAAAGAACATGCAGAGTCAATCGTGATTCAGAAAATAATTAATAAAGTCACCATATGCCCAACCCCCGTGTTTTAGTAAATAAATTGTGCTATGTAAACACATGAACCAGTGAAACTCTCATCTGTAAAGTAACATAATCCAATAATGGTGTTACTTATGTGTCCACTATTAACCTTCATAACGGGTTTAATCGACTTGCATTCGTGCACATTGAAACTAAACTATCTAAATCTATTAAATAATTTTGACCAAAGAATCCAATAAACCAATGTAAAATCATGCCACGCTTACCGCCAATATTTGGAAATGCACACTCAAAATTCTGTTCAAACAAACATAAGCATGAGGTTACACCACCGCCAACAAAATTAACCAAATGCAATCACCTGTGTTCCAAATTTAAACTGATTTCTTACCAGGCTCAAAATATGCACGTCCTGTATCTAAAAAATAACCACAACGAGCCGAAATATCAGTAACTATACCAATATGTAATCTAATTTGAAATCCGATGTATCGTGAACCTTCGAAATTGGTCACTTGTAATTGCTTTCTAAAATACTATGGAATTGACTATGTTTTCAATCTTATTTTTGTAGTTCCAAACGGCGGCAGCTATCTGGCATATGTCTTGTAATTTGATTATATGTACCCCTGAAGAAGGGTTTATTAACCCGAAATGCATTGGGTCGCATGTTAACTGTTATTTGTCATTTGTTTATTATATTTTCAAAAAATTGCATTTAATGTTGTTATCAACAAAGCTTTCTGGGTCGCATGTTAACTGTTATTTGTCATTTGTTTATTATATTTTCAAAAAATTGCATTTAATGTTGTTATCAACAAAGCTTTCTGAATTAAGAAAATTGTTGCATATAAGAATGTATTAAGAGAAATACATTGAGCAATCATCTTTGAATCATTGTTTTATTTAGCATAATGAAAGTGGATAGAATTGAATACATACGTTGAAACCGCGTGGACATTAGCTGTGCACTGCGCAGGCGCGGATTTATTCGTGTTCTCATACCGTTAAGTAGATTAACTTGCCAGGTCGACATGGCAGTTTAAAACTGCATACACAGGCTCTGCAGTGGCAGGACTGAGACAGGTTTAAAGGGCTTCTTAAGTGGGAGGCACAATCAGTGCTGCAAGCCCACCAGTAGCATTTGATTTTCCGGCCTTGGGCACATGTAGTGCACTTTTACTAGGGACTTATATGTAAATCAAATATGCCAACTGTGGATAACCCAATGTTATCACGTTTTAAGTAACAAGCACATGTACTTTAGCATTGATTAGCAGTGGTAATGTGCCCTGAGTCCTCAAGCCAACAAAAATTAGGTCAGAAAAAGTGGAGGAGGAAGGCAAAAGGCTTAAGGATGACCCTGTAGAAAAGGGCATTTCGAACATGCGCCACGAGAGTTATATGTAAAAATCCAGAAACAGGCATCTGGTAGGACAAATCAGGGTATATCAGCAACCAGACAGTGGATACTCCAGAATTGTCTTGCCACTCTGTTCTCCTTCCTTCAAAGATCGCCCCAAAGTGTTATATGTAAACCTAGCAGACCTTTCAAGCAGCATTTGACATTTAAGGATGCTCACATGCCCCACCCTGCATATTCTGGGAGGTTCAAAGGGGTCATCTGTGCCCATTCAGGTCATCCTATTGTTTTCTGCTGGGTAGCATTTCACACTTTTTTCCACAGCTATTCAAATGCTAATTATGTCTGGCAAACGTGGGACAACAAATGCAAGTTTAGTCTCCATCAACTTCAGGTTAGAAATAGGTAACTGTCTAAACTTTCTAGTAGCATTTAACCTCCAGTCCCTGGGTCCATCTTTTACCATCTACTGGGGACTTCTAGGTAAGTTATAAATACCAACTATGAAATTGCCAATTCAACCATCTTTAAACAGGGAGGTCAGGCACTTTCTATTGGTGGTGTTAACAAAGTTAAATTCCACAGAGTTTTAAAGCCAGCAAAAATATAGGGTACAGCCAAAGGTGAACAATACGGGGTGACCAGGCAGAAAGGAGGTTTTCCTACAGTCAGATTGGAGGCAGGATCGGTGAGTGGGGAAAATGTGGAAAGGCCGTGAATACATCTGGCTTCCAAGACAAATGAGATATCGGTCACAAGAGAAGAAGAGCAAGAAAAGGTTGCAATTCACCAATGAGCTCTTCCCTCGTTTGCTTGGCACACCACAAAGGGGTGGTCTCTCTAATGGGGGGACTGATGACAGCAAAGCAGGCAATGAATCTCCATCTCCATCGGTTACAGTGAATTAGACTGGGTAGCAGTAACAGCACTCTGATTTTGGTCAAACTCCTATTTCTTCAGACAGCAAGTCCCTGCAGCAACACGCAATGTAGCCAATCCATCACAGTGGCTGTGGTTTAGCAGGTCAGGTTTGAAGTGCACAATCTATTCTACCTTCCAGAGCCTCAAGCAACAACACCCTTTTCTCACCCTATCCAAGGATCTGATTCAGGACTCAAAGGTCTGTAGCAAAATTGTACTTCAGATTGTGTCAAATTTTAACTGTGGTAGCGCATAGTACTTCAAAGTCAGAAGGTAAACTCATTCTCTGACTTGGAGAGTCAACTTATATTCAGAAATAGGGACAGTTATTCCCAGGGCACCAGCTACTAAGATCTTGCACAGCATTTGAAAATTTGAAAGGAACCAACTACATTGAAAAGCATGTAGGATTTAGACCCTAATTAACCAGGCATCGTATTAGCGAGTCAGTAAGCAAGGAGGCCAGTGCTATTGGATAGTTCCCTATGTTTACTCACTGTGGACTGGAAAATATGCCAATCTCAGCTTCTCAGTGAGGGTATCTCGGCAACTAAAACCTTTTGGTCTGTGCCTCTCCAGCCCACAGAACATAAAAATGGCGAACAGCTCTTGGCAGCTGGTCCTAATGGTGACTGATTACTTCAAAGGACGGTAACATTAATAGAGGGTGAATGCATAACTCTAGAAACAAATACCATATGAGAAAGCTAGTAGAAACCGATCACAGCATAAAGTGAGAGTGGAAGAGCAAACAGTATAATCTACAAACACCTCTCCCGAAAAAAAGTGTTTTGGAGAATCCGAAGTTGATGTGCCACACGAATGCAAGCCAATGGATAGATTCCATCACACACATGGACTTCTGTAAGTGTCTAGGCCAAACAATTTTAGTACCGCCGAAATTGACAAAATTACATAAGCAGTGAAACATGTTGCTCTTACTTGGTAAGATAGAAAATATGGCAACCATAAGTTTTCTTCAGCATGCGTAGAGACGAAAAGTAATTTTTTTTAAAGAAATACACAATAAAAACTAACCAGAATGTCACAGACTCACAAAAACACAAATATAATTTCTCAAGGAGAAACTGCACAGCCATGTTTGACAATATTCTGTAAGGTGGTGTACCACTGAAGCCAGAACAGGCAAGGACCAGTACCATACCAAGACAGGGAATCCTATATATTAATAGTTCAGGATCGATTTTGATAAGAGGAGATAGGTAGCTAGGGACATTCAACCCTACAATAATAAAGACGAAAGCTAATCCTGTATGAAACTCAAAAATAATCGAAATAATTGTGAAAGTAAAGATTACATAAACAATATTACAGCATGCAAATTATATTTGTGTTTCTCCTCTAGGCAGAGGATAACTCATTTTGTATCTTTCTTTCAGGAAGAATAATGCTTCGTTTGGGTTCAATATCTTTCTTCTTTTACTTTGAAATTTCACAGTGACGAGCATAGTGATTTTGTTTTTATCTCACACATAGAACTTTTACTGTACTTACTCAGTTATGCCATTTTCTGGTCTTGGGACATATGCATTTATTTTTACTTAATATGGTTAATAGTTTTATGGTTAATGAATTTATAGGCCCACCAAATGTGCCCCAATTTGGCATGCGACTGCAGAACTTTGTTAAGAAATTACTTTTGAATTCCCTTTTAATTATTAAAAACACTTAATAGAATTGTATGTACTGTCTTAATTTCACTAACCAGTTTAACAACTAATGCGCCGAGCATTACTCCACTTATCAGGTTTATTTATTTTTTTGTCTGTGTGATTTTGTTCTTGGAGCAACATCTCCAAGTTCAAAGGGCTGTCCCATAAATGCCAAAACTGTGGGAGGTTAAAGGCCATTCATACGCATAAGCCATAAAACCAAAGACAATTAGGGACACTTGCACTAATGTATGTCGAAATCAGGCAAATTATTCTAGCCGGGTAGAGCCACAAAAGCGAAATAATTACATGAAAGGCATCAGTTAAGGTGCACCTTTCACGTTATCAGAAAGTGATTCATCTTCAAATTGAAAATAGTTTTTCTATAAGAGAGAAACTGCTAACTGTGGTAATGACACCGACACAGGAGGTATTCAAAACACGGCTTTATTCTCTTACAAAGCACACAGAGCGTGATCACACCTTTGCCAGCCACGGAGCAACTGCAGTTCGTGGAATCCTGCAACCGCAGCACCACAGAGGGATAGAAAACTCTATAGGTCACTGAAAGGAAGTACAACAAGCACTGCAAAAAGCAAGAGCCACATTACAACACACTCCCCTCCCTTCTACCCACAACAAACAACCCAAAGCAGAAGAATAAAAAAATACAAATAAGGAAAGTACGAGTGAAGGCAAAAAAGAAGACGAAAACACCAGAAAAGGAGAACAAGGAACCCCCCCCCCCCAATGTTTGAACATAATCCTCCAAGTAGCGTGGAGGTCTGCGGAACCTGGGAGAACGAGCAACTTTGGCGCCCACATAAGAAGAAAGATCAAGGGGAAGGGAACTGGAGGCATCCCCTGATCCAGTCTCTCGCTCTTCCGACTTGAGACTCACTGAAGGACAGCTCTGCATCACTCATCAACATGAACCCATTCAAACCGTCACCAGACGGGACAGACCTAGGTTCGTTCACCATAGAGCCTACCATCTCCTTTGCGATACAACGCAACTTTGCGTTTGTTCCATTTGTTTCCACTGTCGAGAAGCACATAATTGTCAAAAACGTGCCTAACCCTAAATGGACCCCAGAACTTAGACAAACCTTTGCAAGGTCTGCCATGTTTGATCTTGGCCCAGTCACCGGCACACACACCTCTGCTGTCACACTTGACCCCATCCTCCTGTTTGAATGCCAGTTTGGGAGGGACAAGCCAAGCAGGCAGATGTTTGGTGCCAGGCTTTCTTCCACGCATCTTTTTAAACGGGGTAAACCCAGTCGCACTGCTGACGGTCGTGCGATGGGCCCAAACCATCTCGCTCATCATCACCCTGACATCCTTACCGCTCTGTAAGGCCATGGAAATAGTACCCTTCACCAGACGATTAGCCCGCTCCATCATGCCATTGGCTTGGGGGTTGTAAAGAGCCGTTCGGTGGTGAATAATCCCACATTCACTTAGAAAGTCCCTCATCTCATGCAAAACAAGTTGAGTGCCATTGTCCATGACAAGGGTGCAAGGTAGTCCCTCTTCGTGAAAAATGTCCTTCAACTGCTCAATGGTACTCTTAGTAGTGACATCAGACATGAACCTGACAACAAGCCACTTAGAATAAACATCTATTAACACCAAGGCGTTCCTCAACCTCTCCTCCACACCCTGCATAGGCCCAATAAAGCCTAAATAAACAGTACTCCAGGGTACACCAGGATCGTCGATGTGACCCAGAATGGCACGACTACCCGTCTTGAGTCTATTTTCACTCTCCCTGCACACGTCACACCCAACAACCCAGGACATGATCTGCTCATCCCTGCAGGGCCACCAGAAATTCTCACGCATTCTTTTTTAGTCATTGTTTGACCGAGGTGCCCTTCATGCGCAAGCCTGATAATCCTGGATCTCAAGCCCTCGGGCGGCACAAACTTATCGTTCCTCATGAGAACCTTAGGGTCACTCATGCTCAGTTTGTCCAAAACCTTCACAAACGGTCTGACAGATGGAGCCAAAGCGCTTTACCTCTGCTCTCCCAGAACTAACATAGGTTCCACACAATTGAGTGCAGCATCCTGATCCATAAAATGGCTCCAAACATCAGACGAGAAGGCACAACCAATGCACTCCTGAACATCCCCCAAAAAAGCCACAGCGTCGTCTTGCTCCCACGACGAACCAGGACAATCCTCACCCTTGCCCTTCAAGGACAAACGAGACAAACAATCGGCTTGTGCATTTTTCCACCCAGGAATAGGAGTCACACAGTACCGATACTCCTGGAGTCTAGAAGCAAGCCTGGCGAGTCTCGCAGAGCCTTTACACGCACCTCCGGGGCTGTACACCTTAACTAAGGGCTTGTGGTCAGTGTGGATACAAAAATCAACACCCCACAAAAAGGTCCTGAAATGCTCGACTGACCAGGCCGCTGCTAGAGCTTCGCACTCGATAACCAAATAATTGCTCTTGCATTCGGAGAAAGAGCGCGATGCAAAAGCCACAGTTCTTTCAACACCCACATGCACTTGGGACAGCACAGCTTCCAAACCACAAGCACTCGCCTCAACTGTTAGGAAGGTTTTGAGATGAGTATCAAAGGGCGCAAGAATATCAGCCTCACAAATGTCCTTCCTAATCAAATCAAAAGCGTTTTGTTGGACATCGCCCCAAACAAAGGAACACCCTTTCCTCAACAGGATCCTGAGTGCTTCGGTCTTGGCAGCAAAGCACTTAACGAATTTGGCATAATACTCGATTAGGCCCATGAAGGACTGCAACTGGTCCTTGCCCCGGGGAATAGGGGTACCTCTGATTGCTTCTAAGAGATCGACCTTAGGACAGACACCCTGCCCTGAGATGGTACGCCCAAGATATTCAATCTCTTCTACAAGGAACTTGCATTTATCCTTCCTCAGGGTAAGACCAGCCTCCCTCAGTCTCCCAAGAACCTCCCTCAACGTCTTGTTGTGCTCATAAACAGATACTCCGAAAACAAGGATGTTGTCTTGGAAAAACTTAACATTGTCCAAACCCCTGAAGACCTCGGACATGATGCGCTGAAAAACACTGGCAGCGGAGGACAACCCAAAGGGCAACCTAGTGAAGCGAAACGTGCCTGCCATGGTAATGAAGGCCGTGAGGTTTTTTGAGTCCTCGTGAAGCTTGATCTGGTGGTAAGCACTTTTCAGATCGAGTTTGAAAAAGTACTTACCACCCTTGAACAAGAGCAACAGTTCATTGATGTTGGGGAGAGGAAAGGTGTCAGCAACCATGTGTTGGTTTAAGCTTCGAAAGTCCACACAGAACCTGAGTTTTCAATCACTCTTCTTTGTGATAACAACCGGGGAAACCCACTCAGAGGCCTCAACCGGTTCGATAACACCTTCTTTAAGCATGTCTTCCAACATTTTTTTGACCTCTTCCCTCACAATAACGGGAACCCTTCGCAACTTGTGTTTGACAGGGATAGTGCCCTCCTCCAAAACAATCCTGTGTGTGTACCCCTTCATTACACCAAGATTCTCCCTAAAGACATCATCCATTTCAGCTAAAACTTGTTCAGTGGTTATGTCAGGCACACACAAGACATGACATGGGGATCGATGACAATATGAAGGTCAAACTGGTGACTCCATCCCAGGATAGGAGGACCATCCTCTGCTATGTAGATCTTCCCCACAACCTGTCTTGACTTAAAAATGATAGGAGAAGAAAAGTAGCCTAGAACAACAATTCTCTCCCCTTGATAACCCCTAGAGTCAATGTCCTTAGGTAAGAGTGGAACCAGAGGCCACTCTTTCTCCCACATCCACTTCGGCACAATGGTATACAAGGAACCACAGTCTACCATCAGTTCCACTTGTTTGCCCAGGATCCCGAAGGATGCCCTAGGACGGCACTTCCTCTCGACTTCACTATTGCCCACAGGACCATTAACACACGGTCTTCACAGTCACCATCCAGACTGAAATCCTCTGTAACAGCAACCCTGGATTTGTTGAAGTCTCTGCACATGCAGGCGTATTGGCCTCTTCGCTCACACTTCCTGCAGTCTTGCTTTGAAGCAAAACACCATTTTGAGTCACTTGGATGGTAAGCGCTTCCACACCTGGTACAACCCTTAGACCTGGGAGATCTTTGTGCCTTGGGATTGGACTTGTTGACGGAGACTTTGGTGGTTTCTTCCTTTTTCCCAATAGCTGCCACATCCCCTTCGATGCCCTCCTTCTTGCTCATTTCCTTCATACATCGTTTGGACTTTTCAACAACCTTGGCAATGGAAATAGCATCCTTCAAGGTGGGATTCTTTGCAGCCCAAAGATGTTCTTGTGTTTTCTTACTGTGACAATGGACTATCAGTTGGTCCCTGATAAGTTTGTCATCTGTCCAAACTTGCATTTTATTGACAGCTCACATAGACCAGAAACAAATTCATCAAGAGTTTCGCCAGGCTTTTGAGGCCTTGTGTAGAACTTGTAGCGAGACATGACAATGTTCTCGTCCTTGGCAAACCTCTTCTCCAGACCCAACTTGGCCTCCGTAAACACATCCTCCACTGGCTGATTGTCATTGCCTAACATTTGAGGTGAGTATTTAAAGATGTGATGTGCCTCTTTACCAATAGTACCTCACAACAACGCTTTCTTTCTTTCAGGTGAAAATTCAAGGCCATCTAGAGCTATACTGTAGTTGTCGAACAAGTCAATACATTCCTCCTATTGCATGGACGTTTGGCCTGGTTGAGCAAGAAATGGAGGTGTAATTACTATGGAGGACACAGCCATATTTAAACCAGAAAACAATATAAAGAGGCGTAGGCTTATTGCTAAAAGAAAAAATAATAAAAACCAGAGGAAGCCGATATCAAATCTGTAAAGGATGGAGCAAAACAGGGTGTACTGCAACAATAAAGTGACCAGCAGAGGGTGTGAGAAGATGTTGCTTTACAATATTGAAGACTGCACACTGCAAACGGCAGGGTCCTTTCCTCTAAGGGGTCACATGACCAAGCACTCGTGAAAGGAAGTAGCAGGGAAGGAGAGCCTGCGTCGTCACAGCCATGAGGAGAGTGCGCCGGAGAGGAAGGCCAAGATGAGGAGGTAAGGTCTGTGTGAGCCACGACTCAGTACACACAGAGTGTGTCACAGTGGTCAGCGGGACAGCGCGTAGGCACACAGCGGTGCCTAATGACGAAGCCTCGGGCGGTAACTTGCAAGTCGGTAGCGCGTGGACAAACTGCGGCGCTCACTTCCTTAACACAGCGGGCCAGTCACACGCGTCACAGGGCAGTAGGAAACTGAAGGTAGTGTCTCTGCACGCCTCAGGGTGGCAGCGGAAAACAGAGGAAGCGCACAAACACACTGCGCCAGTTTCTCACCTCACAAGTAGATACGGGCTGAAAGTGGCACCCTCCATCAAGCGCCTCAGGGTGGCCGGAGGCAGCAGGAAACGGAGGAAGCGCACGAACACACTGCGGTAACTTCTCACCTCACAGCGGCACCCTGTATCAAGTGAGACGGTATCTTCAAGGCCCTCTTGCTGAATCAGATCACGCTTCTGTGCATGAATGGTGTCACCACATGTGGCCGATGATAATCGCCAAAAATGTGGTACTGACACTGTTAGAACCGGGGGTCTCTAGTTGGCTGAGGTAGGTACCTCAGGCCAAATAGGGACCCTTGCTTCTAAGTCAGGGAAAGGAAGGACACCTTCTCAGATAGTCCCTGCTCACCCCCTCGGTAGCTTGGCACGAGCAGCCAGGCTTATCTCCAAGACAAATGTGTAAAGTATTTGCAACCACGCTCTCAGTGACACAAGGATAACACCACAAATGGACTCCACACGAGTTTCATAAAAAACAAGTATAAGTTTATAAGAAAAAAAGATATACGATGAGACCACACGATAAAAATCCAACATATGCGTATGTGTAATATTTCACCTTGCCGGTTATTAGGCCAGCAAGCACTGGTAGGTTCTTGCAATATTAATGAGCAATTCTCAATGATCTAATGCAGTCCTAATGCAATGCTATGCAGTTCGTAATGCAAGAATCAGGCAATTCGTAATGCACCAATCAGGCAGTTCGTAATGCGACAATAATGCAATTAGTAATGCAACAATCAGGCAGTTCGTAATGCACAAAATAGGGCACTTCCTAATGCAACAATCAGGCAATTCGTAATGCACAAACAAGATACTTCAGCACCAGTCATGGTGCTCTGCACGGTCTCTATGCCACTCTTACTGACTCGCGGTCAGCTACTGCCAATACATGCCACCAACACTGTTATGATGGAAAATAAAGTGCAGCTCCACACTCCGGCCCTGGTACTGCCACTCCTCGGCAAGTACGGGCCGCGATACGGACTTGAGCGGAGGCTCGTGCTGCAAAGATGGGAAAGGCCGAGAGCGTTTCTCTCGGAGCTCGCACCCCGCCCCAGGCGGCGACACACGCACGCTCGCTGAGCGTTACCTGGGGGGTACGATCTCACTCTCCTCGCGACTTGGGCCTCCGATGCGACTTCGTTGATCTTGGGCAGTGGATCTCGGACCCCCGACGATGATGGTTCGAGGTCTCTCCTTGGCACAGGTAGGCTCGGGCCGGCGGCACAGCTCCTCTGGGGATGCCGGTCTGGGCCGAAGGCAATGACAATCGCAGCAGCTCTGGTCATGCTGCTCGATCGACGCAGAGAACCAGACTGCTCCGGGACACACAGTCACGGGGCAATTCTCACGAAGGTCTCAGGATGCAACAGAGCACACGCACACAGTGTCGCTGAGACCCACTTGAGCACCGGGTGCACACGGTCACAGGGCAATCCTCACGAAGGTCTCAGGCTGCACGAAGCACACGCACACAGCGTCGCTGAGACTCCCTTGGACTCCGGGTGCCCACGATCACGGGGCAGTTCTTACGCAGGTCTCAGGCTGCAAAAAGCACACGCACACAGCGTCGCTGGGACCCACCTGGAAACTTTTGTGTTCCTGAGTTTCCACAACAGGGAGCCAGCTCTCCTCGGGCCCTTGGGGACAAGTTACTTCAGGACACAGCACACAGCAAAGTCCTCTCAAGCAGGGGGACACAGCACACAGCAAAGTCCCTTAGCCTCTCCTTGGTTAAATCAGCAAACTGCAGGCCAACCCCAGAACACACAGCAAGGGTCAGTTCTTTCCTTCAGTGTCTTCAGCTCTTTCTTCCTTGGCAGAGGTTCCTCTTGACCACGAAGTAGTTTTAATCCTTTTCAGTCTTGATCAAGCCAACCTTCAGGGGTTTCAGCTCTCATAGTTATTCCACTAAATGTCTTTGAAGTCTTTGTGTTCAGGGGGGCACTGACCAATGTCTAAACCAGTTCTGGGTGTCTCCCTGCCAGTGACACCTTTTTCCTTTGATAGTGGGGGTCTGGGTCTTCAATCACTCAGCAGGAGATGGAGCCATTGTTTTATGGCGGCAGCCCAGGCCTCTTCACCTCCAGGGGCTACTCCTCCCCCCTACACTCTAGATGCAGGTCAGCCTGTTGCTGTCTCACCTCCTCCCCTGGGTCAGGACATTTCCCAGATCCTATCACATTCAAATCCAGATAGTCAATCCACAATCAGGCAGAGACACACAGATTTGTTAGAACAAAAAAATCAGCCACTTCTAAAAGTGTGGTTTCTAAACACACAATGCAAAAACCACCTTCAGAAAACGATGTGTTATTAAATTGTGGATTCAGGCACACTAAACTTCACCTTTCCATCTTAAGCCTATGGGAAGATAGGCTGGAAACATATTACACAGCCTCCCCATTCTGTCCTATGGGCAAGATGGCCTTGCAACAGTGAAAAACGAAATGGAGAGTATTTCACTGTCAGGACATGGTACACACCTTAGTACATGTCCTACCTTTCACCTACACTGCACCCTGCCCAGGGGGGTACCTTGGGCCTACCATAGGGGTGTCTGATGTGCATGGGAAGGGTAAGGCCTGGCAAGTGGGTGCACTTGTCAGGACAACATGGCAGTTTAGCAAACTGTGCGCAGGCACTGCAGTTGCAGGCCTGAGATCTCTCTTTAAGGCTACTGGTGTGGGTGGCACAATTAGTGCTGCAGGCCTACGAGTAGCATTTGTATTACTAGCCCTGGCACACATAGTGCACTTTACTAGTAAGACAAATATACCAATTATGGACAACCAATTACCATTACACTTTACACAGGGAGCACTTGCACTTTGACACTGATCAGCAGTGGCAAAGTGCCCAAAGCATCTAAGTTGGCAACACCATGTCAGAACAAGCATTGGCATAGCCAATAGGTCTCGCTTTTGGGACCTTATAAGTATTTAGTTATGCAGCACAATATCCTTGGTGCAACAACATCAACTGTTGCATGGCTAAACACTTATGATTTCCCAAAGGCGAGACCTATTGGCTATGCCAATGCTTGTTAAACCTGCTGGTGAGTGTTTTTTGGGAACTACATTAGCCCACATCTGTATAAAGTGAGAAAGAGCACGATGGTGATATAAAAGGCACCCCTTCAGCTTTGACTGCAAAATTTAATTCAATCAATCATTCACTCGCTAACACTTTTAACGGCAAGGAAAAGCCAAATGTTCAGAGGTTTCATGATAATAGTCTCCAAATTTCCCTGAATTGATGTGGTTTATAAATATTACAAGAAGAGGTGAAACAGTTTCCGCTTTCTGCAAATTTGACGACTCTTGTCAACATCTCATTTGAACTCGGGAAGCTGCCGACAGTGGAGTAATGGGAAACCAAGCTCGAAAGCCGGCCTCGGCTCAACACAATGTGGTTCTGGACAAATCACTCAATCTCACAGTGGTCTAAAAAAGCAAACAACGAGTAACTATCTAGTTCTGTTGTAAAGCGCCCTCTGTTCGCGCTATGAAAAAAATACATAAAAAGCCACAGATCTCAGATATCCCCAAGTTTGAAGGTCATAACCCCCTCCCCCTTTGAATCTCCTTGGCATGAATGAGTGTCGTGCCTCCCAGTTTTCCCGACAACAGCCTCCATATGTTATTGAAAGGCACTACAATATATTAGATCTCCCCCAAAATAAATGTTTGAAAAGTCACTACATTTCTCGACAGTGTCCTTAAATATTTTTGAAACATATGACTATGTCTCTGAACTGTCTCAAATGTATGTTGGCGAATAGCCCCACATTTCCCTCAACTGTATTGACTGACACCTAGCAGGCGAACTAATCTCTCTGGGGAATTTCAGTAAGCACATTATGCAAAGGTGTTTATTTGCCAGTTTCCTTCCCTTCCCGGATTCAACTGCTCGAAGCAGAGCTCTCTGCGATTCACTAGCTATTATATCTGCTTTGAAGCAACCCTGCAGTTATTTTGCAATGCTCTCTGCCAGATCCGAGGTTGCAGGCGCGCAGAAAAGCAACTGTCACGTTCTCCTTGTCGAAGGTGACAGGTGCAAGGGCTACTGCAGGGCCCATCACTTCGGGCGTCAGACACACACTGCAGTTACAACACTAGAACAAGTCCTAGGGCTGATCTCCAGAGCCCACAAAGTACATACACATATAAGTATATACTAAAGTATATACAAGAGGTCTCGAATGAGCGACCTAAAAAAATGTCTTCAAAGTTTTAGTGCGAATACACCCAAGGTCAAAAGAGGTATTCCCGAACACGAATAGGAACACCTCATTTATTAGACCTTATAAAATATGATAACCTGGAAACGTGGTGGACTGCAAGGACCCGCACAGTATCGATTTTAATAAAGGCACGGCACAGCTTATAATGTATTTTCAATGTACTCGAACACCTTTCCCACTGCAGCTCGGAACAGCGTATTTCAAATAAACAGGCTTTGCTAAAATGACCACTGGGTGGCAGTGTTTCTGCGTCTGCTGGGTTGGATCAATAAATGCCACGGTTCTTCTATGTCAGATGACCTGAATGTAAATCTTCCCCAAACACAGCAAACCTAATTTAAAAAGAATGAAAAACACGCTTTGTGTTTCCCATGTAAGTCGGGTTACTCAGAGCCCACCTCGCTGCAGGGACTGAGGGCAGAGAATCGATGGTTATTTGATATTGCTAGTTTGCAGGGAAAGCACCTGAAATGTCCCCCGGGCTCGTGGGCTATCAAGATAGCATTATGGAGTTTCCGCGCTCATTTCTTATTCTCGGCTCGTCGGTCTAGGGCACCTTTGTGCGCTGGTTACGTAACGCCTCGGTACATGAATGGGCTGCAGCAGCCTTCCTCACTGCAGCGCTGCAGCAAAGAGTCGGCTGCGCCACGTGACGCTGGCTTGTCACCGCCAAACCTGAGAAGTGACCGCAGTTTCATATTTCCAACCTGAGCTCAGTCCCCTACAGTGGTGCGCGCGCACAACAGAGGAGCGGAGGGGGGGGGGGGAGGAGGGAGCGCGGCAGCCTGCTCAGCTGACCAGACGCTTGTGCGTCGTGGCTGGCCTTTGGATGGGTACGCGCGGCAGACATGTGTTTACAATTATCGCGCCCGCGTCTGGGCACGATAATTGGAAACACATGTTTGCCGCGCGTACCCATCCCAAAAAGGCCAGCCACGACGCACGAGCGTTTTTGGGACTGCTTTCCAAACTCGCTTACTAAAAGTCTTCGCCTCTAAGCAGCGCTTGCGCGCTACTCGAGGCTCGACCTAAAAAAGGTCTAGGGGGAATGCAAAAAGTTTAGGGAACTTTATCCAACAAGCATTGGCATAGCCAATAGGTCTCGCCTTTTGGACCTTATAAGTATTTAATTATGCAGCATAATATCTTTGGTGCAACAACAACTGTTGCATGGCTAAACACTTATAATGTCCCAAAGGCGAGACCTATTGGCAATGCCAATGCTTGTTAATATTTACATTACTTCCTTGAGTAAACTCATTCGATCATGTGGCTTTTCTGTATTTTCATATGCCGACGACACCCAAATAGTTGTGTTGGTCTCTTCGGAGCCTGACAAAGTCGCCAACCA
Source organism: Calotriton arnoldi (assembly GCA_963921515.1). Taxonomy (NCBI): domain Eukaryota; kingdom Metazoa; phylum Chordata; class Amphibia; order Caudata; family Salamandridae; genus Calotriton; species Calotriton arnoldi. The sequence continues at coordinate 702,152 of CAWUFW010001186.1, forward strand.
GTTTAATATCTGTATGAGCAGCATTGCACATTGGATGCATTCAAACTGCTTAAAGTTAAACTCTGAGAAAACGGAGGTGTTGCTATTTGGCAACAACACTTCTTATTGGAATTCCACCTGGTGGCCCCCTAATTTGGGACCCCTTCCACTACCAGTTCAGAAAGCCAGAAACCTAGGGTTCGTCTTTGACAATAAGCCTGTATTCATAGACAACACCAATTGGGTAACATCCTCCTGTTTCCTCACTTTGAGGATATTATAAAAAGTTCCCCCCTTCCTCCAAATGGAAGTGAGAAAAACTGTCATCATAGCCCTAGTACTCTCTAAATTGGATCACTGTAACGCCTTATATGTTGGCACCCAAAATTGCCTGCTGAGCAAACTGCAGACGCTTCAAAACACGGCTGCCTGGGGCTGTTGAACCTTCCCAAGTTCTGCTCTGTTTCTTAAACCGTCAGAGGTCTGCTTTGGCTACCAATCAGAGCTCGAATTAAACTCAAAGCCTTACACTGGGCTCATAAAGCTCTACATCATTCTGGACCACTCTTCTTTCAAGAGATCTTCAAATGGTATCTACCTTCACCTACCTTGCGGTCTAGTGTAGCTTGACTAATTGTGACTCCGAGAATCAAAAAGTTCACTGGGGAGGAAGAAGGTTCTCCCTTGTTACAGCTAATTGGTGGAACTTAATGCCCGACCATCTTAGAGCACAGCCTAATCGTCTAAAGTTTATTAAGCAATTAAGAACCTGGCTTTTCGGTTCCTTGGGTTAATTATATCTATCACTCTGCCTTACATGCCACATTTATCTGACACTAGCACCAAGACGCCGATTGGTATTTGCGCACTCTACAAACCAATTAACATAACATAACTTGGTGGGTGATGCGGGAGGGCAACATTCAGATCCCTGGTAGGGAGGTTTAAGGGTGGGGCGCTTACTAGGGAGTAAAGGCCTAGAAAACGAAACCCCTGTAGCAGACCTAGGGGCATATTTACGAGCACCTTTGTGTCACTATTGCATCACACAATGTGGTGCAAGAGTGACACAAATTAAAAATGAGATTTATGAAGCCACGTAAGGCCACCTTGCATGGTCCTGAGTGACTTCTTAAATCTCGAGTAAAGATTACTCTGTGCCAGGGAGGCATTTCCATGGGCGTTATGTGATTGTTCCCATGCAACATACATGGATTTTGACACATTCCCAGATTTACCAGAAGTCAAAAACCTTCACCTCCCCAGGTGAGGCGTAACAAGGAGAAATATCTTAATTTCTCCTCCTTTTTTCCTCTTTCTATATGGGCTACATTCTGTGGCACACATAGAAAGAGGAAAAAGCCTCAGGGGATTGTTTTTGCACAGGAAGGGGACCCTTTATGCAAAAAACAATCCTCCTTACAATGCAGGCACCTTTGCACCATTGTCCAGGGGTGGCCTGCGTTGGCTCTAGGCAGTGAAAAGGGCGCAAGTGCAGGGGAAAAGACAGGAATGCACTGTATTGCCTTAAATGCACCACATTCCTAACCTTTCCCTGTTGCGCAGCGCAGAAAGGTGACTTTCTGCACTGCGTCACTTGGCCCCGTCAGGGAGATTTGTTCTATAAACCAGTGATTTCTCTGCATTCCCAAAGTTTGAAAGGCTAGGAGAAGGGCCGGCTGTAGGGCGGAGCAATGGGTGTCACCACACCGGACGCTGACTTCAGAGGGTGCTGTGTTGTCATATATATTGTGTATTTAAAAGCACCTGTTGAAGCATTCCTTGCCTCGAGCAGTTTTCAGACAACAATAAAAATGTAAAGACAACAATGGTGATTAATGGACCTGCTGGAAAGAGATCAAGTTTTGTGTAGTGGAAGTTTTGACTCATCATAAAGTAGCACAGAGGGTTAATATGCCTGCTGCAAAGCACGGGTCCCATGCTGATCACAGAAGTGAGTATATTCGAAATAGCTCAGTGGGTTGCTGCTTTTGTCTGAGAGATTATTTTCTTACTTGCAATTTATAAATGAAATCCTAATATAGAACAGTGAGCTATTAACTGTCATCAACGCGCTTCATGGCAACTGCAGGGTATACCTTAGAGCATTATGATTTTCGCCCCGTCTTTCATTATCTTAATTTTGCAAAAAGGGTTTCATTTGGGTAGAAATCAATTCTTATTATTAAAGAGAAACCCCCAACCATGGTGGTATGTTTTAAATTCTGAGTCTGTGCTTCTCCAGATTAAGCACTGTTAAACTATACTGCCTACTAGTATGGATGGCATGTGACTCCTACACCTTAGTCTCCTTTCTGATGTAACATTTCCTATACACTGACTTACACGTGTGATTCATTCTCTTGTAACTTGTGTGTTATGAAAAGTGCTCTGACACCCTATACAGGTGTGAGCAGCGCTATAAACCAAAAGAAAAACATGTGAGAGAGTGATTATGGAGATATGGGAGGGTCACTGTTGAAGGGTGGTAGTGAGGGAACTCATGGAGAGGAGGTCTTTGGGGGGTGTCGACAAACATAGTCGCACCGGGCGCCACCAGCGCTGAAGCAGGCCCTGGCAGGAGGGGCGCCCGCCCCGTCTCTCTTCTGGCAGTTATGCTGTGGAACGATCTGCCGAAAGAACTGAGAGAGATTAAACCAGAAGCCCTCTTTAAGAAAGGTCTGAAGACCTTCTTTTTAGGGATGCTTAGTTCTCGCAATGGTTCGCCATGCTGGCTAGCGCCTGGACGCCTCCTTGGCAGCAACTGTCACACTACAAATGGTAGTTCATTCATTCATTCATTCTCTGTGCTTCATTTGGGGGTTTTGTATAGTGCTTTTATCTCTTCATTCTGCATCAGAGCGCTTCCTGGGAGGCAATGAGAGGCAACTACGCTATGTAAAGCCGTGTTATGCTTATGATATGCTGCGTGATAATATACTATGTTTTGTTATGTAATACTATGCATTTTGGTCATGCTATACCACTGTATGTTATGCTGTAATATCTGTTATCTATATTATGTTATTCATTGTCATGTGACATATCCCCTGCTTTGTTTTGTTATGCCAGGGTAGGCCGTGCTATAATATACTAGGCTGTTTTGTCATGCCATAGCATGTCATGTTACGCTGTCCTATGTTATGCCATGTTGAGCTCTAAAAGACTATGATATATTGCTTAATCTTGCATGCTACGCTATTTTTTTTATTACTGACCTTTATATAGCGCGAACTTGACCCGAATGTATCGGGTATCAGAGCGCTTTACACGAGCACCAGTTGTTACACAATGACACATTCATTTTTGTTAGGCAAGGGGAGACTAAGTGATTTGACCAGAATGACAGGATGTTGCGCGTCACTGCCGAGACTCGAACTCGGTTCCCCAGATTTTAGGTCGACCGCCCTAGCCGTTAGGCCACATCCTCTCCCCTATGCTACATTATTTCATCACACACAGTCGATCGCTCACACACACATATCACACGTGCACACACACACACACACACACACACACAGACGAGCGCGCACACATACACCACACACACATGCAAACACAGACATGCACACATACGGACACACACATGCACACACACATATGTATATCCATCTATCCCCTGTAGTGGACATTCTCCAGACGCGAACAAGGGAGAAGGGGGAGGCGGGGTGAATGAGAAATAATGGGGTGCCCCTAATAGAGCTGCCAAGTTCCCCTTGGCCTGCACACCCCGTTAGCTCCGTAGTACCTGCCTCTGGGGGGTAATTAAGCGTGTATTACCCCTGCACCTCTGCGGGGTAATTAAGCGTTTATTACCCCCGCAATCTGACCTACCGGGGTGATTCTAAATACAGCAATAACATGGCACCTGGAAAAATTTGAGGGAAGAGAATATGGAGGCTCGTACTGAGCGATTCAATGGCCAAATAGCCGAAGAATGGAGCCCCGGCCGGGGCTTGTATTTACTGGCGGCAGCAGTGCATGCCTTTCTTGCAAGGAGAGGAGGAGGAGGAGGTGGTTATCGCCTTCCAGGCCTGAAAAGAGAGACGCCGGCCGCCTGGCAGGAGAGAGCGATCGGGGGTTCTCGCTCTCGGAAACAACACGCGTCTCGTAAAAGATTCCCAGCCTGGCGGGAGCCGCCGTGCCCAGGGAGGGGCATTGTGGAGAACCAGCCTGCCGTTGTCATCACCCCGGGCACGGCTTAGAGCCCGCACAGCCACTGCGCGACGTTTTGGAGCCAAGACAGCTGTGGCTTCGTGTACATTAGTGTGCGTGCAGAAATACAAGCTTGCCGAAATGTGGAGAAATATGTTTTTTTTCTTCTATGTAACTGCTTAACAATAAAAGAAAAGGTGAATTTGTGGAGGGGGTGCACAGGAAAGAAGCAATATACGTTTGGTTCCTTTTTTAGAAAAAAACAGAACCATGACGCCATGTTTTGCTCTTGGTTCTATACATGTAATATTATAGGCTAAAACATCTCAGTATACAAATACTTTACATGTTCCAATGCGGATGTTTCCATCACGTGTGACGAATATTCTCAGTAGCCTTGGCTGGACTGTTTGTGTTCCTTTTATCCTTCGTATTTTTTTACTGCCCTTTTCTCCTCATTGTGTAATAAACTAAACAAGCGCGGTCCCGAAAGAGAAAGAGGACCGCGCTGGAGCCGGAGCATGGGGATCTCTTGTCTTTATGGGGCCATGTGTTTCTAATTAGAAACACATGGCCCCATAAAGATAAGAAACTGCTTTGCGACAGCAGCAAAGCAGGCCACCGAGTCCGGCTCGGAGGCGAAAGAGCGTCCACCAAAAACCCTAATTTCCAATGGCAGGCCACCGTTTACCATAAACGGTGACGCCAGCCAATGGAAATAAGGGGCGGGGCTTCAAGCCCTTTTCTAAAACTCCTCATCTGCAATAAATCTCGCCGAGCGAGCTGCGCATGTGCGCAGCAACGCTAGGCGAGACCTAAAAAGGGCCATGTCCAACACAACCCCCTCCCAGCCTAAAGAAAGGGTAGACCAATCAACTGCCTTGATGGACTTCCCTGCTTGGGGCGATGGAACACAGACGCAGGCCCGCTACCGCAGGGACACCCTCCTGTTCTATGCCTTCCTGACCCCAGGGGGTTCTCTTGGACACTACTCCCTGGGCCAACTATGCTGCTCCATGGGTCCTTCCTGGCAGTCAGGGACCCTCTAGGGGTGCTGGTCCCTTGCCAACTCCCACCTAGAGCGGTACCCCTGGAAGACCCATCGGCCAGGATGCTGTCTCCAGTTATCCGGCCCTCCAGGTTAGAGGTGGGGTTACCCCGGTCACTGTTAGGGGACCTAGCCCTACTGACTGGGCACTGTCCCACGGGTTTTCCCACGGGAGAACACCTTCCCCCCCTTAACCTTCCATTTAGATTTTTGTGCCTGCCATTTAGGAATGGCACCCACAAACTTCAGGACCGCGGGAGCTCTGGTTACAGACGCCCCATGACCTCCTGACGCTAGGTGTTCTTCCTCACACTGCTGGCAGGTAGGCGCTAGGCCTCCAACCTGGTGCTCCTCTAAGGAACACTCCAGTCTCTGGGGTGGGGTTGTGGACCCCCGGGACGCTGCTCACACTCCCTCCCTCTCCTTTGAGACAGGGTGCTAGCCCGCATGCCCCCCCCACTACTCTGGGACCTAACTGCTCTACTTTGCTTCTCTTCCCTCCCTAATGCCTCCTCAGACCCTTGGACCCATGACCAGGGGTCGGGCTCTTGTGCCAGCTCCCGGGAATGAAAGAGCTCGCACCCTAACAAGTGTTGGCACAACCCTGGAACATAATTACTGAGCAAACCTTTGCAATCATTCGCCATGCTAACCATCACCCAATAATCCAGCGCACGTGTGTACTCATCCACACTCGGCACTGGCTGTGCGCTGCCACCATTCAAACTGGACTCCATCTGTTTAGTCTTAATGTCCAGTTCCCTCATGCTTAACTGATGAGCTAAGAGAATCTTCTTCTCTTCCAAGGCGAGAGAGTTCCTGCTCTCCTCTGCTCGCTTTTCACTTTCAATGAGCAGCTTTTTCTCTTCTGCTTGAGCCTTAAGTTTTAAAACCTCCAACTCATACTCTCTGACCCTTTGGTTTTCCTCCAGCTCCTCTGGGGAAAAACTCCTCCCTGAATGGTTACTACCAGCCCCTGTGGCTGGTCCTTCCACCAGCAAATCCTGTGGACCAAATCCATTCCCTGGGTCATCCTCATCCACCTCAACATCACCTGTCTCCTGAGCCTCTTTGGCTTCCCACCAGGCCCTCAAGGCCGTTTGCAGCTCCTCCTTCTTGGCGCTACTTTTCATGGGACATCCCAAAGCTCTGCAGAATTGCCTCAATTCATCAACTTTGTAGGTAAGCAATGCCTCAATGTCGAACTCCAATTCTGCAACCTCACTGGCAACTTAACTCCTCTGAGACATGATGTGTGGCTTAAAGGTCGCTCAAAAATAGAACCAAAAATCAAAACACAATATGTGGTTGCGTCGTGGTCTGCGCTAAACTAGTGATGTACACCAATCACTGTGAGTGAATTCGCAAATACACATTCAAATCCCCAACCGCTGACCACCACCGTTAGAACCGGGGGTCTCTAGTTGGCTGAGGTAGGTACCTCAGGCCAAATAGGGACCCTTGCTTCTAAGTCAGGGAAAGGAAGGACACCTTCTCAGATAGCCCCTGCTCACCCCCTCTGTAGCTTGGCACGAGCAGCCAGGCTTACCTCCAAGGCAAATGTGTAAAGTATTTGCAACCACGCTCTCAGTGACACAAGGATAACACAACAAATGGACTCCACACGAGTTTCATAAAAAACAAGTATAAGTTTATAAGAAAAAAAGATATACGATGAGACCACACAATAATAATTCAACATATGCGTATGTGTAATATTTCACCTTGCCGGTTATTAGGCCAGCAAGCACTGGTAGGCTCTTGCAGTATTAATGAGCAATTCTCAATGATCTAATGCAGTCCTAATGTAGTGCTATGCAGTTCGTAATGCAAGAATCAGGCAATTCGTAATGCACCAATGAGGCAGTTCGTAATGCGACAATAATGCAATTCGTAATGCAACAATCGGGCAGTTCGTAATGCAAAAATAGGGCACTTCCTAATGCAACAATCAGGCAGTTCGTAATGCACAAACAAGATACTTCAGCACCAATCGCGGTGCTCTGCACGGTCTCTATGCCACTCTTACTGACTCGCGGTCAGCTACTGCCAATACATGCCCCCAACACTGTTATGATGGAAAATAAAGTGCAGCTCCACACTCCGGCCCCGGTACGGCCACTCCTCGGCAAGTACGGGCCGCGATACGGACTTGAGCGGAGGCTCGTGCTGCAAAGATGGGAAAGGCCGAGAGCGTTTCTCTCGGAGCCCGATCCCCGCCCCAGGCGGCGACACACGCACGCTCGCTGAGCATTACCTGGGGGGTACGATCTCACTCTCCTCTCCTCGCGACTTGGGCCTCCGATGTGACTTAGTTGATCTTGGGCAGTGGATCTCGGACCCCCGACGATGATGGCTCGAGGTCTCTCCTTGGCACAGGCAGGCTCGGGCCGGCGGCACAACTCCTCTGGGGATGCCGGTCCGGGCCGAAGGCAATGACGATCGCAGCAGCTCTGGTCACGCTGCTCGATCGACGCAGAGAACCAGACTGCTCCGGGACACACAGTCACGGGGCAATTCTCACGAAGGTCTCACGCTGCAACAGAGCACACGCACACAGTGTCGCTGAGACTACCTCGGACTCCGGGTGCACACGATCACAGGGCAATCCTCACGAAGGTCTCAGGCTGCACGAAGCACACGCACACAGCGTCGCTGGGACTCACTTGGACTCCGGGTGCACACGATCACAGGGCAATCCTCACGAAGGTCTCAGGCTGCACGAAGCACACGCACACAGCGTCGCTCAGACTCACTTGGACTCCGGGTGCACACGATCACAGGGCAATCCTCACGAAGGTCTCAGGCTGCACGAAGCACACGCACACAGCGTCGCTGAGACTCCCTTGGACTCCGGGTGCACAAGATCACGAGGCAGTTCTTACGCAGGTCTCAGGCTGCAAAAAGCACACGCACACAGCGTCGCTGGGACCCACCTGGAAACGTTTGTGTTCCTGAGTTTCCACAACAGGGAGCCAGCTCTCCTCGGGCCCTTGGGGACAAGTTACTTCAGGACACAGCACACAGCAAAGTCCTCTCAAGCAGAGGGACACAACACACAGCAAAGTTCCTTAGCCTCTCCTTGGTTAAATCAGCAAACTGCAGGCCAGCCCCAGAACACACAGCAAGGGTCAGTCCTTTCCTTCAGTCTCTTCAGCTGTTTCTTCCTTGGCAGAGGTTCCTCTTGACCACGAAGTAGTTTCAATCCTTTTCAGTCTTGATCAATCCAACCTTCAGGGGTTTCAGCTCTCATAGTTATTCCACTAAATGTCTTTGAAGTCTTTGTGTTCAGGGGGGCACTGACCCATGTCTAAACCAGTTCTGGGTGTCTCCCTGCCAGTGACACCTTTTTCCTTTGATAGTGGGGGCCTGGGTCTTCAATCACTCAGCAGGAGATGGAGCCATTGTTTTATGGCGGCAGCCCAGGCCTCTTCACCTCCAGGGGCTACTCCTCCCCCCTACACTCCAGATGCAGGTCAGCCTGTTGCTGTCTCACCTCCTCCCCTGGGTCAGGACATTTCCCAGATCCTATCACATTCAAATCCAGACAGTCAATCCATAATCAGGCAGAGACACACAGATTTGTTAGAACAAAAAAACAGCCACTTCTAAAAGTGTGGTTTCTAAACACACAATGCAAACCACCTTCAGAAAACGATGTGTTATTAAATTGTGAATTCAGGCACACTAAACTTCACCTTTCCATCTTAAGCCTATGGGAAGATAGGCTGGAAACATATTACACAGCCTCCCCCATTCTGTCCTATGGGCAAGATGGCCTTGCAACAGTGAAAAACGAAATGGAGAGTATTTCACTGTCAGGACATGGTACACACCTTAGTACATGTCCTACCTTTCACCTACACTGCACCCTTCCCAGGGGGGTACCTTGGGCCTACCATAGGGGTGTCTGGTGTGCATAAAAAGGGAAGGGTAAGGCAAATGGGTGCACTTGTCAGGACAACATGGCAGTTTAGCAAACTGCGCGCAGGCACTGCAGTGGCAGGCCTGAGATCTCTCTTTAAGGCTACTGGTGTGGGTGGCACAATTAGTGCTGCAGGCCCACGAGTAGCATTTGTATTACTAGCCCTTGCACACATAGTGCACTTTACTAGGGACTTTACTAGTAAGACAAATATAGCAATTATGGACAACCAATTACCATTACACTTTGCACAGGGAGCACTTGCACTTTGACACTGATCAGTAGTGGCAAAGTGCCCAAAGCATCTAAGTTGGCAACACTATGTCAGAAAAAAGGTCTAGGGGGAATGCAAAAAGTTTAGGGAACTTTAGCCAAAAAGGGCCAAGTCCAACAGACACCGACACAGAAGGTATTCAAAACACGGCTTTATTCTCTTACAAAGCACACAGAGCGTGATCACACCTTCGCCAGCCACGGAGCAACTGCCGTTCGTGGAATCCTGCAACCGCGACACGACAGAGGGATAGAACACTCTATAGGTCACTGAAAGGAAGTACAACAAGCACTGCAAAAAGCACGAGCCACATTATAACACTAACCAAAGGAAGACGCAAGGTGAGGTGCATCGGGTTAACATGCTATCAAAGACCACAAAGCAGATTTCCATCCTCGCCTGTCAACAGAAAATACAAAATAAGGCAAGTAAGTGACACATCCAAGTGTGGTGGTATGTGCTGGCACACGCTAGATTCTGGGCATCTTAACACTTTAACACTGCCGCGTGAAACAGTGGCCAATAGTACTATCAAATGGCAAATTAATCCGATAAGAGACAGTGGGAAAGAGACTGAGAGCCAAACGAAGGGTACATGTTTTGGTTGCTGATGAGAATGAATGGACAAATACATGCATGAAGTAACTGCAACAAAGTGAACCTTCTCTAGACTCTGATCATTAATAAATAAGGATCAGATTCAATGTAGTGGTCTGAACTGAAACAAAGATGTTAACGATACCCACAAGGGACTATGGACAAGGTGGTCGGGTATTGACAGTTACTAAGTCGTTTAAATTAGCTTTAGAAACGTGAGACTAAGTAGATTACAAAAAGACATAACAGAAAGCTCCTCTAAGAAATGAATGAATAAATGAGAAAGTGAAATATAGGATAAGTCCCAGAAATGAGTATCCACAACCTGCAACTACCGCTACAAATTAAGCAATGTTTATCTGTGTTATTTTTTCCAGTAATAAGACTTACCTTGCACCCACAAATTCATCACAGGGTGGCAGTCTCCTCCAGTGATGCACAGTCTCAAATGGCCCGAAGTTCAGAGTCAGGTACTCAACGCTATCTGAGCAGCTGTGATCAAAGTCAACACTGGGTGCTACTTTCGACTTACACGCCATGGAGACGTGAGGACATGTAAGAGAGAAGCCAAGAACGCAAACAGGGTTCCGGGAAGATGAGCTTCAGTTCTGCATGCTCACCATAACAGGCCTGTCTGGGGTAAGTCTCTCAATCATGATAAAGAGGAGACCCCGTGCCTCTACTTGTCAGAGGCTGGGGCCTCTCTCCCCTGCAGAGGTTGCTCTCTCCTGCATGGTATTGGTGCTCGCTCCACGTCTAACACCTTTTGACTCTCGCTGTCTTCTCCTGAGTGCCGTTCTGCATCGGCGGAGCCAATGCTCTGCATACACTTTTCTATCCTAAAAGATACCGCAAACCAGAGTAACTTGTCTTTGTTGGTGAGCCCGATACCATCAATACAGCTGCAAAAAGACAAGAGGAAGTGTCAAAAACACACCAATGGAGGAGACCGGCTGCAGAGGCATGGACATAGAAAATGGACAACCTAAAGCTCACAGCATAGACGTACATACGGGGAACCAATAGGAATATACGCAGGGAAAAGACAATTCATGGGAAGCGGAATGGGCATTAGAAAAGGAGCACGTGTTGGCACAAATAACATCAATACAAACAATGTTGGAATACATAAAAATAATCGTAGCCTTATATTTATAACACAATAGCAAAAACAAAATCTAAAGGATAATATGATTGCGAACAACATTGTAACATTTTTTTGATCAACTTCTTGGATAAGGCCAGTTTCACTCGTAAGGAACAGAGTGTGAATTCAGCAGGGACAGAATCGCATTCTATTATATATTATTTTCTAGAAAATAAAATTTGCAATAGGTTAAAATGGTGGCATGGCCGCTTCCGCTATTATAGTCCTCCTTCTCTTTCTTTTGTCTATAGCCCGGAAACGTGAGTGCAGGCGTTTTCCTATGCCTCTCTGTTTTCTAGCAAGCTCCGCCTCTCGGAGGCACTGAAGTCATTGCAAGCCCCGCCTTCTCCGCCCACTAGCAGGCTGTACTAGTACTACGCCAATGCATCACTCTGTTTGTAGTGCTTTTCCAGACTGGGTTCCGTCTATGCATAGATATCGTAGCCTGGTTCCATGAATTCCTTGCGGGCCTTACTTTTTAGTAAAACTTTAAGGCCTCCTTTCCTATAAAAGTATTACTACTGCCACTGTGACTTCCGTAGTCTTTCCCTCCGGCCAACTATGGCTGGGTTTCCGGGCGTGTATGAGGAGCCAGCGGATCTGGCGCTGCAGCAGGAGCGGCATTACCAGCTCCTATCCGAATTACAGGGCTTGGTAAAGGATCTGCCCAGGTGAGGGCTGCCTCCTTACAGTAGAAACCGTTCTCCCTCACCCCACAGTGTAAATCTCTACAGATACACATATCCTCCACCGGAACTACAGTCCTAGCGCCCACCTCTCTCGCTCATAAAAAATACTTCATTTTTATAGCTTTATTGAACTTGAATGGTACTTTGTTGTTATGACTATTCAGATGGGTAAGGTTATTGTAGCTGTTTGCTGCGTTTTAGGTAAAAAAAGACTTATTATGGACAATATCAAAACTTACAGTTGGCTTTGGGGCAATCTGTTTCTTACCGTTGGCTGGCTTTTTGCCAGTCTCATTTGCTTACTTATTAAATGGCTTTCATCCCACTTGTGTTTGTCCTTCCCCTGGAGCATAGCTCCTTTACAAAACGTTTAATTGTTAGGTCAAAAAGATCTATTGTGGACCATATCAAAACTTACAGTGGGCTTTGGGTCAATCCTTTACTTACTGTTAGTTAGCTTTTTCGTCAGTCTCATTCGGTTGCTTATTATTAAATGGCTTTCGTTCCACTTCTTGTGTTCGACCCTCCAGAGGAGCATACATTGCGGCCAAGTTCTGTTTGCTTATGTGTGATATTTCCATATTTACAGTGAACATGTGTGACATTTGGTGATTTATGTGTGACAATTTGAGAAACACTATTGCGATTGGAAAAAAGCAGTTAAGTATATGAATATATTGTTGGCAGTCAGAGCTGTTGATACAGACCTACCAACCCAAACAAAAGCTCTACCGTGAGGAAGGGGGCGGGTCCTCATGCCGAGAAGTACCTAAGGGGCAACTTTGCCCCACCCCCAACTCCCTCCTCCTAAAAAAGAAAAAAGTGTGCTGAGTCTGGTGCCAATGTCTTGGGATATTTTCACACCCCTTAATGGACATCAGCAGTTCAAAGCCTCTGAAAACGAGCTGGTAATCCACTGTTTATAGCGATTTTCAGCTTGTTTTCCCTCCCACTGTGTGATATCCAGGGCTTTAAGTGGGATGAAAAAACTGGGGGGGGTCTCAAATGGGCGTGGCTAATGCAATTAAGAGCGTGGCTTTAAAACATGTAGCTAAAAATCTGTGGTTAACATAGCGTGCCACCCGACTAGTATTTTGCTGTTTCTGTCATTGCATCCAGATATATGATACAACAAGTAACATCATATCTACAACAAGTCAGGACTATTGACTTTGCCAATGGTTGTTAGTTGCATAAGATAAATAAGCAGCAACTATGGCTTGTATATATTATTGAAAAAGCTTCCACTTAAAGCCCTGGTGACACCACCACAATGTTGCTGCTCCTGAGTTTCAAAAAGAGAAGGGAAATCCAGAGAGAAAATGACTCTCTTTAAAGGGTTTCCCTTCCCCTACAACGCTCACCTGGCATGACCTGCCTGAATTCTCCACTAGTGAGACGTGAGCACGCGCACATCGATGTGCCTGCTGTCTCGAAATGGGTCTCTATCGGGCTCTGTTTTGTGCAAAGACACAGGCGGTCCGTTTTTTTCCGGACTGCAGTGACAGCAGTCTGGAAAAAAGTGCCAGGGCACATAACAGAGCCCGATAGAGACCTGTTTCGAGGCCCCTTCAAAAAACTGCTGGTGCTCAGCACCGGTGAGACCCAGCCCACTTAAAGCCCTGGTGTTATCACCGGGTGACCGTGTGAAGGGAGCTGATATTGTGTGCACACAGTGGCATTGTGTGAGTTGACAGGTCTGTTATGTCTTCTCTCAGCCTGCTCTGGTCACAGCTAGCCCCAAGCTTAGATTTAACCAGTCTGTCAACATTTCTCCATTCTGTGCGTCTGTGGCAGGCGCGATGTCAGTGGGTTAGTCTGGCTGCTGCACTGTGCACTTGGGATAGTAAAAGGCCTTTAACCTTTTTAGGGAGAGTGAGCGGCTTCAAGAAGGTCAGCCCAGCCCTCCAGGGCCGATGACACAGAGAAACTACTACAGCAGTGCTGCTCTGGTTTTTTAAAAATTGAATTTAAAAAGACTAATACCTTATTTTTAAAAACTGAAATACCTGAAACCTTATTTTTAAAACTGAATTACCTTCTTTTCTTCTGTTTCTGCATTTGCACTTTTTTTCACTGCTGTGAAAGATGCTAGACATGTCTAGAGGGTCACTGATTGGTTACCAGGGAATCAATTGGACATAAGGAGGTGGAGCTGTAAGAGCTCACTACTCTTCAAATGGTGGCTCTACGGCACGGAGGCGCCAGCCATAGCTACCGCTCATGCTGCTCTGTGGATTTTTATTGTATTTTAAAGTCTGAAACGTCATTTTTAAAACGAAAATACCTGAAACTTAAAAAAAAAAAAACTGAATTACCTTCTTTGCCGCATTTGGATTTTTCCTCTCTGCTGTGAAAGACGCTAGACACGTATAGGGGGGCATTGATTGGCCACTAGGGAACCAATCAGATGTAAGGGTACAGGGCCTGTAAGAGCTTGCTCCCCTTCAAATGGTGCAGACCCGCGTCAAAGGCAAGCCCTTCTGTGCCCAGACCCCTGGTCCTGCCAGTCCAGAAAGGCCCCCAACTACTGCGTATTCTCGAGAACAACTACTAAAGATACAACAAATTGGTAAGCCTCTCTCATGCGCATCGTTGGATTTGCCGAAACGTATGATCTAAAATCTCAATCAATTAATCAGGGTTCTTATAAAGCACGACTACTCACCCGTGAGGTTCTCAAGGTGCTGAGATTGAGGGGTGGGGGGAATCTGCGGTTCACCCGAAGAGCGAGGTCTTGACGTCCTTCCTGAATATCGGCAGTGATGGTGATTGCCTGAGGTGCAGAGGTAGGCGGTTCCAGGTCTTCGCAGTGAGGTAGGAGAAGGATCTACCTCCAGCCATGGTCTTGCGGATCTGTGGAATGGGGGCCAGGGCCAGTTGAGTGGAGCAGAGATGTCTGTTGGCAGTGTAGAAGGAGAGGTGGTGGTTGAGTTATGCAGGTCCGGCGTTGTGGAGGGCTTTGTAGGCATGCATGAGGAGCTTGAAGGTAATTCTTTTGTTGATAGATAGCCAGTGAAGGTCTCTCAGGTGCCCGGTGATGTGGCTGAGGCATGGGATATTCAGGATGAGTCTGGCGGAGGTGTTCTGGATGTCCTGCAGTTTCTTTTGGAATTTCTGGGTTGTGCCAGCGTAGAGTGCGTTGCCGTAGTCGAGTCTGCTGCTGTTGACATCTGTGATACCTGTGGCTTTAGGGCTACTTGCTCGTCTGCCAGCTGACCGCAGAACTACTATAAAAGCACAAAAATAGCGATTACCTCTAAGGAACCAGCTGGGCGGGATGTAAAACTTGAACCTTCTTAATCAATACAAGATCATTGATTAAACATAAGTCTGATTTTGCTGAATTTACATCTGCTCACGACCCAGACTGGGTGTTTATCACAGAGTCGTGGGCTAATGATACCTCGGGCCCTGATCTAGTGGATGCTATCCCATCTGATTATTCAATCCTGAGGAAGCGGGCCAGGAGGAGGACTGGCTATTGTATATAAAGTACAGTATCAATGTCATCTGGAGTCCAATTTATTCAGGAGCTCTTGTGATGCTCTATACTTCAATATAAAAAACTCCCCAACTATCTCATTTGTGGGAATGCTAATTTACAGGGCCCCAGGATCCAAAGCATCTGTCCTGAAAGAAATTTCCAATCTTATAACGCCCCACTTGACAAATAGTAATATGAAATGAAAAAAAGATTTATAAAGCGCGAGCAATTACCCGAAAATGTCTAGGCGCTAGCTCGTCGAGCAACTATGCCATGAAGCCTAATTAGATAATTCAGAGATTAAACAGCCAGGTTTTAAGGCTTTCCTGAAAGCCAACAGTTGCGTTTCACCTTTTAATGTTGGGGGAAGAGAGTTCCAGAGTCTGTTAGTGCCAATTAAAAAGCTTCTGCCACCCCAGGAACTTTTCCTAAACCTGGGAATCACCAGATTGTGAGCATGGGCTGAGCGTAGATGTCGAGTAGGAAAATATAGTTGAAAATTCTGCTTGAAAAAAATTGGTCCTATGTCATGTACTGCTTTAAATGCTATACAGAGAGCTTTGAACTCCATGCGCCTTTTTACTGGAAGCCAATGTAAATCTCTTAATGCAGTAGTGGCAGCTTTATGCTTCGGGATGTCCAGCAATATGCGCGCTGCAGCATTTTGTACAATCTGTAGTTTAGTTAGGCATTTTGTCCTTAAATTAACAAAAAGACCATTGCAGTAATCGACTCTGGAAAGGACTAGAGCAGAGATGACAAGCTTGCGAAGTTTGACCGGTATGAACGGAAAGATTTTTCTAAGTAATTTTAATGTATAGAAGAATGCAGAGGTGACATTGTTCACATGCCCTTCAAATGTGAGCTTGGAATCAAAAGTGACTCCTAGATTTTTCACATTATTTGTTGGAATTGGCAAGGAAACCAATTCCGACGGCCAGAAAGCTGGAGACCAAAAAGTAGTGTTGCCACCAAAAAGTAGGACCTCTGTTTTGTTGGAATTAAATTTTAGACAGCGGCCATCCACTCTCCGACTTGACGAAGACAAGTATAAAATTGTGTGGCTGTATCCGAAGGAGTACTCGTCACTGAAACAACAATTTGGGTATTGTCGGCATAGGAGATTGCTGAGAAACCCAAAGATCGAATCAACTGAGCCAAGGGGGCAACCTAAATAGTGAAAAGGGTAGGGCTCAATGATGAGCCCTGGGGTACCCCACAAGACAGTGCAAAATTGGGTGATTTGAACTCAGAAAGAGCAACGAACTGTTCTTGATCAGACAGAAACAACCCGAGTAAGGCCAAAGCTTTTCCTTTTATGCCTATCCCGTCAAGGCATTCCAGTAGTTTTTTGTGGTTAATGGTATCGAATGCGGCGGAGAGGTCAAGCAGCACCATTGCTGCATTGCCCCCCGCATTGACCGTCTGTCTGATCTGTTCAGATGCCGAGATCAGTGCAAGTTCCGTACTATGATGCTTCCTGAAGCCAAACTGGGTGGCATCCAGGAGTGCATGTTCCGCAATGTAGTCAGATATTACCATATTCATGGCCTTCTCAGCCATTTTAGCTGGCAGAGGGAGTCTTGAGATCGGACGATAATATTGAGATGGGCCCCATCTAAATTGAATTTTTTTTAGAAGTGGAAGGACCAATGCTAATTTCCAGTTTGTGGGAAAGATGCCTGAAGTGAACATTTGTTTGAAGATGGAAGACAAATGAGAAATATCACCATCTTGGGGGATTTGAATTTTCACCTGGAGGACAGCACCAATGGAGACTCTTATTTTATTGAAAGAGACTTTGGCCTGCCTTTGGCTTGCACAGTTGTTCACGGACCCCATGCACGTAGCAGGACTCACCCTAGATGATATTTTTTTTCCAGTGACCCCCAGTTGTCCTTCCAGAAGGTGGACCCCCTTAGCTGGTCGGACCACAGGGCAGTCTCCTTCTCATTTATCTTGCCACTTGCACAAGGCAGGGATACGCTCACCAATAGTAAGATCTTCAGGAGGGACTGGAAGGGGGTGTTATCAGAATCCTTTGCTATTACTCTTGGAAGCAAGCCTTTTACTGACCAGGAAGAAGTGGACAGAGAGAAGGAGGGCTTCTCAACCTGGTTGTGTGCGGCAGCCGACAAGGTAGCACCTATAAGGGAAGTCAAACCCAGAAGGAAACTGCCTACGGCCCCCCTGGTTTAAAAAAAGACTAAGGCTTCTCTGGCAGGCCTGCTGTAGTCGGGAACGTGCTTGGAGGAAACATAATGAGATGCAGGAAAGTTTGACATAAAGAATATTGATCAGGGACAAAAAATTAGCTCTCAAAGAAGAAAAAGCCATCTACTGCACCAACAAAATTGAGGCATCTAATTCCTCAAAATAACTTTTTTAAATTGCCAGAAATCTTAGGGTCTCGAGAGCTTTGTAACCAGTTAGCAGAGTTTTTTCAACTTAAAATCTCGAATATTTACAAAGAGTTCGAAGTCCCCAAAACAGCAGCCGTTGGCATATTGACTTCAAGTAGAGAGCTGCAGCCAGATTCCCTAAAATCTCCAGAAATCAAGGTTAACACTGTAAAGATGTTTGTAGGTTTCCCCCGTCTTATACCGGAGCTTGTTGAATGGCTGCTTCTCAGAACCAAATCTGGTTCCCCCTGTGAGCCATGTACACCAAAAATCTTGCAATTGGTGGCTGCTTAGGTAGTTCAACCCTCATCAGCAGTAATTAACAAAGCTATCAACTCAGGGTGTTACCCTCCGCTTTGGAAGGAAGCAATAGTGAAGCCACTTCTCAAGAAGCCCAATCTTGACCCCAATGACCTCAAGAATTTTCGTCCTATTTCTCTGCTTCCAGTTCCAGCAAAGATCTTGTAGAAACATCACATCAGCCACCTGGTTGGCTCATGTGGAGGAGCAGAGTGTGTTGGATGTGTCTCAGTTTGGGTTTTGGAAAAATCGTTACAGAAACTGCTCTGCTATCTGCTACTGACAGTATCAGACTCTTTGTGGATGCAGGGCAGGCTGCGGTGCTAATCCTGTTAGATCTGTCCCCAGCCTTCAATACCATCTCCCCATCCCTGTTGATTGAACGATTGCAGGAACTGGGTATCAAAGATAGGGTGTGAAACTGCTATTCTCGTTCCTTGAGGATAGATCTCAAAGGGTGGCTGTGAATCAGTTCCAATCTGACTCGTTCTACCTGCCATTTGGTGTGCCACAGTGCTCATCCTTGAGCCCCACACTATTTAATCTCTACATTTCCCCACTGGCCAGGCTCATACACTTTTTTGGGCTGCAAGCAGTGTCGTATGCTGACGACACCCAGATCATCATGTCGATTTCTAAAGACATGGATGCTACCGCAGCCAACTTTAGCAAGTGTATGACAGCTGTAGCTGGGTGGATGGAAAAAAAACTGAAGCTTAATAGGCAGAAGACTTAGATGATGTTCTTCAGAACACAAGCCTCTATGTGGAACAATAAATCTTGGCCTGATGTGCTGGGTGCCTTGCCAGCTCCTACAGACATGGCCAAGAACCTGGGGCCATTCTGGACAGTGAGCTTTCACTTGACCGGCAGGTCAACCGCACTGCGACTACCTGTTTCTGGATTATCAGAATGTTAAAGAAAGTCTTTCCATTCATTCCCTTTTCGGCACGGAAAGAAGTGGGCATGGCTTTGGTCTCCTCTAGAATCGATTATTGCAATGTGCTTTACCTTGAGACCAACAATAACACTCGAGCCAAATTACAACTAGTGCAGAATGCCCTGGCAAGGCTCACCTTGGATATTCCGAAACAGCACTCGGTGTCCAAGTGACTAAATGACCTGCACAGGCTCTCATTAAAAAGCGTATAACATTTAAAGTATTCTACATTGTAAAGAAGACCCTCTATTATGTTAGCCCGGAGGGAATTAAGGATATGTTTCATTGGTATACCCCTGGGAGAAATCTCCCTTGGTATCTGTGCCCAGAGTCCGGAAGAAAAGATGGGGAGGCTGAGCTTTCTCGGTCGCGGCTGCAAGGCTCTGGAACTCGCTCTCATCAGCTGACTTGTATTAAATTGCACTCTCCCTTCAGTAAAGCCTTAAAAACCTGGCTCTTCACCCTGTAGGTATAATTAGTTCGTCTGGCATCTCTGTCAAACCAGCTGCGCAGCCGGGTTGTTCTCTGAAGCCACAGCGCCTTGACGGCTACGGGCATTTGCTGCGCTTTATGAATTTTGCACATATCATATCAAAGAGGAGTACCAAGCCAAATTGACACAACTCTATTTATATCATGGTATCATCCGCACATGTATATTTGGCTCCAGACAGTGATGTGCAGCCAATTTACACTGCCAGAACCATGCTGTGCTTCGCCGCGAGGGACCTCCACTGGACTGCATGTTTTTTCTTACTTTCTCCCCTCCTTAGGGTCTCTGTGTGCTGTTCACTTTTTATGCAAACAGGATCACAGATGGCTTGTAACATTTGCACTTTTTTTTATATAAACATTCTAGGATTTCCTTGATTGTTGCTCTTGCTAAGTCTTCCAGATCCTTTCCATCCCTTATTTGCTCTTACCCACATAGTCTATGTGTTACTATCCCTCCCTCCCCGAGCCTCTTTTGCTTTTCAGCAACTTTCTTTTGCCTGCCATCCCTTCTGGGTTGTTTTTTTATCTGAACGTGTGGGCCCTTTGATGGCACTCTTTTATTTTCATCTAAAGGCTTTGCATTGCTCCTCATGAGCCTGTATCAGTTTACAACATTTTTGCACTTGCGTGTATGTTGTCCGAGATTACATGGAAAACATCCTTTTGAGCTAACATTTAAATTATAAGTGCTATACTCATGTTGCATTCCCTCAATTTTGCCCTCTACAGCTTGCATGTTGCTCTCCCCTGGGCTCATTTCAGAAAATTCCACGATATGATAGAGGTCTCTTACTTCCAGTTCCATCTGGGCCCAACACTAATGCCTCACTTAAAGGGCCATTAGCCCTCTTTTAAAAAAAAAAATCTCATCCTAGCTGGGAGCTAGCTGAAGCTTAACACTTTGATGCCAATGCCGACCAGGAAACAAAAACATTCAGCTCCTCACTTCACACGTTCTAGAGCTTGACTGATTTGGAGCAGGCTTTGAAGTTTTCCAAGCTCCCTATGTTAAATATGTTTGTGTTCTGAGAGTGTCACATGATTCTGTGCATATGATTAATTTTATACTAATAACCTTTCATATAGCACTTAGTAATACATCTTTTTCTATTCTAAAGAATCTTTTTTACAAACCCTAGAATAACGAAAGACTTAGAAAAACAGTAAGGTTCTACACTTAAGCTTTGCAGTTTGTTTGCAGCTCGTTGCTGCTGATTCATAATTTACTGTGTTACATTGCAGGGATTATTAAATTTGACCTGTGGGTAACACATATCTCTGCAGCAAAAGCAGTAACCTACTGAGGTGTATACATAAAACGTTACACATCGTAGCAGGAATGTTAATCCTTTACGCTATTTTTTGTTAAACCAGTGACTAGCCTGCACACAGATTTCTCAAGCAAGTGCATTAACCATTAAGATTATCTTACTGTCATTATACCATGGAAATTAATGGTTAAATAAAGACCATTGTAGTAGGCTCCTTAACCTGTAAGATATTTGAAGATTAATTCTCTTTTTGACCTTTTTAGTAAGTCAGAACAGATCTATTATTGCATTTAACTTTGTTGCCAATTTCTTTAGGGCAGAAATTATAGAAAATAAACATGTATGGCAACTGTTGGAATCCGCTCGTCATGGCTCTGCCCCTTGTGGTGTAACCCCCTTTCGATTTCACCCCCTTTCTGATGCCATCTCTTTACCCCCAAGTTATGGGATCCCGGAGTAAATTTGTTTTCCATTTCCTGCAGTGATGCGCCTTTCCTTGTAGGTCAAGTATATGAAGTGCTGCACTACTTAAAGAGCACGCTGGATTTAAAGGCATAGAGCTTAAACGATCTCTCTAAAACTTGGCGCCAAATATCTGAGTAACTCGGCGTTGGAAGTAGAAGTGATAGGAAGTAAGAAAAGGGGAGGTTGCACAAGCAGTAATTTTTTTTCTTTTTTTCAATTCAAAAAGTAAGTTTATTTAGACTGTAGGTCTTTAAACAACATAATGAAACACAACATTTGTTTAAAATTGTAAAAGAGCCATCACTAAATAAATTTTTTTTTTTTTTTTTTTTTACAAATTTATTGTCTCCTTACATCATAATAACCTAATTTTCCTAACATCGACCTTAATTTTGTTAAAACAATTCCATACACAATTTATGAACGCAATCTAAAAAACATATGTGATCCAAACATTTTAAATTTCGATATAAAACATTTTAAATTACCCAGTTTAAAATTTCTATTTATCAATACACGGTCAACTCCTCCATTCCCTATTCCATAAATAACCTTTTAACAGCCTGAATAAACTTCGCCACTGCTATTGCAATATTGAGATTGACCCAATACCATACTTTAGAAAAACTTGACGTAGGAACAATTTTCGTTGGTCTAGCAATTTTTGGCAATCCATTAAAATGTGTAAACAATTGCATTTCATGCCCATCCCGCATGTACATCTACCATCAGGATCCATCAGTATTCTTTTTATTTTATCATTGGCTCGAGCGGGATTAATACCTACTCTCACTTTTAGTAATTCAATTCTGAGCCATTGATTTGGTAGGGTATCTAGGTAAGGATACCAATTTTCGTTCCTCCAGCTATTTATCATAAATTGCACGGACTCTTTTTGTCTCAAATACTCCATATCAATTAGTCTAGACTTTTCCTTCCCTAGCGATTTGAGTACACTTTTTGGTTCTTCAATGTACAAGGACTGGGGGTCGATTTTCACCTTCAGATTGTCACAGATGGAGTAGAGTTTCTTTCTTATTACTTTCGCCCATTTTAGTTCACTCAGCTGAATCTCCTTCATATACCAACGCAACACTTTCCCATCTTCCCCTGCCCCCAGTCGTTTCCAAAATCTAAGTAAACTCACTTGGACCTGGACATTCCATGATATCAAGTCTAGCTCTAGCCTAATTGCCTGAATCATTGATGAGCTAGGCAATGACATCAATGCTTTTAAGCATTTCCCTTCCTCACTGTCCCAGGTACTTTTCCCTCCTAGACATAACATTTCTGCTCCATACTGCAATTGTGGAGGGATCATTGCATTGTAGGCCTTCAGCGAGGGTCTATGAGACATAGCGCCATAATTACGGTTGAATTTTTTCATCCCGCAAACAGAGGCTAAGGCTTTGGCTTTCTGGGCCTCTAAATGCGTGCTCCATTTTAAAGACTTGTCAAACCATATTCCCAAGTATTTATATTCGTTGACAACTTCTAGTTTCGTTTGCCCCAAAAAACAATTCCATTTGTGATCTCTCTTCCCAAAACACAGTATTTTTGTTTTATCCATGTTCACTGTGAGGCTTTTTGATGCACAATATGCATCAAACTCATTTAGCTTCCTTTGCAGACCCAATTCTGTTTGGTCGAGAATTACTAAGTCGTCTGCGTACAGTAGACAGGACACATGCTTCCCATTTACCTTTGGGCTTGCCCTTTAGGCAGCTGTGCATTGAATGATATATGCATAGATATTTTTGCTTCACTTGAACAGCTGATCTATAACATTATTGATGCTTTTATTTTCATCCTGCTCATGTGTTGATGGGCAACAGTTAACTGAACAGTTCTCTGTGTTTCTGAATTGCTTAATAAAGTGCCACTGTATTTCACATTGTTGTTCCTTCCTTTCAAGTGAACGAGCAGGGCGCAGGTCTTGCTCTCGTGAGCTGGTAAGCCATGTGTGACCACTGCAGTGTCTCTCCATTTACCCTCGAACAGCTGACGACCACGATGGTCTCGTGCGGACGGTTCCTCTGCAGCGCGGACCTGGGACACACCTGCGACTGCCCATGGCCTCTCCCCGCCTCTCCCCACCACCAGCCGGGTAAGTCAGGGACACTTTTTTCCCCTGCCTTTCCTCCGGTCTCTGGTGTGTGTGGTCCGGTGGATTGAGCCCTCCGGGGTATCGCTGTGCCCCTCCCTGGTCCCCTGTAGTTTCTGTCGTGCCACGACTGCCGCTCTCTTCCCTCTATGTGGATGGTCACATCTCGAGGGGGTTTTCCAGCTCTTACCGTTCTGCTGTTATCGGCTCCGTCTTGGTTTCCTCCTGCTTGGTTTCTCTTGGCGTTTCTCTGTATTGCTTTGTAGTGCTCTTGGCTTTCACTTCTGTTATGTTTGCGTTATGTTTCGGTTCTCTCCGCGTTTTTCTCTTTTTTCTCTCTTTCTGCCGTCTCCTTCTCCTTTTCTTATGATTCAATTCTGCATGGCTTGGGTGTCTTCTTATTCTTATCTCTCAAGTTGATGTTTCTTTCTGAAGGGCGCACCTCTCGATTTTTGGCTGCGCCACTTCGAAATGAGGAACTGGCCCTCTCGAAGGCTCTGTGCCCTTCACACGTTCCCCCGCCTTCTTCTGCTCCGCGCTCGCGGACCGAGGTAGTGCACCTCTCCCCTTCGCAGCAGCTCCCCCTCGCCCCTCCTTTCTCTGCCTTCGCAGTCTGCTCTTGAACTAGATATGTCACAGTGATCACTGTTATTTTTTACGCATGCATTTCGTTTATTGATTGATTGTTTCTTTGTTGCCTATTGTGTCTGTTTTTTGTGCTTCCGTTCCTTACTCATTTGTTTGCCCTGCTGCCCCACCACAGTTGCCTCCCAGCCCCGTCCCCATCTGTTGCTGCCCTGCCAACTCCACAGTCATTAGCCGAGTGACAGGGCTGCCAGTTATTGCTGTTGTCTGAGTTGCCCCCCGATCTTTCCTCCCCGTTAGCGGCAACTCCGCCAGGTAGCTGTTGTCTGGGTTTCCTTGTCTCTTTAGCCGCAATCCCGCTAGGGATTTGTTCACTTGCCCCCGTTCACCATTGCACCTCCTTTGCGCCTCTTTTTCTATCTCTCACACTTTTTGCCTACCATTTGTCCAAGCCAATTGGTAGCCATAGGGGGGTGGAGTCGTGTCTCCATTCCTCTTGTCAGCTCCCTTACCCCCTCCATCTATCTGATTCTTCCAACACTTCCACTTTAAAATTCAGATTGTGATTATTCCGTGTTCACATGTTCTATTTTGTGTAGTTTTCAGTATCAAGGCCGGTGGCTTGTACACCGATTTAATACCTGTATTTGATCTGTTTTAGCGAGACAAGAATAACTAGGACTGCAGATGTATTTTTAAACATGCAAGTTGAGAGTCCTTAAGTTCACCGTGAATATTATTGTTATATTAGTATATCCTGTTTTCAGAGCATTACGTGTTGCTGAAGTCTCATCATCATTCGATGGCAATGAGGCCCTGCTAGTTGGAATACCAAAAAACGAAATTAAATAAATAAATAATTATAGTGGCGCAGTATCACAGTTAATATAACATTTACATTTACGGTCCCATAAGTAGCTAGACTCCCTGATTAGCTAAAGCACACAAAGACACCCCCTGCTTCATGTTATGACGGTAGGTTATAAATGCTTTGAAATACATTGTTATGTTTAACTGGAAACACAGGCCTACAAAAATTACAAAAATAGGCTCACGAGTGGAAGGAAGTACTTAAGAGGAGAACATTGGAACGGAGCCAAAGGGCTACCACTCGGTTTACGTTGTTGATGAGCACTGGGAAGGCTCACACACGTAATGATTGATAACTACCAGGAAAAACAGACATATAGATGCATTTACACTGCAAAATACTGTGATATGCATTAGGAGGCAACATGCAAGGTGTTGCACCCCACATGCAGCCGCAACACAAAGCAATTAAGACCCAAATAATTTACTCCTACCTGCGTCCAATTCAACAGCCCAGGCAGTGAAAAGTGCCACCTCTTCAGGCACGAGCAGATAGCCCGAATACAAGAACAGATCCAGGAACTACAGCTACAGAACACACACAGTTGGAGTTAGCTAGTAGAAAAGATTTTGAAATTGTGTCTCGTGGCCAAGGAAGTTAGTGACATTGGACTAAGAGCAACATACATATCGGAGCAGATGGTAATTATTAGAGAGAAGAGAGGAGACAAATTGATGGAATGGAATGCACACTAACTACACCCATTTTTTAATAAATGATAAAGTAAAAAGAAGTTTATGAAAGAGATGTAAAATCCCCAAAATTCACATTTCAACAAATTCACCCTTAAAATAAATGAGATGCTTCCATTGGCTAACAAGTGCGGGACTAATGGGGGAGTAGAGAAGATGAAGTGCCAAGAAACAGGAGAGCGGTACCATGAGAAAGGAGGGAGAGGTAGTGCACATTGGGGTCCACCTCTGAAACTGGACAAATTAGGAGAATAATTTGCAAGCACCAAATGAGACACCACTTGTACTTGTCTGATGGAAAATGTCTTGTGGCTCCCAGTGAATAGAAAAGACTGAAATTGCATTTCATCTATGGGAAGCCGAATGGTATGTTAACAGCCCTGTCCTTCTAAAGAAAATGTACTGCTACCCAAAGAAGGTTAAAGGTCAGTTATTGCCTGGACATTAGAAAGTGTAGAAACAAATTAATGAAGGCCACACCACCAACTTCCATAGGAAAGTAGAGCTATTTTACCTTTGATACAAATACCCAGATTAATTCAGCTATATACAACAATAATATGATTAAAAATATAGGTCCAATACAATTATTATAGGCCTTTAGGAGAAAAGACTAGAATATACGGCGTTTACACAACGTGCATAACACACAGAACGTGCGTGAGCCGGTGTTTGACTTGATGGTCACAGGTTCATATGCTACTAGGTCTATTGAACATTTCATCCTTCTAAGGTGGATAGATGCGGGGTCTGATCAACCCTTCATCATTCTGAGGTGGATGAAATGAGTACCATTGAGTTGAGGGAACAATAAGGATCTGCTGTTTAGCGTCAAAATACCATTCTGCGTGAACGTGCGCTTTACAAGAAAGCCATGTTATTTTAAAATAAGATATATATATATTTTGCATATTACAATTAAAGACAACACATGTTTTTAGATATTAAGTGGTGCTGAAGAGTTAAAAGATTTCTCTTGGGCTGCCGTTATATTAACGCTGGCCGCAGAGTCTGGGCGTTGAGCCAGGCAGGAAAGACTTCCTGTGGTTGGCAACGAACATGAGATTTAGTGAACAAGAGAAATAAGTTGCCTAGAATCACACAATTTGGTAACGGGGAAGCCGAGATTGAATACAGTGTTTCAGGTGTCACGTTGTGCAGTTTAGTGACGGAATATGTATGTGTCTATGTGAGAGGAGGTAAGGAATACGTTTTTGGATATGCACAGCTGTGTGCAGCCTTCAAAATATGAAACAACCAGAGATTCGTAGGAATAGATTACCACAGGTAGCCACCACACCAACTTCCTTCACACAGGCCCCAGTGCTGGGAAAATACAAAAGAATAAATAATACGTGCCAATATAAAGTAGATTTCAATGTTAAAGGACGGTATGCATGGAGTAAGAAATGCTCAATATTGCAATATTGTCAGAATAGAAAGTATGTAACTTTAAAGGTGCATTTTTCAACAGCAGTTGCAGTCTTTAGAGGTGGTTGCATATATTTTGCAGTTCAACAACTATGAGTTTTTTTCCCAATTGTGTTACTGGGTTGGAGATTATTGAGATGTTCGTATCTCTTGGGAACAATTATTTATAGTACAATGTTATGGTTCTTCTTTGGTTTTCGGGGTTAATTGATGTTCCGAGATTTTGCAACATTATTATTATTAGGGTCTTCCCTGCGTCTCCAAGAAGTGTATTGGATTTCATGTCTTCGGGACGTTTGCATAGATAGGTTATTGTTTTCATCACCTCTTGTCTGGTTAGAAATAAAATTTAAATAGGAAAGACTTGTCATGCCACAGGCTCAGGTCTACTACATTTTCCCAAAATAAATAATTTAAAGAAAGCAAAAATCGTTTATTGCCCATGGATCACTCTGTTTTCACTCACAAATATTACAATGTTCTGACAACAACCTACCGCCCCATTTACTTCTCACTGACCAATTAATATATGTATAAGTCACATCAACTAGACCTAACAGTGACATTGAAATTATGAAAGAAGACATATATTTGTATAAGTTAACACACGCTGCAAAGTTTCTTTCTACTCCGGTATTAAGGCAGAAGTAGAAGGCCCCATCATTCCTGTGCTCCGACCTATCAGTCCTGGAACACAGATTTTTTAATTAAAAAAAAGACATGTTAAAGTATTAGTCTATTCACCAACATCTGTCTGCATTGCCGAGAGGAAGGCATTGTGTTTCCATTGACTGTCCAAAGAGAAAGAAGACGGTGATCAGCCGCAATAGGAACACCGCCATCTTCACAAGAAGATGTATATATATATAGAATGACACTAGGTATATTGCATTCTTGAAGGGTTTTGCCCACTTAAATGGCGCAAAGAGAAATACTATTGTATATGTCTATCTAACAGAAATAATGTGTAGGTATATTAATGTTTTTTTATTTCTAGGTACTTCAGAGTTGAAGAGAATATTGTTGTAACAAATTAGATTGTAAGGTGGAATGTGCTAAAATGCATTCTAATGCAGTGCATTCGCCAGGGACTACAAAGGATAGGAGTAATAGGAAAAGTAGTAATGTTGTGTTTATATTCTGTTTATGTATTGATCATTAGTAATGAGTATATGCCAATACAGAAGGATAGTGTGCATTGAATAACAGTGCTTCGTATTATAATGTTTCATGGATACAATGTGTACAGATTTATTATGTCTTTTAATATATAGGTGCAATCTTTCAGGGTGTTTGAAAAGAGGGTTTCAAGGTATAAGGGATTGACACAAAGGGGTGTGGAATTTAATGAAATATCTACTTGTCCATGGGGCAGGATGCTTCTTGAATATACTTGTCCTGTAACAAAATCCACTTGTCCCTTTTGTGCCATGTAATGCAGCGACAAATTATGGCAGCAATGTCATTATATAAGAGCTCTAAAATAGCCTCTCTGATTATGCTAGGGCGCCTTCCATAGTAGGCTTTGAATACTAACAATTGCCTTATGTGGCCACGTTTCCGCAGATCTACATACTGGGGCTGAAGGTAATGGTAAGCAACAGTTCTGGCTCACAAAAAAAAAAAACTGGCTGGAGGAAAAGTGAACTTGCAATAACTAAGATTTTTGCTTGAGCAAATCTACACCTGAATGTTTGCTCATGCTTAAATGCAGTTCACAAATATTTTCTAGGAGTACTATTTCTTGGCCTACTTCTGTAGTCTTGTGAATTCACAAAAGTTGTATATCTGCACATGATCCAAGGACATGGGTGCACTTTATTTAATAATTGGGCCCCTAATTAGGTCTGGCGTTAACCATGACCTTTTATGTTTAATAAAATGTTGTCTCTCTCCCTCTCTCGGCTAGCTTCACTGTGAGTGACTTTATTCTGTTCTTTCACAAGGAGCATGTCGACACACAGTTGTTTTATTCAGTGCCAGGAACGACTGTGCAATGTGTGATGTTTGAGACCAAAACAATTTTTGCTTTTTGTTAATGTTTGGTATAATGGTGAGGGCCCAGCAGCTCCCACACCAATGAGGTTTCACAGAAATATTGCCAAAACAAGTCGTGCATTGACAAAGCCAAAAGGCTGACCAACAATTTCAGACCTACTGGCTTTACCAATGCTTGTTTATTTTTATGTTGCAAAGAAATGGTACCTACCTTATTCCAGTAGTTTACCGAGCATTCTGAGAGAAGTATCCATAGCCTCACATTGCTAAATATTTATAAACGTGTGTACACATTTCTATACTCTAACCACTGTCAGTAGTGCAGTCTGAGCTTCACCCTAATAATAAAGCCTTTGCATTAATTTTTTAAAATTTATTTTATTTTTTATTTATGAACAATAATTAAGACTATGCCTTTCCCTGATCTATAATGTGGTACTGTAAACTGGCAGCCAAAGGGTTTGTGCTGTAGGGGGTTGGGCCTACTTGTCCCAAGGACAAAATACGCGTGAAAACTTGTTACCCTTGACCTCAAACAATATGTCCTGGGCGTGGGGCTATAGGGATTCCACATCCCTGGGCACAGTTTGACAACTATGAGTGTTTTGATTCCTAAAGGTGTTACTGTGACAGAGAGTTTCATCTGTGTTTGCTGTTGGGACAAGCTATAGTACAATGTTTTAAGTCTTCTTTTGATTCTGGAGATAATGAATTTCTTTTTAAAGTCTTGTACAGGGATTGCAATATAATTTTTATGTTCTTTCCTTCATTTGGAGTCCCCTCCTTACCTCAGCTGGCCAACAAATGCAGCGTGCACAATTAATAGCTCAACTGTTGCAAGACATGTTGCTACCAAAGTTTCAATTGTAGAATGTGCTGCACACACCTCCTCCAAGGACTATGTATCAATTGGTAAATAATTTATTGATGCAGATGTGCAAAAAAGGAATAGCATGAACTGGTTGTGAGTACACAATGGTTCAGATTGCTTCTACTACACATGTGATCATGATATAAAGATAAAGGATGATGATAGGTACTATGACCCTAAGTATATTATTGAAAGGGTTGGGTGGAAGAAAAGGCAGAAGGGAACAGGGGAGGATGTATGCAAAAAGAAAAGGAATACGGTTAGGCCCAAATGGAAAAATATGTTTACCAACGTTAATGCTTGCTCCCATGGCCCGTCTTTTTCATGGTTCATCACTTGTAGGAGGTGATGGGAAGATCAGACTGTTTTCCTAATGTTGTATTTCCACTGCCCCAGGCCACTTCATTTCCCCACATTAAATGGACTTCATCAGCATGCCCCCTACTCAAACTACAAGTACGTGTTGGTTATTGTGTGCATGATCAGCAAATGGACTGAGGCATGCCAATCCAAGAACAGCAATACACAAATTATTGCCAAATGCCTCCTGAAAGAGTTCATACTGCGCTTTAAAGTACCTATGCTTTTGGGTTCTGACAATGGACCGGCGTTCATCTCACATGTGATTGAGGGGTTGTGCAAGGGGCAAGGAGCCACACAGAAAATAGATGTGTTCCACGGAAACTACCAAGTGGGAATGGTATCTCAAGCTCATCCTGAAGGGTTGCACGTGCTGCACAGCAGAAAAAGGAAGAGTGTGTAAGCGGACACCAACGATACATCACCTAAAGAACGCCCCAACCCCTCAGTCTACAAGTTGTGACAACGAGACATCTTTACCTTTTTTCATCACTTTGTTTTCCTCATATCAAATGTGCCTAAGTAATAGAAGTGCTAGTAACCTCTCAACTTACTTGAAGACAGGCACCAACGGTTACTTTTTCTGTTTACAGGTATCATCTCTGAGGCTCTACTTTATTCCTCAGCAGACTTTTTGAAAAGAGTAAAAGTACAGCAGAAGATAAGGCATTCTTCCAACTAGTCACACTAGCCACACGTACCAACGATTGGAACAATGCCTCAAGACTTTCAGAACGATTAGAGAAAAATGATCATGGGTGCTGCTAGCAGCATTGACCCCCCTTGCTGCCATTATCATTACTACGCTCCTTAAAGTGTGTTGTGATCACAGTATTATACCTGAGATACTGCTTAAATGACACAGAGATATTGTACCAAAGTGAATAAATAGCCATTGATAAAGAAGGGACAGGGGGACAGTTGACAGGGCAGGATGTTACACACCGGCCTACAGACACAGAAAACAGCATGTGTTACAATGTCATACCTGTCTCCAAATACATGGGCTGTGTCCTAATGTACAATATGCTCTTCAGTCAGTCCGTAGCAGTTGCACCTCCCGAGAATAGCAGAATTAGCAAAGGGCGAGCAAGGATAGAACAGGGAATGTGAGTAACTTAGCACTTATAGAAGTTGTAGAAGTAACAACAATAGGACTACACTAAGTGCAAGAATTTTGTTCAAAAGAATGAACAAGAGGATGGAAATGAAGCAGGGTCCCGTTTTACCATATAAAAATCCCCCATGCAGAATCCTGCTCTGCTCAGGCAGCATGACACTCCCATATAGGCCCCACCAGTCAGGCCCTGACAGATGTCCAAAGTTGTCCGTTTTCCCTCAGCCTTTTAGTACCTGTAACAGTGGTCCCCACCTCCTTAGATGCACACACATAGGCCCAAGCCCACCTCCTTAGATATACACATGTAGGCCCAGAGGCCATTGCCCTCACAACAGGGACCTGTGCCATCCACCGCGACACCAGCCCCCTTGGAGATTTTCCACAGCTGCAAGAATAGCTCAGATAACACGTAGGCAAGGTTCGGCTGGTACATCTTGGTCTTTCACAAGCAATGTTTGCAAAATTGTTAGTTAAGAAACTTTCCAAGCTTGCTCAAGCGAAGCCAGACGACGGCTGTCTGGCTGCCTGGCATAGAAATAATGTATAAAATATTAATTTCCGAGCATCTTACGATGGAAGTTATCTTTTTTAATGTTTGCCGTCAAGAGCACTGACCACCTGCAAAAAGCCCCTAGTTTCACCATGATACCACTTCTCTGTTCTCTCACAACTTTCCGAAGTTACAGTAAGCGTGCAGTCAAGAACCCACGTCAGACGTGGGTAGGATTTCTGCATTGACCCATATAAAAGGTTTACACCCAGGTCCAGGCCCTGAACTCCTACTATAGTGCTCAGCACTTGAGTTCCCGGTCGACTGATCTCCTATCTAGGGCCTAGAAGCCTATTCTGAGGTGGTAATGCTCTTCTTTGATTGCCAGCCTTTTGGCTTTGTCAGCCCCTCTAATTTAGCTCATCCACACCCAAGTCATTGCATTTATCCTAGCTTAAATTGTGTAGCCTTGGATGGTTCTTGCTCTCTTATCTAAGATGTGCCTTCTAGGCACTTGCCTATTAATCATCTCTAAATTCAGGGTTGCCCTTTAGGCAGCTGTGCATTGAATGATATATGCATAGATATTTTTGCTTCACTTGAACAGCTGATCTATAACATTATTGATGCTTTTATTTTCATCCTGCTCATGTGTTGATGGGCAACAGTTAACTGAACAGTTCTCTGTGTTTCTGAATTGAATAAAGTGCCACTGTATTTCACACCATTGTTCCTTCCTTTCAAGTGAACGAGCAGGGCGCAGGTCTTGCTCTCGTGAGCTGGTAAGCCATGTGTGACCACTGCAGTGTCTCTCCATTTACCCTCGAACAAGGGATCATTGCATTGTAGGCCTTCAGCGAGGGTCTATGAGACATAGCGCCATAATTATGGTTGAATTTTTTCAGCCCGCAAACAGAGGCTAAGGCTTTGGCTTTCTGGGCCTCTAAATGCGTGCTCCATTTTAAAGACTTGTCAAACCATATTCCCAAGTATTTATATTCGTTGACAACTTCTAGTTTCGTTTGCCCCAAAAAACAATTCCATTTGTGATCTCTCTTCCCAAAACACAGTATTTTTGTTTTATCCATGTTCACTCTGAGGCTTTTTGATGCACAATATGCATCAAACTCATTTAGCTTCCTTTGCAGACCCAATTCTGTTTGGTCGAGAATTACTAAGTCGTCTGCGTACAGTAGACAGGACACATGCTTCCCATTTACCTTTGGGCTTGCACTTCTTTCCGTCATTAAAAAGGAAGGTAGATCAGCAAGAAAGATTGCGAAGAGCAGTGGGGCCAATACGCAGCCTTGTCTTAGGCCATTATTGATCGCAATCTCCAATGTCAAGCCCCCCAATGTATCTTTGATGACCTGAGCCCAGTTCTGGCTATGCAACTCCTGAATTATTACTAGGAGTTCTTCAGGAATGTTATAACTTTTTAGCGACTCCCAAAGACACTCCCTGTCTACTAGATCAAACGCAGCCCGAAAGTCGACAAAACAGCAGTAAAATCTACCTTGCTGTTCTAACGACTTCCGAGCTAATGCCCATAAGGCAAAGCAACGATCAATGGTTGAGTGCCCCTCCTTAAACCCTCCTTGTTCCACTGGTACAATCGAGTGTATCTCTGCCCAATCTTTCAGTCTGCCTAGGATTATTTTAGAGAATACTTTCACCCCAATGTCTAACAGATAGATTAATTAATCTGTAGTTTTTTGGGTCCTTCCTGTCCCCTTTTTTGTGCAGAGGCCTAATCACCGCACCCCTCCACGATTTTGGGATAATACCTAAATCTAGCACCACAGAAAACATCTTAGAAAAAAATTGTGCCCACCAGTTTAACTCTGTTTTAATTATAACAGCAGGTAAATTATCTGGCCCTGCGGCTCGAGTTAGGTTTAACTTCCTAATGGTATCCTTCACTTTTTCTATCGAAAATGAAGGTATTAACTCTTTGCATCCCATCCCTTAGGGGCTCTTCCTCGCTTATTACTGGCGCATTGCTAGCCATATATAGTTGGCCTAAATACTCCTCCCAAGATGCCTCATCGACTGCACAACTCATGGTTTCCGGTGACCGCCCGAGTCGTCTTGAATCAACTTCCAGAAACCTTTAATATTTTTTGTTTCTATTGTTTTCAATAGGTTATCCCAGCATTTTTCTTTAAATCTCCTTTTCTTAGACCTCACTAACATTTTATAATCTTTTCTTAATTTAGTTAAGTTGGTAAAGCCCTCCTGATCATACCTTAGCCTCAGACATCTTTCTTCTCTTCTTATTAACCATTTTTTTCCCCTACACACAGAGTCAAACCAGCTTATTTGCTTTCTATATCGGGCTTGTGTATCTTTAATACCCTTTCCATTCCTCTTTAGGTCAGCTCTGAGGCATTGTACGACCTGATAGATTTTTTCCTCAAACCATGAAATCGTCTGATCGTTCGCTACCTCCAAGGTTAAATTTTGTTGAAAGCTAGCTAATTTTACTAGATATTCGTCTGTTAATTTTGTAGTCAGGGCGTTTTGGGTATGCCATCGATTGGGGGAGGACTCTTTCACAGAATCTTGGGGGCCCTCTCTCTAATTCACAAAACAGTTGGTGATGGTCACTTTCTTTACACTGGATTACCTTAAACTTTTTTACCATAGCGAAGTTCCAGGCATGTACAAACACGTAATCTATGGGACAGTGTTGGTTACCTCTTCTGAACGTCTGGTTAGCTGGACGGTCGGTACCTATCCTACCGTTTAAGCTAATTAGCCCCTTTGAACCTAGGAATTTCCCTAAGGCTTCATCTTGTCTACTCATGTCGCTAATGGGGAAGTGTGCCGGCATTATCTCATAAGCTTTTAAAATTTCTTTAAACCAAGGGTCTAATTTTTGGGGGTTTAGTTTATGGTTAAAATCGCCCATAATAATCAACAGATCATTTCCATACTTATCCCTCAAGGAGTTCATATCATCTTTAAATAGTCCCATTTCTCTTTCATACTCCTCTTGAGAACCCCATTGTATGTAGGTGTTCACCACAATCGCACGGTCATTTAACCTTTCCGAACCCTGTAAGGTTACCTCACTAACCAACACCCATTTGCAAGAAGTGGTTATCGTATTTACTTTTTTTGCAGTTCTTGTGGAAATGAGTGTCATAATCCCCCCAGATGGACGTCCAAATCTTGATTTACTGGCAGGTTTATGAGTCTGAACACACCTTTCAACCACTGGGGTGTTGTCGCACAGCCAAGTTTCCTGCAGGCAAACAATGTCTGTCTGCCTTGAGACGTATTTTATACAGTCAATCTTTGTTTGCCCTGTAAAACCATTGATGTTCCACGAAATTATTTTTAGGCTATGCGACAACCCACTTCCCTAATCAATCTCACTGAGGTGTCCAGACTCATTCAATGCCCACGAGGGTGTGCTTAAGTCGCTATCTCCTAAGCTCCAGTTGCCCCAGTTTTTACAGGGCTCTAGGTTCTCTACGGCTATGTTAATATTTGCTCTTTTCCCACATGCCCCAGCTATCAGTCTTGCTTGCCTTTTCCCCAGGCCTGCGTGACATTTCAGGAAGGCACTATCAGGCTGTTTTACCCTTTCTAATTCAGCTTCGGGTATTAACCTTATTCCTTCCTTTAGCATTTCTTTTTCAGCATTTAAGATTGCGGTTTTTACCATCCCTGAGTAGACTTCAATTTTTGTGAATTCTTTGCCTTTGTTATTAGGGGTGAATCCTACCTGCCTCAGATCTTTTGATTCAATTTCTCTCAGGCTTGGGCATTTTGAGAAAGAAAACAAAAGTTGGGAGCAGTTTAGGGGTACAATTTTCCTTAGCTTTTTCCTCCCCTTCTCTACTTCCAAGGGTTCGAAGTATATCCACTTTTTGTCACTCGAGTCTATTACTTTTAGACCCCCATTTTTCTTTTCACTCATATTTATATTTGGAGTTTTTGATCTTTTTCCCCCCCTCCCTGAATTCATAGGGTGATCCTTCTCCTCCTGCAAGTTTACCCATTTTCCCAACCTTTTCTCCTCTCTTTCTACTACCCGGGTGTTTTTTTGTTGAACCCTTTACCCGCCTGTCTCATAGTTGAGTGACTCTCCGGATTCCTCCTTACCCTTTTATTATCTGTGGAAATTCCTCTTTCTTGTGATGTTACGTGGGGCTCATCTCCATTATCCCTTCCTTTTTATGACCCTTTTGTTTCCCTTTTTGCTGCGTTTGTTTTCTTGGAGGATATCTAGTCTTTGGCCGCCTATACCAGGGATGATCACTCCTTCTCCTAATTAACATTGGGCATCTAGAAATATACACATCCTGGCAATTATTCATTAACTCTAATTCCCCCGCATCACCTTGAAAAGAGGTATCAGGCACTGGTCTAACCACAGACGGCATTAAACCCCTAATGCCCTGTAATTCACACACAGTTTGTTTTAAGCAGATTTCATGGGCCTTAAGTATTTTATTATTTGATAATGTAACCTCTAGCAGGCCTTGCAGAGTTTTTTGCAGCATTAACATTATGTCCAGCATTGAGGCCGAGGGTGTTGCCGATATATCCCAGCCCAACGAGCTATTGCGCACCAGTACTTCTAACGACTTGGAGCCCTGATTCGCCCCTTGACCCAAGCTTTTATCTGCATTTGATCTTATGTCCAAATCCGTAGCATCTTTCTGGCCTTCCAACTCTTTTAAGATATTCTCCTCGTATTCTCCATCAACAGTGCCAATCACAGAAAATATCCTTGGCGACGAGGAAAGTCTTGGTTCCAAATTGATGTTTATTTGGCTTAGGATGCTTTGATTAATTAGTGACTCTTCTATACTTTGGGCACTGTGTTCATTAACTTCGTGAATCAATATTGGTTCCTTCTCAAAGTCTTGACTTTTTAGGGGTGTTGGTTTCCTATTAAAATGTTTCCCCACAAAGTCTTTTATTGATTTGGACACGGTGCCCCCCCACTTTCGTACTTGCTTGCGATATATCAAGTGTCAATTTCTTCTTTGGGTTGTTTTTTTTGTACACTCTTGATGTTCTCCTCCAGGCCTTCCATACTCTCCACTGAAGATCTGATAGATTCGCTTAAAACAATATTCGAAGACGGGGGGGACTTTTCTTACTTGACTTATTTTTAGGTTTTTAGGTGCCATCTTAGAGGAGCTCCTACTGCAACACGTGTTTTATCTCGTAGCAATTAAAAGGTTGTGAATGGGCACTGAGAAGATGGTAGTAAGAGGGGGAGATACAAAATCAAGTTAAGTCCAGCCTTACAATACTCCGTCTCCTTGCCCACACTCCGTTATTTTTATCCTCCAGTGATTAACCGTACCAGTTACTGCCTCCACTTGCACAGTCCAAGACAGCTCTCAGGCTTACTGATGAAATGGGACATTAATTTAAAAAGGGGACTTTCCCAAGAACTCCCAAAAGCACTTATCTCTGCTGTGGTGTGGTATATTTCGGCTTGCCGTGTTTCTACTGGCTTAATTAGTTAGCCCCTACTCGAGGCTTTTTCAGCACCCCCTAATGCGAGGGCCTCCCCCCCTCCCCCTCCCCCCCTCAGGGGGTTCCCACGGCAGGGACGCACTCACTGCCTTTTACCGCTGGCACCAATTCCCGGGCCCCCAATTTGTGCGTTTTCGCGCTCTCCCTCGATATGGGGCGGTGAAAGTGCGTCGTTGCAGCCTCCTGGCTGAACTCCTTCGCGCTCCGTTCTCCGTGCTCCTGCGCCGACACGCCAAAGCTCCACAACCCGGAATGGGCGTATTGCGTGTGGCGTTACGAGGCGTTATGTTGCACGGCAGCCGGCAACCAACAAGAACCACAGCAGAAGGCTACGATACCAGCAGTAATTATGCACACACACTCACACGCAGGAAATACAATCCAACTACCCCCTGCACTACACAGAGCACAGGCGCACAAATAACATTGGCAAAAACTGAAAAGCAAATAATAAAAGCTCACATTCATGCTAAGTAAACACGACGGACATAATGCACACACCATACGTGCTCAGCACACACAACACATGCAAGTTATATAGATATGCTACTTAGTGCAAGTGCACTCACACAGCATAATACACAGGAACACATTTAGCACACAGATACACCACATGCATATACAGATAGACACATACCCGAAACATACACATTAGTGACAAACACATACATAATGCATTTTAAAATACACATGGTAAGCGCACCTTAATCACACTCAATACAGTTGATGCACATGCACAAACTCGCAATCCAGTGCCATACAGACACACAACAAGCCAAGATGATCAAACATACTTTCAAATTCACACAAACATAAAAGCAAAAATTCACCCATATATCACGAGCAGAAATGCACAATCAATTTACACACCCTCTCAGACACATGCATGCAGTATAACTTGGCTTTTGGATGAAAGAACTGGGGGGGGGGTGTCTCTCAAAGGGGCGTGGCCGATGCAATTAAGGGCATGGCTTAAAACACATAAGCTAAAAATCTGTGCTTAGCATAGTGTGCCGCTCGACTGGTATTTTGCTGTTTCTGTCATTGCATCCAGATATATGATACAACGAGTAACATTATACCTACAACAAGCCAGGACTATTGGCTTTGTCAGTGTTTGTTAGTTGCATAAGATACCTAAGAAATAACTATGGCTTTGTTGTCTATAATATTGAAAATGCTTCAGTTTTGAAATGATGAGACTGAAAGAACTAAAACGAGTCTCTTTGAAGTTTAAAAAAAAAAAAAAATGTATTGGTCTTTTTGCAATATACAGATATAGCATCACAATTCGCATTTGGTTATACAACAACATAATCCCCCCCTTTACTATATATGGCGATGACAAAAGATGCTCAAACTCAGATAACCAGTGTTGTAGTGTAGTGAATGCCATACACATAACGTTTACATACATTGTTAATGCTCTGCAGCTTCAGATGTTTTGTCTTGCTCAACTGATCGCAAGTATTGCGTCAAGGGGTCCCAAATGTCCTTCGGTCTGGATGTGACAGGGAGCTCCTCTGCGTATAGTGCCAAGTGTTCCCTGCAATATGCCAGGTCGGGGATCCAGTTATCGGGAGATGGCCCCGTTTTGCTCTCCCATGACATTGCCACTCATCTTTTTGCAAGCAGCAATGCTATTCTTACAAATTTTCCCATGCTGCCCTTCAGGGAGGGCACTAGACCCAGCAGACACACATGTGGAGAGCATTGCACCGCCACTTGAGTCATGTCAATCAACCTGTGTATTACATCAGTCCAGAACACTGCCACACGTCCGCAATCCCAGGCTAAATGCCAAAAGTCGGCTCCCAGTTGTCCACATCGTTTACATGCATCATTGTCTCTGAGCCCAAATTTAAACAGTTTGTGCGGTGTGTAATATATCTGATGTATATATTTGAAATGGATTATACGTAGATTCCCGTTCGAGGTGAGAGCGCTAGTTAGTTGACAGCAGTGTTCCCATTCCTTCTGTGTGATTTGTGGGGTGAGTCGCTCGTTCCACTGCTCCAGGCTTTTATTAAGGGGCAAAACTTTCTCATCTCTAGCTGTCTGATAGAGCTTAGTGATCAGTTTGTGCCGTGTCGGGCTTGTCAGCACAACGTGAAGTGTCTGTAGGGTTGGGGGTTAGTCCGGAAGCGTGGAGTAATGAGCTTGTAGCGCTCTCTTCAGTCTATAGAAGCTGAAGAGGAACAATGGGGTCTTGTTGTGTATGTAAGTTAAGTCATCTAACATAAGCAACGTGCCGTTGGGGAATAGATCCTGCATTTTGTCGATTCCCAACCAGGGCCAGGTCACGTATGGCTCCACTTTCCTGCATCACTAACATGCCCGCGTGGTGTGCGATGGGCAACAGGGGTGAGTATATAGGTAACTTGGCAGCCATTCGGCCGAGCGCCTGCCAGGCCTCGATCGTGGCATCAATCGTATTGATTTCGTGTTTGGGGGTACCCCTGCGTGTATGAGTTAGTATGGAGCGGAGGGGGATGGGGTGCGCATCTCCATCCTCTACTGCGACGTGCGGTATAAAATCGTGAGAATTGTACCAGTAGTAGGCATAGTGTGCAGGAGCGCACCAATAATATAGATATCGGTCAGGCACGCTAAATCCCCCTTTCTTATAGTCTAGGGTGAGGGTCTCCCAGCCTACTCAAGCTTGCTTTCCTCCCCATACTAGTCTGAGAAGCAACGACCGCATGTGTTTAAAGAAGGTTTTTGTCAACGGAATGGGTATGTTGCTGAACAAGTATAAAAATGTAGGCAATACGATAGTGGTAATCTCAGCCATCTCTCCACCTGTTGCTCCAATGCCGTGCAGGCCGTGCCGTAATTCAATCGAATGACCGTTTCGGGTACCCAGATCCCTAAATATTTTACGGGTTCCGCAGACCATATAAGTGGAAACTCGAGTTTGTGAGGAGAGGTGCGCTCAGTAAGCGGAACCACCACTGATTTGGACCAGTTTATGGTGAGACCCGAGAACAGCCCAAACCAAATGTATTCTCTTAAAATGGGCACCATGTATATGTGTGGCTCTCTAATAAAAAGCAGCATGTCATCCGCATATAGTGAGATGCTCACTGGGCGGTGAGCAAAACACAGTGCTGCCGATCTATGATGTTGTCTGATGATGCTGGCCAGTGGTTCAAGCGTTAACGTAAAGAGGAGCGGCGAGAGAGGGCATCCCTGCCTAGTTCCCCTGCTAATCTGTATGGGGGCCGAGGTACTTCCCTCCACCCGGATTCTTGCCGTGGGGCCGGTATATAGCAATCTCACCCAGTTAGTAAAACAGGGGGGAAATCCCATCTGTCGTAGGATGTAAAATAAATAGTCCCACTCTATGGAATCAAAGGCTTTGGCTGCGTCGAGCATCACAGCCGCTGCTTTGAGGTTGGGATCCAGTATGTGAAACATCGCAAAAATCGTGCGTAGGTTATGCGATGTCGACCTGTCGGGTATGAACACCGATTGGTCGGGAAGGACCAGGTTCGGCATAAGGGGTTGAAGCCTAGTGGCCAGTATCTTAGCCAATAATTTCGCATCAATATTAATAAGAGACAGTGGCCTGTAAGAGTCACATCTGGATGGCGGTTTATCTTTATTCAGTAGGGTTATAATTAGTGCTTCTCTGAGCGTGGGCGGCAGGCAGCCCGACTCGTAGGCTTCAGCATACATCTCGAGCAAGTAGGGCGTCAATTCCTCAGCAAATTCTTTATAGAATTCACAAGTGAGGCCATCAGGCCCCAGGGCTTTTTTATTCGGAAGGGTTTTAATCGTCGCTCAGATTTCCTCCGCAGTGATTGGTTGACCAAGATATTCCCAATGATTGTCGGACAGCCACGCAATGGCCACATCCGCTAGGTATTCATCAAGCTCTGTATGGTTCGATTCACCCTGTGTTGTGTACATGTTTGCATAGGTATCTCTGAATTGCGTTACAATGTCCTGCGTATTATAGTGATCTTCACCAGCATCATCTGTGATTTTAATTATGGTGTGTCGGTCTGTGCGAACCTTCATTTTAGTAGCGAGATTATGCCCCGGTCTTCCACCTTCCCCATATGCCCGGGCTACATGTCTCCTGGACAGATAACGGATCTCGTCGGCTGCCAGTTTGTCATATTCTAGTAATGCGTCTTTGATTTTAGCTAATGTCTGTGCATCGGGTGAGCTGTCATAGTCCCGTTCGAGCCTGGTCAGAGTGGTTTCAACTTTAGATAATTGACCCCTAATGTCTTTTAATATACCTGCAGAGGTGCAGATGCATGTGCCTCGTATAGTAGCTTTGAAGGCCTCCCAGAGTGTTGCTGTGCTATCAACTGATCCTTTATTCAAATCAAAGTATTGAACAATAGCTTCGCGGATCGTGCGAACGTATAACGGATCTAGTAGCGCTTCGGAATGAAAGCGCCAAGTAAATTGACGGTGGGTAATTTGTGGGATGTGCAGGCTGAGTCTAACAGGATTATGATCTGACAGTGTTCTTGGTAATCCCTGAACTGCAGATACCCAAGCGTTCGCACCTTCACTAAGCAGCCAGTAGTCGAGCCTCGACCAGCTGCCATGTGCTGTTGCAAAGTGTGTGCCCTCCAACCTCTCAGCATTGCGCAAGCGCCACACATCTAGTAGACCCAGCTCGGCCATTCCCTCATTGATCGCCCGGGCCGCCTTCGGCGAGTACCCCCCCGTACCGCTGGATTTGTCCTTACTAGGATCTAGATGCGTGTTAAGGTCGCCACCCCATAGTGTGACCGCCTCGGGCCAGTCACGTAATGTGTATACGATGCGCTCAAACATTTCTGGGTCGTCTGTGTTGGGGACATACACATTCACAATTGTCAACAGTGTACCAGCTAATTTACCTTGCGTTATAGCATACCGGCCGGCATCATCAGTACAGCTTCTGACCATTGCGAAAGGGAGATTTTTTTTTTATGAGTGTAAGCACCCCTCTAGCGTAGGTCGAATAGGAGGAAGCCAGTCTGTATCCTGCCCATTGTGCCCCTATGTGTGTTTCCGTATACTTTGTCAGATGTGTTTCCTGAATTAGGGCTATGTTCACATCATGGCGATCCAGATATGCAAATATTTGCCGTATCTGTTTGGGTGAATTAAGTCCCCTTACTTTCCACGTTAAGGAGGTAATCTTTACGTTAGCTAGTTGCAGCATTCAAGTACATTGTATGACATTTATGGCATTCTAGTGTTGTAAGGCACTTGCATGAAAAAAAAGAGTTAACTGAGTCACCTTTAGCCATTTTGCTCAAACCCCCACCCTACCCACATCACCCCCCCCCCACTTCAGCTTCCCCAACTTGCTAAAGCCATCCCTTGCTACCCATAACATGTCCCTCATACAACAAGTGAGAAGCAACAAATTGTGGGGAACACCCATGTGGGAGCGCTGGAGCGCAAATCACCCTCCCAGATGCTAAGGGAGGGGGCCGAATAAGAACAAAAATAGGTTCCCGCCCCAAGTACAATACAAGGGATATAGTTCACCAAACTACAGCGATTTAAACAAGAATGTGAATCTTATCTGCAATGTTCGGGTTCAAAGAGTCTGATCTGCATTCGCCATCTCGTAGTTGCCGAAGTCTGTTATGCTTGCTTCGTTCAAAGTACATCAGTGCGACGTGCCTTGTCTTCTATCAGCTGTTTATCCTTTGGCTGTCGCACCAGAGGAGTCTCCGCGATCGTCGTCCGCTGTACCAGGTGAGTCTCGGCTCCGTCGCTTGAGAGATTTGATGTAGTCCATCGCAGACTTTGGCATGGTGAAGATTTTCGGTTTTCCGTTTTTTTCTAGCCATAGCCGCGCCGGGTATAGCATAGCGTACGGGATCTTGTCAGCTATGAGGATTTTCTTGACAGCTTTATATTCTTTTCATGCTTCCTGCACGGCTACTGTAAAGTCCGGATAAAACGCCAGAGTGTTGCCTTTGTGGGTTATAGTGCCTTTCTCTCTGGCCATGCGAAGTACGGTGTCCCGATCTCTATAATTTAGTAGGCGTGCAATTATAGGTCGCGGAGGGGCGCGACTAGCCAGCGATTGGTGCGCTCGTTCTACTATCAGGACTGATGATAAGTGTTCCGCTCCAAAAATCTGTTGCAGCAATGACTCTACATACGACTCCAGACGACCAGTGTTGGTGGATTCTGGTAGGCCCGTGATCCGCAGGTTATTGCGTCTAGATCTGGCCTCCAGGTCTTCATTCTTGGCCTGTATGACTGCGAGCACTTTTTCCATGGCTAATGTCTTAGAGTTCATTTGTTGTAGGCCGTCTTCGGCGTCTGAGATGCGCGTTTCCGCCTCCCCCAGGCGGAGTGCGTGTTTATCCAGCTTCGTGGACATGTGATCCATCTGCAAATTTAGATTGTCTATTTTACCATCTATTGACTGCAAACTGGCTTGTACCGCTTGAAGTGTCTTTTCAATGGCGGTAAGGCTTTCATTAGGAGTGTCCAGTTCTGAGTCTGATGCTGCCTGTTGCTGCGTTTTGCCAGACTTTCGAGGTTCAAATGTGAGGCGGGACTGGCTTCGCTCCGTTTTCCCCATGGTTCTGTTACTGCAATTCTCCACACGGGAGAAAACACCGCCTCTTCCTCAGCAACGCACTGGTCCGCTCGAGAAAAGGTATGCCGCACGTGGTCAATGTATTCAAGCGTGTCGGTAGAGCGAGAGGGTAGTGGAGCCCACTATGTGTCGCAGCTGAAGCAATATGCTGTATGGCAGTCACCCCTCCGTCAGATTCATGTCTAGGGGCTCCGTGAGTAGTAATTGACTATAATGTGATCTCTGGGACCTCCTAATGAGCCTCTGGTCTGATTGAGATTAGCGCGTCTCTGCGCCACCGCCCTTCTAGCGGGAGCGTCTCGGTAAGCGCCGTTAATGCAACAAGGCGCAGGATCTCATTGCTGTTCGCGGCGTGTCAGTCGCATTGATGGGCGCACCGTGCTGCGCCGCAGTGTTCCAGGTTATAGGTATCGGATGCCGGAGTATGTCACACTTTGCAGTGTGGTGGCTTAGCACTTCCAAAATAGGCGTAACCGCAGTTATG
Source organism: Calotriton arnoldi (assembly GCA_963921515.1). NCBI lineage: Eukaryota > Metazoa > Chordata > Amphibia > Caudata > Salamandridae > Calotriton > Calotriton arnoldi. The sequence goes on from CAWUFW010001186.1 coordinate 746,420, forward strand.
GCTGAGGGGGAATTCTCCCTGCGCCCGCAAGGATGCCTGTGCACTTCTCGCATACAATCTGGAATTCGCAGTTCCAGCGGGCGGTTTCACGCAGCAACGCGACTTTGAGAAGGCCTTAAGCCTCGCCGGGGGTGATGATGCTGGGCCCAATGGGAAGCGTTGTTCGCGCCAGTCACAGCTGCAGGCTCGCGCCACTCACTGTACACGTCCAGCAGACCGCAACGCTACTGAGCCAGTTCCTCATGGGTTGGGCCGAGTGCGGATCTCCAAGTTGATCGCGCGGCTGGGGCCTGTCAGCTTCAGCTCCTCCCGCTGACTGCGTGTCTCGAGTCAGGAACGAGAGCAGGCCCGCGAATTCGGCAGTCACACTCACTTTGCCGGATCGCCTGCCCCGCTCCCGTCAGGCTCCCCCGCACAGTCAATCGCCAGGTGAGAGCGACGTTGTACCTCGATTGCGGGTGTTGATCTCCAATGCAGTCTTTCTCCAGTCGCTTATGTTCAGCGTACAGTGCGTCCGTTAGGCCGCCATGATGGCGCCGCGGCCTCGGATCTTTATAAACAGCTTTCTCGGCGCTCCAGAGTGCTTTTCATTATTTAACCACTCCTCAGGGGTCCGGAGCCGGTATACTAACATGCGCTGTTATTTTCAAGCTCGGATGCTGGCGGGAACTGCAGGATTGTTTGTGAAGTTTTTCTTCGGCCGGCGGAGCTCCTCTACAGAGCGGCCATCTTGCTTTGCGCCCTCTAGCGCCCCCCGATTCTTTTTGAAGTTACATCAAAGGCAGTGAAGGGTGGTACTGCTGCAGAATTGAGAGATTTTGTTTCACCCTGAGGGCAAAAATGGAGAGCCCAATAGGGATCCATCTCAGCCCCTGCTTTTAAGAACTGCCGGTGTTGAGCACTGGCAGGACCCGGCCCACTTAAAGCCCTGCAGTATAAGCAAGCATAAACATGCAACACATCCATACATTCTTCTCTATTGTACAGAAAGCAGCTCAAGCACACACATGGGACCATAATATGATGCTGTTTCAGCACATTGCTATGTTTTGCGTGTATGCATTAAAGCAAAATATCTGAGTTAATGCATGTTTTTGTGGCAGCAGATCTCGAAACACTAAGAGGCAATTCTAGTTCTGTGTTTCTGAGCTCTGATGTCATCAAAACATGCTTTAGCTTGAAGATATTTCGAGTTAACGTAGGCACACAAGACACCAAAAAAAAAAATCCCCCCCCAAAAAATCACACAGTACCCTTCTGTGCTGGTGTTTAAAACAACACCAGGGTACAGTCCCTGGAGATGGACCGAGATCCATGGTCTTAGTATTGTTGAAGACTAGATGACTAGAACGCTCTCAGAAATAAAGGCGACTAAAAAGAGACCTTGGTGTAACCTCTGGCTCCTGTCTTAGAACGGCTCTTGAGAGGGCACTTCTTTGGTGGGGACATTAAGGAATCGCAGTTCTTTAAACCTCCACAAACCCACCTACTTCTCCTATCACTCGTTGACTTTATGCTTGTTCTTGACCCTGTGCTGCACTGCCTTATGGCTAGGTTTGCACTATAGAAATAACATATATATATATATATATATATATATATATATATATATATATATATATATATACATACAAGGGATAAACCCAAAGCGTCTGCAGTGAACCATTCATCCAGGAGAACGGGAAGTAACAAGCTACCCCCAGCTTCTAATAAAATAACTGCCAGTATGCAGCTTCCAGACAGAAATACATATCTGCATTGGTGCAGAATAATTAAGATTCACTCAAATAATAGATCTGCACATGGTCAGGTATCTAGTATTGTTTTGCTCCACTTTTGACATATACATAAGATGCCCCACTAAGCACAGTAGTGACTTCACTCCTCACCCCACTTCTGCAACTGACCATCCTAACTCACCACATCATTCTTTCCATCAAATAAACAAAAGCACAGGAGACGGACTATATCACAGGAAACAACACTGCTCCCTTCTTACAGTACCGAATGATACTGTAGGATACTACTGAGAAGCAACAAAAGATAAATCCACAAGATATTCCATCACACAACCTAGACACAGTACACAAAACACAACAGTAATTTAAGAGTACGTCCCACTGCGTTTTTTAGCACGTGGCTACCCTCAAGATAAATTGGATAAAGCTGAAAAAAAGATTGCTAAGATCTCTAGAGATACTACTCTGAGAACTAAGGACTCAGTTAAATCTAGTAGGGTCCCTGCGTCTTTCATTACGCAGTTTAATAGTAACAGCGATAGGATTTACAACGTATTACGTAAACACTGGCATTTACTAACTGAAGTACCCACTTTAAAAGAGACACTGACCACAAAACCAAAAATAACGTATAGGAGGGGCAAGAACTTGAGAGATTTGTTGTGCCCCAGTTACATCACCATGCCAAGAACAACGACTTGGCTGTCACATTCTATCAAGGGTTTCTTTACCTGCAAAAATTGTAATATCTGTGTATTTGGGAAGGACAAAACCAAATGTTTTAAATTTAACACTGAGCGGGTTTATTATATTAACCAACTGATCAATTGTAACAGAAGATATGTTACATATATTTTGGGCTGCCCGTGTAATAAAATCTACGTAGGCAGTACCATAAGACCCCTTAAATTGAGAATACAGGAGCACTTACGTGCAATACGAAATGGTGATTACAAATATCCCATGACATCCCACATGCAAAAGAACCACCCAGGTGATAGCGCATTATGGTTTATGGGTATTGATCATATATCAGCCCATATGAGAGGGGGAAATAGGGAATTAGCCCTAAGAAAAAACGTCCATCATCCCCTTTTGTATCGCTTTGTTCGCCCTAAGTTGGCGGGGGTATGCCCAGACGTGGGTCCCTTGCTCACTTTGCCACTGGATTCAAGCAAGCCTGGCTGATGACGGCTGAAATGCCAGAAACCGGTCCTAGGATGCTTGTTTCCGGTCCAGGGAAGACATGGTTTGGCAGTTCGGGCTGGACTGTTCCCATGAGGCACAGGGTCAGACTGATTTGCATATGGCCATGTCTGAACTGGGGTGGTGGAGTGAGCTAAAGAATGATGATGGATTAAACCCAGATCAGTTGACTGGGGGTGAGTGTTTGATTGGCTCAAACGTTCCGTCCATCATCCCCTTTTGTATCGCTTTGTTCGCCCTAAGTTGGCGGGGGTATGCCCAGACGTGGGTCCCTTGCTCACTTTGCCACTGGATTCAAGCAAGCCTGGCTGATGACGGCTGAAATGCCAGAAACCGGTCCTAGGATGCTTGTTTCCGGTCCAGGGAAGACATGGCTTGGCAGTTCGGGCTGGACTGTTCCCATGAGGCACAGGGTCAGACTGATTTGCATATGGCCATGTCTGAACTGGGGTGGTGGAGTGAGCTAAAGAATGATGATGGATTAAACCCAGATCAGTTGACTGGGGGTGAGTGTTTGATTGGCTCAAACGTTCCGTCCATCATCCCCTTTTGTATCGCTAAGAAAAAACGAAGCAGGATGGATATGCAAATTACGTTGTGTTGAACTGGGCCACAATAGCGATGAGGAAATGCATTCCTTCCTTTAAAAATGTAGAGGGGATGGTAATCAGATATGACACTCTGGATAAGGGTTGTATGCGAATAACAGGGCTTGCATGCACACGCAAATTGATGATTCTGTTCATACATCTTTATATGGATTGGCCACAGTCATATTTATTTGCAATTGGATGACTGTTTGAGATATGCATCTATACAATGTTTTGGACTGTGGTAACGCATTTTATATATTTTTTATTTATTTTATTTTATCTTCTTTATTTTTTCTTTTTCCTCTTCTCTCATCTCTTTTTTTATTGTTATTGTTTTTTGTGAAATTAAATTTTTTTATTATATTTTTTTCTTTTTCTTCACTTTTTCCTTATCTTTGGCTCTGACATGCGATAATGGGCACTTTAACCACCACCCATGACTAGGGTCAAAAATATATCGTTGACAAATTCTGTTGCAAATTTTTTTTTGCTGTAATTGGGAGTGCCCCCCCCCCCTCATCTTCTTTCTTACATCTACACTCTCTTTGAATATATATATATATATATATATATATATACCATTGAACATTGAATTTATGAATATATATATATATACTATTAAACATTGGACTACTCCAAGATGGCGGCTGTATCGTCTGGGGGTCATGATAAACTTTGTTATAACTAATTCTGATTTTTTTAAGATCACTATCTATAAGATTGGTATATACTTATTACTAATCTAAGATCGAGTGTATGGAATATGTTGAAATATCCTTAAAGTTGGTATTTGGCAATTTTGTGCCGTCAGTCCGAGCCCATTATTTGGATATATATATTTTATATTAAATCCATCCGGAATAAATACATAATCTACTAGATATATGCTGCTTGTAACCGTAGTATTCAGGATGAACGTCTATGCCAGTAGACCATAGATTTGTATTTTCCCTCTCGAACTATTGGCCACTACAAGATGGCGGCTATATTCGGTATCCCCGTGAGGTAGTGATTTTGACTTCCGGCGGGCTGAATAACATTGCAGCTGTGTTCAATTAGGATTCCAGCATGGGCTATTTAAAAGTAGCGGCGCGTGAACACATTACATATCTCCTTCGCATCACGGGAGGTTGTTCGAGATCGCCGCTTGTCTTAGCCATATTAAGGTAAGGAGGTACTTTGCATTGGGTCCGGTAGCTGTGTTGTTTTATTGAGCACACTCATTTGTGAGTGTGGGGGGTTTAAATCTTACCGTAAATCCTACAATACGTGATGGATTGTCTGATGGGATCGAGGTATGTCTATATGCTACCTTGGGTCTTAAGGTGCGTCTTTTCCGGTGGGAGTTAAGTGCAATAAAATTTTAAATTTTTTTGAATTGGGTTCTAATCGCTTTAAATATTATTATTTTTCACGGGCACGTTCCTCTATATTTAAAGATCAAATACATGCACCGCCGATGGATGATGGTGTGTAGATTCAAGAGACTGTAGTTAGGCACTCTCATGTATTGAGTATAAACGATTTTCGCCCTGTTACTTTCTGAACGGGGATACATTAGATCCAGTGTTAGGATGTAATACTGAACAATTATGGCTGGAAGTATTTCCATGGATTTCATGATGTTACTGATGGGAATCTTTTAGGGTTATCATGGATTGCAGCTTGAGGCGAGTCCTTGACTGGATTTGAGTTTGTGTTGTACCTTTTGTTTCTATGTATGCTTGGTGATACTGCGTCGTCTGCTAATATATGGTAACTACTTTTGAATGGATTGATATATTGCCCACGGTTTCCTTTGTAGGCTGTATTGGGAGATAGCCTGTTTTTATTGTTGGCCCACTGTATCATGGTGAGGCGTCCTTCGGAAGAATTCCTGTGGAAGGTACTAGTCCCATGAATGAATCCTGCCTTTCCCAACTAAGGAAAACTATCTTGATTTTATTATGTAAGTAATTATCATATGTTATCTGTTACAAATGGAAAGATTAGCTTAGTAGGATCATATGATGATATGGTCATTGTGTTATTTTGTATTATATATATTTTCCTTTTGGCACAGTACACAGAGGATAAGAGCTTTGGGCAATGTCAGCGTAACATATATCCAGAGGTTGGAACTCCGGTGTTGACCTATCCCCAGGAGTCCCGCCTTTTTTGATTCTAACGGTGGGTACTTTTTTGAAATATGAGCAATAGTCTCAGCTTCTCTTCTTTCGGCTCTCTTGAGTACAGTTTTCCTCTCTTGGCTATTGACCTGCGGGCCACACAGGATTATTGTTAAACTAAATCTTAGTTTCTTCATATTAACGATTGTCCACACGGAAGGATATAATATGATATCTTATATACTCTTCTTAATGAATTCTTCACAAATGTTCTCTGCGTTTTCTCTCTTTTTTCTCTTTTTTTCTTCTCTCTTTTTTCTATTTTTAACTCGTCTATAAAAGATGCTATTCTGTTCATGGTCTTATGTAAATAGTATGTGATGTACATTTGTTTAAAAATTGTATATTAATGTCAAATTAGGTGTTTGTTTTTAAGATAGAAGTTTTGTTAGTAGTTATGTGTTGAGTAATTGTCATACGTTGAGTATAATATTAATGTGATTCTTTGTATATAGCTGTCCTGTCTTTAAAGTTATTTTTCTTGCACATTAGATGTACATACATAGTGTCTGAATGTGTTTGTGCATATAGATGTATGTGATGTCCTTTTATACATATATATTTATGTACATATATATGTTTGTCAAATTTACAGCCCTGAAGAAGTCCATCATTGGACGAAACGCGTCGGCTGTGGTTTTTTATATCAAGAATACTTTGAAAAATAAAAGAAGAAAATATATGGAAAATACTGTGTGTCACGACTTGCTCCCTGCATTCCCGTGTCCACCACCAGGGGGCTGAACTGGGGGACTTTCCAGTCCTCTAATAAACTTCCAGACCCTCCCCTGCATGCAAATCCTGACTTCCAGCCATTTGGACACTTATTGGGAACTAACATCCATTCCCAATCCATGCCGGGTTTTGTGAAGCCAGCCTACTCAGGCCTGAAAACTCCATTACCCAGGATTCCCTGCTCACTGCTTAGTCTCCACCCCTGCAGGCCAAGGATGGGTGGAGGAATTCAGCTCACCTGTGGCTGGCTGCTGCTAGCCTGCTCACACCTGCTGCACATGATTACTGTGAGCTCTTTTAAGCCCCAGCTCCCTTCAGTCCAGGGTTGGTCATTGTAAGCTGTTTACCGGTGAGACCGATCCTTGTTTCCTGTGCTCCCTGAGCTTTTGCTATCCTTGTTTCCAGTAATTTCTTAGCTATAGATAATCCTTGTTTTTTGTTTCCTGAGCTATAGCTATTTCTTGTGCCTGAATTAGCACTGCCTGCAGTGCTGCCTAGTATCCTGAGCTATAGTTAGTCTCTGTTCCTTTTCCTGGGCTTCAGCTATTTCTTGTGCCTGACTTGCACTGCTTGCAGTGCGCTCTTGACTCCTTGTTTCCTGAGCTATAGCCATTTTTCCTGTTTCCTGAACCAGCACTGCTTGCAGTGCTTCTTTGATTCCTGAGCCTTTACATTTCCTTGTTCCTGACCTGTAGTGCTACTTTGACTCCTGAGCCTCTGCTCAATTCTTGCCCCAGCACTGCATCCTATGCTACTTTGTTTTCTTGTTTTCTTGTTTCCTGACCCTGTACTATTCTAGTATACCCTTGTAGCCTCCCTTTCTGTATATCCTTTTCCAGTCCCTGCCTTTCATCTCATTTCCTTGGTTCCAATTCTAGTTTGCTATCTTTCTATTCTGCTGTCTCGCTTCTGTTACCTTGTGTGTTTGTTACCTGTTTTCTGCCTAGTGTGCCCTGTGATTTCCTTCCTTTCCTGTTAAGCACTCCTCTTTGCTAGCTCCTTGTCTATTGTGCTTGTGTTTAGTTCTACCCCTTTGCTGTTACTGCCTTGCGTGTTCCTGTTTGATCTCCAGGATCCGTGGGCACGGCTGACTAACTAGGTGGTGTTTCTTGTTCACTGTGAGTATTGTCTTTGAGTTACTGTTATAACATCACCATAGGTATAAGCCCCACAGACCCTGCCTTTGTAAACATATCCTATATGTGGGTATTTCCAGTCAGTATCTGTAACAGCAATTGTGGGTGAGGAACTTACTGAGCTTCAGTCTTACCGTGTGGAGCTCCTGAGTGCTTTACCCCACATCCCCTTTATTGTTAACGTTGTTTCATGTTTAAGTGTATTGCACATCCGTCCTGGGTTTAAGTGATTCTGAATGCTGAGCCGCCTCATGAGTGCCCTTCCTTTCCGAGTCTCACCCTTCTTGTTCACCTCTACAGGCTTCCCTTTGGATCCCTTTTTCCTCTGACTTCCTGTGTGCTCCTGGGCAGCGCTGTACTCCTCTCTGTCTTTGTTTTCTACCCTGTTCCCAGTCCTTGCCCAAGTCCCTGACTGTGTTCCCCACATAGTCCCGGACAGGCCCCGACACTATGGACACGGACTTGATCTTTTGTGATGTGTCCATTGTTTCTTGTTACTAAGTGGTGCACCTTTGCTTTTTAGTTTACGTCCCACAAGACTTGGTATCCCTTAAGTAGCCAAATTAGGGATGCTAAAATATTGGGTTGGTGTATAGACTTATTGCTGTTGTGTGGATGGGGTCCTCTTATCCAAAATATAGTGAATGTGGGTACATGGGATGCAAAATTCCACAGTTTATGGTAGCAAGATTACTAGTCCATGAGGCAATAAGGTAGAAAGAAAGGTCAATAAACTCTTAACGGACTTGGTAAGTACTGGTGTGGTCAAATTTTTTTATTCTCTGTTTCCTTATTATATTTCGTATGCCATCAAGATACTGTATCTTGATGAGTTCGAAATATAAACAAGAAATAAGAAAACCAAGAATAAAAAAATGCCTCACCCATCGCTCATTGGACCTCCAAGAGAAGTATCTTGACGGAGTACAAAATATATACAACAAATAAGAAAATAAAGGGAATACAAAAACCAATCGCACATGTGCTTATTGAACCTGTCAAGTCGTTGGAGATCTTTCTACATTATTGTGTCATAAACTAGCAATCTTGACGCCTTAAAGTGTGATTTAAAAAAAAAAAAATTTTGCATGCCATGTATCCTCAGAACACAGTGGCACCTTCTTGTGCACTCTTTGAGCACACATAAATAAAATATCGTGTAATTTGCACACAGGGACATGGTATACCAAGGTACACAAGCACACAGAAGGCCAATCATATAAAATCCCCCCCATCACTGTGACAGTTGTCACTACAATTCAAGGAAAAGACACTACCTCATCCCCTGCAGTATCCCTCGCTACTATCCAGGAGACTATACAGTTCCCTAAATGCTGGGAACAAAACAGTCTCATGCACACCAAGTGAGATGGTGCATGGCATTCAAACCACCCAAAGTGGCCAAATTGCTTTCTGATAATGGTTGTTAACTAATCCTGCGCTGGAACTCCAGACAAAGTACCTCCCTTTGTGTTCAGTCATATCTTCCTGAAAACCAGGGCACATGCTAAATTGACTGAATTCGCCGGGACAGATGTCAAAAATCCAGGACTGTCCCTATAGATCCGGGATGCCTGGTCCCTTATCGAAAGACCATGGTAATGTTTTACTCACATGCCTGCCCACACCATGGATGCGGCAGCTCTCCTCAGCTGTCATATAAAGAAAAGTTAGCTCTTTACATCAGTTCTTACATTCATGGTTTCTGTCCTGTGGAATGTTGCTTCGCTTATAGGAAAGACTGCATGCATTATCAACAAGCCACTTTATCTGGACATAACCCAAATACCTGTCACAAAAAATCAGATCTCCAGCAGAAAAAGAATGTTAAATAGCCACTCTCTGCTGTAGCTGTATAGTAACAAAATTAGAAAGGCCTCCACACTTGGTATTTTTTTGGGAAATGCACAATGATATTGAGTGCTCTCCTGGTACACACCAAATAGGCCATGTTAGTCTCTGCTTTTAAGAGTAAACTGGATCAGGAGTTTCTAAAGACCTCATATTGTATTGTACTGTAATTGCATTTATATAGCGCTTACTACCCCTGACGAGGCGTTGAAGCGCTTTTTCGGCGAGCAGCACGATACTCCGGATTCCAAAATGATTAGTGGTGAGTTGGTATAGTGAAAAATGAAATTAATTTTAACAGTGGATATGTTAGTCTGTTATTTGGATTGAGAGGATAGTGAAGGGATGGAAGAGGGAAAGGTTTGCATTCATATAGCGCTTGCTACACCTAATGAGGTGTTTAAGCGCTTTTCGGCAAGTAGTACGCTACTCCATAACCAAAAAAGGATTAGTGGTGAATTAGTCTAGGGAAATATGAAATGAATTTTATTTGAGCGGTGGACATGTTAGTCTGTTGTTTGGATTGTAAAAGGATAGTGGAGGGATAGAAGAGGGAAGGGTTTGCATTTATATAGTGCTTGCTACCCCTGATGAGGTGCTGAAGCGCTTTTTGGTGGGTAGCACGCTACTCCGGAACCCATACAGGATTAGTGGGGAATTATATGAGCTGCATCCATTGTCTGAACTTGATTATCTAAAAGCTGCATATTGAATCTCTCCCACTTGTTCTAAATACTTTACAGCTGTCCGTAAATTGCTTTATTTTAACTGGTGATGAGGTCACCCTTAGACAGTGTTAATTCTAGATGCAAGGCAATCATGTTTACTCCAGTGGAATGTTTTATATATCACACAACTGACTTTCAAGTGGATTCTGGCATGGGGAGGAAACTAATGCAGTTCATTCAAGGTAGGAGAAATGTACTTGAACTTTCTTTGATCGGTGATTATTCAAGCCACTACACTGAATAAATGGCTGTACCATGTACCATTGAGAATAATGGTTGTACTGTGTATCATTAAGGACTAGTTTAAGTTTTAATATGTAATAAGTTGAGGGAATGGATTGTGGATCAAAACCTTGTAGGGGGCAGGAAGAGCCCAGTGTAGTATAGGAATTTAAGCTGGAACCATGCTGTGCGTGTTTTTTTTTTCTTGCTATGGTTCGTGAAGGACAGTGAGAGATCAATGTGAATGGGTAGGGATTTAGCAGGAGGTGACAGATGAGGAAAAGCCATCTAGGTTCATATTGAGTTTCCCTTGAATGAGGAGCTTGAGAGCTCTTCTTAAGAGAAGAAACTCTGTTTTTTTGTGTTGGATTAAGTTTTGGTTACACTGTCGACATCGGGTTTGAATGAGGTATATGAATTTAGCGATGTCGTTTGCCAGGGAAATTTTAGAATGTAGTTGGGTTTGGGTGTCTTCAGTAAAGTGCAAATAACAATGTCTTGTTTAGTGAGAAGTACTCTCAGTAGCTCAATGTAAAACTTGGGTATTATGGCAGCCAGTAAAGATCCCCATGGAATTATGCAGGAGATAGGAATTAGTGGAGATGTAGTGGAATTAATCTGTACAAATTGTTTTCAGCCAGAATGGTATTCAGTGAACCACTTTATCATGGTGTAGTTGAAGCTCATATGTAAATGGAGAGTTTTAAGACAGACCTGCCAGTGGATGAAATCAACTGAGCGGTCCAGTAGATCAGAGCCAATCCGCTGTCAGTATGCACCGAATTGGCATTGCATATATGCTGCCACTCATACCCAGAACCCAGCTCATGCACATTTTTAGCTATTCAAGGATGTAGTGTTACCCTCCTTTGATGGGCTACATTATCTGTAGGGTGTTAGTTTGTTCAGATTCAGAAGCATTTTAGGACCATACAAAATCTGTGACAATCTGCCATATAAGTGCGCTGAATGTAATAAAAGTTGTAGGTAGACAGAAAAGTCAGATAGGTTACAGCTTATATTACAGTGATGCTTTAGGCTATGTGTTACCTTGGGTGCAATGATTACAAAAAAACACTCCTGACTGCCTGTTTAGTAGTAAAATATAGCAATAATCTGTGTTCAGTGCGTTTTCTAGACCTTTTGGACCCTGTGCCGCTGCACCTGCTGCACCATCTTATGCCTGCAAGGACAATGAGGAAATCTTTTATATCCATTACTATATGTGTTCCTAAAAAGGTACAGTTGCAGACAGAATACATAATTATTGTGTAGCTAGATATAAAGACAAAAGCTTTCATTAAAAAGTGCCTTTAAACTTATCCAACTCTCCAAAATGAGTTGCCACAGATATTATAAATAAAGCATATCCTTTACACATCAAAGTAAAAACCAAACATAAATTGTGTTACAATGTGGCTGGCTCTTTCCTGTGATAAAATCTTATTCTGTGCTTGACAGTGAAGGGGCCATAAACATTGCAATTTGCCAAAGATCTTCATATGTTAGGCTGATGCTGAGACTGAAATGGGGTTTTGTACTTTGTTGCTAAAAAGGCAATTTCACAACTTAAATGGACGCACCGATGAAGAGGAATTTTGCAAAAAAACTTGCAAATGTTTTGTGCTGCTGAAGAACAAGATACCTTTTGGGATGTTTGTGTAAAATAACATTTTTAAAAAGGGTACAAGTAGGCCCCATGGAGAAAGTACGCTGCATTCTTCTTTCCTATAAACCCTCTCACTTTGAAGTCTTCTGATAGCAAGATAAACACCAGGCTCCCATGAAAACACAGCTTGACATTTGACCTTGGTCTTTGAATGCCCAGCAAATGTGACGAGATAAGAACAAGATTTAAAGGCCCGTTTATTACAGAAGACAAGTTCATGGAAGAATACTGTAAACACAGCTTTAGCATGGGGAGGTACGGACTGAAGTTGCAAAGCCATAAGCAAATCAACCAGCAAATGGAAAGGCAGAAAACGTGAGTTACAAACCACAAAGCCAATAGCAAGCCACGGACGGAATGCCTTCCCAGGTCAACTCTCTGAAAGTCCCCAAGATATCTTGCGCATAGCCAAACAGTTGTGCTGTCTGGCAGGCGGCGACCTGCAAAGTAGGAAGACTTGGGGATTCGGCTGCTTGGCTCACACACCTGACTCTCCCAATGTCATGTAAGGTGGTGGTGCAGCTGGGACTTTCTCTGGAAAGTAGACTTTGGGTACTTAATGGTTGGTTGGACTTGAGGCTTCCCTTAATACCAATTTCCTGATTGCTTTCACTCCTTGCTTTCTTGATTCAGGTTCTTGCCTGTGCTATGGGTTGCCTACCAGCTCATTTTGTGGGACTGATTAAGGACTCCTTGGGAGATGCCACCTAATTCATGTCCTTTTGTACCGCGGGGCCCAGTGTGTCCCACCATTGTGTTTGCAGTCTGCATTCCAGTGACTGCTTCCCATCTCTGTTTTCACTTTGTAGTGATGAAAATAGGGTATTTGTTCAATTTTCGTCATGATGACTTTGTAGTTGATATAGCATAGGTACTTGCAAACCTTTTTCCCAGGGGCCAAAAACTCTGGTCTGTGGCTTGACCGAGGGCTGCATTGATGTGAGCAGGGTGAGGGTCGGGGTGGCTTGAGATAAGTGTAAGGGAAGCAAAGCATATACATAGTGAGTACAGAGAGTCGTGGAGCTACTTTGAGGTTCAAATCATATCCTTCCAATGCCTTTGTCCCCTTAATTGCCATTTTGCAATAGAGGTGGGCGAGCTACAGAAGTCTCGAGCCCGATGCCTGCCTTCGGATCAGCTAAATGTTCTATTGGATCCTCGAGGCCAAACGAACAGAGTCTTCATGTGGCTTCTGTCTACCACTTACGCTGCAACCTCATGCACCAAGAAATAAAGACAAAACATATTTTTTTTATCTAAAACTTGACAGGGAACGAGATAACCATCTAATGGCTGAATTGCACAGTGTGAACCCAGAAAACCTGGCATCAATCCCAGCTTGCCCACTTGACCAAATTGTGTGATCCTAGGCAATTGATTTATTTCACTTTGCCTCCTTTTTCTCCATGAGCACATATGAGATCACCTTGAAATACTTGAGTTCTGGATATGTGCTGGGCAAAACTTTCTTTTGTATTTGAGCTAATAAATTATAATGTTGTTCCGAGTATAACAACAACCTAGACCACCTGGAGGGTGCACATGACTAATGACATGCGTCTTGGTTTACAATTGCATTGTTGACAGGGTGAAGCATGAAAGTTTTTAAGTTGATGTTTGAAATCTATCACTTCTAATAAATGCCTCTCAATGCAGTGATGTAATCTGATTGTCAAAGGTGAAACTCTTCTGCATGTTAATGAAATGCACTATTTGAATTTCGAGGAGAGTTTATCACATTTTTACTTGTTGGTTGAACATATTACTAAAGATAAATATTGCAGGGCACCTCCTTTGCTTCTTTTCCTTTACTTCAGTTAACGTGTATATAAATACTTGCCCCTTTACCACCTTTTTTAGATCGAGCCTAGCAGTGCGCATGCGCTGCTCTGCAGGCGTCATGTATCTCTTAAGTGAGCATTAATCACATCCCTTGATCCCCATTAGTTCTTTTGTTTCCTTGTCAAAAATCCCTTTCGTTCAGTGGTTCTTTTTCGCATTTGTCCCTCCTTTGGGTGGTTGGTTCCTGTCCCTGGTGACTGGCCCTCCAACAGGTAATTTCGCTCCTGTGTCTATTTCGTTTCATTTGTGCACTTCTTTTTCTGTTTTCCTTTGGGTTGTGTATCTTGCTTGTTTTGGTAGGCACGAGGAAAACCGACTCTGGGCGCTTTATGGAATGTTTTCGTGCTAGTTTAGTTTTTCTTTAGTAACACTTTTCAACACTTTGTTGCTGCATTGGTGCACTGAAACTAAACGTGCACACTGATGGCATTGACACTTTATTTGAAATATGTATTTTTCGTTTTTCTTTATGAAAACTTAGTAGCAGCATTAGTGCACTGAAATTATGCACGCACGCTAAAGGCATTTACACTTTATTTGAGATATGTATTTGTGACCGTGCTTACCTCACAGGATTAGTAATAGCTTGTTTTGTATTTTTTGGTTGGTAAATGTATGTGCCTATCACTTGTTTTATTTCATCCAGGGTTATTTCACGGTGTGAAGCTTCCTATCCTGTAAGTATGGCCTCTTCAGTAAATATTTAGATTACCAAACCAGGCCCATATGTCGTGTGGAAGAGCGATAGCAATCTTTACAGCTAAGCCTCTGCTTTCAGTTCTTATCTTAACCAGAGCCCGTTCAGCTCTGCTCAGTTACCCCTCCCTCCGTGTCGCACCTTTTTCACTGCCAAGACAATAAGGTGTCGGCGCTTACCAAACAGCTTGCATGCTGGCAGCCTGTCTCTTTTCACCGAATTTGACAATTACAATATAAATGCACAGCGACAAAGTCACAAGTAAGCTCTCCTTAATATGCCGCACAAGCATGTTACTAAGAAGCACAACACAAACAAAACGTGCACTTTTTGAAGCACACACAATCATATACCAAACTCAAAGTTACAATAAAAAGATACAGATACTGTCTTGTTAACAGCACATCAAACGAGTGCTGCATCTGGGATAAGCTCCTTATCAGGTGCATGTTTTAAGGACTACTTCTCTGTTGACAGTTGAGGGATGTTCCAAAAGCAAGGTAGGCATTTAATAACGTAACCACATGCAAACTCTACGCCATTCATATGCATAAATAATCATTGGGCCATCTTATTTTTAGGAATTAGCACACAGTGAAGGTGCATTAAAACAGTCTGCCCTTGCCCTCACTATTAGCACACAAACTGCATGCGCACCATTTCGTCACCCTAACCTTCCACATGTTTTTTTTTAACAATTCAGACAATGTGTGCATATAAGATACTCATGTTTTTCAAACCTATTGAATTATAACTTCATTAGCCTTTTACATTGTGCATATTCACATATTTTAGGGCTATTGCTTTGCTAGGGGAGGGAGATGAACGTATGTGCCCAAAAATATTTTTAAGCTCATTACCCATGGCATCCATGCAATCCAAGTAGCTACTGTCTGGGATTACCGTGCATGCCATGTTACACAAGGGGACTACATGCTGCCCAAAGCTTCCCAGACAAGTAAAGCAGATGCCAGCAGGGAGTGTTTAATCAGTCAGCCACCTTGTCATGTCTCCTTATTGCATTTGTGACACCAGGGCCTTTTTTTTGGACTTCTGATTTTGCACATTATGGCAGGTTGTGGGTGCATGTGACATTTCTGAAAGCAGGACATCTCTAAGTACCGTGCACAGTGGTGCCTGAGACCGGTCTGACTGCAGTGCACTGGTTTTACATTTGAGATCTCAGAGTGCAGTGCGCAGTGGCACCTGCGACACCTCTGACTGAAGTGCACTAGTGGTATATGTGAGATCTCAGAGTGCAGTGCACTGGTGGTGAGATGGCGAATGTGTCAAATGTTTCCTGAGGCAAGAATGTATTCTTGAATCAGACTGCGTAAGTAGTAATTGTATAGCTCTTCAGTCCCTGGAGGCACAGCACCCAGGATAAGGTGTTGCATGGCTAATCACTTATAAGGTCCCAAAGGCGAGACCTATTGGCCATGCCAATGCTTGTTGAATGTTAGTGCTCTAAGTAAACAGCTGCCCAATGCTGCTATTCACTAGGGGGCGACAAGTGTCCCCCGGGCTGCCCTTTGAATCGCGCCTTGAAATATGATGTGCTGCACTAGATTTGTTTTCTTACTCATATTAATTCTGTTTTTTCCGCCACCTATCCAAGCAGCTGTATTATATACATGAATCCTATTTTTCTAAACACTAAAACATTGCCTGCAGGTAAATAGTAATAAATTCGAACCACTGCTATGAATTGTTTTTCATTAGGCAGTTATTCTGAACTATCCCAGTGCATACGTCTGTTCAAATCCAGGAATGTTGACTCAGGGCATTGTTATTGCCTGCAAACACTTCACTTGTATACCCTGATGGAGTGAGGTTTGTAAAATACATCCTCATAAAGTCAAGCAACTCTATAACAACGTATTTACTGCATGAACTAATCAACTCCAGATACACCCATCTGCATAGGGGGCAAACGCATATTATATAATATACTAAACCATGTTGGCATGAGTACGAATTAATTGTTTGCGCATTTAAAAACAGTACTACTGCATGTTTATGCTGTGTTGTACATTGCACATTTTGCATGTTGTGCATAAATAACGAAAAGGTTGCTTTAAACTAATAGCTTTTACTAGGATTTTTTTAAACATATGGCATTAGTATGGTGGGAGGTAAACATAATGGGTTTATTTTCACGAATTAACCTCTTTGATGCGATCGGAATTCCGCTCAGGTGCTGGACATTCCGATCGCGGGCGTGGTCGTGACGAGCTCAGCTCGTCATGCGCACACGCCCACCGCGCAGCATGACGAGCTGAGCTCGTCATGAGCATCGAAGAGGTTAATATTCTTTTGTGTTTGTTTATTTTAGTACAGGATTGGGCCTGCATGAAAATGGCCTCTCGTTGAAACCAGCATGTGGCTGGCCTAGTCGGTCCTGAGTGCGCATGTGTCGGGAGGGGTTGCTTGCTCGCAGACTGCTGGATGTACCCGATGATGCAACTCGTGTGAAGGCCATGTTGACCTGTGTCTTATTGTTTATGTGCCAAGATGCGACAACGACTATGGGAACAGCCATCCCTACGTGCAATACAACGTGAAAGCGGACATTAAAAAGAACATTGTTGCTAAAAGTATAATGTATGAATGTTAGAATTATATGAATACATTGGTCTTAAATCCTTCTTTGTTAGAACCGGTATAAGATGGATTTGGTGGGGAGAGCTGAATGGGACGACCCTAGTATGATTTACGACAACCAATCACAGTCCGAGTTTTACTGATACAGCAACATTGTAAATTAGTGTGCTGGAGGAAAGAGTATAATTGATATCCCAATAGGGGTGTGGTAAGGCAGTATGGCGGAGCAGTGCGGTCCTGTATAGCAGAGCAGTCTGATGCGACAGATCAGAAAGAAGATCCAAGACAGAGAGAGCTGACTCGCATAGAGACAGAGAACCTTTAGGTACGAGAACGTCACGGGAGTGCTTGGGAGGAGACTGCGACCGAGGAGGTAGATTAAGTGGGAGATACATTTAATTGGTAGTATAGTAAACTTTACAGCATCTGTCCTGTTATCTTTGTCCTCAGAGCCTATCTCTGTGGACCTCTTGCCACAACCTCGGCCAAGGAAGTGGGTTTCCTGATTTCTTTTGGTGGGTATCACCCTCCTTGATTGCTTTAATTTGCAAGTATATTTCTGCAAGTTTTATGCTGTTCCTTTTCTTCCCCATTCCTGGTGCGCGCTTTGATTTCGCTGCAAATGATTCATTTTGATGACATTGCTTGATAATTTGTTCTCCTATATGCAATCTTGTATATGCACTGATGATCAATTCAAGAGCATTTAATAATATAAAATCATTAACCGAAAAAGTGACTTTGTGGTTATTTTGTTAAATATTAAACTGTTTAGTTAATCATAGTCACCATCAACTCTTCAACTAATGGCCCATCGACCAAAGGAAGAAGAAAGTTGATATTACAAATAGATAGAAGTATATACAAATGTTATTAATGTGAAGTGTAGTGTTGTACTTAATAAAACTGACAAAATAAACCCCCCCAAAATCCAGCACCTGTTCTCAGGGACCATTTATGGGTAATGTATGATGGGCCCCGTTGTTTGGTGAAGTAATTTGTGTGATGAGATTTCTCTTGATCCCTGGTTTCAGAATTAAGGGGTTGCGCTGGATCAGTTTTTAGTAGCAGAATGATGGTTATTATTGATTAGTTTGGTGATTATTGATTATATGTTAACATTCTATGTAAAGTGAGTCAGTGTTACGTTTTTATGTAGTCTTTGGAACACAGGTACGGAAGGGTATCTGGAAAGCCGGCAGAGTAAAAGTTAGCCTGAAATAAGGCAGAGGAAAAGTGTGAGAAGTGAAATCACACGGGAATAGGTACATTGTCTGTTTAGGTCATTTTAGGGACTATTGAGTGTGTATGTAATATCGAAGGGTCCACCTGTGAAACTTTGGCCTTATCCCCAGAAGAGTAGTGAGACCTCTTTTTTAACAAAAGGGTCCTCTTATGAAATTTTGGCCTTATCCCTAAGGAAGTAACAGGTCCTCTCTTAGCTTGAGTGAAGGGAAGGATAGCGGAATTGTTATACTTGCCCGTATTGAAAGAAATATTCTTGAGAGTGAAAAACTATCGCTCTATATAGAAAACAGACAGTGTGGTATTGTTTAAATGTTGTGACTAATAAGTTATTTTAAAGAAAATCGGACTAAGAAGAGTGCCGATAATTTTTGTAAAGGGAGGGTCAGCAGCAGGAGGAGAAGCTGACGTCACAGAAAGCCGTGCTGGCATTGGTCAGTCTATGAAGACAGAGCGAGCACCGATTGGTTGGTTGGTGTGAGCCGCGCTGGTATTGGACAAAATAGCGGAGAAGTAGAAAGCTCCGATTGGAAGAGTTAAGAGCGTGTCGCGCTGACATTGGTCAGGTGTTTAAGGAAGTGAAAGAGTTCAACTGGTGAATTATAGTGAATTGTGTTGATAAAGATTTTATCGAGTGAAGGTGTTGAATAAGTAGCGAAAATGTTCTTCGAACCACCGCGACAGGAGAAATTGACTTTGTTTGGCAAAATTAAAAGATTCTTTAAAAAGGACAAACCAGTAATAACGAGAGAAGGAGTTCCTATCCCTCCACCAAAGACACCAGCGTCTTATATGATGTTAAAATATGGTTATCACACATGTATTTGGTTAGAGAACTGGGTAGGATGTACGAAGAATGATGGTACATTAGCTTTCCCAGAGCATGGTTCTTTGAATTTGGCAGTGTTGCGTAATTTAAGAGATAAAATGATGGCATTAGATCCGAGACCTAGACCTACACAGTTTGAAGCACTAGTAGAATGGGAAGATGAAATGTATGAAAGAGAGAGACACCGAAGTGGTAGAGTTAATAGGTTTATGTTTGGAAGATTTCATGATGAAAAACACGAAGACAGAATGAAGAGGTGGAGAAATGGGGAGATAACTGAAGGATTGTATCCAGTTTTAATGGCAGGAGAGACTGTAGGAAATAAGTAAGGAAAAGAAGAGACATTTAGAACAATTTGGTTATGGATATAACCGAATGAAACTGATGATGAGCTGCTGGATGATATATTAGTTAAACGACCACCACCATATCAAGAGAATTCCGTGATGGTGACACCAAATGCACCGTCAATGGAAGCCCAAATGACACCTCAAACTACACCAGTTCCAACTGTAAGTGATGTAGAGCAGGAAGGAGAAGCAGAATTTGTCATAC
Organism: Calotriton arnoldi; assembly: GCA_963921515.1. NCBI lineage: Eukaryota > Metazoa > Chordata > Amphibia > Caudata > Salamandridae > Calotriton > Calotriton arnoldi. Next base: position 766,239 of record CAWUFW010001186.1, read on the forward strand.
AAACTAAAGAATTAGTTGAAAAATTAAATCAGATGAATATGAAAATAGATGCAATAACTGTGCCAGTAACTATAGGTCCAGCAATACCTGTATTTGAAAATAGACTTGTCCATGAACCTTCCTTAACTGTCCCATTAAATTCAGCAATAACATCAGCTAGTAGTAGAATTAATGCTGTAAGTGTACAAAGTGAACAGCCCACTACAGTTATTAGATCTACACCTTCGACTAATTTAACAATTATTGAAACACCTAAGGAAATAATGCAGTTACAGCCTAAAAGAATAGAGTTGGATGAGATTCCAAGAAGTGAAGTTCTAATAGGACCAAATACTGAAGAATTGGATGATTGGGTGAAAGGGTTACAAAGGAGAAAAACACAACCACAGCCTATAGATGTATGTAAGTTAAGAGTAGATCTGGAAGAAATGATAATTGGAACCATAAGTCCAGACAGGTTAAAGACTTATCAAGATGATGAATTGATGTATCTGTGTAAGAGTATTACTTGGAAAGCGAAAAATCTACATGAAAGGTTAGTGGAAACTGCAGAGGAGTTGGAAATGGATATAGGAAGATCAAAGGTGTTGCAGAAGACATATAGAGTGGATTTTACTGAAAAGGATATAGAAAATATGAATACGTCTGGTAGGCAATTGCAGATAAAGGAGTTAATGGTTGTATTAAGAAAATGGGGAGACATTGAAAGATGCAAAGGTAGATGGATGAGGAAGAAAGAGGAATTAGCTGCTAAAGAAATACATTTGCATCCTGTAAGAGAAGTTGAAAATGTAGCTTTGGAATGTCCCATGAGAGAAGTTCCAGGAGGAGGTTATGTGCATGTTCCTTGGACTAGACAGGATATATTGTCTTTTACCAATGAGTTTCCTAGGTTGAGAGAAAAACCTGTGGAATGGTATAAACAAGTTGAGAGGTTTGTGAAAGTATCGAAAGTATTGTTAAAGGATCTAGATGGATTGTTTAAAATTGTGGTCCCTGCAGATTTATGGACTGAATGTAAGATTACAGTAGATTGGCCGAAAGACGAATATCCTAGAAATGCTAAAACAGGAGCACCTTCTGATGAGGTGATGAAAAAGTATCATCAAGTAAAAATTGATGGAACAACCCAAGAGCCGAAAGAATCTGTACATGCCTATTATGAGAGTTTGTTACAAGTCTTTAAGCAGTATAGTGGTTTTGAGAATATTGGAGAGAAAGATATGGGTCATTTTGTGTATAGGTTTGTGTATGGATTAAGACCTGAGATTAGTCAGATGACACAGCAGCATATGTTGTGCTGGCAAGCAAAAACGATTGACGAGATCTTGAGGTATGCGAAGTATTGCAGCGACGACATTGAGTCTCGCCATCGCAAATTAAAAGAAAAGATGATGTGGGCACAAGTAAAGGTAACGGAGCAGCAAGAAACTCAGTTGAATTCTCAGGCTATAAACTAAATGGGAGGAGTTAGTCAGAATGCTCAGAAATCTACTGGAGGTAGAGGACAAATGAGCAGAGAAGAGGCGAAAAAGAAATTTCCTTGTCATGGGTGTGGAAAGTATGGACACTGGGAGAATGAGTGTAGATCAGTGCAGAGGACTAATGGAGGAAATCAAATTTTAACCCCACAGATGCATAGTGAGATAGTTGTGCAGCAGACACCACAACAGCAAGTAGTAACTACCCAATATCAGGTCCCGCAACCACCGTTACCACATAGTGTAAATGCTCAAAGATACAGTGCGGATACAGGGTTTCACGTAGGAGACCAGGTTGGTAAAAATACTAACACAAATGTGATTCCCCAATTTTGGATGCAATGTGATGGAAATGATGCTAAATCGAGTCAATGACTGTGACTGAGGGGGGAGGAAGAGTGTGTGCTTGGCGCTACTCTAGAGGTAGATCAGTCAGGTCCATTTGTTGATGGAAAGGTGGAAGGTAATGATATTACTTTTCTTGTGGACACTGGTGCTACCCGTTCTACTGTGAGAGCAGCAGAAATTCCAAACCTACCCCTCTCTGGAGAAACTATCCAAGTAGTAGGAGTCTCAAACAAACAGATAAATACTCCAGTTACTAAACTAATTGAAGTACATATTGGTCCCTTCAAAGACATGCATCGGTTTGTAGTGTGTGACTCGAGTCCAGTGAATTTGTTAGGAAGGGATTTACTGTGCAAGATGAATTGCACAATTTACTACACACCGGATGGTATTGCATTTCAGACATCTGATGAGGATGTCGCGTTTAAAATGGTGTTAGCAAGGAACAGAAGTGAATGAGCTATATTCGCTTCTTACAGACAAAAGTGTGCCTGAAGAATTAATGAAAATAGTGAATCCGGAAGTATGGGATTTCACAGGACAGGAGATTGGGTTGATGAAAAAAGTGGATCCGATTAGAATTACAGTGAAAGATGGTGTTGACTATCCAAATACACCACAGTATAAGCTGAAACCAGAAGTAATAGCAGGAATAACTCCTGTAATTGATCAAATGATTGAGCAAGGAATTTTAAAAGAGTTAATGAGTAGTCCTTGTAATTCACCTATTATGGGATTGAGAAAGCCAAATGGAACTTATAGAATAGTACAAGATTTGGGAAAAATAAATAAAATTGTTGTGCCTTGTTGTCCAGTTGTGCCAAACCCAGCAGTGATTTTCTACCAAATCCCACATGATGCGGAATGGTATACAGTGATTGATTTGTGTCATGCATTCTTTTCGATTCCCCTGCATCCAGATAGTCAATATTTGTTTGCGTTTCGGTTTGGAGATCGTGTTTTGGAATGGTGCTGAGTTCCTCAAGGCTATACTGAGAGTCCTTCAATTTTTAATCAGATATTGAAAAAGTGTTTGGAGGAATTGAGAATGTCTGAAGAGTCTGTTTTGGTTCAGTATATTGATGACCTACTGGTGGCATCAAAGACTCGAGAAGCCTGTGTTGCAGACACAGTTGCTTTACTGAACCATTTGGCAGAGGGTGGACATAAGGTGTCCCCTGCAAAATTACAATTCTGCCAACAAGAAGTCCAATACTTAGGTCATAAGATTGAGAAGGGAGTCAGAAAGGTAACATCAGAGCGTATTCGAGTGATCAGGGATATGAAGCCTCCAACGACAGAGGGAAGTGCGACTGTTTTTGGGAGTGGTTGGATATTGCAGACAGTGGATCAGTGGATTTTCCCTGATGGCAAAACCTCTACAAAGGTTAACAAGGAATGATGTGAAAGATCCAGTTAAATTGGATGAAGAAAGTATGGATGCTTTTGTTAAACTGAAAGAGAGTTTGTGTAAGGCTTCGGCATTGGGAATGCCTGATTATTCAAAGGATTTTGCATTATATTTCAGTGAGAGAGATGGATGTGCACTTGCAGTTCTAACCCAAAGGCATGGAATGTCAAGACGACCTGTGGCATACTTTTCAGCTACGCTAGATTCAGTAGCTGCTGCATTACCTGGATGTTTGAAAGCAGTAGCTGCTACTTGTGTGAGTTTGGAACAGAGTGAAGGAATCATAATGGGTCATCCTGTGAGAGTGTATGTGCCACATTCAGTTGAGATCTTTTTAACAAGAACACAGACTCGGCATCTCACCTATAGTCGGCTGACTAGGTATGAGAGAGTGATTCTGGGAGCAGAAAATGTGACCATAGTGAGATGTACAAATGTGAATCCTTCTATTGCCAGATGTATGGGAAGAAGAAGTAAAGGATGAAGCTGAACATGATTGTTTGGATGCGACTGAATTTTGTGCTAAGCCCCGTCCTGATATCAAGGACGTTCCTCTCGAGGAATCAGATCGTGTGTTGTTTGTTGATGGTTCATGTTTGCGAACTGAAAGAGGTATATTGAGTTCTGCTTATGCTGTTTGTACTGTGGCAGAAATCCTGGAAGCATCCTGTCTAAAAGGGGTAAAATCTGCACAAATGGCTGAATTGATGGCTCTAATTCATGCCTGCAAATTGGGAAAATGTCAGAAAGTGACCATAATTACTGATAGTCAATACGGCTTTGACATTGTGCATGATTTTGGAGAACTATGGTTGCAGAGGGGATTCCTGACCTCTTCAGGGTCCCCCATCAGGAATCGTCAATTTGTAAAAGAATTGCTGGAAGCATTACAATTGCCAAAACAAATTGCAGTGGTCAAATGTGTCGCACATAAGTCAGGAGATGATTATGTGACTCAAGGCAACAGATTTGCTGACCAAGTAGCACAATATTGTGCAAAGAATGAGACTTCCATAAATCGGGGAAAACGCAAAAGAACATACGGTTTGTCAACTTATGTTTACTAACACTATTGAAACTTGGGATGAAGTGAGACAACTGCAGGAAGAGGCAAGTGATGAGGAAAGACAAGAATGGGAAAAAGCAGGATGTAGAAGGCGAGAAGATGATGTATGGGTATATATTGATGGAAGACCAGTCATGCCAGATAGTTTACTTTCTCATATGGCAAGGATGTACCATGGAGTGACGCATGTTGGACGAGACGCCATGGTCCGATTATTTAAACAAACCTGGTTTAATACTAGATTCAGAACTATTGCAGAAAGTCTTTGTCAAAGATGCCTAACGTGACAACAGCAATATCCAGGAAGAAAGACAATAGTTAGTTTAGGAACAATAGGGGGGGGCAGGTGGTCCGTTTACCAGACTACAGCTCGATTTATTGAGTTACCTCCATGTGAGAAGTTCAAATATGTGTTGGTGATTGTGTGTTTGTTTTCCCGATGGGTAGGAGCTTACCCCACAAGAAGGAATGATAGCCTGACAGTGGCAAAACTTTTGTTGAGAGAATACATTCCTAGATATGGTTTCCCAGTCACTATGGAAACAGATAGAGGGACACACTTCACTAGTGAATTGATCAAACTGATTTGTGAGGCTTTGAGCATTCAACCAAAACTTCATTGTGCCTATCGTCCAGAGGCTTCTGGAATAGTAGAACAGATAAATGGCACAATCAAGAACAGGTTAGGTAAAGTGTGTAGATCCACAGCACTGAAATGGCCTGATGCTTTACCCCTAGTTTTGATGAGTCTCAGAAGCATTCTTTTTTTTAAAAACTTTTTTAGTCCTCCTTTGTGCGATCTTAGTGGTTATAGCAGCGGGGTCTCCTTCTCGTTCAACCCTGAGTTAACCCTTGGGTCGGAGAACAAGGCAAGATCTCGTCTTTCAAACCAGCAAGTTTTTTCGGATCCTATCGTCGCTGGGCCGCCCAAGGATCTCTTGTTTTAATAATCGCATTAGGTTAAATTATCGGACTTCCCTTCCTAACCTAACGCAAGAGATTGTCCCATAGTTCCCAATATTTCGTGCGCTTACTACTGCCTCTCAGCTTATCCAAATTTCTAAATTTGTCTACTGAGCGGAGCCAATCTTCCACCCTGGGAGAAGCCAAAAGAATCCAATGTATACACACCTCACGTCTAGCCAACAACATTAGGGTAAATAACAATTGTTTCTGGTTTTTACTTAAGTGTGTATCTAAATCTTCAGTACCCAGAATACCAAAAATAATTGTAAAGGCGCTTACCTTAATTTTAGCGTTAAGTGCTTTGTCAATAATCTTACCAGCTGCCTCCCAATAGGAATCGAGATGAGTACATGTATAAAACATATGGATGTCGTTGGCATTCATCTCTCCACATTTTGGACATTTCCTCACCACCTGATTATTTATTTTTGATAACTTTTCAGGCGTCCAATAAGACCTGTGTAAAGTAAAGAGATGGTTTCTCCTAAGGGATGCAGAAACAGTAATGTGCCATAAAAGAGTGCAGGATACTTGCCAATGACGTTGTGTAGAGAGGAAGTAGGTGAAAGAAATACCGAAGAAGAAGAAAAAGAAAGCAAACTTAGAGTAGGTACAAGGAAACGGAAGTACGAATTGAATAAAGAAGAAGAAGTAGTACAACCAGAGAAAGTAAGGAAAGACGAGCAGTGGCCAAGTGGAGTTAAAAGACTGAAATATAGAGTGGTGAAAGGAAGATCAGAAAACAGGTTAGAACAAATAAGCGAAACTTCAGATCAGTTAGAACAGGGAGAGTCAGATGACGAATCAGTGCTGCGACCAAAGAGTGAGAAAACCAAACAAAAAGTACAGGTCACCTGATTGGATATATATAGTGTTGGAAGAAATTGAGGAAGAAGATTTAACCCAAAGAAGAAACAGCACTGACAACGAACAAGAAGAGAAAAGTGGTCTAAATCCACCTTAAGAGACTGTAAACAAACTAAGGTGTTGCGTTATAAACTGAAAAGTTTCTCTGAAGATTCAGAAAACGTCCTGGAAATTGGATTAAGTTAAAATAAAAGAAGGGGTAAAGAAGAAAGCTTTTTGAAGTGTGGGATCAAACTACATTTTATTAATATTGTCATGGCAGATACACAAGTAACTAGACCTAGATGTAGCCTTATGTGTAGATGCTATAAGGTTTGCTTATGTTTAATGTGTATGTTGATAGTATTCTGGATAATATTGACAATAGTAATACCTTTACATTTGATAAAAGAAGATATACCAAGTCCCAGCAATCTAACGAGTCCAAGGATAGATACTGATATTAGACAAACCCAAATTACTCACTTGAATCAAATAGGTGCTAGTAGTTTACAACACAGCAGATTAGTTACTAATTTTTCCTCAAACGTTTTTACCAAGCTACTCTATGAATATGTCGAAACAATGGATGTGAATGACTGCTATGTATGCATACAGTTACCATTGTCTGTTTCTGAAGGTGGAACTTACCATCACCTTCCTTTGACTTATGGTATAACCTGTAGTGTTTTATCAAGTTTGTTGTATAGAACAGGTAAACTAGATTATTATTATTCCAATGTAGATACAATATTTTCTAAGGTTCCTATAGTACCTGAATTGAATAAGATAGCACATGCAAATGTCATGGGAGATTTCTTCTTGACAACAAAGTATTTAGATATAGCCAATGCTAAGAAAAATAACCTAACATGTAGAGTGGAAAGAGAAGAGAAAATATTTTTAGAAATGGTAGAGCAAAGAAGGGCTAAGTTTCAGAGAAAAGCTGTTGAAGAGAAATTAAAAACACCACCTTGGGTTTTCAAAGAAGGCAACTATGACAAAAGTGAGACTTATGCTGCAATGGCTTTGGATTGGTCACAGAAGGGAAAATTATGCTTACGTAGGGAGAAGATTAATTATAACCACTATTTCATTGGTTCCAGTGAATGTGAAGATACCTATAAAATTATTGGGGGTTGGGGATTAAAGGGAGGAACTGACCCTGTCTTGCCTGGTATCTATTATGTCTGTGGGAGGAAAGCCTATTATTGATTGCCAGATCACTGGTATGGGACATGTTACCTTGGGATTGTCTTTCCAAAAGTCTATCATGTAGACAAAAATACAAATGGAATCAAGGAAGTAAGGCAAGGACTAAACCGTGTAAAAAGAGAGTTTTTCAGAAATTGTAGGTGATATATTTGGAGCATTGATACCTGGAATTGGAGTTACACTGAATGCATACAAAATTCGACAATTGTCCACAGTGGTTGATCGTTTATCAACGGATACTGCTGGAGGATTCTTAATGATTGACACCGAAATGATTTCCGTGAGATCTATGGTTATGCAAAATCGACTTGCCCTTGATATATTGTTGGCAAAAGAGGGTGGAGTCTGTGGAATGCTAAAAGTTCAACATTGTTGCACTTACATTCCAGATAAAAGTAAGAATTTGGAAGGATACATTCAGAATATCACTAAATTACATAAGGAAGTAACTCAACTAGAGGTTGATGGTGTTTGGGAGAGACTAAGTAAAAGTTTCTCTACTATAAGCAATTGGTTTTCTTCTATAGGTAGTTCCCTAGTTGCAAAAATAATAGTACCAGTAGCTTTTGTAGTAATCATGGTACTCATGATACGAATGACATATGTTTGCGTGAAGAAGAGTCTCAAAGAAAAGAAAGAAAGGAAATTGAGTAAGGAACATGAAGAAAGGGAAAGGGAGATAGAGGAAATTGAGATGGAAGGGTTTAAAGAAAAATTGTATGAAAGATGTAAAGAGCAAGGGTCAAAAGACAAAATAACTATATAACTTGAAAAACCGTATGTTTTGGGATTTTATGATGGTAAAACCATCAAAGGGGGATTGATGGAGTGAGGTTTGTAAAATACATCCTCATAAAGTCAAGCAACTCTATAACAACGTATTTACTGCATGAACTAATCAACTCCAGATACACCCATCTACATAGGGGCAAACGCATATTATTAGTCCTTGACATAAGGTAAGTATTAATATGGTTATGTTCCTACTGCAGAATACCATAACTCACAAGTCTGTAATACTGAATATGGTTATACAAGATAGACAGAAAATATAAAATGGATACTCTATCCTCCCCCTTTACACAATAAACAAGACTATTCCATAGTAAAATTTCCATATTTCACTGGTAATCTTATTGCTCTACCCACCCGTGTCACTTTCCCAGTGGGGTGTTGTGTAGAACTACAAGTAGGGCTACAAGTAGGTTGAGATTGAATGCCAACACTAGGGTTAAACCTGACAGATTGGGGATGCATACCACCCTGATCACAAGTAGTAGTGTCTGTGACTTCATCCCACATCCAACTCATTGATGAAGAAGGTTTTTCAACCCTATTTTTGTGGTTTATCATACTACATCTGGACAATTTGTTGTAATGCCAAATTTTTCCATCACTTAATTCAGCAGATCTGGAAAAAGGGTTTAACTACATAGCTGGATCTGGATTTTTGAGCAGTCTTCTCTCCTGCTTGCTCAAGCGCTGCTCAAATAACGCTATAAAAAAAAATATTCTTCAGGAATTCGAAGAATTTAAATGTAGACTTAGTGGATTCGTCTCTCATCCTCAGTCACCATAATGTAAAGAAGGGTCCAGTCCAATTTAGTAGAAGTATGGAGGTTTATTCGCAGAGCAAGCAGGTACACACTCCTCATCTGGATGTCTGGTTCTAACTGCTACAGCTAGAACCAGAACTTCCACCGAGAGGCATTCAGCATTAGTAACCATAGCAATGGTCACGAAGGTAGCTGTGATGCCACAATCTCAGCGTAAATTGATAGCGAGTGTGCAACCTGTAGGTAGCTTAACGGTTTGCATCATTGTTAAAGAGGGTCTTTAATCCGTGGCCAACATGGTGGGCTCTTTCAGTTCTTTGAAGTTGGCTGTCATGTAGGGGTGAGCACTAAGTAAATCGCATTGTACTAGAGGTAGGTTACCTTTCTGAGCAAGTGGTAAGGCTGCAGAAGTCCTTTAAGTAACGCTTTTTGCTTTCTGTGCTGATTTAAAAACCAGTACTAATCCGCTGCTTTAGTCCAGTTGTTAGTAAGACTGGAAAAGCATGTAGTGTTTTACCCTTCGTAAAAAAGAGTAGGTGGGTGGTGGTGGTTTAGGATTTATATAGTGTTGTTGCATGTTACCCTGATCACTCGAGAGCACCATATGGTAAATACGGAATACTTTGAATACGCCTGGCCGTTTAAAGTAACTGGTATTTAAATTATGTTGTTTGGCCAGTCGTGTTGATGAGGCATATATATGGTGCTGTAGACTGAGAACACGTCGCGTAATTTTGTTTTAAAATATTGTATTTCCAATATTAAAATTGTTTATGCTGTTTTGCTTTAACTATCAGATGGAAACTGCTACCCGCGTAGTGTAGAATACCTGTTCTATTTTTTTCTGATGGTCTGCGAGTTAACTTTTTCATTTGGGTTCTTGTCACTCAGTTTGCCCGTAGTTCAAAATGTTCATGCTATCTTGTGGCAAACTAATTACAATCTTATGTCGGACTTGGGTCACCCCCTGACCGTCACCTGCCCAGCCGGACCTTGGACTCGGTTACTCCCCTCCTCCCTGTCTCGCCCTCCCTCCCCCTCGTTATATATTTGCTGTTCTGCTCTTGCTTGTCTCCCTTCTACTCACCTTTCTGGCCGAGACCCGTTGGAGCTTCCTTGAGAGCTATAGGGGAGACTGGCCTGGGACTACCTCCCTGGCCGTCACCTACCCATTTGGTCTTTGGACTGACTCTGTCTCTTAATCCGTCTTCCCCCTCGTCCTCTCCCTTCTCACTCCCCCTCTCCGCTCTACTTGTCTCTCCTTCTCTCCCGTTTAATGTATCTCAAATATTGGATGTAACGTGCAATTTTTACTACTGTTGTAACTGTGCTGACCTTATGTAAAGCGCTCTGATACCTTCGGGTCTAGCCAGCGCTATATAAAACTGTTTAAATAAATAAATATATAATATACTAAACCATGTTGGCATGAGTACGAATTAATTGTTTGCGCATTTAAAAACAGTACTACTGCGTGTTTATGCTGTGTTGTACATTGCACATTTTCAATGTTGTGCATAAATAACGAAAATGTTGCTTTAAACTAATAGCTTTTGCTAGGATTTTTTTTAACATATGGCATTAGTATGGTGGCAGGTAAACATAATGGGTTTATTTTCACGAATTAATATTCTTTTGTGTTTGTTTATTTTAGTACGGGATTGGGCCTGCATGAAAATGGCCTCTCGTTGAAACCAGCATGTGGCTGGCCTAGTCGTTCCTGAGTGCGCATGTGTCGGGAGGGGTCGCTTACTCGCAGACTGCTGGATGTACCCGATGATGCAACTCGTGTGAAGGCCATGTTGACCTGTGTCTTATTGTTTGTGCCAAGATGCGACAACGACTGTGGGAACAGCCATCCCTACGTGCAATACGACGTGAAAGCGGACATTAAAAAGAACATTGTTGCTAAAAGTATAATGTATGAATGTTAGAATTATATGAATACATTGGTCTTAAATCCTTCTTTGTTAGAACCGGTATAGGATGGATTTGGTGGGGAGAGCTGAATGGGACGATCCTAGTATGATTTACGACAACCAATCACAGTCCGAGTTTTACTGATACAGCAACATTGTAAATGAGTGTGCTGAAGGAAAGAGTATAATTGATATCCCAATAGGGGTGTGGTAAGGCAGTGTGGCGGAGCAGTGCGGTCCTGTGTAGCAGAGCAGTCTGATGCGACAGATCAGAAAGAAGATCCAAGACAGAGAGAGCTGAATCGCATAGAGACCGAGAACCTTTAGGTACGAGAACGTCACAGGAGTGCTTGGGAGGAGACTGCGACCGAGGAGGTAGATTAAGTGGGAGATACATTTAATTGGTAGTATAGTAAACTTTACAGCATCTGTCCTGTTATCTTTGTCCTCAGAGCCTATCTCTGTGGACCTCTTGCCACAACCTCGGCCAAGGAAGTGGGTTTCCTGATTTCTTTTGGTGGGTATCACCCTCTTGATTGCTTTAATTTGCAAGTATATTTCTGCAAGTTTTATGCTGTTCCTTCTCTTCCCCATTCCTGGTGCGCGCTTTGATTTCGATGCAAATGATTCATTTTGATTACATTGCTTGATAATTTGTTCTCTTATATGCAATCTTGTGTATGCACTGATGATTAATTCAAGAGCATTTAATAATATAAAATCATTAACCGAAAAAGTGACTTTGTGGTTATTTAGTTAAATATTAAACTGTTTAGTTAATCATAGTCACCATCAACTCTTCAACTAATGGTCAATCGACCAAAGGAAGAAGAAAGTTGATATTACAAATAGAAGTATATACAAATGTTATTAATGTGAAGTGTAGTGTTGTACTTAATAAAACTGACAAAATAAACCACCCAAAATCCAGCGCCTGTTCTCAGGGACCATTTATGGGTAAAGTATGATGGGCCCAGTTGTTTGGTGAAGTAATTTATGTGTGATGAGATTTCTCTTGATCCCTGGTTTCAGAATTAAGGGGTTGCGCTGGATCAGTTCCCAAAAAGGCAATCTGGACCTATACCATACTCACGCCTCCTCCAAGCATGGAGTGCAGCAGAGGCTCTCAAAATCATTTTCTCACATTCTGCCTCTGATTCTTTCACACACTTTCACTCCTTTTTCCTGCCTACATCTCACTTTTTCATGTTCTTCCACTTTGTTTCCTCTGTCTGTCTTATACTGCGCCTCATTGTCCTTTCCCTTCTAAGATTCACAAGATGTAGTTGTAATTCCATGTAAAAGCCATCAGCTTTTCTTTGAGTCTAGGTAGCATTGGAAAAATGGTTCCGGCTGCTTTAAGTCCTGTTGATACAAGCCCCTACCCTCTTAACCTAACTGTTTTGCTTCTTCAGCTCGTGCCAACAGCGTTTGTCCTACACGATCCTCAGTGACCTGGCCCTGGCCCTGATCGATGGCACAGTGTTTGAAATTGTACAAGGCCTGCTCGAGATCCAGCACCTAACCGAGAAAAACCTCTATAACCAACGGCTTCAGCTGCATGGCGAGCACCGAGGTGAGGAGCATGCCTCCCCTGGTAAAATAAAAACTGAAATACATCACAATGTAATTAAATCATATATAAAGCATTGCATAGTAAACTTTGCTGATGTTTTCCAATAATTGTATTTCAAATCACTTTTTAAAAATATTAATTAAAAAACATTCACATCAAGCATGCTAAGTTACATTTATATGGATGTGGGAAACACATGTTCTGCCAATCGCCTAATTTCACAAACCACCTAGCCGTATAAAGTTGATGGCGGAATTGGCTGCGTTGGCATCCAGGGACGACTGACTTTTAACTCAGTCTGACTAATGTAGTGAAGGATTGGCCATCTGCATTCAAGGTTTTGTGGCAGGTCCCATGCTAGTTAAGGATCAGTCCCTTACTAAGTTTGGGCATTTTACTGCAGGTGTTCACTTTGCTACTTAGTAGCATCTCTTAAGATAAACATGTTCTGCCCATGCTCGTCAGTTGCAAGACTGCAAGAGGTACTTTACTGAGCCACTTGAGGCTTCCCCGTCCACCCCTGATTGCGTCCGTAGACTGATACTTGGACAATAATTGGATTGGGGTAGGACTAGAAGTAGAAATGGATGAACAGAGGTGGATGGACTCCAGAGGAGGTTGGAGTCCTTGAGAAAAGCAAAGACAGCCGGCAAAGGGTTTTTGCGGCGGTCGAGAATCAGGGTGGGAGAGTATAAACAGGAATAGACAGATGTTGGACGGGGGTGCAAAGACTGAAAAGATGCAGAGGATCACAATCGGAGAGCAATATTGTCGCTACAATTTTCAGACACTCTAATTTAAAACAAGTTATAACCTCATTGTTTTTATGTTGCAATTGAAACCATGACTGATTTCGAGGAGTAATTGGACCTTTTTGATAAACACATAACCATAATCAAGTGTGTATGTGATTTTTCACATCATTAAAAAAATCAGTACATTTGCCCTAACTTTGTTGTTGAGGGTATATGAATGACTACAGCTTTTTAAATTCCTTGTACATTAATTTGAGCATTTGGTCACACAATAAGTAACCTTGGATTAAACTTACTTTAAATAACTTCCCCAGCTTCAGATTTATAGTAATCCAGCACTTTGTCTATTGTAAACGGAGAGGATCTTAAAAGAGGACACTTAATTTAGGAACACCTCATTTAAGAACAACTTTAATATCAACAGCAGCACTTGTGATACCAAGCCCTCTTGAAAACGTCTGCCACCCTTTTAGTTCAGCCATTTTCAACAGTGTTATAACTGTACATAGTCACTGAGACTGCTTTTAAGGCCTGCTTGGCTGTGACGTTTTCTTGATATTGTACATGTTAAATGTGTTTCCCTTTTCCTTCAGTGTTACTATGATCTACTCTGATATCCTTCTATTCTCACCATGTTAGAATTTTACAACCTCTTGACCATCTCAAGAACTGTGCCACGTCTATATGTATCCAGGCCAAAAAAAATTCAATTGAACCTCTTTCTGCCTGCTGTCCTCCTCACTTCTTTCTTTTTAGAAGTTATGAAGAGCAAAGATACACCTGAAAATTATTAGGGCTTGAATAGTGGATATCAAATCACGAATTGGCAAGAAAAGGCTTTTATCTGAAGTAGCACAGGAAGCCGACAAGAACAAAACCTACACCAGTTAAGGATATGGAGAAAAACTAAGATCAGAGTTTAGAAATACTTGGGATGAGCCCTGTTAGGGAAGGTGGCTTTTCCAAGCCCTGAAGTCACCAGAATGCTGGAGCAGAAGTGCCCCTTGTCTCATATAGCAAAGAAGGTAGAAAAGTGACAAATAACTGGTTGTAAAAAGAATACATATGTGTTTATTTACATGCATATAGATCCATACATACAAGCACACATGTGTATATTCCCTAAAAGATTTGAAGTAAAAGGGAGTTATGTTTGATGTGGTCTAATAGTGGTTACTGCGCAAAATGTAAAAAGACATATAATTGAAATGGTGACTGCACAAGTTTTATTTGCGTATGAAGGCATTGGTGTTTTGTGCAAGCGTCTAATATGAAGGATAGGAGTGTACTTTTTCTTGTTATAGTCATGAAGTATATTCATATGTTCTGACATGCTGGCATGAAACACTTTTGTTGTATTATAAGTGGATGGCCATCTCCCCACTACTCTTTGCTGTTACTATTGAGCCATTCAGGCAGTGTTTCAGAATTGATGCCTTGATAAGGGCTTTGAGTAGAGGGATGGGGTGGCAGTCAATGTGTCCATGTATGCAGACGATTTATTGATTTACCTCCAACACCTACGTAACTCAGGTTCCAGAGCTCTTCTGGTATTGAATATGTTCGGCACTACAAACTATTGGATGGTATAAGAGATTAACAAAGAGACCCCCTTTTTTTACATAAAGTCAGTATCCTTCATGTTTTACGAGTTGGGGACAGTATAGGAATCACTAAATTGGGAGTTGTCTTCTCCGGCACCCACATGTGCTCGTTCGCTGACCTACAACAAAATGATGGTTTGCAGAAACACCAATTTTACAAATATCTTCAAATAGGACACATATGAAAGATTTGAATGAATTATCTGATTGTAAGCAAACCCTTGGAGACCTAGCTTAATGATGGGAGATTTGGGGCCTAAGAAGATAACCATTCTTTACCACACCCTTGTCCTCCATATCCCAAACACTTTTGACTTGCTTAAACGGGTTTGGGAACAAGATGTTGATGATATTGATGAAATGGAATGGCAAGAAGCCACGGGATTCACAGGATATAGTGTTTGCCACACAATTTACAGTCATCCAACTCAAATATCTTCACGCTATATACATCACAGACACAGCTATGGAAATTTGATTGGACTCTATCTTGATTGCTTGAAATGCAATGCGACCCATGTAGACCTTATCAACACCATATGGACAAGTCCTAAACTCCAGCCAAACTGTCAGACACCGAAGGCAGTTACAAGATATCACCTAAACCCAGAACCCAAATTCACGATCCTCCATATCACATCTGATTTAGGGGTCCGTAGATATCAATTGGCAGTGATGCACTTAGGCCTGGTTGTTGACAAAGCGTGAAGAAGTGAAAAATCTGGATCATTTTATGGCCATGGAATTTCTGGTATAAAGAGCTCATCGACGCCCACATTAACGCTCCAAAGTATGCAGAAAATGGGTGGAGTACGGGCCATCAAGCACTCCGCAGGGCTGACATGAAACTGAACTGGATGACCATTAATGTGTCATTAGACCTGGTACAGATTTACAATTGTATAATGATTGTGACATGTCTATATGTGCGGTATAATTATGATACCTCTCAAAGAGATGTATGTTACTGTGATGTTTATGCTATGTTATGTTTATGAAAGGCAACAAGAAAAAAAACAATACATTTGTTTGATTTAAAAAAAAAAAAAAAACAGTGGCCAAGTCTTTTTTTTATCATAGATGTAAGGTGTTTTATTGTCTTATGTAAAGAAAATCACTGCTACACGCTCCTTAGAAACATGAAGAAAATTTTCCCTTACCTTCCACCATACAGTAGTAGCCTGCTTGTCCAGGGGGCTATTTCATCTCACTGAGACTATCGAAACAACGTTCTACTGGGCCTGCCTACATGTCTAACTGCAAGATGGCCGGTCATTCAAAACCTGCTTTCTGCGTGATCCTCATTCTACATCTTTGAACTTCCATTAAACTTAACTTGGAGTCCCTTCATTGGCTGTCGATTGACCAACTCATCTTTAAATCTTTGGGTATACTTACTGTGGCAGTTGCTTGGACAGGTCCCCATATCTCAGGTCCTAATTTCTTCCCGGCGCTCCCATCTTGTACTCAGAGGTCTTCATCTGTTGTTCTTCTGAAGATTCCTCTAATCGTACTTACTAGGTCAGAGAATGGATCCCATTTTTAACCAGGGACAACCGTCTGAAATTGTCTTCTGGCTGACTTCCGACTCTTAACCAATCACTATTTTTCTTCATATGATATGGGCAATAGGGGTGGGAAGCAGCTACTTAACCCTCCTGCCTTATTGAAAGTAGCTGGGACATTAACCTTTAACGGCATTTTTGCATGACCGGGGAGGAAAAGATGGAAGAACACCCCTGTCTGGTGGCAAGCCAGGAGTTGTGTACTCACAGCAGAGCGGGCAAAGTAATTCCCCCAGGTTGCTCTGCAAGTTTAAAGAGCTTTTTTTTAACACATAGACAAAAATGTGTCTTTCCATGTACTAAGGTATCGGTCATAAACATAAAGGTGAGACTGCACTTCTTTAAAACTTCCCATCCATATAGATCCTATCCAAGTAATTAACTCCATTATTGTAATCCACGTGGAGGTTTATGTTGCTATTTATTGCCTGTCATTTTGCTCCAAGTTATGAAAAATTGGTCATGGAGCGGCGGGATGGAAATATAGCATGGCATGAGAGTAATCCAATGTACCTGGATCATAGAATTACCAGGCTATGTTACACTGATGATTTTAGGGTGGGCTACTAAAATCCTAATATCCAGGAAGCGTTCAGACATCTTGAGAGTAGACAGACTAGTGCACTCTGGGATTGCTAGATGCCACACATAGCTGGAAGACGTCATAAGGCAGGAGGGATTCTGGTAGCCCTATTGGCTACTGACTGCATCATACCCCCAGGGCACTTTCTGGGTATAAAAATGGCTCCCCTGTCACTCTGAATCTCAGATCACATCCGGACTGGACAGAGGACCAAAGAAGGACTGCCTTGCAAGCCCCTGGACCTGAGAGGCTGCATCATCTGCTAGACACCACTTGCTGCTCCTTGGGCTAGCAAAGAGAGGACTGTGCCTGTGGTGCCTGGCTCAAGGAAAAGTTGCTCCTGAGCCCCAGACCAAAGTCGTGGCTCCAAGAGTCAGTCAGCTGATTCTCTTTTCCAGCACCAGGGCCACAAAAGCTGAAGTTTCCTGTCCTGGCCAATCAGTAGCCACTCACAAGGAATTGCCACTGACCGCCGACATGCAGCCAAGAAGACCTGTGTCTGTCGGACTCGGGAGAGTCATCAGAGTGTGGATTGTTCGCCAAAGACAGACACTAACCCTCACCAAAGGATACCGCTGCCACTGCTGGGCTCCTACTGGCTCAAAGAGGACTTTGAGGGACTCCGACCCAAGTGACCAAAGTTGCCCCATCTTACCCGTGGACCGATGAATAACCCCAGGAAGGCCCCTGTCGACCGCACAGCACCCAGAGCATCTTTCAGTATCCTCCGCATCCTGCATCCCCAGCATCAGGACCACTCAATTGAGGTCTGTGGCGGTAGGTGATATAAAGTGTGGTACTGGACTTGAGACTGCTTTGGTGACCAGGTGACTGTTTAAAGACTCATTATTGGCCCTCCTGACCTTCTCCCTGTCGGAATTGATTGCCCATTCTGGGACGGAGTAGCCAAACACAATTCTTTCAAACTTTTCAAAAGTTTACAAACTTTAAGGTTACCAGTGCTTGTTTGTGCATTGGACTAAAAATCGGAGATTTACGTTTTACTTAAAAATCTATATTTCCGGAACCCTCTGGGGTTTTTTTCCTCATCTTGGTGTCTAAAAATTCATAAAATTGGTGTCGGATTTCTTGTGTTGTGACTTTTTATTTAGTTTGATGCTAGTTCCTTTGTTGCTTGAAGCCACAGCTACGCAGGGTTGAGGTAGAAGTTTTACAAAGGAGCCTGACTGGGCCCAAGACAGTTTTGTGAGTGTATAATACGGTAAGATCGCACAACCATACCATATGATACACCATAATCCTCACAGTATGCATTGAATCTTAAAGGATTAAGGCCATCGTATTGGAAAAATACATTAATAGTGTGTTGCATGCCACCTGCCACCTGTTCCCTTGAAATCAATTGGATAAACTAATACAATACATTTTTAAAAAGGCAAAACTACTCAGAAAACAACATCTTTACAGTGAAATGTTAAAAATTCCTTACAAGACATACCAAAAAAAGATGTTACTGGCACATTAGTGCAACCCAGTACACAGATACTTGAGGTAATAACAAACAATGTGCCAGTTTAGTTTTTAGGGCAAAGCCTACCAGACAATGCGGCTGTCTAGTTTGATAAAGACATCTTGGGGGGAATTCAGAAAGCTTCTCTGGGAATGCATTCTACATGTTGCTTACCATTGGCTTTGTGATTTGTAACTCACATTTTCTAGCTTTCTATTTGCTGGCTTTATTTGATTTAGGCTGTCCAGGGTAAGTTTGTCCCTCCCAAGGAGCAAAGCCTTTTCACTCCAACTCCCCTTATATTCTTCCACAGGTGATCCTGTCTGTAAACAGGCCTGTCAATCTTGTTCTTATCTTTTCACATTTGCTTTTCATAGTTGCTATTCATTCAAAGAGAGAGGTCAAATGCCAGGCTCTGTCTTCCTAGGGAACTTGGTGTTTACTTTTCTTCTCAGACTTCAAAATAGATACTGGAGGTAGGAAAGGGTTTTTTGTAGCACACAACAACATTTAAATGAACTGTGCAAATGTTTCAGAATATATCAGAATTCTGGATGCACAAACGAAGCACATTTTTTGTTAATTCGAAAATGTGTTGGAAACAAATACTTTCATATGATAAAAACAAATCATTACACTAAGTGATGCCATGTTCACACAGTATTGTTTATGATCTCTATTAGTAAAACTGTATGTCTCTGCAAATGTAATGGTCATTTCAATTGAAAATGTGTTGTCTGTAATGGCAGTGTGCTACCACACCATGCATACTCCACTCTACCCTGCACCACCCTACGCCGCTGCACTCTACTCTGCACCACGCCACTGCACAATACTCCACTCTGCACAACTCCACTCCACGCCACTGCTCTCTACGACTCTCTACTCTACTGTATGCCAATGAACTCTACGCCACTCTGGTCTAGGGCACTCCAATCTACTCGGAATAACGCCACTCTGCAACACTGCACTCTACGCCAATGCACTCCATGCCAATACACTCTACGCCAATGCAACTTGCGCTGTAACACTCAACTCTACACTCCTGCACTCTATGCCAGTCCATGGTACGCCACTGTAATCGGCTCTGCACCCTATGCCACTTCACTTAACACCACTTTACTCTATGCCATTACACTCTACGCCACTCTACCCAACTGCACTCTGCCCTGCGCCACTCCACTTCATTCTGAAACAACCAACTCTGTGCCACTGCACTCTATGCCACTGTACTCCAATGTGCGCCACTTCACGCCACTGCACCCTATGCCAGTGCACTTTGTCACCACAATAAATGCCACTGCACTCTGCTCTGCACCAATGCACTCTACACTACTGCACTCTACAACCCTCTACTCTGCAACACTGCACTCTCTCCCACTCTACTCTGCACTACTGCACTCTGCCAATGCACTCAATGCAACTGCACTCTCTGCCACTCTTCGCCACTCTGCTCTACACCACTGCACTCTGCACAACTACACTCTACTATGCACCACTCTACTCTACTCCATTCTACAATGCTGTATTGAACGCCGCTAAATTCTATGTCGCTGCACTCTACATCACTATACTCTGCAGCACTCTGTGCCAGTGCACTCTACATTAGTCCACTCTACACCACACCACATCACGGCACTCTACTCTGCACCACTACACTCTGCGCCACTAGACTCTGCGCCACTGCTCTCTGCACCACTGCACTCTACACCACTCTATTCAACACCACTCTACACTATGCCACTGCACTCTACACCACTCTGCACCACTGGACTCGGACACTCTGCCACTCTACTCTGCACTACTGCATTCTACTCCACTGCACTGTACACCACTCTACTCTGCGTCACTCCGCGCCATTGCACTATGCAGCACTCCACTCTTTGCCACTATATTCTACTCGGCACCACTCTACGCCATTGCAGTCTGTGCCACTCTGCTATGCACCTCTGCACTCTATGCCACGCTACTCTACACCACTGCACTCTACTGTGCATCACTCTAATCTATGGCACAGCATTGTAGTCTGCTGAATTCTACATTGCTGCACTCTACGCCACTATACTCTGCAACACTCTACGCCAGTGCACTCTATACCAGTCCACTCTACTCTATTGTACGACACTCTACGCGACTCCACTCGACACTGTGCCACTCCAATACACAACACTCTGTGCCACTCCACTCTGCAACACTCTACTCTTAGACATTCCACTCTACGACACTCTGCAACACTCTCCTCTACGGCAGTAACTTTTATCCATGCTGAACAGCATTCACGCTAGTGTACAACATGGCTAAAACACATTGGCAAAGCCAGTAGCTCTTGCTTAGGTGAGACCTATTGGCTTTCCCAATGCTTGTTTGGTGGAGCAACTTTTACACTCTGGAGTAGCGCTATTAGTAAGCTTTGGGATTGTAACAGTTATTTTGGGTAAACTGATTGGTTATCTTAAGGGCTTAAAATGTCTTTCAACATCTATAGCACTCAAGCAAGACCTACTGCGCAGACATAAAGAAGCCATGCAGTCCTGCAAGCCCCACAATATGCAGATTCTCAAAGCAGCCCAGCAGAGGGAACTAGAGGTAAGGCGATTTGAACTTTTAAATGTTTACATTTATTTGGCAAGCTGGGACCAGATACAGTGCTTTGTAAGCTTATCTTGCACTTCTGGAGTGGTTGTCTTTAGAGAAGACTGAAGCTTTGTGCCTGGTCCAATGAACACACAGTACATCTTTCAGAGTAACCTGCCAGCCTCAGGATGTATGTGTGCATGGTATTTATAAAGTATGAATGTAGCTAGATAGCAGTGAAGCACTTAGCAGACTGTGTTAGCTCTCGGAACATGGTTCATGTTGGTTTCCAGGAACGCAGCACATTCTATGATTGTTGGTTTGCTAGGGTGTAAGGTTTCTAGTGAAGAGTTTGGTTTTTCATTGTTTTCTGAATTGCAGGGGAGCAGGTGCAGTTCTAATATTGATGGAGATGTTGTTCCCGGACCCTGGTGCACTGATGGAGAAGATCTTCCTTTTTTGTTTAATATTTCTTGACCGGTTAAGTCATTGCTCCAGGTGATATGCTGGCTACCTGAGGTGGTTGTTTACTCAGGCAGGTATGCTGAGGGACGTGCAGTTTCTGGTGGCCTTGTAGGTGATCCCGCCAAACTCGTAATCAGGCCTACGGTCTTTCCTCTTTCATGGGTATATTTCCTTTTATGGCCTATATCGAACTAAGGAGCCAAATCAACTCCAAGCTGTATAGCTAGTAACAAAATATTTAGTCAGTTTCTCCTAAAGAAACACACCAGCGTCAAAAAGGGATGAAATTGATCCATTATGGAAATAAGATCTATATGTAAATCCGCAATAGAATGAAGCAACTAAAATATTTAAGAATTATTTTGCTGCCAATAATTTCCCATCCGTGGATAAGCCAGGATAGATAACATAGATATTTTTTGCAACATTACTACACCAAGTTATAATTGCTTAGTAGGACCCTCTACCATATCAGGGGTAAGAGAAAACGAACCACATGAAATACATTAGTAATCCGTTATAGAGCTGCCCCTTTAACTATAATGAGTACATGCAGTTGGAGTATCACTTTTAGTTTTACCATTCACCATTATAGATCCCAATTCTGTTACCTCACCTATTAAACATTTCCACTGCTTATCTGCTTTCAAATGAGTGATTACAGGTTTCAGGTCATCTCCAAGCTTTTAATTGATATTCATCTTGAAATATCGTACAAAGAGGAGACTTAATTTTAGCATTAAAATTTCTCTGTAAAGCAGATCAATAGGTAACGTCTTATACAGGGACTGAAGGGGGGTTCCCAGCAGGGGAGCGCTCCCTCTTTTGGTATTCTACAGGAAGAGCAGAGTAACGACACAGGTCCTGCATATGTTTGGGCCAGTCCCAGAAGGTCATCTATTACACAGAAGTAAAGAGCTGCACCACAAGGGCCACACTTAATAGTTACATGGCACTGGTGCAAACATTGCATCTGTTATTGCAGGTAACATGCGGTGATACCCTGCCAGTAGCATGCATTTATAAGTTAAACCACCCTGAATGCAGTAACTATGCAGACACAGTTTTACCACGCAAAGTTTCTGCACCGAATTCCCTAATCCATGGGGTTTAAGGCTCCCATTTACCACCGGCTTTAAGCACATCAGATGGGAGAAGGGATGCTTGTGCTGGTCTGGTGACTAGGGAATGGGATGGGGAGGGTGTCCAGGAGCAGGTCAGGCTGAGGGCTGGCCAGGTGGGGGGGTCATTCATGGCCCTCCGTATCACAGAAATTCAGGTGGGACCCGGGCTCTGTTTTTTGCCAAGCTCCTGAAATATTATCTGCCACATTTTCCGCTAGTATACCTCATGATAATTTATTGAAATCTGGAGTGAAATATGAAAATTACCGCTAAAGGCACATCCCATGGAAATCATTATATTGCAGTGCATGCTCCCTCCACAACCCTAGTCTCCCCCAAAGGCACCTCTTTTAGCATCTGACTGTGCTGCTGTCTCTTACAGTTCTGTGTCCTCGTGTTCAAAATGCCTATTGGCACGTGTGGTCTGGGTTCAGAAACCCGCTGTAACGCAGCCACAATGCTTGCCTTGCCTATCTTTTGCACATCCAGTGACTTCTAATTCTAACCCTAGAATACATGTATATTTCCTTCTGTTTCCTGCTACCTGTGGTATTCTATTTCTGCAGCCCACAATACCTATGAGTCTTGCCTACGATCTCTTTAATGCCATGGCCGTGCCAGAAAAAAGGCAGCATTTATAAGTTTCAATAATTTTTGTTATTTCCAGTGGATTTGCCTTTTTATTTTTCTATCTCTATGTATAATATATATTTTTCAGAGACAACCTAAAAGTGATGTAAGATACTAGGAGAATATCTACTACTCCCTTACACAAGAGCAAGAGAGTAAGGTTTTACCATCCACCCTTGCAGAGGACCTAAACTCTGTTCCCTTGCACTTTAAGTTTAGCAGCAATAGGAACCTACAGATTTTCGGGTTCCAAAGAATGTCTATTTGGTGGGGCAAGGATGGCATTCATAGTAGGATGGCTTGGCATGTGAGGGTTTGGTGTTGGCAGATGCATATTCTTCTCTTAGATATAATTAAAGTTACCTACTGACCTCGCAGCCCATGCATATAAAGAGAAGCTGAACATAGAAAATCTGAAGAAAGTGATTGAAGAATAATATCTTGATATCGAAATTGTGGTTTCCTTTAGGCTTTGGAGCAGCGCATTAGGGATGAACAGCGCATGATGGATGAAAAAATCGTCCTGGAGCTGGATCAGAAGGTGGTGGATCAGCAGAGCACTCTGGAGAAAGCAGGCGTTTCAGGTTTTTACATCACAACCAACCCTCAGGTACAGAGGAAGGTGTAACCAAGGCTATTTAGAATGTCACACCAAGTTTCTAATGTGTCTGTACTCTCATAAATACAAATGCAAAGGGTTTCTGAGCCGCAGTAGTAGTAATTAATTTAGTTTTTTAGAAAAAATATATTTGACAATAATTGCCCTCTAAAGCAAATTTGCCTAAAACAGCTTCATGGTGGCTGAAGTGACCCTGACAATTTAGAGAAAAATAAGCATGCAAGTATGTTTGTATGTGCGGTTTGTATATAACGAGCCATTTCTGAAGGGCATAGGAGTGCTATACAGGGTCAAAAGCAAAGATACTGTCTACACATGCTTGTACGGATAGCCGGTGTCTGAGAGCAAAGATGGTTTGTTACTGGGTTGTGATATAGTGCTCTGTAATGAGGTGTGTTTTTAGTTCTTTCCTAACTTGCGCTATAGTTCAAGTGGTACTGGTGGTTATGGGAGTGTTGTTGCTGGATGCGTAGACGAAGGCCAATTTCTTAGGCTTTTCTTTTTGAACTGTCTCATTTCCAGTCTGATGATGTCTGGGCAGCATGTGTGTCAAGATCCAACTGAGGTGGTGAGCTTTTCTGCTCAAAAGGCAGAGGTGCCATTCATGATGGATTTTATGTAGCTGGGGTTGAAGGTGGTGCATACTAGGAAGTGCAGCCAGTGGAGTTCCATCAAAGGAGGTGTTGTGTTCATATTCCGGTCCTTGATGAGGCATTCTGCTGTGTATAGGATGGCCTTGGGCATAGAGTGGCTATATGGAGCCTGGGAGGCCAGGGAGCCGGGCACTACCATCCTCCAAATGCATCAGTACAAGAGCTTGAATAGCAGTTCTTAAGTCTCTTTTAAGGTGGGAGTGGAGGGGAGAAGGAAGCGGTTTCACTTTTTTAGTAGAGAGCTGGAACTAGACTATATTTGATATTGCGGCTATGTGTTCCTTGAGGGTGAGGTCTGGTGCCCATTGGGCGAATAGCAGGAATTATTGTGTGGCAAGGCTGAGCTTCAAGAAGGTACTGCATATTTAGGGCTTCATGAGGTGTAGTCCGTGTTTGAGGCGTTCGATGTCTGTAACGGAGGATACTTTCAAGTAGAATTATGCGGCATTGACATATTGTTGAATGTTGATGCTGTTAAGAGTGAGTAGGGTCCCAAGGGACTCCATATAGTGGCTGAAGCTGACTAGAGACCAGATGGAAACCTAGCGGAACCCATAGGTGACTGGAAGCTTCTGGGACCTGGCGGTACCCATGTAACATGTAAGTGTTGGTTGGATAGGTAAGAGGAGTACCAGTGAATAATGTTTCCAGTATATCTTATTCAAGACTTTAGGGTATGGATGAGGGTGGGATTGTCTACACAGTTGATGGCAGCTGAGTGGTCCATCAGTATCAGGAGGCAGGGGGTTAGCTTTATATGTGGTAGGAGGGCATCATCACACTGCTTACCCTCCACTCAGACAGGTACACCACTCATGCTGCACTCTAGCTGCATACCAGTATATGGAGGGGGAGAATAAACAGAGATGATGACATGAGTAACTATTCCTGCCTCTGTAAGCTTCTCAGTCAGTGACCATAGTTGGTCTATAGCCAAGGGGCAGCCAGTCCAGCAAAGCAGCAACTGGCCCTTGTGGTGCCAGCCTCCAGCCATCACCCAATAAACAACAAACACAAGAAATGCAAAACAACACTGATAAGACAAGTAAGACCTGCCACTGATGCATCTCAAAGAAGACTTGTTTGTCATCACTATTTATCATTGACACAAATTCCTACAGGTTGTACCAATATCACCACAAGTCATGCAAATGCGTTGGGCTGGCATTCACATATAAAAGATGTGCAATTAGAAGTTGTAAACATTTGCAACAATACAAATGTAACAAACCCTGGCAAGGAAATGTGGGAAAGAACTGCACATTGTTGATAGTATTCCCTCAACATTATTAAAATGTCTTAAGTGGAAAATTGCTCAGGTTGCACCTTATTTTGCACAATGGTTGGCATGCATGATTGTGCCGTGCCTACCGGTTAAGCATGCTAGTTCTAAGCACGATGAAAGCAGGTGAATGGGAGGAATTGCCAAGACTTGACAGTGAAACATTAAAAACACTTGTTGACATGATAAAAACGTACATTAAGCATTGCAAATACTGAGAGAGTTAGGACATGTTGACAAATTGTGCCAGAAAACAAATGGTTGCCTATGGTTCTCACTCCACTCGTGTTGCTTGGCCTGCCTGGTGTCATCTAGGTACCAGGCCACCTAAATCACCCGAGCAGCCAGCTTAGTCAGGCCGCTACTGCCCATATTTACACCTCATTGCACAGGTCTTTGCTCTTCACTTGCATTTCTTGAAAATACTCTCAAAATGTTCCCAATGTAATGGAATGAAATATTGCAGGAAATTGTAGGTGAGCCACACACTGAGTAAATCAAAGGAGCGTCCTTTTAAATGGCACTGGGAGAGGACTGTGCTCTAGAATGAACTGTTAATTTATTAAAAGAAACACAGTGCGTTTATGTAGTGTCTTACATATGAGCGACAAATGTTGAGGAAGCCCTACACATGTTAAATTTTTTTATAAAAGTGCAATAAGGAAATAAGATATTGGCGTTTTTATATCGCTTACTACCTCTAACGACGCGCTGAAGCACTTTGTAGGTGGGCAGCACCCTACTCAAAAGAGATCATGATGTCCAGCATTAGTTTTCAGAGTATTGTGTGCTGTTTTCCGTAACTGGGATGCTTTTAACATTATTCTCATCATGTAACTTGTGGTTTTGTGTAAATTCTGCTTGGGCAGCTGATTTAGTACCATACATTTGGATTGGGGATGTTTCAACAACCTGTTTGTAATATTATTCTGTGTATAGTTAATTACTTGTTATGGCTGCGATTTGGTTGTGAGGGTGTTGGAATCCAGTTCTTGCTATTTGTCTGGTGTGATTGCTATCTTGGGATATGCATGTGGTGGTGATAGCTGGGTACAGTGGGTGTGTTAGTAAAGAACTAGAATAGCAGGTATTTAAATATGGAATTAATTACCAGGCTGACAAGAATGATGGGTTTGTTAGGTGGTGAGGAATAAAAATTCAAATAAAATTCAACGCAAATACAAAGCAATTCAAAACATTATTCCACCTGACATGAGCTTTACAATATTGAAGTAGCCATTGAGATGCTGAAACACATTTGCACACTTGTTCGAATAAGAGCATCCTACTGAATGCATGAAATCAATACAACTCTGGTCTCAACACCTTCCTCACATAGGCGGCATAAGGCCGCCACTTTAATGGCTGTTAAGGCAGCCTTTCTGTGCTGCTGCTTCAAATGCACAAATGTCATAGAACCATGAAAATAAAACTCATTCAGGACTTTAGAGTCAAAGCCAGACCCCTGATAACTATTTGGCAGCTCATTTTAAAAGTGTACCTTCTGGGGCGCTTTCCTTCCCAGTCCTACTCATTGCCAGTTGCAGTAGCACAACCACCACAAGTCAGCCCCAACCACTGTGAACCACTTTCCCAGCTGTCTGGAAAGCACCCACAGGAGCAATGGAAGGAATTGGTGTGTGTAGGCCTGGGATGACCGGGGTTCTATGCCAAAGTTAAAAACTGCAACTAAAGAAGTAGTTACTAGGGGCAGCATCAGCGGACTGAGAGGACGAGAGAACGAAACAAGGATAGAAAATGGGAGTGGAAGCAACAGCCTCAGAGAGAGATAGACATGGAGAGACAGCAGCAGGACGTATGGCGAGAGACAGAACCGAAGAGAGCGAGAGACAGATGCAGAGTGTGTGGAGCTAAGCTTGCACCTGCACAATAGATCAAGAAGGAC
The DNA here is from genome assembly GCA_963921515.1 of Calotriton arnoldi. Classification (NCBI taxonomy): domain Eukaryota; kingdom Metazoa; phylum Chordata; class Amphibia; order Caudata; family Salamandridae; genus Calotriton; species Calotriton arnoldi. Next base: position 793,854 of record CAWUFW010001186.1, read on the forward strand.
CAGCGGGTTTGGAGATGAGACTTTCCTGAAAACATCGAGCCAACATTACGATATATGGAGCAAAACAAAGTGCTAGCAATAAAAACCTTCATGACAAGTAAAGATAGAAGATAGTAATAGATTGAGGATAAGATAGAGAAGAAAAGCAACAGCGATAAAGAGAGAACGCAAAGCAGGGAAAGAGAGGGGGAGAGAAAAAGAGAGACTACATATGTGGTCACCATTGAGAAGACTACAGGAATAAGGCTGGAGAGACTGCAAATGCAGAAGATACTTATAGAGACTTTACTAGTAGGGAAGGAGAGAGACTGAGTCCCACAGTAGAAATGATGAGATACTGGACCAGAAGCAGGTTGGTTAGAGAAATAAGCACTCTCTACAGAAGCGATTGAGAGAGGAGTCCCCAGCCTCAGTAGAGTTAGACTGCACCTGAAGAAGAGACAGAGAGGCGCCGTTAAGTGGCTCTTATGGGAGAGAGGTCTTGCATTTTGCTGAGAATAATTCTATTAATCATACTGAATAATATAAGTGTTGGTGCTTTCTACTACTAATTTACCACAGGGCCGATTAGACGAATTGGGGCCATTTAAGTACCAAAGGACAAAGGCTCCAGCAAATTAGAAAGCCTACATAAAACAAGATTCAAAGTCCAAACCATGAAAGTTTATTTAAAATTGACTCATTACCGAAAGCTAAAAGGCAATGGGTTAGTTATTTCAAATCAGTATCTTAATTCAAAAGAAAATCGAACTGTAAGAGCAGCAAGTGGACTGACGTTGAAGTTGTCCCCATAAGAAATTAGCAAAATGTTTGGCAAGCGAAATATTCTAAGTACAGAGTTAAATTGCGAACTGTCAAGAAGTGTGCCTAGTATGAAAGCAAGAAAAGATCTAGCATACATCCCAAAAGTCTCACATTTTCTAAGCTCACATGAGTAGAGAATCAAAAGTCCTTGACATAATGTGACGTAACTCGGGTCCGAACTAATAGTTATGTGACATAAACCAATCAACGAATAAATTGTGTTATGTAAAACTTTCGAAACCCACCTAAAATTAATAAACAAGTATCATTTTAACCTGCTAAAAAGGGAAAATGACATTGAACAATTAACAATGAAAACATGAATAAACAATACAATTGTGGCTGCAGGCAGCAACAGGCTTCAGTTTAAAACACAACTAGAAATATTGGCTGGGTTTGCTTCGAAGCACATTAATTGATACAGTGGAAAAAAACACCATGGGAAAGATCACATTTTTTCTATTATATGAAATAGGAAAAACACAGAAAGAGCGAGAAATCATGCAGAAAAACACCGAATGAGAGAGAAGTCATTCACTCAGTGCAACTTTTAACAAGCATTGGCATAGCCAATAGGTCTCGCTTTTGGGACCTTATAAGTATTTAGTTATGCAGCACAATATCCTTGGTACAACAACATCAACTGTTGCATGGCGAAACACTTATAAGGTCCCAAAGGCGAGACCTATTGGCTATGCCAACGCTTGTTCTGTAGGAGGCAGGTGTTAAAATTTGGAGCCTTTTGGGCTTCTCCCATCTACATTGTGCATTACCAAATTGAAAGAGCCAGTGCCGGAATGCATGAAAACGAGAGAGATTTGTCTGATACTCAACTTGGGTGAAATCCTGTTTATGAAAGGAATGAGTCGGTGATCCAGACAGGAGACGCGTGAGACAGAGCCTTTCTGCCGGGCTGTACTTCATGGAGGAGCAGCACTGCTACAAGCCGGCACCCAGGAGGCACCCGGGAGTGAGGTATGGCACCAGGGGGCGTTCAGGGGCGATGAACAGCTCTGGTTAGGGGGTATAGCACCAAGGGGGCAAATACAGGGCAGGGGCATTACTGCGGGTGACTCTCAGAGGGGAAGGCTGTATGGGCTCATCCAAGGGGGTATGTAGCGCCTAGAATAGAGCTGCAGCCCATAGGGTAGCGCTTGAATAGGAGGTGTATCTTCGAAGCGGTACAGCTATGAGGACATGCACCAGTTCTAACAATGCCTGTCTGGGATGGGGGTCCACTACCTTCGAGGGTCCGTCCATGTGAGAGGTAAAGCAGTGAGGGAATAGAGAAGTTCAGCTATCGGTTGCCAGACCCCGGGAGAGATCGGATGAAGTTAAGTGTGTCACTCTGAATGGTTCTGTCACAACGGGAGCTCCTCCCATTGGACAGGTGCTCGGGAGTGGGTCATATAATGATGGCTTTGATAATCACGTAACTGTCCTTTCCTGTTAGATATCCCAATGCAATTACAAAAGAAAAATACACTGGCTAAGACTGTGTCATTAGTTAGCGCTGCCAAACTTCTAGTCGCTACAAATATTTAGCAATGCAGACACGTATGCACGAGTGTATACAAAGCGTTACCGTGTCTTTCTTAGACCTAATTACGTAGTCTAACATACAAATCAGTGACAACAGGACTATTACAAATTACTTTTGTTTACAAAAACTGGTGCAATCCTCGATTCATCTCAGCAGAGAAGGGATAGAAAGGCATTTGCTACCAGTGTCCAGGTGATCCATTAAAATTACCAGGCGGCGTAAAACGGACAGTATACATACCGAGAGGGACACACGCTGCTGCTCCATCTGTGCCCAGTGCCTCATTACACAGTAGAGCCACACCGAGGCCATTCCAATGCGGACAGCCATATAGCCCTGTTATACTTCAAACTCCTGCAAAACCAAAACACAACAGGGCTAGTAACATGGAGGGTTCTGTCTGGGAGAATGATCCTGTTCTCCAAGTACTAAGGATGGCGAAGATTCCCCCCGGATTGAAATTAGTCTCCTTCTCTCAGCTCTGGATACCATGTCTCACTCACCTCAGGCCGCGCAGGAAGAGAAAGCTGAGCACACGCCGGGAGCGGCATGACGACTTCAAAATATCACGAGATCTCGATCAGCCACAAGCAAGAATATATTTACACCCTAAGTAAAATAACCAGCTGAAAAGCAATCGCGTTTTGAAAGCAATCAATCTAAATCGAATATGTACATTGAATATGAATTCGTTATTGTTACCTCGGATGTAACTTACGTTTGTACTGCCAAAATAATGTTTATATTGCAAAACATAAAAATGCAATAGTATTTTTGTTCAATTGTAAATGCTAATAAAGTGTCCAAAACGTAGTTAGACAAGTGAAGCGCTGGACAGCAGAGACGTCGGCAGCGCAGAGAGGAGCGGGGGGCGAGCGAGCGCGGCAGCCTGCTGAGCTGACCACACGCTCGTGCACAATGGCCATGTGTTTTCAATTATCGTGCCCGCGTCGGGGCACGATAATTGGAAACAGATGCCGTCCGTGCGGGTAACCGCACGGAAAAGGCCATTGTGCACGAGCGTGTGGTCAGCTTTCAAAAGCCCCTTACATAAAGTCTCGCAGAGCAGCGCTTGCGCGCTACTCGAGGCTCGACCTAAAAACCACGTTTCTTTAGCTGGCAGTGCAGCCAGTCCAAAAGCCCAATAAGCATTCGCGGTCTGTGCAGGTAACAGCGGTGGGGCCGTGTAAGGGGGGATTTCGAGGGACGATGCCGAGGGAAAATTACATAAATAATTAATTTTCCCTCTGCTTCGTCCCTCGAAATACGCCCTACACGGCCCAACCGCCCCAATGCTGTTACCTGCACGGACCGCTGACTGCCAATAAGTTAGGTTTGTGGCCTACTTGTGCTAACTTAAACACATAAAAATAAACATGAATCTTTATTAATAAATCTCCTTTAACATAGGGCACAACAAAACAGAATTGCCTCTTGTAAGTGTATCTGGTACAGACATTAACATCGGAAAGAAGCAAGACTAAGTCAGTGTAACACAACAGGTTTGGACTTACTTGGGACTAGCGATGATCTTCATATCATTGCAGCGTCGCCCCTCTGCTTGCAGCAGTGAAATAAAGAAAACATAAAATGATAATTACTCGTTGGTATTATCATTTTATGTTTCCCTGCTGCGGCAGCAGCGTGGGCGGGCGGGGCTGCTCTGCTTACAGAGTGGGGGTGGGGTGGAGTGGTTTGGACTCCCAACCTGCTCATTAATGTTTGCCCGGCCCTTTCGGGCCAGCCAAACATTCATGCACACTTTCCCTGTTCTCAATGCAGGCTGCATTACAGCCTGCATTGAGAACATGCCCAGGCCCCCATTCCCTGGCTGGGCACCGATTCACAGCGCTTAGACCAATCACAACGCTGCATTGCAGCATCGTGATTGGCTCAGGGGAGCCGGGTGCTTCCTGCTTCCCTGTTCCGGCTGGAGAGATTACGGAGGGACGGCGGAGGAGAGACCCGGTAATCAGGTAAGTTTTTTAAATTTTGTTTTTACCTCCTCTTCCCCCCCTGCCCCTGATCTCTGCCGGCCGCCACTGCCCTAGGTTCTGGCTCAGGAGAATGAAGTCAGTGAATTGGACCTTGGAGCCTCTGGAGTCTACACCCAGCAGCTCGACCTTCTTAGCGTCCATTAAGATGAGACACTAAGAGGTCTGTCCTCTGGAAGGGGTAAGAGAGCCCACCTGGGATGCTCCCTGAAGATCTGAGTTTTTCAAAGGCCTTTTCACACACTTTACAGCAAGACTGCCGCAGCCTATGCTCGGCCGGAGGGGGGGTGTGAGAGGGGGGGAGGAGGGTTAAGAGGCTGTGGAGGGAGAGAGAAATAAACTGAATTGTAGACTTGAGAGCTTCAAAGGCAACCTCTGCAAACAGCACAAACTGCCATTGGGTAGAGCCTGTGGATGAAGAAAAGGTAGGAGGACTCAAGCCCTGCTCGTAGCACAGTGTGGCCAACACAGGAAATAGAAGGTAAGGTGTGCTGCAGCATCGCTGTGTCACTTTGCATCAGTGCTGCAGACCCCTCCACAAAAAGACCTGAAGATGAATGGAGAGCCATTTTTAAGTGGTGGTGTCTACAAGCCCATTGCCTACTGATACAAAGTCCTATTGCGGGCATAGAGCGCAGGCATGCACAGCTGCTGTTCATGTTGTTGCATGGGACTCAATCAAGTGCTCTCACGTATGTGTGTCTACTCTGGCAAATCCTACGTTTGTCATGTGCATTTCCTTCTGCATGTTGCCACTGAATGTAGTAGCCATGTTAGTTAATATGACTCAGCAGTCAGTAGGAGTAGATCGAACTGTTTTTTCAGCGTAAGTGCTTATCTGTTGCCTAATCAAATCCTGTACTCCATGTAACTAACATGTAGGCTGAGTACAAGCCTCTCTCTCAGTAGTGCTTGTTGAAGCTCTCTTTTTTTGGTGATCACATGAGGTCTGAGGACAGCTGCACTGCAATAGTAAAGCAATTTAATAGTTGACCAGGAGGGATTTCTCCTTCATGGCAGGAAGACAGACTTATTCACTGTCATACTGAAAAAATAACAGGAGTAACCTAGCAGTTACATTTTCTCTAGACGAGCCAGGATAAGTAAGCAATGCTGTACAAATTTTCAGCAGTGTACCACACACCTGTCTCCCCGCTTGATGACAGAGAAAAAAATGTGTGTACTTTGTGCACTAAACAGGATTTTGTAATTCCAATTGGCAGTCAGGTGCGTTGACACAGTAGTTGGCTTGCCCCCTCTGAGCACAGCTCTCAGATCCGGCAGTAGGAACATTCAGGAATGCCTTTTGTTGGTGATTGTTAGAGACGTATGACTGGACAACCAACTGTTTTTTTCTTTTTTTCTTTACACTGGTTGGCCCCTTTAAAGTACAGTGCGAATGAGTCCCACAGGCAGGCACACAGGAAGGGATGCATAGCAATTCTTCCAAGTCTAGTTACTGCTTAACAGTCCCAGTAGCAGGCAGTTTTTAGTTTTTGCCGACATACAACTTCTGCTGTCGAAAGACCTAATTTGCACAGTACCAATACGTGTGGGGCTTTGGGTCAACCTGTTTGTTGCTCCTGTTTCTTATTTACCTAATTTTCTTGCTTCTTATTTGATGGCTTTCTGTCCTCTTCTTCTTGTGTTTGCCCATCCCCTGGAGCATGACTGTTTTACAATATTACTGTGTGGATGAGTTGTATCCTTCCACTGCTTACACTCAGTAAACTACGTTTACTTTGAGCGCTTCATGGGAGCGCACATTTTTCGGTTTCACCTGCGCAATGCTTGCAAAATCTCTTCTAAAACCATTCTTTTTTTAAAAGGGACTTAAAGCCTGCCCATTACGTACCATTACTTACCATTGGTTGGCTTCTATGTCACTCATTTCCTTGTGTCCTATTGGTCAGTGCCTCCTCGCTTTCAGTTTCCTCCTGGGTCTTCGTCTGTGTCCCTGCTGTGGAGCATGGACCAAGTACAGCTTCCTGTCTGCGGCCAGTGTCCTTCCACTCCTGCAGATCCTTTTTTTTTCTCTTTTGCGCACTTAGTGCATGTGTCTGCAATCCCTCTCCGTCACCCCCACCCTCCTCTCGTGCTGTGCATTGTCTGCCCACCCCGCTGTCCATTGTCTTCCCATTCCCCCTCCCTCCTCCCATGTTGGTTGTTTCCCCGGTCTCCTCCTGTGTCTGTTGTTTAAGGTTGTAAGTTGGAACGACGAGTTCCTCAACAACGTCCACCTTAACAACGCGGTCTCTACAACAACCGTGTCTAATCCACGATTTTTTTTACCATGCATTCCTTTACCACAAATTTTTGTGGTAAGGGCATGCATGGTAAATGGCCATCCGTGGCTAATCTTACGACCACCCTCCCTCTCCCCCTGAGCCCTAATTACACCCCCAACCTCTTAAAAACTACCCGATCTCCCCAACCTCCTAATAATTATCCCATACCCCACCCCCTAAAAACTAACCCAAACCCCTCCCATCCCCTAAAAACTACCCCGTACACCTCACCCCCTAAAAACTAACCCAAACCCCTTAAAACTACCCCAAGCCCCCCCCCCCTTAAAACTATCCCATACCCCTCCCACCCCCTAAAAACTACCCCGAACCCTCCCACCCCTAAAAACTACCCTGAACCCCTCCCACCCCCTAAAAACTACTCCGAACCCCTCTTACCTGTCCTGTCCGACGCTCCTCTCTCCCCGCCCATCCCAAACACTAGACCGACTTAGCACATGCGTGGTTAAGGCTAAGTCGTTGTTCAGGCAAGTTGCAACTCGTTGTTCCGGATGTTTCCCGTTGTTTAACCCCTTGAGTGCTTATGACGGCACCACGCCGTCATGAGTCACGGGCGGCGTGTGCTCATGATGGTGTGGTTCTGTCAAGCCGCTCCGCCCACGCGGCATTAATTCCCCGCCTGTGCGGGCGAATTAATGAGCGGGCATGGTCATGACGGAACCACGCCGTCATGAGCACACGCCGCCCGTGACTCATGACGACGTGGTGCCGTCATGAGCACCGAAGCGCCGCGCTCACCCCCTAGCCCCCCCCGTGCCGCGGCGGAATTCGCGCCGCGGTGAAGGGGTTAATCACCCCCACCCTCTTTGTGTCTGTTGTTTAATCACTTCCCCCAGCCCTCCCCACCCTGCCTTCCGTGTCCATTATTTAATCACTTCCCCACCCGTCTCCATGTCGGTGGTTTAATCTTTACTTGCGCTGCTGTGCAACATATAAAAAAAATAATTTGACAAAGCCAAATGATCTCGCATAGGGGAAATTCTATTGGCTTTGCCAGTGCTTGTTTGCTCTTTCCCCTAAGGCGCGCTATTTCCCTGTCACAATCCCACCATACAGCCCCAAAGTGCTCGTTTTTATATTCAACTGTTTTTGTTTTTTTTCTGCATCGGCAGCTAAGATTGCCATTCACCAAAGTTTAACCCCGTTAAGCGAGCCCGCCAAATCGCTACATGGTGCATACGAGATGTAAAATTTGCTACCATAAGTTATTCTAACTCTAAAATTTTAAAACCAGGTTTTCAAATTGTTTTATAAATGGATAGTAATTTTTGTTATTTTAAAGCTTAGTCTATTGGCACCACCGCGGCTAGACTTGTGCTATCCATTTTAATAGTATTTACTAAACCCGCGTACTTGAGAGCTATTTTCCATGCAAGTACTTATAATTTTACAACATTGTTTAATAATGGGTTCAAATATCTTGTGTACCACTGACATCTAGCGGTTCAGTTTGGAACAGTATCAAATATTTTTGTAAAAGCAACCTCTGGCAACTAGGAACAGAGCCTCCCTCCCTTCACTGGGTTTCGTCTTCAAATGCCGTACAGCTCTTCCTGGCCTTTTGGCAAGGTTCCCGCTATACAAATACCGCGTTCATACATATATATCACCTGTTCATCATTCTTTTCCTCTCTGCCTGGGGGATCTTGTAGAAAATGTTTGTGTTGCCAAGCGATAGAAATGCTGTTGTGAAGCAGCAGCTGAAGTAACTTCTGGGTGTCAGGGATTTAATTAAAATTTTAAAAAACTTACCTTACCGGGTCCCACGCCGCATCAGCTCCTGGCCGGGTCCCGCGTTTTCCCAACAGGAAGCAGACTCAGGCAGCCTCCCTCCCCTCAGCCAATCACAACGCTGCCATTGCAGCGTTGTGATTGATGAGGACGGCGCCCAGCCGGGCGCCTATGGGGAGGCCATTTTATCTATGTAGGCTGCATGCAGCCTACATAGAGAAAAGGCAGAGAGCGCATTACTGGTGTAGTAGGCCCCAGAGGGCCGACCAAACAGTCAGGGCCCGTAACCTTGGGCAAGCCACTCCTCCCCGACCCGCCCGCCCCCAACCAGGCATACCCTTCTGCTTTCTCGCAGTGCGAGAAGCAGAAACATAAAATGGTATTTAAAATACCATTTTATGTTTCTGCTTCTCGCACTGCGAGAAAGCAGTGGGGCGACGCTCCTCCGCCCTAATGGAGGAGCCGCCCCTGATCAGTGCTGTACCTGTCAAAGGAAACCACGTACAAACTGCTCCACGGCCCCACTTATTAATCCTCCCAAACCTCTAATGTAACAGTCTTGCCAAATTTGTATTACTATTTTATAGTTAACAGAGTGGGCAAAATAGTCATTTTTTATTGGCAGTCTATTTTATATATTAGGATTTTAGAATTGACTTGAAAAGTGTAAAGTATAAATATTTTCATGATGCATTAAATTGATAGGTACATGTATAATCGGATTAATTGAGACATCTGGTTTTGCTTTGTCATAATTATTTTTATACATTTTTGCTATATTGTTATATATTGCCTTACTGCTGTACCTGCCCCCTGGTGTTTTGGGGGTATTCTTTCTGAGTCACTCAGCCCCATTAGCTGCTATGCAACTTTTAGGTTTTCTGCCCCAGGTTCAGGCTCTCAGCGGTGCAGCTTCCTCTACCTATCTGCTAAGCCGAGGGCTAGAACATTACCACAAGGGATCAACACAAAAGCCTACTATGATATGGATGCATTCCCCTCTGATGATAGTAATCCAGCATGGGTGGGGATTAATATGCTCCCCACAAAACCGAAAGGCCAAAACAAAACGTATGTGGATGCTGGATGGATACAGTGCTAGAAGGATACTGTATTGTAACCGACTCTGCACCTGTACACAGTCCACTTTTTATGCCGAGGTGTCCACTCATTGATTATGTCCCTTCTCAACAATGGGATACTATGTGTTTTTTTTATTTTTTTAATACTACAGGCGGTGATCATAGAGCCACTCCCTGTAAGGGACCAGGCAAAATCAGGTTTGCCTTTCCTGTATTTTATTAAGGCTCAAAGTTCAGCAGAACCACACTGCACTCACTCACTAGAATGCTAATGTGGGACAGTTACTACTTTTCCACCTACCCTAGTTTATTCTACTTATTTGTCTTTGCAGGACATGCAGATCTATAATCCATTCTTGCTGCAAAAGGCATGTTTCTTGCCTGTATTGCTGCTTTTACTGCTTGGTATCTGTTGTATGTATCCCAGACGATGCCTTATAAGGTTAAGGTAGTCATGAAGGAGTGACATGTTTCTTGCCCTTCTGCTTGGCAAAACAATCTGAAATAAAACTAAGTCCATTCAACTTCTACTGCTCCAGTTAATTCCTTTGAGGACCTATTACAGATGCTACCTCCTCTCTCAGCACCCACAGGTTGTCTTTTCAACTTTTTAAAACTATTCTGGAGCACACCGCAGGCTGGCTCAGTAAAAGTATGGGAATCTGTAAAAAGAAACACCAAGCTACAAAGCCTGCGTTCTGTATAAGCATTTTTTTAATTTTAATTTTATTGGTGCTGATTCTGCTTAGCCCTGTTGTTCTTGCTGATCAGGGTGTAACAGCTGGGCCTATACCCTGACTAATATAGACCATTGTAAGACATTGAAACTGACCTGTTGTTCCGTCATGATATTTCTTCATTGTTGAATTGTAGCCAAGATGACACCGTATGATCTTCCTGGAGGCTAAGCAAAATACTCTCACAATAAAATGTGAGCATTTACATCTGTTCTTAAGCGAGGAAGTACTGTAAAGTGTGTGCCAAGGGAATCGGTGTATATGGTTTTGTAAACTGTCCTAAAATGAGTCTCCTGTTAGTGAAAAGATTGTGCCAGACACCACTTTCCACTGATTTTGTAGACCCACAGCATAGGCCTACCTGAGATTAAGATCTGAAAGGGCAATGGTGGAGGCGGAACACTTTGTGTCCTAAACTTCCACACACACTGTCGAAATATTTTTATTTTCCTTAGTTAATTAATTTTTTGTTTTTTGTTTGACGGTACTTCCCATTACTGACTCAGCCGGGGACTCGGTAATAGCGAACACTAAAATGTTTTGCGCTTCAACTTTCGATCATTGGACTTTACCGCTTCACTGCATTTCGCTATATTCTCTTCCTACTACACAATCATAGATTCTAATATTTCCAGCAATGTAGCAAATGTATCCACGACTGGACAGAAGTTACAGGCATTACTCGTATTTTACTGATTAACTTTAAAGTTACATTGAATATTTTAGCCACCCTATTCTTGTTCAAAGCTATCTGTTATTAAGACTTCAATGATTTTAAGTATGATTCCAGCTTGTGACCTGCCACTTCAAGACATTGACAGTCACATCTCTAGGCACGGGAACACCTAAAATTGTACACCCCGAAATATTACCTCAACAGAACACCAACGGTTGGAAGAATTATTTACTGTTAAATCTCAATTTCATGAGGTAATGTGTCCTCGAGATAAGGCACCTTACGGCATATCAAAATACAGTTAATTCAATAAGGACATGCTCTATAATTGAGTTCTAGAGCAGAAATAGAAATTTTAAAGTTTTATTTAAAAAATGTGAAGGGTATGGTACAGAAATTGCAAATGGACGAAGTCATTGCCATGAGGGCTCCTAGTAAATAGGGCAATACAGAATAAGGAGCAAAATTAGAAAAATTCTAAGTCCCAAGTGAGCAGCAAAATCAATAAGAAAACAGACAGCCTCCCTAATAGCATCGGAAAGCTCATTGGCTCACCCTCAAAGTCTGGGGTTTATATACAGTTTTCTTGTATAGAAAATCCTTAGTTTCTGAAAACTCATCACGGGTGAGCAAAATAATTATACTCTCAGCAAATCAGAGCACAGTTCTATGAAACGCCATATTGTCATAGCATCTAAACACTACCCTACTACTTTAATATTGATTCTGCCCACTATGCTAATGTCATCCGGAGATGGCAAGACAAACTAGTTGCTAGAACAACAGCAAACTATTGTGAGTAAATGTAATACAGTGTGGTAGCGAAAGAATCTTGGAAATGCAACATTACTGTGTCCGTGTTGAAAAGTTTTCTTCGAGAACAGCAAAAGCAAATCAGTGGAAAAAAACAAATGTGACTGCTTGACTGCATGCCACAGAAATAATGAGCAGTGAACATGCAGGAGGAGATATCCATTTTGAACAATATGGCATCGAGGCTAGTTAACATAAGTCAGAAAAACACACTTTAACAAGAAATAGCAAATTTGTTCCAAGTGCAAAAGCACCATGTCAATGTGTACATGTAAATTTGAAAGTAAATCCACTTTCTACACGTTAATAATACACAAAAATAAAAAATGCACAAAAACTCTTAACACATCTAAAGTCAATCCTTCCTTTTGGCACGTTTGTGGACACCGTTATCTAGCTTCATGCTCGTGAACGCCTCATAAAGTTAACAAACAAAAATAGCCAAACTCTCAATCAGCTGAGTCTACTGCCACTAGCCAGACAGCACGATGATGTTGTATTGAGGGACATGTCTCTTTTGTCCCTGTCAGCAACCAATGAGCTTGCTTTTTACAGATAGCTCCTCCCTCACCTCAAACAGCGTGTAATTCCGGAGCTGGGAAGAGAGGCACAAAGTACACTCTCAGTGGAGCAGCAATAAGGATAACATGCTAACATGTCAGTTTACAAGTAATGAACTTCAAGGGTGATTTTGTTCCCTCCCCTGAGGAACTAAAAAAGCTGCATCAGTTTTCCTTCTTTGGATGTAGAGGGTCTTTTTTTGTTTCGTTTCTTTGAGTGAGGTTGTAAGCAAGGCCTGGTTCTGCATTATGGGATTCTGCTTATATTCATAAATTGCGGGATTATGCAACATATTTTTTAAATGTGCAAAAATCCAATTTTTTATGGATTTTAAAGAGAAAACCAACCTATTTTAGACATTTTATCTTGGATATCTTTCTTTTAAAATAGACATTTATGCAAAATCAATCAAATAAGATACATTAAACTGAAGTCGCCAAAAACAGCAGCCTCATAAAAGAAAAAGAAAACGAAAACAAGCAAGAAATAGAACTCCCTGCAGAGGCTGGAAAAATAGTAATAAAAACTGACTGCATCTTATTTTATCGCAGAAGTTGCACCTGCCACATAATTCCTCGCAGTGTCTTTGAGGCAGTTAATTGTTTTCCGAAAAAAAAAAAAAGAATTCCCTGAACACAACTACGTAACAAAGGAAGATTTTGGGCTACCATCTCAGTTTGTCTTGGCTTGGGGTAGAGGGGATGATGAGGGATTCCTCTAACGATGCATTTCACCTTACCTGATTTTCAACTTTACGTGTAGGAACATTTTTCTACTATTACCTCTGTGGTGTCTTCACTCTTGTTCTGTCTTTGAATCACCCTCTCAGCTGTCTACACATGACTTCCATCTTATGTTGGGAGGATATGTAAGAAGAAAGAGCTTAACGTGTGTCTCTTAACTTTCTGTTTCTTACCACATTAAGTCAAGGGTGCTTATGGACAGAAAATGTGTTCGCGACAGAGAGGTGCATGGGGGAGATAGAGAAATGCAGACCTTCAGCTTCTTTAGGTTCTCTTTTGACAGAGGATGCACAAGGGCTTATTCCTCCTGTCTTTTTCTTAAGAAAATGGATGCCTCTTCAGTCTAGGTACTTGGTGTTGAATATTTTGATGCGTTTAGACTCCACGTCTCAATCTCACTCAACATCAGTGGACTTGTTGTCTGTCAATGTTTGTCTGCCCCCTCACTGCCAAGACCAGCCTCCAAATAATCAAACCATAAGTTGGGATGAAGAATCAAATCCACCACAGCTTCTCCAGAGCCATGAAAGCCTTTGCCTGAACGGCTAGCAACAATCCCAGCCTTCAAATGTGGATTGCCTGATACCATACCAAGCACTCCTGAGTCAGCGCAACCACCTGCTGATGCACCTGGCACTATTGCTCCAAAGACAATAGAAGGCACTCATGAAAAACACCCATAAACGTCTTGAATTATTGAAAATTCTCCCCTATTGCCGCAAAATACTAAGGAATTAGAGCAGAGACAGTGGTGAAGTGATAGAAAATAGGTTGCAAGAAGTTCTTTTGCATTACCTCAAGTTGGATCTGATCATAGAGGATTCCTTTCTGGAAGGGCTGGGAGCAGAGTTGGGTGAACTGACAACTCAAGGGAAATAGTGGCTAAAGGAGAAAATCTTCCACATGCTGGACCGTGAGGGCAGTTTACCCAGCCTTGAAATTCATATTTCCTGCTATAGAGTTGACATTGATTAATCTGCAGGTGTACAATACAACTGCAATGTGTTACCTGAACAAGCAAGGGAGTACTAGATGAAAAGTACCCTGAGAGAAGCTCAGATGATATGGTAGTGGCTCCCAGTGAGAAATATTCAGTTAACCGCAGTCCATTCCTGGTCTTCAAAACTGAATGGTGAATGAGCTCAGCACAAGGTCCTCTTACGCCATTAAGTGAAAAGATTTTATTCATGGTGTCTGGACATGGTCATCTGCAGGGAATGGGGGGGGGGGCACTTAAACGGATAACCACCTTATCTTCAGAAAACTACTCAAGAATTGGCTTTTCCCCACATAACCACCATACGCAAACAGAAATATACAGCATATCCCTCTGTATATAAGCATTTATTTGTACTATTGATATGTACCTAGATATGTGTATTGCTTTGTATAAACGTAAAGAATAATTATTTTTTCAAAAAATATAGATATTCATTAGTTCTGTTTAACAAATGTACATATTACTGATAGTTACGTTATTCTATGTTTTTAACATGTATATAAGTGACTACATAAATAAGTAAATCTGTTATCATAACTATTTATCTACAATTGCTTCACTTGATTTACAAGAATATATATATATATATATATGTGTGTATATATATATAATATATATATATGTATATATGTATATATGTATATATATATATATATATATATATATATATATAATTAATTTAAAGTACAACAACACTTGAAAGCCAGAGTTTATTTAATGCATCTTTAATTTACATATACTACCTTCCTTTATGCATCTATATACCTTCCATCTACTTATGGATCTATATATTTATTACTTTTCTTCTAACTCAGCATATCCAATGCACTACCCTGTTTCTCACCCTACACTGCTCTCAATATATCCTCTACCTCAACTCACCCTAAACCTCTTTCTACTACTCTTTCCAATGCACTGCCCTATTTCTCACCCCATACCTCTATCAATATATCCTCTACCTCAACTCTCTCATTCATCCCAAATACGATATCACTACTATGATCCCCAAAATATCCCTTTATAGACTCTTCCGTTCTCTACCCCTCCTTGGATCATCTCATATCTCTTTTACTATTCCGATCCCCCAAAACAAGCCTTTCTAAACCCTTCCCTCTGACTTCCCCCCTCCACCTCCCTTTTACTCATCCCAAGCCTCCTCCTCCTGCTATGAGCTCCAAAACAAAAAAAAAATCTAAATCCTTTCCTCTTCTATCCCTCCACTATCCTTTTCAATCCAAATAACAAACTAACATGTCCACCACTCAAATTAATTCTATATTTCACTATACTAATTCACCACTAATCCTTTATGGGATCTGGAGTAGCGTGCCACTTACCGAAAAAGCACTTCAACACCTTATCAGGGGTAGCAAGCGCTATATGAATGGAAACCTTTTTCCGTCTTCTATCCCTTTGCTATCCTTCTCAATCCAAATAACTGACTAACATACCCACCACTCAAATTACTTTCATATTTCACTATACTAATTCCCCACTAATCCTTTATGGGTTCCGGAGTAGCGTGCTACTCACCTAAAAAGCGATTTGACGCCTCGTCTGGGGTAGTAAGCGCTATATAAATGCAATTGCAATTACAATGCAATACAATACAGCCTGGCGATGAGCAGAGTATTTAATGATCCATATTTCTTTTTAGAAATGGACATCAGCAAATCTTTTTCAAAACGAAAATTGGATGATTTAGAATCTGATAAGGAATCAAGAAATGAATCTAGACATGGTGAACAGGAGGCAGAACAACCAAGCACAAGCAGTTCTGCAGGTCCACTTATATCTCCAACAGAATGTAGCCATGTAATTGATGCTCCTATAAATGATATTGGATTGTATTTTAATTCATTAAAAAAAACTAACAGATGATTTTAAATACAATCTACTAATAAATAAGTATACCCCATCAGAAATGTATAACTTCAAGAAAGATTCAGGTGGACCACGCTGTTTCCGTCTTGTTTGGATTAATTAATGTTCTCTATGGCTTAGCTACCATCCACAACTAAAAGGTGCCGAGTAAAACATGATGAACAGCAGAATACAATACCATTAGAATTTTTAGCTCAAACTTTGAAGAGATTTTAAAGCAATTAAGCTTACTGGTTAGTACAGCATCAGGGACAACATGTCAGGATGCCTATCAATTGCAATATTCCTCAAGCACAGTGAGCTTTCTCTTTTGCTTGTCCATAATTTCAAATTACTCATCAAGATTGGAATCTGTGGGGGGGCGTGGCTAGCAGCCGGAGAAAATGACCGCAGCCTGGGGAGTCTCCGCCGCCTTGTAACCTACCCCATCAATCCGCACAGTTATCCGCTGGTGTTGGTCAGTGTGGGGCAACGCAGGAGGTGTCGGAACGATTGGTGCCTCTGATGCCCTTGGTCCGGACTCCATTCGACGTTCCACGGCGCCTAGTGAAAGCAACAAGGCCTATCCTGGAGGTCCGAGCCAAGGACTGAAGTTGGCCCAGAGCTGCCGGTGCTGCACAGCGCGATTGGGACGCCACAACAGAACGAGTGCAAGGCGCGACCGTGGGCGGCGGCCAGACCAGCCCCCTGTGGGGTGTGCAGTTGGATGGAGTGAGGCGCTGATCGCACCCTCAACAGAAGTGGCGGATCCAAGACCCTGGAGGATCGGCGGGGGCTGCGCTCCGTGACGTGGCCGGGCCCAGCAGAAGACCGGGAGAGACTGGTGACGGCTGTGCGGGACCAGATCAAGCCGGAAGACGTCCTGGGGCCAGAGAACCGGCTGAGGGACGAACAGTAAGGTGTGGTGACGGGGGACTGAGGGCAGCCAGGAGCGGTGCGACCGGCCAATAACATTTTAACACACCTTGCCAGTTGAAATGGAGCACACACCTTAAAACATTGCCCCCACGCTCCTGTAGCTGCTACTACTGGAGACCGCTCCTCCCCCCCTGGGGGGTTTGAAGACGCTGGGAACCCCGGGGCAAGGTACTGAGTGCGACACCCTGTTGCAGATCGCATCATGGATGACTGACCGGTGACTCAGGGCCGCAGCTATATCACAGGCATGACAGTGGCGCCGACCTAGAACAGTTAAACAGCGTTAGGATTTCCCAGCCTGGCAGCGAACTGCGCCGGCTGCGCGATATACCCACTACGCGCACTACAGCCTCCAAGAGAAGGGCCAGGGAGTGTTGAGCCACACGACCTATGGACGGATCCCTCGGCCCCCCACCCCTTTCTGACGCCGCAGTGTGGCGACTGGTCTGGGGTGAAAAACCCGATAGGCCGCGTGTGTGGTAACAGCACACTGGCAGGCAGCGGTGAGTACCGCCCCAGTACCGGAGCGTCCTGAAACGGCTTTGACCACGGCCGAGATGGGGAGTAGAAGCCAGAAGGGCCCGAACCAGGCAAAGCTGGAGAAATATGCTTACACCAAGACACCGCCAGAGTCCGCGGAACATGGCGCCACACCCACGTCAAGTTCTGTGGCCGCAGGGAAGCAGGAAGTCACATTACAAGCCATTATGACCACATTAAACAATGTTCATGCATCTCTAGATTCTCGTATTGGGTCGCTGTCGACGGAGCTATCCCTGATTCGTGCTGACTTTAATAAAATGTCAACTAGGGTGTCGGGAGTGGAAACCACAACGAAGACTCTGGTGAGCGACACAACAGCTCTTCAGAAGCAAGTTCGGCAACTCGAGTCGAACAATAGGCTGATGGCCGCTAAACTCGAGGACCAGGAAGGCCGCTCAAGACGAAACAACATCCGCATCATAGGTGTGCCGGAACGTACAGGTGGTCCAGCCCTGGATCTCTTAGTTGAAGACCTTATTACAAATCACCTCCAGCCACGGGGTCTCTCAAATTAATTTTCAGTGGAAAGAGCACACTGAGCTCCAGGGGGACAGCCGAGACCGGGGGCGCCTCCGAGACCCATCCTTGCTCACATTTTCAACTACAGAGATCGCGACTTGATACTACAGACTGCACGCGCCGCCCCACCATTACATCTTGAACACAGCACCATCACGATCTTTCCGGACTATACGGCGGCAGTAATGAAGCAACGTCGTGGATTCCTCGATGTCAAGAAGGAGCTCAGGAACCGCGGACTCAAGTATTCAATGCTGTTCCCAGCTAAGTTGCTTGTAGAGGCCGAGGGCAAGGCATGGTTTTTTGTCACACCGGAGGAGGCCCAGGAATGGCTGGAGGGCTGGCGCCGTTTATCGAGGGCCGATCGCATTGGTAGAAGAGGCGGACACTGTGTGGAGAAGGACTCACTGGAAAGACCGGAAGAAACGGGAGCAACGGACAGATCACCGCAGGCGAACGGTGAAGAATGAACGCACCCATACTACTACGGATCATGGACGCTGCTGACTGGACTGATTGTCGGCACATACTGATCGACAGCTCGATCCCAGAACTCTGTACCTGAGTGGGTGTTAATGTGGCGGATGTATCTTTGCAGTAGGTTGAGCGGACATGCGACAGTTCTGAGACAAGTATTTATATAACGGGCTGCATCTCGACCTCACCGCCTGCTGAACGTGACAATGCCATTAAGATACATGCTGATGCAAAGGGAGGTTCACGGGATAAGCGGGTGACTCTCTCCCCCATTACGGTATTGGGGATGGGTATTAAGCACTCTGCGAAGTTGGGGAGGCGGGTAGTTATGGTTCCGTCATGCAGGGAGGCAGGGAGGGGGGGACAGTTTTCTGTTTTCTGTTATTTGTTGTTCGTATGTATATTATGGGCAGCGGTTAGACACCACCTTATAGACATCACGCCTCTGACACAATGTAACTACATCCTCAAGGACGAGCACATGATACATGGTAGAAACAGTAACACAGGATCAGCGGGGGCCTGATCCGCCCGCACCCCTCCACGCACAGAGTACCCCCCTGACATTACTCACATGGAATGTCCACGGACTTGGGGACAAGATTAAGAGGGGGTTGGTTCTACAATACTTGAAACGTCACACTCCGGCAGTAGCCCTGCTTCAAGAAACGCACCTGATGGGCTCTTCCTGTAAAGCCTTGGACCGGTGGGGATTTAAGATGGTGGTACACTCCGAGTTCACCTCCGGATCACGGGGGTGGGCATCCTAGTGCAGAAACAATTCCCGATAGTAATCAAACGGACATGGAAGGATGAGCAGGGCCGATTCGCAGCCATCGCATGCCAATGGGAGGGACGGGCTTATGACATAGTATCAGTGTATATCCCTCCAGTGCTCCACTCGGTAGCCTTTCCAGCCCTCAGCGCATTTCTGCTCGCCCTGCCAGAGGGAGAGCTCCTGATTGGTGGAGATTTCAACGCGGTGATCTCTGGTACTTTGGATCGTCAGCCCCCCAGGGCCCTAAGTGATGGAGCCCCTCGCTTCGCGGGGTTCCTTGAGGCGCTTGGCCTTGTTGATGCTTGGCGTTTCCGTTACCCCGAGACCCGACAGTTTACCTTCCATTCGGGAGTACACAATAGTCTATCACGAATAGACTATGTTTTAACCTCAGCGGACAGTTTGGGAAATATATTGGATATCACCACCCTACGTAGAGGTATCTCCGATCACTCTCCAGTGGTAATGACATATGCGTGCCGGACTCCAACCCGACGTCGTATTTACCCCATATACCCCGGTTATCTGCAGAACTCTAAAATCCTTAAAAGTATCACTACCGCAACGCAACACTATTTTAACGACAATGCGCACTCCGTAGATTCCCCTCTAACACTTTGGGAGGCCTACAAGACTGTCATTAGGGGCCAGGCCATTGCATCTATAATAGGTCACAAAAACGAAAAGAAGGCAGGGGTCAGGACCCTAGAATTGTAATTGGCCCAAGCGGAGGGACTTCATACCCAACACCCAACGAGAGTGACGGCCCAGGCTCTTGCTCTTAAACAACAGGAATATAAGAGATACCTAGAGGAAGACACTAAAATTAGACTCCAGGCCACGCAGCACAAAATATATGAAGTTGGGGATAAGGCGGGGAAACTTCTGGCCTGGCTTGATAAGAAAGAGCGCGCCAGTCGATGGATTGCACAATTACGCACAGGCGATAAAGAAACTATCACAGACCCACAGGACATCGTGAATGAATTAGCAAAACACTACCAACAGGTATACACATCGACATCCTCAACAACGATTGAGGAAGCGCACACCTTTATCAAAGATATCAAGATGCCCACACTAACGCCAGAGGCAGCCTCAACACTTGAAGCTGACCTCACCGCAGATGAGATGCAATTGGGGCAATACAGTCAGGGAAAGCGGTGGGACCTAACGGCATACCCATCGAACTTTACAAAAAAACTGCTTCCACCATTACTCCGTATCTTCTAAATATGTACAGGTCTATCCTGGAGGCAGGAGAACTCCCACGAGATCAACGTATTGCCACTATAGTCACAATTCATAAACCCGGAAGCCGGCCGAGGATTGTGCATCATACCGCCCTATATCGTTAATTAATGCAGAGGCCAAAATCCTCGCTAAACTCCTGGCGGCCAGATTGACCCCTCATCTCACCGCTTTAATACACCCGGACCAATCCGGCTTTATGCCCAACAGGAACACGGCCCTTAACCTAAGACGACTCCATGGAGTGGTGGCACGTATGCCCTTTATTCAGGAAGAAGCAGTCGTACTCTCCTTAGATGCCCGTATGGCCTTTGATATGGTTGAGTGGCCCTTCCTCTTTGCAGTGCTGAGACACCTGGGTTTTGGCCCAAAATTCTGCGCGTGGGTGCGATTGCTATACTCTGGGCCGTTGGCCCATGTTACGGCAAACGGCCACTTATCGGAAGATTTCCCGTTGGGGCGCGGAACGCGTCAGGGGTGCCCTCTCTCACCGCTTTTGTTCGCACTAGCTCTAGAGCAACTGGCCGCATGGATTCGGTGGGCACCGAATATCCGAGGGCTCCATTGGGCGGAGGGATGGGAGGACCGCATATCCTTATATGCTGATGATGTGTTATTATATATAGCATCCCCCAGACGGTCCATCCCTGTATTGCTGAATATATGTGACTTATTTGGTCGGGTCTCGGGATACACCATCAATTGGGCCAAGTCGCTTATATATGTACTGCGTGACCCACCGCCACAGCTCCCGCAAGGGTGCAATCTTCAGCTTGCACAGGGAGGTTTTAAATACCTAGGAATCCATATCAAGCCACTGTCTGACGAATTCGTAAAAAAAATCTCATGCCGCCTTTGGAACGACTCAAGCGTGACGCGATACACTGGCAATCCTTACCGTTGACGTTGCTCGGGAAAGCAGCACTTTTTAAGATGATGGCGCTTCCCAGGTTTCTTTATGCCCTGCAGAATACGCAGTTTCTTGTTCCGCCAAGCTACTTTAAGGCAATAGCGGCTGAGGTCTCTAATTTACTCTGGGGGAAAAAGCTGGCACGCATTGCCATGAACAAATTAGTTAAGGGCTGGTACGACGGGGGCATTGCCCTTCCAAACATACAGCAATATTACTGGGCTTCTCAGCTGACGGTACTTAATCAATGGATCCATGCACCACAAACGGATCCCGCGTTCAGAGCGGACAGACATGGGTTGGGAGAGGGAGGAATAGTGCGGGCATTATACACTAGAAAGCAGACTACCCCACTGATTGGACCTACGGCGCACACCGTCCAGATTTGGTACATAGCACTCAAAAAACTGGGCTGGGACGGTGTATTAACTCAACTCACTCCACTCTGGGAAACACAACGCTTAGGACGACTTCAAAATAGTAAGGGCTTCCGCTGATGGGATTCCATCGGCATATCAACGGTGGGGGACTTATAGCTCAAGGGAGAGGTAGCTACCTTCGCCCACCTCCAAAAACAGTTTGAACTGGCACCCTCTGAAATATTTCGATACACACAGATCAGGCACGCACTGAGGGCAGCTGTACCAGCTGGTACCATACTGCCGGAGGCCTCCCCCCTAGAGGACAGGTTGTTGACAGACCACATGACCAAGAAGGCCACTTCCCTCACCTACCGCAAACTTGCCAACAACTTGCCAGATCCAATGACGGCCCTCCGTGAGCGATGGTCCACTGACCTTGGAGACTTAGATGACACAGACTGGCAGGAGGCGCTCTCCTCACCGCGCGAAGTAGCGATATCCTCCAGACTAAGGCTGGTGCAACTAAAAATACTACACCGTATATATTACACCAGAGTGACCCTACATAAAATAGGGGGGACCGACCGCTCACTTTGTCTCCGGAACTGTGGGGTGGAGGGTACTTTTTTCCACACCTTATGGCAGTGCCCACGAATAGTGTCCTACTGGATGGCAGTTATGCGAACCATTACTCAGGTGGGTGGAGTCTTAGTGCTGCTTGAGCCCAAAAGATGTCTCCTAAATGTCTGGGAGCCCACGGATCTCACTCACGCTGCACAGGATTGGGCGACGCTTGGGATGATGCTCGCAAAACGAAATATAGCTAGATTATGGGGGTCACATTCCATTCCAACACCCCATGATTGGTGTAAAGATATGGATGGGGCTATGGTGGCAGAGAAGGCGGCCTATATCTGCTGCGGCTGCCCCAAAAAGTGGGAGAGAATATGGGTAGCCTGGAACGCGTATAGGGGGAATGTCTGCACTCCGCCTCGGACAGTGTCGGATACAGCTTCTGATTGAGAGAGGCGGGCGGAAGAGGGCTACTCGCAACGATCTACCGAATGTAATGTACTGAATGTAATGTGATCATGTGTATATCAATGTGGAAAGAGACGTGAAATGTTTACCATATGACAACTGGCAACCGCTTATATTATGCCCTGTTATCAAAAAAAAGAGTTTTTAAAAAAACAGATTGGAATCTGTAAACCAGGCTCTCCAAGCTGTTCAGCTTGATATCCTCAAGGTGTGTAATCACGTGCAAGACCTGTGTTCCGTGATCACAGACAAAAATCAGAAAAACAATTTAAGAACATTTTTTCATATGTTCAAGCAATGGCAGAAAAATTGAACATCGAACTTTGTGTTCCCAGACAGGGTGTCCAGCAAGTATTTCGTTCTAATTTTGGTTCCTCTTCTGTTGAAGAAAACTATCGCCAGTCTATCTATGTGCCATACATGGACTCTATCATCGCATTATTAGAACGCCGGTTTGGCAATGAAAACAAGAAAAATGTGAGTCTGTTCTCACTTTACCCAAAACACATGGCAAAAATGACACATGAGCAATACAAATGGCAGATTGCAAACATCAGAGAAATTTACGACGTTGAAAACCTGGAAGCTGAAGCAGGCACATGGTTTGAGATCTGGTCAACGAAGGATGAGCAGTTTGACAGTGGATTTCTGGATTTGCTAAACCACACAGATTTATTTCCATCAGTCAAGCAAGTAATTCTCATTGCTCTCACATTACCAGTGACCACTTGTACATTGGAAAGGTCTTTCAGCACAATGAGAAGGGTGAAAACCTGGTTGAAGTCGACAATGGCAGATGATTGCTTATCGGGGTTGTGCATGATGAGCATACATAGAGCAAAAATTGATGAAAGCAAACAGCTGATTGAAAAAGTAACTGATACATTTGAACAAGACCACAGACATTTACAGTTCCTTTTTCGATATCACTAACCAATGAAAAAAACTGTATAAAAGCTACACATTGAAAAATGTGATTGTTAAATTTGAGCAAGAGTGTAGATGTTTGCAGTTCCTAACCTGCAACAGTTACCCAGTTTAAGTTTGTGTTTTATTTTCCAATTTGGATGAGAGCAGCTGTTATTCTATTTAAGTTAATTTATTTAATTTTATTTATTTTTAATATATTTAAGTTGATATATTTTCAAAATAAATATATTTGTCATATATTTTAATTGTCATTTGTTTGTGCATGTTACCATCAAATGTAGATTCTACTCGGTTTTTTAATAATTCAGGTACAGTGCCTTGATCATGTGTGTATGAATAATGTCGTGCATTCAATAGTGGTAACATAAAAACAGATTAGAAATTGCTAATCATACAATGGCAGCTTGATCCCTCTATTAAGCTTTTGCATCAATCAATCAGGGAATTGTAAGCACGCTACTCACCCGTGAGGGTCTCAAGGTGCTGAGGGGAGGGGTCCGCAGATCTGTTTAGCCGAAGAGCCAGGTCTTGAGGGTCTTCCTGAAGGTGTTCAGGGAGGGGGCGCGTCTGATGTCTGCCGGTAGCTCGTTCCAGGTCTTGGCTGCAATGTGAGAGAAGGATCTTCCGCCTGCTCTGGCTCTGTGGATGCGCGGGGTTTCGGCCAGTGCGAGGTTGGAAGATCGGAGGTTTCTTTTGGGTACGTGGAAGTTGATTCTGTCGTTGAGGTATTTGGGTCCATTGTTGTGTAGGCAATTTGTAGGCGTGAGTGAGGATTTTGAAAGTGACTCTTTTCTCCACGGGGAGCCAGTGGAGACTTCGTAGGTGTTGGCTGATGTGTTCGTGTCGGGGGATGCCGAGGACGAGTCTGGCGGCGGTGTTCTGTACTGTCTGGAGTTTGCAGAGTAGGGACTTGTTGATGCCGGCGTAGAGTGCGTTTCCATAGTCCAGTCTGCTGGTGATGAGTGCGTGGGTGACTGCCTTCCTTGACTCAGGGGGGATCCACTTGAAACTCAGGGGGGATCCACTTGATCCTCAACCCTTTGCATGCCTGCGCATTATGTGATAATGACTATGCCCCTTCCCTTTGACATTGTCAAGAAGGGTCAGAGAATGGATGACGTTAAAATTATGCCCCCCGTTGAAAATATTTCTGCAGATGCCCATGTGTCTGGAGAAACGGATGGATCCAATAACCTGCCAGAAAGAAACAGTACAATCTACCAAAATGCCTACCAGTCTTCTTCCCAAATCCGGCCTTTTCTGCAGGGATATCTCCATGTTGTTTCCTAAAGAAGACAAAAGAGATACAGAAAGCAAAACAGTTGCTGGTCACTTATGGAACTATATGTCCAGGGTTTTCATAGGTTTTAATCAACTATGGACGAACCCTGACTATATGAGGCACCATCACTGGGAGGCAGTGTTAGAACCCACTAGGTTGGTAAAAAGACCCCTCACACACCAACCTAGTTGGTGTCATGCTTCATCATTGGGGTCCCAACCAGGTGGCCGAATGCCCCCTGGTTGTGCTGCGACGCCTGATTACAGCGGAGCTGGTGTAGTGCAAAAGTGTGATGTGAATTAAAAATATCTCTGAGAATCCTTGCCTGATTTGTATTTATTTTATGGCGGCTCAGGATATCATTAAAAATAAGTGATGCAACTAGGAAAGAATTAATTATCTTATAGTTGACTGTGTGTTGGGTCTACATGTTTCAGCCCGCACAGAGAAGTAAGAGGGGCTTTCGTCAGGACCGTGCTGGTAACGTGAGTGGCAAAAAGAGTTGCCACGTGAAAAAGTGCTTAAAAATAGTACCTACACACGCGCTAAGGTGTGTGGACTGTGTGTCAACGTACTTACGGACACGTATATAGTATAAAACCTGTGGATAAAAACACATACATACATACATGATTATGACGGACACATAAGCAACATAAAATGCAATCTTAGGTGCTATGGTCCTATAAAGGACCTGCCTGGTGATGGTAACTGTAATGAAAGACATGCCTGTATGGTGACCGTGCTGCATGCAAACATTGGTGCAGCAGCTCTCATGCTTCACATACATCGCTTTGAAATGAAGCTTTGGGGCTTCCGTGCGGCAGTTAGTGGTAATATAGGGCCGTGGTCACTGCATTATATCAGGTAGTAGCGTGACTAAGTGCTGGCCAAGCCACAACGTTAGCAAATGATTCGAAAAGGTGAGCGCACTCTTAAAGAAGCCGGCATTGTGCTGTCGATCGAGGCGCGCTGATAAGCTAGAAACAAAATATAACAAAAGGACACAGATAACAGAAAACAACGCTTACACTGTGATTGAGAGTGTTTAGCTGATCGGGGCTCGGGAGGAGTTCGCTCCTATCTACGGATCTTAAAAGGGAAGAGGAAAGGAAACCTCTGAATAGGGTTTTCATAGTCCAAGAATACATTAGACAGATGGGTTGTTTCTGGTCTCATTGCATGTTTCAAGGAAGCAGATAACTCGATCAGTGGCAGTTCAATCAGTGGCAAAGCAGTCATTGCTGCTCAGATGAGAAACATCCCAGTAGTTCTAGGGCTGCTTCTTGGAGATTAGTTCACACATTTGTAAATCATTATTGCATTTATTCTGACTACATTGTAAATGCTCTAGTGGGGTGGGCGTTCCTGCAGGAATGTCCTTAATTTGGGATTCTCTTTATTGCTGTGTGGTGCTGCTCTCTTCCAAGATCTGTGTTAAGCATCCTATTTGATTCTACTGTACAGTGAATATCCGAGAGAATCTAGTCATGAAGAAGCAAAATGTATTTTCTCGTAATCCTAGTTCTCCATCATTATCTCAGAGTTCATGAACATTCCTTCCTGCTTGGATATCAGGATCTTAGGCAAGGAAGAAGTAATGTTAAATTTCCCTTAATGTGTTTTTCAAAAACCAACTCTCTCACAGACCCTTCTGTGTTGCTTCCTACTCACATTAGAGCCTTGGAGATCCATCCTTGATTTATTTTTCTTTTGCCAGTCTATTTGTCCTTTGATTTCAGCCAAATACAATACTTTAATTGAATTGGCGCTTAGACAGGTTTTCAGTTTATATTCGTTGCCAAAAGGAATTGTGAATATATTTAAAGCATGTGTTTGGAGATCCTGTACATGTGTGGAGATGTTGTGTTGGGCGAATCCTCATTATCTAGAACTGGGATTATAAGTAAGTAGCATTTTCTTCCTCAACGTGTCAACATGGCTCCAAGCTTAATACCTCTAATTCCTTTGGCAGTTGAAGATCTCATTCCATTAACACTGTGCCTTTCTCAGTATAGCAACAATGACCATTCTGAAGCACAAGAAGAGATTCTTCCAATCCACTACAGCTGCAGTTTCTAGCTTGGTCCCGAGACCGAATTAATAGGAAGCTAAAAGCCTCACTAGAGAAATTTAATACATGAGTTTTCCTCACTGCTGATTCTGTGTCAGTGTTAGAAATGCTTCTAGTCAGGGTACGGGGGATACACACTCTAGATAACCCCTGCTCACTCCCTGGGTAGCTTGGCAAGAGCAGACGGGTTCCAAAGGCAACGTGTAAAGTATTTGTACTCAAAACACACAGTAATACAGTGATAACACCACAAATGGACACCACACCAGTTTAAAAAATAAAGTATCTTTATCTAAACTCAACAAGACCAAAACGACAAAAATCCAACATACAGGTAATAAGATATGACTTTAGAGCAGTTATTGCAAAAATAAAGCTTGTAGAAAACAAATTGCCCCACCTGCGTGACAGCAATAAATCCAAAGTTAGGTGCCGACCGCGAGGAGCGTGGCGTCTGGCACGAAGTCACAAGGACCCCAAACAAACAGTACCTTGGAAACTAAGTCTATGACGATGCACGGCGTTGAGGAGGTGAGGCGTCGGTGCCGAGGCCGGCTCCCTGGTTGCCACGAGGGAGGCGAGGCATGGCGTCGTGTCCGTGAGGAGGCGACATGTTGAGTCCAGGACAGGGGAAGTCGGTTGCGTTGGCAGTGAGCATCGATTCCGGTGACTATGCAAAGTCGGTGAGTTCGTGGAGTCACCCTTGGCGGTTATCGGCGCTGCGATAACAGGATGCAGGCGCTGGCGATGACTGAGTCGGTGCGAGCGCTGGCGTCGGGCACTGCCGATAATTGCGGGCTTCAAAGAGCATCAGAGCTGCGGTGCAGGCGGGGCTGTGCGTCGTTCACTTCACGAGTGGTACCCCAGGCCTCGGTGCAGGTTGCGGCGTCACTGATGGCGTCAGAGACGGGTTTTCTTGCTTCTCATGGGTTTCTTCTAGCTCCCAACAGCAGGAACAACCTCCAGAGGCCCAAAACTGCAATAGGCACCCCCTGACAGGTCAGAACTCTCAGCAATAGAGTTCAGGGGAGCTGGGGGTGAAGTATGTGTCCATTAGACTTCAGAACAGGAGGCCAGCGCACTCAGGCCCTTGGAAATTCTTCTTCAAACAGGTTCACAGCAGAGTTCCAGTCTTTGTCCTTTCCTTGGCAGAAACAGCAACTGCAGGCCAACCCCACACAGCAGAGGGGCAGTACTCCTCCTCACAGCTCTTCAGCTCTTCTCCTTGGCAAAGGTTCCTCTTGAGTCCAGAAGTGATCTAAAGTTCTGGGGTTTAAGGTGTACTACTTATTCCCCATTCTGCCTTTGTTCTCTTTGTGCAAGGGTCTCTGAGCCCAGTCCAAACCAGTTCTGTCCTCACTGGTGCAGTTTGACCACAGGGGGTGGAGACAACACTGTGCAAGGGAGACAGGCCCTATTCAGGTGCAAGGAAATCTCCTCATACTACTCTAAATGCAGCCAAGCCCGATTCAGCTCAGCTCTGACTCATCCAGGAAGGGCCAGGCACACCTCAACCCCCCAGTGGCTGTCTACAGTGAATGCACATCCCCAGCCCCTCTCACTCCAAAACCAGACAGTCAATCCACAAACAGGCAGAGGCACACAGAATGGTCAAACAAGAAAATGCCTACTTTCTAAAAGTGGCATTTTCAAACACACAATTTAAAAAACATCTTTACTAAAAGATGTGTTAGTAAATTCTGAGTTCAAAGAACCTAAGCTTTATTCCTCTATCTTGTCCCCATGGGAAGTTATACGTGTAATATGTTCCAAAGTATATCCCATTCTATCTTTTGGGGCAGATAGCCTTTCAATAGTGAAAAACGAAATTGGCTGTATTTCACTATCAGGACATGTCTCACACACACCAGTACATGTCCTACCTTTCACACACACACTGCACCCTTCCCATTGGGGTACCTTGGGCCTACCATAGGGGTGCCTTACATGTAAGAAAAGGGAATGTTAGGGGACCCACTTGCCAGGTCAACATGGCAGTTTAAAACTGCGCACAGACACTGCAGTGGCAGGTCTGAGATACCTTTTCCGGGCTACTCATGTGGGTGGCACAATCCATGCTGCAGGCCCACTAGTAGCATTTGATTTGCAGGCCCTGGCACACTTAGTGCACTTTACTAGGCACTTACCAGTAAATCAAATCTGCCAATCAGGGAGAACCAATTGTAATAACAATTTACACAGGGAGCACTTGCACTTTGACACGGATTAGCAGTGGTAAAATGCCCAGATTCCTAAAGCCAACAACAGGTCAGGAAAAAATAGGAGGAAGAAGCAAAATGTTTGGGGATAACCCTGCAAAAAGGTCCAAGTCTAACAGTCAACATTAGATATCTTCAGGTACCTAGCTGCACCCAAATATTATCACATCCTAGAGAAGGGTAAATGAAAACTTAACAGTATTTTCTACCTAGCTGCACCCAAATATTATCACATCCTAGAGAAGGGTAAATGAAAACTTTACAGTATTTTCTTCTGCCTTCCGTAGAACCATTCTTCCAGGGACAGTTGCCCTTGCTAGTAAGTTTCTGTATCAGCAAGGGAAGTAAAGAAACTGGTTAAGGGCAAGTGACTAGATGGATGTCTCAAGGGGAACCAGAGGAGAGACACAACTTCTAAAAAATCATCAGAGCCTTGCCTTCTGTCATGATATTCATATTTGCATGCAGGCAATGTGAAGTTCAGAGCTTCCTAACAATTTTACAGAAGGACTAAAGGCATCCAACCTTTAATTGACTCATGATAGCTGGAAACACATATGTGAAACTATTATTCCATGATAATTATCATTTTCTGTCACCACAAAGCAAAACCAATAGTGCAATTTCACATACAGTGCACTTTAACATAAATCAAATATGGAAATAAACCTGGCCCCTGTCAGATGGAGGAGGGGCACAATTTTCAAGATAATCATCATAAATATTCTTCTGCGGAACTGGTTGGAGGGTAAATACCACGTAGGGCACTTGCTAGACCTTCTAACATTGACCTCAGAAACTTGCGCTTCCATTGGTCAGGTCATCGATCCTCTAACACTTCAGATTCCGGATCCTTTCATGTTGTTGGTGTTTCCAAAGTTATTATGAAGCCATTGCAACATTTTTCAGACGTTCTTCTCCTTCAGCTGAAGTCGGTCACAAATCTAAAGGGGGCTAGTTTGAAAGACAGTTCCACTCTCCAGCCTATAGGACCTAGTAGAGAGCATCAGCACTGAACTTTGTCCGGCATCTAAGTATAGAAGAAAAGTAAACACCAAGTCCTCCTAAGTCCATATGCTTCAGAATTGTCATCTGTGCAGAGCCCCTTCTCTTTATAACTATAGCGAGTCTAGATTTGAATACATTTCTGCTGCTAGAAGTGAGTTCCAGCCCATCATTCTGGCTTTTACAGACATTTTTGAGTGTTCTTAAGCTGATAAAGTCCTCGGATCATGAATATAGCTACCATTAGTGCAACAGGTTTAGTGACACCGAGCCCTTAACACAGGAGGGGTCTACCACAGGGAACTCCAAGTGGGTTCCTAAATGTTGAGTAAAGTCAGCAGCATTCCAAGTTATATGTGGACTGATTGCCTTACAGACTTTGCTGTCCTGAGGCTGGAGTGCTGATGGCAATTCATGGCAGGGCATTATAACTCTATAGAGTAATGCTAGGAGTGGGTTTCTGAGAGCATGGCATGGTGGTCCAGACGGAGTAACCACTGTCCATTGTTGTGAGCCTAGAGAAGGAACACTATTCATGTGGTGAATTCTCAGTGGCATTAAATTTCAATTCCTGGCTCTGTTAGAAAAACCGTCAAAACTTCCATAAGAACTTGGTTCGAAATACAAACCATTATAATTTGGCTAGTGGCCACATAAATTAGGAAAAGGTCTAAAATGAAACAAAGAGTTACAGATTGGTTAATCTTAAGTAGTTTCTGCAAGAATTTGTAGCTATAGTGTTTTGAGTAGGGTTAACAGTACTAAGGTTCCAAAGAACTGTCTTCTCTGTTGGCTGCCTCTGCTCTTGAATTTGTGGGATTCATGGTTTGGCTATCATTCATCTAGGTTTATATAGTACTTTTAACTGTTACATACAAATTGTTGCTTGGCTAAGCTAGCTTGCAGCCAAGATGGAGGTGTTTCTTTTTGGCTGCTATTGAAGTCTTCATTTCCTCACCCACCCAATGGCCAGACTTTTGCACATGGGCTGCGGAAGTGGATTGGACTAGAGGGAAAGGGGGTATTGCTCCCGCTGATCATCTTAGTTCATGTTAGTGACCACTGGGGCACACATAGTGGACTCTTTTAATCTTCTATTCTTCTACCCCTCGAATGAATGCTAGAGACCTTCAAAGATGGTGGTGGCAACCTCAAAAAGACTTTTCAGATTGAGTGCTTTTAGGTTGTGCAGAGTTGAGGCCGTTTCGGGAATGAGGAGCGATGATGCGGAGCCTGTTGTGGAACTGGCACCTCACAAAGCTGGCCTTTGGTGTGGCTGGGGAGTTGCTGCAAGGGTAAAGTTTGCTCCTGCCCTTGCAATACTTGGTAATGTCATTGGCGTAGTGATCCGCACATGAGCAAAATGACGGTTCCCTCGAGTGGCGTCCTGATGAGCCAATCTAAGATTATTCTATATTGAGAGATGTGACCTGGGGACCGATTTTCTTCCTGAAACCATGTGATGCAATTGTGGACAGGTCTGCAAAATTTAATAGCAGAAACGTAGCTGATCGTAGGAGGTTTCTTTCATACAAGGGCCCGAGTTTCGGAAAGAGCACAAAGACCTGAATTTAGAGGATGCCAAATTGAGAATGCATTGCTTTTCACAAAACCTTGTTGAAGTATATCCATGTACTCCACAATGAATTAATGGAATGAAATTGAATGTATTGTAGCAACAGTTGCTGCGGTAGAAAACAAATTGGAGAACCTCACTAGAAGACAGGCGAGCTTTGAGCAGTTGATAAAAATATCAGAAGAGCAAGGCTAATGTTGTTTTCCTATTGAAGAAAATGTAGAAACCTTTAGATTCCCAGGATGAAACACTCAACAATATTCCGAGTGGAGCTCAAATGAGAGTGGTAGGGGTCTCGTAAGTGATTCTTGCTAATGAACTGTATGCATAATTAGCAGAAGGGAGGTGGGGCCTCCTGGAAGTGAATGAGGATAGGGAGTATTTTTTGTTCCCCAGTGTTTCATGATTGATCAAGCATCATGTAGGAAACTGGGTTTTTGTTGCAGTAGTCCCCTCACGTTTTGCCTGGCATTTGATGCAACTTTGACTTAAGTTTACTGGGGTCCTGCTAAACAGGTCCCGAGTGCCAGTGTTATGTCCCGAAAACAAGACAACTGTTCATTTGATCCCTAAGTGACCAGGCCTTTAGCACCTCAGTAAGTACCTAGTAAGTGGTAGCTCTGGTACCTAGAGCATAGGTACTCAACAGGGTCCCTAAGAGCTGCAGCATATCTTGTGCCACTCTAAGGGACCCAGCACCAAACTCACAGACTACCACTGTAGGCTGCATGACAAGGTGTTCTAAAAAGTGAAAACACAACATGTCACACACGTGTGCCATGATCCCTAACACTGCATGTAATATTTATAAGTCACCCCTACAGCAGGCCTTACAGCCCTAATGCCGGGTGCATTGTATTACATGTGTGGGCATATCTGCATAAGCAGATATGTCCCTGTGCTGGTAAGTTCAATTACTGCCAGTACAAGTGACCAGGGAAGCCATTTTAAGTACATGTGCTGTACACTGGTCACATACGAGTTCCCTTAGCTAAATGATGGCTTCACTGAACCTAGAGATGTTTGGTATCAAACTTCTCGTATTAATAAACCCGCACTGATTCCTGTGATGGATTTATCAATACATGCACCTACAGGGCATCTTAGAGGTACCCCTTGAAAACCTACCAACTACTAGTCGGCTGACTGACTAGCCCTAGCCAGCCTACCACTACCACCACAGATGAGTTTCTTACCGCCAGGGGTGAGGGCCTTTGCTCTCAGGAGGTCAGGAACAAAGCCTGCTTGGGCAGAGAGTGTTTACACCCAGTCCCGCAGGACGACCCGTGAATTAGCATTCCAAGGCCGGGAGCTTCAAAGAGCTCACCGCCTTTGGTATGCAAATCTGGTTTCCCTCACAGGAGAGAATGCCGACCGCCTTCACCCCCTCCATCCAGGGCCCATTTGGCTCCTGGACGGACTGGAAAATTATTAGTCAGAGAGGCGTGTTCACCTTCAGGCTAGTTCCACCCCTAAGGTGGGCTACCTAAAGTGAATACAAAAATTAGAAGTTTGCCAATATTTGTGATGGCAAGCTTAGGAACTCTGGGACAGGGTTATGCCCGCTTCCCACAGGAAGTGGTAATATAGGGGTCATAGTGACCCCAGGGATCAGTAGCCCATTGGCTACTACCTTACACTCCCCTAAAGCCCCTACATATAGTATTTAGTGGAGCCCCTGGCATAAGGAAATCAAATACTGCTGACCTAAAAGAAGGACGGAAGAAACGCGAAAAGAAAAGGAGCAACTGACTTGGCGCCAACCCTTCCGGCCTGTTCACTGTTCCTGACGATTGCGCCAAATGTCGACTCACACTGTAAGCTGCTGTGCCTCCAAAAGCCTGGGAGGACTGCCAGCACTGCTGCCAAGACTCGGGAACTCCCTTGAAGCAGTGGGGCTGCTTCACTGCACCCTGCAGGTACCAAAGAAAGAACTGTGAGGACTCCAGACTGCATACCCGACACTGGCCTGTACCACTGCACCAGCTGCTCCAAGCTCGCGGCATGCAGCCTCTGTGTGCAGCCCCCCCTGACCGCATGTGACTCGGCTGTGAAAAACCAGACACCACAAGACACCTCTGCACCCATCACCCCTGGCCCGAATGGAAGTGGACCGAAGGTGTCCCCATATCCTGAGCGTCGTGAGACCTCAGCCCCCTTGTTGGTTCAGCCTGACTGGATTCCCAGTCCAAGCCTGCAGCCTCTTTTCGACCGGACCGATCCCCATAGGATAACATTGGGCACCCAACTCTGAAAAGCACCTCTGCACCCGGCTGCCCCAGTCCGCCCGAGGTGACCTGTTGGTGCTGCCTTGGACCTTGCCTCATACTTACCTT
This sequence comes from Calotriton arnoldi, assembly GCA_963921515.1. Classification (NCBI taxonomy): domain Eukaryota; kingdom Metazoa; phylum Chordata; class Amphibia; order Caudata; family Salamandridae; genus Calotriton; species Calotriton arnoldi. The sequence goes on from CAWUFW010001186.1 coordinate 827,949, forward strand.
AAGTCCTGGAGATTGGCCCTATAAGTCGCTGTGAAGTACCTATATGCAGTGGATGACTTTCCTCCATAGGATAACAATACCGCTTCAGAAATTGCACTAAGTGTTGATTTTTCGAAATTGTAAAAATTCATAACTCGAAACATACTTACCTGATTTTGATGAACTTGGTGCCAAAAGTTATATAAAGATGAGTTATTTTTATAAACTGGTGTGATCTCCTTATTGAGTCGTGTGCATCATTTATTGACTGTGTGTGTATTGCAGATGTCTGAACACTCCCCTTTGTTAAGCCTAAGGCTGCTCGACAACACTACCCCCTAGAAGTGCACCTTGGTATTGCTAGAGCAAGCCCCTGTCCACTCATAAGGCATACCTGGACTCTTTGCACACTATACCTCTTTTTGGTAAACTATATGAAGAGCCGGCTTCCTACACATCACAACAGCGGGGTCCTTGAATTGGACTCAACATGTGAGAAGTGGTAGTGGTGATCTATGTTTACCAGAGAATATGCCTCAAAGGGGCAACCTGAAAAAAGAGAGTATTATGCAGGGGGCTTCTGTCTTGATGGTCCCAGCTCTAAGTGCAGACACTTATGTGAGAGAGAAGTTCCACATTCTGGGGCTAACTTTCATAATCACAAGGAGGGACGGAGGGCTAAATAAAGGTCCAGCACACACGCCCCCAATAAGAACTGGAAAACAAGGTGTGCAGTTCCTATTGAAAGGTAGGTCAGTAAATACCTGCGTGTTCAAGTCCGAGGAATCTGATCCTTCGGGAGCAATAGCCCTCACACACCCTGAGGGGTGTCATGCTTCATCATTGGGCAGCTCCTCGTTGGGCGGCGCTGCAATGCCCAACGGGCCCCGCGAGAGTGCTCTTTGCCGGAGTTCTTTTGAGCTGCCGTATGTGAAGTGCGAGTATGGTGGTGAGGGAGTAGTGTGTGAGTAGAGTGCTAAGGATTAAAAATAACTCTTAGGGAATTGAAGATTGAGTTTAATGTGTTAAACCCTAGGTTATGTTAAAATGTGTACGCCAAGGTGGGTATAATGGTCCACGTTAGCTCAAGGTATAGGTAGTGGTCAACATGTTTCTTGCCATTTAAGTCGTGGAAGATCAAGGCAATTTGTCAGGACCGTGAAAAACAAAAAACTAAACTACTCCTAATGAAATAGTCAGAGGCACATGTCTTATCTAGTGTCGTGCTGTCCCACACGCAAAATGATATGGAGTATACCTTTATTGCGATCAACAATTGTACAGACCTAAAAGGGAAAAGGAGGGGAGGAAAAGGAAAAGGAATGAGAGGCACAACAGCGTACATACATTATGTAATCACAGTAACTGTGTCTGATGGTGTGCGCATGATAAGTGTTTGCATGATTGAGTTCAGTTCCTCGCTGGTTTGACAGTGCGTCAGGATCACATTCAAAGGTTAAACGGACAGGATGAGTGATTGCGGTTGGTGGGCGATCATTTCCAGGTTATGAAGTTCAAAGGCTGCATAATTAAGGATGTGGATCCCATGTGTGACAAAGTGAAATCCAACGCCCCATGCGGCACATCGATATCAAACATCTGTGCCGCTAAGAGGCTCATTCACACTCAGAATATAAGCCACTATGAGGGTGGCGACTATGACAGGGTGTGGTAATAGCCACAACGTCAGGCATACATACACATCGATGTGATGAGTGTTGAAAGAAATGGCAAGTAGCTTAAACTCTCATGCGCTATGCGGGGTGATTTTAGGGAGAAAAGTAATCCATGGTATCTTATTGCTAGATACAAGGGGCAATGCTCCAATGAGCAAGAGCGGAGTTGCGCAAAGCGTTGTCCTGCGTAGAGGCAAAAGGGCAGTTTCGTTTTTTGTTTTTCACGGTCCTGACAAATTGCCTTGATCTTCCATGACTTAAATGGCAAGAAACATGTTGACCACTACCTATACCTAGAGCTAACGTGGACCATTATACCCACCTTGGCCTACACTTGTTTTTAACATAACCTAGGGTTTAACACATTAAACTCAATCTTAAATTCCCTAAGAGTTCTTTTTAATCCTTCGCACTCTACTCACACACTACTCCCTCACCATCATACTCGCACTTAACCAACGGCAGCTCAAAAGAACTCCGGCAAAGAGCCCTCTCGCGGGGCCCGTTGGGCATTGCAGCGCCGGCCCAACGAGGAGCTGCCCAATGATGAAGCATGTCACCCCTCGGGGTGTGTGAGGGCTCTTGCTCCTGAAGGATCAGATCCCTCGGACTTGATCACTCAGGAATTTACTAACCTACCTTTCAATAGGTACTGCACACCTTCTTGTTTTCCAGCTCTTTTTGGGGGCGTGTGTGCTGGACCTCTATTTAGCCCTCCGTCCCTCCTTGTGATTTTGATATTTTGTATGGCGGCTCAGCCGTGGGACTAGTTCCATTGACCTCAGCAGTCTATTGACGCGTGTGTCACCAGTTAGAGCAACTTTCTCAACTGGCCCCCTTCCCTGCTTTTCTACCTCAGTGCCCTGATCGACTGGCTGATAGTCCGCCCACCTCAATCATGGAAGACCAAGGCCTCGGCTTTAATGACGAAATGGTGTCAGAGATCCTAAAAACTCCATCCCTTCTTGGTCCTAATGGCAACACCCCCCTCAGCTAGCAATAGCGAGGATTGAAACACTTTCACTACACTTAAGCGCCGATTGGTAAAAATCACGCTCCACAGCACTATGATGACTGAATACCTTAGGGCCAATAGAGCCTCAAGGGGATTGATCCGTGGCCAACACCCCACTGATTTTTTTGGAAGACCCCGTCTTCAAACGCGAGTGGTCACTGGTAGCATGGAAGTGCACCAGGGACCTCTTAGTCCTAATCATTAACACAGCTAAATGCCTGGCAGATGCACTCATGCTCTTAAAACCAGCATCTAGATCTCGAGTTAAAAGTCCCGGCTCACAGAGATCAATAACGAGATCAATGAGAATAAAGAATATCTATTACAACACAGGATAGAAAAGGTCCAGAAAGATCTGAAGAAATAGATAAAGAGAAAATCTATCCCTACCTAAGGGAGGACTACCCTGTGGGCGGAGACATCTCTTCAGACGAGAGTGGGCCTTCACGCTACAGAAAGGCATCCACCAGCAGCAATTCTAGTACCGGGAGCTGGGGCAATGAGGATACTCCTCATACCCCGTACACTCCGCAACCCCCGCCCCTCTTTGGGTACGGGATGAATACATATCAAGGACCGGCTCCTATGTGGCCACAAGCATACCCAATGTACCCTCAAGGCCCTCATCCTCACTTCTAGGGTCCCTTCCAACCCCCTCCTTTTTTAGGCAGAGGCTGGGGCAGAAGACGAGGAAGAAGGAAAGGTACCAACCCACAAAAACAACAACAACAGAAAAGAGTACATTGGCAAACACCACAGGTGGACACACGACAGACTAGGAGCCAGACCAGCTACCCAAAGAAGATAAACTCGTAGTGAATATATCACATAGAGCCTTGTCTAATACAGAAACAAGGGTCTTGCAAAAGGGCCTTGGTTTTGTACCCACACCCAAGACGGACTGTTTCAGGACAAACTGTGAACTCCAACAGTTCTTCCGTAAGATCCGTCTAAGAAATATTTTTCATGACAAACCTACTAATGAGGTCTGTGATACAGGCCTCCGAAAACCTTCAACCTTCACCCCCTCCTCAGGGATGGTTTCTCCTGAGATCCTGGTTTTCGAACAAGCAGTGCTGAGAGAAATCAATGCACTCCCCACGGACTCTCATTTCCGTAATATGTCACGAATGGAGGAACAAGCCATGTTTGCATTAGCCAATGACAATACCATAACCATAAAACCGGCAGACAAGGGCGGGGCCATTGTTATTATGGATACCGCTGAGTATGACGCCGAGTGTCAGAGACCACTTTCTGACCAGCTTTATTACACTCTCATGATACAGGATCCAACTCAGAGACTCACCACTAGCATCAGTTCAATGGTTGACTCTGCTACAGAACTAGGTTGGTTGACCAAGAATGAGGCTGATTTTCTGATTAATACTAACCCTAAGACCCCCTATTTCTATACTCTTCCTAAAATATACAAGGGCGTCACGCCACCGCCAGGGAGACCGATTGTATCGGGAATCGGGTCCTTACTTGAGCCACTTTCCATCTTTTGTGACCACTTCCTTCGACCCCTCGTCCAAAAAACTCCCTCTTTTCTCAAAACACGAGGAATGTTGTCAACTTGATCAACAAGTCAGGGGTACAGATAGATCTTTTAGTCACTCTTGATGTAGAAGCTCTCTATGCCAATATCCCCCAAGATGCCACTCTGGAGGTGGTAGAGCAGATATTACTATCTGAAACATGGACATCCCCTACACCTGTAAACTTCATTTTAGAATGTGCGAGCATAGCACTAAAACAGAAATTCTTTCAATTCAGGGATCAACTCTACAATCAGACACAAGGTACTTCCATGGGAAGTACCTTTGCCCCAAGTCTGGCTTGCCTGTATATGGCTAACTTTGAGAAGATCTCCATCCATAGTGACCAGAATCCATACTCGTCTAATATGATCATGTGGCGCCGCTACATTGACGGCATTCATATACTCTGGAAGGGAGATACGCCAACATGTAACACCTTGACCCTTTCCTCCGTTTCACTAAGACTGTGTCAAACAACAATCTACCCTTCCTAGACCTTCTGATCACCCTACGGAACTGTCACCTTCACTCATCCACATATAAGAAACCCACTGACGGCAATAGTCTATTACGATATGACAGCCACCACCGAAACATCTGAGGGATAACTTACCTTACGGCCAATTCTTACGTTTACGCCGTAACTGCACTGCCCTGGCTGATTTTGATCAACAGGGTGCAAATTTCACAGCCAGTCTTGAAACACGCCAGTACCCAACAAATATTGTTTAGATGGCACGCAAGAGAGCACGTAATAACAACAGACCCTCGCTTCTGGAAACACACCCTAAAGCACAAGATGAGATACTTACATGTGTAACATCATTCACACCCCAATCCAATCAGATAACAAGAGCGATCAAAAAACATTTCGGTATCCTACAGACTGGGGGACAGCAGTACCCCCTTCCGAGGTTTTCATTCAAACGCACATGGAACCTAAAGGACACCATAGTCCACACTAGACCCAAAACTGTACAAAAACAAACACAACAATCTCTGTAGTGTCTACCACCTGTGATGGGACATTTCCTGTGTGGGTCATGTGGGCCCTGCCTTGACCAAACCCTCTAAAACCATACAACTAAATGAGCAACAGATATGGACACAAAAATCACACTCTAACTGCAAATCTACTCTGCATTTACATGATCACCTGCCCATGCAACATGCGCTACGTTGGTATGACCACACGCATGGTAAAAACAATAATAATGGAACATCGCAGTAACATGCGATGCAAAAGAATGACAACCAAGTTGAGGACACATTTCATTGAGAAACCACACCCTCCAGACCAACTCTCCTGGACAGTTTTAGAAATGCATCCACATGCAACCAAACACTATCTTTTCCAGAAAGAGCGAGGATGGATTTTCCGTCTAGCCACCCAAGTAACTGGATTAGATGACATCCCCTGGGGTGAGATCCACAACTGACGTCACCATCATATCTGACTTTGTTCTGATCTGCCCCGATAAATGTCAGATGGGGCACTTGCCATATCTCTCCATCTGGAATCGGTGTTATTTTTAGCTCTGTCCAATTTCTTCCCCCTCCCTCCACCTACCCACTAGAGAAGAACAGAGCTGTTGTCTGGCTTTTAGTAACAAGTAGATTTGTCCTCGGAAAACCGACACAACCTGTTTACGTGCTTTTGATCTATCGCTAGATAATCTGCATTTCCCATAAAAACCTACACAGCTCACGGACCCCTCTCCACCCAGCCCGTTGTGTGAGGATTACAGATCAAGCAGAAGAAATGGGATTGCGGATTTTACTTTTTAACTTCAGAGATTCACGAAAAAAAAAAGGAGCAATGTCCGAATCTATAGGCAGCGTCACTTTAAATCTAACTTCCTCAGACATTTCTTAAACGCCTTCAACAACCACATACGTCTTTCGCCCTGTTTGGGGGCTGTTCACCCTGCTCTAGTTTACGTGTTTTGAGAAAAATGTGCTTATCCAACACCATGTGCCACATCTGCGGCCTGATAAAAGAGCTGCACTCACCTTAGCCCCCCCCCCAATCACACATACTGTGTGTAAAACGGTTATGCTGACCACGCGGGAGTTCACTTATGCAGTGTATCTACTCCTGGTCGGGTTACCCAGTTGGTGCAGCTTTGGCTGGTCTGTCAGAGGCCACATTTTAAGCTGGTGATGAGGTCACAGCTTCAGCCACGTGGTCAGATCACTGGAATGTCCTGAAAGCGCCCCGGGCAGCCAGAGAGCACATGACACTGCACGGCCAGCTCAGAGCTCACCTTGTCACTGATGACGACGAGCCGTGGTCTGAGCTGGCCAGCCCTCGGAACAGAGGCCTCTTGTTCATCGCGTTGTGTAGAGAGGTTAATCAGAAGTAACACAGATAAACCGGCGACTGATGCGTGACACCAGGTACAAAGAGGAGGCTATATTCCTGTTGGATCACCTGGGACAGGTAACTGAAAACCCCGTCTGGAGTCACATTTGTCCTGTGGAGCTACAAAGCTAAGCTGCGTGTGAGTAAATCTCAGTGTGCAGTGATGCGCACAGCGTGCAGCATTGTTCAGGTCCCCCATGCACTCGGAGTATCAGAATCCGAGCAGGGGAGGTATGTGTGGGGTCACCCGGGGTATTCCTAAAAGAGACCGGCACTTGTGTTTGTTTAATATAAAACCGGAGCACGCTTCTTCCGGCAACATTCCAGATTTTCGGAAACTTGTTTGTTTCTGAAATTAGACTGTCGAAGTATAAATACATAATTTTGCTCAAATTGACTCGTGCAAAGGAGGGGCCACGCTAGTGTTGAGAAGTACAGGAAAGGCCTTAACAAAGCCCGCCACCAGCACAATGCTCCTAACGTCCTCCCTCCCAGATACAGGAATGGATTCACCAGGAGGAGTGGCAGGAAACCTGCCTGGCTGCCAGGGGAGCGGGCTCTCGTACTCAGTGTAGTGTGAATCTAGAGGTTCATCAAATGGAAGGCCACAGGGTACACGGAATAGCCCAGGGCCTCTGGAGAGAGTCTAAGGTGTGGACTGGACTTTGATGATGAGTGATGCACAGCTCTGGAATGCCATTTGATTGAGGGATGGAATGAAACATTTATTTTGGTGGAGTGTGTACACTACCAGCAAGGACTCGAAAAGAGGAGAGAGAGACGGAGAGAGAGGCATCTACACCCACCATAGATGTAACCCCGTTCCCTTTCTTCTAGGCTCTGATTCTGTGATTTCTTTTGGAGAACACCTTTTCAGTTTGCTTGCAGGGTGACCTAGCTGAAAAGCAAAGTAGGATCATAGATTTGAGGCCTCGTGCACAAAAAAGGTTGTTGCAGTGCTGTGAGTTGTATTGGGTAACTAGACTCAAACTGTTCGTTGCTAGGAATTCTCACATCCCTAGGCGGTGGAAAGATTTTTTTTGCAAAAAGTCACAAATCACCTGCCTCGTTTATATTAATGAGTGGAAGCTGGCTTGTGACTAACCGTGAAAAGTAACAAATGCTGGGAGAGAGGCCTGCATAAGATGGCACACCTCTGTTTCCGTATTTACATTTGTACTGTGCCTCCATTGCAACCCCATGAGGTACAGGGATTAAAGCACCTTGAACGGTTGGTTAGCATGAATGTGACCCCATGAAGATAATACAGTGGCCGTTCAGACCGGTGTCTTTCCTCCCGATGCCCAATGTCTTCTCCAGCAAATTGTAAACTGTCAACTAATCACATCTTACACCTTTGTGATAGTTACCTCTGGTCCTTGGCAGACACCAGCCATTCCATGGTTTGCGACCAAAGAGATGTTGCAAAGCTATCGTGCATGTCATGGCACATCACCAGCATTGCACACTGCCTATCACCAGGGGACGGTGCTTCTTTGCCCCCGCCCTTTTGCCCATTTCCCTGTTATTTCACAAGGTTAGTAAAATTGGCATTGTGATTCGCAACGTTACTTAAAAATTGCTAAACACTCTTCTGCTTGGAGAATGCAAAGACATTCGTCTTATTATTGCCACTTAGTAGGTTCTGCAAATGCATCACATGAAGGTGAGGGTGACTAATGCCAGAGTCACCCTTCTAGGGTTTTCTTTAGGCTTCATGACCTATCAGAAAACCAAAAATCGGTACATTTCATACCTAGTGCTTACCTCCAGTCAGTTCTTCTTTTCTGATTGCACTCCGTGACGCCCTTGCAGCGAGAATGTCCTGCTAATCTGTTCGTTACAAAGGTATGGCTAGCTCAACTGTTACTTTCGGAGCATTGTGCATTTTTGTTTCCTCTGTAGTAGTTGCTTCTACTGGCCTTCCTCTTTTTGTATTATAGGCATCAGGAGTTGTGTCTTTCCTTTGTGCTTCTGTTATGCAGTCAAGGTGGATTAGCAAGTTGCTCCTGCAGGCCAGGAGTTTGAATCTTGGCAAGGGCTATTCGGTCTTCTATTCTTCTGAGGTCAGAACAGCGTCACCTGTTATTTACAGCACTTTGGTTATCATTACGAGTGGCCCATTAATTCTGATAGTCCCGGTAAAAGGAGTTACAGAGCCTATCACAATTATAAATTGTGGTGTTTCATATGGAGATTTTGGTTGCTGAAACTAGCTGAAATCTGAGTGAACCACTAGGGGAAAATATATGGAATATGGCACAGAAACACTGATTTCCAGAGGTTATTCCACAAAATCTTCTATTCCCCATTATTTTACATCACCTGGAATTAGTGACCTCCCCCCCCCCCCCAGGTAACTGTAATGCAGACGAGTGAGAATTCCAGGGAATATAACCACCACTTGTAAGGAGGACCACAGAAACGTCAACACTGTGGTCTTGAGTGCTGTATGAAAAGCAAATTATTATCTTTTCATTGATAAAACATTTTCCTGGATGTTTTGGCCCCTCAAATGTGTTGGTGGTTCGTTTACAGTTGTTTCCATGCACTCTATTCAGCATGAATGAGGTTCCCGAATCTTTATTACCAATTTAAAGCATCTGAGAGTTCAGGATCTTCTTGCCATTTCAGAGCCCGGTGCACAAGCGTTGTATTGAAATGCAGCCTTGAGATGATGATATTGCACAGATGTGGCTTCTTATTTTGGGTAGTCGGGGAGGACTGAAAAGCAGCTATTTTATCTCACCCAACGAAGTGTCTCTTAAACACTGTCCACATCCCCACAAGCCGCCATTACACAACCTCCACCTTCCTTCTGTCTCATGGCAGCAGAAGTCTAGAGGAAATCCCTTTCAAATCTCTCTGCCAATTACAAACATTTGGTGGTTTTCACCACAAATCTGTAGCCAGAAATATCAGTGAATACACTACTTCATTCCTATGTCTGTTTGCTCTGTGTCAGAGTTCTGTCATTGCTTTACTGGTCGCTGGAGCAATGGCCTATCCGAACAGTTGTCTGATGTAAGAGAGCCTTTTTAGGTCTCGCTGAGCCAGCGCGCATGCGTTGCTCTACGAGACATTTAGTAAGGGGCTTTTGGAAATGCTACCAGAGAGGCTCCCAGCTTGCATGCACGCGCGCAGCTGCCATCTGGGTGTTCTCTAATGGCTCCTCTGCGAACACTACCCCCTCCCTTCTGAGAGGCGCCATCTGGCTTTCCTCTCGCTCCGACAAGCGCTCCTCCGCCCCTCCCCGTCGCGCTGCTTTCACTTTCGCGCGCGGCCAATGCTTGTTTTACCTCTCGCTCTGCCATTCCTTCAACTTTTCATCATTGTTTTCTCAAGTTTTTCTTTCCCTCCTTCAACCTTTCACTCGGTCCCTCCTTTTATCACTATGTTTTCACAAGTTTTTCTTTCCCTCGTTTCCTTCTTCCCTGTTTAATTCCCTCCTCGACCCTTCTTCACATGCAGCCGCCATCTGTCTTTCACGGGTCATTAGCACCACTTGGCCACACGTCTTTCTCTTTGATCGCGATCGCACTTGCGATCGCGCTTTCTGTCAAGGCTCATTAAGCACACACGCGCGATCGCTTTTACGAGCTTTCTTTCATATTCCTGAAGCCGATAGCTTCCTTGTGGGCGCGGCTGCGATCGCTTTTACTTTCGCGGCTTTTACAGAAAATGCCCCCTTCTGCCTTTACCGTTCTCCCCCCCTCCTCGCAAAGCCCAACATTTGTTATCCCCTTTAATGCCCTGGTGGCTGTTGGCTGTCCGGAATGACTAGCGTTTAACTCTTGTTTCTTTTAGCAGTGCAGTGAGTCCGTGCTTTCTTGCTCTCTTCCTTTTGTACAGCTTCCCAGTCAAATAACTCCCTTGCGTTTAATATTGCCCCCTTTTTTAATGTGTATTTTTTTATCCCCCCCCTGCTTTTGCATGGCTCGCAGCCACTTCCTGTTGCTCTCACCCAACTTCCTTGATTTCTCCACACCTCCTCTCTATTGTTCCCCACTCCTCCCGTCTCGGTTCTTAAAGAAACACATTTTTTTTTTTTAACAATATACACTTTTTCGGAGGTCCAGGCAGCTGCTATTTGCTGTCAGACCACTCCTCTTATGGAATATACTTTGTAGACTTTTTTTTTTTATCTGTCAAAGTGAACGTCAAGTAAAAATAAACAACATGGTGACTGCCTCATGCCACAAGCGCTTGCATGGATCCTCACTCTACGTCTCCATAGTGTCCCTATCAGAGGTATGCATCAGTTTACTACCACTAGCTCTGTGCGTTTTGACTTAAAGTCGATATTGGTGGGTGGTTTTTTTTGCCAAGCAAATCTGTTTCCAGCTGGTCCACCTAAACGTCTCCACATACCTTTTCTTCCGTAGACACCCTGCTGTGGCTCAAATTCACTAGAGGAAATATGTTAAATACCGTTTTCTTATTCCCATTTATTATGGATTAAAAAGGTAATTTCACATGGTGCCTCATTTGTAGCAAAGTGACTGAAAGACATCAAGAACTGCTTAAAAAAAAGACGCTGGCCTCTAACATCAAAAGAAGAATACATTTCTTTTTATTGACACAAAACAATTCTGATATTAAAACATTGTGTGCTAGCACTAGCAAATCACCTCTGTTTCTTCTATGTAGAGTTCGTTTTGCAAATTTCTCACCAGATACGTTTTAGTATTAACACACACGCTACATACAACACACGCTACAACGCACACGCTCTCACACTCTGCATTGACTGGCTCTTTCTTCTGACCTTGGCTGTAGACCAAATCCATGGTACACTACTGTTACGTAGTGGATCAAGCAGCTGTTTAAAGTGAGCTGCTTGTATGTTCACTTTAATCCTGGACAGTTGTGATGAGCATAGTAGTTCTCTGTGGGCCATTTTAGATTGTGACATGCCGGGTGGACAGTGCTGTCCTGGAGATATAACTGTTCTTGCCCTGCTGTTACTTTTCCAGCACACAACATGCTCCGTGGACGTTTTTGCCCCACCTGTGTCAATTTTTTTTTTACCCATGCCTATTGTGGTCGCGGTTTTTCTTACTTCTGTATAAGAGCGAATACGTAAAATCTAGGAAACGGTACCATCTCCCTCTTATCAGTATCACAAATTTTTTAGCCCCCCGAACATGAAATAAATTACTAAATTATATTTTTCTACATCGCGGATACCCATATTTGCACATTTTCACAAATCATGAAATCCATACCGAATTTTTTAAAAGGAAATTCTTTTGTATACAAATGAAACTGCCACTTACAATAAATATCTTCCAGTAGGACGACCGAGGTAGTTTGTACTTTACTTAATTGTGCACTCTATTTGCCGTCTGCCATTGTGCCCCAGCCAATACACCATGTAGAATTCAATGCAGGTACGCCTTCCTGTCCTCTTAACTGCTACTGTCTCATGGCTGGCTGCATTGATGCTTGTTGTGTGTCCTTGGTGACCGTTTCCTTAATACCCTTTTTGCAATGCCTGCAGACAGAGCAGGTCTCTAGAAAGGTACTGAAAATCCCTGCAAAAAAAAACCAAGCATTGGCATAGCCAATAGGTCTCGCCTTTGGGACCTTATAAGTATTTAGTTATGCAGCACAATATCCTTACTGCAACACCATCAACTGTTGCATGGCTAAACACTTATAAGGTCCCAAAGGCGAGACCTATTGGCTATGCCAATGCTTGTTTCTTATGTTTGCTAGATGTTCTAGGCTTTTTGAGGTCTCACGTGGCGTTGCAGGGCAGAGCCCTGCTCCGCCTCCGCGAGAGATTTTGTAGGAGAGGATTTTCAGAAGAGGGCTTTAAGCCCCGCCCCTCATTTCCATTGGCTGGCGTCACCGTTTATGCTAAACGATGGCCAGCCATTGGAAATGAGCTATCTATGTTGCCTCCCTTTGGCTTTTTGTGCCGGCCCACTTGGACTGGCTCTCCTGCTTTCCTTCTGTCGTAAACGATTTCTTATCTTTATGGGGCCATGTGTTTAAACACATGGCCCATAAAGACAAGAGATCGCACGCGGTAAGGATTCGCTTTCGTTCTGTCTGCACCTTCGCTTTCTTTATTGTTCGTTTTCCTTCACTGTGTCCTCCTCTCCCTCCCTTCATCGTTTGCTCACCGCTACCACCATCCTGAGGCCTTGCAGTATGTGCGGTTCGAGGGACTCCGCACAGTGCTGCAGACGTTCTTGAGTAGAGAGAGCAGTCTGCTGAAGAAAGGTTTTGCCCAGCACTGTGGAGACAGTGCGCAACTTCTGGGGGTCGGGGCGCGCGGTATCGGCCAGCACTCTGGAGAGACCGTGCACAACTTCTAGGGGTCGGGGTGCGCGCTACCGCCCAGTACTGTGGAGACAGTGCGCAACTTCTGGGGGGCCGGGGCGCGCGCTACCACCTAGTACTGTGGAGAAAGTGCGCAACTTCTGGGGGGCCGGGGCGCGCGCTACCGCCCAGTACTGTGGAGACAGTGCGCAACTTCTGGGGGGCCGGGGCGCGCGCTACCGCCTAGTACTGTGGAGACAGTGCGCAACTTCTGGGGGGCAGGGGCGCGCGCTACCGCCCAGTACTGTGGAGACAGTGCGCACCTTCTAGGGGCCGGGGCGCGCGGTATCGGCCAGCACTCTGGAGACAGTGCGCAACTTGTGGGGACCGGGGGCGTGTGTGTGTGTGTGTGAGAGAGAGCTAAAGCTGCCTTGGGCTTTTACATTTTTTTCTTCACGTTTTTTGTGATCCCTGCAAAGGGGCGTTTAGAAAGTAGAGTTGCATGTGATTGTGGCAGCGATGGGGAAGGTGTAGGCGTTCCTCCGTAGGGGCCCGGTAATCCGTTTAGTAGACGGATAACTAAGCAGCCAGACCCGGATCTGATGGATGCAGAAGCAAGAGGATGTGGAGAAGGAGGCCGCGTGCACCCTGGACCCCTGTCAGCCAGCAGCTTCCCGCTCCCACCCTGCGGCGCGGGAAGGCATGCCCTCGCTCCACTCTCTTCATTCATTTAAACACTTTGCTACATGTATGTATATTTGTGGACTGGTCGTGTCACAAACGAGTATGGCTCCAGGGAGATACCATCAGCCGTCCAGCACCCGAACCGCCATCGCAGACCCTGAGGACTACTGCGTGAAGTGCAGCTCAGGAGGAGATGCTCCTGTCTTCTGCACTTTTGTTTGCAGCATTTTATTTTGGTGCATTCATGGGTACCAGTGCAAAACAGGCCATTTTAAATAATTCTTAAATGTGATGCATATAACGCCCAGCTCCTATAACCAAATTATGCTTTAGAAAAGTCATTTTTCTTTCAAAATGGTAGTTGTTAGTGTTAGTAATTGCGAGTAGTTTTCTGGTCTCATTATTTATGCTGCGGTTCTGGTACTCGTACTCATGTACTTGTAATGGAAAACACTACGGGGCAGATTTACAAGCCCCTTGCGCCACTTTTGCGTCACTTTTAACATGGGAAAAGTGACGCAAAAGTGTCGCAATGGACTTGTAAATCTGCCCCTACAAGTCCCAGAATGCAATGTAAAAAAAAGTATTGGATGAGTTAATGAAGTACATCCCTAGTGCTCCTCTGCCCCCAAATAACCAGGTTCATCATGTTCTTCCATGGTGCTCATCAACCTGTGATCCTCCGCAGTAGACCCCCGGTCTCCCTTATGCACATTATTTATATTGTGCCGCTTACCACACCTTACACTATGCTTCCAACACTGGGTTATGTACAACAACCGGGTTGTGTGCTTTGATGCCCGTATGTGTGTTAGGTTTGTGTGCATGGATATTGCATGCCTTTTGTACTTAGTGCAACTATTTGTGTGCAGGTGTATTGTTCTATGTGTATTTGTGTATGCTTTGTGTGTGCACACGTACACAAATCCTGTGTGCATGCATCTGCAGGCTTTGACAGTGCTTGTTGGTTATGGCGCATGATTAAGTAGTGCATGGTTTCTTCTTTTCTCTGTTCTTCACTGGTTTCTGGAGGTCCTTTCAAAGTCACCGGCTCCTCAGCTCCTGAGCCTCATGCAAGTGTCTGGTTGGAGAACACAGAAGTGCACCATCTTACAGGGATGCAGCCACGCTTTGGTGCAGTTCTGATTCAAAGCATCAGTCACTACTTGCGTGGTTACCTATTCGAAGCCACTTTAGTTAATTCGGACACATTCATTTTGCAAACTGAAATCAGACTTGCTTTCTGATCAATTTATTTCAGTTCCCTATTTACGTACATTGTGCTTTTGATGGTGAGAAGAATACAGGAACTAAAATAATATATCTTGTGATGTTTTTCGACTGCTTTTATTTTGTGTGTTTATCGGGTTATCAAGTTTAGTTATTTAAAAATCGACATTTAGGCTTCGCATTCTACCAAGCAATTCACTGAGCAATCAAATATGGTAATCTTTTCACTCCTAGAGTCTGGCACCAGTTTGGGCTCCCAACAGGAGTGCATGTCTAATTCAGATCCTTACCGGTGGCAGTTTTTAGCGACTGGGTTAACACATTTGTCGTTCGTGGTGCTATTTAAAGAGATGCACGTTTATTCATCTGTAGGACCAAACCCGTGGCCTACAAGTTACAAAGACATCTCAGCAGCGGGCGCTTAATTCAGTAAATCACGTTTAAACGTAAGCGCCAGCACATTAACCAATCCCAGTTCTGAGTCTGACGCTTTGGTGGCGGTGATGGGGTAAGGAATAATATTGTGGGGGTGTGAAAAGGCGGTGCCGCTTCCTTGGGTCTACAGAAAGAGGTCTGCGCATCATGTGTTATGTGATATTATGTGGAGGGCAGAAATCGTTCCATTAAACATATGCCTTAAAAACTAAAAGCCATTTGTGTGCTGCCCCTCGGCACATTAAAGGCTAAAAACGGGTGGGTCCGCTGCGAAATTCATCGTACAAAGTAGGCTTTCATGAGGGACGAAAGAGGAAACTATACATAAAGGCGACAAAATCAGGCATGTAGCTCCTAGAGTCCAGCGGGTAAACCCACCAGCGATGCAAGCGGAGAGGGGGAAGTCATCAGCGCCCCTCCTTCCAGTTTCTACTGGACGTTCAAGGGACAGGAATTTGTAGCGCACCGTGTTATTTGTTCTGGTGTTAAGCACTTCCATCCTGGGCCGCTATGAAGCGATTGGTCCCGGACCGCCTGCACAATCTGTACGCAGCTGTGCCCCCACCACCGAAGTTGCTCCTTGGCGACTCGCATTTCAGTTTCTCTGCTGTATTGAAGTGTTTGAGAGGATTGTTCAGGGCATACAATGCACGAACCTTTTGGGCACGGTTTGGGGTGGGGCGTCTCGTTTTGGTCAAAGATTGAGCTCAATCGTTTAACGCAATTCGACCATTCCTTAATTAAGTACGGGGTCCGGCCTCAATTGACCAAACTGTGTGACTCTCGCCACGTGACGTCACCTAATTGCCCCAAATTTTTTATTCTCAATACGTGCAAAAAAAAAAATGAAACGTCTATGACCCCACTTGACATACATGATCCGCATTTGTCCACCCCGACAAATGTGCTGAAGAAGTTCCTGTGCATACAAACACAAGCATTAAAAATCCAATAGGTCTCGCCTTTCATTAAGTTAAAGCCATTTGCTTTGCTATACAATACCATTAGCAAAGCAAATGGCTTTAACTTGATCAAAGGCGAGACCTATTGCATTTTCAATGCTTGTTTTACTATTGCTACTCTCCACTTTATTAGGATACTGGAATTACGTGTTAGTACTTTTATGAATGCAGACTACGAACCATGTCTGTCCACCATCCGTTGTAATTTCTTGACGGGCAAAATCCCTTCTACTGCCTTCTTGATTGTTTTTTTGGAATGAAATTTATGACCTTCAAAGAAAGCAGTTAATGGAATTAAAGTGCATTCGACGGAGTCTAATATAGCATCAGATGTATTATTCATAGTCTCCTGGGGAAGACTGCTGGAAGCACCTTGGCTTCCCAGCATGCTTCTGTACTCTGGGTACCAGCTTGAGAATTCATTATCAACTTGGCATGGCTGTGCTCTGTAGACTTTCCTCATAAAAAGCCTTTCTTAGTCCTTTTTCTGTAAACCGTTAAAAGGCAAAAAGTTAGAAATCTTTGTAAGCATGTTGTCCGCCTTTTTGTAGCAGAGTTCATTGGCAAGAATCAAGAAACGCTACCAACTATAATTTGTATCTTTAATCAAGTTGCCATAGTGGACCATATGGCCTTTTACTCCCTCCTCTGTCAAACATGCCCCCGGGGTTCTGTGCACACTCCAAAACTCACTGACACAATTGTGTGTTACACTAGAGCCCGGCTTCAAATTATCCTCATGACCTCGTAAAGGCTACAAAAGATCCTGCATATATAGGTATGTGGCAGAGAGCTTATTTGACACCACCTCTTTGAATTATCGCCCACGTCTGCAACATAGTGGACATTTGTATGATGTGGCCTACAAAATTAGTCCACTTTAGGCCCTGACAAATCAAGACAGTCTTAGACTCTCTGCAGCACTTGAATTTTCACTGAACATTCAGGCAACAAAAGCATCTATTAAAAAGAGCCGACAGTCACTATCCCTATTGCAGGCACCTTTCTTTTATTTACGACAAAAGCAAATACTGGCTGGATTGGCCATCCTTTGTTGAGTGTGCCAGATTGGCAATTTGTGGTCTGTGTGCTGATGAGTTGGCTGTGAAATTAAAAAGCAAGAATGCGGTTTCATTTGAAATAGGGAGTAAGTTCCACAGTTGTCTCTTTTGTTGTGTTTTACATCCTACAAACAGGACGAACATTTTAGCGTATTTGACAATAACAAACTAAATTTAAGAAGTCTGTCCTGAAGTCCAGCATTTAATCCATGACAATTTCTGTGCTCAAGTAAGAAATAATGGCTTAGGTAAAGACAGGAATATTGTGAGTGAAACACCTTTGGAATATAAGCCTCAATTCTTCTGGGTCCACACTCCTGCACTTCCCTGTTTAAGGGACTTCAGTCTCATGTAATTTGTTATTGAGTTTTTGTTATGTGTTGCACCTGGCATCCTTGGCTGGCATAAGGACTCTGCACACACTACTGCTGCTAACCAGTGCAAATTTTCTTGTGCTCTCTCCTTAAAACATAGTAGAATTGGCTTGTACTCAATTGGCATATTTAATTTACTTGTAAGTCCCTAGTAAAGTGGCATGACCTGAGCCCACGGCCTGTAAATTAAATGCTACTAGGGTGCCTGCAGCACTGGTTGTGCCTCCCACTTAGGTAGCCCTCAAGTTTGTCATTGCAGCCTGTGTGTGCAGTTACAAACTGCCATTTGGACCTGGCAAAATAAACCTTTTGCCATGCCCCAACCTTTACTTTTTAATACATATAATTTGCCCCTAGGGTTGGCCCTGGACAGCCCGCTGGCAATGTGCAGTGTATTAAAAAAGTTGGACATGTATTTTTTAGTTTTACATGTCCTGGTAGTGAAAAACTCTCATTTGTTTTTCACTACTGCAAGGCCTAACTCTCCCAAAGGATAACATAGCAGTTACCTTATTGCATTGTAGTTGTATTTATATAGTGCTTACTACCTCTGACGAGGCGATTAAATGCTTTTTGGCGAGTAGCCCGCTACTCCGGAATGCAAAGGATTAGTGGTGGATTAGTATAGGGAAAAATAAGTTGTTAAATTGAGTGGTGGACCTGGAAGTCTGTTAGTTTGATTGAGCAGGATAAAGGAGGGCTAGAGGAGGGAAGACTCTAGATAGTGCTATTTGGGAGGTCATATTTGTCGGATGAGGTTTGACATGAATCAAACAAGGGATAGAGGAGGGAAGAGTCTAGAAAGGGACATTAGGGAAATCATAGTAGTAAAATGAGGTCTGGGATGAGTCGGAGGAGGGATACAGAGTGGAAGAGTCTAAAGTGTTATTTTGGAGATCAGAGTAGTAAAATTAGGTTTGGGGTGAGCCAAGGAGGGAAGATTCTAGCAAGGGTTATATGGTAGATCATAGTAGTAGAATAAGGCTTGGGCTGAGTCAAGGAGGGTTAGAGGAGGGAGGAGTCAAGAACGGATCTTGGGGACATCCTAATAGTTTAATGAGGTTTGTGATGAGTCCGAGAGTGGAGGTAGATGATATATTGGGAGAGGTATAAGATGAGACATTACAATTAATAAGTGATAATTTCCAAATGGGAGCTGGTAACCAGTCCATGTTTGGTGTATTTGGAATTGCAATGAAAAATCCTCTCTCAGGGTGAAGTCGGATTTTTAAATTACAACTTTGAAAATGCCACTGTTTGAGGCATATGAGCTGTAGATCATATGCTGTGCATAGATCCCCATCTAGTGTTGAGTCCGGATGTTTGCACTTTGTTTTTCTTCGAAGAAGTCTTTCCAGTAACGAGGTAGGTGACTCCTCCTTTCGGTGATAGTGCGCATGGGCATCGACTCCATTGTTAGATTGTTTTTTTCTGCGATGGGGTTCAGATGTATATCGTTGCGCTCCGGTATGACACCGTTCCTTCGGTTTACCTCGGCGCGCAAGATACTCACCCTTGATGGTATTGTTTTCGATCGCGTCTCCCTTTCTATCGCGTATCGTATTTACTTAAAATAATCTTTCGAACGGAAAGTTCGTGGGAGGCCTTCAGGCCTACCCGCTTTGGGTCGACCTGCAGTCGATGGAACGACCTCCTTTTAAATTCTGTCCTCGGTGTCTCACACGAAGTGTGTAACCTGTGTTTGTCCCCCGAACAAAGAGAACAAGACTGCAACGCGTGCCAGGCTTTCTGCTCCAAGAAAACACTTCGCGACCGTCGGGCTCGACGTTGCGAAATGAGCCAGCACACAAGCTCCATTCCGGACATCTTCGGTCAACAGTTGGACGAAAAGGCCGGCGAGGCCATGGGAACAGAGGAGGAGCAGGACCCGCTCGCCATCTCAGATTTCGAATCCGACCAAGAGGAGGACATCCCACATGGTCAACATACCGTGAGTAAAGCTCTCCCTTCATCCCAAGACACAATTTCAATTAAAAAGAAGGCTCCAGTCCAACCCGCGCCCCTCGGGCCCCAGGTCGGCACCGAGATCATGCTTCTGACGCCCCGCCCTCTGGCTCGGCACCGAAGCCTACCAAAAAGCCTTCCGGCTCCGAAAAGACTCCCTCCAAACCAGGTTCAGAGCCCAAACCTTCGGGGTCGAAACACAAGTCCGGCACCGACCCCCACCATTCTGGCCCGGAAAAATCGTCGGATCCGAAGACATTAACGGTTTTGACTCCGGCACCGAAACGTTCGGCGTCGAAACACACAGAAGTGCAGAAAACAACTACAAAGCCCAGTTTCGATGCCCCAATTGAAAAACCGGATCCGATACAAAAGCTTTTGTATGTCCATCCACAGACTGGCCATATCACCACTAAAGTGACTCTGAAAAGAAGGGCTGATGTAGAAGAAGAATATCACATCCCTTTAAAGAAGAGATCTGTTGGAACTAACCCTTCCCCTCCTCCTCTTCCTCCACCTATTCTTCCTTCATCACCACCTTCCCCTCAACTTCAACCAAGTTCACCTGAATATTCACCACCACATACACCTGACAACCAGGATGATAGGGATGATGATCAGGATAGGGATGATAATCGGCCATTACAAGACCCATGGGATGATTATAACACCAATTCGCCCACAGGCAATGATCCCGACCTGTACCCTACCAAACCCTCTCCACAAGATGATAGTGTAGGCTACATTAAGTTACTGGGTAGAGCTGCCAACTACCATGGGGTACAGCTACATAAGGAGTCATTAGAAGATGATTTCCTCTTTGAAACCCTCAATACCACACAGAAGTCATCACATACACTACCCATGCTTAAAGGGATGGTCAGGCATGTAGATGATATTTTTAATGACCCAGTCAGAGCTCGTATTCTTACCCCTAGAGTCGACAAGAAGTACAAGCCAGCACCGTCGGACCCAGTATATATAAGGGGACAATTGCCACTAGACTCCCTGGTTGTGTCCAATGCAAGAAAAAGAGCCAACTCCCAGACAACAGGAGAAGCTCCACCTCCTGATAAGGAATCGAAACTTATTGACGCTTCTGGGAAAAGGGTAGCTTCTCAAGCAGCCAATTTCTGGCGCGTCTCCAACACTCAGTCACTGTTAGCGCGATACGACCGTGCGCATTGGGATGCAATGGAACAACTGATCCAATATTTACCCCCGGAACACAAATCAGAAGCACAAGATCTGGTTCATGAAGGGCAACTTATTGCTAACAATCAAATAAGATCCTTTCTAGATGCTGCAGACACTGCTGCTAGAGCTATAAACACTAGTGTCCTCTTAAGGAGGCACGCCTGGCTCCGTATATCTGTGTTTAAACCTGGGGTTAAGACCTCCATTTTAAATACCCCATTCGATAAGGAACATCTATTTGGCCCAGCGGTAGATTCTTCACTTGAGAAAATGAAGAAAGATACTGAGGTAGCCACATCTATGGGAGCCCTTCAGTCCACACAGTATCGTGCTTCCTTTCAACGCTCCTTTTAACGAGGAGGTTCCAAAAATACCTCATCAGAAGCCACCTCCACCTATAAGGGCAATAACCAACCCTCTCCATCTAAGGGTTATTTCAGGGGAGGTTACAGGGATGACAACAGTAAGGGCAGGGGCCGGGGTTCAAACACACGCTACTCCCCCGCCAATACAAAGCAGTGACTTGCCTTCACTTCCCTCGACCACTCAACACCTGTAGGGGGAAGACCGTCAGATTTTCTACCAATCTGGCAATCAATAACAACAGACAATTGGGTACTCCAAATGATCCGTTCTGGTTACTGCCTGGAATTTATCAACACGCCTCCAAATATTCCACCAAAGCCCCACAAACTATCACCAGACCATCTATACCTCCTCAAACAGGAGGTTCAGTCTCTACTTCTAAAAGGGGCTATAGAGCCTGTGCTGCCCCAACATCACAGGTCGGGTGTATACTCCTTTTATTTCCTGATTCCCCAAAAAGATGGTTCTCTCAGACCAATTTTAGATCTCAGAGAACTCAACCGGTACATTCAGTCAGACCATTTCCACATGGTGACACTTCAACAGGTACTTCCTCTACTACAGAAAGGCGACTTTCTATCTACTCTAGATCTAAAAGACGCCTACTTTCATATACCAGTTCACCCTGCTCATCGCAAATTCCTCAGGTTTGTGGTAGCGGGTCAACACTATCAGTTCAGGGTATTCCCATTCAGTGTCACTACCGCCCCCAGAGTCTTCACAAAGTGTCTGGCGATAGTAGCTGCTTACCTAAGGAGACAAAGCATCCACGTCTTCCCATACTTAGACGACTGGCTCATCAAAGCCAATACGTACCAACAATGTCTGCAGCACACTTTCAAGACAATTCGGTTACTGCATCAACTAGGGTTCACAATCAATGTGCCAAAGTCACATCTCCAACCAACCAATACAAAGGACTATCTAGGAGCCACAATAGATACTCAAAAAACTCTCGCTTTTGCTAGCTCAGCCAGAATTCGAAATATTCAGGCTTTAGTTCTCTGCTTTCAACTTAACCATTGGATTCCAGCCCCAACTTACATGCAACTACTGGGAATGATGTCATCCTGCATCATGATAGTTCTCCATGCCAGACTGCACATGCGTCCACTTCAAGAATGCTTAGCCAGTCAGTGGAACCAGTCACAAGGTCTATTAACCGATCTAGTGTTGGTAAGCGGCCGTACTCATCGCTCTCTGCAGTGGTGGAACACACAAAATTGGACGGCCGTTCATAGACCCGGTTCCACAGATAGTACTGACAGCGGACGCGTCCCTCACTGGCTGGGGAGCTCATCTACAACAGCACACAGTGCAAGGCTTGTGGAGCCAACAACAGAAGTTGCTCCACATCAATCACCTAGAGCTGCTTGCAATATTCCTAGCACTCAAGGCGTTTCAAACTCGCCTAGAGGGCAAAGCTGTCCTGATTCGTACAGACAACATGACAGCCATGTATTACATACAAAAACAGGGGGGTGGACACACTCTCTCCAACTGTCTTGCTTGGCCCAAGACATCTGGAGGTGGGCCATTCAGCACAAACTTTATCTCCTAGCGGAACATCTCCCAGGAGTCAACAACCAGATTGCAGATCTCCTCAGCAGGCAGAGACAGCAAATACACGAATGGGAACTCCACCCTCAGGTCCTCCTTCCATACTTTCAACGTTGGGGAGCCCCTCCCATAGACCTGTTCGCCACATGCCAAAATGCCCAAACTTCGCGTCCTGGTATCCACACCCATAGTCCAAAGGCAATGCACTATGGATGAATTGGTCTGGGATATTTGCTTACGCTTTTCTGCCTCTCCCACTCATTCCATCAGTGGTTCAGAAACTCAAACAAGTGTCCCTGACACTTATCCTAGTTGCTCCCACATGGGCATGTCAACCTTGGTTCACAACCCTGTTGGAACTCTCAGTAGTTCTCACCAAAAACTACGTCTTACACCCAATCTTCTCACACAGAGCCATGGAGACATAAGACATCCGGACCCCAGTCAACTCAATCTGGCGATCTGGCTCCTGAAGTCTTAGAGTTGGGCTATCTTAATCTACCACCAGACTGCATGAATATTATCAAAGAGGCTAGACGTCCTACTACAAGAGCCTGCTATGCAGCAAAGTGGAAGCGGTTTGTAATATACTGTAATAACAACCACATCAACCCGCTTAATGCTTCTGTACAAAACATATGTTATTTATTACATCTACAACGTTCCAATTTAGCGTACACTTCCATACGCTTACATCTGGCTGCAATAGCTGCATATCTCCAGAATAGACATCTATCTCTTTTTAGAGTACCTGTTATCAAAGCCTTTATGGACGGACTCTTGAGTCATTCCCCCGAGACGTCCACCTGCTACAGTATGGAATCTAAACATTGTTCTCACCAGACTAATGGGTCCACCCTTTGAGCCATTGCACAAATGTGAACTGCAATTTCTCACATGCTAAACAGCTTTCCTTGTGGCTATCACATCACTCAGAAGAGTGGGTCAGCTTCAGGCATTAACTATAGAAGAACCCTTTTTACAAATTCACCAAAATAAAGTGGTTCTTCGGACTAATCCTAAATTCCTTCCTAAAGTCATTTCTGCTTTTCATATCAATCAATCTGTTGAGTTACCCATGTTCTTCCCTCAACCAGATTCAGTGGCAGAACGTGCCCTACACACATTATATGTGAAGAGAGCATTGCTTTATTACGTAGAAAGGACAAAACCTTTCCGTAACACAAATCAACTTTTTGTCGCTTTTGCTCCACCACACAAAGGCAATCCCATATCAAAATCAGGTATTGCAAGGTGGATAGTCAAGTGCATCCAAATATGCTATGCAAAAGCAAAACGAACGTTAACAGTTCCCCCTAGAGCACTCTCTACACGCAAACTGGGGGCTTCTATGGCATTCTTAGGAAATATACCCATAGATGACATATCCAAAGCTGCAACATGGTCTACACCTCACACATTCACAAAACACTATTGTGTAGATGTGTTAGCAAGACAACAAGCTAGAGTGGGCCAGGCAGTTTTACGTACACTATTTCAAACCACTGCAACAGATACAGGTTAGCCACCGCTTTGGGA
The DNA here is from genome assembly GCA_963921515.1 of Calotriton arnoldi. NCBI lineage: Eukaryota > Metazoa > Chordata > Amphibia > Caudata > Salamandridae > Calotriton > Calotriton arnoldi. The sequence continues at coordinate 852,174 of CAWUFW010001186.1, forward strand.
GATAACTGCTATGTAGTCTATGCACAGCATATGATCTACAGCTCATATGCCTCGAACGGAAAATGCTACTTACCCAGTATGCATCTGTTCTTGGCATATACAGCTGTAGAGTCATATGCCCCCACCCGCCTCCCCGGGTACCTATACCTGTTGCAGTAACATCTTACTTAGATACATGCATTCATGGACATCTCCTTTTACTACTCTTACTAACTCCATTATCACCCTCTGCGGGAAAACAATCTAACAATGGAGTGGATGCCCATGCGCACTATCACCGAAAGAAGGAGTCACCTACCTCATGACTGGAAAGACTTCTTCGAAGAAAAACCAAGTGCAAACATCCGGACCCAACACTAGATGGCGATCTATGCACAGCATATGACTCTACAGCTCTAATATGCCAAGAACAGATGCATACTGGGTAAGTAGCATTTTCCTTTAGAAAGTTGACATTTTCCTGCCTTAGCCATTTAGTGCCTGCAGCCTGTCTCTGGATCACATGACTGGGTGAGGCTGATTTAGGCTTTGTGTATTCTTCCTAGACAGCCACACACAGAGAGCTTGGGTGTGCCTTGATGGGCCATCACTGGCAGGACGGGAGGGCGGAGCTGGGCACAGCCCTACTTACACTTGAAAGACTGTGCTGTGGCCTGCCTTCACACAAAGAGCTGCTTACCTTTTGTAGTTATTCTGGAGGCAGGACAGGGAAGGCCGGAAGCCTGTGGACTTTAATGGGACACCTTTAGAAGCTTCTCCCACTTCAAAGGAAGGCCCAGGTAGAAATATTGGACCCCAGGCACCAACTCTTCAGTACACTTCTGGACCTGTGGATACTCTGCCAGGAAGAAGGACTGCTGTGCTGCTGAAAGAACTGCCACTCTGCTGGACTGCTGCTCTGAAGGACTGCTGAGCTGCTGCCCTCTTGCCTGGGGGAGAAGGACTGGACTTGAATCTATTGATCCCAGAGTGACTCCAAGGGCTAGTTGGCTGGCCTCCTGACTAGATCCTCAGGGACAGAAGACTCCCACAACATTGAACTCAGCAGTTGGACTCCGTCATTTGTGAGTCCTACCCTGCCAAGTGGTGCAAGCCTAGTCCTGGACCCTAGGGAGTGGGCCTGAAGGTTCTCTGCCAGCCCAACTGTGGATCCAGCATAACTGACGCAACTCTGCTGCGTGGCGCAAACCCGAGCAGAATCTATGCATTGCCTCTGCTGCAAGGATTCTTTCAGCGCAAGGACTCCACATCGACCTCACAACCCGCATCTGAACCGAACTGTGCAAAGCTACACTGACGCAGGACTTCGCATCGCAAGCCCTTGTCTGCAGGATCCTCGATGACGATGCAGGACCTTGCTTTGCAGCTCCTCGGAACCAACTCTTCGCCTCGGCTGCGTGACACATCCTCGACGCGGGACCTCGTAACTCTCTGCAACTAGGATTTAAGGTACTCTTGTTCAGTGGGCCTAACTGCGTCCCTGTAGCCAGCCCATGCTCCACCACGGTCAGCCTGAACTTGTGACTTTGTTCTGGTCCGGCACGGTCATATGTCCACAGATGGCACTTAGTGATTTTTGGTACTATTTTTAGTGAAATCTTTAAAATTGCATATCTCCAGGTATATTGATTGGATTTTTGTCATTTTGGTTTTGGTTTATGTAGGAAAGTGCCTCTTTTGAATGGTTACCGTCCACTTTTTTCCTGGTATCTGGTGCAACTTTGACTGAAAGTGTACTGGGTTCCTGCTAATCAGGTCCCTAGTACCAGTGTTCTTTCCCTAAACTGTACTTTCGTTACATAATTGGCACCCCTTTAGGATGCTTGTAAGTCCCTAGTCATTGGTACCCCTGGTACCTAGGGCCTGGAAACTAAAGAGGGCCCCTAAGGGCTGCAGCATAAATTGTGCAACCCGAAGGGACCCCCCCCCAACAAGCTTATGCAAACTGTCATTGCAACCTGCGTGTCCTGGTGCAGAGAAAACCGAAGAGTCGACAGGGCACACACCTCTGTGTGGCATGCCAGCAAAACACTGCATGTGGTATAGGTAGGTCACCCCTAATGCAGGCCTTACAGCCCGAAGGCACAGTGCTCTATACTCGTGTGGGCATATCTGCCTGAGTAGATGTAGCCCCATGGTATCTAAGGTCACCCATAGATATTACAGGAACAGGGAAGCCTTGACGATTACATGGGCTGGACACTCGTGATGACGACTTTCCCAGCTGCATGATGACTTCACTGAACCCCAAAGTGTTTGGTACCAAACACCTCATCTTAATAAACCCACACTGATGCCAGTGGTGGGTTTCTTAATAGATGCACCCAGAGGGCACCTTAGAGGTATCCCCTGAAAACATACTGACTACTAGTGTGTTGACTGACTGGTCTCGACCCGCCATCCCCCTAAACTGGTTTCTGACCTGAGGGGAGAGCCTTCGCTCTGAGGCCAGGAACAAAGCCTGCTCTAGGCAGAGGTGTTCACACCTCCTGCAAGCATGATGGGTATTCCTGGGCGGTAAGCTACAAAGGCCCTACTGCCTTTGTTATGCAACCTTGGGTCTCTCCAGATAGTGGCAGTGCCCACCCGCTGTTCTGACCCCACTTTTTGGCCGCAAGACAGGCAGGAAAATTAGTAAGATTAGCAGGTTTGCCCCCATTCAGCCGGCACCCCCTGTTAGGGCGGGCCAGCTGAAATGGGCCCTCTCTTTTCAGATACCTCCATGTTGTTTTAGACGGAATTAGCATTCTAGGGTCAGTGTTATGCCCACTTCCCACAGGAAGTGGTCATATAGAGGGTGTAGACACCCTAAAGGTAGGTATCTCATTGGCTACTACCTGTCACTCCCCTTAAATGCCCATAAATTGAGTATATAGGTGGTACCCCTGAACCCATGAACTCAGATTCAACGGATCAACAGAAGGACGAAGAAGCGTCACTGCCTGGTGAGAACTCCAGCAGAACTTTAGACTTTGGCGCAAAACCCTGCCGTCCTCAGCCCTCTCTCGACATTCACAACAGAGTGACTCATCCTGCTAGATGGAGAACTACCAAAGCCTAGGGTAGCCTGCCAGCTCTTGGAAAATCACTGACGGTCTCCTTCGGAGTAGATGAGCTACTCCCCTGCAGTCCGCAGGCACCGATAAGCAGAATCCAGTTCACCACCTTGCAGCTCCCCGGCCGACCGCCACCGCAGACAACCAGGAGAAAATACTCCTGCTCCACAAGGTCAGATGTGTTTCCCCACTGAGTGTGAAGACATCAGGACCAACCGGAGCTGTGCAGCACCAACCCCCGGGGTACTAGATGCCCTGCACCCCACACCAACAGAGTCCAGTCTGGCTTCTCACTGAACCAGAACCAAGCAGCCGTCGAGGGACATCGGCCTGCTTCGATGTCTCCTCTGCCAGCTGTTTGTCCCTGACCGCTAGGTGCATCTTTGTGCATCCAGCCAACCCAACCACTCTGCACCTGAGCCGCCTGGCCCCGGTGTCCGACGAACTGGCTGTGCCGCTTTGCTCCAAGACCCCTTGAGATTTAAGACCCCGTTTGGGAGCCCTCAGACTTTTCTGCAAATTCCCGTGTGCAGCCTGTTTTTGGGTGGACCCCCTTCACCGTAGCGCACCATTTACTAGCCTCACCAGCACCCTGCTCCTGGTAGAACCAGGGTGGTTCCCAAAGAACTGCTGGTAGAACTTTGCACCTTGGCCCACTACAACTCCGAACCCTGAAGGTGAACTCCCTGAAACCAACTGTACCTATCTTTATGCATCTTTGACTTTTCCTCCTATAGGATTGCATTATGCATAAAAGCGCACTGGTTTGAACGTTTTACTTACCTGTGAATATTGCTTTTGAAAACAATACTTACCTTTGAATGGAGTTCTTGTTTTTAAAACATATATAAAAAGAAGTGTTATTTTTCTAATTTGGTCTTGGATTTATTCTTTGAGTGTGTCTCTCATGTATTGCCTCTGTGAGTGCAACACATGCTTAGCACTACCCTCTGATAAGCCTAACTGCCTGCCCACATTACCATAAAAGAGAGTGTTGGCATTATCAACTTTTGCCTCTGTAAACCAATGGGGGACCCACTGGACTCTCTGCACAGTGTACTTCGTTTTAGTACTTTATATAGAGAGGCAAATCCCTACAGATTATTTATTAAAAGTTACTCTATTTTTCTAAATTGCGTGGGAGTTTTCTTGTGTTGTGTTTTCACGTTATTACTGCTTGAAGTGCTGCATAAATTATACTTTGTCTCTAAGTTAAGCCGGACTGCTCTGTGCCAAGCTGCCAGAGGGTTGAGCACAGGTTAATTTGGGATTTGCTTGTGCCTCACCGTGACAAGAAATTTGGTTGCTGCTTGAGTAGGGTTTCACCGCCCTCAACCAGTAACCTAACTTCTTACAGTATTTTTACCATAATTTTGAAGAAGACCCCCGGTAGGAGTTCACTTATGCATGGCTGTTCCAATTCAACCTTTCACTATATAGTGGCAGGTTTAGGTCTCTTCCAAAACTTTTCAAGATTATCAGTGTGCTTCTTCGACTGGAAAAAATCTTTTTTGTTGCAGAATGACAACAGAAAAAACTAAATAACTCCCTAGAAATTTATCAAGACGATCCCAGGATTAGCTTTCATGACTAATTGTTGTATTAACTATGATTCTTAAAGGCCGCAGTTGCTGAATTTGGAGGAAGCAGGTAAAACACCTGAATGCAGTGGTTCTTCGCTTCATACGAAAGGAAAATATTTGTATACATCGATAGGATTTTTGTGCCAAATTATTGATAATTCAAAAACTGGTATAAATGTGTATGTTTTGTAATTTCACTTCAAAACAGTAACGCAAAATTGCCGAAATTACTCAGGCCTAATTCAGATTTCACCCCACCCAATGAGGCAACTGCAACCAAGAAATGACTACAGTCCAGACCAGTGAAAATTATTCTCAACATGGAGTAAAGCTCTCACTGACTTCGCTTAACATTTACGAACTCGGCCTCTTTCTCCCCTTTATTCACCCCATTAAAAGTCCTCTGTCTTATACAGTAAAGCCTCAGTTGCATAGCTTGATTGTGAATAACTGCAAACAGTGTGGAAATGTAAGCTTAATAGGTTTCAGTATCATGCAGTTACAGAATACATTGTTATCAATATCAAGACACAATGTTAAAATTCAGTAGGGAAGTATGTAAAAATAATTATAAAAATCAATCTCCATGTTGAAATTACTTTAAATGTTTCGGTTAAAAAGGATTCAAACACAAGTGTGTTACTGATCAACATGCCTATTGATAGAAGAAAGTGTGATTTGAGGAAATGTAATATTTTGTAATCTTTTCTTTTCGTCTTTGTTTGTAGGAGTTGACTTTACAGATGAATTTATTGGAACTGATTCGGAAGTTGCAGCAGAAAGAATCACAACTGGGAAACAGCTTTAATTGACTCGACACATAAATGACAGTGCACACTGGTGTTTAATCCGACAAACTCTAGTATTTGTTCCTCCAAGAAAGGTACAGCATTGGAACATGTGCCCAGGATCACAGAACTAGCAGATTGGGGATTATATGAATAAAAGGAAGGAATGCTGAACTGCTGCAGCCGAAGCCGACGCTTTCAGTAGACATTAACTCTTCTAGTACACTTTCCACCTGGTTTCAAATTTTTTGTTTCATGACGTTTAATATCCATCCATGGTTTGAACCATTTATATTTATATTGTTTACTTTGGATTTCCTTTACCGTAACTGAGTACTGGATCCGTTCAACACAAAAGATTTTTAGTTTTCGGGTGTTTTTCTGGAACGTTCAAGTCTTTCAGTTTAATTGAAATTTGCTTTTTACGATGTCGTGGATGTGTATCAATTGGTAATTAATTTAATAACATTCAAATGCAAATAAACCCGAAAACAAACTGTTTAGTCTGGTGGATCTTGCTTCAGGTAAGATTGGAACATTGGGTAAAACATAAATGAAGGAAATAGTGTCTAAAGCCAGAGAAATCTGGGATGGTGGTAATGAACCTTGAAAAGTTGCAGTTGTGTTTAATCTACTGAGTTTTGCAAGGCTGCCTACATTTTAAACGAGCATTTGCAATGCAATAGGTCTCGCAATTGTGAGATTTTGAGCTATTGGAATTGTAAATGACAATGCATTTTATTTGTGTTTAAAAAACCTGCATTAATAAAAGGCATTGTCATTTACAATACCAATAGGTCAAAGTTTCTAAAATGCAAGACCTATTGCATTGCAAATGCTTGTTGTTTACAAGCGCCCCATGCTGCACTTTTACTAGAGGCCACGCCCCTTTCTATAGACAAGTGTGTCTAAAGAAAGGTTCGTGCCCGCTATTAAAGTGAAATCGCGGAATGGGGCGCTTTTACCAAAAAAAAAAAGCATTTGTTTCTCAAGTTGACAGACAAATGCTTTTTTTTGTAAAAGCGCCCTGTGAAAGCGCGCATGGCCCTCAAAATGCGCTGAATGTTGCAGGAAAGCATGTAGTGCCTGCAGTAGGAGAACCCATTAAAAAATAGTGCTTACAAAGTAATAAGAGTACCGTGTAACAACCGAAGTAAAGGGGCCAGTACTCATGGGAGGTTACAAATTAAGACAAGGCGGTACTAAGGAGGGACTAACAAGCCTATTAAGGAATCAGAAGCCAGCATTTATGAAAAACAATGACACAAGCTAATGACAAATATGGGTGGAGAGTAGGCGGGGCTTCAAGTTTATACTCCCAATACAGCATGGCTCGCAGACTCGACCTAAAAATGGGGGCAAAGAATGGGTCCTTCATTGCTGCGGAAATATTTCTGGTGCTGCACATGGCTAGGAATGCGCTGCTCAGGATCTGCTCATCTTATTTCTCCTTCTTTTCCTTCTCTCCCCACTACCCGAGTTCGCTTGGTGTGTCTTTAAGTGGGCCTCCAGCTGCAGAGAAAGACAAAGTACACAGCAGCTAATGCTGCAGCTCAGGTGACATCGGTATACACAGTTCCTTGTAGCCTGGTGTTCTGTTCATGTTGGGCAAGACATCTGACTGCAGGATGTGGTCAAAGAAATGAACTTTTCATTCAAGCGAAGTCTAGGAAATTCACACTTCTTTGACTAGTTCTGCGACTTCAAGAAAGCTTGTATTATTGCTATTCCTTCTCAGATGTGAAAATAAAGAATTGAAGACCATAACTTGATTTTAGGACCTACAGTACAGACCGTGTTCCAGCCTTTGTAAAATTCAAATTGTATGCCAAAGATAATGTGTGACTGCATTCAAACAAACTATCTTTCCTCTCCTGTCATTTCTTTTGCATATAAATGTATTTGATTTTCGTTTTAAAGGTTACAGCATGACATCAATCAAAAACAAACATCTGCTAAGGTTGCAATGAACATGAGCCCTAGGCTTACCTTCAAGCTAGCAGTATCCTGAGATGTTAGACCTCTGTCCGTTCTGGCTGGTTATTTTCAGGTTTAATAGTCATCATGCCTTCATTCCATTGTATTCTCTCCATTCTCTTTAATCTTTTTGGAAGTTTTGTAGGCAACACCTACCACAGTACACTACTTTTTCCACATTTATCACCTGATCCATTCCTCTAAGCTGGTCCTTATTCCTCTGTGGTCTTGCCTCCCCCCCAACCCCCCCCCCCCCTCCCCCCCCAAAGCCCCAATGTAGGCCTCTGAGCAATCTGTAAGCACACTACCTACCAGGATTCCTGTATCTATCCAGTTTCATGAAACTGAAAACTTAATGAATTGCTAACTTTGGTTTGAGTCGTTTCATCCCAGCGTTACCGAGAATACTTTCTCCAGATCATACTGACGTGTTCGTATCTTGGTGCTGTTTCATATCATATGGATAAAGCTCCCTCTATCTCTTTAAATGCAAGACAAACACAAACCCACTGTATTTTATATAGTTTTGTTGCTGTTTGAAATGTAACTACGCTCGGTCTGTTCTTCCTCATCTGGTGGGCTACTTTCCTTTTCCACTATTCTCTGAGCTATTCTAGGTTGTTCGATGTGTTTGTTGTCCGTGTTCTGTGCGCCACTTCAAGTGGCGCACCCATGGAAATCTCTACACTTTCAGTGATGTCTTTTTATAGGGCGTGCATCAGTTGTAAGTACTTAAAAAATTCTCTCTGGGCAAATTCAAACAGAGTTTGAAATGAGACATTAGATTTTAGTGTGTGGTGATCTAGGACATCCCACATGTCTTTTGATGCTCATTAAGTCCCATCTATGGAAACTGGCCTGTTTCTTTGGGACTCTCACAAGGTCCTTGTCCATAAGGCAATCTCGCTTTTATCTCTCTATTCCTTCTTCCCATGATCTTCAGCACTGCCTTCCACACTTTTATCACTTTTACAGTCTCTACAGATGGCCCCTCCCCAGCCCCGTGTAACAAGTGCAAGCATGCTTTCCCTCCCATAATTCCTCTCGATTATATCAAGTGAGTGTAAGTGTTTTCAAGAGTTTGAGTGTCAAACATACATACTAACCTACTACAAAAGTTGAATTAGTATACTAGGTGCACTGCTACTGAGTGATACTACTTCTTACATATTTTATGTGAGTGGTTGTGTGACTATGTATCTTTCTGTGTATGGGTTTGTAAGTGGCAGTATGGGTGTATAAGTGGGTGTGTGAGTAGCTGTGTGAGTGAGTGATATGCTGTGTGAGTGGCATTATTGGTGAGTTAGTGGGTGTGTCAGTGGCTGTATGAGTGAGTGAGTGGTGGTGTGAGTGGCTCTATGGGTGGGTTTGTGGGTGTGTAGTGACTGTATAGGTGAGTGAGTGGGTGTCTGAATGACTGAATGTGTGAGTGATTCGGTGTGTGAGTGGCTGTGTGGGTTAGTGAGTGGCTGTTTGAGTGGTTGTTTGGTTAAGAAAGTTGGTGTGTAAGTGGCTGTATTGGAGTGTGTGTGTGTGAATGACTGTATGGGTGAGTGAGCGGATGTGTGAGTGCTTGTATGGATGTGTGAATGGGTATGTAAGTGGTTGTGTGGGTGAGTGTATAGGTGAGTGAGTGGCTGTATGGGTGAGTTAGTGGGTGTGTGAGTTACTGTATGGGTAAATAAGTGGGTGTGTGAGTAGCTGTATGGGTGTGTGACTGTCAGTGGCTGCAAGGGTGAGTTACTGGTTGTAGGAGTATCTGTATGGGTGAGTAAATGGTTGTGTGCGTGGCTGTACGAGTGAGTGGGTGTGTGGCTGCCTCTATGGTGGAGTGAGTGGGTATATGAGTACTGGTATGGGTCTGTGAATGGGTGTGTGAGTGGTTCTGTGGATGATGTCATCAGTGATGTCATTTGAGATGTCATGAGTGGTCACTGACCATCTCAAACACACATGGAGGAGTAGAGAATAGTGAAGAATAGTGGTGGCACATGCTGGGTGTGAAAATACTGCCCTCAATCACAAAATTGTGACTTGCTTCATCATCGGGCTGCTTAAAAACACCCCGCGCAGACCAACGCCTGGGGTGGAGCAATAGGGTGGGGAAGACAAGACAACACATAAAAGTATATACAGTGATAATGATTCAAAATGTATTGGGATCACCGAAAGAAAAACGTGCAGTGAAGATTAAAACTAGCTCGGAGGTGTCTCTGTGCGTGAGTTTCTTCCTGGACCCTCCGACCAGGATTAAAACCATGAAGGATGGTGGTGATAAGAAAAAAGTAAAGAATTCCTACACCCCTCCTTACTGCCGATATGTCGACATGTTTCTGCCTTCTTCGATGTGCCCGAAACTATAGGGTCACTTAGGCATTCATCAGGACCTTTCTGATCCCAATTGTTATATCACCCTCATTACCTGCAATAAGGTTTGCCAGGAACAACTCATTCCCGCACCGAGGGCTCCCCTCTGCAACACTCTCCCGAAATACGAGTTTCTTATGTTTAAACTGACGAGGGATAAGGAGAGACCCCCTGTAGTCACACTTGCATCAAGGAGGGTGCTCCTCCTAATCGGCACTCGTCCGTTCCTCCTTTAAAATCTCTCTCTCTAGAGAAACTTTTTTCTCATTTTCTATAATTTCAGCATTGAGGCATCCATTAGAAAGCCCCCTATTATTTCAAGGTACTTTGGGGGCTACACTGGTCACTTTAACACTATGTCAGTGATCCCTTCACTGTTCTCCATCATGTGTCCTTATCTTTTTTGAGTTGCCCGTGCCTTGTGTTGAGCCACTCCATCAATGTACCTGCCATATCCTCAAACTAGTACAGTTTGTTATGGGTACAGTTATATTATATTCTGGCCCATTTGGTCTTTATGCTTCTCTCTTAATTGTTCTATTTGTCTAAGCCTATCTTGCGTTCCGACAAGAATGTAATTATCTTCCATCCATAAACTTGAGCTCTTCAATTGTCATAATGCCTCTTAGCCCATTTTTCTGTGTTTTAGAAAGCTCAATTTAATACCTTGTACCACTGTTTTAAACCTATAGCTTCAGCTTGTAACTAACTGAACCTTGATGGAACTTAAGGTATTCCTTCATCTTCCCTTCTCTGTGTTGTACTTCTTCTGGGTCTTTCAAGGCCTGGCATTAAACTTCTACCTTGACCCCCCCCCTTTGTGATTTCTGACTCCGCTACCATTAATGCCTTGGGGTACTGGTCCGATACCTCTCCTACCAGGAATTCCACCATTCACACCCAGTCCTCATCTGCCCGGAAAATGAAAAAAATAAATCTATTCTGGACAGGGTTAAATGTTCGCCAGACAGGTAGGAAATGTATCCCTCGTTTTGGGAACTACACATCCACAATTGCATTCTCAAATGTTCTCGGCTCCATGAATTCCCTTCCACCCCTCTCTACTTTACTCTAGCACACATCTTTTCATGACTGCCATGAACTTCCCACCCCTCCTACTACTCCTTAGCTCATTGACCTATGGGTTACTAGACCAGGAGTAATTCACCAACTTTTGTAATACCATCGCTTAGATTATAGGCTGGCAGAGAAGCAGACCACCATCTACCTGTGGTTGCTAATCCACCCTGTCTCCATTGCATAGTCGCCCAAGGGATCCATCACGATTTATCCCACTTCAAGGGAGATACCTAGCCCCATGAGAATTGCTGGGCTCCATTGCAAATCCTGTGCATATTACCACTTTATGAAAGGACATGCCCATAAATTGGCAATAATTCCTTACCAGATGACGCACCAGTGAAAGCAAAGCAGTGACGTTTGTGATGTATAGCAGTTTTTTTAGGTCTCGCCTGGCGTTAGCAGCGCGCATGCGCTGCACTCGCCATGCGAGGGCTTCTTGGAATCGATACGGTTCCAGAAATTCGCTTTGTGCTCTGCCCGTGTTTCCCATTGGTGCGCCTCATTTTGCGTCGCCTATTATGCTAAACGTGGTGTTATTATTGCTCCGAAGGCTTTTTAGTCCCGCCTGGTTGCCACCCTGTCCGCTTTTGGCCCCGCCCACCGGGATTGGATCTTTTACTTGTGGAGGGAGACGGCCTCCTTCAATTACTCGGTAAGCACTATATTTGTTATTTTTTGTAAGTTACATGCGCTGTCCGCTTTCATTTTCGGGACCGCGCTCGGTAAGCACTATATTTGTTATTCTTTGTAAGTTACATGCATGGTCCGCTTTCATTTTCGGGACCGCGAGCACTATATTTGTTATATTTTTAAATTTACTTTGTGTTGCAGCCTGCTGCGCCAGTAATTGATCACGTTCTCCTAGTGTAGTGTTATCTGTATTAAAACAGGGCCAGAATCGGCCGAGAAATGTTTGTTGGAACCATCCGCTCTCGACCATGCAATCACGACAGAGTTATTACTATCAAGCGTGGGTGCATTAGAACAAAATGCTTTGGGACTCATCGGGTTGGCAGCTGCCCTCTACTTCGCCGATATTAATGCCTTCTCTGTTGTTAATGCCTCCACTGATGCCTTATGCTTCCTGAGAGAATTAATAATGCATAGTGTTGACAGTGGGTGCGGTCGTGTGCAGACAGGGGCACAGTCAAGCCATCCACAAAAATGCATTAAACATTCAGGATGAGACAACAGCTGGGCCTTGCAGGGCCTGAGGCGGGACTGACGCCTAATTTTTGTGTTCTTGGCTTTCTTCTTTGTTGGCGTCTTCCTCCGTGAACAGGAACTTGCAATAACATAATGACCTTCTACTTCGTCTCCATTTATGATTCCGCACCTCGGTCTGTCTGCACGCAACTTATTTCACTTACGCGGCCATCTGAGGTTATTAGTGGTGCCAACTAGATGGATTTGCGGTTGTTAGGGTTTGCCCTGTACACAGTAAACACTTTTGTTAGTTTTGCAAAAAAATCTGTCTTCATAATCGTAAATATGTTCTAGCACTTTTGTGGAGTGTGCTGCTTAGGCCCATGCTTCATATATATCTCGGCACTATACCCATATATTCAGCTTGGGAAGCTTTGAAGCTACATATGTGAGAATGTTTTTCAAACTCTCTTCCAACCAATATCCCTTCTGTGCACTGTGCTCTTATGATTTGTAGCCGGCTATCTGCTTATTTTCTGATTTGATTGGCTCCCTCACAAGAGTTTAAGTGATTTGCCCAGAATCACAGGAGGTTGACCGTCCCTGCCGAGACTCTAACCTGGTTCCCCAGCTTCGAGGTCGACCGCTCTAGCCATTAGGCCACATCCTCTTTGTTGTTAAACACCCTGAGTCCGAAACATAAGTTGTAGTTAAGGCCAGAAAACGTGTTTAGTATTAATTCCAGTGGTTGCTGTTGTGTCTTAATGTCACACTATTTATGCTCATCAAGGTCATTTTTATTGATGTTTGTGTAGATAATGTTGTTTGTGCTTCACATTTCCCCAAAAATGCCCGAGCCTAACCCAATAAGAAATGAAAACGAGAGAATAGGGGATAATCTGCTGCATGAATAAACTTATAAGGTCCCAAAGGCGAGACCTATTGGCTATGCCAATGCTTGTTTTTAACTGCACCTCATTTTATTTTTTCTCCTAAACCGTTTACACATAATGAGCCATAGATGACCTAGTCCCTTGTTTTCAACAATGATCTGTCTTGTGTGATTCTGAAATGGTTGTCCCTGTGTCAATCATTCAAGATTGATGAGACTACTGCCCTCGAATAGGTAGGCAAAAGGTTGGCAAGAGGCTGAGGAGAACTGTGTGGTCTCCTGTGCAATAAAGACATCCAAAACCCCAGTCCAACCCATAAATTAATCCGTAATCGGGTATCATGTGTATTCCTATCTAGCTGTAGTATGAGTAATAGAGGTGTGTGCTTTTCCTAATGCCATGACCTAGTTTCTATGACGAGTCCAGGGTCTCCGGTGAATACCGATGTAGTAATACATTTAAGGAGACACTTCACAGGAGCATTCACTAGGGCAGCTGATACTGAAAGGTTTAGTGCACTGGGCTTCCCTTTATTGTTGTGCTCCATGGAGTAGAAGGGCCTGGATGCAGCTATGATCTGTGGGTTGAATGTCACATCTACCCTTCTGTGTGAAATTACTTAAGAATACTGTTGATAAAGCTCCGCCTTTTTTAATGAACATACTACTGAGGTTTTTCCTGCACGCCTTCTTGCTTGGAAGGCAACATGCCAAAGGGTCTCAGCCGTCCTCTATCGTGTGGAAAAAGTCTTGAGGTTGTCTCTTCTCAAAATCTAAAAACATCTTTTTTTAGGACACCGTGCACATGATTAAAACCAATAAGGCCATGTTCAAAAGCAAACGTTAGCAATATAATTTTTGTTGAGGTGTACGCTCCTCAGATTTTTATTCAGCTGACTTACTTGAGATTTTTTGTTCTGTTTGGGTTGGTGCGTATATGTACAGGCAGAAACAATGTAAGTCCAACAACTGCCTCATTGAGGTCTCTACTCACACAATGATACCATTCTCCGAGTTCTCAGGCAACACAGAGACTTGAACATTTAAAATAGAGGCTTGGTAACCTGCTAAGCCACCAGCCGTGCTCACACCCTTAAGTGGGTTGGACACTTGAAAGAAGCTCTGAAAACCCTTCAAACGTACAACATCAACAGCCCCAGTCAGTTGTAAAACAAATGTAACAAAACTGAAAATGGCATTAAGAAAATCATTGTCACTTAGTGTGCTGCCGAGCTCGGCTACATTCCAAGAAAGGACCCTCAAATCAGAAACCAATGAGGATGTCTCCAGTTTAAAATTAGAAAATCTAAAGCTAGGAGGAATGATGATGCCAAGGCGTAGGGACCAATCTCTGGATGCCTCTTCACATTGACTCCTGTTCACTAACTAATTTCTACCATGCTTTGCATCCCAGTGAATCTTCAGTTGTCTCACTGTGGCTATGGGCATTCTGTAATACATTAAGCCACCTTGATCATTCTTTTAATGAAACTTTCTACCCAAATCTATTGTACACTCTTATTCCGCTCCTTTGCTACACATTTAGAATATCTGGATAGGGCTTAGGGGCAATTGTAAGAATGGCAACACCCCAATGAGCGAAAGACATTCTTTTGTCCAGGAGTCGATAATGGATGCTTTGAGGTATTAATATGCATGCATTTTTTAAGCATACTACCTCAATTTCTTTGGTTATGTGCTTCAAATCTGAAACAGTTTACAGTAATTTCAGTATATTGCCCTGGTTTGAGACCCCACATGAGCCTCTTGATGCATAGACAGATTAAACACTAAATGGAATACTTCACTGCCCCTAAAGGGAGTTTGATGTGTGGCGAAGAGTTCAATAGCATGCTCTATCAGGATTCCTGGTGGTATTACAGTGATGACTTAAAGGACTGATTAAAGTCCTCAACGTCCTCGAGGAACGAGGTTTTAGCAAGAGTCAACACCGGTGTTAGTGGATTCACCCACTCCATCCCCATCTCTCAAGGAGAAGATGATGCTTTACAGTGAGACCATTACTTGCTGCCATTAGTTTGGCATCGAGTGAATGATCAGTGGTTAGTGGATTCAGGGTATATATAATTTTGGGACCGGAATTCATTCTCACGGATGGGACCGACGGATCCACCACTACTTCTATTTAAGACCATGTTGATCTGATGATATGCTTATTCCCTTTACTCCATATATCTGGCTTCCATAAGTAGGCCCTATTGGAGGCAATGATTTAACATCTTCTGTGTCACTAAAAGTTACAGGACCTTTAGAAGTTGGCAAATAGGTTGAAAGAAGTGGCGATTTTCTGTTTGCACCTTATTGGCAGCAAATAAAGAGTATGAGTTGGCCTAACAGCTTGGGCGGTCGACCTCGAATCTGGGTAACTGGTTTCGAGTCTCGGCAATGACGCTGAACATCCTGTGATTCTGGGCAAATCACTTAATCTCCCCGTGCCTAACAAAAATGAATGTGTCCTCATGTAATGCAACTGGTGCTATGTAAAGCGCTCTGATACCCGATACCTTCGGGACAAGTTCGCGCTATATAAAACTCCGTAAAAAAATAATAATATATATTTTAGCGGTGTTAATTGATGCCTCTTCCACTGGCGAGCAGTAATTTTACCAATTTCCATGCCTTGTTTAGCTAAAGATTTGTTGTTTTTGGTTAATACAAGGCAGAATTCTTGATTAACCTCAACACTTGAGGATCAAAACAACTATGCTTACTGATAGAGGCCCCTCGGATAATGTACAAAGACCCTGTCAAACTCTTATTTTATGTAATTAGATAACCTTAAGGATGAGCATTACAACAAGGAGAGAAAAAGGTACCATGTTGTTGGATAACATTGGGATAGAGGTGTTGTATAAATGAAGAGAGCTGTCTTAAGGGTTATTGCAAGCAGAAAAGCAAGCACTACTTAGAGACATTTTTTTCCAGAGAAAAGTGTGGTTATGGAAAGAATAAAGTTTTACTTTCAAAAGCAGCAAGTCCCTTAAGAATTATGTAGCAGCGCTTAAGGGTGACTGGTACAAGTGAGTTTGAAGGTTTCATGGATCAAATGTAAGAGCACATTGATGAGATCAATTGAAGACATCTACGAATAGTATTCAAGAGAAAGAGGTCGACCATTGGGAGGAAAAAAATAGTACACATAGTAGGATTTTGAAAGGCACTTGTAACTACCAAAGAAGTCATGACTTGTAAAAGTTTGTGCTGCTATAAATGATGATCCGTTTTCAGAACAGATAGATCACAGGTCATTCAATTTTAAATGTGGCCTACGGTAAGTTTGTCTAGTGTACAATGTGAGCTAAAAGGAAACTATGCAGTTGGTGGCATGGACATTTCATAGTGTGTTTTGGGACAAATTATGCATTCTGAAAGATCAACTCATAAATTAATGAGGAAACAAATAGCAGCACCTGGAAACAGTGAGACATGGACCAGTGCACATTCTTGATATATCAAATTTGTGTCAGAGGAATTGTGACACAAGGAGCGCTAAAGAGGCAGTCCACATCTGCAGAATGAATTAAAATGTCCTCCTGGAAAGGCTTGCAAAATTAACGAAGTGCCCCAATCCACTGAGATGAACGCCTGTAAGTTTTTCCAATTGGGATGCAGGAATACTTGATAATATTTTGTGCGGAGGTCCAAATTTCTAAACTCTCATAATCTATCCTAACATAGATACCATTATATTTATGGTAAGTGAATGTTGATGGTCCACCCAGATATTTTTGCATCAGCCACTCTAAGGTCCATACATATTCAGACTTCACCCCATAATTTCATGCACTATGTACTAACAATTGGGAAATCCAGTGTATTCTCCCATTTGGTTCAATGACCCCTTTGGGAAAAGGTTGCAGTTGGCATTTTTGAGCCAATATATAGCTTACCATGCAGTTTGAGATATTGCATTGCCATGGAAGGTAATTGCAGAAAGTGGATAGTAGTGAGATGTGTTTTTGACGCCAAAGTTTGTAGGTGATGTATTCGCACATGGTTATTTGATCAACTGTGTGCACATTTTATCTGAGCAGATTAAGAAAGATTTAAAGGGCTGCTACTCTAAACCATCACAAACGTAATGGAGTAATAGATCAAATCAGTAAAGTGTTTAAGGAATGTATTCGGTGACCAATTAGATGAAAATGAAATGTGGTGGGAACTTTAGGAGACATGTTATGTAACGTAGAGCTACTCATAGTGCTGTTTCTGGATTATTGTTTTATTAAGTACTTAGGCCGTCATTATGATATGGCTATCGGTGGCTGTCTGCCCCACATCCAGGGCAGTGGTCTGACCGCCGGATTATGATACCTACGGTCGGAACGCAGTGGTCGGGGGGAAGACCGCCACCTCCGACAGGTTCAAGGAGCCCATCGGGGTGGCGGTCGGACTGTAACAGCTTCCAATGGAGGCGCCACCGTAGGGATTACGATGTTCCTTTCCCTCAGCCTTTATATGGCGGTCCCACCGCCATGTAAAGGCAGAAAGAGACTTAGGGGCCCCTAAGCAGGGCCCGACCCCATGGGCCACTGCTAAGTGGCCAGGGGGGCACATGTGGTGACCCCCCTCCCCCCAAACATCCATGCACTGTGTGCCAGGCACCACATGATGTCTTGCACATGGTGCATGGATGTGCACAAAGTGCTCAAAAACACTGGCTTGTGCTGCGGTCCTTTTCCAGGGCTGCAGCACAAGCCGCAGTCTTATTGAGCACATTCTAACCGCTGTGCTGGCAGTCCTATTGTAATACGGCGGGTGGGACCTCCAACTCCTTGTTGGGCGGTCCCATTCCCGCTGCGATGGTGTCATAATAAGCCCCTTAGGTTAGTAACCTTCATCTAGAATGTTTTGCAGGCGTTTTGGGGAATTAGATTTTATAACGCGTGGGTGTAGGCAACATGGTTAAAATACAGTTAGGAGATAAGCTTGCTACAAGTCCAACAAAATATTTAGAACCTGTAGAGCAAAGAAAATGTATGTATTTGGTGGCTGTGACGGACAAAGAAAAGCAATAGATTATTGATGTAATGGCCATATATTTGAAACCTATAGATGCTGAAAGGGAGGTCCTCTCGGGTGGTAGAGGGTGGGTGGAGAAACTGATGTGGGAACAGAAGTTGGAGTGGAAGATGAAGCTAGAAACTCTGCTCTGCATGAATCCATGCTAGAACGAGAGGATGAGGATGTCGACAAGCAAGGAGCGTCAGTCTCAGACTTACAATGAAAGGGGAAGGGTAGGATCATGAAGAAGATGATGGCATGTTAAAAGAAATGAGGAGTATATGCTGTAAGAAGTTTCCCTTTTGATTGAAGGTTGTGCCTTACATGAATAAACGACAGGGAGTTAGTGGCTTGCTATTTATGTTTCCTTATACTCATGTTGATGGAATGTAATTTGATATTGAATGGATGAAGCAGAGCATATATATATATATATATATATATATATATATATCCAAGAAAGAAGTGACTCAAACAGATAGATTCACCAAAGAACAAAAATATATTTCAACTACAACGTTTCAGCTTCCGCCTTCCTCAGGTAGTACAAGATGGTTTGCTCAGTGGCTGCACAGATGACACAGCTGAATTTTCAAAAAGCATCATGAGTGAAGATTCCATTTGGAATGTGGAATCAATGCAGTCCTGAGAGCTCTTGAGATATGCAGTAATCAGGTTGTATTATCAGTAATGTTCAGTCCATCTGGATGCAGTGATTTTAAACGGTACATCCAGAAGTTTTCTCTGGAGTCCAGTAGTTCTTCCTTTGAGACATGTTCCACGGGGAAAATCTTCAAATCTGATAGTAAATGATCCACAAGGTTAAAATGATTGGCTACAGGCTGGTCAATTTTCTTATTAATTATTGCCGATTTGTGGTTCCTGAATCGTGTACGGAGGTCATTCACTGTTTGGCCTACATATTGTTTTTTACAGCTTTGTTGTTGGCACTGAATCACATAAATAATGCATGTTGAGCGACATGTAAGATGCTGTCTTATTCCATCAAACCGGCTTTCACATTCCAAATGTTTGTAATCCCTTACGCGTTTCGGAGCGGCTGCTCCTTCATCGAAAATAAAGTGTTCTGTTGAACTATCCTTCGTGGAGTGGCGTCTTTAAGCTTCAGGGCAACTTTGGAGTTATATATATATATAGTCCAGCCGCGAAGCAAGCACCACCCCAGGATTGCAGGGGGCCACGGAGTCTCTATATGGACTTAAAAGTGGAGCGCGCTTTCTGGATTTAGCAGCGCACCTTTCCTGGGGGCTCTTGGTGAGCTTTTTATCTGGCATTCATATAAGAGGCATCCATCTGTGGAATTTTAAATATATGGACTACACCTCCCAGAAAACCTGCACGTACAGGCTCATTCAGAGCAGCTGCATATCAGCGTATGATTTGGTTTAAATGTGGAGGTGTGGCCCGCAATGCTTCTTTCGACCGATATGCCTCTGAGGAAGTTTTAACGAAACGCGTAAGGCTTTGGTCGTGTGCCTGAGAAGATATTGAGGAAAGCTGTCTGTATACCAATAAAGCTTTAAGGGGGAAAGCTTAAACGCGTTCGAGTGCTGCTTGAAGTGTGGACACCCCCACGAGCCTTGATATATATATATATATATATATATATATATATATATATATATACACATATATATACATATACATATATACACATACATACTCTGGATATATTTGTGTCTTGTTTGATAAAGTGTGGTTAACTCCAGCTCCTGTGGTTCATAGCTGTTACCATAACTTCTCTGATGATGGGAAACTTCACATGCCTTTTCAGCAGAACCCTCTGGTGGGATCCTCGAGAAGGTGACCTGGTATTCTATTACCAGTTAGTTGGTTGCATTTGTTGAGGCTACAAAATCAGTTGTTACTATGCCTGTCAAAAGCACAAAACTTGTTGTGACTTGTAAGTCCTAACATATCATGGAGAACGTAGTAATGTTATGTGTATTTGTAGAGCGCCCTATCACCTTGGTGGTATCCTTTCGCTGAGCAGGCATGTTTGCCTTACTGATCCTGGGGCAGGGGTTATTCGAAGAGCCAGGTCTTCAGCTTCTTGCGGAATTCAGGAAGAGACGAGGAGAACCTGATGTGTGGTGGGAGGTCGTTCTGTGTATTCGTGGGGTGTGAGAGTAAGATTTCAGCAGAGTGGAGGTGTCTGGATGGTTGGTGGAAAGAGATGCGGCTACTCAGGTAGGCAGGGCCTATGTTGTGTAATGCCTTGAAAGCATGTGTGAGGAGTTTGAACAGAGCGCGTTTGTTTATCTGGAGTCATTGGAGTTCCCTGAGGTGTGGTGTGATGTGCCTTTTACGTGGGGGTTTGAGGATGAGTCTGGCCTCAGAGTTCTGGATGATTTGTAGTCTTCTGGTGAGTTGCTTTGGGATTCGGGCTTAGAGGGTGTTTCCGCAGTCCAGTTTGCAGGTGACAAGGACATGAATGACGGTCTTTCTGGTGTTATTTAGGAGCCATTTGAAGATCTTTCTCAGTAACTTCAGGTTGTGGAAACTGGATGCAGTGACGGTATTGACTTGTAGGGTCATGTCCAGTTTGCTGTCACTGATGAGCCAGAGGTTAATGGTGTAGATGCTAGGGGTGGAAGAGGTCAGTTGGGCACCAGGCGAGGTGTTCTTGCTGAAGATTACCACTTCTGTTTTGTTGTTGTTGAGCTTGAGACAGTTGAACTTAATCCATTTGGTAACTTTGGTTATGCAGGCAGTAAACTTGTTCCTTGTTTGGGGGTCTTGTCCGCGAGGGAGAGTATGAGGTGTGTGTCATCTGCTTAGGAGAAGATGTTGATGTCATGTTTGCGAATGAAATCGGCCAGCGGGGTCATGTATGCGTTGAAGAGGATAGGGCTGATGGATGAACCTTGAGGCACTGTACAGATGAGTTTGCAGGCTCCCGAATAGTTTGGTGCTAGGCCGACTGCTTGAGTTCTGTTTATCAAGAAAGAGCAGATCCAGCAGAGACCAGCTCTTTGGATGCAAATCTTGTGGAGGTGGCTGATAAGGATGGTGTGTGAGACCGTCAAATACTGCAGGAAGGCCCAGGAGGATGAAGGCTGTAGTGTCTTCTCTTTTCCAGGATCACGTGGATGTCATCTGAGGCAATGATGAGTGTGGTTTTGGTGCTGTGGTTGGGTGTGATGCTGGACTAGGTGGCATCCAGGAGTTGGTGGTTGATGAGGTGGTCAGTCAGGCATCCATTGAGACCATTGCCAGGTAGGGTAGGAGGGAGATCAGTCTATAGTTGGCAAGTGTGTTGGTTTTTATGGAGAGTTTATTGAGCAGGGACGCAACCATGGTGTTTTTCCAGAATGTCTGGAAGGTGGCTGAGTTGATTAAGGGACTGTGAACAAGTGTTAGGGCTTCGCTGATAGGTAGGAGTCCTTTAGTGAAGGTGTGGTGGGGGTTCCGGAGAGAATGGTCTTTATAGTAGGGGCAGTTTCATTCGCAGTGATGGCGGGCCATGAGGTCAATATACGTTCTTCGAGAATGATGGGAATCGAGTTGAGATGGAGATGGGGCCTGGTGGAGAGTTGAAGTTGCAGTATATGGAGGTAGTCTTATTGTAAAAGAATTCCAAGAGTTTGCAGAGGTCTTGTAAGGGAGCTTTATTGCTGGAGGCAGCTGCAGGTGAGATGAAGTGTTTTTTGATGGCGAATATTTCCTCGCTGCTGTTGGTGCTGTCCTTGATGCAGTCTGAGAGTGGTTTGCTCTTGGTGTTTCTGATCTGTTGAGGGTAATCTCTCAGGGCGATTTGAAGAATACTTTGTCCCTGAAGTGTCAGCTCATTCCCCACTAACGCTTCAGTTGTTTGCCATGATGTTTCATTAGCCTAAGTTCTTCTGTTTATCAGCTGGCTTGTGGTTAAGCCTTTTACATGATGTTTCGTTGACTGGCGCCAGGGGTTGGTGCATGCGTTGATCCAGCTGTTGAAGTTCTTGATGTCTTCCTGCAGGTTACTGTTGTGATCTGGTGGCTGCACAAAAAGAGTGGAAGCCCAGTCCTCCTTTGGGATGGTTTGCCAGCTTTGGTGGGCAAGTCAGTGTGTAGTGGGTCTACTGTGTTGCAGGATTGTTTTTCTGAAACTGAAGAGGGCGCGATCTGTGCAGATGATAACTGATGGCTTTTTGACTGTGATGTTGCTGGAAGGAGGTGAAAATCTAGTACAAGTGTCCAGAGGTGTGAGTGGGTCTGTTGATGTGCTGGGTGAGGCTGAGGTTTACTAGCAGAGCGGTCGAGTTCGGGTGGGCGCTGTCTTTCAGGTGCAAGTTCAGTCTCCAAGGAGGATGAAGGTGCTCTTGTCTATTATGAGAGGGGGGTGACGAAGTTTGTGATGTTGCTAGTGAAGTTGGTGATGTTGCTAGTGAAGTTGGTGCGTGGTCCTGGTGGTCTGTAGATGAGGGAAGTTTGCTGTGACTTTTGGTTTGAACGTGAAGTGTTCCATGTAGCAGTGGATGTGTCAGTGGCTGTGGTGCAGCTGATCATGTTCTTGAATATGATATTGTCTAGTCCTCTGGACTTGTGCTTCTGGTCCTGCCTCGCAATCTTGTAGCCAGCAGACAAGGCTGTAGTGATGTGTGGTGCCAAAGTTAGGTGCAGAAATGTTTCCATGAGGAATAAAAGGTCTGCACGTGGTTGTGCAGAAAGCCCTAGATCTCTGTGGTGTATTTAATGAGGGACCGGGTGTTTGAAGAGCATGCATGAGGGTGCTGGGTGCTGTGTGGGTAGTGTCTGGTCTGTGTGAGTCTGTGAAGGATGGAATTGTGTGCTGTTTGTGTGCAGGTTGGGAGAAGTAGGTGTGGGAGAGTGCATGACTATGTGCAGAAGGCTCAAGAGAATGCTCCCTTGATGGTGTATGGTGAGGTGCAGGACTGCGACTGGGGTTGAGGACATGGAGGGGATGGGTGGGGTAGAGGAGGCTGGGAGTAGGACCATGTTTGCTGGCGCTGGACGCGGCCCAGGCTCTAACAAGCTCAGACGGGCTTGCATTTGGCGTGCCATTAACCCCTTCACTGCGCCGCGAATTCCGGCGCGGCGCGGGAGGGGCTAGGGGGTGGGCGTGGCACTCCGGTACTTATGACGGCTCCATGCCGTCATGAGTCATGGGCGGCGTGTGCTCATGACGGCATGGAGCCGTCATGACCCCGCCCACTCATTAATTCGCCCGCACAGGCGGGGAATTAGTCCTGCGTGGGCGGAGCGGCAGCGGCATGACGGCTCCACGCCGTCATGAGCACACGCCGCCCGTGACTTATGACGGCGTGGAGCCGTCATGAGCACGCAACGGGTTAAGTAGGTCCTGGGAGGGGGTGGGAGCAATGGGGTTGGCAGTGCCGCAGGAAGGGGGAGAGCAGGACAGAGGTAAAGAGCGCTTGCGGGAGAGGAAAAGAGGAGGCGGGAAAAATAAAGGCTACAAAACTGAGCAAAAGCGGTACAAAATAGAGCAAAAGTGGCACAAAATAGAGCAAAAGTGGCAGAAAGACAAAGTGCATAGGACAGAACTAAGAGGCATCAAACAGAGAACAGAAGCTGCAAAACCAAGTGCACACAAACAGAGTAAAAGAGGCAAAGCACAAAGAAAAAAGGCACAAGACGGAGCAAAAAAGGAAAAAGAGCGACAAAGGCACAAAATAGAGCAAATGTATCACAAAACAGAGCGGAGGCACAAATCTGAGGAGGAATATGAAAGAGATAGAGAGCGCAATCAGGAGAGGTGCGAGTCGGGAGCATCAAGGCGCTGGAACCGGATCCGAAAGTACTGTGCCTGGTTGGAGGACCAGGCAAGTCCTAGGGGGCTAGGACACCTACTTAATCAGGAAAATACAAGTCCCAGCATTCTTTTTGCTACCTGCTCATAAACAAGAACTTGACAAAACTACCCTTGTGAGATGGTGCCAGCTGACATCATGGAATCTCCTTGTCAGCATGGTCTGCCTGATTTGTACGTGCTGTATGCACTGCACACATTATTCAATGTGATCTCTGAACTCCCAATTAAACAATCTAGAACATCTTGTGCAAAATTAAATTTGAGCATTGCACAAGGCGGGAGAATCATTTCAGGTGTTCTATCTGTTTGATCCTGTTTATGGGACCTGGGCTGATACCATCTAGTACAGCCAAGACTGTCTTTTATTGTCTGGATATGACGGATACCTCATATAATAACCAAGGTCATGATTGTGCTCCTAAACCTGACTGTCCACCAATCAGATAAATGTGTATATTTTTAGCAGTTTTTCATACAGTGATATTGAATGGCAACTTACAACCTTTGGAGCTTCATTTGCGTTCGGCCTGCCAATTGCAAAGCATAGATCCCTTTCTGGAGTGCAAAGGTGCATAGTGGGGAAGTGGCTTCCAGTGGCAGCCAACACAAATAAAGAGTGGTGGGCAGTTGCAGGGGGTGGGGGAGGGGGCAAGAGGAGTGCACAGGAGTAGCGCACGGCAGGGTGTTTAATAATAATTTCAAAAAAATTAAAAGACTTACCTGGTGCTGCCGGCCGCCTCGTGCTCCTATACTTCCATTTCCTGGTCCCAGCAGTCCCTGGGACACCATTAGAGACTCACCCTCCAATCCCCGCACTCCTCTCAAGCATGAGAGCAGCATGGGGATTGGCCTAAGTGGGCTGGATTAACGCCCGCTCAGGCACAGGGAGTCTGTGCTGTTTCTCCAACCCGACTGTGCAATACAGCTGGGTTGGAAAAAACTAAATTCACGTCAGTTTTGCGCACCTACCACTCCTCCTCCCTGCTCCCGTTGCCTGGCCCCACTTCTCCCTGCACACGCTGAACCAGCCAGCAGCTGGGAAAAAACGATAATAAAGTATTGTTTTATTTTTCAGCTGCTGGCTCTGAGCCAGTGGGGCAATGCTCCTCCGCCACTGCGGAGGAGCCAGCCCTGGTGGCTTCATATAATGTGTGACATCTTCAGCCAGTCTGTATTGATGAGAACAATGAGTGTACAGTTTAATTATCCTTTATTCAGAAAGGCCCCGGCAGTACCAGCAAGCCCTCAACACAGCCTTCCAACTGGCTTGCGCAGCAATCTGCGTTGGTCGCGTAACTGGGAGGATAGAATCTCTACAGGGGCATGAGGACAAGAGATAACAGGAACCAGGCAGTATTTAAATGGGCAGGTACTGCCCGTTGCTGAGCACTTGCACTTCTTTAATTTGAAAGGTAGAGTACCTGACTTCTCAGCACTGCTACAGAGAGACTGCCTGACTTCTCAGCTCTGCTGCATGGGAGAGTACCTGCACTTCTCGGGATCAAATTGGTACTCTAAATAGTGAGTACCTGCACTTCTGTATTTCTATTTATAGCACTGTAAACAGGTGATGAACAAGACATGTCACAGGACACAGTATAGAGGAGAAAAGAGCATACAAGGTGTGGGGAGAAGGGTAGTAGGGCAAAGACTACACACAGATCCCTCTTTTAAGTAAAGAACGAGCTAAAAACAAAACTAGGGTAACTTAATAACCAATAGTAGGGGAGCGTGGCTTGACACGCAACGGAGATGGCCGCTTTTCTTTGAGCTCCGTGAGATTGCCGGTACGGAGTCTCATTTAACATGTTATGCGGGTGATTTTTCATTGCCCTTCAACTCCGGAGAGCGGCGGAATACTCCAGGATCATCGGAGTGTTTTTATTTCCCTGAAACACTCAATTTGATGCTGCGACATGGGAAATGTGATGATGGTTATTTTTCAAAATGGCGACCTGCCGTGAAATTTTCCACACAAATTTACGTATGGAGGCTGCATCTCGTTATCACTGCGCCTATTTGCTACATTAATGCAGTAGCGGCCCGTGGTGGGAGTGCTGCCGGGCGGTGACTTGGGGCGGGGCAGGGTGGGGGGTAGTAAACTACGGAATTCGGCCGAATAGAGGTAAGTAAACATATAAATAAATAAAACGAATTTCGTTGCGCTCGCTGCATCGCCAAATGCGATGCAGCGCGCGCAATGAAATTCGTTTTATTTATATGTTTACTTGCCTCTATTCGGCCGAATTCCGTAGTTTTCTACCCCCCACCCTGCCCCTCCCCCGCCCCACGTCACCGCCCAGTAGCACTCCCACCACAGGCCGCTACTGCATTAATGCTTCCTAAGGTACTGTTCTATATTATTTTATTGCGACGCTTTGTTTTGTCCATACCATAGGGGTGTGGCTTATTGCTCATTGGAGGTGGTTTCACTCTCTTCAGCTTCAAGATACGGTCGTCTCAATTTTCATACGCTACAAGGGATTTTCAACTATCCTTCAGCCCCAAGGATTAGGTGGAAGACCATTGAGTGCCAGAGAGTGGTGTGTTCTCTTCTTGAGTCACCAGTTTTGAGGCTGTGACATGAATTACTATGCTGTAAGACTCCTTAAAATGGCGGCTGCCTGCGCAACTCTCCTCATGACACGACATGGAATTGCTAAGTCTCACGTTTTAAACTCTTAAAAGCTCTTTTGAAGTTGCTTAAAGTACCTTTCCACATTGCTCTAGTCCCATACAGCGCTGTTCATAGCTATCACATATCTTATGCAGATATTTTCTTTTCAGGGTCTGCAGTTCTAAAATGGCGCCAGCTGTCTGAATTTTGTCTCATATTGTTCTATTTAAATTGAATACCTACAATCTGACATTGAGGCTGGTTCTAATGCTGGTTGCTTATTCCAGAGGATGTAAGTGTGACGATATTATCCTGTTGTGATACTTCCTATTAATTTGGCGGCACAACTGAATAATTTGGTTGGCTATTGGAGAGTATATTCTTCACTCTAAGACCATACTACGCCTTATCTGCTTCTTCGAACCATCCTAAGGTTTTCTGCTGATGACTGCTACGATCTTATCCAATGGCGGAAGGCATGGGTGTTACTACCAAAGACAGAGACTCTAAAGGGAACTTAAAACGTTCCAAACAGACCTCTCCCACTCCGGAACCGCCAGCTAAGAGCAGCCTTGAATCTACCTCAACTTTGGAAGCGATTTTACTTAAGCTCAACACTGTTCATGATATCGCACAAAGTACCAAAACAAATACTGATTTACTTCAGGTAGAGGTGGCTGCAATTCGTAATGATCTCAAATCTCTTTCACTGCGTGTTTCTAATGCGGAAACGAGGATAAGCAATGTGGAAGACTTTACAAATAAGCAAGCGAAGCACATTCAAAATCTGGAATGTTCCATTGCTTCATTGAGGAGAGATCTCACGGAACAGGAGGATCAAAATAGAAGAAGTAACCTTCGTATTTTTGGATTACCGGAGGATTGTGAAAAGTCTGCTCCTTCAGTCATTGATTTCTTGCTTACATGGATCCCAAATACCCTGAATATTTCTTTCAATAAAGACTTTGAGATAGAGCGCGCTCATAGGGTCCCAAACTTCAAACCAAGATCGATGTCCTCTCCAAGGCCCCTGATTTTTAAACCTTTGCGCCACTAACATACTGAACTAATTCTGGCACAAATGAGGAAAATTAAGTCAATACAATGGGAAGGCCACAAAATATCCATTTCACAAGACTTTGCCAGAGACACGGTGATCCGCCGCAAAGGCTTCCTGAATCTACGCAAGAGACTCACTGATTTAAATATTCCATTCTCTTTTGCTTGTCCCTCAAGATTCCGGATCACTTTCAAAGGTCGCCCACAGATGTTTTATGAACCTTCAGATCTCTCGACATTCTTGGATAATCAATCTGAATCGCAAATGGACTCAGACTCTCTTCCTGGTACCTCTCGTCTCTAATGTTTTTGTGTTTATCGACATGATCTGTGCCTAATATTTTTTCATTTATCTAGTATATATGCAGGTGCCTCTCTATTTCTTCATCATCTTTTATTCTCTCTTGTAGGACATTACAAATCTTTGTATTGTATTTAGTTCTACTTGAAATTATATTCCTGGTTTTGTTCTGTACAGTGCCGGTTGACCAAACTCATATGCTCCTTTGCAGGTTCATGCAATTCTTCTGTACTATATTTAGTATTATTTGGGTTTACATTCCTAGTGTTGATCTATACTAGGCTGGATAACCTAGTTTATAGGGTTCCTTACAGTAATGCTGTTACAATTAAATATTGCTAATATATTTTTTAATTTGTATCCTTTTCTATTTCTTCCTATTTTCTAATTTTTTTACTATCAGTAAGTATTTGATCCTTTATTCACTTGCTTCTTCTACTTTTTATTTTAATTCTTTTTCTGTCTTCTCTCTGTTCAGTGGTCTCCTTAAGCGGTAATTTATTTATATGAATATATTAGTTTCTGACGTCATTGACCATCAACTTTATCTTTTCCTCTTTTCTAAATCTTTTACTATCAGTAAGTATTTGATCCTTTATTCATTCGATTCTTCTACTTTCTATTTTTTATTTCTTGCTCTGTCCTTTCTTTGCCAGTGGTCTTTTTAAGAGGTATCTATTTACATACTTATATTAGTTCCTGACGTCATTGACTACTAATGACCTGATAGTTATACTGTTGCCTTATGCTATAGTTATGATATCTCACTTGTAAGATCTGCTTATGACAATCATTTTATTTATTTCTTTATAATAATTATTCTAGCTAATATGGTATGATTCATGATAGTTTTATTTCACACCTTTACAGTGGTTATGTATGCTATATATAATACGTACATTTGTTGATAATACAATGCAATTTTGTATTTTGTTATCCTCTCTCTTGGGCTCTATCTCTTTATAAGTTATATGACTGTCTGTTTCACTTTATTCTTTGACCTATCATTAACTCTTTCTCTTATCATTTTCTTAATAAGGTTAGTATTCTATCTTTTATTTGCTATACTCTATTCTCCTTCCTTCATCTTTACTCTATCTTTCATTTGTTTTTCTGTTTAGCTCGCTTATTCTACCTTTTACTTTATCTTTTATCTTTTCTTAGTCTCTAAGTAGGTGATAATTCATTTATATGTATATACTACTTATTGATTATTGATCTTCATTGAATATCAAGTTATTTTTGGATGATTTGTGTCATTATATGCTCCAACTTAGTATCTACTTACTCATTTTGTGCTTTACTCTTTTTAAGGTATATCGAACCAGATGTTCCATACTAGTATAGCGATGATGAATTGCTTATGAATTACATTTCATGTTAGATACCCTACTTATATTTAATTCTTATTTAATATGTGCTTTAATTGTATGAAATTGTTTCTGACCTTTCTTATTCCATCATTTTATAGTTGGTTATTCATTCCATATATTGTATTTATTCTCTTTAGATCTTATTCATATAACTTTATGGGCCGGTTTATAGTATCTTAGATTGATATTTATCTGCTAATATAGGCTGCTTTATTTATTTATTTATGAAATGTTATCTATTTTCTCCTTTTTCTCAAATGTTCGCGTATAGCATATTTATTGACTTTATATTATTTAGTCTTAGTAGCAAAATGTAGCAATATAAGTAACCCGCCTGAGAATGTTATACTTGTTTTGCCGCTCTGCGACCTGTTTTTCCTTGAGCTGTCCATACCGTGGTTGATAGCCTCTGCTGTTGCTCTTCCACGTTGTTCCCCCCCATGCATTTTGTCTCCTACAGACATCCCCTGGTGGGGTTGCATTTGGTTGATACTCCTTTTCTCTGTGGAGTTCTTTTTTTCTTTCTTTTCTTCCTTCTACTCTTCATTCCCCTCCTTGCTCTTTATCCTAATTTTGGGACATCTGCTTCATTTTATTTTGGAATACATGCTTTATTTCCTTTAGTTTTTTATTTATCTCGGTTGCTCTTTTCATCATATGCATTTACTTATGTTGTTCCATATATATCTATATCTGGTTTAAATGTGGTTTCACTTAATGTCCGGGGGTTGAATCACCCTGTTAAGAGGGCCAAAAGTTTAGATTATTGCAAAAGTTTATCTGGTGATGTGGTTCTACTTCAAGAGACTAAGATAGCCTTTAAAGAAGCTCTTCTTATGCGGAAGGATTGGGTTCTTGATGTTACTTGTTCCGAGGCTTCTGGTAAGAAGAATGGAGTTGTTACTCTTGTTTCTAAAAGCTCTGGTTTGTCTGTTGTTACAGCTGAGCATGATACCAGCGGCAGATGGCTACTTACACGTCTGACTAACGGGTCGGACGGTCTTTATATTCTGAATTTATATGCCCCAAACATTGATGACCCTCTTTTTGGCGTTCCATTCATAAAAACTTTCTGATATTCCACAGAATTCAAGAACAATTGTTGGCGGAGATTTTAATCTTCCCCTTGATCCTATTTTAGATAGACATTCTGCCTTTAAATTTCGACCTCCTAAGGCGCATAAACACATGCTCAATGTGTGCTCATCTCATCATCTTATTGACGCACGGAGATTGCATAACCCTACGGGTAGTGATTTCACGTTTTTCTCCTCTCCACATTCTAGCTTCTCTCGTATTGATTACCTTTTGGTAGATGCCTCTCTTTTAAAACCTACTATAAATGTTATGATTCAGCTAATTGTTGTTTCTGACCACGCAGCGGTCTCTTTAACTATACTTAATCTTACAGATACGAGAGGCCCTCGTAATTGGCGTCTCAATACAGAAATTTTGGAAGATAATGATGATGTTAAAGAACTCAATGAGGAGATTGATAATTTCTTCAAAGATAATGAGTTTACGGTGGATTCACCAATAGTTTTGTGGGACACCTTTAAATGTACTATACGGGGTCACATTATTAAAAAAATGTTAAAGAGAAATAGCGACATTAGGAATTTTCTTCAATCTTTGGGGGATGATATTAAACGCAAAGAAGAGCTATATAGACACTCTAATGATAAATCACTCCTACAAGATATTAAACATTTGAAATACTCTTTTAACTCTATAGTCACTAAAAGAGCTTATATTGGTGTACACGCTCAAAAATCCCGCCATTTATTACTACGAAACAGAGCTGGTAAGTTGCTGGCCACCACCCTAAAATATCAAGACACAAATATTAAAGCTACTCATATTTCCCACATCACTGATAAAAATGGATCAAAGAAATTTCATACTCAAGAAATACTGAGTCTTTCTAGACTTCTATGAAACGTTATACACACCTAAAGATCAATGCTCCAAGTTTACTTGTCAACAGTTTCTTAACTTGATCCCTACTAATACTATTTTGCATTCTGACATGACTGAATTGGGGAAACCGATTGACACTGACGAGATCATTCAGGCTATTAAGACCACTCGTTCGGGAAAGGATCCAGGACCAGATGAGTTTCCTATTGCCTTCTATAAAACATTTACTCCTTCATTAGTCAAATATCTTAAGCAGATTTTTGATAATTATGTTCTTTCTGGCAAGGTTTCTGGCTCAGCTGCTGAGGCCACTATTGTAGTGATTCCGAAGGATGGTAAAGATCATTCTGATCCTAAAATCTTTCGCCCAATTTCATTATTAAATATGGAAGCTAAAATCTTTGCCAAGATTTTGGCTAGGCGCTTAGAGGGTCATATTCCCAATCTCATCCATGATTCCCAAACAGGTTTTGTTAAGGGAAGACTTGCTAGAGACAATATTCGGACCTTTTGTCATATTTTAGAAAAAGCAAAACTTTCGGTTTTACCATCGGCGGTGATCGCTCTTGACGCCGAAAAGGCTTTTAACAAAGTCTCTTGGCCTTTTTTACAAGCAGTATTAGAATCCCATAACCTTGGCGATTCCTTTATTAATATGGTAATTGTAGTATCCTCAGGTTGGAACTTATCATAGGAATGTTATGAGGGTTCTGTAGTGTTGGGTTCTAGATTGGTGGTTGGAATCAGTTGAGAAGTTGCCTGAGAGCTGGTGGTTGTTTAAACTGTTCTTCTCCAATAAATCTACCATCAACTGAACCTACTTGCCTTCTGTATTACTTCACAATTTGGCGACGACTGGGAACAGGTTTTGGAGAAGTCAGCGTTCACGTTTGGGCAAGGACTATTAATCTAGGTATTTTTTTTTTTTTTACATTATTCTATGTGCTGTGAGTGCACCAGCGGCAGTTTAAATCCTACGTGCTTTTGATTGCACCTGCGGCAGTGTTGTTGTACCGTAAATAGTGTGGCTGACTCTCGTAACAGTGTTGCTGATCTCGTTGTGTCAAAAGGAAATTCAAGGATTAATGCTACCATTGCCAGTGTTAACTATGTGTTTGGATCGCACCCGCGGCTGTTGTTTTGGAGATGTGCACTAATGGCACCTGCGGCTGTTTTGGGGGCACTCGTGAAAATTTTGTGTTTTGGTGGACTGTGTTGTGGAGAAGCAACGTTCCGATTCAAAGTCCTTATTTAAAAAATAACAAGTGTACCTGTTCTGACGCACCGAATCTACGAGCTGTGGAAGTTCGGAGTTCGCCCTCTGACTCCACTGCATCCTCTACGTCCTGCGTGGTGTTGAGCATTCTAGGAACTGCTAAGCATCATAGGAGCGTCGTGACGTCAGACGCGAGAGGCCATTTTGGATTTCTTAACTTTACCACTATCGTCAATGCGAATGGGTGTATTTGAGTGAATGCGGAAGTGAGCTGTGTCGTTTTTTTTCTTACTCAGATTGATTTCTTTTAACCAGCGCTTATTACGCTTATTATGCCTACTATACAAGTGAGTACTTCATCCTAATTTTATCCTTATATACCCTTATATACTTTGCTGGGGTTTGAAACTTTGTTGTACTTCATCGTATTCTGCAGTGTTTTACATGTTTTTTTTTTTTGGGTCAAACTTTATTGTGGCAACTTGAATTTGCGTAATTGAGTGAAATTGTTTATCCACAGCTACTTAATTAGCTTGCACTGTTATGTCTAATATTGCGGCACCACCACATTTTTTACCAGTTGCGGGTGAACCCAACATGGAGTGGGAACTATGGTATCACATGTTTTTAGCCTATGTTGAAGTGTTAGAAGAAGATGGATGTTCTCCCAAAAGGAAACTGGCTTTATTAAGGCATTGCTTAGGTGGCGCAGGATTGAAGGAGTTCGCTAATTTGCCACCAATTGAAATGTCAGAGGATACGAATGTTTTGATGTGGCCATCAAACAAATGAGTATCAGATTTGGAAAAAAGATTAACATTGTCATGGAGAGATTCAAATTTTATTCTCGTGCTCAAAAAGAAGAGGAAACCATTGAGGATTATGTATCCGTCTTACGTACTTTAGCTGGATCTTGCGCTTTTGAGACGATTAGTTACGAACAAGTATTGAGAGATCAGATCATGATGAAAACCAAAAGCAAGAAGATCCAAGAAAGATTATGGATGGGCACAGAATCTTCATTAAGCGCTGTAATAAATATAGCGAAAGGCATTGAGCAATCCGAGAAATTTGTCAGTGAAATTAGAGGGCATGCTATCAAAGTGAATAATACTGACTCTGAAGTTTCTCTAGTAAAAGATCAGCCAGTTCAAAGAAAATATGTTTCTTTTCCACACAAGAAGGAGTTTTGTGGGAAGGATAACAAATTTGTAGGAAAGAAAACCCAAATAGTATGCTATAGATGTGGCAGTTTTGAACATGTGGGTAGCTATAAGGGGTGTCCAGCGTGGAATAAAATTTGTGTCAAATATAAAAAGATAGGACATTTTGGGAAAGCTTGTAAGTCTTCCCAAAAAGTTAACTTTATGATACATGAAGAAGATACACTCCCTGCCGAGTTTAATTCCATATTGTGTGTAGGCAGCAACCACTGCAAAGGTTTTCCCTCATGTACATTATTAATTGACGGTAAAGAAGTTTCCATGATGGCTGACTCATGTGCGTGGTATACGATTATTGGTAAGAACCTTTTTGATGAATTGTGGACAACAAGAGTGTTACAACTACCAGACATAAAACCTGGTGGTTATTCAGGTCACAAAATTGATCTTGAAGGTTTCATGTGGGCTGATTTGGAATTCATGGGTAGGAAAACTACAGGAAAGGTAAATATAGCTACTAAAGGTGTGTCAATACTAGGATGGCCTCATCAAAAGATTTAGGTATTAAATTAGATCCTAATGCTTCTCCTTCTGTGTACGTTATTACCCCTAATAATGAAGGATTCATTTCAAGTATTAAAGATAGATTTCCTAAACATTTTAATGATTCCTTGGGGAAAATATGTTGATTTCAAGCATAAGATTATACTTAAGGATGATGCCATTCCTGTTAGACACAGAGTGAGAAATGTACCCTTGGCTTACCGGTGTAAACCTAAGGAGATATTAACACATTTGGTCAATAACAACATCATTGAACCTGTTGAATCATCTCCATGGGTTTCCCCGGTTGTTTTATCCCTTAAAAGCAATGGGGATCTTCGCTTATGTGTTGATCTTCGCAGTTTGAACAAGGAAATATGGATTGACAGGCATCCTCTACCTAATATACATGAGATGATTTCCACACTTTCTGGTGCATGTGTTTTCTCAACTGTGGATTTAGCCAGTGCATCTCATCAAGTGGTTTTACATGAAGAGTCTAGACGTTGTACAGCATTTATCACACCAGAAGGTATGTTCCAATTTTTGCGTATGCCTTTTGGTCTGGCTAGCGCTGGTTCGGTGTTCCAAAGGCTCATGAAGGAGGTTTTAGAAGGATGTCCTGGAGCTGTTGCCTTCCAGGACGACATTTTGATATTTGGAAAGGATTTTGAAGAACATGATAAGAATTTGGACGATGTTTTGAACAGAGTACAAAGTAAGGGCTTAACTCTTAAGTTTACCAAATGTAAATTCAGACAGAGCAAAGTAGTATACCTAGGTCATGAAATTTCGAGTGAGGGCATTAAACCTAAGTTTGATCATGTCAAAAAGTATTTCAAAAGCGCCTACACCATTAAATAAAGAACAATTGTCTTCTTTCTTAGGATTAACAGAGTTTTATTGTAAGGTCGTACAAGACTATTCTTCCATAGTACATCCTTTAAGGATACAATTAAAGAAAAATGTAAAGTTTAATTGGAACAAGGAACAGCAGATAGCTTTTGACATGTTAAAAATGAAAATCGCTCGAAGCACCATGTTTGAAGTCTTTTGTTATTGGTAAAGAATGCATTGTGGCGGTGGATGCGAGTAATGTGGGCCTTGGTGCTGTATTATTGCAGAAAGATTATGGGGATGAACATGTTGTATCCTATGCCTCTAGAATGTTACGTGGAGCTGAATGTAATTATTCTACCATTGAGAGAGAATTGTTGGCATGCACTTGGGCAGCCCAACATTTTCGACAGTTTTTGTGGGGTACTAAATTTCGGTTAAGAACGGATCATAAACCGTTGATCAACATGTTGGCAGCAGGTGGTGGAAGAACGCTTACGGCCCATTTAGCTAGATTAGCCGCCAAATTACAGGAGTACCAGTGTAGTGTGGAGTATGTTCCTGGGCGTTTAAACGTGCATGCAGATTGCATGTCACGTTTACCTTTAGCTTCTGAACGTAATACCGACAATGACGAGGGACGAGGGAGAATGTGATGTAGCTTATACTTTAGCTGATGTCAATAATGGAGGATTTGAGGTAAATTCCTTTGTAATGATTTCTGAGAAGGAATGGGAAGATGCTATGTGTGAAGACATTAGTTTGAGCGTTGTGGTGAAATTTATGCAAGAGGGTTGGCCAGAGGAAAGAAAACTAAGCAGTGAGTTGGGTTCATTTTTTAAAATTAAAGATGAACTTATGTTTTCACAAGGTATTGTTACTCGTGGTGACAAAATTGTTCCCCCATGTAAGCTTAGAGAGAAGATTTTGGCTATGGCTCATGAGGGGCACATGGGAATGTCTAACACCAAGAGACGGATAAAGGAGTTTTATTGGTGGCCTTGTGTTGACGGAATGGTGGATAGATGGGTTAGACAGTGCCTTCCTTGTTCAAAAAGTGACAAATCTGTCAAATCTTTATCTGTGGAAGTAACTCCGATCGAGTATGCTCAAGGACCATGGAGGAAACTAGGGATTGACATAATTGGTCCATTAAGTTGTCCTTCCAACAGGGATGTGTATGCTCTTGCCCTTATAGATTATTTTTCGAAATGGCCTGAATTGAAGGTTGTGGATAAGATTACTTCTACTCAGGTGGTCGAATTTTTGGAGGACATTTTTTGTCGTGAAGGTTTGCCAGCTGAAATTATTACTGACAACGGTCCACAGTTTATTAGTAAAGAGTTGGATCTATTTTTGGAAAAATGTGGAGTTTTGCATAAAAGGGTGTCCAATTATAATCCTCAGGCCAATGGTCAGGTAGAACGCTTTAATAGGGTGGTGAAGGAATCCATGCAGTTGGCCATTAAAAGTGGTATTGAGTGGAGGAAAGCTTTACGGGCTACATTGTTATCATATCGCACTTCTCCCAATTCAGTGACTGGTTTATCTCCATTCGAAATGTTGCGTGGTAGGAAACCGGGCTCTAAGCTCATGCCTTGGTGGTTGAAGGAAAAAAAATCTTATGATTCTATTGTGGATTTTTCTCAAGTTAGGGATCGTGTCCAGAGTTATCAGGAAAAATGAGAAGTTGTTTAAGCTGTTCTTCTCCAATAAATCTACCATAAACTGAACCTACTTGCCTTCTGTATTACTTCAGTAATGTCTCTCTATGCGCAACCAAAAGCTAATATCCGAATTAATGGTGCTACATCTTCTTTTTTTTAATCTTCGTCAGGACACTAGACAAGGGTGCCCTCTCTCACCCCTTCTTTTTCTCTTGTCCATAGACCCACTTCTTCGTCTACTAAATTTGAACCAGGGTATTAAAGGTTTTCAATTTGGATCGTATACGCTTAAAACAGCCGCTTACACTGATAACGTCCTTATTTTTTCAGAGGCTATTGCAACAGCGATTCCTGTTATTTCTAACATCATTAGAGATTTTTCACTTGTTTCCGGGTATACTCTTAACAAAGAAAAACTGAAATGTTCCCCCTCAATTCGTTGTGCTTTTCCTCTCACATGGGTGACTCAGGGTTTAAATGGCAATCAACTCGTATTAAATACTTAGGGATTTGGTTCTGTAAGGACCTTTCAGATACTATCTCTTATAACGAATCTCATATCATAGGTAAAGTTAGAGATCTTTTATCTTTCTGGTCTCCTAAATATATTTCTTGGTGGGGAAGATTGCAAACTCTTAAAATGAGGATAACTCCGATTATTAACTTTTATCCTCCATGCTACCTATAAAGCTTTCTTCTACCTTCTTCCATGAGATGGATTTAATCTCTTTAAAGTTTTTATGTCATGATAAGAGAGCTAGAATTGCTTATAAACACCTTAGAAAGCCTGCTGTCCTGGGTGGCTGTAGTCTTCCGGATTGGAACCCGTTTCAAATCACCTTCCTAGCGTCTCAAGGTGCACTTTGGTTTTTACCAGATTCCCACCATTTTCCTCCTTGGATTTATATTGAACGTGAGCTCTGCACTCCTTTTTCCACTTCTTCCTTTCTCACAGCTCCTAAGCTTGTCTTTGATCATTCTCATCGTATCATATTAGACACGATTAAGGCACTAAAGTATATTGATAAAAAAGTATCCAAACCTATTCATAAGTCAAGATGGTCCTCTTTATGGTACAATCCTAAGCTTTCCACTGACATTGATCCTAGCACGGCCTCTTCGTGGGCTGCCAATGGTATCAGATTTGAGGAAAAGTGTTCTTCTGATCGGTATCATTTGTACCAGGACTCCATTGTTTTTTCATTGCCATTTCGTGTCAAACACTTCCACACGACCCACCTGGTCGTTTCTGCTGATGCCTGAGGAAATTCTAACTAACACGACAAAAACCATCTTGCAGCCTGCATTTCTGCCCAGGAACTGTCGCACACCCAACCCCCCTGTTCTTTGCAGTTCGACAGAAAACCATGAGACACTCACGCCCTGTGTAAATGATTTGTTTCCCATCTCCTGCTCCCTGCCTGGTAAACATCCTTGACACCGTGATCAGGTTATCTGGACAATGGTCTGACTGCTGGGCCTTGATCAGGGTGATTGGACAATGGTTTGAATGACCGAGCTTTGATCAAGCTGATCGAACAATGACCTGAATGATCGTGCTTTGATCAAGCTGAGTGAACAATAATTTGAGTACCAAGCCTTGATCAGGTCACCAACTACAAACACCGTCTGGATCTGGTTATCAACTGCAAACACTGCCCTGATTGAGCAATGGACTAACAGCCAAAAGACTGGAATGAAAAAGTATAAAAGGCTTGTAAGCTGCGGAGTAAAGCAGCAGCCTCCTCTGTCTTGTTTCCAACGAGCTTGGGACTCTGTTCCATAGCCCGGGCTATTTGAATAAATCTGGGTTCCTCCTGCAGACGAAGGCTCCTGTGTCTCCTTTTACTACGTATAAAGGGTATGGAAGACTTGGGCAATTCCCCCACCGCCGAGACCCAGTGAGTGGGTTATTCCGGTTCCTCAAATGGCGCCCGAACAGGGACTCCACGAGTACGAAGGTCAGGCCCGGTGGATGTGAGGAGGTGCACGGAGAGACTCCGACGGAGGCGCCCTACCCGAGGGATTCTTGCAATCCGGTAAGCCGAACGACTCGCCCGCTGTTCCTCCCCACCCGTTCTGGGCCACATGACCGCGTCCTCGCTGGAGTCCCCTAGCAAATAATTTCTGGAGCAGGACACAGCCCTACGTCTGCAGAAGAGAACTACCCCTGTAAGGTAAGGGTGGACTGATCACCCACCAAGTCTGTATGATTCTGCTGTTATTGACCTTTGCAAAAGCCAAGCAGGCGAGGTGAATTTTAAAACCCGCCGGTGTCTGTTACCTATTTACAAGCATGCCAGTCAGTAGTAAGTTCAAGAAATTATGTTGTTGTATGTGTACGCAGGACTCCCAGCTGGAGGCGGCTTGTCCGCTTCCTCCAGAAGGGACCCCTGGCCATACGATGTATGTTAAACATGGCCCTTCTGCCATAATGTTTTCCTCATTCTGGGTAAAATATACGAAACAAAGTAACGCGGAATTACAGTGGCCACTTTTCGGCTCCTTTAATTCCCAAGTTCTCACCAACTTAGAGGAACAATTAATGAAAAGAAAAACGCGCCCGTCTATGTTTGAATCTGTCCGATTTTGGAGGAAAGAGATAGAGCAGAGAGCTAGAAAGCAGAAGGCTCAAGAAAGAAAACAGGAACGCATGTCAATGGCCGACCACGCCAGAGTAAATTTACAAAATCAAATGACAAAATCGGTAGAAATAGCCAACAGGGAGCATGGGGCCCGGGTACAAAAATGCTATCCAGCTCGTGAGGAGAAAAGAAAGGGCCATATGGATGGGGGAGAAGAAGGTGATTCCTTGTTTGATACCATGCTAGAAAGCCCTCCTGCATATGCCCCAATGTACCCCTGCCCTGACGCCTCACACCCCACATGTCCCCCCGCCACCGCCCACTCCTGCCCCCACTGCCCCTCCTACTGTTCTTCCTGTCACACCAACCCTCCCGATTTTTCCTATGACACCGACCACGCCCGCTAACCCTGTCCTCACTGCGGGAATGACAACAAGTCTCCATCCGCCCAACCCCTGCGGCTTTACCCCTACCCGCCCTTTTCCTACTTCCCCGTGGTCTACAGTTAAGCAGGATTTATATAAAATGTTCAATTCCCCCCGACTGGCCTCCTTGCGCTCTGCAGTCAGCTTTTCGTCCCTTCGAGAAAATGACCTACAGAAGGAACAGTGTGAATGTTGGATAAAGAACGGGAATATTTATGCCTTTAAAGACATATGGTCCACCTTTTCCCAGTGGACGATTATGGAACAGACCACCTGGGCTGAATACATGTGTACGCTGGTCATGCAAAAATTTGAGAATGCGCTTATGCAGATACCCACTGGATTAATGGACCTTAGGTCACAAATAAAAAGAGGCGATGTTCAGGGAGAGGGGATGTTTGGTGCTGTGTCTGCTTTAATGGCTTACCGTGATATGACCGCTTTTTCCAACACCCCTCTAGAGACAGCTATGCCAATGAGAGAGGCGGCCCCTGTCTTTGTTAGCGCACTTACCGATGCCCAAAATAATGGCCGAGGGGCTGTTGAGTCACACTGGCGCAGGCTTTGGGTTCATGTTCCTTGGAAAAGGTCAGAAGTAATGCAGTTAAAAGAACAATTACCAGATCCCCCGGAAGAATCCGGCTGCCTTTTACAGAGAATTAGGTCAGATTATATCTGCAGGTACTCTCGTTCTTGAGGATATAGATTTACTTTTTGGTACGGTTGTCCCCACTGAAATTTGGGACAAGATTCGACATACTGATCATGAAGTGGCGTTGGGAGGTAAATGGGCTGACCTAGAGGCTATGGAAGAAGCAAGGGTAGGAGGGACTAAACCAGAAGCTGCCATCCTGACTTTGCCCGGTAAAATAATAACGTTTATGAAAACACTTTTGCCGGAAACTGTCATTAACTGGGATAAAATAAACGCCTGTAGGCAGCGAAAAGATGAGAATGTGGCTGACTTCTTTACCCGTTTTGAGACAGAATACAAGGGACATAGTGGTTTGGATCCCCGGACCCCAGGTTCTGGCCCAGTGTTTGTCGATAAGTTTGTCAGCAACTTGCTTCCTGAGATTTCCACCAGGCTTAAGAAAGTTGAAAGTACGTGGTCTGCCCAAACTATGACTGGTATCTTGGCTATGGCACAATATCATGAGAATAGGGAGAATGAAGATAGAGACAAGGAAAGTAAGAAGGTTAGGGATCTTAAGACTAAGGCACTTCTGCAGCAGGCTTACCCTCCCGAGGTCCCGATGCCCGCGGGAATTTCAGACCTCAACCCCAACACCCTCCGAGGCTCGCCAGTCTACCCCCTCCAGCCCTCAACATACGGGAGCCCTCCAAACAGATCAGTGTGCTTATTGTAAGGGGTACGGCCATTGGATAGACGAGTGTCCCGTGTTAGCTGAAAACATCCGAACAGGGAAGACTCGGCCTCGCGCTCCCAGGGAGGGAAGGCCGACTAGGGACCATGGCCCGCCCCATCCACAGGATAAAGAACGTAGGCCCAGGGATCACGTTCCCGTCCGGCCGCGCCCGGCCAATAGGTTTGATGGGTACGAAGCAACACGCACTTATTACAATGATGATTATGACGAAGTTGATGAGATAGGGTCCTACCAAGCATAGGACAGCCAGGAAAGGGGTATTACCAGAGTGCAAATTCCAGTGGATCAAAGGGGCCCGTATGTTCAAATGTCAGTTGTGGGGAACGATCAGAATTTTCTTCTGGATACTGGGGCCACCAGGTCTTCTATTGCACGTCTGTCAGTCCCGGAGGCACCCCTTTCTGGCAAAATAAATGTCTCCGTGGGTTTTGCAGGAACACCTGTGCCGAGCCCCGTCTCTGAACCCCTCCCTCTCGATATTGGTCCTGCACATGTTGACGCTCCCTTGGTCCTTACTACAGGTTGCAGTGAAAACTTGTTAGGCATGGATTTACTGAAAGCTCTGTATGCGACCATATCATGTAGTCCCCAAGGTGTATCCCTAACAATTTCTCCCACCGCAGCTTCCTATATGTATCTGTCTGGTCCCCTCCCACCAGAATTCCAGTTTTTACCTTCCTCCCTCTGGGCATCATCAGACACTGATGTAGGGTGTCTCAACATATCCCCTCATGTGGTACGCATCCAGCCAGGTGCACTTCTCCCCCGCCTCCGGCAGTATCGACTACCCGCGGAAGGAGAAATGGCCCTTTTAACAATAATATCTGAATTAATGGACAAGGGCGTAGTGGAGGAAACACGTGGCAATATCTGTAACAGTCCCATTATTCCCGTTCTTAAAAGACCAATGGAGATGCTCTCTCCCTAAAATATACAGATTCGTGATTGACCTGAGAGCCCTTAACAAAATAACAATCTCCCAATATCCTGTTGTCCCCGACATTACAGCCCTCTTAACGATGGTCCCTTCTGACGCAACGCACTTTTCTGTCATAGACCAGAAGAATGCTTTTTTCAGCATTCCTATACATCCTGACAGCAGACATTTTTTTGGTTTCTTCCTTGGTGGACGAAGCTTTAGATTCTGCCGCGCCCCTCAAGGTTTCACCGAGAGCCCCAGTATCTATAGTCAAGCCCTCAAAAGTCAACTAGATTCCTTGGAACTCCTAACTCCACACTATTACAATATGTAGATGACCTCCTCATTGCTGCAAATTCTGCCCCATCATGTAAAGAAGCTACTCTCTGTTTGTTACGCCACCTTGCCCTCCATAATCACAAAGTCTCTTTAAAAAAGCTTCAGTTTTGTCAAGAGAAGGTGACCTATTTAGGTCATCTCCTCTCGAAGGAGGGAAGGCAGCTCACCGCTGATCGTGTAGC
Organism: Calotriton arnoldi; assembly: GCA_963921515.1. Lineage (NCBI taxonomy): Eukaryota > Metazoa > Chordata > Amphibia > Caudata > Salamandridae > Calotriton > Calotriton arnoldi. The sequence goes on from CAWUFW010001186.1 coordinate 894,422, forward strand.
CATTATCAATGCTATGACGGCCCCACGAACACAAAAGCAGGTGCGAGCCTTCATAGGCCTAACCTCATACTGTAGACAGTGGATTTCCAACTTTTTGGCCATGGTCAAACCTCTTCTTGCCCTCACCACTAAAGACATATCAGACAGTTCCTTTCCATGGACTAGAGAGCATGCGCAGGCCTTCCAAGATTTAAAGAGGGCTCTGTGTACTGCTCCAGTCCTCGGTACTCCTGATTATAGCAAGCAATTTTTTCTTTTTGTACATGAGACAGACGGCTGTGCATGCGCTGTCTTGACCCAGATGTTCGGAGGTCACCATCGGCCATGTGCCTATTTTTCAGCCACCTTAGATCCTGTTGCAAGGGCTCTCCCAGGATGCCTACGGGCGACCGCTGCGGCCGCCCTCATGGTCCGTCGGAGTGCGGGGATCGTCATGAACTCCCCTGACTCTGATGGTCCCCCATTCTGTAGATACCCTCCTTAATAACACCAAGACACAGTACCTCACTAGCGCACGACTCACAGGATATGAACTGACACTCTTTTCCAGCCACATTAACATCAAGAGATGCACTGTACTGAACCCCGCAACATTACTCCCACTGGATACTCAGGATGCCCGCTTAGACCCACATGACTGCATATTAAGGACAGAGGAGGAGACGAAGGGACGGGTTGACTTACAGGATACCCCGATAGCAGAACCAGAAGGTACACTATATGTGGACGGATCATGTCTCAGAGGGCCAGATGGTAACACCTCAGCCGCCTATGCCCTCACGACATTAGGACAAGTAGTAGAAACAGCTCAGATTCCGCAGTGCTCTGCTCAAGCAGCAGAATTAGTGGCCCTCACTAGAGCCTGTGAGTTAAGCAAAGGGATGACGGTAAATATTTATACTGACAGCCAATATTCCTTCGGGGTGGCCCACAACTTCGGGAGGTTATGGAAAGAAAGGAATTTCCTTACTTCCCATGGGACCAAGATTCAACATGGCCCCCTAATTCACCGATTGTTAGACTCCCTGACACTCCCCAGAAAGGTGGCCATTATAAAATGTAAGGCCCATAAGAAAGTGACAGATGATGTTGGGAAAGGCAATGCCCTGGCTGACCAGACGGCCAGACAAACAGCTCTTAGAAAAGGGAAAGAATGTATGTAGGAGGTCCCGCTAGGTGGGTGGCAGACGAGGGCATGGTTGAAAACACAGTACAGAGTGTGATCGATATTCAGTCCCATACTACTCCTGAGGAACTACGGGTGTGGAAGGAGCAATTAGCAAAGGAGGGAATTGATGGTTGCTGGGTCCGCACGACTATGGAAAGACAATGGATGTTACCTGACAGTCATGTGCTACCAGTAGTTACGATGGCCCATGGTCCTGCTCACATTAGTGCAAAAGGGATATGTAAACTGTTGGAACCTACATGGTACAACTCTAAGATACCAACATATGCTGAAAAGCTGGTTAAAACATGCATGATTTGCCTAATGTATAACCCAGGAAAAGGCACAGTTACTCCTAAGGGAGGATTCTCTCCTCCTACCTTCCCTTTTGAAGTCCTCCAAATAGATTACATCCAGATGGACCGATGTAACAATTTAAAATATGTCCTAGTGGTGGTCTGTACCTTCAGCCGATGGGTGGAGGCCTACCCCAGTCAAAGACTGCACCGCTATCACTACCGCCAAAATGCTATTAAAAGAGTACCTCCCACGATTCGGTTTGCCCCGCTTGGTCTGGAGTGACAACGGGACACACTTTACGGCTCAAATTATGGAATATATCTGTACAGCATTGGGTATAAAACAAAAATTTCATGCAGCTAACCACCCCCAGTCAGCAGGTCTAGTGGAGGTGTACAATGGCATCCTAAAAACTAAAATGGCCAAAATAGTAGCCGAGACAGGTGTCACTTGGGTTGATGCTCTGCCCGTGGCCCTATTGTCTACAAGAACAACAGCCCACACCAGGATAGGGCTATCCCCCATGAGATTGTGTTCGGGAGGCCTGCCAATGTATGGGGTGTCCCTGCGGCCTAAGAAACTGTCTGATGTTGAATACCCTGTATTAACTGATTACCTGTACAGTCTAACTAATACCTTTCGTACTCTTTATCACCAGGTGCATGAGGCCATACCTGACAAAAGCGAGGGCCCAGGACACGTTATCCAACCTGGAGATTGGGTCTTAGTAAGAAATTTTCAACGGACTAAGAGCCTCGAACCCCGCTGGACACAGACCCGTCAGGTGTTGCTGGCCACCCGCACCGCCGTGAAAGTAGAAGGTCGGAAGAATTGGGTGCATTCGTCCCACTGTAGGCGTGTGCCTCTGCCCCTCCCCTATGATCAGTGGGTGAGGGAAGGACAAGGAGACTCAGAAACAGAAACAGTCCCGACGTTTGTCCCATTCAGCGATGCCAGACTGCATTTTACATCTACGGAAGCAGAGAGTGACAGCATACTGAAAGGAAGGGTGGAACCCTCCTTAACTCTGCTCAATGTCCAGAACAATTGTTTCCCGACCATAGTGACCCTACTTCCGACCGATATAACTTGCGCCCCGAGGAAGGCTTGCCTTTGACTTCGCCAAGTGCCTATAGGCTGTAGGGCTGTGATCTCCCGGCCGAGAGTAGTGCTGGTGCGTCAGACTAAGGTACGCCATAGGGCTCTTGGCACCTGCGCCCAGTGAAGCAACCACCAATCACAGACAGCCACTAGAGGTCCCTGGCTTAGCACAATGGCTGCCGTCCAAAACACTCGAATCCAGAAACAATATGTCAGTCTCCGACATAATAAATGCTTCATGGCCACCGTGGTGACGCTGTTTGTCTCCTCATCCTGTCTATTCTTGGTTGGCTGTTACTAATCTACCATCCTGTTACCTCACCAACCCCTACCCCAACTCCTGCAGAGCACCAGTATTACACGCTACCAGCCCACGAGTTACCCGCCGTGCAGAATTCTTCCAATAACACCTTCATCCAAATGTTGCATCATCATCAGCTGATCATGAACATTTCCAACTGCTGGGTTTGCGGACTGATGCCGCATTCCATGATACACCCTGTCCTATTCTTTCCCTACCCCTTTTCCATCTCTGGGTCTTGTCTTGCATGGTGGATGTTGATACAGGAGGCCTACACTGTCAATGGTACTGCCAATTCTGCCCTTGGAACATTTCAGGATGACTTCTGGCGGAACAGATCTGGCCATGTCAATGCTCCTTTTGCCCGATCAGCTCATCCACATCGCTACTATCACCAGATGAACTCGGTGAGATGGTAGTATTCAACTCAACCACTCGACGAACATTTTCCAGATTCCGCACAAGAAGGATACTGCCCGATGAACGAGACACTGTGAATGTCATAAATGTGCAAGGCCGTGTCTGCATTAATGGCCTAGGGACTAAGAAAGTTGGTACCAGTACTTGTAATATCACAAAATCTTTAAACTCTACATCTCCTCCGAAGCTGGTGGCATCCCCCAACACCTATTTTATCTGTGGCACTGCCGCCTACACTTGGCTCCCCGTAACTGGTCTGGTACCTGCTATCTGGCCTTCCTCCTTCCGCCAACGTATTCTACCCATGGGAGTTACCACCTGTTGATGAAGGGCGCTCTGCGTCGCTCACGTAGGGGCGCCATATCAGCCGAGGATACAGCAGGCCAGGAAACCGGGGACTTCCTTAAAGGTTTCCTTCCATTCTGGGGCCCCATGGCAAACAGTCGGGCTGTACGAGGACTGACCAGGGTCCTTGAAGCCACCATCACAGTAACGGCTGGTGCCCTCTCCAACATCACTGCAGAACTACAGGCGGACCGCCTTATAACACTGCAGAACCGCATGGTCCTAGACGTCCTCCTTGCTGATCGTGGTGGTGTGTGTAAATTGATCGGCTCCAGCTGCTGCGTGCTACATCCCAGACAACGCACCTTCAGTGTACTATGCCATCCAACGTCTGCATCGCCTTTCTTCCGAAATTCACCTGGATAAAGGCAACTGGTCCCTCACAGGCTGGATCTGGGGCCTCCTTTCCCAGTGGGGGTGGAGGGTCCTCATCTTCCTTGCCTTGGGAATAACTGTCCTGGTCTCCTGCTGTTTGTGCTTTCAGTGCCTGCCAGTGCTCTGTACAATGTGTGTCCAGACCATCCAGCCTCCACCCTCCAACATTCACAACACCAATATGATGATGATGCTCCAACAAGAAACCAATGGCCTTATGAACATTGACATTTCTTAAAGTATTTGCCACTCAATGGCAAAAGGAGGGTCTGAGGAAAAGTGTTCTTCTGATCGGTATCATTTGTACCAGGACTCCATTGTTTTTTCATTGCCATTTCGTGTCAAACACTTCCACCACGACCCACCTGGTCGTTTCTGCTGATGCCTGAGGAAATTCTAACTAACACGACAAAACCATCTTGCAGCCTGCATTTCTGCCCAGGAACTGTCACACACCCAACCCCTGTTCTTTGCAGTTCGACAGAAAACCATGAGACACTCACGCCCTGTGTAAATGATTTGTTTCCCATCTCCTGCTCCCTGCCTGGTAAACATCCTTGACACCGTGATCAGGTTATCTGGACAATGGTCTGACTGCTGGGCCTTGATCAGGAGTGATTGGACAATGGTTTGAATGACCGAGCTTTGATCAAGCTGATCGAACAATGACCTGAATGACCGTGCTTTGATCAAGCTGAGTGAACAATAATTTGAGTACCAAGCCTTGATCAGGTCACCAACTACAAACACCGTCTGGATCTGGTTATCAACTGCAAACACTGCCCTGATTGAACAATGGACTAACAGCCAAAAGACTGGAATGAAAAAGTATAAAAGGCTTGTAAGCTGCGGAGTAAAGCAGCAGCCTCCTCTGTCTTGTTTCCAACGAGCTTGGGACTCTGTTCCATAGCCCGGGCTATTTGAATAAATCTGGGTTCCTCCTGCAGACGAAGGCTCCTGTGTCTCCTTTTACTACGTATAAAGGGTATGGAAGACTTGGGCAATTCCCCCGCCGCCGAGTCCCAGTGAGTGGGTTATTCCGGTTCCTCAGATTGGTGAAAGACCTTTATGATTCTAATCATGACCCACTTCCCTTCTCTTTTTTAGCTAGGAAATATAATCTTAGCAACATGGACTTTTACTCTTTTTTAAACTAAAGGTTAAACTTTAATAGACCTATCTACAGATTCGGTTACTGTTTCACTTCTTTCCCTGTGGTTACACTCAGGTCATACTGCTTCTAAAATCTATACATTTTTATCTGCTCCACTCCCATCACAGTCTACAATTACTTATGATAAATGGTCTCATCATTTTGAAGATGACATTTTTAAACATATTTCATAAGATACCTGGCAATTGATTGGGAAGTTATCCCTACGTAATAAGATTGCTCCCTCACTTATGCAATCCAAATTCTTTACATTAAATCTCCTTCATTGGACCCCTGTTCATTTACACAAGTTGAAACTACGAGATACTGATCTTTGTTGGAACTGTAACTTAGTACCAGGCACCCATCAACATATGTTTTTTTTAATGTACATTATTGCATTCTTTTTGGGGCCTGATACAGAAACACTTATCATTAATCTTTAACATATCTACAGATCTTTCTTTACCTATGATTCTATTGGGTCCATTGGCTACAGCTATTCCTTTACCCCTTGACGATACGGATCTGGAGCTATTAGATTTACTCCTATCCATTGCTGTTAAAATTATACTAACGGAATGGAAATCTTTTCATCTTCTATCCTATCATACTTGGTGGGCATGGGTCTCATACCTTCGTGGAGCTCATACTTTTGTTGAGAAAAAACATTACTCGCCTTCCATTTCTAGTAATGTTTGGCAGTCTCTGGACAACTATATGTATTTGTCCTCTCAGGGGTTGGTAACTCAGTATCCTTTTGATTCCATTTCTTAATTTATTTTCTTCCATTGGAGCAGATGTCCCTCCCGTCTCTTTGATTCCTTTCTTTTCTTTCTTTCTGTCTTTTCCCCAGTCTTTCATTTACATTCCCCCGTCCCCCTATGCTGATCGTTCTTATCTATTAAGCAATACAACGGTATGTGTTTTTGTCATGATATATGTAGTTGTTTTGCTTGATCCCTATGACTGCGATTTATATTATTATTTGATGAATTTTATAACATATACTATATCCCATATATTTAATTGCTCACCTTTTTAAATAACGATATGTTTACAATTCTTTTTACCCCAATCCATTAATTATTGTTATGAAATCTTTTCTTTATATTCTTAAAATTTTTCGGTACTAATTTACTTGATTCTGATCTGTTGTATTGTTAATATATTACCAATGTATTTCTCTTTTAAATATGCAATAAAGATATTTGAACAAAAAACTTAACCAACAGTAGACATGAGTAGAAAGGAGAAAAATGACAGCAAGATGTTGTGGACGTACACAATTCCTTCCACTCCTGCAAACATTCCTGGAAATCTGTCTCATTGAGTCTGTTATGGCTCGGGACCCCAGTACCTAACCGATAGGTTTATTAATTATGAGTGGGGCTCCCAGTTTTCCATTTTTACTGATTTGTACAGATAAATACAGGCAGAAAACTATTAATTTTCGTGTCTGTATTTATTTGTAAATACAGAAAAATACGGAAAATAGGTCTTCTTGGATGTTTTTTTTCTAATGTGAATCATGAGTGCCAGGTCAGTAGGTGTACAGATTGAAAGGAAGGGTAGATGAAAAAAACAATAGATTTCCTAATTAAGCTTAATTAAGTGCAGATCTCCAGTTATTTATGTTATTCTACAATGCAAGTGTTTTCAGCTACCGCAATTGCACTGTATACTGCAGAAACCTTCTGGACATTAAAATCAATTGGCATTCAATCAGTCAAATAAATGTGGAAAAATACTAATTGCAGCTTCATTTACACAGAAAACACAAAATAAAAATGGATAAATACTGAAAAAATTATCAAAAAATAAATATGGATAAATACAGACGGAAATGACGAAAAAATAAATACCATAAAACCGGGAGCCCTAATTACGAGCCACCTAGAGTTCTTCGTTCATCTGATGCACTTCTGAGTGTGATCCAGAAATGTATACATGTAAAAAAGAAAAAGGTGGTTCTTCTTTCTCTTTTTTTGGCTGCTCAAGCCTGGAATCAGCTTCTGGCCAAACTTCGTATCAACAACCATGAATTGTAGTTTCAGAATCTATTGGAAACTTGTCTAATTGCTTCAGCATAACTGATCACTGTCTGTAACTTCGGTTACTCTTTCAGCACCGGGGCACTCCAAGGAGTGTGCTATACAAAAATTCTCATTCATTCATTGTGTAACCTGCTTGAATTTACCCTCTCTTGACTTCCCTTGTATCGATACAGGTATCAACCGTGCTCTCATTGGTAAAGAAACCTGGATAATTAGACTCACTTGAATAATCAACTTCCCCACTAACACAAACATTCACCACTCCATCACAAGAAATGTGAGACTGAATTTCTGAACAGCTATCCCCTTCAACCTCCAACTCATACTGCATATTGAGTAACTGGTTCCCATTATTAATTTTGGTAACTCTGTTAGAGTTCCACCAATTATCATCACTCATAGTCCATAAAGATTTCGTAAAAGTAGAACGTCACCCAGTCCCTTATGGCCAATTGGACTGTATTAAAATTGCACTGAAAGAGGCCTGGATTTATTAATGTTTAATAACTCTCTAAGGAACGACCCACCCCAGGGCACGAGCATTCAGTTTAACCTATTGCATGCTGAGGATGGAACTGTTCCATCCTCAGCCACGGTGAGTATATGCTGAGGATAGAACTGTTCCATCCTCAGCCATGGTGAGCGTATGCTGAGGATGGAACTGGTCCATCCTCCCACCCACCCACCCACGGGAGAAGAGCTGGCGCCCCCAACATGGGCCGCCCATCTCTGGGCGTCCACCAGGGATGGCAACAGAAGCGCTTCCGCTGCCACCCCAACCCCCCCCCGGCGATCTGATGATGTCAGCACACATGCCACGTGCCAACATTGTCAGAGCAGGCTGGGGACGCGCTGGAAGCCATTGCTTACAGCACGTCAGAGCAAAAGGTGAGTTTTTCTTCCTGGAGGGATCAGGGACGGCAAAGAGGTACGGGGAAAAAGGAAGGAGTTTTTCCTTTGGTGTCTCTTTGCTGTGCATCCCTGCTGTCCGATCGCGGGTGGGGCCTCGATCGCACAGCATGAATGCTGCCACTAGCATCAGGGATTTTATTTCAACATATTTTCAGTAGTGGAGCAGCCCTTTAGGCAAGGGTCGCTCCCCAATAATGTGTGCTCTGTTTTGGCTGTTTTCAGCCTTATTTTTAGCCCATCTGCCCCCAAGGGGGGCAGAATGCCACTAGACACCAGGGATTTAATGTATTTATATGTTGGGGAGCGGCCCCTTGGGTAAGGGTCGCTCCCCATTATGTGGGCATATTTTGGCCGTTTTTTGCACCCGCTGGGGGCAGATCGGCCTTATTCTTAGCCCCATCTGTCCCCAAGGGGGGGCAGAATGCCAGTACACACCAGGGATTTAACTTATTAATATGTTGGGGAGTGGCTCTTTGGGAGAGGGTCGTTCCCTATTATGGGAGCAATATTTTGGCCATTTTCTGCCCATCTGGGGACAGATCGGCCTTATTTTTAGGTCCATCTGACCCCAAGAGGGGCAGAAAGCCACTAGACACCAGGGATTTTCTTTATTTATATGTTGGGGATGGGCCCCTTGGGTAAGGGTTGCACCCCATTATGGGGCAATATTTTGGCCATTTTTTTGCCCCCCTGGGGGCAGATCGGCCTTATTTTTAGGCCCATCCAGAAAGCCACTAGACACTAGGGATTTTCTTTATTTATATGTCAGGCAATATCGTGGCAATTTTCTGCCCCCCCTTATGGGGGCATATTTTGGCCGCTTTTTGCGCCCCCAGGGGGCAGATCAGCCATATATTTAGGTTCACCTGTCCCCAAGGGGGACAGAAAACCACTAGACACCAGTGAAAGTTTCTGTGTGTGTGAACTGGAGTTCGACTGACGGTCTGCGTGTACTGGCGTTTGGCTGGCGGTGTGTGTAGACTGGCGCTTGGCTGGCAGTGCATGTGGGCTGACATTGCGTGTGGACTGGTACTTGGCTGGCCGTGTGTGTGGACTAGCGCTTGGCTAACAGTACGTATGGACTAGCGCTTGGCTGGCGGTGCTTGTGGACTGGTGTTTGGCTGGCGGTGCGTGTGGACTGGCGCTTGGCTGGCATGCGTGTGGACCACCAGCCAAGCGCCAGTCCACATGCAGAATCCCCTGCAAACCTCATTTAACTAAAAAAATTACATTTTCCTAATTTCTGTGTGGGAAAGTTGTGGGATCACCGGCCGGCACAAATTTTCTACCACCCAGCGTTCCCTCAAGTCTCCTGATAAAAATGCAACCTCACTTGTGTGGGTCAGCAAAGTGCCTGTGGCAGGAAGAGCCCAAAACCTATTGTGGAGGCATCAAAATTATCTATCACAAAATCACCTGTTTTGCAAGGGGGTCACCTGCGTTTTTGGTCCTGGGCTTGGCAGCCATCTAGGGAAATCTCCCAAACCCGGACATTTCTGACAACTAACTGCTCGAGGGAGTCCAGGGAGGTGTGGGTTGTGTGGATCTTCCAATGTTTTCTTACCCAAAATCCCCTGCGAACCTTACATTTTGCGCGATTCCTGTGTTCGTTTGCCACCACACGACGCCCGCAAGTAAGAGCAGGGGAAGGGTGCTGGTGATTCCTGCGTTCGTTTGCCGCCCTGCAGCAGCCACAGGTAAGAGCGGGGGGTAGCCGCTGCCTGTGGAGAACCGCCCAATCGCTGCGCCAGGGCTCTGGTACGTCGGGTTGTTGGTGAACCTACAAGTCCTATATATCCTGGCAACCACGTAACGGTATATTGCTTTTGAAAATCTGTAAAAGTTAAAAAAAAATTACAGATGGAAACGCACAAATAGCTATTTTTTCAACTCAAATTTAATATTTTTTTATTTCAACTGTTACTTTTTATAGGAAAACCTTAAAGAATCTACACAAATGAACCCTTGCTGAATTCAGGATTTTGTCAACTTTTCAGAGATGTATAGCTGTCCGGGATCCTCCATATGCTTCACCCCTTTTTCCACCATTAACTGAAAGGAGGCTGAAAGCACAACAAATAGGAAAAATGGTCTAACTCCCAGTAAAATGCAAAACTGTGTTGAAAATGTTTTCTGATTCAAGTCTGCCTGTTCCTGAAAGCTGGGAAGATGGCGATTTAGCACCGCAAACCCTTCATTGATGACATTTGCAGGAAAACAAAAAACAGACTCTTCTGCAGCACTTTTTCCCCATTTTTCCCCCAAAAAACAACATTTAGCTGTATTTTGGCTAATTTCTTGGTCCCATCCAGGGTAAACTACAAACCCTGGGTACTATTAGAATCCCCAAGATGTTGGAAAAAAAGACGCAAATTTGGTGTGAATACCATATGTGGACAAAAAGTTATGGAGGCCTAAGCGCGAAGTACCCCAAATAGGCAAATAAAAGCTTAGCACAGGGATGTGGGGGGGGGGGGGGGGATGGTGTCTAACGGCGAAGGGGTTAATAAAGTTGCCCTCAGTTTTTCACAGGGGGTTTTAGCTGCTTCTATGCTCTCGCCCGACAATCCATATGTCCCACATTTTTATCAGATTACTCCCTGGCAACATAAGAAGAGTCAGGCTTGACTTAACCTGGAGAGTTGTCAAACACACTGTTATTCTGCGCCTCTCCTCTTAACATCATTAATGGAAACCAATCAGAAACCCTGCATTGCAGCAGGCTGAACCATTGCCTGGACGTGTTAAACCTGTCCCCCCATATTCATTCGAGCAAGCTAGTGGTGTCAGCCCTAAAGCACTAGATGAACACAATGGATCACAACATTCAGTGGGTACTGGGTTTATCCCATCAATTAATTTGAATGGCAAAGGGGCTGTTTTTATCCCAAATTGTGTTGCACCTAAAGCTTTTTCCAAAGCTCATGCGGCTGATAGGGTCCAACTCTCAACCTCCCTCTCTTATTGAGAAAGATCTTTTGCCTTGCTAAGTTGGAATGTTGCAGGTATTAAGGCAAAGCTGGGTGATAAGGATTGGAGGATTTTGGTAGATTTATATGAATCGTGTATGTTTTAGGACACATGGGCTATGGGTGAGATTTGTTGACAAGGTAATAGAAATTACCAAGTGTAAGCTAAAAAGTCCACTGCTGATGGCCTAATAATATGGGTTACAGCATTCCTGTCTTGCAGTGTACAACCAATTGACACTGGGTCTCTTGATATACTTGGCCTAAAAGTTTATCCTAAGGGCAAGCAAACCATTTTTGTACTTAATTTGTATAATAGAAGTTCTCCACACTCTACTGAGTCTGTCACTTTAAATTGTCTGAGGAATGTTATTAGTTTGCACAGAGGGGACTCTGCCCTTATGATTGGGGGCAATTGTAATACTGTTTTTGAACCATCTGGGTTACTTATTGAGGTGGCTGGGGAAGAAAATGATTATTGGGGCGCATCCCTGATCTGCCAACCTCTCCGAGGAAAAAATCCCTCTAAATCGAACCTGCAACTAGCAGACATTTCTTTATCGTTTGGAGTTAGTGCTTGTAATGGTCAAACTCTTTCAGATCGCCTGGTGACTCCTACGTTTAAGAGAGGTGCCTACCAAAGTATCATTGATTACATATTTATTAATGTTTCTTTGTGGCATGCGCTGAAGGATGTGAAAGTACTAGATAGACAATAAAATGACCACAATCCTTTAGCTTTATATTTAAATGGATCTTTAGTGATTGACTTGCTTGAGACTTCTAGTTCACAAGTTGATCGTTTTATTGTTTGTTATAATCACAAAAATGTTAAATGGGGCTAGCATCTGCTGCAAGACAGCGGTTATGAGCTCTACGTATGATGTAGTAAACAAGAAATTGGAAATCCCCAGTACCTACTTAGATAACCCACTGTTTTTAATGCGTATGCATGTATTTTTGTTTCAGGATTTAAAAGCATTTTTTTAAAAGAATGTTAGGACTGACAATGCAGTATAGTCAAGTAAAGACTGGTTTAATAGGTAATGCCAACTTAGGAAGCTCTGTCTTATAGCAGCTATTAGATCGGGCGATAAAGGCAAAATAAAGTTATCTAGAGCCACATTCAAAACTGCGACCAGAGCAGTTAGATCAAAATGGGAAGCAGGCATTTGGGACGTTTTTCTAGAAGCTGCCTCTTCTTAAAACTTGAAACATTTCTGCACATTGTATCTCACAGGGAAAGTAAAAGACCAATGAAACAAGAAATTCATGTACAGGCTGATGAATTGGTTAAGTACTTTGGTGGCCTCTATGACGACCCCACATGCTTAATAGAATTCGATTCTAGCCTAGACAATGCCTGTCTGAGTGTCGCTGCTCCACGTGTGTCAAGAATTACTTTTACCTAAAAGGATACAATGGAAGCTCTAGCATCCCAGAAGGCGAGTAAAGCGCCCGCCTAGATAAAATACCGGTAGACCTTTTTAAGTCAGAGCCTGACATATGGATCCCATATGTTAGCGCTGTTTTGAACACTATAGCTGCAGGTGCCCCAGGCCAGGAACATTGAAAGGGAGCAGTTATTGTTCACATTCACAAGAAGGGATCTCGAACAGATTCTGGTAATTGCCATCCGATCAGCTTAATTGATAGCCTTCAAAAGATCTTTTGTAGGCAGGTTCTTGACAAACTAAGAACTTGGCTGCTAGAAAAAGAAATCATTAGCCAATTCCAAGCTGGATTAAGAGAAGATATAGTGCAGTCGACCATGTTTTTCGTTTCTTACTGATAAGATGGAAGACTGTCGATCTCCTGGGGGGTAGTCTTTATGTTGTCTTTGTTGACCTCTGCGCAGGTTTTAATATAGTCCCGAGGGGCAAGTTGTTGGAAGTTCTGCGAGCCCTAGGAATCATCTTAGACTTACTCAGATGATTACATTCTGATAGCTATGCCCAGGTCAGGTGGGGCTCCAATGGTCGACCATGTTTTTCGTTTCTTACTGATAAGATGGAAGACTGTCGATCTCCTGGGGGGTAGTCTTTATGTCGTCTTTGTTGACCTCTGCGCAGGTTTTAATATAGTCCCGAGGGGCAAGTTGTTGGAAGTTCTGCGAGCCCTAGGAATCATCTTAGACTTACTTAGATGATTACATTCTGATAGCTATGCCCAGGTCAGGTGGGGCTCCAATGGTGAACTTACTCTTAGAATTGCAGTAAAGAAAGGAGTTTGACAGGGTTGTGTTTTGGCTCCTTTCTTGTTCTTAATTTTTATTAATGGTTGCATAGATTTCTTACTAAATTGTACCAACGAGTTCCCCGTATTGGCGGGAGGTAAAGTGCCAGCCCCCCTTTTTGCAGATGACACCCTGCTGATGTCAAAAACTGAAAAAGGTCTACAGTTTCTGATCGATAGGTTCATGGTGTTTTGTTACACTCATAGTTTGGCGTTAAATACACACGAAACAAAATTAATGGTTTTTAATCCACACTAGAAGTATTGTCCAAAAATTACTGTCCATGGGAGCCCCTTGGAGAGAGTCAGGAAGTTCGATTATCTTGGAATTTGGATCACTGACTCTAGCCTCTGGTCGAAACAAATTGCTCAAGTACTACTTTACTTAACCATAGGACATTTGCTATAATACATTTCACTAAGAGAGCCACTAATCCTGTCTCGCCGGCCCTAGAGGTATATAGAGCATATGCAGCAAGCGCAGTTTTGTATGCCTCAGAGATATGGGGTTATTATGACTCTCGCAAACTTTAAAAAAGTGGATAATACCTTTCTCCGCTCTCTTTTGACACTCCCCAGAGCTCCCCTATTCTACCCATTGGACTAGACATGGCCCTGAAATCTTAGTAGACATGTGAAATTGTGGCCAATTTTGTACTGGGTTCGAGTTTGGACGGTAGAAAATCTCTTACCCTATAGAGACAGTTTATTAGTTGTTTTTGAGAACTTGAGTGCATCTAAAATTCCTTGGTTAGGTTATGTAAAGAAGTTCCTTATCAAGCTGGGGCTTTTGGCTTCACCAAAACTTGTTGCCTGTCAATGCCAAACAAGGTGTAAAGAATAGATTTTGAAATTGGAATCATGAAAAATTTCTTTTTTCATATTCCCTGGTCGATTGACCATTGATTTTCTCTTAATTAAATGGGACGACAAAGTTGAGGCTTTTTAAGATTATATTCAACCAAGGTTAACTAGAACCCTGTATATAAAGTTCAGGTTGGAAACTTTACAGACAGCCTCCTTTTGCAGTAATTGGCAAGCTGAGGGTCAAATCTCCAATACTTGTCCATCTTGTAAGTCCCTGGATAAAACAGAAGGTCATATCCTATTTATTTTGTTAAGCATTTAGTAGAGCAAGATCCAAATGGGTAAAACCGCTTTGTAAATTATGTAGGATAAGGCAGTATCTTATGGCGTTAGGAATTTGTAATACCAATACTGAACCCTACAGTTGTCTTTGCAGTAAAAACGTTTTTGTACTCTGCTTGGGTCATTTGATGTAAAGCCTCGAAAGTGATTATTTAAAAAAATATATATCTTTTTATTAAAACATAAGCAGCAGAAGAAACATAAGACATTAATATTATGGCATGCATGTGTACAGTTTCCAGTATATGTTTATTTAAGACAGGTGAGAACAATGATAACACAGTGCTAATCAATAAGACACAGATATATTTCTATAGCGTTACTCCTTTGGTGCGGGGGGATCCGAGACCAGTGCACATATCATACCTCTACTTTTATTCCATTCTCCCCAGTTCTTGGTCCATTTATGCGGACAACCTCTCTCTTCATAGACTGCCCTTTCAGCTTGCATACACCAGTCCATGTCTGTCTCCCAGTCTCGAAACTTGGGGCCGGATGTTCCTTTCCATGTTCTTGCAATGTTACGTTTAGCCACCATACATCCCAGGGTGACCCATGTTATCTCTTTCTCCGTGAGGTCTGTTTCCTCCCATATATTGAGGAGACACCATCTAGGTGAGACCCGTTCATCCTTCCCAGACAATGCTAACAGTCTTGTTGTTATTTGTTCCCAGTACGTTTTAATAATCAAGCATTCCCACCATTGGTGTATAAATGTCCCTATTTGCCCACACCCTCTGGGACACAATGGTGAGACCGACAGGCCCATTTTGACCAATGCCGTGCTAGTGTAGTAGGCCCTATGTAGAATTTTTAATTGTATCAATTTAAAACGCGAGCGTATCGCCACCTTTCTAGGGGACGCCAGTGTCCCCTGCCATTCCTCATCGCCCATATCCCCCACATCATCCACCCATTTTTGTCGCAATTTCTCCAGTTGTCCGGGGGAGTTATTCAATATTTTCCTATATGTCAATGATATCGCTCTTTTCTCCATATAGTCATCTAGGAGCCTATCTTGTAAAGGTGAGGAAATCGGGAGGTCGGTGCCTCTGGGAACTGCTTTTTGTAATACACTACGAACCTGTAGATAACAGAAGGTCTCTCTTTCGTCCAACTCATAATCTCTTTGGAGGTCACTAAAAGGGACAATCTTTTCCTTTGTCCATAGGTCATCAACCCTGGAGAGCCCAATCAGATCCCATTTATCATATCCTGGGTACGCTGATAATAGACCTAAGCGTTCCGATTCTAAAGTGGGGTAGCTTTTGTTATCTTATTTTTCCATCCCAATGCCGCTGTGGTGTTGTGCCACAGGGTAACTGTCGTCGAGGTAGGCGTATATAGCGGTGCGTTTTTCTTTCCTCCATATAATGCTCTTGAATAATTTCCCGGGGACATATTGAGTCTATCCATTCTATAAGTTGGGTCCGATTGTGGCCAATGCACCCAATGATTGGTCGCCACCAATTGTGACGCCCAATAGTAGTTTTGGATGGCCAGGTGGGCTATAACTCCATCATACCAGCCTTTCGTTAGTTTGGCTAGGGCTATGCGAGGGGCACCGCCATTCCAGAGAAGGGTACGTATTTCCAATTCTATCATCTGGAAGTACTTAGTTGGGACCAAGTAAGGTGTGTTCTGGAGAGCATAAACAAATCGGGGGAGTGCCATCATTTTGTATAAGGCAACCTTGCCAATTAGTGTTAGGGGGAGGGTCTTCCAGTGTAGCACGTCTTCCTGCAGCTGCCGCAGTGGGGGAAGGAGGTTCCTATCATAAAAAACTGTAGGGTTTGTGGTGACGTAGAACCCCAAATATCGAAACCCCCCCTCAACTATTTTAGCTGCACAGCCCCTAGGGAGATTGATGTCCGTACCGTTGAGGATATATACTATTGACTTATCCCAATTGATAGTATATCCGGAGTATTTGTGGAAAAGGGCGAATATGTGTAGTACTCTGTGTATTGAGGAAGTCTGTTTAGCTAGGTAGAGCAGGATGTCATCAGCATACAGGGAGACCCTGTCTTCCCATTCGTCAGTCCACTTAAACCCCCTTTTAAGTGGATCACCCCTAAGCCAAATCGCCAAGCGTTATAAGACAAGTGCAAATATTAGTGGGGAGAGTGGGCAGCCCTGTCGGGTACCTCTCTGAAGCTTGAAGACTGATGACCTCCCTCCATTTACAGTGATTTGAGCCAGAGGCTCCGTATAGAGGAGCCGGACCCATGAGAGGAACCTTTCTCCGAAACCATATGTTTCGAGGGCAGCGAATAAAAAGGGCCATTCAATCATGTCAAATGCCATCTTGGCATCTAACGACATTAACACTACCTCTTCTCTAATGGTCTCCGATCTGCCCAAAACTCCGTTGAGGCGTCGCAGATTAAGCGCAGTATTTCTGCCCAGCATAAACCCAGATTGATCGGGATGGACCAATTTATGCAACAGGGGAGACAAATGGGTAGCCAAGAATTTGGCAAGAATCTTAATCCCCGGATTTAACAGGGATATTGGCCGGTACGAACCACAACTGTCGGGTGGCTTACCGCTTTTATGTATGACTACGATGTTGGCTAGTCTCTGACTACGTGGAAGAATACCTTTACTTGCGCTCTCGTAGTACATTTGCACCAGATGAGGGGCTATTGTTGATGCGTTTAACTTATACAATTCAATCGGTATCCCACTAGAGCCCATTGCTTTCCCGGCCTGCAGGGCCCCCATTGCCCGTGCCATTTCTTGGTCAGTGAGATCAGCTTCTAACTCTTCTTTATCTGCTCTTTCTAAAGTGGGCAAGCCGAGGGTAGCCAACAATTCCTGCGCCTCCATTTGAGTCGAGTTCCCTGAAGGGCCATATACCTGTTTAAAATAATCTGCAAAGGTTTCAGCTATTTCTTGTTTACCTTTAATTAAGGTCTCGCCGTTTGTCTTAATTTCAAATACCCATCTAGCGACCATTTTCCGCTTATCCAACCATGCCAATAATTTACTTGCTTTGTCTCCGTCCTCATATATCCGGTGCTGGGTGGCTCGGTAATGGGCTCTGACCGCCTCTTCAGCGATATCCCTATATTCTCTTTGTTTGATATGCAATCTATGTTTTATGTCTGGGGAATCCAATGATATCAACTCTTGTTCTAACGTGTTAATTTCTTTCTCTATTTCGGGCAACTGTTTCTGTTTTTCTTTTTTGTGCCCACTAATTGTAGAGATTCCCTGCCCCCTGATGACTGCCTTGTATACTTCCCACATTGTCTGGGCTGAATCCACTGACCCTTCGTTCTCTTGAAAGTAGAGAGTGGTCGCTTCAACTAGGCGTTCCCTTATCTTTGGTATTTTAAGGTACTATGGGTTGAGCACCATTCCTAAATTTTGAAATACCGGCCTTCCCCCACAGCGCGCGCAGGGGAGTGGTCTGATATGCCCCTCGGAAGGTGCCCCACCTCAGCTAACATCGGTAGTTGCTCCGCCCTTCCAAATATGTAATCAATTCGGGAGAGACTTCCATGTACCCCGGAGTGGAAAAAATACTGGAGGGCTCTGATAAATTCCTCTAAAGCCTTCCCTGGGGCGTCTCTTGGTCTGGATGGATATCTATCTAGACTGCCGTTTATAGAAGCATTGCAGTCTCCCCCTATTAGTAACTCTCCCACTGGGAGATTAATTAAAGGTGACCCCAGATCAGCAAAGGTGGGGGAGTGTAGTCTCGGTGGGACGTAATGAGAAAAAATGTTAAATGCTCTGCCCTCCCAACACCCAGACAAAGTCACAAATCTGCCCAACGAGTCATGAGGAACAGCTTGTATATTAAAAGGGAATGATCTACGCAGAAGGATACCAACCCCTCTTGATCCTCTAGTGTACCCTTCGTGGGCGACCAATCTATACCCCCATCTATTCAGTGCACAGTAGGAGGTGCCCTGTATGTGGGTCTCTTGGAGCAGTACCACGTCTGGTGCCTGTCACTTTAAATATTGCAATACCACCTCCCATTTGATTCTGTCTCCCAGCCCATTTACATTCCACGAGATTATCTTAAATCCGCCAGATGAGGGCGTCAATACTGAATCTGTGTGTTTTTCGCCCTTTCTGTATCTGTGTTTCTCGGGCAGGTGGAGTTGTGGCACCGCATCCGTCTCCCCATACTCATCGGAACCGTGAAATGGCTCGCACCCGCCCCGTCAATTATCTGTGACTTCGTCTCTTCTGTCCATGGATCAAGCATTACACATGAATTACCTTGCCCGTCTTTCGATCTCAAATACAAACATTCAACAATTTTGTAACTAGCCCTTATGAAACCACCCGTCTCATTCCCCCTCCCTGCCTCCCTGCAACATGGACTTAAAACTGCCCACCCCCCAACTACGCAGAGTGCCTGTGATCCCTTACCCAATAAACACATCATAAGGGGGGTACGTATGGCGCAATCTGCTCTTTCCAACTATCGACAACCCCTTCTTGTTTATATAGGTTCCACCCAGCATCATTTGTATCCGAGAGGTACAGTCTCTGAACAGGTTTTGTATATAACCCAAGCTCTTATCCCCTTAGTATCAACATTGGGACTAGCCAATTACCATCACGTCTTGCAATCCCATTGACAGATTTTAGTCTACTTAACAATCTCCAGCATTGAAAATGTTTATCGGGAGAAGTCATCAGCGTCTGTGTGAACTTGTTGCGCTCCCTCAGGTGCCTGGGGGGCTCATTACCTTTCAGTTTCACCATCCTATCCCACCTCTTACTCTGGAGCGTCTCTGTGGTCGTGGGCCTCTTGTCGACTCTCTTGCCCTTGTGTATGTCTCTGATTTTGAGGTCTTTGGGGACCGGGCTTTCTCCAACCACTGCCAGGCTTCCTCAGGAGTTACAAAAAACCATGATTTCCCCCCGCCATCACTCGCAGCTTGGCCAGGAACAGCATTGCGTACTTTATGTCTTTGTTCTGCAGAGCTCGTTTTGCTTCTAAAAAGGAACGCCGCATCTGTTGCACTTTCACAGTGAAGTCAGGGAAAAAGGATATTGTGGAATTTTCAAGTTTCAGTGGAGGCACCGTGCGGGCAGTTTGTAAAATTATGTCTCTGTCCCTATAATAAAAAATCCTTGCGAGAATCGGGTGTGGGGGTGCACCTGGCTTTGGTGGGCCTCCTGGTACTCTGTATGCCCGCTCGACGGAGAAATATTTTGAGAGCGCACAGGGTTGCAAGTGATTTTGTACGAGGTCTTCGACGAACAAGTCCGTCATTTGTCCTTCCGCGCACTCTGTCACTCCCAAAATTCGGACATTATTTCTGCGAGCGCGCCCCTCATAGTCCTCAAGCTTTGCTTCCATTTCTGCTGCCCTGAGCTGGAGTTTTTTGACATCCGGTTCCAGCGATTTGGTCGATTTTTGAAGAATGGAGATTGATTCTTCCGTGGCTTTTACTCGATCCCCCAAATTTCTAAGATCAGCTTGTATTAATGTTACTTTGGTTGCAACCGTGTCAATTTTATTTTCCAGTGTGGAGCGCACTCCTTGTATGGCCTCCATTCTATCCTGCAGGGTCGGGGTAACTCCATCTCCCTGCTGTTTCATATCGGGCGCTGCACTCTTATCTGCTGTGATCTCTGTTTTCGATTGCGCCTACTTGTCCATTTTCGTCTGGTGCGCGGATTTGAGCCCTTTTGGTGCTGCCACTATGGCCAACTCCAGTCGCAGGCAAACGATATCTTTCCCGCAGCGACACTTTGCTTATTTCAGGTCTTCACGCCTGGGTCCCATGCCAGAGTCACACACCTCGACACTGCGTTTGTTGGATTCAGGTGGGGCAGGAAGGTTCTGGCACTCTAGGGTTTACTTCCTATTTTGTACCCTCTCGCTCTTTTCAGTCAAAAGGGCTGCGTACTGGATATAGCTGGTCGGTCTTCTGCGCTGATGGCGCCGTCCCAACTCGTGTGACATAACTGTCCCCCCCTGCTGCCGAGTGTTGAATTTTATTTTGACTCTTGGACGCCCCAGTGGGAGTTGCAGACAATGTTGGGCAGCTATTGTGTTCCTCAAAGGCCAGCCCACTGCCAACTGCACCGGTCACCGCCGCCTGCCCCAGCCCCTATGGGTGAAAGCCAATCTGCTCAATGAGGGAGGGGGCAAGCTCCGGAGCCTGCATTCATTGTCCCAACCACGCGCCGCTGGGACGGTCTGACTCACCACTCCCTGGGACAATAGACCTTCATGATCCATCCCGAGTCCTCGTCTCTCCACGCCCCCAATACGGATGGTGCTGTGGCCGCGACGGGCCTCGGGCGTCACTCGATTTTATATCGCTCAGCCCAGCTCCCAGAGTCTCACTATTGCGCGGCTGTAGGAGGGAAGAAGGAGCGAGGGCAGATTGGCCGCTCATGAGCCCTCGCCCAGGTCCCTCGAAGCCGCCGCCTCGAT
This sequence comes from Calotriton arnoldi, assembly GCA_963921515.1. Classification (NCBI taxonomy): domain Eukaryota; kingdom Metazoa; phylum Chordata; class Amphibia; order Caudata; family Salamandridae; genus Calotriton; species Calotriton arnoldi. The sequence goes on from CAWUFW010001186.1 coordinate 915,328, forward strand.
ATCTAAAGTGTCCCTCAGCTCCGGCACGGATGAAGCTCCTCTTGTTGTACCGTGAGGCCCCGAAGTCGGCCGCAATCGGTCCCAGATGCAGCAGGAGTTCTTCTTTCTCGAGCCGCCTGTGCCCGGTGAGTTGGGGGTCACATGAGGCTCTTAGTTTCTGGGTGGAAACGGATTATTTTGTCGGATTTGCGGGGTTATTTGAGCTCGATCTTCGTAGTTCTTCGCTGGTGCGGCCATCTTGTTAGCCGGCTGGCCACGGCCCCCTCAAAAGTGATTCTTAGACATTTATCCTTTAAACAATTGTTTACAGACTTTTGTACTTTGCACGATCACACTTTACTGATGTTCGGGAATGAGGTACTTTATTTGTTATTTTCCACTGGATCGAATTACGATAAATTAGTGCTCGGGAGTATGATGGAATAAGCAAGAAACAATCTATTTAATTTACTGCTTTTAATGAATTTTAAGATTTGTTTATTTGTTTCCTGTAATTTTAATGATGTTTTATATCGCTTTTTATGTTTTTGTCAATGGACATTGAATCCAAAATGAAAAATAAATAGAACTAAAAAAATGCCATCACTCAGTTGGACAGAAGATTAACTTTCATAAATCACTCTCATGGGAGATGAGCATTTAGACAATCTCTTGTTGACACTATAAATATGTTTGGTCTACAACAATATTGGATAGATTTATCCGAGTCAGACACACTCATACTCCTGTTGACAAGCCAACACTTTTTTCTTAACTTGTTTTTACATATTGAAGTCAACATGAGAAGCACTACAACAAACTAGCCATGATGGGTTTAAGTCAGACATAGCTCTGTGACTCTTCAACATCTCAAAAGGTGAAAAACCAGTGGACCAATGTGGGGCATGATGACCATCCCACATTTTTTCCTGTAAAAATAATGTGACAGAAGAAACACTGGGACACGCCATTTGAAATCCCTCACGAAAAAGCTTTTGATTATTTCTTCTAGACCATTGCAGTTCAGAGAATATATCGGAGTATGCTTATGTACAATACGGGAATTATTTAGACAATTCACCATTTTATTACAGGTGCATTGCACTTTTTTATTGGTGGTGATGTACACAAGATACCCTTCTTGGAAAAACAAACGCTGAGGAAATCAATGATGCTATGATTGTTATATTCTCTAATAAATCTAAATTTTACCTATTTGAGAAAATAGTTTATCATGACTATCAGACATTTGGAACCTTATTTTAATGTAGGAAATGGATGGGACTATGACATCCATGGTTAACTGCTTGCATGGGCCCTGATATTGCCCTAAGCAACTAATCTTTTGATTTATTCCCACCATCAGTAATACAATGACCTAAACCCTCATTGTAAAGAAATTTACAGTTGTCCATTTTTAGTGTAATTACAATACATTGCAATTTCTTCAAGGCTTTACCCAATCTGGAGTTGTGTTTCTGAAGGAATGATGCAAACATGGTATGCCACCCTGAAAAGCTGTGATTGCCCTCCATGCTCCTATTTAACTATTCATTAATCTCTATAACACAACTGCAGCTAAAACCAACCAAAATGGCATGCATGAATAACTAGAAGCACCATCTGGAGTCAAAAAAGTGGTTAAGTGTTGACAATTGTTAGTTAAACCAATTTGGTTATAGGCAGCATTTAAATCTTCCTTCTCCTGTGTCTTCCAAAATTTCATACATTTTAGTGAGATGGTGACAATCTATTAAAATTGCTTGTTTAGCAACATTAAATAAGCACACAATCTAAGCTTACCAGTCTCCTTTCTAACCAGAACAATAGGAAAAAGCCATTCAGACTATCGGTTGAATGATCCCTTCCTTGCACATTTCCTTGAGTATGGAGGAAAGCTCATATCTAATCCATCTATGTTTGCCCTAGAATTTTTCTATCTTTGAACTAAATATAAGAAATTAAAAACCCTATAATATCAATTTTAATGCCACTATAGGCGAAAGTTTTAATGTTAGGTTCTTACACTATTTTGTTTACCAATTTACTCTCAAAGGAATGAAGTAGAAATGGTTGTGCAAGGTCTTAAGTCCGCTAAAATTTAAATGACCATACTATCAATGGAAATATTGCATACAGGAGGAACAAAAGGTTCCCCATCCACACCACACACTTTACTACACTGAGTGAGTCTCTTCAGTTCCTTCTCAGAAATCATGAGAACCATATGTACTCTAACATCTATTCCAAACTTTCACTCTTTTGAAACAAATTAACTTATTTGTTGTTATTAGCAACATTTGAACGGCACACAATGTCAAAATCATCACTCTTTTGATATTTGAAACATTGTTTTCCTACAGCTGGACATCTGTTAAAGTTTGTTGCATGATTCCAAGAATCACGCCAGAAACTCTTGCTTGGAACACCATTCAAGACTTTGCTCTTTTCGTTGGGCTGTTCTTTAATATAATTCTGCTTTTGTTAGCTACTTTTGCTTTGATAGAACATACTTTCTCGACTGATTGTCTAGCATTAGCTAACTCTTTCGCAGAATGAATGGAAGCTTCCATGCTCTTAACAATGTCAACAGTATCATATAAAAAAAGGATTCCTTTTCCTGAGCACCTCTTTCTGGATACTCTTATCGTAGCTTTGAATCCCAATCTCGTTCCTAATGTAGAGATCAATTGTTCCATCAAAATCACACTGTGCTGCACGAATTTCTAATGCTACCACTTAAGATTCAATAGGTTCCTTGAGTATTTGACATCTGGAATAAAATGAATGTCTTTCCAAAACAATATGTGGTTGATTCACAAAATTAAGTTTAAGACCATCAACAGCTTTTAAGAACTCATCATAGTCGTCTGCTGATGTTCCAGTCAGAGGGTAGCATCAAGGAGGATGTTTCAAAAATCTTTTGGACTTCTTTGCCCAATAAATTTAACAAACCCACTTTTATTATTTCAGTGTTGTAAACCTGTCCATCTACAGCAATCAAGTAATCATTGAACATTTTAAACCAAGTATCCTATTTCATGCTTAGTTCTCCTGCATCACCAAGAAAAAAGAGGTGGTTGATTGTAACTTTGCCTCATGGCACCCCAAAATTATACAAAAATTGCAAGCAATAAAGAAAGACAAATGATATGAGGAAAAACAGAAAACTGTTATGGTGATGGTTGTTACAACAGGAGAAAATGTATAGGATGGCTAATACTGTAGTTAAAGAATGTTGAGATAAGAGAACAACGCAGGCCAAAGTAAATCTCACATGAAGTCAAACAAAGGCTGTGTTATTAGATTGTGGTCCTAAATGCTTCTAATGTGGTAAGGAGGATTTCCTTAGAAAATGGAGCTTGTGTAATGCTGAACTGGGAAGTTGTGCAGCTAACTTCCTTGAGGCACAAGGAAGTACATTGCCATGGGCTGTAGGGCTTGCTGCAAGCTGGATAGAGGGTGCTGCCAAGATAGACAAAGCCACCTCTTAGGCACTGCTTATCTCGATGTCACCGGTCAGATTGAGGATATGATTGTGGCAAAGCAGGGATACAGACAGGGTCAGGCACAGGTTCAAGTGTTAAAAGCAGTTTACACCAGTATCAGAGCCACGGGCTATCTGGAAAAAGGAGGAACATTTTACAGACAATATCCAAACACCACCCAAAGGATAGCAGTGCCATTGTGAGATAGGGACAAAAGGCCGAAGAGTGTGGCTCCCTGAGAAAAGAACAAACATGTGCCCAAAATATGAATCAAAGGAAGGTTCTATGGTGCCAGAGGTGCTCGATGCCAGTATAATGATGAGAAACATGGGCACACGGTTTAATTATTCTTTATTTGGATAGCCTCTGGTATAGTTTCTAGCAAGTGGTCCGCGTGTACTTCCAAATGCCACCCATGATGAGCTACAACTCCTCCTACTGCCAGGTGGGGAGAATCTCTTCAGGGACACGAGGACAAGAGATAACAGTAACTAGGTAAGAACTTATATGTCACAGGACACAGGATAGGGTAGGGAAAGTGGAAATATAAGGTAGGTGGAGGAGTGCAAATAGGGAAAAGACCATTATACGGTCCTTGCTTTTTGTCCAACAACACTTTGCCCGCTGGAGTTTTGACCCCATTCATGCACTGGTAAAATTGAAATTACAATTCCCAAACTGCAATGTGACTTTGGCTAAAAAAAAAAGTCTGGTTCAGGATGTGGGGCATGGCATTCTAACAATTCTTTTTTAAAACATCTTTTTATTAAAGTTTGCATAACATCGTGCAGGCATTCTAACAATTTGAACTGCCAGAACCGTCAGTCGCTGTCTCCCTCGAGCCCAGAGGATATTGGTACAACATAGATGTAAGCTGATGCTAAATGCTGGATTTTAATGTGTTTCTGAATAAAACAATGAATCTTAAACACCACAATGTTACATGAGGTCTTTCTTCATGAAATTCAAATGATGATGACTGATGGCCACATGAATTCTGTATGAAATCAACAGCATAAGCAAAATATGTTTCGTGGGACAACTTGGCAAATGCAGGGGCCATTTGTAGCAGAGTGTAATATGACTAAGCATTATTGCCTGAGCCCCTGGGTAATAATAGCTGCTGATTATCCTCCCCCGCAATTATTGGCCCGAGCCACGGTCAAGGGCAAAAAGGCTATTAGCACCTACTTCCTTTCAACCAAGTGATTAATTTTAATTACTGTAAGACAAATGGCTTCTGTAAACACTAGAGTAGCAGCTCTTTCCTCTGAATCCCTCTTGCTTTCACTGTATGTCAATTCCTTCCTTTCTTTGTTTAAATCATTTTTATTAACTTTTGTTTTTTGTTTGTTTTTGCACATTGGTCAATAAAACATACAGTCAGAATAATACTCATGCAACAGATGAGAAGAGAAAAAGGAGGGTGGTAGGGAGAAAATGAATTGCCAGCGGCTAGGTACACTTTGACTGATTACAACATGGCAATGAAAAGTCAGGGCGCATTAATTACATCCAAGCTTACGGCCATGTCCCAGGAAAGTTGGAGTGGTGTTGACAAGGTACGGCATTGGGTAATATGCGAAGAATATAAGTAGCAAGGCATATAGGTAGGGCATCGCTCATGCAACAGACGGAGAAAGGGGGGAAAGAGAATAGATTGCCAGTAACAAGGGACAGCCGGATCGATAACTACATGACGATGAAAAATTCAGTGCACATTAATAACATCAAAGCTTATGGCAATGTCCCAATAAAGAGAGTGGTGCTAGCAAATCACAGCATCGAGTAATGTGTGAGTAATACAGGAGCAGTGCAGTTCAAACGTAACCAGGGGCATAGGGCACAACAAAATGAGGGCAACAAAAGCGAACGAAGGATAGGATAGAGTTGCGCAAGACCTGCCGCCATAGCTAAATTCGCTGGAGGACCTCAAACACCCCTAAGATTCAGTGGCAGCGGGGTTCCGTGGCAGAGGGGTAACGGCAGTCTGGGTGTTGGTGTCAGTGTGGAGTCGCCGCAGTGGGGGGGGGGACCCACCCCGAGCGATAGCCCTCTGTGATGCAGGCAGGGGTCCCATGTCTGTGTCTGCCCCCAAGAGCTTGGAGACCATCGCATCCCACTGAAGCGCCAAGGGGAACATACGAATGCCAAGCAGATCCTCTCTGTGCAGCACCGCACCCTCCGCCCTCGCCCAATTGGAGAAGGATCGGTGCCAAGCAAGAGGGTGAGGTGGTAGGGGGGACTTCCAGCGCTTAGTGATCAGGCGCTTGGCTGTTATTAGGCCGAGGTCAAGAAACTGTGTAGCAGCTCTATATTTCTTGTTCCTGCTAAAGAGGTGCAGTACATGTGTTTCCCATGTCGAGGGAATGGTGCGGGCCGCGCAGCTTATGAGGGTGGTTGTCACGGTGCCCCAGTAGTCAGTCAGGACCGAGCATCCCCAAAGCATATGTATCAAGTCAGCATCCAATTGCCGGCAGCGGGGCAAGCCGCATCTATGCGGAGGAAGTACCTGTTTATTTGGGCTGGGGTAAGGTAGGCTTGGTGTAGTATGAAAAATTGTATCTGCCGGAACCGTTGGTTCCGTGGGATGCGGGTCGGACCGCTACGGGCAGCTAGCCATTCCATATCGGTGAATGCTCTACCCAGGGCCCCCTCCCAGTGGAGCCGAAGGCGAGTGAGATCTGTTTCCGTGTGTTGTCGAAGTGAGGATGCGAACCAGCGCGTAAGGTGCCCCCCTCTCCCCATCACGTGAAGGTACTGCATAGTATGATGTATGGGAGGCTCCCGAGTGAGCGCACCCCATTTGGACGCTAATGAGGCTAAGAGCGCTCTGTGCAATAAGAACTGCCCAGGAGGTATATTTTCTCCTATTATGAGGTTCTGGAACGGAATAAGAGCGCCTTCTTGAAAGAGGTCTCCCACGTCCTGTATCCCCTCCGAGGTCCAGTGATGCAACTCCGCTGCCGACGTGTAGGTATCCCCCCCGTGGAGTTCCCAAAAGAGGGATGACAGGTGCGTATGGAATAGTGGCTCTAGTGAGGAAAAGGCACCTGCGAAAGCATTTGTGCGCTACAGTAAGGAGGAAAATATCCGGAGGCCTAAGTGTGGAGCAGGGGTGGAAAATCTGTAGCAGGGTTTTTAGTAGTAACGGGGGTCGCAGAGAAGCCGTGTCTGGCAGATAACGGGAGGACATCCACCTGGCGACCCATTGCAGCTGGGAGGCCAGGTAGTAATGCTCAAAATTGGGCACTGCAAGTCCGCCCCGCAGGTAGATAAAGCTTTCCCATGGACACTCTATGGCGTGAAGTCCCCCATATGAAATCTCGTACTACTCTTTCCCATTGCTTAAAGAAGGTGGGGGAGATAATGAGGGGCAGTGTGGCAAAATAATAAAGGAGCCGGGGAAGGACCACCATTTTAACCAGCGCGACTCTACCAGAGATTGCCAATGGGAGATTCTTCCAGAAACTCATCTGAGATCGAATCGCCGTGGTTGCACGGACGATATTTCCGTCAAAGAGGTCAGCTTTGGCGCGATAAACCTGAACACCTAAGTAACGAAAAGGGTCGGTGCACCAGGCCACCGCTGTCCCCCCGAGTGTATAGCCTGGATCCGGTGTATCCCCCAGGAACGGGGAGAGTATGGACTTTGTCGGGTTGACTCTCAGCCCGGAGGCTCGCGTAAAGTGACCAAGGGCCCGATCAAGGGAAGGGGGAATTTCATGAAGATCCCTGGCATATATTAACAAGTCATCGGCGTAGAGCGAAATGGTGTGAATGCCATCGCCTAGTTCTATTCCCATATCAACATGTGTGCGGATATGAGCCGCCAGAGGCTCCACCGCTAACGCAAAGAGTAGCGGGGATAACGGGCACCCCTGCCGGGTCCCGCGCCGCACTTGAATCGGATCGGAAATATATGGGCCCGTCCGAACCCGAACCGACGGCTCACAATATAACAATTGGACTAAGCTGAGGAAGTAGGGGCCAACTCCAAAACGAACCAGGGCAGCAAATAGAAAGTTCCAGGCCAGCGAGTCGAAAGCCCTCTCGATATCTAATACCATACAACCGGATCGCGGCCAGGTGGTTGGAGCATACTCCGCCACTCGAAAGTAGCGGCGTAGGTTCAGGGCCGTGTTACGCTGTGGAACAAAGCCATTCTGGTCAGAGTGTACCAGATCAGGAACTAACGGAGCCAGTCGATTGGCGAGGACCTTTGCCAGGATCTTATAATCCGAGTTTAATATAGCAATCGGTCGGTAGGAACCAGGTGATGTGGGGTCCTTACCAGGTTTCAACAAAGATACTAAATTAGCGGTACGCATAGTGGGGGGCAAGGTCCCCTCCGAGATTGCCTCCAGAAGCATCGAGTGCAGCTGTGGTACCAGATGTTCCGCGTAGGCTTTGAAAAATTCCGTCGGAAGACCATCTGGCCCTGGAGTTTTACCCAAGGACAAGGCACGTAATGCATCCCGCACTTCGTCCTCCACTATAGGGGAGTCCAGCTCCAGGGACTGATCCACCGTCAGTGCGGGTAACTCCACTGTATCCAGGAAGGATCCCACGTCATGGGCGTTACCTGTCAGTTGAGCGCCATACAGACAAGTGTAGTGCTCAGTCATCAGTGTGTGTATGTCTCCCTGGGTGCTATGTTCCCGGCCAAGGTCGTCAAGTAAGAAATGTATGGGGCGCTGGGGGTGTTCCTGTCTAATCAAATGGACCAGTAGTCTCCCGGCTTTGTCCGCGGTCGAGTGGGAGCGGATCGAGTGTGCTAAATAGTTATGGCAGCGCAGGCGGTCTAGAAGCACCGCGCGCTCTGCGTGAGCAGCATCAAGATGCCGCTGTCTTGCCGGGTCGGTGCCAATTTGTGATTCTAGTAGGAGTAACCGTCCCTCAATGTGGATCAATGAGGTGTCTAGCTGCCTCGCGAATACTCCACGTCTGCCCCAGACAATGGCCCTAACCACCACCTTAAAGGCCTCCCATTCAGTGAGGATCGAGTCTGCGAGCCGGTGTTAACCGTAAAATAGTTAGCTATTGCTGCCTCCAGCGAGCTTCGGAAGAGGGGGTCCTCCAGGGCTGTAGTCTGCAGACGCCAGGTCGGAACCGGCGGGGCGGCGCCTCCCAGGCCAGACGCACCAGCAAGGGGTTATGATCGGAGTGTGTCCGACCAAGATAATCCGTCGCTTGTACCAAGGGGAGGAGGGCTGCGGATACAAGTATTCGGTCGAGGCGTACGTGTAACTTATGAACTGGAGAATAGAAGGAGTATACCCTGGATCGAGGGTGACGTTCCCGCCAAACATCCGAAAGGGCCCAGTGTCCTAGCCATGTATTTAAAAGGTGAGCGTTGGAGGAAGCCGTAGTACTAGTGAGGGGAGGAAAGGAACGGTCGAGGGAAACATCAAGTACTGCATTAAAATCCCCACCCAGGAGCCACGGGATGTCCCTCCATCGAAGCAATATCTCTGAGAGATCACTCAAAAGGTGCCTTGAGTAACGTTGGGGGCGTATAAAGAGCCCAGCAGAATCGGTTGACCGTTCAGCCTGCCTCTTATCAGGACGTACCGCCCCATTGGGTCTGTCAGAACTTCCTTTTCTTCCCACGGGACCCCAGCCTTAACTCCATATCATCACCCCTCTAGCCATTGGACGAGTAATTGGTGCTGTATATCTGACCACGCCAGCGCCGGCGCAAGCGTGTGGCTTCAGTGGCTGTTAGTGTGTTTCCTGTAAAAAGTGCTACACTCGTCTTGTGACGCTGTAAATGGGCATAGATGGCGTAGCGCTTAGAAGGTGTCTGAATGCCCTTAACATTCCAAGTTAGGACGTTAAGGTCGGTCAACGGGGTTATTAAGGTCAATGCGCTCAATCCGGGCGCTGTAGGGCTCTCCGTGCGAAGGACTCCCTTGGACGGGGAGGACGGGAAGGCGGCAGGTCTGCAGGGGCTGCGACTCATACAGGGGAAGAAAAATAAGAAAGTGGGGTAATATGAAACTTTGCAACAGGAAAAGAGCGGAACCCCAACGTGAGGAACTGCCCAAACTATCATTCCAAGACATGGCTACGGAGCTATCGTCGTCGTATGACTGTGGGGGAAGGTAGACCAGTGAGTAAGAGGAGACAACTTATAGACCTTCCCCTTCAATTATCGCCAATAAAACAGGAGGTAGGGCATCTCAAAAAAGGAGGGTGGCACCAGAAGAAATATGTCCTGAGTTACCATGACGTATTAGCATGCATAGAAGGCCCAAGACAACTAACGCCGGGGTCTCGGTAGGAAAGATGACATGAAAGATTAAATAAACAATGTAAGGCCTGCCCCAGCCAAATGTCCCAGGGGGGCGCATGGGAAAAAAAGGGGGGGGGGGAAAGCACCCCACCGCGCGGCTGCCAGAGTAACACAAACAAGCCCTGAAGTAGTGTAATAGTCCAACATGAATGTAATGTTAACATCAGATAATGCCATCTGCGGTTTGTGGGGTGACACCCTGGAGCGGGGGAAAATCCGCGTCCAAGGACCATTCCGGCGTGGTTTGAGGGGCTCCGGACCCAAGTGGAGAGGCAACAGAGTCGGCCGGGATGGAGATCTGGAGGACTGGAGGGCCGCCGTTGCTCGCAGGGCCCCCTGACGTTCCAATCTGATTTGGTCGGGACTGGGGATGGTCACTGCATGTCTCACACTCCTGGCCTTTCCCCATCTGCGCCTACCTCCGCGGGGACGCTCGCGAGGCCGGGGCTCATCAGATGATTTAGGTGCCGTCGCCAACCCCTGTTCCTCAAGCCATTCCCATGCCTCAGCGGGGGAGTCAAAGTATTTCGTAGTGCCCTCTCTGATGACTCGCAGGCGGGCAGGGAAGAGCAAGGAATAGCGGAGGTCCAGGTCCCGGAGCTGTTGTTTTACTGCCATGCAGGTGGCTCGCCTCCTCTGCACCTGAGCTGTGTAATCAGGGAAGAGAGAAACGGATACGTTTTGCACCTTAGGGCCGGGATGCTTGCCCAGTTCCCGCAGAATAGCGTCTCTATCTCTGAAGTTCATGACTCTGAACAGGAAGGGGCGAGGCGCGCCCAGGAGGGGGCCTGCGGGCAGGTATTCGGTGGGCTCGCTCCACCACGAACTGTGGGGAGAGCGATCTGGAGGGCATGAGCTCCTTCATCCAGGCCTCCGTGTAGTTCTCCGGGTCCCGCCCCTCCGCTCCCTCAGGAAGATTGACCACGCGCACATTATTTCGCCGTGATCGACCCTCCGCGTCGTCCACCTTGTCCTCCAGGGTGCAAACCCGATCCAGCAGATCTTGAAGCGCGGAGGAGCAATTCTGGGATCTAGGTCGGAGGTCTGCCAGCGTGGCCTCCGCATCACGTACTCGGTCTGAGAGTTTGTGTTGGTTGGCCCGGAGTAGTGTGAAGTCTGAGGTAATAGTGTCCATGCGGCCCTCCAAGGATGCGCGGGTCAGGTCCAGGGCGCTGCCGATGCGTTCCACTGCCGCCATTAGAGTCTAGCTTGGTGGCAATGTCAGGTGGATTCATCTCTGCTGTTGCCCCGGGGACCGTGAGCGATGCCCCAGCCAGGCCCCCAGGAGGCGCATCGCGAGAGGGGTTGTTGCGCAAACGGCCCATGACGATCTGCTGAGCGCTCTTCATAGGCAGCAAGGCTGGGCTGGCAAGTTTCCGTGACTTCTCCAACTCGGAGGTCTCATCCGCGACCAGGATCAGACCCTCCACAGCGCAGCCTCACCTCTGACAACAACGCGCGCCCTTGCGTGGCCAGCAGGCCCAGGCCTCCACCAGACGACCAGGCCCTCCCCTCACAGCGGTCTCAGCTGAGGAACTCCCAAATCAGTCCTGGGAAGAGTAGATGCGCCTGTCGGGCGATGCCCCGGTCAATAGTCGGTAAGGCGGGATAGGTGTGACGGTCCCCAGTCCGCTCTCCACCTGTGAGATAGGGTCCCACCCTGGTATTACACAGTTGGTTGCCACTACGAACACCCTGTCAGATGGGGAGCAGGAGAACATGTGGTTTCAATGGGAAGGACGTGCGCTGGGCCCCACCGCCCCTCGGCCCACCTGTAGGCATGCACCTCAGATGTCAGATGCGGCGAGGGGCATCCCCATCTCCGCTCCGGGTGCCTGTGTCATAGAGAAGGACCCGAGCGCGGTCACTCAGTAGCAGCCTCGTGCAGACGAGGGCCCCTGGGCTCGACCGACCCCTGTGGACCCCCACCTCACGCGGGTGTCGCAACACCAGGAACCCTGTAGCGGCCGAAGCACAGGCCCAGGTAGTGAGATCTCTCCCCCGCAAATAGCCTCCGCAGAAGACCTAGGCCCGGCCGGCCCCCGTGGCTCACTCCGGCCACCCGGCCCACAGGAGCAGCCGCGTTGCAATCAGGCAGGGGGCTCCCTAGGCCCGACCAACCCCCGTGGCCCCCCACCGCCTCCAGCAGGCACCCCAGGCGCTCTCCACAGGCCCACCTCAGCAGCGCAGGCCACACCCAGCAGCTCTAGCGCGATCCGCACCAACCGCCACTCCAGAAGGCCAGACCCCGGAGAGAGCCACCACCGGCACAGCAGTTAACGACCGCTGCAGCAGGAAGGGTGTCACTGTGCGCCAATACGAGGTTCAATGATAGTGGGATATAAGCGCCACCACCTCACCAGAGCCACAGTGAGCACAGCCACTCAGTCCCAGCCACGTGTGAATGAGGGCCCCTAGGCCCGACCGACCCCCGTGGACCCCCACCCCACACGGGCTCCACAATGTAAAGAAACCTGTAGGGGCCGCAGCGCACGCCCAGGTAGTGGGGTCTCCCCCCGCAAGGAACCTCCGCAGGAGTCCTAGGCCCGGTCAGCCCCCGTGACTCCCCCAGCCGTCCGGCCTGCAGGAGCAGTCACGTCGTGATCAGGCAGGGGCCCCCAGGCCCGACCGACCCCGCGGCCCCCGCTGCCGTCAGAAGGCACCCCAAGCTCCCCCTGCAGTCCTACCTCAGTGGTGCAGGCCTCACTCCAGTGCTGTACCGGCAGCTCCTGCTGCCTCAGCCCGCCTCGCCGGATCCGGACCTCTCCCCCTCCAGTTACTGTCGCCGCCGGACCGCAGAGTGCACGAGGCGCCCCCCGCAGCTCGCAGCACCACCAGGACAGGGGTCAGTGGCGCCAGACGGCGTCCGGACTACTGCGGCAGCAGAGTCGTCCCACACTGGCAGCAGCGTGGCCACGCTGCCAGGCCCAGATTTCTCCAGCGCGGCAGGCCGCAACGACCAGGACCACCGCAGAGTGGATCAGAGCCCGAGCAGTTCTTCTCCAGTAGCACTGGGCCGGCCCGCCATGGCAGACTTGTACTGGGGCCAAGTAGAGCCCCGCAGAAACAGGATGCCCAGGATAACTAGGGGATGAGGTACGGAGCGTTAGGAAGACATGTCCGCCATCTTCGGCGCCTGGCCACGCCCCCCCCCAATTCCTTCCTTTCTTTCTCAAAGTTGAAATGTAAACTCAAATGCCGCAGCACAGTAGAAAAAAATAAACATTCCAGTTTGTTTATTTGTATCTAGTTTTAGGAGGCTATTAGGGCATAGATTTCCTTTTCCTTTTTGAGAATTAAGGCGAATGGTTTCAGAAGAAAAAGCTGTTAATTCAGCTTTCCCAAGAGTTTTGGACCTTGTGTTGGTGGTACGTTGGTGAAATCTGCCCACCGTGACTAGGCCCGCCAGAGGAGAAGGGAGCTGGGCGGCCTTTGCAGGCCTTTACTGGTAGCTGTTGTCAACATGGGGAGCATTCTGATTGGCTTAACAGCTCTGAATGCTCAACTATGGGTTCTACTGTAGGTGCTAATGAAGATTCCCTCATGGTAAGCAACAGCCTGAGAGTTACTCACCAACATTCTATTACCTCATATATGTGGTTGAGCAGAGCAGGAAAAGCATTACAGAAACAGCAGATTATAACACATCTCTCTCCCTTAAAAATGTTAAAAACACAAAAGGAACTATAAGCTTGTATGAGCCAGGTAAATTTCTCACAGACTGGTTCCGTTGCTCCTTTCTCATGAAACTGAAAAGGCACCAGTACTCAAGGCCACACAAACCCCATCCAAACGAAACGACAAACCTCACAACATGCCTGTGCCTTCGTCGGACCAGGTGAACACCACATTCAACCGCTACTGCCGCTGGACTATGGTCTCCCGCAAACATCCTCAATTTCATACTCTAGCAGGCCCAAGAATGGATATGCGAAGTACTCTCCCTCTACTGCCAGTTACAAGATCAGAGAAATACACTCCACACCCAGTACTGTGCAGGCACACAGGACAAGGGATCATATTCTGTCCACCACCACTACTGCACAGATGTATGGCACTGGACTCAGTGACAACAACAAAGCCAACTTTGAACTGCCATCAGGTATAAAAATGTTCCAATTCACTGAAACATAAACTCCAACACTCGGCCCAGACCTCCACTCTCGCAAAAAAATATCTCACCCGAACTCCCAAAAGCAACATACAAATCTTTCACTTTCGAATGTCTTTGACATTCTCCTCATCGGTACAGCTCACGTGCACCTGTTTCACCATAGCAGCTCCTCATGCCACTGGTTGGGACACTGCTCACTACTGAACATGTACAAATATATCATCATCTGCCTTCTCTGCTCAGCCAAGCTTCGGATATCATAGAATGTTGTTGAGGGATTGCGTGGCTGGGTTGGTGTTACAGAGAGTTGGCGGTGCAGGGCAGGGAACGCCCAACAAAAACAGATGCCACTAATGTCGCATTTCCAAGGGCACTAAATGCATTCGTTTAGTCACTGTAGTTAATAGTACTTGATAAACATGTTTCATTTTCTTCACCTGATGGAACAGTTTGTGTCCCAAAAAAAGCAAAATCTTAGTGGGTGGACTAGAAAATTGAAATTCCTACGCTGAAAATGAGAGACCCATTTGTGGTTGGGCTGGTAGCATCTTCCTGAAACGCAAAATGGTCAGGAAGGCGTCAGCTGCCAGTGGTCAATCAGTGCAGTTCTTAATAGCCAATCAACAGTGCCTAACTTTAATGACCCTTTTTGATTTGTTGAGTCAACTAATAACAATTGCTGAAAGAAACTGAAGGGTGTTCAGCATTTCGGACTGGCTGCCATCAACCTCTGTGTTGGGATGTGCGTAGAAGAATTGGTTCAGCAACATCTGAAAGGGCCAGTTTTGTTAGAGGTAAACAACATTTTTTAACAAAGTTTATTTTTGAATTATTATTGGTTTAATCTGATCAATCAAACATGTTATATTGCAAAGTGATTTGTGTTTAAAAAATGATGAAGGGATTGTTTATACCACAGTAAATTCCTATATATGCATTCCGGAAATAAAAGTGAATGTTGTTTTTGGGCATTATAACAGTTATTTTGCTTATTTCTTAAAATTATAAGAATACTTACCTTAAAAATAAGGATTTGTAATGTGTGTACGTCTTGATCTGTTTTCTGCTGATTGATGTGGTGCTGTATTGGGTTCTTCATCCTCACCTTCTGAGTCTGTAATAACTGTGGCTAGTCCATTTATTTTTGCTCTATTCATTTTACAGCTAGCCCTAGGGCTGTATTGTAGTGCACTACCACTCTTTTGTAGACACCTAAATCTGTCTTTTTAAAGTCCGTATGTTCGTTCTCTAACAGATCTTGACCTCTGTGTGAGCATTATTATATCTTTTCTCACTTTGGTTGGTAGGATTCAATTATGGGGTTAAAAACCCAAGGGCTCAAAGCATGTGCGCAGTCACCTATTGTTAATAATATTCAACATGATAAACACGTTTCTATGTATTGGCTAACTGTTTATACTCTCATACATTAAAAGCTCTTCTAACTAGATAGCTGAAAATTCCACTGTGATAAACAGGAATGAGTCATGGGTATTGCCTGGGAATCGTGCTACTATGTGATGATATAGGATGCATCATGCTCAACCGGTATCTTCAGTGAATGAGTATTTTCTGTTCCTTTTTAAACAACTTTATTTTATTGAGTTTTAAAACATCCACTGTAGTAGGTAGGTATCACAGTGCCATTCTCATTCGCAATTAGAAAAAGGGTAAAAAGTCATAATTCAAATTCATAACGTTAAAAAAAGCAATGATATCACCATAGGCAGCCACACCATGTATAAACACAACTTGGCCAGTGTAGACATTTTTGTAATCAAGTTGAGCAGACTCTTCAGCAGAAGACATTACATAAATTTGAGAGCAGAGTACCAGTTTTAACATTGCTGCCGAGTTTCCCCCAGCAGCTGTGATCTTTTGATATAAGTAACAAATGGGAGCCAATTTCTGTCAAATTCGTACATTTGGTCATGGATGGTAGCCAAGAGTTTCTCCAATGCATAAATAGGCCAAACCTTTTCCCACCACTGATCACTTGTAGGAATAGCGTGTGACTTCCACATTTGGGCTACTGAATAATTTAGCCACAAGTAAGAGATGTGTAATTCATTTTCCAGAATGGATATGTAAGGTGTAAATAGAGCCCTCTCCTGGGTTACCCTGTAAAACCACCAAAGATTGTAGTGGCAGTGATATCCCTGTTAGTGTCATGACACGGATATAGGTTAACACTAACCTGGTCAGCCGGATACAGCGGGAGCGATGGAAGATGCTATGCTTCCTCTTCCCCTTATATGGAACCACCTGTGAGTACTATGAACACTCAGCAGATTACACCACAACAGGGGAAGGGGAAAAAAGGGACAAACGAAACAATAAAGTTGCAGCAGTAAAACACTTAAGAGCGCTGCTCGTGGAGTTCTGTAGACCTCACTCCTATGATGGCCCCGTGTTTCCTGTATAAGAGACAACACATCACACATAAATTTCCACACTGGTCTATTCGCTATCAATGTTACATATGTGATGTGCCACACTTACATTTAAAGCTGCTGCACGTATTCCATAAGAAAAAGAGCACAAAAGGTAAAAATAAAGAAAAAGAAATAAAGCAGAGTTTTCATCACTAGTCCTCAGTGATATAGCACCCTCTTTAGAGCTGAATACAATAGGTATACAGATAAACCAAGTACTTATCTGCAACCAGGTAGTCCACTGGTAATTGGTGACTGTGTCTTTAAGTATCCAAGGTAAGATTCTTCTATCCAAAGATACAGCTTGCAGAATCTTACTACCAATTCCCTAAGCAACAAAATCTGAACTCCGAGCCTCTCAACGGCTCCTGTTTCGCCCAGAGTGAGTCCTCCTCTTCCAGTACTTCCAAATGCGCATTCATGCGCTACAAAAATATATAAAAAAAGGTCGCGTTACAAGTGCGAAGGGTTAAGAAATCACAAAGCGCTTCCAGGCGCTTTCAAGGAACAAGAGGCTCTTTCTTCAAAGCCTCTCAGAAGCGCTTCTGAGCGCGTACCATAGCAGTTGTCGCACTCCAAGCACAAGGGTGCTTTAAGGCGTAAGCGCGTCCGTGCGCTCTCCGAAATAAAGGGTCTTACCTCCTTGAAAGAGGAGGTGCAGGTTAGCGCGGCAGCGCTTCCTTTGGACTTGCGTCCCTGGCGAATGACGGTCCTCCCACGAGGACCGTGAGAATGGCGTCTCTGCCCCTTCGTTTCCCAGGGTCACAGAGCAGCAGGAAGGTGCAGGCAAGCAGCTCCACGAACAGAATACCGGAACGCCGACTTCAGGTGACAAGCATCTGATAGCAATGCAGGAGGAGCTTAAGTAGGGCAGACAGGAGAGGAAAAGATAGGACTGCGGCCTCCCTCAGCATTCTGGGAGATGTAGTTCCTCACATTCATTCCCCAATCATGCCTTCGTGTTTCTACTGCGCCCAAGGCTAAACGTGACAGAACCCCCTCTCCACGACCGACGTCCCGGCGGTCCACCAGGTTTATGAGGAAACCGTGCGTGGAAACGCCGTAATATGCCAGGGCAATGCAGGTTGCTAACCGGTTCCCAGGAGCGATCCTCAGGACCATACCCCTTCCATTCAATGAGATAGTGCACCCGCCCCCGGACATATTTGGAATTCAGTATGTTTTGAACCTCGTACTCCTCCTCCCCTTCTATCTCCACAGGTAATGGCTTCTTAGACAATCTGGCACTAGGGAGACAAGGCTTCAGAAGTGAAACGTGAAACACAGGGTGGATGTGCCAAGTGGAAGGGAGAGTAAGCTTAATGGCTACAGGATTGATTATACTGTGGATGGGATAGGGACCTACAAACTTGGGTTGCAGCCGGGTGTTTCCCTTAAACTTCAGATGTTTTGTGTTAAGCCATACTCTATCCCCCACTTTATAGGACGGCTCGGGTGTTCTTTTCTGATCTGCGTTTTGCTTATCGCGGGCTCGGGACGTTTCAAGGTGTGTTTTAGCATTCTGTAACACCGATTTGAGATGTGCATGATGCTCTTGTATGGTGGGATGTGTGGAATTGACTGGCTGTTCAAATGGCATCATGTTAGGATGGTATCCATTGAGACAGAAGAAGGGAGAACATCCTAACGAGGAATGGTCTGCGTTATTATATGCGAATTCTGCTGTCCATAAGAGTGTTCTCCATTCTTCCCCTTGTTGCAATGTGAAGCATCTAAGGTATTGCTCTAGGGTCTGGTTCAGCCTCTCAGTTTTGCCGTCGGTCTGAGGATGATAACTTGTAGATAGTCTGGCATCGATTTTCATGACATCACATAGAGCCTTCCAAAACCTGGAAGTGAATTGGGTGCCTCTATCGGTAATGAGGACTGAAGGAAGTCCATGTAACCGTACTATGTGCTGTAGGAATGTAGTTGCCAGTTCTCCGGATGTGGGCAATTTAGTCAAGGCTATAAAATGTCCCATCTTGGTTAAATGATCTATAACTACAAGGATGGTGTTATAACCCAGGCTAGGGGGCATATCCACAATGAAGTCCATAGAGACGGTGTGCCAGGGTGCCGGAGGTAAGGGTATTGGTCTGAGCAATCCACTGGGACGCAGGTGCTGAGCCTTGGCTTGCGCACAAACGGAACAATCTGTAACATATTGTTCAGTGTCTTTCCTCAAGGTTTCCCACCAGAAATACCTAGCCAGGTTTTGTAGGGTTTTGTGTTTCCCCAGGTGGCCGCCGAGGGGGAATCGTGAGTCCATTGCAGGACTTGCCGTTGTAGAGGTCCTTCCGGAATGTATAACCTTTTGTCGTAGAACAGTAAGTCGTTTACGGCAGATCGGTGTTGAGGTTCCTTGGTCACCCACTCATGTTCATCGAGGTTCTTAACTTGTTTCTTTACATCCTCCAGGAATGCCGTAGATGTTGTTGCAGCCACGATTTCCGTGGGGAAGGAAGCCTTCTGGAGTATGTTGGGAGGTTCTTCAGCTGAGACTAGGCTGGTTTCTGGAACTGGCATAGGTCTTGATAGTGCATCAGCCTTACCATTTTGTGGTCCTGGTCGGTACTTGATTACGAAGTCGAAGTCCGCAAAGAACAATGACCAGCGAAGCTGCCGGGGAGTCAGGGCTCTGGCACTCTTCAAGAAGAGCAAGTTCCGATGGTCGGTGTATATTTCCACCGTGTGTCTAGCCCCCATCAAATGGTGTCTCCACTCTTCACACGCTCTCTTTATGGCCAACAGCTCTTTGTCGGTGATGCTGTAATTCACCTCGCTGTTTGACAGTTTCTTGGAGAAGAAGGCAACAGGATGAAGCTGTCCTGTCTCTGGATGCCTTTGAGAAAGGATTCCTCCGAGGGCGTAATAGGAGGCGTCTGTTTCTACCACAAATGGTTGACTGGGATCAGGATGGCGTAAGACCGGGGCACTAGTAAAACACATCTTTAATGTTTGGAAAGCCTGTTCCGCAGCATCAGTCCACAGGAATGTGGCCCCTTTCCGTAGCAGATGTGTCATAGGTTGAATGATTTTGGAGAATTCCTTAATGAACCTCCTATAGAAATTGGCAAATCCAAGGAAGCTCTGAAGGGACTTTACGCTAGAGGGTGATTCCCATCGGATGATGGCGTCTGTCTTCTTGTGGTCCATGCAGAGACCTCTGGGTCCGATGACATATCCCAAGAACTCTACTTCGGAGGTGTGGAAAAGGCATTTTTCAAACTTGGCATAGAGGGCGTACTGTTGAAGGCGTTCCAACACTGCTGCTACATGATGTACATGGTCCTCTAGGGTTGCTGAATAGATTAAAATGTCATCGATATAAACAATGCAGGAGACGTCCAGCAATCCCCTCAATACTTCATCCATGAAATATTGGAATGCGGCGGGGGCGTTGCAAAGGCCAAAGGGCATCACCTGGTATTCATACAGCCCATATTTGGTGCGAAAGGCCGTTTTCCATTCGTCTCCTTGCCGTACTCGCACCAGATGGTAGGCTCCCCTGAGATCTAACTTGGTGAATATCTTGGATCCTTTCAGCTGATCCAATAACACAGGTATCAAGGGCAGAGGATATCTGTTTTTCTTAGTCACTCTGTTGATCGCCCTGTAATCGATGCACGCCCTTAAGCCTCCTTCACGTTTCGGTATAAAAAAAAGAGGTGAGGAAGCAGGGGAGGACGAAGGACGTATGAAGCCAGAAGATAATAATTTCTTCAGGTATTGTTGCAGATAGGTGGTTTCTGCCTCTGTAAGTGCGTATATACGGCTGCATGGTATGCAGGCACCAGGCTCCAGGTCTATCACGCAATCATATTCCCTATGGGGAGGCAGTCTGCTTGCTTCTTGTTCATTGAATACGTCCTTATACTGCGTATATTCCTCCGGTAATGTGGAGATAAGGCACACACTTGTTCTGCTGCAACCATTAGCAAGGAGAGTAGCGGGGTTTGCTATGAGAGAAGGCATAGGGTTTCTTTCGCGGTGACAATGTTCCGCACAAAATAAGGAATTCATGGTAACAGTGCGGTCTGCCCATTGCACTAGAGGATCATGTAGTGTAAGCCAAGGCATCCCTAATATAAGTTTGAAGTTCGGGGCATCAATGAGATCAAATTGTATGGTCTCGTAATGGGTCATGCCAACTTGCATGGGAATAAGGTGGGTGTGAAAACGCACCGGTCCTGACGTCAAGGCCGTTCCGTCCACTGCCTTCACGGGTTCCGGTGTCCTTTTTCTTATACAGGGTATGCCTAGTTCTTGCGCATAACGCTGATCAATAAAATTGCCAGTAGCCCCAGAATCCAATAGAGCGTGTACCAGTATGGGTTCTTCTCCCTCAAGCTCCAACGTCACACACACATTCATATGGGCCACAGAAGTTTGTACGGTATTGGCCACGGCAGGGAAGACCTCTTCACTTTCTTGCCTCAAACAAGGGGTCTCTGTCTTGTCTGAGTCTATTAGTTTCCCGGATTCTCCAACAGGTATTCTACCACAGGCAAGTTCCTAGATCCTTGGTTGTCTTTATACGTTGCCTTAGTCTTAGACTTGCAGTCCTTGATGTAATGTCCAGGCTTTCCGCAGTACATACATAACCTCTGGCTACGTCTCCGGTTCCTCTCTTCTTGACTCAGTGGACCACGTATGCCACTTATTTGCATTGGTTCCGTCCCGTCTGTGGATTGTGGACGCTCCTCTGTTTGAATCCTAGGTCTGGAAAACAGTGGTCTTGAGTCAGGACGCTGTTTATCACCCTTCCTTTCCTGAAGACGATGATCTAATTGAACTGTCAGGTCGATCAATTCATCACAGGTAGCTGGCATATGGACAACTTGAGCCAAAACATCTTTTAATTCGCCTCGCAGCCCTTGATAATATAAGGAAGCTCTTTTTCTACCGGCCACTCAGTTTCTATAATGAGTCTGTTGAACGTGGTTATGTACGTTAATAAGTCTTGCGTGCCCTGCTTAAGCGTGATGAGTTCTCTATCTAGGGAAAGCTGGTGCGCCTTTCTGTCAAAGAGTTTGCGCATCTCTTCACAAAAACGAGGAAAGTCAAGTAACATGGGATCATTCCTCTCTATTAAAGGGAAGGACCAACTAGCCGCGTTCCCTCCCAAATAAGACATGACGAAGGCTGTCTTAGACCGATCGTCAGGAAACACAGCAGGTTTACACATAAAGTGTAACTTACACTGCCCTAGAAATATTCCAAACTTCTTCGGATCCCCAAAGAATCTTTCGGGTGGAGCAAGTGGCAACTGAAGGGGTTGGATCACTTGTATTGTAGAGGATCCCGCTCCCCCTCCTTGGCCCTGTGTCGTGTCATGGGTTGTTGGAGGTGGTAGAGTCCAATTCCTTATATATGAGACCCCTTTGTACTCGTAGGGCTACTGCGGGCCAGGCCTGCTACCTCCCTTCTCATTGTGCCCAACTCGTTCCTCAGTTCTAAGTTCTCCCCGAAAGGCATCCACTTCCATCCTTAACGCGGTTAATGTTTCCAGTACTGAAGTAAGTACAGTGTTGGTATCCATCGCTCAGGCTGTATGAACCGTGGGCTTGTCACTCTGTCATGACACGGATATAGGTTAACACTAACCTGGTCAGCCGGATACAGCGGGAGCGATGGAAGATGCTATGCTTCCTCTTCCCCTTATATGGAACCACCTGTGAGTACTATGAACACTCAGCAGATTACACCACAACAGGGGAAGGGGAAAAAAGGGACAAACGAAACAATAAAGTTGCAGCAGTAAAACACTTAAGAGCGCTGCTCGTGGAGTTCTGTAGACCTCACTCCTATGATGGCCCCGTGTTTCCTGTATAAGAGACAACACATCACACATAAATTTCCACACTGGTCTATTCGCTATCAATGTTACATATGTGATGTGCCACACTTACATTTAAAGCTGCTGCACGTATTCCATAAGAAAAAGAGCACAAAAGGTAAAAATAAAGAAAAAGAAATAAAGCAGAGTTTTCATCACTAGTCCTCAGTGATATAGCACCCTCTTTAGAGCTGAATACAATAGGTATACAGATAAACCAAGTACTTATCTGCAACCAGGTAGTCCACTGGTAATTGGTGACTGTGTCTTTAAGTATCCAAGGTAAGATTCTTCTATCCAAAGATACAGCTTGCAGAATCTTACTACCAATTCCCTAAGCAACAAAATCTGAACTCCGAGCCTCTCAACGGCTCCCGTTTCGCCCAGAGTGAGTCCTCCTCTTTCAGTACTTCCAAATGCGCATTCATGCGCTACAAAAATATATAAAAAAGGTCGCGTTACAAGTGCGAAGGGTTAAGAAATCACAAAGCGCTTCCAGGCGCTTTCAAGGAACAAGAGGCTCTTTCTTCAAAGCCTCTCAGAAGCGCTTCTGAGCGCGTACCATAGCAGTTGTCGCACTCCAAGCACAAGGGTGCTTTAAGGCGTAAGCGCGTCCGTGCGCTCTCCGAAATAAAGGGTCTTACCTCCTTGAAAGAGGAGGTGCAGGTTAGCGCGGCAGCGCTTCCTTTGGACTTGCGTCCCTGGCGAATGACGGTCCTCCCACGAGGACCGTGAGAATGGCGTCTCTGCCCCTTCGTTTCCCAGGGTCACAGAGCAGCAGGAAGGTGCAGGCAAGCAGCTCCACGAACAGAATACCGGAACGCCGACTTCAGGTGACAAGCATCTGATAGCAATGCAGGAGGAGCTTAAGTAGGGCAGACAGGAGAGGAAAAGATAGGACTGCGGCCTCCCTCAGCATTCTGGGAGATGTAGTTCCTCACATTCATTCCCCAATCATGCCTTCGTGTTTCTACTGCGCCCAAGGCTAAACGTGACAGTTAGTGATCTAATGCTGGACAAGATTTCCCACCAGTATGTTGAAATATGGACACAAGATCACCACGCGTAATAATGTTCCTCTTTCACCACAACGCTTCCTACACCCTTCAGAACTTCTGAACATTTCTTTCAGCCTTGTGGAGGAAATGTACCACTGAGTCAGAAGCTTATAAGCATTTTCTATCTACTGCGTACTGATAGAAGATTTGACTACCTTTTCCAAATAGTTAGCCAGGTTTCCTCAGGGATCTCTTTCCCAATACTCCATATATTTAAGTTGAGATTGTGAATTTAATTCCAGAATGGATCGGTAAAACCACATTGCACCCCTTTGCTTATTCTATTAGCAAATAGGACTTCCAAATGCCTGTTACCCATATTTACCTTATTTTGTATTTCATGATTACTAACCAAATATAGCAGTTGGGATAACTGGTATTTATCATGGGGTGTTAGATCTAGCATTCTTCTCAAATTTTCTCTGGAGAGAAGGTCTCCATTTCAATGGTTGTTGGATCTGACGCCACCTATGGAAACCTGTGTCAGTCAGGCCAGGTGGAAACCCTGGTTTATACAAAACTGGGGTTAAAAGAGAGGTGTGGGAAGAAGATTTCCTTTTCTTTACTATTTGGTGTCAGTAATCTAGTAAAATAAGTGTTGTTTGTAAGTATGACTTAGTGCTAGCTCTAACCCTGGGTGGGAGCCAAATAAGATAATGTAGAGGTATAACAGAAAAAGACTAATTGATTTGTTTTCCGTGAATTGATTCCAGTTTATGGCAGGGTATATTTGGGCCAATTCAATGTAAGCTCTTACATCTGGAAATTCCAGGCGAATTTCTGACGTGGGATGATACAATACAAATGCCATTAATTTTGTTTGTGTTTGTGCTGGAAATTTTCATGGAAGTGTCTGGAACACATAACGTAGGAGAGGTAAACAATAAATGTTTCGAAATTTCTAGCTTCCCCAATGATAGAGATCCTGATAAAGTGTCTATAAAGGAGGTGGAATATAGTGTTGGTAAGTGTCTTTAGAAGTTGAGGGAATGTTAGTATTTTCCTGTTACTAAATAAATACTTATAAGCAGATGGTGGGCATATAGCTACACGAGTTCTGCGTCTTGTCAGTACAATCCTATGACGTGGTAATTGTTACATGTGATAAAAGTGTAATTTGGTGAGTTGTAAGTCCTGCTTTGCCCGATCTATGTGAATTTGTATATGGGCTGGTGGGAGAAGCAGGTGGTCTGAGGTCCTGAGTTGGAAAAATGGTTCAGTAACATCGGTCTATGGGTGCGTTTCATAGATGATCTTTTTATAATTTGGAAATGAGTCGGGTTTTAGCAGAGGAGTTTGTAGAGGAGATAAACAATAATGATTTGAATCTGATATTCACGCACAAGATCAGTGATAGTGAAATGGAATTCCTTGAAGTGCCAATGAAGATACATGAACAGAAACTGACCACTACGCTCTATAGGAAGCCCACAGTGGGCAATAGTATCCTACATGCGCAAAGCTTCCATCCAAGCTCACTAATCAGAAATATACCATTTGGGGAGTTGTACAGAGCCAGAAGAGCTTGCAGCACTGAGCGCGAATATGAGAGAACAGAGGACAAAAATGCTCTTGAGATTCAAATAGAGAGGTTATACTAATGAAGTCCTAAAGGGAGCCTCAGTTTGAGCTAGAAAGTGCAAAAGGGAAGTAGCCTTGTTCATCAAGAAAACAAATGAGTGAGGAGAGACAGAACATAGATTCATTACAACTTATAACTGACAACATTCACAGATTAGAGCAGCCCCTAATCGACATTGGCACTTGATAAGGAGTGATCCTGTTATAGGACAAAGCAGCGCCGGTTGATCCGCTTTAGGAGAGCTAGATTGATGCGCAATCATCTAGTGAAGAGCGATGTTAAATCAGTCAAATTGAAGGGAACAAGGTTAAAGCCCAGAAAATACTTTGTAAAATATAATAAGTTCAAGGCATGTAAACAGGGGATAAATATGACTTCATTTGAGACATCATGTAGAAAGAACATAGGCATCAAAGAAAGAATTACATATAAAAACCAGTTTTGTAGTGTGTATGTTGACTTGTTCTTGCTCTAAGAAATATATAGGGAGTACGACCGTACAATTGCGTAAGAGAATACTACAACATGTACCGGCAAGAAGGAACATGAACACTACGTAGTTAGCGGCTTAACACATTGATCAGGCACATGAAAGGGATGAGACCAAATTGAAATAAGGCAGCATAGCATATGTATCTAAACACCTGAGGGGTGGTAACAGCAAAAAAGAGTTAAGGAGACTGGAGGCCAGACTGATGCTCGAAACAGATAGCAAAGAGCCCAATGGGTTGCATATAGATGAGGAATTGTATGTCTTTCTATAGAAGTAGCTGCAATGTGAACAATATCCGATGTGAGATGCTAGTTGTGAGTGTTGATTTAACTTTAGTTTTGTACTTCTTTTTATTTTAGATTTTTGCACAAGGAAGGACTTTCTCTGACAGAACGAATTACCCACTGGGGTCATATGAGGAATGAGAATCACAACTGAATAAGATGACTAATTTACCCATTTTGGTGACATGAATTAAAACCAATTTGTAGGCAATTGTGTTGTGTAAATTTGTTAATGTGTTATCCTCACTTGTGGTATTGCAATAATGGAAAAAGTAAATATGTAAATCGAATATAACAATAATCTAGACAGATATAGAATAAGGAGACAATCTGGTACTTGTACCATGTTAATTTGTGTTTATTCATTGAAACACCAATTAATTTTGATACATAGCACAATGTGAGTAATAGTTGTGCAACAATAGGATTTTGCCTATCCAACGATGGCACATCCATTTTGTGTTATGTTTTCGTTCATTTATGTTTATGCACATGAATTGACAAGTTTATAGATATTGAAATGGCGAGAAAAAATTGCATCCCTATTGTGAACAAGGCTCGTGGGAGCCACACTGCATAGATCGCACCTCAGCATTTAAGAGGATTATTGGCTAAAACTGCAGGAGTGCAGATCTCTTTGTACAAGCGTAAAGAGCTTTGCATTGGATATATATATATATATATATATATATATATATATATTCCACAAATCTTTATCGCTGCGCGACAATAATGCACTCTCAAAATCCAAATGGTGATTCCTTCAGGAAATTTTTAATCAGCTTCCACGCAACGCGTTTCGGCGATATTCCTTGTTCACACGATAGAAGTGCAAAGTCAAATCACCCATATTTACAAAGAACATTGGCTGCCCACAATAGTGCATGATAGTCGAGAGAGGACTTCCCCACAAAAGTCATGATGCGAAGGAAAACACTCGTGGCCATTTTGAAACATGTTCAAGTATCATACATTACCGGCCACTTTTACCTTGCCTTGATCTGCAATGCATATTTAATTGTATTTCGGATATAATACCAATACACAAAAGACATTCGAAAAATTGTAAATCATTTTTCCAATAACATGAAAATCATGAAAAAATAATAATAAATATGCTGTTTTCAATGAAATAAACTTTACATTCCATGTGTATAAAACGGCACATTTTATGGTCTCCACCTCTTCCTGAGGTTGATCGTGATTATTCTACATGTGCCCCTCTGTTCGAGTATTATTTAACGAACCATCGGTAGCTAAGTTATGTGTGCGCAGCCCTTGTTAAATAAAGTTGATTGAAAGTTCATCTACCCGTCCTAACACATAAATTCAATTTCTGTACATGTACCCAACGTGTTCTAACGCGTGTTCCGTACGTTAATGTACGTGTTGCTTCTAATACTCATGTTACCTGCAATGTCGCATGATAATGTATTTTTATCCCCCGTGGGATGGCCATCAACCAACCTCTGCTAATCAATAGGTTTGCGCGGCCTAGCAGTCCGCCTACATCCAAGAACTCTATACAAAATCGCCACTAATTAACCATTGCGTTGACTGGCGAACTAACAGGCCTATTTCATTCTGCAATACATATGTCAAGTAATGACAGTGCTAAAATTGTATAACGGGCCTGTGCCCCCATTGTAAATATACACAGGCGAGTATAGTTGGATACATCAAGGACGAGATAATACAAAACAATTTGTGGAAAAATATCAAACCCCAGGTGACAGTACTTCACAGACGTGATACAAATTGCCTTGTGCCTCTGGAAAAAAGGTTAGGGAACCAGTGAATGTGTAACTACCCAAGTAGTGTGGGTCCCTTCCTTTCCTCCTGTAATGAGAAAGGGAGATAAAAGAAATAAGAAACAGAAATTAAGAAATTGAATAAGAATAAGAAAAATTAAGTGTAAATATATACAAAACTTAAAACCACTTTCATTATATACATATACAGTTACATGTTCCCTAACGAAGCTATAGAGGAAAACAATGGGCTGAATTAAATGTTCATGTTTCATACAGATGTATTCTCAATTCTTCATCAAGATTCAGCCCCCCGGGATTTGGTCTGGAGATCAATGATGTATCTAGATTCCCGTTGTCTAAGTTTCAACACCCTGTTGCCTCCTCTCGGTGATCTGGGGATGTGTTCTATGGCATAGTAGCTGAGTAAGGCATTGTTGGAAAAATGGTGCAACTGGAAGTGCCGGGCCACTGGATATTGTTGGTCATTGTTAGTGATTGCCCGCATATGCTCTAATACCCGTTTCTTTGCAGGATGCACAGTGCTCCCTATGTACCTGAGATTACATGGACACTCTAAACAGTAAATTTCAAAATGGAATGTAAAGTTTATTTAATTGAAAACAGCATATTTATTATTATTTTTTCATGATTTTCATGTTATTGGAAAAATGATTTACAATTTTTCGAATGTCTTTTGTGTATTGGTATTATATCCGAAATACAATTAAATATGCATTGCAGATCAAGGCAAGGTAAAAGTGGCCGGTAATGTATGATACTTGAACATGTTTCAAAATGGCCACGAGTGTTTTCCTTCGCATCATGACTTTTTGCGGGGGAAGTCCTCTCTCGACTATCATGCACTATTGTGGGCAGCCAATGTTCTTTGTAAATATGGGTGATTTGACTTTGCACTTCTATCGTGTGAACAAGGCATATCGCCGAAACGCGTTGCATGGAAGCTGATTAAAAATTTCCTGAAGGAATCACCATTTGGATTTTGAGAGTGCATTATTGTCGCGCAGCGATAAAGATTTGTGGAATTTGAAATACCGGGTGCTCTCCCGGTGCATGCACCACCCTCCACGGGTCCGTGGTCTCTACGGAGCAGTTTGAATGGGAATACGAAGAAGAGACCTTCACAAGGACCAGGCGCTGTAATTAGAGGATTCCCACTGGTCAACGAGGACAGCAACATAAGGACACACGTCCCAGAGGTGAGGAGCGGAGGTCGGGCTGGCAGGGAAGAGGGTGGATGCACGGAGAGACTGTGTGCCATCTCCGATCTATGTTAGTCAGACCGACGTTTCTCTTTATATCTCTGGAGGTGGGGATTCTTTCAAATATGGCCACAGTAGCAATGAGCTAGAGGGTTTCTACGGGCACCTCACAGCGGCAGAGGGAACCCGAGATCACTTGGGTGGATCCTATGGTGGAGACGACCAATGCGAAGAAAGTAAGAATTCAGGAAGTCTAATTTCATCTCTTGTGATACGAACATTTAGCCAGTATGGAGGAAGGAAGCGAGAGGAGGGCAGCCGCCCAATAACTATTCGCTAGAGCTCCGGGTGTAAACATCAAGACAACCGTGATTACGAGTAAGGACCCTACTAATGAAGATAAACTCAGGAAATTGGAGAAGTTGTATAAATCGGAAGTCTCCAAATGGTGGGAGGCCATATCCTTACAGGATTACATTGATAAGGATATGATCCCCAGGGGGTTGCGCATATATACGATTCCATCGTATGAAAATCCCAATCCCAAAATGCCAGAAGAATGGGCGCAGAACTCAGCCCTTAGCTCAAAAAGGATGTTAGAAATCCTGGTGAAGTATGCATGGTCGGATAGAGAGAAACTTTTGGATGAAATAAAAAAATACACAGATGTTCTGAGTACTAACATGGACCCAACGGCATACAATAAGGCAATGGATGAAATAAAGGGCAGAATTAAAAAACATGAAGCAGACATTAAAGAACGTAAACAATGGAAACTTCACAGAGACTGTGAGGACTATGAACACGGCCGTATCTTGACCTTTAGCAGAAAGTACGATCATATTTACAAAAACCAAATATCTGGCATAAGTCCAACTATAAGAATCTCAGAGAGCTCTACCATAGAGGAAACATCTATCAGTGGCAGTGAAACAGATCACTCAGCGACATCTAGTAACAGATCCATGGAAGTGGGAACAAGTAGTCGCCCGGCCACTTTTTTAGACGAATACAGAAATCTCCGGACGGGGCGGAAAGTCCCAAGAGAACCAGCAACAATAAAACCGAAAGCACAGAGAGGCCGCGGAAGAGGAAGAGGCGTAACAAAGAGAAACGAAAACGAATCAAACAAAGGTGGAAGAAGAGGCAGAGGAAAGGGGCCCATGGGACAACAGGCGAGAGGCTCTACAGCGGCAGAATGATGGATACAGAGACTGTCAACAAAACCATCATGAATCTATCCAAAAGGAACATTAATGAGATGGAGAAACGAACTCTATGTTTGGGTATGTCATTCTGCCCTTCACGCCCCTTTAATTTTGCAGAAACTCGTATCGACCTATTCAAGTTTATTCGTAAACTCAAATTAAAAAAGTGGCATCTTCTCAAGCCCAGAGGATCACGTGATCAACAAGTGGGAGGGGGATCAGGAGAGGACATTGTGGACTTGAATATTAGCGATGTTGATAACCTGGTGTTATTGCATGAACTTGATTCCAATACACAAAATGAGAACATCAGAGAAGCTGATGAAATTGACAATATTCTAGACAGAATGGGTATAACACATAACCAAACTGCTTTGACACATTTCAAACCACGGTCTACATTTTATCCACCACTAGGTCATGACAACATTGACACATTTCATGATGTAGTCAGTACTCATTTGATTAAATTTAGACAAAAGAAATGGTTTAGAACTCAACAAACTCAAAACCTCACACCTTCCCAAGAAAAGCCCTGCTTTCACTATCGGAGGACGGCGATATTGTCATCCGTCCTGCTGACAAAGGTGGCAATATCGTGATCCTGGATAGAGAGAAATACATCGCGGAAGCATTACGCCAACTCAATGATCGTAAATTCTATATAGAGGTCAACAGAGAGATGTACTCAAACAGTATTGAATGTATTTGGGACAAACTAGAAAACTGGAAGGATCTAGGAATATTAGAGTGGGAGGAGTTTTGTTATCTCAAACGTGATTACCCCATTCTACCTGTATTATACCTTCTCCCGAAGGTACATAAAGATCAAGTGAATCCCCCGGGGATTCCCATAGTGTCCTCTAGAGGCAGTGCCACTGAGAACATCTCCAAATACGTAGATTTTTTCTCAGTGAATATGTCAGCAAACTTCCTTCACATGTGAAGGACACAAAGGATTTCCTAGGTAAACTAGAGGGATTACACTGGGAAGAGGGGTTCCTTCTAGTCACTCTAGATCGTGAATCTCTCTCTACACCATAATCAAACATGAGCATGGTGTAGAGGCGTGCAAGCGATTCCTACAGACCAGACACATTAGATTCAGGTCCCATACTTCTATGGTCCTTGAAATGATGGAGTTTTGTCTCACCAATAATATTTTCCTCTTTGATGGCATACTCTACAAACAGGTGACCGGTACTGCGATGGGGACTTGTTTCGCCCCTTCGTTTGCAAACCTGTTTCTGGGCAAGTGGGAAGAAGAGATTTTCGGCAGTACAACCGTTTTTCCTGAAGTTGAGTGAGTAGTACTCTGGCTCCGCTACATTGATGACATTTTCATGGTGTGGCGGGGCAATGAAACAGAGGCTACTGAGTTTATCAAAAAACTCAACACCAACAACTATAACATCACGCTCACTTGTAATATGAGTAGAACCTCAGTAGAATTTTTGGATACGAAGGTGGAGGTAGCCGACAACAATTTTCTCCAAACCACTCTCTATCGTAAAGAGACGGCAGGGAACACTTTACTTCATGCCCTCAGCAGTCACCCAGATTGCTTGAAATGGAGCATACCATTTGGGGAACTGCTGAGGGCAAAACGCAATTGCAGCACAGAAGTGGGATTCAAGGCTGAATCTGCCATCATGATTGAAAGGTTCAAAGATAGAGGTTATCCGTCTTGGGTCCTTAATAAAGCGCTTAGAAAAGTTGACCAAGTACAAAGATCTGTAACTCTCCAAGCTAGAGGTGAGGCGGAATCAGAAGGGACAGAAGACACTACCAGAATTGTACTGACGTATAACAGAAATGCCAGAGACATCAGGAACATTTTGAACAAACATTGGGACATCCTTAAGAGTGACCCCAACATAGGTCCAATTATAAGTGAGAAACCGTGCATCACCTACAGAAAAGGACAGAATTTCAGAGATAGGATGGTACACAGTGATATCACAGTATACAACACCATGAAAGATCAAGGACTTAAAGGTTTCTTTCCCTGTGGACACTGCAGGGCCTGCAGAAACAGCAAAATGAAAAAGGAATTTCGGGGAGGGGGAGGCAGACAGAGAACCATTACCCAGTTCCTCACATGTGGAACTCCTTTTGTAATTTACTGTTTAGAGTGTCCATGTAATCTCAGGTACATAGGGAGCACTGTGCATCCTGCAAAGAAACGGGTATTAGAGCATATGCGGGCAATCACTAACAATGACCAACAATATCCAGTGGCCCGGCACTTCCAGTTGCACCATTTTTCCAACAATGCCTTACTCAGCTACTATGCCATAGAACACATCCCCAGATCACCGAGAGGAGGCAACAGGGTGTTGAAACTTAGACAACGGGAATCTAGATACATCATTGATCTCCAGACCAAATCCCCGGGGGCTGAATCTTGATGAAGAATTGAGAATACATCTGTATGAAACATGAACATTTAATTCAGCCCATTGTTTTCCTCTATAGCTTCGTTAGGGAACATGTAACTGTATATGTATATAATGAAAGTGGTTTTAAGATTTGTATATATTTACACTTAATTTTTCTTATTCTTATTCAATTTCTTAATTTCTGTTTCTTTTTTCTTTTATCTCCCTTTCTCATTACAGGAGGAAAGGAAGGGACCCACACTACTTGGGTAGTTACACATTCACGGGTTCCCTAACCTTTTTTCCAGAGGCACAAGGCAATTTGTATCACGTCTGTGAAGTACTGTCACCTGGGGTTTGATATTTTTCCACAAATTCTTTTGTATTATCTCGTCCTTGATGTATCCAACTATACTCGCCTGTGTATATTTACAATGGGGGCACTGGCCCGTTATACAATTTTAGCACTGTCATTACTTGACATATGTATTGCAGAATGAAATAGGCCTGTTAGTTCGCAAATCAACGCAATGGTTAATTAGTGGCGATTTTGTATAGAGTTCTTAGATGTAGGCGGACTGCTAGGCCGCGCAAACCTATTGATTAGCAGAGGTTGGTTGATGGCCATCCCACGGGGGATAAAAATACATTATCATGCGACATTGCAGGTAACATGAGTATTAGAAGCAACACGTACATTAACGTACGGAACACGCGTTCGAACACGTTGGGTACATGTACAGAAATTGAATTTGTTATGTGTTAGGACGGGTAGATGAACTTTCAATCAACTTTATTTAACAAGGGCTGCGCACACATAACTTAGCTACCGATGGTTCGTTAAATAATACTCGAACAGAGGGGCACATGTAGAATAATCACGATCAACCTCAGGAAGAGGTGGAGGCCATAAAATGTGCCGTTTTATACACATGGAATGTAAAGTTTATTTCATTGAAAAAAGCATATTTATTATTATTTTTTCATAATTTTCATGTTATTGGAAAAATGATTTACAATTTTTCGAATGTCTTTTGTGTATTGGTATTATATCCGAAATACAATTAAATATGCATTGCAGATCAAGGCAAGGTAAAAGTGGCCGGTAATGTATGATACTTGAACATGTTTCAAAATGGCCATGAGTGTTTTCCTTCGCATCATGACTTTTTGCGGGGAAGTCCTCTCTCGACTATCATGCACTATTGTGGGCAGCCAATGTTCTTTGTAAATATGGGTGATTTGACTTTGCACTTCTATCGTGTGAACAAGGCATATCGCCGAAACGCGTTGCGTGGAAGCTGATTAAAAATTTCCTGAAGGAATCACCATTTGGATTTTGAAAGTGCATTATTGTCGCGCAGCGATAAAGATTTGTGGAATTTGAAATACCGGGTGCTCTCCCGGTGCATGCACCACCCTCCACGGGTCCGTGGTCTCTACGGAGCAGTTTGAATGGGAATATATATATATATATATATATATATATATATATATATATATATATATATATATAGTGATATATATCACCATATAAGTTTCACACAACCCCGCAATTGTCATACCATCTCGCGGGAAGGCAGCAGGCAGCATGGCTCCGTATTTCAAAGCAATAGTTTTTTTATTATTTGCTTTTCCTCATGATTAAAGTGTAAGAGTGCAGATCAGACCAATACGTTTTGGGCATAGCCTTCAACAGGGTCATAGAACTGCAGCATGCAGAGTGCACATTAAAAAATGAAAAAAACCTTTTCCCCACCACCATTGGATTTAAAAACAACTAGACTGCTGCCACATTTTTTCATTTCTTGATCATCGTATCACATATCATCAACCATTTTATCTTTCACGATGTTAAGATGATCAAAAGCATCCCATGAGGGGATGTGCATGTATGCATTTGGAGTATCCCATGAGGTAAAATAAATGTATATGTTTAGGATATGCAGTGGACAAGTTTGAAGTAATGATTCATTTCATGTTATCTATATTTGAGGTACCAAATGGTTAAAATATTCAAAATACTGAGTGTTAGAATTGGGGGTCTCTAGTTGGCACAGGTAGGTACTTGTGACAAATAGGGACCCTCGCCTCTAGTCAGGGTAAAGGGGTACACTCCTAAAATAACCCCTGCTCACCCCCTTGGTAGCTTGGCACGAGCAGACAGGCTTATCTCAGAGGCAGTGTGTAAAGCATTTGTGAACACATACAGTAATCTAGTGCCAACACTACAGATGGACACCGCACAAGTTGTATTATAAAAATAAGTATCTTTTATATAGATTTAACACAAGACCATAGACGACAAAAATCCACAATACTGTACTTAAAATGGTAGGTTTAGCTTAGTTCTCTTAAGTTCTTAAAATGCAACACTTTGAGTCAATGTACCTTAAGATGCGTCACGTTTCTACAACGAAAGTGTTGCAGAGATGGAGATGCGACAAAGTTCTGGTGCAAAGAAATAAAGACGTCAAGTTCTTCCTGATGCGGCACGCTTCTCCGATGTTGCGAGAAGTCTCGACTCGATGCGTCAGCTGCAGCGGTGACACCCTTGTTCCGTGATGCGACGACAGCGGCTTTGGCGGCGACCCTCTTCTCCGACGTTGCGAGACGCTTCCGCTCGATGCGACAACTGCAGCGGCGACACCCTTGTTTCGTGATGCGACGGCAGCAGCTCCGACGGCGGCACGCTTCTCCGTGGATGCGAGGCGCTTCTCTCGATGCGGTGCAATTCGACAGCTACAGCGGCGACATCTACGATGCGACGGCAGCGGCTGCGACGGCGACACGCTTCTTCCTCGATGCAAGACTCTTCTCTTGATGCGGTGCAATGCGACAGCTACAGCGGCGACATCTACGATGCGACGGCAGCGGCTGCGACGGCGACACGCTTCTTCGGTGTTGCGAGACGTTTCTCGAGATGCGGTGCAATGCGACATCTACAGCGGCATCATCTCCGTGATGCGACGGCAGCAGCTGCGACGACGACACGCTTCTCCCTCTTGAGTCGCGCTTCCAGCTCCTTGCGACACGCAGTCCCTTCAGAAGGCCCAAAACAGCAGCAGGCACTTCCAAAGGATTCTTGGGGAGCTGGTGGTTGAAGTCTGTTGTCCTGAGACTTCAGCAGGAGGCAAGCTCTTTTCTCAAGCCCTTGGAGATCCTTCACAAGTTGAAATAAAAGTGCACACAAAGTCCTTTCTCCTTCCTTTGGCAGTCAGGCAACCACTGCAGGCAGATCCCTCTAGCTTAGGGATAGTCTTCTCCTCAGTTTCTTCTTGGTTCCGCTCCTCAGCAAAGGTTTCTTCTTGTTTCCCAAAGTGATCTAATTTCCTAGGGGTCTGGGTCCCCTTTTTGTACACAGTTTCTCTTTGTTCTCTGAAGGCAGAGAGGCCTCTGCCTAGTCCAAAACCAGTTCTGGTCAGTCCTGGAGCACTTTGTTTTTCTGACTCCTTCTTTCCTTTCAGAATGTGGGGCAGAGTGCTCAGCCGCCCGGCAGGAGGTGGAGCCAGCATTGTGGAAGGCAGGCACAGCCCTATTCAGACCCAGGTGCAACTCCTCCCTCCACTCTGGATGCAGATCTTTCTATTCAGCCCTGTGCTGACTCACCCTGTCTCCTGTAGCCACCCCCAGCCCCTGTCACTCAATCTCCAGACAAGGAATACACAACCTAGCAGAGGCAGGCTTGGAAGTTTAGGCAAGAATATACCCACTTTCTAAAAGTGGTATTTTCAAACACAGAATGTTAAAACCAACTTCTCTAAAAGATGTATTTTATCATTCTGAGTTCAGGCATACTAAATTCGTTTTTCTACCATATTCCCTGGGTCAGTTCTGACTATAAGGTGTAATAGACAGTCTGCCCATTCTGGCCTATGGGGAGCAGGTAGCCTTGCAATAGTGAAAAACGAAAATGGCTGTAATTCACTATTAGGACATGCCACACACACCAGGGCATGTCCTACCTTGTACTTACAATGCACCCTGCCCTAAGGCCTACTTTAGGGGTGACCAACATGCAGTAAAGGGAAGGTTTAGGGACTGGTAAGTGGGTGTACTCACCAAGTCGACATGGCAGCCCTAGGCTGCACACAGGCTCTGAAATGGCAGGCCTGAGGCACATTTTACAAGCCGCTTCTGTGGGTGGCACAACCAGTGCTGCAAGCCCACCAGCGGCATTGGATTTACAAGCCCTGGGCACACTCAGTGCACTGTACTAGGGACTGACAAGTAAACCAATCATCCAATCATGGAGTCACTAATACATAACACAATTTATCATAGGGAGCACTTGCACTGTGGCACTGAATAGCAGTGGCACAGTGCCCAAAGCATCTAACACCAGCAAAAACAGATCAGTAACATTGGAGGCATCATAAAAAATGGAAGGGAGACCCACGCCAAGGATGCCAGGTCTAACACGTGTCCCCTCCAGCTGAAATGTGGGGAGAACTACCCTACCTCAGGGGAGTTCTCTTCACTAAGGCGGAAAAATCTGGACAGACCATCAGCATTGGCGTGTTCTGTACCAGGGTGGTGTTCCACCGTGAAATCCATCCCCTGTAGGGAAATGGACCACCTCAACAGCTTTGGATTCTCACCCCTCATCTGCATCAACCATCTGAGGGGCCTGTGGTCTGTCTGAACCCGGAAGTGAGTCCCAAACAGGTATGGTCTCAGCTTCTTCAGTGCCCAGACCACAGCAAATGCCTCACGCTCAATAGCACTCCACCTCTGTTCCTGTGGTAGTAACCTCCTACTGATGAAGGCTACGGGTTGATCTAGGCCCTCCTCATTCATCTGTGACAGAACAGCCCCCACACCATGCTCTGAAGCGTCTGTTTGTACTACGAACTCTTTGGAGAAGTTGGGTGCCAGGAGAGTTTTCAGGGCCTCAAAAGCTTTCTGACAGGTGTCAGTCCAAATCACTTTCCGGGGCTGCTTCTTGGAAGTCAGCTCTGTCAGGGGTGCAACAATGCTGCCATACCCCTTGACAAACCTCCTGTAGTAACCCGTGAGTCCTAAAAAGGCGCTCACCTCTGTCTGGGTTTTGGGGGGTTCCCAATTCAGGATGGTTTCAATTTTGGGTTGTAGGGGCGCCCCCTAGCCGCTCCCCACTTGGTGTCCCAAGTACACCACGGAACCCTGCCCGATCTGGCACTTACTCGCCTTGATCGTGAGGCCTGCTCTCCGCAGCGCCATCAACACTTCCCAGAGGTGGCGCAGATGTTCTTCCCAACTGGCGCTGAACACTGCGATGTCATCCAGGTAGGCGGCACTGAACGAGTCCAGTCCAGCCAATACCTGGTTGACCAACCTCTGGAAGGTGGCAGGGGCATTCTTCATCCCAAAGGGCATCACCCGGAAATGGTAGTGCCCATCTGGTGTGGAGAATGCTGACCTCTCTCTTGCCCCATCAGTCAAGGCGATCTGCCAGTACCCAGACGTCAAGTCAAACGTGCTGAGGTACCGGGCAGCCCCTAGCCGATCTATGAGCTCATCAGCTCTGGGGATGGGGTGCGCGTCAGTCCTGGTGACTGAATTGAGCCCTCGGTAGTCCACACAGAACCGGAGTTCTGGTGTGGCACCCGGTGCGGCAGCCTTTGGGACCAAGACCACTGGGCTGGCCCAAGGACTGTTAGAGGACTCAATCACCCCTAACGCAAGCATTTTGGAGACCTCCTCCTTGATGCAAGCTCTCACCCTGTCAGTCACCCTGTAAGATTTGTGCTTCACAGGTGTACTGTCCCCAGTGTCCACATCATGGATGCACCAATCTGTGACACCGGGAACCAGGGAGAACAGATCAGAAAACTGTCCCAGCAACTGGCGGCAGTCATTCTGTTGCTCAGGGGTCAGGGTGGAAGAGAGGTTGACACCATCCACTGACCCATCTTGCTCTGTTGCTGACAGGAGGTCAGGAAGAGGCTCGGTCTCCTCCTCCATCCCAGCATCTGTCGCTAACAGCATGCCCACTTGGGACCTCTCCAAGTGGGGCTTCAGGCGGTTGACATGCAGGACCCTCAAGGGGTTCCTGGGAGACCGCAAGTCCACCAAGTAGGTAACCGGACTTTTGCGCTCTACAACCTCAAAGGGTCCGGTCCACTTATCCTGGAGCGCGCAGGGCTCCACTGGGGCCATGACCCACACTTTCTGACCAGGCTGAAGCTCTACCAGAGTGGCATTCTGGTCGTACCACCGCTTCATCTCCTCCTGGCTGGCTTCCAGATTCGCCTCAGCGAGTTGCCTGAAACGCCTAGTTTGGTTCCTAAAGGCCAGCATGTAACTGTATACATCCTGGGGAGGTTTCCTGGGAGATTGCTCCCAGCCTTCTTTGACCAAACTTAGAGGTCCTCTTACTGGGTGTCCATAGAGAAGCTCAAAGGGACTGAACCCTAGAGATTTCTGTGGCACCTCACGGTAAGCAAAGAGCAGGCATGGTAAGAGGACGTCCCACTTACGCCTCATAGGTTCCTCAAGACCCATAATCATGCCTTTGAGGTTTCGGTTGAACCTTTCAACCAACCAATTTCCTTGGGGGTGGTAAGGAGTGGTAAACTTGTACGTTACCCCACACTCCTGCCACAGGGACTTCATATACTTGGAAATGAAGTTGGTCCCCCGGTCAGACACTACCTTGCTAGGGAATCCCACTCGGGAGAAAATTCCCATCAGTGCTCGTCCCACCACGGGGGCCGTCACTGTCCTCAGAGGTATGGCTTCCGGGTACCGGGTGGCATGGTCCACCAAGACCAGGATGAACCTGTTGCCCATGGCTGTCTTGGGGTCCAGTGGCCCCACAATGTCAATACCCACCCGTTCAAAGGGGGTGCTGACTACAGGGAATGGCTGGAGAGGAGCCTTGCGCTTACTCCCATTCTTTCCACTTGCCTGGCAAGTCTGACATGTCCTGCAGTGAGTGTCTGAACTCCTGCGTATTTGGGGCCAATAAAAGTGGGTGACAAGCCTCTCAAAGGTCTTGTCCTGCCCCAAATGTCCTGCCAATGGAACATCATGAGCCAGCCCCAGTAGGAAGGCTCTGAGGCACTGGGGTACCACCAGCACACGGGCTGACCCAGGCTCAGCAACCTTAGGCTCAGTATACAGGCGATCATTCTCCCAATAGACCCAATGTGACCCAGACTGATCACCTGTTGCCTGGTCTGCAGCCTGTTGCCGCAGACCCACCAGAGAAGGGCATTCTTTCTGCTCCTTGCAGAATTCTTCCATGGAGGGTCCTCCTTCTTGCTGCCAATGGGTCAGCTCAGGCAGGTCCCCCAGTTCAGCTACCTGTTCCCCTGTAGGCTCCAGGGTATCCCCCTCAAGGTCTGCCTCCTCCTGGACCGTGGGAACTTCGGGGGCCGGTTTCCCGCGCCCCCTGCCTCTTCTCGTGATGGTAGGTACCTGAACCTCCCTCTCAGGCTCCAGGTCCTCTTGAGCACCTTTACTTGCTGCCATGGACCGGGTGGTCACACACGCCCAGTCAGGCAAACCCAACATCTGTAAATGAGCACTTCGCTCCACCTTCGCCCAAGGTGAGCTCTCCAAGTCGTTCCCTAACAAACAGTCAACAGGCATGGCGGGCCTCAAAGCTACCTGAAGAGTACCAGAGACCCCCCCCCCCACTCAAAGGGAACCTGAGCCACTTTGCAGTGACTCTCTGTGTTGTCAGCGGCAACAACGGGATAGAATGCATGGGGGACAACCTGCTCTTGAGACAC
Organism: Calotriton arnoldi; assembly: GCA_963921515.1. Taxonomy (NCBI): domain Eukaryota; kingdom Metazoa; phylum Chordata; class Amphibia; order Caudata; family Salamandridae; genus Calotriton; species Calotriton arnoldi. Next base: position 955,185 of record CAWUFW010001186.1, read on the forward strand.
CAGGTGACACTTGACAGCTGTCACACTGGCTCCTGTATCTCTAAGAGCCTCCACCCTATGGCCATTGATGTCACCCACTGCCTGTATTTCTTAGTGTTGTCAGGCAGCGGGGCACTGGGGACCATCTCACAGTCTCCTAATGAGACAAGGGACATCTGTGCGGGACCCCACCCCTCTTGGGCACCCATCTCCTCCCCCAGGGCTACACTAGCCATCTGCCGGGGGCTGCACCAGGGGGTGCGGTCTTTCCAAACTGGCGGCACCTGGGATCACTCGCTATATGACCCAGGTCCCCACATTTGTAGCATCTCAGGGGTCCCCTTTGAACAGGTGGACCTGTCGGGGCCCCTGAGGGTTTCTGGGGGGAGGCTGGGAACCTTTCCCTTGGTTCCCTTGGGGACTACTTTGGGGCCTTCTTTGGAACTCCCTCTGTTTACCCTTGTCCCCTCCACTCTTCTGCTGGGGACCCTGCCCACCCTTGGCTGAGTCTCCCACGTGACCCTTGTGGACCCTGGTACTGACCCAGCGGTCCGCCTCCTCAGCAAGCTTCCTAGGGATAGTCAGCTTGCTATCTATCAGGTGCTGGCGTAGCTCTGGAAAACAGTTACTTGACAAGTGCTCCCATGCAATCAAATCAAGGAGCCCCTGAAAATCATCAACTTTGCTACCCTTCACCCAACCATCCAATGCTCTGCAGAAAAAAGTGACATATTCAACCCAGGTACTGTTCTCTATCTTCTTGCAACCCCTGAACCTCTGCCTATACAATTCAGGAGTTAAACCATACCTAGACATTAAAGCATCCTTCATGTGGTGATATGAATTATGGACATCAGAAGGCAAATCTAGCAGTGTGTCCCGCCCCTCGCTAAGGAACCGTCCCCACAACCCCGCTCCCCAATCCTTCTCAGGGACCCGGTGGGAAGACATGGCTACCTCATAGGCCTTGAACCACTGCCCAATGTCATCATTTTTAAAAAACTCTCTGACCACATCCTTAGGAATATACACTCTAGATTCCACAGGCATTGACGGTGTGCTGCCACCAGAGGGAGTAATTTCTAAGCTCCTAGCTTTCAAATCCAACTCCCTCAAACTTCTATCATGCTCAAGCTGTATCCTCTTTTCTTCCAGGGCCAGTTTCCTAATTTCCAAATGCCCATTCATTTTGGCCAGCTCCAACTCATGCATCCTATCTCTCTCCCTGTCCTCCAGCTCTTCTGTGGACAGACCTTTGGCAGAAACACTGCTACCTGCTGGGGAAGGTGCCTTCCTTTCCCCTGAACCCAATGGCCCTTCCAGCTGCACATCTGCATCATTATCCCCTTCCTCATGCTCAGGGGTTTTCCTTGCTTCTACCCAGGCCCTCAGCGCCTTATAGAACTCCTCCTTCTAGGTGAGCCCGGTAATTGCAACATTAAATCTTTTGCAGAAGTGCTTCAGCTGCTTTGCATTGTAGCATTCTAGTTTCTCCTCTTCCCAATCAAAATCAACAGATGCTATGGATGCTGGTTTCATGATGGCTGAACTTGGAAAAAAATGGAACGTCCTAGAAAAACAAATCTACCAAAAGTATGTGGTCGCGTTTTGGTCTGCACTCACTAGTAGTGTTCACCAATCACTGTACATGAGTCACAAATGCAAGTCCAGAATCCTCACCGCTGACCACCAATGTTAGATTTGGGGGGCTCTAGTTGGCACAGGTAGGTACTTTTGACAAATAGGGACCCTCGCCTCTAGTCAGGGTAAAGGGGTACACTCCTAAAATAACCCCTGCTCACCCCCTTGGTAGCTTGGCACGAGCAGACAGGCTTATCTCAGAGGCAGTGTGTAAAGCATTTGTGAACACATACAGTAATCTAGTGACAACACTACAGATGGACACCACACAAGTTGTATTATAAAAATAAGTATTTTCTATATAGATTTAACACAAGACCATAGACGACAAAAATCCACAATACTGTACTTAAAATGGTAGGTTTAGCTTAGTTCTCTTAAGTTCTTAAAATGCGACACTTTGAGTCAATGTACCTTACGATGCGTCACGTTTCTACAACGAAAGTGTTGCAGAGATGGAGATGCGACAAAGTTCTGGTGCAAAGAAATAAAGACGTCAAGTTCTTCCTGATGCGGCACGCTTCTCCGATGTTGCGAGAAGTCTCGACTCGATGCGTCAGCTGCAGCGGCGACACCCTTGTTCCGTGATGCGACGACAGCGGCTTTGGCGGCGACCCTCTTCTCCGACGTTGCGAGACGCTTCCGCTCGATGCGACAACTGCAGCGGCGACACCCTTGTTTCGTGATGCGACGGCAGCAGCTCCGACGGCGGCACGCTTCTCCGTGGATGCGAGGCGCTTCTCTCGATGCGGTGCAATGCGACAGCTACAGCGGCGACATCTACGATGCGACGGCAGCGGCTGCGACGGCGACACGCTTCTTCCTCGATGCGAGACTCTTCTCTTGATGCGGTGCAATGCGACAGCTACAGCGGCGACATCTACGATGCGACGGCAGCGGCTGCGACGGCGACACGCTTCTTCGGTGTTGCGAGACGTTTCTCGAGATGCGGTGCAATGCGACAGCTACAGCGGCGTCATCTCCGTGATGCGACGGCAGCGGCTGCGACGGCGACACGCTTCTCCCTCTTGAGTCGCGCTTCCAGCTCCTTGCGACACGCAGTCCCTTCAGAAGGCCCAAAACAGCAGCAGGCACTTCCAAAGGATTCTTGGGGAGCTGGTGGTTGAAGTCTGTTGTCCCTGAGACTTCAGCAGGAGGCAAGCTCTTTTCTCAAGCCCTTGGAGATCCTTCACAAGTTGAAATAAAAGTGCACACAAAGTCCTTTCTCCTTCCTTTGGCAGTCAGGCAACCACTGCAGGCAGATCCCTCTAGCTTAGGGATAGTCTTCTCCTCAGTTTCTTCTTGGTTCCGCTCCTCAGCAAAGGTTTCTTCTTGTTTCCCAAAGTGATCTAATTTCCTAGGGGTCTGGGTCCCCTTTTTATACACAGTTTCTCTTTGTTCTCTGAAGGCAGAGAGGCCTCTGCCTAGTCCAAAACCAGTTCTGGTCAGTCCTGGAGCACTTTGTTTTTCTGACTCCTTCTTTCCTTTCAGAATGTGGGGCAGAGTGCTCAGCCGCCCGGCAGGAGGTGGAGCCAGCATTGTGGAAGGCAGGCACAGCCCTATTCAGACCCAGGTGCAACTCCTCCCTCCACTCTGGATGCAGATCTTTCTATTCAGCCCTGTGCTGACTCACCCTGTCTCCTGTAGCCACCCCCAGCCCCTGTCACTCAATCTCCAGACAAGGAATACACAACCTAGCAGAGGCAGGCTTGGAAGTTTAGGCAAGAAAATACCCACTTTCTAAAAGTGGTATTTTCAAACACAGAATGTTAAAACCAACTTCACTAAAAGATGTATTTTATCATTCTGAGTTCAGGCATACTAAATTCGTTTTTCTACCATGTTCCCTGGGTCAGTTCTGACTATAAGGTGTAATAGTCAGTCTGCCCATTCTGGCCTATGGGGAGCAGGTAGCCTTGCAATAGTGAAAAACGAAAATGGCTGTAATTCACTATTAGGACATGCCACACACACCAGGGCATGTCCTACCTTGTACTTACAATGCACCCTGCCCTAAGGCCTACTTTAGGGGTGACCAACATGCAGTAAAGGGAAGGTTTAGGGACTGGTAAGTGGGTGTACTCACCAAGTCGACATGGCAGCCCTAGGCTGCACACAGGCTCTGAAATGGCAGGCCTGAGGCACATTTTACAAGCCGCTTCTGTGGGTGGCACAACCAGTGCTGCAAGCCCACCAGCGGCATTGGATTTACAAGCCCTGGGCACACTCAGTGCACTGTACTAGGGACTGACAAGTAAACCAATCATCCAATCATGGAGTCACTAATACATAACACAATTTATCATAGGGAGCACTTGCACTGTGGCACTGAATAGCAGTGGCACAGTGCCCAAAGCATCTAACACCAGCAAAAACAGATCAGTAACATGGGAGGCATCATAAAAAATGGAAGGGAGACCCACGCCAAGGATGCCAGGTCTAACACGTGTCCCCTCCAGCTGAAATGTGGGGAGAACTACCCTACCTCAGGGGAGTTCTCTTCACTAAGGCGGAAAAATCTGGACAGACCATCAGCATTGGCGTGTTCTGTACCAGGGCGGTGTTCCACCGTGAAATCCATCCCCTGTAGGGAAATGGACCACCTCAACAGCTTTGGATTCTCACCCCTCATCTGCATCAACCATCTGAGGGGCCTGTGGTCTGTCTGAACCCGGAAGTGAGTCCCAAACAGGTATGGTCTCAGCTTCTTCAGTGCCCAGACCACAGCAAATGCCTCACGCTCAATAGCACTCCACCTCTGTTCCCGTGGTAGTAACCTCCTACTGATGAAGGCTACGGGTTGATCTAGGCCCTCCTCATTCATCTGTGACAGAACAGCCCCCACACCATGCTCTGAAGCGTCTGTTTGTACTACGAACTCTTTGGAGAAGTTGGGTGCCAGGAGCACGGGCGCCGTGCACATGGCAGTTTTCAGGGCCTCAAAAGCTTTCTGACAGGTGTCAGTCCAAATCACTTTCCGGGGCTGCTTCTTGGAAGTCAGCTCTGTCAGGGGTGCAACAATGCTGCCATACCCCTTGACAAACCTCCTGTAGTAACCCGTGAGTCCTAAAAAGGCTCTCACCTCTGTCTGGGTTTTGGGGGTTCCCAATTCAGGATGGTTTCAATTTTGGGTTGTAGGGGCGCCACCTGGCCGCTCCCCACTTGGTGTCCCAAGTACACCACGGAACCCTGCCCGATCTGGCACTTACTCGCCTTGATCGTGAGGCCTGCTCTCCGCAGCGCCATCAACACTTCCCAGAGGTGGCGCAGATGTTCTTCCCAACTGGCGCTGAACACTGCGATGTCATCCAGGTAGGCGGCACTGAACGAGTCCAGTCCAGCCAACACCTGGTTGACCAACCTCTGGAAGGTGGCAGGGGCATTCTTCATCCCAAAGGGCATCACCCGGAAATGGTAGTGCCCATCTGGTGTGGAGAATGCTGACCTCTCTCTTGCCCCATCAGTCAAGGCGATCTGCCAGTACCCAGACGTCAAGTCATACGTGCTGAGGTACCGGGCAGCCCCTAGCCGATCTATGAGCTCATCAGCTCTGGGGATGGGGTGCGCGTCAGTCCTGGTGACTGAATTGAGCCCTCGGTAGTCCACACAGAACCGGAGTTCTGGTGTGGCACCCGGTGCGGCAGCCTTTGGGACCAAGACCACTGGGCTGGCCCAAGGACTGTTAGAGGACTCAATCACCCCTAACGCAAGCATTTTGGAGACCTCCTCCTTGATGCAAGCTCTCACCCTGTCAGTCACCCTGTAAGATTTGTGCTTCACAGGTGTACTGTCCCCAGTGTCCACATCATGGATGCACCAATCTGTGACACCGGGAACCAGGGAGAACAGATCAGAAAACTGTCCCAGCAACTGGCGGCAGTCATTCTGTTGCTCAGGGGTCAGGGTGGAAGAGAGGTTGACACCATCCACTGACCCATCTTGCTCTGTTGCTGACAGGAGGTCAGGAAGAGGCTCGGTCTCCTCCTCCATCCCAGCATCTGTCGCTAAGAGCATGCCCACTTGGGACCTCTCCAAGTGGGGCTTCAGGCGGTTGACATGCAGGACCCTCAAGGGGTTCCTGGGAGACCGCAAGTCCACCAAGTAGGTAACTGGACTTTTGCGCTCTACAACCTCAAAGGGTCCGGTCCACTTATCCTGGAGCGCGCAGGGCTCCACTGGGGCCATGACCCACACTTTCTGACCAGGCTGAAGCTCTACCAGAGTGGCATTCTGGTCGTACCACCGCTTCATCTCCTCCTGGCTGGCTTCCAGATTCGCCTCAGCGAGTTGCCTGAAACGCCTAGTTTGGTTCCTAAAGGCCAGCATGTAACTGTATACATCCTGGGGAGGTTTCCTGGGAGATTGCTCCCAGCCTTCTTTGACCAAACTTAGAGGTCCTCTTACTGGGTGTCCATAGAGAAGCTCAAAGGGACTGAACCCTAGAGATTTCTGTGGCACCTCACGGTAAGCAAAGAGCAGGCATGGTAAGAGGACGTCCCACTTACGCCTCATAGGTTCCTCAAGACCCATAATCATGCCTTTGAGGGTTCGGTTGAACCTTTCAACCAACCCATTTCCTTGGGGGTGGTAAGGAGTGGTAAACTTGTAGGTTACCCCACACTCCTGCCACAGGGACTTCATATACTTGGAAATGAAGTTGGTCCCCCGGTCAGACACTACCTCGCTAGGGAATCCCACTCGGGAGAAAATTCCCATCAGTGCTCGTCCCACCACGGGGGCCGTCACTGTCCTCAGAGGTATGGCTTCCGGGTACCGGGTGGCATGGTCCACCAAGACCAGGATGAACCTGTTGCCCATGGCTGTCTTGGGGTCCAGTGGCCCCACAATGTCAATACCCACCCGTTCAAAGGGGGTGCTGACTACAGGGAATGGATGGAGAGGAGCCTTGCGCTTCCTCCCACTCTTTCCACTTGCCTGGCAAGTCTGACATGTCCTGCAGTGAGTGTCTGAACTCCTGCGCATTTGGGGCCAATAAAAGTGGGTGACAAGCCTCTCAAAGGTCTTGTCCTACCCCAAATGTCCTGCCAATGGAACATCATGAGCCAGCCCCAGTAGGAAGGCTCTGAGGCACTGGGGTACCACCAGCACACGGGCTGACCCAGGCTCAGCAACCTTAGGCTCAGTATACAGGAGATCATTCTCCCAATAGACCCAATGTGACCCAGACTGATCACCTGTTGCCTGGTCTGCAGCCTGTTGCCGCAGACCCACCAGAGAAGGGCATTCTTTCTGCTCCTTGCAGAATTCTTCCCTGGAGGGTCCTCCTTCTTGCTGCCAATGGGTCAGCTCAGGCAGGTCCCCCAGTTCAGCTACCTGTTCCCCTGTAGGCTCCAGGGCATCCCCCTCAAGGTCTGCCTCCTCCTGGACCGTGGGAACTTCGGGGGCCGGTTTCCCGCGCCCCCTGCCTCTTCTCGTGACGGCAGGTACCTGAACCTCCCTCTCAGGCTCCAGGTCCTCTTGAGCACCTTTACTTGCTGCCATGGACCGGGTGGTCACACACGCCCAGTCAGGCAAACCCAACATCTCTAAATGAGCACTTCGCTCCACCTTCGCCCAAGGTGAGCTCTCCAAGTCGTTCCCTAACAAACAGTCAACAGGCATGGCGGGCCTCACAGCTACCTGAAGAGTACCAGAGACCCCCCCACTCAAAGGGAACCTGAGCCACTTTGCAGTGACTCTCTGTGTTGTCAGCGGCAACAACGGGATAGAATGCATGGGGGACAACCTGCTCTTGAGACACCAGGTGACACTTGACAGCTGTCACACTGGCTCCTGTATCTCTAAGAGCCTCCACCCTATGGCCATTGATGGTCACCCACTGCCTGTATTTCTTAGTGTTGTCAGGCAGCGGGGTCCTGGGGACCACCTCACAGTCTCCTAATGAGACAAGGGACATCTGTGCGGGACCCCACCCCTCTTGGGCACCCATCTCCTCCCCCAGGGCTACACTAGCCATCTGCCGGGGGCTGCACCAGGGGGTGCGGTCTTTCCAAACTGGCGGCACCTGGGATCACTCGCTATATGACCCAGGTCCCCACATTTGTAGCATCTCAGGGGTCCCCTTTGAACAGGTGGACCTGTCGGGGCCCCTGAGGGTTTCTGGGGGGAGGCTGGGAACCTTTCCCTTGGTTCCCTTGGGGACTACTTTGGGGCCTTCTTTGGAACTCCCTCTGTTTACCCTTGTCCCCCCCACTCTTCTGCTGGGGACCCTGCCCACCCTTGGCTGAGTCTCCCACGTGACCCTTGTGGACCCTGGTACTGACCCAGCGGTCCGCCTCCTCAGCAAGCTTCCTAGGGATAGTCAGCTTGCTATCTATCAGGTGCTGGCGTAGCTCTGGAAAACAGTTACTTGACAAGTGCTCCCATGCAATCAAATCAAGGAGCCCCTGAAAATCATCAACTTTGCTACCCTTCACCCAACCATCCAATGCTCTGCAGAAAAAAGTGACATATTCAACCCAGGTACTGTTCTCTATCTTCTTGCAACCCCTGAACCTCTGCCTATACAATTCAGGAGTTAAACCATACCTAGACATTAAAGCATCCTTCATGTGGTGATATGAATTATGGACATCAGAAGGCAAATCTAGCAGTGTGTCCCGCCCCTCGCTAAGGAACCGTCCCCACAACCCCGCTCCCCAATCCTTCTCAGGGACCCGGTGGGAAGACATGGCTACCTCATAGGCCTTGAACCACTGCCCAATGTCATCATTTTTAAAAAACTCTCTGACCACATCCTTAGGAATATACACTCTAGATTCCACAGGCATTGACGGTGTGCTGCCACCAGAGGGAGTAATTTCTAAGCTCCTAGCTTTCAAATCCAACTCCCTCAAACTTCTATCATGCTCAAGCTGTATCCTCTTTTCTTCCAGGGCCAGTTTCCTAATTTCCAATTGCCCATTCATTTTGGCCAGCTCCAACTCATGCATCCTATTTCTCTCCCTGTCCTCCAGCTCTTCTCTGGACAGACCTTTGGCAGAAACACTGCTACCTGCTGGGGAAGGTGCCTTCCTTTCCCCTGGACCCAATGGCCCTTCCAGCTGCACATCTGCATCATTATCCCCTTCCTCATGCTCAGGGGTTTTCCTTGCTTCTACCCAGGCCCTCAGCGCCTTATAGAACTCCTCCTTCTTGGTGAGCCCGGTAATTGCAACATTAAATCTTTTGCAGAAGTGCTTCAGCTGCTTTGCATTGTAGCATTCTAGTTTCTCCTCTTCCCAATCAAAATCAACAGATGCTATGGATGCTGGTTTCATGATGGCTGAACTTGGAAAAAAATGGAACGTCCTAGAAAAACAAATCTACCAAAAGTATGTGGTCGCGTTTTGGTCTGCACTCACTAGTAGTGTTCACCAATCACTGTACATGAGTCACAAATGCAAGTCCAGAATCCTCACCGCTGACCACCAATGTTAGATTTGGGGGTCTCTAGTTGGCACAGGTAGGTACTTGTGACAAATAGGGACCCTCGCCTCTAGTCAGGGTAAAGGGGTACACTCCTAAAATAACCCCTGCTCACCCCCTTGGTAGCTTGGCACGAGCAGACAGGCTTATCTCAGAGGCAGTGTGTAAAGCATTTGTGAACACATACAGTAATCTAGTGACAACACTACAGATGGACACCACACAAGTTGTATTATAAAAATAAGTATCTTTTATATAGATTTAACACAAGACCATAGACGACAAAAATCCACAATACTGTACTTAAAATGGTAGGTTTAGCTTAGTTCTCTTAAGTTCTTAAAATGCGACACTTTGAGTCAATGTACCTTACGATGCGTCACGTTTCTACAACGAAAGTGTTGCAGAGATGGAGATGCGACAAAGTTCTGGTGCAAAGAAATAAAGACGTCAAGTTCTTCCTGATGCGGCACGCTTCTCCGATGTTGCGAGAAGTCTCGACTCGATGCGTCAGCTGCAGCGGCGACACCCTTGTTCCGTGATGCGACGACAGCGGCTTTGGCGGCGACCCTCTTCTCCGACGTTGCGAGACGCTTCCGCTCGATGCGACAACTGCAGCGGCGACACCCTTGTTTCGTGATGCGACGGCAGCAGCTCCGACGGCGGCACGCTTCTCCGTGGATGCGAGGCGCTTCTCTCGATGCGGTGCAATGCGACAGCTACAGCGGCGACATCTACGATGCGACGGCAGCGGCTGCGACGGCGACACGCTTCTTCCTCGATGCGAGACTCTTCTCTTGATGCGGTGCAATGCGACAGCTACAGCGGCGACATCTACGATGCGACGGCAGCGGCTGCGACGGCGACACGCTTCTTCGGTGTTGCGAGACGTTTCTCGAGATGCGGTGCAATGCGACAGCTACAGCGGCGTCATCTCCGTGATGCGACGGCAGCGGCTGCGACGGCGACACGCTTCTCCCTCTTGAGTCGCGCTTCCAGCTCCTTGCGACACGCAGTCCCTTCAGAAGGCCCAAAACAGCAGCAGGCACTTCCAAAGGATTCTTGGGGAGCTGGTGGTTGAAGTCTGTTGTCCCTGAGACTTCAGCAGGAGGCAAGCTCTTTTCTCAAGCCCTTGGAGATCCTTCACAAGTTGAAATAAAAGTGCACACAAAGTCCTTTCTCCTTCCTTTGGCAGTCAGGCAACCACTGCAGGCAGATCCCTCTAGCTTAGGGATAGTCTTCTCCTCAGTTTCTTCTTGGTTCCGCTCCTCAGCAAAGGTTTCTTCTTGTTTCCCAAAGTGATCTAATTTCCTAGGGGTCTGGGTCCCCTTTTTATACACAGTTTCTCTTTGTTCTCTGAAGGCAGAGAGGCCTCTGCCTAGTCCAAAACCAGTTCTGGTCAGTCCTGGAGCACTTTGTTTTTCTGACTCCTTCTTTCCTTTCAGAATGTGGGGCAGAGTGCTCAGCCGCCCGGCAGGAGGTGGAGCCAGCATTGTGGAAGGCAGGCACAGCCCTATTCAGACCCAGGTGCAACTCCTCCCTCCACTCTGGATGCAGATCTTTCTATTCAGCCCTGTGCTGACTCACCCTGTCTCCTGTAGCCACCCCCAGCCCCTGTCACTCAATCTCCAGACAAGGAATACACAACCTAGCAGAGGCAGGCTTGGAAGTTTAGGCAAGAAAATACCCACTTTCTAAAAGTGGTATTTTCAAACACAGAATGTTAAAACCAACTTCACTAAAAGATGTATTTTATCATTCTGAGTTCAGGCATACTAAATTCGTTTTTCTACCATGTTCCCTGGGTCAGTTCTGACTATAAGGTGTAATAGTCAGTCTGCCCATTCTGGCCTATGGGGAGCAGGTAGCCTTGCAATAGTGAAAAACGAAAATGGCTGTAATTCACTATTAGGACATGCCACACACACCAGGGCATGTCCTACCTTGTACTTACAATGCACCCTGCCCTAAGGCCTACTTTAGGGGTGACCAACATGCAGTAAAGGGAAGGTTTAGGGACTGGTAAGTGGGTGTACTCACCAAGTCGACATGGCAGCCCTAGGCTGCACACAGGCTCTGAAATGGCAGGCCTGAGGCACATTTTACAAGCCGCTTCTGTGGGTGGCACAACCAGTGCTGCAAGCCCACCAGCGGCATTGGATTTACAAGCCCTGGGCACACTCAGTGCACTGTACTAGGGACTGACAAGTAAACCAATCATCCAATCATGGAGTCACTAATACATAACACAATTTATCATAGGGAGCACTTGCACTGTGGCACTGAATAGCAGTGGCACAGTGCCCAAAGCATCTAACACCAGCAAAAACAGATCAGTAACATGGGAGGCATCATAAAAAATGGAAGGGAGACCCACGCCAAGGATGCCAGGTCTAACACGTGTCCCCTCCAGCTGAAATGTGGGGAGAACTACCCTACCTCAGGGGAGTTCTCTTCACTAAGGCGGAAAAATCTGGACAGACCATCAGCATTGGCGTGTTCTGTACCAGGGCGGTGTTCCACCGTGAAATCCATCCCCTGTAGGGAAATGGACCACCTCAACAGCTTTGGATTCTCACCCCTCATCTGCATCAACCATCTGAGGGGCCTGTGGTCTGTCTGAACCCGGAAGTGAGTCCCAAACAGGTATGGTCTCAGCTTCTTCAGTGCCCAGACCACAGCAAATGCCTCACGCTCAATAGCACTCCACCTCTGTTCCCGTGGTAGTAACCTCCTACTGATGAAGGCTACGGGTTGATCTAGGCCCTCCTCATTCATCTGTGACAGAACAGCCCCCACACCATGCTCTGAAGCGTCTGTTTGTACTACGAACTCTTTGGAGAAGTTGGGTGCCAGGAGCACGGGCGCCGTGCACATGGCAGTTTTCAGGGCCTCAAAAGCTTTCTGACAGGTGTCAGTCCAAATCACTTTCCGGGGCTGCTTCTTGGAAGTCAGCTCTGTCAGGGGTGCAACAATGCTGCCATACCCCTTGACAAACCTCCTGTAGTAACCCGTGAGTCCTAAAAAGGCTCTCACCTCTGTCTGGGTTTTGGGGGGTTCCCAATTCAGGATGGTTTCAATTTTGGGTTGTAGGGGCGCCACCTGGCCGCTCCCCACTTGGTGTCCCAAGTACACCACGGAACCCTGCCCGATCTGGCACTTACTCGCCTTGATCGTGAGGCCTGCTCTCCGCAGCGCCATCAACACTTCCCAGAGGTGGCGCAGATGTTCTTCCCAACTGGCGCTGAACACTGCGATGTCATCCAGGTAGGCGGCACTGAACGAGTCCAGTCCAGCCAACACCTGGTTGACCAACCTCTGGAAGGTGGCAGGGGCATTCTTCATCCCAAAGGGCATCACCCGGAAATGGTAGTGCCCATCTGGTGTGGAGAATGCTGACCTCTCTCTTGCCCCATCAGTCAAGGCGATCTGCCAGTACCCAGACGTCAAGTCATACGTGCTGAGGTACCGGGCAGCCCCTAGCCGATCTATGAGCTCATCAGCTCTGGGGATGGGGTGCGCGTCAGTCCTGGTGACTGAATTGAGCCCTCGGTAGTCCACACAGAACCGGAGTTCTGGTGTGGCACCCGGTGCGGCAGCCTTTGGGACCAAGACCACTGGGCTGGCCCAAGGACTGTTAGAGGACTCAATCACCCCTAACGCAAGCATTTTGGAGACCTCCTCCTTGATGCAAGCTCTCACCCTGTCAGTCACCCTGTAAGATTTGTGCTTCACAGGTGTACTGTCCCCAGTGTCCACATCATGGATGCACCAATCTGTGACACCGGGAACCAGGGAGAACAGATCAGAAAACTGTCCCAGCAACTGGCGGCAGTCATTCTGTTGCTCAGGGGTCAGGGTGGAAGAGAGGTTGACACCATCCACTGACCCATCTTGCTCTGTTGCTGACAGGAGGTCAGGAAGAGGCTCGGTCTCCTCCTCCATCCCAGCATCTGTCGCTAAGAGCATGCCCACTTGGGACCTCTCCAAGTGGGGCTTCAGGCGGTTGACATGCAGGACCCTCAAGGGGTTCCTGGGAGACCGCAAGTCCACCAAGTAGGTAACTGGACTTTTGCGCTCTACAACCTCAAAGGGTCCGGTCCACTTATCCTGGAGCGCGCAGGGCTCCACTGGGGCCATGACCCACACTTTCTGACCAGGCTGAAGCTCTACCAGAGTGGCATTCTGGTCGTACCACCGCTTCATCTCCTCCTGGCTGGCTTCCAGATTCGCCTCAGCGAGTTGCCTGAAACGCCTAGTTTGGTTCCTAAAGGCCAGCATGTAACTGTATACATCCTGGGGAGGTTTCCTGGGAGATTGCTCCCAGCCTTCTTTGACCAAACTTAGAGGTCCTCTTACTGGGTGTCCATAGAGAAGCTCAAAGGGACTGAACCCTAGAGATTTCTGTGGCACCTCACGGTAAGCAAAGAGCAGGCATGGTAAGAGGACGTCCCACTTACGCCTCATAGGTTCCTCAAGACCCATAATCATGCCTTTGAGGGTTCGGTTGAACCTTTCAACCAACCCATTTCCTTGGGGGTGGTAAGGAGTGGTAAACTTGTAGGTTACCCCACACTCCTGCCACAGGGACTTCATATACTTGGAAATGAAGTTGGTCCCCCGGTCAGACACTACCTCGCTAGGGAATCCCACTCGGGAGAAAATTCCCATCAGTGCTCGTCCCACCACGGGGGCCGTCACTGTCCTCAGAGGTATGGCTTCCGGGTACCGGGTGGCATGGTCCACCAAGACCAGGATGAACCTGTTGCCCATGGCTGTCTTGGGGTCCAGTGGCCCCACAATGTCAATACCCACCCGTTCAAAGGGGGTGCTGACTACAGGGAATGGATGGAGAGGAGCCTTGCGCTTCCTCCCACTCTTTCCACTTGCCTGGCAAGTCTGACATGTCCTGCAGTGAGTGTCTGAACTCCTGCGCATTTGGGGCCAATAAAAGTGGGTGACAAGCCTCTCAAAGGTCTTGTCCTACCCCAAATGTCCTGCCAATGGAACATCATGAGCCAGCCCCAGTAGGAAGGCTCTGAGGCACTGGGGTACCACCAGCACACGGGCTGACCCAGGCTCAGCAACCTTAGGCTCAGTATACAGGAGATCATTCTCCCAATAGACCCAATGTGACCCAGACTGATCACCTGTTGCCTGGTCTGCAGCCTGTTGCCGCAGACCCACCAGAGAAGGGCATTCTTTCTGCTCCTTGCAGAATTCTTCCCTGGAGGGTCCTCCTTCTTGCTGCCAATGGGTCAGCTCAGGCAGGTCCCCCAGTTCAGCTACCTGTTCCCCTGTAGGCTCCAGGGCATCCCCCTCAAGGTCTGCCTCCTCCTGGACCGTGGGAACTTCGGGGGCCGGTTTCCCGCGCCCCCTGCCTCTTCTCGTGACGGCAGGTACCTGAACCTCCCTCTCAGGCTCCAGGTCCTCTTGAGCACCTTTACTTGCTGCCATGGACCGGGTGGTCACACACGCCCAGTCAGGCAAACCCAACATCTCTAAATGAGCACTTCGCTCCACCTTCGCCCAAGGTGAGCTCTCCAAGTCGTTCCCTAACAAACAGTCAACAGGCATGGCGGGCCTCACAGCTACCTGAAGAGTACCAGAGACCCCCCCCACTCAAAGGGAACCTGAGCCACTTTGCAGTGACTCTCTGTGTTGTCAGCGGCAACAACGGGATAGAATGCATGGGGGACAACCTGCTCTTGAGACACCAGGTGACACTTGACAGCTGTCACACTGGCTCCTGTATCTCTAAGAGCCTCCACCCTATGGCCATTGATGGTCACCCACTGCCTGTATTTCTTAGTGTTGTCAGGCAGCGGGGTCCTGGGGACCACCTCACAGTCTCCTAATGAGACAAGGGACATCTGTGCGGGACCCCACCCCTCTTGGGCATCCATCTCCTCCCCCAGGGCTACACTAGCCATCTGCCGGGGGGCTGCACCAGGGGGTGCGGTCTTTCCAAACTGGCGGCACCTGGGATCACTCGCTATATGACCCAGGTCCCCACATTTGTAGCATCTCAGGGGTCCCCTTTGAACAGGTGGACCTGTCGGGGCCCCTGAGGGTTTCTGGGGGGAGGCTGGGAACCTTTCCCTTGGTTCCCTTGGGGACTACTTTGGGGCCTTCTTTGGAACTCCCTCTGTTTACCCTTGTCCCCCCCACTCTTCTGCTGGGGACCCTGCCCACCCTTGGCTGAGTCTCCCACGTGACCCTTGTGGACCCTGGTACTGACCCAGCGGTCCGCCTCCTCAGCAAGCTTCCTAGGGATAGTCAGCTTGCTATCTATCAGGTGCTGGCGTAGCTCTGGAAAACAGTTACTTGACAAGTGCTCCCATGCAATCAAATCAAGGAGCCCCTGAAAATCATCAACTTTGCTACCCTTCACCCAACCATCCAATGCTCTGCAGAAAAAAGTGACATATTCAACCCAGGTACTGTTCTCTATCTTCTTGCAACCCCTGAACCTCTGCCTATACAATTCAGGAGTTAAACCATACCTAGACATTAAAGCATCCTTCATGTGGTGATATGAATTATGGACATCAGAAGGCAAATCTAGCAGTGTGTCCCGCCCCTCGCTAAGGAACCGTCCCCACAACCCCGCTCCCCAATCCTTCTCAGGGACCCGGTGGGAAGACATGGCTACCTCATAGGCCTTGAACCACTGCCCAATGTCATCATTTTAAAAAAACTCTCTGACCACATCCTTAGGAATATACACTCTAGATTCCACAGGCATTGACGGTGTGCTGCCACCAGAGGGAGTAATTTCTAAGCTCCTAGCTTTCAAATCCAACTCCCTCAAACTTCTATCATGCTCAAGCTGTATCCTCTTTTCTTCCAGGGCCAGTTTCCTAATTTCCAATTGCCCATTCATTTTGGCCAGCTCCAACTCATGCATCCTATTTCTCTCCCTGTCCTCCAGCTCTTCTGTGGACAGACCTTTGGCAGAAACACTGCTACCTGCTGGGGAAGGTGCCTTCCTTTCCCCTGAACCCAATGGCCCTTCCAGCTGCACATCTGCATCATTATCCCCTTCCTCATGCTCAGGGGTTTTCCTTGCTTCTACCCAGGCCCTCAGCGCCTTATAGAACTCCTCCTTCTTGGTGAGCCCGGTAATTGCAACATTAAATCTTTTGCAGAAGTGCTTCAGCTGCTTTGCATTGTAGCATTCTAGTTTCTCCTCTTCCCAATCAAAATCAACAGATGCTATGGATGCTGGTTTCATGATGGCTGAACTTGGAAAAAAATGGAACGTCCTAGAAAAACAAATCTACCAAAAGTATGTGGTCGCGTTTTGGTCTGCACTCACTAGTAGTGTTCACCAATCACTGTACATGAGTCACAAATGCAAGTCCAGAATCCTCACCGCTGACCACCAATGTTAGATTTGGGGGTCTCTAGTTGGCACAGGTAGGTACTTGTGACAAATAGGGACCCTCGCCTCTAGTCAGGGTAAAGGGGTACACTCCTAAAATAACCCCTGCTCACCCCCTTGGTAGCTTGGCACGAGCAGACAGGCTTATCTCAGAGGCAGTGTGTAAAGCATTTGTGAACACATACAGTAATCTAGTGACAACACTACAGATGGACACCACACAAGTTGTATTATAAAAATAAGTATCTTTTATATAGATTTAACACAAGACCATAGACGACAAAAATCCACAATACTGTACTTAAAATGGTAGGTTTAGCTTAGTTCTCTTAAGTTCTTAAAATGCGACACTTTGAGTCAATGTACCTTACGATGCGTCACGTTTCTACAACGAAAGTGTTGCAGAGATGGAGATGCGACAAAGTTCTGGTGCAAAGAAATAAAGACGTCAAGTTCTTCCTGATGCGGCACGCTTCTCCGATGTTGCGAGAAGTCTCGACTCGATGCGTCAGCTGCAGCGGCGACACCCTTGTTCCGTGATGCGACGACAGCGGCTTTGGCGGCGACCCTCTTCTCCGACGTTGCGAGACGCTTCCGCTCGATGCGACAACTGCAGCGGCGACACCCTTGTTTCGTGATGCGACGGCAGCAGCTCCGACGGCGGCACGCTTCTCCGTGGATGCGAGGCGCTTCTCTCGATGCGGTGCAATGCGACAGCTACAGCGGCGACATCTACGATGCGACGGCAGCGGCTGCGACGGCGACACGCTTCTTCCTCGATGCGAGACTCTTCTCTTGATGCGGTGCAATGCGACAGCTACAGCGGCGACATCTACGATGCGACGGCAGCGGCTGCGACGGCGACACGCTTCTTCGGTGTTGCGAGACGTTTCTCGAGATGCGGTGCAATGCGACAGCTACAGCGGCGTCATCTCCGTGATGCGACGGCAGCGGCTGCGACGGCGACACGCTTCTCCCTCTTGAGTCGCGCTTCCAGCTCCTTGCGACACGCAGTCCCTTCAGAAGGCCCAAAACAGCAGCAGGCACTTCCAAAGGATTCTTGGGGAGCTGGTGGTTGAAGTCTGTTGTCCCTGAGACTTCAGCAGGAGGCAAGCTCTTTTCTCAAGCCCTTGGAGATCCTTCACAAGTTGAAATAAAAGTGCACACAAAGTCCTTTCTCCTTCCTTTGGCAGTCAGGCAACCACTGCAGGCAGATCCCTCTAGCTTAGGGATAGTCTTCTCCTCAGTTTCTTCTTGGTTCCGCTCCTCAGCAAAGGTTTCTTCTTGTTTCCCAAAGTGATCTAATTTCCTAGGGGTCTGGGTCCCCTTTTTATACACAGTTTCTCTTTGTTCTCTGAAGGCAGAGAGGCCTCTGCCTAGTCCAAAACCAGTTCTGGTCAGTCCTGGAGCACTTTGTTTTTCTGACTCCTTCTTTCCTTTCAGAATGTGGGGCAGAGTGCTCAGCCGCCCGGCAGGAGGTGGAGCCAGCATTGTGGAAGGCAGGCACAGCCCTATTCAGACCCAGGTGCAACTCCTCCCTCCACTCTGGATGCAGATCTTTCTATTCAGCCCTGTGCTGACTCACCCTGTCTCCTGTAGCCACCCCCAGCCCCTGTCACTCAATCTCCAGACAAGGAATACACAACCTAGCAGAGGCAGGCTTGGAAGTTTAGGCAAGAAAATACCCACTTTCTAAAAGTGGTATTTTCAAACACAGAATGTTAAAACCAACTTCACTAAAAGATGTATTTTATCATTCTGAGTTCAGGCATACTAAATTCGTTTTTCTACCATGTTCCCTGGGTCAGTTCTGACTATAAGGTGTAATAGTCAGTCTGCCCATTCTGGCCTATGGGGAGCAGGTAGCCTTGCAATAGTGAAAAACGAAAATGGCTGTAATTCACTATTAGGACATGCCACACACACCAGGGCATGTCCTACCTTGTACTTACAATGCACCCTGCCCTAAGGCCTACTTTAGGGATGACCAACATGCAGTAAAGGGAAGGTTTAGGGACTGGTAAGTGGGTGTACTCACCAAGTCGACATGGCAGCCCTAGGCTGCACACAGGCTCTGAAATGGCAGGCCTGAGGCACATTTTACAAGCCGCTTCTGTGGGTGGCACAACCAGTGCTGCAAGCCCACCAGCGGCATTGGATTTACAAGCCCTGGGCACACTCAGTGCACTGTACTAGGGACTGACAAGTAAACCAATCATCCAATCATGGAGTCACTAATACATAACACAATTTATCATAGGGAGCACTTGCACTGTGGCACTGAATAGCAGTGGCACAGTGCCCAAAGCATCTAACACCAGCAAAAACAGATCAGTAACATGGGAGGCATCATAAAAAATGGAAGGGAGACCCACGCCAAGGATGCCAGGTCTAACACGTGTCCCCTCCAGCTGAAATGTGGGGAGAACTACCCTACCTCAGGGGAGTTCTCTTCACTAAGGCGGAAAAATCTGGACAGACCATCAGCATTGGCGTGTTCTGTACCAGGGCGGTGTTCCACCGTGAAATCCATCCCCTGTAGGGAAATGGACCACCTCAACAGCTTTGGATTCTCACCCCTCATCTGCATCAACCATCTGAGGGGCCTGTGGTCTGTCTGAACCCGGAAGTGAGTCCCAAACAGGTATGGTCTCAGCTTCTTCAGTGCCCAGACCACAGCAAATGCCTCACGCTCAATAGCACTCCACCTCTGTTCCCGTGGTAGTAACCTCCTACTGATGAAGGCTACGGGTTGATCTAGGCCCTCCTCATTCATCTGTGACAGAACAGCCCCCACACCATGCTCTGAAGCCTCTGTTTGTACTACGAACTCTTTGGAGAAGTTGGGTGCCAGGAGCACGGGCGCCGTGCACATGGCAGTTTTCAGGGCCTCAAAAGCTTTCTGACAGGTGTCAGTCCAAATCACTTTCCGGGGCTGCTTCTTGGAAGTCAGCTCTGTCAGGGGTGCAACAATGCTGCCATACCCCTTGACAAACCTCCTGTAGTAACCCGTGAGTCCTAAAAAGGCTCTCACCTCTGTCTGGGTTTTGGGGGTTCCCAATTCAGGATGGTTTCAATTTTGGGTTGTAGGGGCGCCACCTGGCCGCTCCCCACTTGGTGTCCCAAGTACACCACGGAACCCTGCCCGATCTGGCACTTACTCGCCTTGATCGTGAGGCCTGCTCTCCGCAGCGCCATCAACACTTCCCAGAGGTGGCGCAGATGTTCTTCCCAACTGGCGCTGAACACTGCGATGTCATCCAGGTAGGCGGCACTGAACGAGTCCAGTCCAGCCAACACCTGGTTGACCAACCTCTGGAAGGTGGCAGGGGCATTCTTCATCCCAAAGGGCATCACCCGGAAATGGTAGTGCCCATCTGGTGTGGAGAATGCTGACCTCTCTCTTGCCCCATCAGTCAAGGCGATCTGCCAGTACCCAGACGTCAAGTCATACGTGCTGAGGTACCGGGCAGCCCCTAGCCGATCTATGAGCTCATCAGCTCTGGGGATGGGGTGCGCGTCAGTCCTGGTGACTGAATTGAGCCCTCGGTAGTCCACACAGAACCGGAGTTCTGGTGTGGCACCCGGTGCGGCAGCCTTTGGGACCAAGACCACTGGGCTGGCCCAAGGACTGTTAGAGGACTCAATCACCCCTAACGCAAGCATTTTGGAGACCTCCTCCTTGATGCAAGCTCTCACCCTGTCAGTCACCCTGTAAGATTTGTGCTTCACAGGTGTACTGTCCCCAGTGTCCACATCATGGATGCACCAATCTGTGACACCGGGAACCAGGGAGAACAGATCAGAAAACTGTCCCAGCAACTGGCGGCAGTCATTCTGTTGCTCAGGGGTCAGGGTGGAAGAGAGGTTGACACCATCCACTGACCCATCTTGCTCTGTTGCTGACAGGAGGTCAGGAAGAGGCTCGGTCTCCTCCTCCATCCCAGCATCTGTCGCTAAGAGCATGCCCACTTGGGACCTCTCCAAGTGGGGCTTCAGGCGGTTGACATGCAGGACCCTCAAGGGGTTCCTGGGAGACCGCAAGTCCACCAAGTAGGTAACTGGACTTTTGCGCTCTACAACCTCAAAGGGTCCGGTCCACTTATCCTGGAGCGCGCAGGGCTCCACTGGGGCCATGACCCACACTTTCTGACCAGGCTGAAGCTCTACCAGAGTGGCATTCTGGTCGTACCACCGCTTCATCTCCTCCTGGCTGGCTTCCAGATTCGCCTCAGCGAGTTGCCTGAAACGCCTAGTTTGGTTCCTAAAGGCCAGCATGTAACTGTATACATCCTGGGGAGGTTTCCTGGGAGATTGCTCCCAGCCTTCTTTGACCAAACTTAGAGGTCCTCTTACTGGGTGTCCATAGAGAAGCTCAAAGGGACTGAACCCTAGAGATTTCTGTGGCACCTCACGGTAAGCAAAGAGCAGGCATGGTAAGAGGACGTCCCACTTACGCCTCATAGGTTCCTCAAGACCCATAATCATGCCTTTGAGGGTTCGGTTGAACCTTTCAACCAACCCATTTCCTTGGGGGTGGTAAGGAGTGGTAAACTTGTAGGTTACCCCACACTCCTGCCACAGGGACTTCATATACTTGGAAATGAAGTTGGTCCCCCGGTCAGACACTACCTCGCTAGGGAATCCCACTCGGGAGAAAATTCCCATCAGTGCTCGTCCCACCACGGGGGCCGTCACTGTCCTCAGAGGTATGGCTTCCGGGTACCGGGTGGCATGGTCCACCAAGACCAGGATGAACCTGTTGCCCATGGCTGTCTTGGGGTCCAGTGGCCCCACAATGTCAATACCCACCCGTTCAAAGGGGGTGCTGACTACAGGGAATGGATGGAGAGGAGCCTTGCGCTTCCTCCCACTCTTTCCACTTGCCTGGCAAGTCTGACATGTCCTGCAGTGAGTGTCTGAACTCCTGCGCATTTGGGGCCAATAAAAGTGGGTGACAAGCCTCTCAAAGGTCTTGTCCTACCCCAAATGTCCTGCCAATGGAACATCATGAGCCAGCCCCAGTAGGAAGGCTCTGAGGCACTGGGGTACCACCAGCACACGGGCTGACCCAGGCTCAGCAACCTTAGGCTCAGTATACAGGAGATCATTCTCCCAATAGACCCAATGTGACCCAGACTGATCACCTGTTGCCTGGTCTGCAGCCTGTTGCCGCAGACCCACCAGAGAAGGGCATTCTTTCTGCTCCTTGCAGAATTCTTCCCTGGAGGGTCCTCCTTCTTGCTGCCAATGGGTCAGCTCAGGCAGGTCCCCCAGTTCAGCTACCTGTTCCCCTGTAGGCTCCAGGGCATCCCCCTCAAGGTCTGCCTCCTCCTGGACCGTGGGAACTTCGGGGGCCGGTTTCCCGCGCCCCCTGCCTCTTCTCGTGACGGCAGGTACCTGAACCTCCCTCTCAGGCTCCAGGTCCTCTTGAGCACCTTTACTTGCTGCCATGGACCGGGTGGTCACACACGCCCAGTCAGGCAAACCCAACATCTCTAAATGAGCACTTCGCTCCACCTTCGCCCAAGGTGAGCTCTCCAAGTCGTTCCCTAACAAACAGTCAACAGGCATGGCGGGCCTCACAGCTACCTGAAGAGTACCAGAGACCCCCCCCACTCAAAGGGAACCTGAGCCACTTTGCAGTGACTCTCTGTGTTGTCAGCGGCAACAACGGGATAGAATGCATGGGGGACAACCTGCTCTTGAGACACCAGGTGACACTTGACAGCTGTCACACTGGCTCCTGTATCTCTAAGAGCCTCCACCCTATGGCCATTGATGGTCACCCACTGCCTGTATTTCTTAGTGTTGTCAGGCAGCGGGGTCCTGGGGACCACCTCACAGTCTCCTAATGAGACAAGGGACATCTGTGCGGGACCCCACCCCTCTTGGGCATCCATCTCCTCCCCCAGGGCTACACTAGCCATCTGCCGGGGGGCTGCACCAGGGGGTGCGGTCTTTCCAAACTGGCGGCACCTGGGATCACTCGCTATATGACCCAGGTCCCCACATTTGTAGCATCTCAGGGGTCCCCTTTGAACAGGTGGACCTGTCGGGGCCCCTGAGGGTTTCTGGGGGGAGGCTGGGAACCTTTCCCTTGGTTCCCTTGGGGACTACTTTGGGGCCTTCTTTGGAACTCCCTCTGTTTACCCTTGTCCCCCCCACTCTTCTGCTGGGGACCCTGCCCACCCTTGGCTGA
This sequence comes from Calotriton arnoldi, assembly GCA_963921515.1. Taxonomy (NCBI): domain Eukaryota; kingdom Metazoa; phylum Chordata; class Amphibia; order Caudata; family Salamandridae; genus Calotriton; species Calotriton arnoldi. Next base: position 977,822 of record CAWUFW010001186.1, read on the forward strand.
GTCTCCCACGTGACCCTTGTGGACCCTGGTACTGACCCAGCGGTCCGCCTCCTCAGCAAGCTTCCTAGGGATAGTCAGCTTGCTATCTATCAGGTGCTGGCGTAGCTCTGGAAAACAGTTACTTGACAAGTGCTCCCATGCAATCAAATCAAGGAGCCCCTGAAAATCATCAACTTTGCTACCCTTCACCCAACCATCCAATGCTCTGCAGAAAAAAGTGACATATTCAACCCAGGTACTGTTCTCTATCTTCTTGCAACCCCTGAACCTCTGCCTATACAATTCAGGAGTTAAACCATACCTAGACATTAAAGCATCCTTCATGTGGTGATATGAATTATGGACATCAGAAGGCAAATCTAGCAGTGTGTCCCGCCCCTCGCTAAGGAACCGTCCCCACAACCCCGCTCCCCAATCCTTCTCAGGGACCCGGTGGGAAGACATGGCTACCTCATAGGCCTTGAACCACTGCCCAATGTCATCATTTTAAAAAAACTCTCTGACCACATCCTTAGGAATATACACTCTAGATTCCACAGGCATTGACGGTGTGCTGCCACCAGAGGGAGTAATTTCTAAGCTCCTAGCTTTCAAATCCAACTCCCTCAAACTTCTATCATGCTCAAGCTGTATCCTCTTTTCTTCCAGGGCCAGTTTCCTAATTTCCAATTGCCCATTCATTTTGGCCAGCTCCAACTCATGCATCCTATTTCTCTCCCTGTCCTCCAGCTCTTCTGTGGACAGACCTTTGGCAGAAACACTGCTACCTGCTGGGGAAGGTGCCTTCCTTTCCCCTGAACCCAATGGCCCTTCCAGCTGCACATCTGCATCATTATCCCCTTCCTCATGCTCAGGGGTTTTCCTTGCTTCTACCCAGGCCCTCAGCGCCTTATAGAACTCCTCCTTCTTGGTGAGCCCGGTAATTGCAACATTAAATCTTTTGCAGAAGTGCTTCAGCTGCTTTGCATTGTAGCATTCTAGTTTCTCCTCTTCCCAATCAAAATCAACAGATGCTATGGATGCTGGTTTCATGATGGCTGAACTTGGAAAAAAATGGAACGTCCTAGAAAAACAAATCTACCAAAAGTATGTGGTCGCGTTTTGGTCTGCACTCACTAGTAGTGTTCACCAATCACTGTACATGAGTCACAAATGCAAGTCCAGAATCCTCACCGCTGACCACCAATGTTAGATTTGGGGGTCTCTAGTTGGCACAGGTAGGTACTTTTGACAAATAGGGACCCTCGCCTCTAGTCAGGGTAAAGGGGTACACTCCTAAAATAACCCCTGCTCACCCCCTTGGTAGCTTGGCACGAGCAGACAGGCTTATCTCAGAGGCAGTGTGTAAAGCATTTGTGAACACATACAGTAATCTAGTGACAACACTACAGATGGACACCACACAAGTTGTATTATAAAAATAAGTATCTTTTATATAGATTTAACACCAGACCATAGACGACAAAAATCCACAATACTGTACTTAAAATGGTAGGTTTAGCTTAGTTCTCTTAAGTTCTTAAAATGCGACACTTTGAGTCAATGTACCTTACGATGCGTCACGTTTCTACAACGAAAGTGTTGCAGAGATGGAGATGCGACAAAGTTCTGGTGCAAAGAAATAAAGACGTCAAGTTCTTCCTGATGCGGCACGCTTCTCCGATGTTGCGAGAAGTCTCGACTCGATGCGTCAGCTGCAGCGGCGACACCCTTGTTCCGTGATGCGACGACAGCGGCTTTGGCGGCGACCCTCTTCTCCGACGTTGCGAGACGCTTCCGCTCGATGCGACAACTGCAGCGGCGACACCCTTGTTTCGTGATGCGACGGCAGCAGCTCCGACGGCGGCACGCTTCTCCGTGGATGTGAGGCGCTTCTCTCGATGCAGTGCAATGCGACAGCTACAGCGGCGACATCTACGATGCGACGGCAGCGGCTGCGACGGCGACACGCTTCTTCGGTGTTGCGAGACGTTTCTCGAGATGCGGTGCAATGCGACAGCTACAGCGGCGTCATCTCCGTGATGCGACGGCAGCGGCTGCGACGGCGACATGCTTCTCCCTCTTGAGTCGCGCTTCCAGCTCCTTGCGACACGCAGTCCCTTCAGAAGGCCCAAAACAGCAGCAGGCACTTCCAAAGGATTCTTGGGGAGCTGGTGGTTGAAGTCTGTTGTCCCTGAGACTTCAGCAGGAGGCAAGCTCTTTTCTCAAGCCCTTGGAGATCCTTCACAAGTTGAAATAAAAGTGCACACAAAGTCCTTTCTCCTTCCTTTGGCAGTCAGGCAACCACTGCAGGCAGATCCCTCTAGCTTAGGGATAGTCTTCTCCTCAGTTTCTTCTTGGTTCCGCTCCTCAGCAAAGGTTTCTTCTTGTTTCCCAAAGTGATCTAATTTCCTAGGGGTCTGGGTCCCCTTTTTATACACAGTTTCTCTTTGTTCTCTGAAGGCAGAGAGGCCTCTGCCTAGTCCAAAACCAGTTCTGGTCAGTCCTGGAGCACTTTGTTTTTCTGACTCCTTCTTTCCTTTCAGAATGTGGGGCAGAGTGCTCAGCCGCCCGGCAGGAGGTGGAGCCAGCATTGTGGAAGGCAGGCACAGCCCTATTCAGACCCAGGTGCAACTCCTCCCTCCACTCTGGATGCAGATCTTTCTATTCAGCCCTGTGCTGACTCACCCTGTCTCCTGTAGCCACCCCCAGCCCCTGTCACTCAATCTCCAGACAAGGAATACACAACCTAGCAGAGGCAGGCTTGGAAGTTTAGGCAAGAAAATACCCACTTTCTAAAAGTGGTATTTTCAAACACAGAATGTTAAAACCAACTTCACTAAAAGATGTATTTTATCATTCTGAGTTCAGGCATACTAAATTCGTTTTTCTACCATGTTCCCTGGGTCAGTTCTGACTATAAGGTGTAATAGTCAGTCTGCCCATTCTGGCCTATGGGGAGCAGGTAGCCTTGCAATAGTGAAAAACGAAAATGGCTGTAATTCACTATTAGGACATGCCACACACACCAGGGCATGTCCTACCTTGTACTTACAATGCACCCTGCCCTAAGGCCTACTTTAGGGATGACCAACATGCAGTAAAGGGAAGGTTTAGGGACTGGTAAGTGGGTGTACTCACCAAGTCGACATGGCAGCCCTAGGCTGCACACAGGCTCTGAAATGGCAGGCCTGAGGCACATTTTACAAGCCGCTTCTGTGGGTGGCACAACCAGTGCTGCAAGCCCACCAGCGGCATTGGATTTACAAGCCCTGGGCACACTCAGTGCACTGTACTAGGGACTGACAAGTAAACCAATCATCCAATCATGGAGTCACTAATACATAACACAATTTATCATAGGGAGCACTTGCACTGTGGCACTGAATAGCAGTGGCACAGTGCCCAAAGCATCTAACACCAGCAAAAACAGATCAGTAACATGGGAGGCATCATATAAAATGGAAGGGAGACCCACGCCAAGGATGCCAGGTCTAACACGTGTCCCCTCCAGCTGAAATGTGGGGAGAACTACCCTACCTCAGGGGAGTTCTCTTCACTAAGGCGGAAAAATCTGGACAGACCATCAGCATTGGCGTGTTCTGTACCAGGGCGGTGTTCCACCGTGAAATCCATCCCCTGTAGGGAAATGGACCACCTCAACAGCTTTGGATTCTCACCCCTCATCTGCATCAACCATCTGAGGGGCCTGTGGTCTGTCTGAACCCGGAAGTGAGTCCCAAACAGGTATGGTCTCAGCTTCTTCAGTGCCCAGACCACAGCAAATGCCTCACGCTCAATAGCACTCCACCTCTGTTCCCGTGGTAGTAACCTCCTACTGATGAAGGCTACGGGTTGATCTAGGCCCTCCTCATTCATCTGTGACAGAACAGCCCCCACACCATGCTCTGAAGCCTCTGTTTGTACTACGAACTCTTTGGAGAAGTTGGGTGCCAGGAGCACGGGCGCCGTGCACATGGCAGTTTTCAGGGCCTCAAAAGCTTTCTGACAGGTGTCAGTCCAAATCACTTTCCGGGGCTGCTTCTTGGAAGTCAGCTCTGTCAGGGGTGCAACAATGCTGCCATACCCCTTGACAAACCTCCTGTAGTAACCCGTGAGTCCTAAAAAGGCTCTCACCTCTGTCTGGGTTTTGGGGGTTCCCAATTCAGGATGGTTTCAATTTTGGGTTGTAGGGGCGCCACCTGGCCGCTCCCCACTTGGTGTCCCAAGTACACCACGGAACCCTGCCCGATCTGGCACTTACTCGCCTTGATCGTGAGGCCTGCTCTCCGCAGCGCCATCAACACTTCCCAGAGGTGGCGCAGATGTTCTTCCCAACTGGCGCTGAACACTGCGATGTCATCCAGGTAGGCGGCACTGAACGAGTCCAGTCCAGCCAACACCTGGTTGACCAACCTCTGGAAGGTGGCAGGGGCATTCTTCATCCCAAAGGGCATCACCCGGAAATGGTAGTGCCCATCTGGTGTGGAGAATGCTGACCTCTCTCTTGCCCCATCAGTCAAGGCGATCTGCCAGTACCCAGACGTCAAGTCATACGTGCTGAGGTACCGGGCAGCCCCTAGCCGATCTATGAGCTCATCAGCTCTGGGGATGGGGTGCGCCTCAGTCCTGGTGACTGAATTGAGCCCTCGGTAGTCCACACAGAACCGGAGATCTGGTGTGGCACCCGGTGCGGCAGCCTTTGGGACCAAGACCACTGGGCTGGCCCAAGGACTGTTAGAGGACTCAATCACCCCTAACGCAAGCATTTTGGAGACCTCCTCCTTGATGCAAGCTCTCACCCTGTCAGTCACCCTGTAAGATTTGTGCTTCACAGGTGTACTGTCCCCAGTGTCCACATCATGGATGCACCAATCTGTGATACCGGGAACCAGGGAGAACAGATCAGAAAACTGTCCCAGCAACTGGCGGCAGTCATTCTGTTGCTCAGGGGTCAGGGTGGAAGAGAGGTTGACACCATCCACTGACCCATCTTGCTCTGTTGCTGACAGGAGGTCAGGAAGAGGCTCGGTCTCCTCCTCCATCCCAGCATCTGTCGCTAAGAGCATGCCCACTTGGGACCTCTCCAAGTGGGGCTTCAGGCGGTTGACATGCAGGACCCTCAAGGGGTTCCTGGGAGACCGCAAGTCCACCAAGTAGGTAACTGGACTTTTGCGCTCTACAACCTCAAAGGGTCCGGTCCACTTATCCTGGAGCGCGCAGGGCTCCACTGGGGCCATGACCCACACTTTCTGACCAGGCTGAAGCTCTACCAGAGTGGCATTCTGGTCGTACCACCGCTTCATCTCCTCCTGGCTGGCTTCCAGATTCGCCTCAGCGAGTTGCCTGAAACGCCTAGTTTGGTTCCTAAAGGCCAGCATGTAACTGTATACATCCTGGGGAGGTTTCCTGGGAGATTGCTCCCAGCCTTCTTTGACCAAACTTAGAGGTCCTCTTACTGGGTGTCCATAGAGAAGCTCAAAGGGACTGAACCCTAGAGATTTCTGTGGCACCTCACGGTAAGCAAAGAGCAGGCATGGTAAGAGGACGTCCCACTTACGCCTCATAGGTTCCTCAAGACCCATAATCATGCCTTTGAGGGTTCGGTTGAACCTTTCAACCAACCCATTTCCTTGGGGGTGGTAAGGAGTGGTAAACTTGTAGGTTACCCCACACTCCTGCCACAGGGACTTCATATACTTGGAAATGAAGTTGGTCTCCCGGTCAGACACTACCTCGCTAGGGAATCCCACTCGGGAGAAAATTCCCATCAGTGCTCGTCCCACCACGGGGGCCGTCACTGTCCTCAGAGGTATGGCTTCCGGGTACCGGGTGGCATGGTCCACCAAGACCAGGATGAACCTGTTGCCCATGGCTGTCTTGGGGTCCAGTGGCCCCACAATGTCAATACCCACCCGTTCAAAGGGGGTGCTGACTACAGGGAATGGATGGAGAGGAGCCTTGCGCTTCCTCCCACTCTTTCCACTTGCCTGGCAAGTCTGACATGTCCTGCAGTGAGTGTCTGAACTCCTGCGCATTTGGGGCCAATAAAAGTGGGTGACAAGCCTCTCAAAGGTCTTGTCCTACCCCAAATGTCCTGCCAATGGAACATCATGAGCCAGCCCCAGTAGGAAGGCTCTGAGGCACTGGGGTACCACCAGCACACGGGCTGACCCAGGCTCAGCAACCTTAGGCTCAGTATACAGGAGATCATTCTCCCAATAGACCCAATGTGACCCAGACTGATCACCTGTTGCCTGGTCTGCAGCCTGTTGCCGCAGACCCACCAGAGAAGGGCATTCTTTCTGCTCCTTGCAGAATTCTTCCCTGGAGGGTCCTCCTTCTTGCTGCCAATGGGTCAGCTCAGGCAGGTCCCCCAGTTCAGCTACCTGTTCCCCTGTAGGCTCCAGGGCATCCCCCTCAAGGTCTGCCTCCTCCTGGACCGTGGGAACTTCGGGGGCCGGTTTCCCGCGCCCCCTGCCTCTTCTCGTGACGGCAGGTACCTGAACCTCCCTCTCAGGCTCCAGGTCCTCTTGAGCACCTTTACTTGCTGCCATGGACCGGGTGGTCACACACGCCCAGTCAGGCAAACCCAACATCTCTAAATGAGCACTTCGCTCCACCTTCGCCCAAGGTGAGCTCTCCAAGTCGTTCCCTAACAAACAGTCAACAGGCATGGCGGGCCTCACAGCTACCTGAAGAGTACCAGAGACCCCCCCACTCAAAGGGAACCTGAGCCACTTTGCAGTGACTCTCTGTGTTGTCAGCGGCAACAACGGGATAGAATGCATGGGGGACAACCTGCTCTTGAGACACCAGGTGACACTTGACAGCTGTCACACTGGCTCCTGTATCTCTAAGAGCCTCCACCCTATGGCCATTGATGGTCACCCACTGCCTGTATTTCTTAGTGTTGTCAGGCAGCGGGGTCCTGGGGACCACCTCACAGTCTCCTAATGAGACAAGGGACATCTGTGCGGGACCCCACCCCTCTTGGGCATCCATCTCCTCCCCCAGGGCTACACTAGCCATCTGCCGGGGGCTGCACCAGGGGGTGCGGTCTTTCCAAACTGGCGGCACCTGGGATCACTCGCTATATGACCCAGGTCCCCACATTTGTAGCATCTCAGGGGTCCCCTTTGAACAGGTGGACCTGTCGGGGCCCCTGAGGGTTTCTGGGGGGAGGCTGGGAACCTTTCCCTTGGTTCCCTTGGGGACTACTTTGGGGCCTTCTTTGGAACTCCCTCTGTTTACCCTTGTCCCCTCCACTCTTCTGCTGGGGACCCTGCCCACCCTTGGCTGAGTCTCCCACGTGACCCTTGTGGACCCTGGTACTGACCCAGCGGTCCGCCTCCTCAGCAAGCTTCCTAGGGATAGTCAGCTTGCTATCTATCAGGTGCTGGCGTAGCTCTGGAAAACAGTTACTTGACAAGTGCTCCCATGCAATCAAATCAGGGAGCCCCTGAAAATCATCAACTTTGCTACCCTTCACCCAACCATCCAATGCTCTGCAGAAAAAAGTGACATATTCAACCCAGGTACTGTTCTCTATCTTCTTGCAACCCCTGAACCTCTGCCTATACAATTCAGGAGTTAAACCATACCTAGACATTAAAGCATCCTTCATGTGTTGATATGAATTATGGACATCAGAAGGCAAATCTAGCAGTGTGTCCTGCCCCTCGCTAAGGAACCGTTCCCACAACCCCGCTCCCCAATCCTTCTCAGGGACCCGGTGGGAAGACATGGCTACCTCATAGGCCTTGAACCACTGCCCAATGTCATCATTTTAAAAAACTCTCTGACCACATCCTTAGGAATATACACTCTAGATTCCACAGGCATTGACGGTGTGCTGCCACCAGAGGGAGTAATTTCTAAGCTCCTAGCTTTCAAATCCAACTCCCTCAAACTTCTATCATGCTCAAGCTGTATCCTCTTTTCTTCCAGGGCCAGTTTCCTAATTTCCAATTGCCCATTCATTTTGGCCAGCTCCAACTCATGCATCCTATTTCTCTCCCTGTCCTCCAGCTCTTCTGTGGACAGACCTTTGGCAGAAACACTGCTACCTGCTGGGGAAGGTGCCTTCCTTTCCCCTGAACCCAATGGCCCTTCCAGCTGCACATCTGCATCATTATCCCCTTCCTCATGCTCAGGGGTTTTCCTTGCTTCTACCCAGGCCCTCAGCGCCTTATAGAACTCCTCCTTCTTGGTGAGCCCGGTAATTGCAACATTAAATCTTTTGCAGAAGTGCTTCAGCTGCTTTGCATTGTAGCATTCTAGTTTCTCCTCTTCCCAATCAAAATCAACAGATGCTATGGATGCTGGTTTCATGATGGCTGAACTTGGAAAAAAATGGAACGTCCTAGAAAAACAAATCTACCAAAAGTATGTGGTCGCGTTTTGGTCTGCACTCACTAGTAGTGTTCACCAATCACTGTACATGAGTCACAAATGCAAGTCCAGAATCCTCACCGCTGACCACCAATGTTAGATTTGGGGGCTCTAGTTGGCACAGGTAGGTACTTTTGACAAATAGGGACCCTCGCCTCTAGTCAGGGTAAAGGGGTACACTCCTAAAATAACCCCTGCTCACCCCCTTGGTAGCTTGGCACGAGCAGACAGGCTTATCTCAGAGGCAGTGTGTAAAGCATTTGTGAACACATACAGTAATCTAGTGACAACACTACAGATGGACACCACACAAGTTGTATTATAAAAATAAGTATCTTTTATATAGATTTAACACCAGACCATAGACGACAAAAATCCACAATACTGTACTTAAAATGGTAGGTTTAGCTTAGTTCTCTTAAGTTCTTAAAATGCGACACTTTGAGTCAATGTACCTTACGATGCGTCACGTTTCTACAACGAAAGTGTTGCAGAGATGGAGATGCGACAAAGTTCTGGTGCAAAGAAATAAAGACGTCAAGTTCTTCCTGATGCGGCACGCTTCTCCGATGTTGCGAGAAGTCTCAACTCGATGCGTCAGCTGCAGCGGCGACACCCTTGTTCCGTGATGCGACGACAGCGGCTTTGGCGGCGACCCTCTTCTCCGACGTTGCGAGACGCTTCCGCTCGATGCGACAACTGCAGCGGCGACACCCTTGTTTCGTGATGCGACGGCAGCAGCTCCGACGGCGGCACGCTTCTCCGTGGATGTGAGGCGCTTCTCTCGATGCGGTGCAATGCGACAGCTACAGCGGCGACATCTACGATGCGACGGCAGCGTCTGCGACGGCGACTCGCTTCTTCGGTGTTGCGAGACGTTTCTCGAGATGCGGTGCAATGCGACAGCTACAGCGGCGTCATCTCCGTGATGCGACGGCAGCGGCTGCGACGGCGACATGCTTCTCCCTCTTGAGTCGCGCTTCCAGCTCCTTGCGACACGCAGTCCCTTCAGAAGGCCCAAAACAGCAGCAGGCACTTCCAAAGGATTCTTGGGGAGCTGGTGGTTGAAGTCTGTTGTCCCTGAGACTTCAGCAGGAGGCAAGCTCTTTTCTCAAGCCCTTGGAGATCCTTCACAAGTTGAAATAAAAGTGCACACAAAGTCCTTTCTCCTTCCTTTGGCAGTCAGGCAACCACTGCAGGCAGATCCCTCTAGCTTAGGGATAGTCTTCTCCTCAGTTTGTTCTTGGTTCCGCTCCTCAGCAAAGGTTTCTTCTTGTTTCCCAAAGTGATCTAATTTCCTAGGGGTCTGGGTCCCCTTTTTATACACAGTTTCTCTTTGTTCTCTGAAGGCAGAGAGGCCTCTGCCTAGTCCAAAACCAGTTCTGGTCAGTCCTGGAGCACTTTGTTTTTCTGACTCCTTCTTTCCTTTCAGAATGTGGGGCAGAGTGCTCAGCCGCCCGGCAGGAGGTGGAGCCAGCATTGTGGAAGGCAGGCACAGCCCTATTCAGACCCAGGTGCAACTCCTCCCTCCACTCTGGATGCAGATCTTTCTATTCAGCCCTGTGCTGACTCACCCTGTCTCCTGTAGCCACCCCCAGCCCCTGTCACTCAATCTCCAGACAAGGAATACACAACCTAGCAGAGGCAGGCTTGGAAGTTTAGGCAAGAAAATACCCACTTTCTAAAAGTGGTATTTTCAAACACAGAATGTTAAAACCAACTTCACTAAAAGATGTATTTTATCATTCTGAGTTCAGGCATACTAAATTCGTTTTTCTACCATGTTCCCTGGGTCAGTTCTGACTATAAGGTGTAATAGTCAGTCTGCCCATTCTGGCCTATGGGGAGCAGGTAGCCTTGCAATAGTGAAAAACGAAAATGGCTGTAATTCACTATTAGGACATGCCACACACACCAGGGCATGTCCTACCTTGTACTTACAATGCACCCTGCCCTAAGGCCTACTTTAGGGATGACCAACATGCAGTAAAGGGAAGGTTTAGGGACTGGTAAGTGGGTGTACTCACCAAGTCGACATGGCAGCCCTAGGCTGCACACAGGCTCTGAAATGGCAGGCCTGAGGCACATTTTACAAGCCGCTTCTGTGGGTGGCACAACCAGTGCTGCAAGCCCACCAGCGGCATTGGATTTACAAGCCCTGGGCACACTCAGTGCACTGTACTAGGGACTGACAAGTAAACCAATCATCCAATCATGGAGTCACTAATACATAACACAATTTATCATAGGGAGCACTTGCACTGTGGCACTGAATAGCAGTGGCACAGTGCCCAAAGCATCTAACACCAGCAAAAACAGATCAGTAACATGGGAGGCATCATATAAAATGGAAGGGAGACCCACGCCAAGGATGCCAGGTCTAACACGTGTCCCCTCCAGCTGAAATGTGGGGAGAACTACCCTACCTCAGGGGAGTTCTCTTCACTAAGGCGGAAAAATCTGGACAGACCATCAGCATTGGCGTGTTCTGTACCAGGGCGGTGTTCCACCGTGAAATCCATCCCCTGTAGGGAAATGGACCACCTCAACAGCTTTGGATTCTCACCCCTCATCTGCATCAACCATCTGAGGGGCCTGTGGTCTGTCTGAACCCGGAAGTGAGTCCCAAACAGGTATGGTCTCAGCTTCTTCAGTGCCCAGACCACAGCAAATGCCTCACGCTCAATAGCACTCCACCTCTGTTCCCGTGGTAGTAACCTCCTACTGATGAAGGCTACGGGTTGATCTAGGCCCTCCTCATTCATCTGTGACAGAACAGCCCCCACACCATGCTCTGAAGCCTCTGTTTGTACTACGAACTCTTTGGAGAAGTTGGGTGCCAGGAGCACGGGCGCCGTGCACATGGCAGTTTTCAGGGCCTCAAAAGCTTTCTGACAGGTGTCAGTCCAAATCACTTTCCGGGGCTGCTTCTTGGAAGTCAGCTCTGTCAGGGGTGCAACAATGCTGCCATACCCCTTGACAAACCTCCTGTAGTAACCCGTGAGTCCTAAAAAGGCTCTCACCTCTGTCTGGGTTTTGGGGGTTCCCAATTCAGGATGGTTTCAATTTTGGGTTGTAGGGGCGCCACCTGGCCGCTCCCCACTTGGTGTCCCAAGTACACCACGGAACCCTGCCCGATCTGGCACTTACTCGCCTTGATCGTGAGGCCTGCTCTCCGCAGCGCCATCAACACTTCCCAGAGGTGGCGCAGATGTTCTTCCCAACTGGCGCTGAACACTGCGATGTCATCCAGGTAGGCGGCACTGAACGAGTCCAGTCCAGCCAACACCTGGTTGACCAACCTCTGGAAGGTGGCAGGGGCATTCTTCATCCCAAAGGGCATCACCCGGAAATGGTAGTGCCCATCTGGTGTGGAGAATGCTGACCTCTCTCTTGCCCCATCAGTCAAGGCGATCTGCCAGTACCCAGACGTCAAGTCATACGTGCTGAGGTACCGGGCAGCCCCTAGCCGATCTATGAGCTCATCAGCTCTGGGGATGGGGTGCGCCTCAGTCCTGGTGACTGAATTGAGCCCTCGGTAGTCCACACAGAACCGGAGATCTGGTGTGGCACCCGGTGCGGCAGCCTTTGGGACCAAGACCACTGGGCTGGCCCAAGGACTGTTAGAGGACTCAATCACCCCTAACGCAAGCATTTTGGAGACCTCCTCCTTGATGCAAGCTCTCACCCTGTCAGTCACCCTGTAAGATTTGTGCTTCACAGGTGTACTGTCCCCAGTGTCCACATCATGGATGCACCAATCTGTGATACCGGGAACCAGGGAGAACAGATCAGAAAACTGTCCCAGCAACTGGCGGCAGTCATTCTGTTGCTCAGGGGTCAGGGTGGAAGAGAGGTTGACACCATCCACTGACCCATCTTGCTCTGTTGCTGACAGGAGGTCAGGAAGAGGCTCGGTCTCCTCCTCCATCCCAGCATCTGTCGCTAAGAGCATGCCCACTTGGGACCTCTCCAAGTGGGGCTTCAGGCGGTTGACATGCAGGACCCTCAAGGGGTTCCTGGGAGACCGCAAGTCCACCAAGTAGGTAACTGGACTTTTGCGCTCTACAACCTCAAAGGGTCCGGTCCACTTATCCTGGAGCGCGCAGGGCTCCACTGGGGCCATGACCCACACTTTCTGACCAGGCTGAAGCTCTACCAGAGTGGCATTCTGGTCGTACCACCGCTTCATCTCCTCCTGGCTGGCTTCCAGATTCGCCTCAGCGAGTTGCCTGAAACGCCTAGTTTGGTTCCTAAAGGCCAGCATGTAACTGTATACATCCTGGGGAGGTTTCCTGGGAGATTGCTCCCAGCCTTCTTTGACCAAACTTAGAGGTCCTCTTACTGGGTGTCCATAGAGAAGCTCAAAGGGACTGAACCCTAGAGATTTCTGTGGCACCTCACGGTAAGCAAAGAGCAGGCATGGTAAGAGGACGTCCCACTTACGCCTCATAGGTTCCTCAAGACCCATAATCATGCCTTTGAGGGTTCGGTTGAACCTTTCAACCAACCCATTTCCTTGGGGGTGGTAAGGAGTGGTAAACTTGTAGGTTACCCCACACTCCTGCCACAGGGACTTCATATACTTGGAAATGAAGTTGGTCTCCCGGTCAGACACTACCTCGCTAGGGAATCCCACTCGGGAGAAAATTCCCATCAGTGCTCGTCCCACCACGGGGGCCGTCACTGTCCTCAGAGGTATGGCTTCCGGGTACCGGGTGGCATGGTCCACCAAGACCAGGATGAACCTGTTGCCCATGGCTGTCTTGGGGTCCAGTGGCCCCACAATGTCAATACCCACCCGTTCAAAGGGGGTGCTGACTACAGGGAATGGATGGAGAGGAGCCTTGCGCTTCCTCCCACTCTTTCCACTTGCCTGGCAAGTCTGACATGTCCTGCAGTGAGTGTCTGAACTCCTGCGCATTTGGGGCCAATAAAAGTGGGTGACAAGCCTCTCAAAGGTCTTGTCCTACCCCAAATGGCCTGCCAATGGAACATCATGAGCCAGCCCCAGTAGGAAGGCTCTGAGGCACTGGGGTACCACCAGCACACGGGCTGACCCAGGCTCAGCAACCTTAGGCTCAGTATACAGGAGATCATTCTCCCAATAGACCCAATGTGACCCAGACTGATCACCTGTTGCCTGGTCTGCAGCCTGTTGCCGCAGACCCACCAGAGAAGGGCATTCTTTCTGCTCTTTGCAGAATTCTTCCCTGGAGGGTCCTCCTTCTTGCTGCCAATGGGTCAGCTCAGGCAGGTCCCCCAGTTCAGCTACCTGTTCCCCTGTAGGCTCCAGGGCATCCCCCTCAAGGTCTGCCTCCTCCTGGACCGTGGGAACTTCGGGGGCCGGTTTCCCGCACCCCCTGCCTCTTCTCGTGACGGCAGGTACCTGAACCTCCCTCTCAGGCTCCAGGTCCTCTTGAGCACCTTTACTTGCTGCCATGGACCGGGTGGTCACACACGCCCAGTCAGGCAAACCCAACATCTCTAAATGAGCACTTCGCTCCACCTTCGCCCAAGGTGAGCTCTCCAAGTCGTTCCCTAACAAACAGTCAACAGGCATGCCGGGCCTCACAGCTACCTGAAGAGTACCAGAGACCCCCCCACTCAAAGGGAACCTGAACCACTTTGCAGTGACTCTCTGTGTTGTCAGCGGCAACAACGGGATAGAATGCATGGGGGACAACCTGCTCTTGAGACACCAGGTGACACTTGACAGCTGTCACACTGGCTCCTGTATCTCTAAGAGCCTCCACCCTATGGCCATTGATGGTCACCCACTGCCTGTATTTCTTAGTGTTGTCAGGCAGCGGGGTCCTGGGGACCACCTCACAGTCTCCTAATGAGACAAGTGACATCTGTGCGGGACCCCACCCCTCTTGGGCACCCATCTCCTCCCCAGGGCTACACTAGCCATCTGCCGGGGGCTGCACCAGGGGGTGCGGTCTTTCCAAACTGGCGGCACCTGGGATCACTCGCTATATGACCCAGGTCCCCACATTTGTAGCATCTCAGGGGTCCCCTTTGAACAGGTGGACCTGTCGGGGCCCCTGAGGGTTTCTGGGGGGAGGCTGGGAACCTTTCCCTTGGTTCCCTTGGGGACTACTTTGGGGCCTTCTTTGGAACTCCCTCTGTTTACCCTTGTCCCCTCCACTCTTCTGCTGGGGACCCTGCCCACCCTTGGCTGAGTCTCCCACGTGACCCTTGTGGACCCTGGTACTGACCCAGCGGTCCGCCTCCTCAGCAAGCTTCCTAGGGATAGTCAGCTTGCTATCTATCAGGTGCTGGCGTAGCTCTGGAAAACAGTTACTTGACAAGTGCTCCCATGCAATCAAATCAGGGAGCCCCTGAAAATCATCAACTTTGCTACCCTTCACCCAACCATCCAATGCTCTGCAGAAAAAAGTGACATATTCAACCCAGGTACTGTTCTCTATCTTCTTGCAACCCCTGAACCTCTGCCTATACAATTCAGGAGTTAAACCATACCTAGACATTAAAGCATCCTTCATGTGTTGATATGAATTATGGACATCAGAAGGCAAATCTAGCAGTGTGTCCTGCCCCTCGCTAAGGAACCGTTCCCACAACCCCGCTCCCCAATCCTTCTCAGGGACCCGGTGGGAAGACATGGCTACCTCATAGGCCTTGAACCACTGCCCAATGTCATCATTTTAAAAAACTCTCTGACCACATCCTTAGGAATATACACTCTAGATTCCACAGGCATTGACGGTGTGCTGCCACCAGAGGGAGTAATTTCTAAGCTCCTAGCTTTCAAATCCAACTCCCTCAAACTTCTATCATGCTCAAGCTGTATCCTCTTTTCTTCCAGGGCCAGTTTCCTAATTTCCAATTGCCCATTCATTTTGGCCAGCTCCAACTCATGCATCCTATTTCTCTCCCTGTCCTCCAGCTCTTCTGTGGACAGACCTTTGGCAGAAACACTGCTACCTGCTGGGGAAGGTGCCTTCCTTTCCCCTGAACCCAATGGCCCTTCCAGCTGCACATCTGCATCATTATCCCCTTCCTCATGCTCAGGGGTTTTCCTTGCTTCTACCCAGGCCCTCAGCGCCTTATAGAACTCCTCCTTCTTGGTGAGCCCGGTAATTGCAACATTAAATCTTTTGCAGAAGTGCTTCAGCTGCTTTGCATTGTAGCATTCTAGTTTCTCCTCTTCCCAATCAAAATCAACAGATGCTATGGATGCTGGTTTCATGATGGCTGAACTTGGAAAAAAATGGAACGTCCTAGAAAAACAAATCTACCAAAAGTATGTGGTCGCGTTTTGGTCTGCACTCACTAGTAGTGTTCACCAATCACTGTACATGAGTCACAAATGCAAGTCCAGAATCCTCACCGCTGACCACCAATGTTAGATTTGGGGGCTCTAGTTGGCACAGGTAGGTACTTTTGACAAATAGGGACCCTCGCCTCTAGTCAGGGTAAAGGGGTACACTCCTAAAATAACCCCTGCTCACCCCCTTGGTAGCTTGGCACGAGCAGACAGGCTTATCTCAGAGGCAGTGTGTAAAGCATTTGTGAACACATACAGTAATCTAGTGACAACACTACAGATGGACACCACACAAGTTGTATTATAAAAATAAGTATCTTTTATATAGATTTAACACCAGACCATAGACGACAAAAATCCACAATACTGTACTTAAAATGGTAGGTTTAGCTTAGTTCTCTTAAGTTCTTAAAATGCGACACTTTGAGTCAATGTACCTTACGATGCGTCACGTTTCTACAACGAAAGTGTTGCAGAGATGGAGATGCGACAAAGTTCTGGTGCAAAGAAATAAAGACGTCAAGTTCTTCCTGATGCGGCACGCTTCTCCGATGTTGCGAGAAGTCTCAACTCGATGCGTCAGCTGCAGCGGCGACACCCTTGTTCCGTGATGCGACGACAGCGGCTTTGGCGGCGACCCTCTTCTCCGACGTTGCGAGACGCTTCCGCTCGATGCGACAACTGCAGCGGCGACACCCTTGTTTCGTGATGCGACGGCAGCAGCTCCGACGGCGGCACGCTTCTCCGTGGATGTGAGGCGCTTCTCTCGATGCGGTGCAATGCGACAGCTACAGCGGCGACATCTACGATGCGACGGCAGCGTCTGCGACGGCGACTCGCTTCTTCGGTGTTGCGAGACGTTTCTCGAGATGCGGTGCAATGCGACAGCTACAGCGGCGTCATCTCCGTGATGCGACGGCAGCGGCTGCGACGGCGACATGCTTCTCCCTCTTGAGTCGCGCTTCCAGCTCCTTGCGACACGCAGTCCCTTCAGAAGGCCCAAAACAGCAGCAGGCACTTCCAAAGGATTCTTGGGGAGCTGGTGGTTGAAGTCTGTTGTCCCTGAGACTTCAGCAGGAGGCAAGCTCTTTTCTCAAGCCCTTGGAGATCCTTCACAAGTTGAAATAAAAGTGCACACAAAGTCCTTTCTCCTTCCTTTGGCAGTCAGGCAACCACTGCAGGCAGATCCCTCTAGCTTAGGGATAGTCTTCTCCTCAGTTTGTTCTTGGTTCCGCTCCTCAGCAAAGGTTTCTTCTTGTTTCCCAAAGTGATCTAATTTCCTAGGGGTCTGGGTCCCCTTTTATACACAGTTTCTCTTTGTTCTCTGAAGGCAGAGAGGCCTCTGCCTAGTCCAAAACCAGTTCTGGTCAGTCCTGGAGCACTTTGTTTTTCTGACTCCTTCTTTCCTTTCAGAATGTGGGGCAGAGTGCTCAGCCGCCCGGCAGGAGGTGGAGCCAGCATTGTGGAAGGCAGGCACAGCCCTATTCAGACCCAGGTGCAACTCCTCCCTCCACTCTGGATGCAGATCTTTCTATTCAGCCCTGTGCTGACTCACCCTGTCTCCTGTAGCCACCCCCAGCCCCTGTCACTCAATCTCCAGACAAGGAATACACAACCTAGCAGAGGCAGGCTTGGAAGTTTAGGCAAGAAAATACCCACTTTCTAAAAGTGGTATTTTCAAACACAGAATGTTAAAACCAACTTCACTAAAAGATGTATTTTATCATTCTGAGTTCAGGCATACTAAATTCGTTTTTCTACCATGTTCCCTGGGTCAGTTCTGACTATAAGGTGTAATAGTCAGTCTGCCCATTCTGGCCTATGGGGAGCAGGTAGCCTTGCAATAGTGAAAAACGAAAATGGCTGTAATTCACTATTAGGACATGCCACACACACCAGGGCATGTCCTACCTTGTACTTACAATGCACCCTGCCCTAAGGCCTACTTTAGGGATGACCAACATGCAGTAAAGGGAAGGTTTAGGGACTGGTAAGTGGGTGTACTCACCAAGTCGACATGGCAGCCCTAGGCTGCACACAGGCTCTGAAATGGCAGGCCTGAGGCACATTTTACAAGCCGCTTCTGTGGGTGGCACAACCAGTGCTGCAAGCCCACCAGCGGCATTGGATTTACAAGCCCTGGGCACACTCAGTGCACTGTACTAGGGACTGACAAGTAAACCAATCATCCAATCATGGAGTCACTAATACATAACACAATTTATCATAGGGAGCACTTGCACTGTGGCACTGAATAGCAGTGGCACAGTGCCCAAAGCATCTAACACCAGCAAAAACAGATCAGTAACATGGGAGGCATCATATAAAATGGAAGGGAGACCCACGCCAAGGATGCCAGGTCTAACACGTGTCCCCTCCAGCTGAAATGTGGGGAGAACTACCCTACCTCAGGGGAGTTCTCTTCACTAAGGCGGAAAAATCTGGACAGACCATCAGCATTGGCGTGTTCTGTACCAGGGCGGTGTTCCACCGTGAAATCCATCCCCTGTAGGGAAATGGACCACCTCAACAGCTTTGGATTCTCACCCCTCATCTGCATCAACCATCTGAGGGGCCTGTGGTCTGTCTGAACCCGGAAGTGAGTCCCAAACAGGTATGGTCTCAGCTTCTTCAGTGCCCAGACCACAGCAAATGCCTCACGCTCAATAGCACTCCACCTCTGTTCCCGTGGTAGTAACCTCCTACTGATGAAGGCTACGGGTTGATCTAGGCCCTCCTCATTCATCTGTGACAGAACAGCCCCCACACCATGCTCTGAAGCCTCTGTTTGTACTACGAACTCTTTGGAGAAGTTGGGTGCCAGGAGCACGGGCGCCGTGCACATGGCAGTTTTCAGGGCCTCAAAAGCTTTCTGACAGGTGTCAGTCCAAATCACTTTCCGGGGCTGCTTCTTGGAAGTCAGCTCTGTCAGGGGTGCAACAATGCTGCCATACCCCTTGACAAACCTCCTGTAGTAACCCGTGAGTCCTAAAAAGGCTCTCACCTCTGTCTGGGTTTTGGGGGTTCCCAATTCAGGATGGTTTCAATTTTGGGTTGTAGGGCGCCACCTGGCCGCTCCCCACTTGGTGTCCCAAGTACACCACGGAACCCTGCCCGATCTGGCACTTACTCGCCTTGATCGTGAGGCCTGCTCTCCGCAGCGCCATCAACACTTCCCAGAGGTGGCGCAGATGTTCTTCCCAACTGGCGCTGAACACTGCGATGTCATCCAGGTAGGCGGCACTGAACGAGTCCAGTCCAGCCAACACCTGGTTGACCAACCTCTGGAAGGTGGCAGGGGCATTCTTCATCCCAAAGGGCATCACCCGGAAATGGTAGTGCCCATCTGGTGTGGAGAATGCTGACCTCTCTCTTGCCCCATCAGTCAAGGCGATCTGCCAGTACCCAGACGTCAAGTCATACGTGCTGAGGTACCGGGCAGCCCCTAGCCGATCTATGAGCTCATCAGCTCTGGGGATGGGGTGCGCCTCAGTCCTGGTGACTGAATTGAGCCCTCGGTAGTCCACACAGAACCGGAGATCTGGTGTGGCACCCGGTGCGGCAGCCTTTGGGACCAAGACCACTGGGCTGGCCCAAGGACTGTTAGAGGACTCAATCACCCCTAACGCAAGCATTTTGGAGACCTCCTCCTTGATGCAAGCTCTCACCCTGTCAGTCACCCTGTAAGATTTGTGCTTCACAGGTGTACTGTCCCCAGTGTCCACATCATGGATGCACCAATCTGTGATACCGGGAACCAGGGAGAACAGATCAGAAAACTGTCCCAGCAACTGGCGGCAGTCATTCTGTTGCTCAGGGGTCAGGGTGGAAGAGAGGTTGACACCATCCACTGACCCATCTTGCTCTGTTGCTGACAGGAGGTCAGGAAGAGGCTCGGTCTCCTCCTCCATCCCAGCATCTGTCGCTAAGAGCATGCCCACTTGGGACCTCTCCAAGTGGGGCTTCAGGCGGTTGACATGCAGGACCCTCAAGGGGTTCCTGGGAGACCGCAAGTCCACCAAGTAGGTAACTGGACTTTTGCGCTCTACAACCTCAAAGGGTCCGGTCCACTTATCCTGGAGCGCGCAGGGCTCCACTGGGGCCATGACCCACACTTTCTGACCAGGCTGAAGCTCTACCAGAGTGGCATTCTGGTCGTACCACCGCTTCATCTCCTCCTGGCTGGCTTCCAGATTCGCCTCAGCGAGTTGCCTGAAACGCCTAGTTTGGTTCCTAAAGGCCAGCATGTAACTGTATACATCCTGGGGAGGTTTCCTGGGAGATTGCTCCCAGCCTTCTTTGACCAAACTTAGAGGTCCTCTTACTGGGTGTCCATAGAGAAGCTCAAAGGGACTGAACCCTAGAGATTTCTGTGGCACCTCACGGTAAGCAAAGAGCAGGCATGGTAAGAGGACGTCCCACTTACGCCTCATAGGTTCCTCAAGACCCATAATCATGCCTTTGAGGGTTCGGTTGAACCTTTCAACCAACCCATTTCCTTGGGGGTGGTAAGGAGTGGTAAACTTGTAGGTTACCCCACACTCCTGCCACAGGGACTTCATATACTTGGAAATGAAGTTGGTCTCCCGGTCAGACACTACCTCGCTAGGGAATCCCACTCGGGAGAAAATTCCCATCAGTGCTCGTCCCACCACGGGGGCCGTCACTGTCCTCAGAGGTATGGCTTCCGGGTACCGGGTGGCATGGTCCACCAAGACCAGGATGAACCTGTTGCCCATGGCTGTCTTGGGGTCCAGTGGCCCCACAATGTCAATACCCACCCGTTCAAAGGGGGTGCTGACTACAGGGAATGGATGGAGAGGAGCCTTGCGCTTCCTCCCACTCTTTCCACTTGCCTGGCAAGTCTGACATGTCCTGCAGTGAGTGTCTGAACTCCTGCGCATTTGGGGCCAATAAAAGTGGGTGACAAGCCTCTCAAAGGTCTTGTCCTACCCCAAATGGCCTGCCAATGGAACATCATGAGCCAGCCCCAGTAGGAAGGCTCTGAGGCACTGGGGTACCACCAGCACACGGGCTGACCCAGGCTCAGCAACCTTAGGCTCAGTATACAGGAGATCATTCTCCCAATAGACCCAATGTGACCCAGACTGATCACCTGTTGCCTGGTCTGCAGCCTGTTGCCGCAGACCCACCAGAGAAGGGCATTCTTTCTGCTCTTTGCAGAATTCTTCCCTGGATGGTCCTCCTTCTTGCTGCCAATGGGTCAGCTCAGGCAGGTCCCCCAGTTCAGCTACCTGTTCCCCTGTAGGCTCCAGGGCATCCCCCTCAAGGTCTGCCTCCTCCTGGACCGTGGGAACTTCGGGGGCCGGTTTCCCGCACCCCCTGCCTCTTCTCGTGACGGCAGGTACCTGAACCTCCCTCTCAGGCTCCAGGTCCTCTTGAGCACCTTTACTTGCTGCCATGGACCGGGTGGTCACACACGCCCAGTCAGGCAAACCCAACATCTCTAAATGAGCACTTCGCTCCACCTTCGCCCAAGGTGAGCTCTCCAAGTCGTTCCCTAACAAACAGTCAACAGGCATGCCGGGCCTCACAGCTACCTGAAGAGTACCAGAGACCCCCCCACTCAAAGGGAACCTGAACCACTTTGCAGTGACTCTCTGTGTTGTCAGCGGCAACAACGGGATAGAATGCATGGGGGACAACCTGCTCTTGAGACACCAGGTGACACTTGACAGCTGTCACACTGGCTCCTGTATCTCTAAGAGCCTCCACCCTATGGCCATTGATGGTCACCCACTGCCTGTATTTCTTAGTGTTGTCAGGCAGCGGGGTCCTGGGGACCACCTCACAGTCTCCTAATGAGACAAGTGACATCTGTGCGGGACCCCACCCCTCTTGGGCACCCATCTCCTCCCCCAGGGCTACACTAGCCATCTGCCGGGGGGCTGCACCAGGGGGTGCGGGCTTTCCAAACTGGCGGCACCTGGGATCACTCGCTATATGACCCAGGTCCCCACATTTGTAGCATCTCAGGGGTCCCCTTTGAACAGGTGGACCTGTCTGGGCCCCTGAGGGTTTCTGGGGGGGAGGCTGGGAACCTTTCCCTTGGTTCCCTTGGGGACTACTTTGGGGCCTTCTTTGGAACTACCTCTGTTTACCCTTGTCCCCCCACTCTTCTGCTGGGGACCCTGCCCACCCTTGGCTGAGTCTCCCACGTGACCCTTGTGGACCCTGGTACTGACCCAGCGGTCCGCCTCCTCAGCAAGCTTCCTAGGGATAGTCAGCTTGCTATCTATCAGGTGCTGGCGTAGCTCTGGAAAACAGTTACTTGACAAGTGCTCCCATGCAATCAAATCAAGGAGCCCCTGAAAATCATCAACTTTGCTACCCTTCACCCAACCATCCAATGCTCTGCAGAAAAAAGTGACATATTCAACCCAGGTACTGTTTTCTATCTTCTTGCAACCCCTGAACCTCTGCCTATACAATTCAGGAGTTAAACCATACCTAGACATTAAAGCATCCTTCATGTGGTGATATGAATTATGGACATCAGAAGGCAAATCTAGCAGTGTGTCCCGCCCCTCGCTAAGGAACCGTCCCCACAACCCCGCTCCCCAATCCTTCTCAGGGACCCGGTGGGAAGACATGGCTACCTCATAGGCCTTGAACCACTGCCCAATGTCATCATTTTTAAAAAACTCTCTGACCACATCCTTAGGAATATACACTCTAGATTCCACAGGCATTGACGGTGTGCTGCCACCAGAGGGAGTAATTTCTAAGCTCCTAGCTTTCAAATCCAACTCCCTCAAACTTCTATCATGCTCAAGCTGTATCCTCTTTTCTTCCAGGGCCAGTTTCCTAATTTCCAATTGCCCATTCATTTTGGCCAGCTCCAACTCATGCATCCTATTTCTCTCCCTGTCCTCCAGCTCTTCTGTGGACAGACCTTTGGCAGAAACACTGCTACCTGCTGGGGAAGGTGCCTTCCTTTCCCCTGAACCCAATGGCCCTTCCAGCTGCACATCTGCATCATTATCCCCTTCCTCATGCTCAGGGGTTTTCCTTGCTTCTACCCAGGCCCTCAGCGCCTTATAGAACTCCTCCTTCTTGGTGAGCCCGGTAATTGCAACATTAAATCTTTTGCAGAAGTGCTTCAGCTGCTTTGCATTGTAGCATTCTAGTTTCTCCTCTTCCCAATCAAAATCAACAGATGCTATGGATGCTGGTTTCATGATGGCTGAACTTGGAAAAAAATGGAACGTCCTAGAAAAACAAATCTACCAAAAGTATGTGGTCGCGTTTTGGTCTGCACTCACTAGTAGTGTTCACCAATCACTGTACATGAGTCACAAATGCAAGTCCAGAATCCTCACCGCTGACCACCAATGTTAGATTTGGGGGGCTCTAGTTGGCACAGGTAGGTACTTTTGACAAATAGGGACCCTCGCCTCTAGTCAGGGTAAAGGGGTGCACTCCTAAAATAACCCCTGCTCACCCCCTTGGTAGCCTGGCATGAGCAGACAGGCTTATCTCAGAGGCAGTGTGTAAAGCATTTGTGAACACATACAGTAATCTAGTGACAACATTACAGATGGACACCACACAAGTTGTATTATAAAAATAAGTATCTTTTATATAGATTTAACACAAGACCATAGACGACAAAAATCCACAATACTGTACTTAAAATGGTAGGTTTAGCTTAGTTCTCTTAAGTTCTTAAAATGCGACACTTTGAGTCAATGTACCTTACGATGCGTCACGTTTCTACAACGAAAGTGTTGCAGAGATGGAGATGCGACAAAGTTCTGGTGCAAAGAAATAAAGACGTCAAGTTCTTCCTGATGCGGCACGCTTCTCCGATGTTGCGAGAAGTCTCGACTTGATGCGTCAGCTGCAGCGGCGACACCCTTGTTCCGTGATGCGACGACAGCGGCTTTGGCGGCGACCCTCTTCTCCGACGTTGCGAGACGCTTCCGCTCGAAGCGACAACTGCAGCGGCGACACCTTTGTTTCGTGATGCGACGGCAGCAGCTACGACGGCGGCACGCTTCTCCGTGGATGCGAGGCGCTTCTCTCGATGCGGTGCAATGCGACAGCCACAGCAGCGACATCTACGATGCGACGACAGCGGCTGCGACGGCGACACGCTTCTTCCTCGATGCGAGACTCTTCTCTTGATGCGGTGCAATGCGACAGCTACAGCGGCGACATCTACGATGCGACGGCAGCGGCTGCGACGGCGACACGCTTCTTCGGTGTTGCGAGACGTTTCTCGAGATGCGGTGCAATGCGACAGCTACAGCGGCGTCATCTCCGTGATGCGACGGCAGCGGCTGCGACACGCTTCTCCCTCTTGAGTCGCGCTTCCAGCTCCTTGCGACACGCAGTCCCTTCAGAAGGCCCAAAACAGCAGCAGGCACTTCCAAAGGATTCTTGGGGAGCTGGTGGTTGAAATCTGTTGTCCCTGAGACTTCAGCAGGAGGCAAGCTCTTTTCTCAAGCCCTTGGAGATCCTTCACAAGTTGAAATAAAAGTGCACACAAAGTCCTTTCTCCTTCCTTTGGCAGTCAGGCAACCACTGCAGGCAGATCCCTCTAGCTTAGGGATGGTCTTCTCCTCAGTTTCTTCTTGGTTCCGCTCCTCAGCAAAGGTTTCTTCTTGTTTCCCAAAGTGATCTAATTTCCTAGGGGTCTGGGTCCCCTTTTATACACAGTTTCTCTTTGTTCTCTGAAGGCAGAGAGGCCTCTGCCTAGTCCAAAACCAGTTCTGGTCAGTCCTGGAGCACTTTGTTTTTCTGACTCCTTCTTTCCTTTCAGAATGTGGGGCAGAGTGCTCAGCCACCCGGCAGGAGGTGGAGCCAGCATTGTGGAAGGCAGGCACAGCCCTATTCAGACCCAGGTGCAACTCCTCCCTCCACTCTGGATGCAGATCTTTCTATTCAGCCATGTGCTGACTCACCCTGTCTCCTGTAGCCACCCCCAGCCCCTGTCACTCAATCTCCAGACAAGGAATACACAACCTAGCAGAGGCAGGCTTGGAAGTTTAGGCAAGAAAATACCCACTTTCTAAAATTGGTATTTTCAAACACAGAATGTTAAAACCAACTTCACTAAAAGATGTATTTTATCATTCTGAGTTCAGGCATACTAAATTCGTTTTTCTACCATGTTCCCTGGGTCAGTTCTGACTATAAGGTGTAATAGTCAGTCTGCCCATTCTGGCCTATGGGGAGCAGGTAGCCTTGCAATAGTGAAAAACGAAAATGGCTGTAATTCACTATTAGGACATGCCACACACACCAGGGCATGTCCTACCTTGTACTTACAATGCACCCTGCCCTAAGGCCTACTTTAGGGGTGACCAACATGCAGTAAAGGGAAGGTTTAGGGGCTGGTAAGTGGGTGTACTCACCAAGTCGACATGGCAGCCCTAGGCTGCACACAGGCTCTGAAATGGCAGGCCTGAGGCACATTTTACAAGTGGGTGGCACAACCAGTGCTGCAAGCCCACCAGTGGCATTGGATTTACAAGCCCTGGGCACACTCAGTGCACTGTACTAGGGACTGACAAGTAAACCAATCATCCAATCATGGAGTCACTAATACATAACACAATTTATCATAGGGAGCACTTGCACTGTGGCACTGAATAGCAGTGGCACAGTGCCCAAAGCATCTAACACCAGCAAAAACAGATCAGTAACATGGGAGGCATCATAAAAAATGGAAGGGAGACCCACGCCAAGGATGCCAGGTCTAACACTGAGTGATTGGTAAAGTACCATAAAGAAACTGATGTGTCCATTGCGTTCTAATCATACTAAAATTAATGCCACTCATGTGTACACTTCTTCTCAATTTGTATACTCCACTGACCACGACTGCCGTGCATGCACTCAAAATCTGCAACAAATTAATGTTGCTTAGTAATTTAGTAAAGTACTATGTTGGAGATGCTGTGTGGCTCGGTAAGGTGGCGTACAGAAAACAAGTTTTCTGTGGAGATCTAGATGGCCACCTCAAATAGGTGCTAATGTAGTTAGAGTAACAGGATGTAAGGGGGTATCGGTGTTATTGATGTAAATCCTACATGATCAAATCTACCTCTGCATCTATTGGGCATGGATGTCCATGTAAGGGAACAGCTCAAAAACAGATGTTATCATATTTTATATAAAATGCTAATGTAGAACCTGTAATCAACTGAATAAATGCTTCAATTCATGATTTCAAGATCTTGTGCAAAATACACAAACAGCACTTCAAAGCTTTCCAAAGTGCAAATGCAAGCAGTATCGAACAATTTTCCAAGCATTTCCACTGACATTGGTCAAAATACAGAAACAGTACTTCAAAGTTCTCCAAAGTGCAAATGTTAAAAATGACCAGCAATTTATTATATACATTTAAAAAAAATATATTTTTATTAAAGTTTTCATGGATGGTTTAGCACAATGAAGTGATAATCCACAAATGAGCATGAGTTCCCAACATTTGTTTGTATTAACAAGAACATAGAACATCGAAACCTGCCACCCCAACCCACTCCCCCAAATTCTGACAGCAGCCCATATTGTTGTAGCAATAAGAGAGCACATTGAACCATAAATAGAGATCAAAACAGGAATGAACGCAATGACTATCCCACAATCCCAGCTCACTCCACCTCCTCTCCCCCCAGCAGTCACT
Organism: Calotriton arnoldi; assembly: GCA_963921515.1. NCBI lineage: Eukaryota > Metazoa > Chordata > Amphibia > Caudata > Salamandridae > Calotriton > Calotriton arnoldi. The sequence continues at coordinate 1,004,152 of CAWUFW010001186.1, forward strand.
CCAAGGAATAATATGATATCCATTTCCCACAGAGTTTATGGAATTTTCAGGGGCAGTCCCTGCTGGCATATGTAGCTTTTTCAGCCATCAATTACATATCCATTCCTCTTCCACTCATTTAATGTGGGGCATTCCCAGGTTCCCCAGTGGAATATCCATCAATTTATCAAGCATTGTGGTTCTCATAAAGAATCAATACAAGCGAGTTGTTCTTCCTTGTGGTATAAAATGCTGATTTAAATACAGCTCTCAATTATATATATACTATAAACCACAACCCATGCCAATTGTGCAGCATATGTCCACAGTACTACAATGTTGTTAAAAGTGCTAGTGCAAGATGTGTCAACCAATATGCTAAAAATGGGGATCCTGTAAAGTACAAGTGCAAGAAAAATCTTCTCACTTCTCATACAAATTTCTGTTTAAACAAGTTCTATTATCAGTTGCATGAACAATCCATTTCAAAGCCCAATAACAATAACATCCTATGATCTATCAAGGTACTAGGGCAGAGTGTAAAATTGCTAATACAAAGGTATAATATTCCAGTGCTCCCTTATTAGCCACTATCATTCCAAACTATATTTTCGAGATGATATCATATCTGATTACATATAAGAGAGTCATTAATGTCCAATGTGGGTTGTTTGCCTAGAGGAAATCGCTTTACATTTGATCAAATTAAGTATATTAAGGGGGAAGTTAGAAGTGGACATAAAGCTCAGCATCCAAATTCAAACCCCAAGAGGGTACGTTCTCATCAGAATTATCCACCTGGACTCTGCTCTTCATAGGCCCAATTCTCTGTTGCCACCTCTGGGCTTTTTTATAACATTTTGTGTGCCGTAGAATTTCATGTCCTTCATGTTGCCATTATGTACTTCCCAGATATGTTTGGCCATGGTGTACGAGAAGTCTTTGTTTTTAATCGCACATAGGTGTTGTAAAATGCGATCTTCAGTTTATTTCCACATACCTCTTTCCACATATGCACTCAAGGACATACACCACAAATGTGGTCTCACAGGTTATCCACTACTTAACCTCATTGATTTTTCCATGCTGGGTTACAAATTCAGTTGTGTTCTGGCCATAAGTGCAGGCTTTATACTTAAAACATCTCCAAAACCCTCTTTTCTTGCTGGATAACCAGTTGGCAATCCCTGATCTCCCAGGATTGCCAGGATTCATGTAACTCTTTGTCAGCAAATCACCGAATGATGCTGTTCTTTTAAAAGTGTTGGGTGTTCAGGCAACAGTTCTTTGAGGGTTTCATCCTTTTTGAGAATCTTCCAATTCTGTTTCAGCAGCTCTTTTGTATTGTAATTGGACATATCGTAATCCATTATATATCTTATGATTCCAGGATCATTTGTGTTCTTTGGGGCCTTTTGCTTTACCACCAGCAGATTTTCTTGTTTCTTTTTTTCGCCCTTCTTAGAGCAATATCTAAAACCTTAATAGGGTATCTTCTTTCTTCGAATCTTTAGTACATTTCCTTGACCTGACGATTAAATTCTTCCCCCTCTGAGCAATTTCGACTGCCTCGGACAAATTCCCCATTAGCGTAACTCCATCTCAAAGCCTGTGGAAGCCCACTGTATGCATCAAGAATGCTGTTGCTACTTGTTAATTTCTTGTGACTTTTGGTGCAGATCTTCTCATTTTCAATGTAAACTCCTATATCCAAATAGTTGATTTCCTTTCCCTAATCTCAAGGGTGAATTTTAATCCTTGTGGGTTGTTGTTGAGAGATTTTATGAATTCCTCAAAGTCCTCTCTTTCACTTTCCCATATAATAAACAGATCATCAATTAAACGAACCCATAAAATGATGTGTTCCGTCTTTGGTGTATTGTGTTTGTTCCATATGATCTACGCTTTCCACCAACCCATCATTAGGGTCACATAGGACGGCGTAAAGGATGTCCCCATCGCGGTTCCCTGTACTTGCAGGAAGTAGCTGTTGTTGAACATGAAGACATTATATTGAAGGCAGAAATCCATCCTCTCCAATAGCATATTGGAGTGTTCTAATAGAGAAATTGAACTGGACCTGGACCCGAGGAAGTATCTGATCCCATCTGCGAGCTGGATGGATGTATACAAAGATACCACATCAACTTTGGTCATAAAGTGATTTGATTTCCATGGTATTCTATATAGGACATCATGAGAGTCCCTTAGGTATGACGGGAGGTTCATTACATAAGGTAAAAGAAAGATATCAATAAATCTTGAGGAGTTTTCTCTTAATGAACCGATTGAACTAATAATTGGTCTCCCGGGAGGGTTTAGACTATCTTTATGAACTTTTGGTAAAAAGTAGATTGTTGGCATTATGGGGTGAATGGTCTTGAGATATATGTATTCGTTGTTGTCTAGGAGATCTCTGCCATGCCATTCTTTCAATTTTTGATGAAATGCATGCATATATTCAGCGGTGGTGTCTTTGGTAAGTTTACTATAATGATCTTTATTATTCAATTGTTTGTTGGCTTCTGCTATATATTTTTCTCAACTTAGGATTACGATGTTCCCTTCTTTGTCGAAGACTTTTATTATGATATATATATATCCAAAAGGGCACTCACTGGGTGGTTTCAAATATACATTTATTTATGCAAACGCGTTTCGGCAATAATTTGTTTTTTCATCATTAGGAATTCACCTTTGAGAAGGGTGTTTTTATTGTTTAAATTAACTCAATGTCGCGTGTTAGGTATTTACATTTAAAGCACTGAGGAAGGCTTATTGCCGAAACGCGTTTGCATAAATAAATGTATATTTGAACCACCCCGTGAGTGCCCTTTTGGAGCCAAGATGTGAATCGTGAGTCCTACCATCACGCGTTTGGAGGCACCCGCCTTAAGAGTTCGGCAGCTGCAGGTGGGGTCGGAGCTGTGATGTATCAATATGCTGCCAGAACCGTCGCTGAAGGACGATCCGCCGACCAAGGGCATTGCTGAGGGTAATGAAAATAGTGATGAGGGATGAGTCGAGATAGATTTACTGGGGCTCTGTGTTTTGTCAGTACTTTCCTGGTCTCTTTGTTAATACTAGTTCCAGTGGCATGGAAAGGTTGCCATGGATACCAATGTGACTGAAGTTAATGGTCCCCTCACATCCCTGGACCTCACTGCCCCATGCCTAGGTAGTAAAAGGCAGGCATATGTGGGAACAGTAGGCCCCTCGCTCCCCTGGGTCTTTGAACTAATGACAACTAGGCACCAGGGTAAATCCACTTTGTTCACAGCTTCCAAAAGTTAGAGGTTTGGGATTCAGCTCCATAGATGGTGTCTGATTGCTGCTCTGGGTGTGTGAATTTTTTAGAGGTGGTGTTCATATTGCCCTTGAGGAGAAATGAGGACACAACACTTTTACTTCAAGGAAGGGAGGCTGCGTTGATCCACATTTTAAGGTTTCTTCCAGAGAGAATAAGTAATGCAGTCATTTCCTCTGGTTAAATAATGTGTGGATCTGTTAACGATTTACTCCAACAAATAACAATTTCATGCGTACCGAGAGACCTGATTGAGACGGAAGAGTCCCGATTTTTTAAGGCAAAAATGTGTTTATTTTCGCTGTCTCCCTCCTAAAAATTGTTTGCATGTATGCAATATCCAACCGAGATGCAGGCCAGATAGTTGCAGCAGTATTCTAAAGTAAAACACTATCAATGATGAAAATGCCTTCCCATAAGAGGAGGGAACACTTAGTTAGATATGCCTCAGGACCAGGTTGGTTGATGCCTGATACTCAAAACTATGTGTAAATCTGTACATTGTGGACATATATTCATGATTTTGCAGATTTATTTTGCTTTCTACCCAATTCACCAAACCCTGAAGTGAAATGCACGAAAATCTATAGACATTATAGGTTTCTGAAATGGAATGGATTTGTTTATTTTCTCCTTAGAAGAAAACATCTTTCTCATTGAATGCTCTTTCCTGTATAACTCCTGGGAAATGTGGGATGGACCCTTTCCTTCCAGACCCTATAAAGGCACTTCCTTTTACAAGGAGCAATTTTACATGCGATACTAAGGTGGAACACTACCTCAACGCACATGAACCTATGAGCAGTGGTTAATTTGAGCAGGCGTTTGCAAGTGCTCAGCACCAGAACTCATTTTCGGAACAGTATAAGGATGAATAAGTGATCCTTATACTGAACTTCTTAAAACTTACTGAATTTATCAGTTGTACATATGGTACCCCTTCAAATAATTCACATGCCAGTGTTTTCCTGTTTGTTTTTCATCTGCATATCTTGTTAGTTGCAAATCTGCTGCCTTTAGTGTTGAATTGTCCGTGCCAATGTGTCTATCTGGTAATTGTGACATTGTACCAAATGTTGTAGCAGAATTTTAGTAAGACAGCTAAAATATTTTGTCTGTAATGTTACACTTTCATAGTGGCACGTGGATCAGGATGTACAGATTACATATTCTATGACTCGATCTGTGCACAACCTTTTCAAACATTTTTCAAAAACATAATCACTCAATCAGTTATGGCAATCAGCATTCTTAAGGAAGAGGGAATGGTACCCCTTCAACACGAAAGGACAACTCACACTTTAACCGTGGATGCCAGTCTGGGGTCCACAGGGGTGGGCGATGTGAGGACTGCTTAGCCTTCAGTACTTTGGGACTGCCTTTCCTACACCTGCCTCACGGATCATGAAGGGAACAGGATGTGAACAGAGCTGTTTATATTTTAAAGTTTCCATTTATTGCCCTTCCCAATGCCCCTCAGAGGCAAATTAGAGGTTGCTGAGTGGTTAACGTAGCACGCCAGGTCAACCCTGTGATGTCACTGGGGGGTCAAAGGCTGAGTGATGTCACTTCCATTAACCTGGTATTTTAGTGAACTTTCAAACATTGTGCCCATGTCCAATTTTCATTTGTGATCGCTTACTGCACACCTGTTTATATTATTCTTTATTTGCATATGTTTTAAAATATAACTGAACCTTTTGACTGTATGGTGTAGTGTACATTTCGTTTTTTTGGTCTGGCTTGGCAGCAGAACCTTTGCCAGACAATTATGTGAGAACCACCAGTAGAGGGGCTTTGGCTCCACCCACATGTTGGGAGCTAAAAGTACTCGTTTTGATTGGGTAGAAGTTGTGCGCTTCCACAAAAAAGTGCTTGCACTCCAAAGCTGTGATCATTTTGTTTGCTTATCCAGCTTCCTGAGCTTGAACTTTAAGGGACACACACACATGCCACTGTAACGCTATAAAAATGTCTTATGTAAGTAGATCATTTATGGTGTTTTCTCTTTCAGCAGCACAGATAGGAGTAGGCAGTCATTCACGTACATTGATCTTTAGATCTGGCTTGACATTGAGTCCTATTGGCTTTGCCAAAGCTTGTTGTACTGCTATATCAGTGATCAATGTAGGGGTCTGTGAATTACACACTATCTAGTTAAACCAACTGTCTATAAAAGTATTCTCATTAAAACAGAGTTGATTATAACGTTCCCTTATAACGAAGCCTCATTCTTCATGACCACCAATGAGAGGATCCGAAACCACCCTGACAACATTAAAGACGGACTCACCACCCATGATGAAGACAAACAAGCCGCTTTCTTGGTCCTACAATATGGTGGGTCACATCATGCTCCTTAAAAGACTTGAAGCGGGCTGGTGTTACTGTTACAGCCTCTAAAAGGATACAGTCCTTCCTCTGCTCAGACGACATGTTTACATTGTAGCTTAAGTTTCTTCCACATACAAGGTGACTTGCTTCATGCCTCAGGAGTGTCCCTCTAACTATTCCGGTTGAACATGTATACGCTCCCCCTCCACCAAAGTACTATGGGGCATATTTACAAGGACGGCGAGAAATAAACGCAAAGCGCGCTTAGCGCTTTTCTACTTATCGCCGTCTATCGCTGGATTATATCGCCCTGTTAGCGCGTTATTTACAAAGCATTTCCCCAGGGCGATATAATAACCAGCGATATGGGAAATCGCCGTTTGCAGGGAACATCGCTGGTTTTCTAGCGATGTTCCCTGCAAATGGCGATAACCTTGCTGATACGACCCTGTGGTCGTATCAGCACAATCCACCCCCATATTAGGTATGCCTAAGTCTGCATTTTAGCAGACGTTAGTTTTCGGCGAAAACAGCGGTTTTCGCCCAAAACTAACGTCTGCTAAAATGCGTTGGCAGCCTTGTAAACATCAGCGATATTTACAAGGTTGTACTGCCCAGTGACGCCCACTTTGCATCTCATTAGAGATGCAATTCAATTCAATTCAAATGTTCTTTATTCGGTGACTATTGCAGTAACCATAAAAGCACAATACATATTTTGAATTGACTAGAAAGAGATTTAAAAATACAATTCATACTAATTATCCTAATCGTAACAAAATTGATTTACGCACCGTAAAAACATTCTTTAGAAAAGCAATCACTGAAGCGATTATAAAAACATCATCTAGCTGTTGCAGAGTCAAATATGCAGGTTTACATTGTTTAAAACCAAATTTTTTAAGCATTGGCATAATCCATCTCCTCCTTGGTATGATATAAAATTTGCAAAAAAATAAAATATGTAACGTCGATTGCGCCGAAATATCATCACAAGGGCAATTACTTAAAACCTTAGACCAGTCATTTAGCAAGGGGAAGCTTAACAATCGATGTAAGATATTCAATCTAAAACGAATCAACAAAAATCTTTCATAATCACTAGAAGTTAAAACAAGATAAGACTGTATGGTTGGGGTCGCTAACGTCATATAGTATGCAAGCACCGTTGATTTCTTTAATTCGACTGTGGTTCTAATCTCTTCCAGATATTGTAAACACATAGTTTTTAATTCTTTCCTGGACACATTTTGCAAAGTATCTGGATCTATATAATATTCTGAGTGCCCTATTTTAAACACGAATGTTTTGACATGTTCCAGCCATTTTATATTTCTGATTCCATCACAGGTCAAAATGTCCTTCAGTATTAGCCGATTCAGGGAGGTCTCCTCGGCGGTCCATATTCTATGCCACAGGAGTACTGGCTGTATTTTAATGACATCCTCTAGATATGGGATGCCTAGTTCTCGATGGCATATATAGGTTGACGTACTGTCAGGAACAGCCAAAAGGGACCTCAGAAACATATTTTCGGCAAGCTGCAGGGAATTAACCCCTCCAAAACCCCAGATGCCGGCTCCATAAGTTGCGATCGACACACATTTAGCCCTGTATATCTGTAGAATTTCTGCTGGAGCACGTCTACCTAGTTTTTTTACTAAAGTTAAAAAGGGCCATCAATGCTTTGGTAAATAACAGCCTTCTGGTTTTAATTGCGGGGCACCATGTTCCGGAGTGATCAAACAGGATCCCCAAGTAAGAAAAGGTCTTAGTGCATTCTATTACTTTTGAGTCAATAAAGAGGGTCCTTATCTTCTTTTTAAACCTGCCCCGCAGTTCATAGTGAATGTTTTGGAACAATTAACGGCTAAACCCAGACTTGCCATGAAGCTAGTAAAAACATCTACAACCCTTTGCAAACTCAGCGGTGTGCGGGCCATCAGGACCGCATCGTCCGCATACAGGAGCGCCGGTATGGGTCGATTGGCTACCCTTGGTAAGTCCCTACAATCCTGCACCAAAACTGCTTCTAGGTTATTTATATAAAGTGAGAAGAGGAACGGGGCAAGGATACATCCTTGCCTAACTCCTCTTCTCACACCAAAGTAACTAGTACATTCACCGCCCTTCCCATAGCGAACCCGTGCCCTTGCCCCAGAATACAATTGTCTCAAAAATGTGACAATTGCGACGTCTACACCTAACCCTTCTAAAATCACCCAGAGCTTCTCGTGTATGACACAATCGAATGCCGCTGTTAAATCGACAAAGGTTAGATATAATCTTTCTCTTTTCACCTTAGTATATTTTTCTAAAATGATATGTAGATTTAGACCCTGTTCGATTGTGCCTAAACCTTTGCGAAACCCATATTGCAGGTCGCTTAATATTGAGTGTTCCTCAGCCCACACTTGCAACCTGTTTAATAAAACACGCCCAACTATCTTCACTGTAGAATCCAACAGTGAGATTGGGCGATAACATGCTGGGTTAGCCCTGTCCCCTTTTTTAAAAATAGGTACTATTATTGAATCGCACCAGGTAAGTAAAAAGCCCTGTGATCCACATGCATTAAAAACCTGAGTTAAAAGTGGACCCCAAAGTGCTAAATTAGATTTAAAAATATTAACGGGAACCCCATCTGGCCCCGCCGCTTTCCCACCCCTACTTGCATTGATGGCTGAGTTAACTTCAGTTAGAGTAAAATGCAACAGTTGATCTGAGGAAGTTATAGGTTTCGTATTGTCAACCCTGGTCACTAGTATTTCCTGGTCATCCTGTATTGGATTATTATATAAACTGGAATAGTGTCTAATCCACTCAGGTTCAGTAATCGCAATCTCTATGGTGGCTTTGTCCTTATCTGCCAAAAAGGGTGCATTAACTGCCTTCCAAAATGCTGAGGGGTCTTTATTAACCGAGGCATCTCGTAGGGCTTGCCAGGCTTCCTCTTTTAGGGCCATCTTTCTTATTTTCTGTACTCTCTTGTATTCACATCTAGCTTTACTAATATCAGCCCGATTTTTCACCTTTGCATGGAGTGCCTTTTTCAGCTTAGAATAGGCTTTTGTACAACTTGTATCAAACCATCCCTTAATTTGTTTACTTTTTTTCCTTACATTCACATAGAGCGTTTCTTTAATAAAATTTGAAATTACATAAAAAATTTCTAAAATTTCCTGGTGCGATGATCTATCATCTAGACACATGAAAAGCATATCCTTGCAATTTATAGCCACCTTGCTAATAAACGCATCTTGGTCGACCTTTTCCCATTTAAGGGCATAACCATTTTGTCTACTCAGTGATATGTTTTCCACAAAATGGTCTGATTCGCCTCTATTATTAACTGCCTTATTCTTTAGCTTTAATTCAAGGCTAATGGGAAAATGGTCACTCAGTGCAATATCATGTGTAGTAAAATCTTTAAAATACGAATTAAATCTATGTGAAGCTAATACATAGTCAATAGTGGAGAAAGTACCTCTTCCATTAAAAGTGGGACAAAAGGGAATCACAGGGACACATAAATCATTAACAAACCCAAAGTCAAATGTAAACATAATGTCGTTCAACAAATCTCCAAAAGATGTGTGGGGAAAGTGGGAGATACAGAAACCTTTTTCATAAGATATCCCACAAACCCCCTTGTTAACATACTGACATAGAGGTAAGTTGAAATCCCCTCCCCAAATAACACAAGTCTCTTTTGTTGTACCGGTTTGCAAATTATGTAAGTCACTGCTCAAATTTCTCATCAAACCCTGAATCAACTCTGGAGGGGCATTATTATAAAAATTCAATAACGCTATTCCAAAGGTTTGATCTATATGAAGACTAATAATTTGATAATATTGATTTGATTCATTAAAGACAATTTTCTCTATATTCAGATGATTTGAGATAAAAGTACTGAGGCCACCTTTCGCTCTACCATGGGGTGAGGGCACTGCTGGCGTAAAATAGGTTTTATAACCATTAATATGTACGGGCTCTATCATCCAAGTCTCCTGCAAACTAAAGATGTCAAACTTATTCACAAAGTTAGACCATACCATGTTAGACACCTTGGTTTTTAGACCCGCTACATTCCAGAATAAGATATGGCAGTTCTCCCTCAAACCTATATCTTGTTTACCACCACCCACCTCGTTCCGCTTCAATGATGTTCTATCAGAATAAGTAATATAAGGGAGAATGGTTTCGACCGGAGAGTTAGAGTCCATAACATGATCACTCTCATTAACTACTATCGTAGCATTATTTAGAGGGAGAATGTTCACAGAACTAATTATCGGTTCAGTTGAGTACAAGGCGGGAGAATCTCTTCCTGAAACAGAGGTTTCATACTGTAGGGATGCTCCTGATTGATGTCAATCCACTGAATCAAGATTTACTAGGGCCTCAAAACGATTATAGGTTGAGAGGTTAAACCAACTCTTGTGGTACTGAGTTTGGGGTCCCATATCTCTTGAGACGGCATATGGTATAGGCTGGTAGAAAAAACCCAGAGGGACTGCGTTAATACTTTGTCCCAAGATACGTTGTGCGCCAGCTCTACTCAAAATCATTTCCACTAATTGAGGTATCTTGAAGGTCAGTACCACGCAATCTCCCGGCAAAATCTTTCTCCCCTTCCCAACCCAGCTCACTCTCCTAACCATTTTAAACTCATCGAAAATTCTCTCCGTAAAACCAAGCCTAACACCTAGCCAATGTAGAGACTTGTTCCTCAATGTCTCCCAGGATTCTTCCCCCCTATTTTGTTGTTTGGGTACATTAGTTAATACCACCACATATGGTGTGGCATCCGGCGGTAGGTCCAAGCGTGTTACTGCTTTTTCTGCCTTATTTGTCATACTTAAGCTGTTGGGGCCCTCATTTCCTGGATCATAGGTATGCATGTTACGAACTATAGGGGTATTAGGAAGGGGTACTGCCGTACAATTCATGGTGCTTTGTTGTGCCACATCTTGTACGACGTGTAATGTTTCCTCCTGCCTACTCGGTCTCCGCTGAGTAAATTCGTGTCCCCTTGTAATTTTTTGATATTCCCGACTTCCTGGGGCATCAGGACACACCTGACACAGGGGCTGCATTTTCTCGAGCTTATTTACTAAAGCCTCTTCTATTATACCAAATTTAAGCATTAACCCACTTAGACTTTCTCTAAGGAATTTATCCAGTGTGTCCAATTTTGTTTTTATATTTATAACGTCATTCTGGAGACTTAAATTTGTAGATAATTTTGGTTTGCCCCCTTTATTTCTCACTGCCGGTGGTTTATCCTTCTTATTAATCTTTTTTCTTGTTTTATGAATTGACTCACTCACAGTATCACAAAACTCCCCTATGATATGTATAGAACTATCCGGATTTCTTGCTCGCTTAATCGGTGGTTGAATGTCCGGCTCCTGTTCGCTATCTGTGATATTATCCTGTATGTTCACTATACAACCATTTGGACCTGGGGAACTGATAGCTGTCACTGAAGGTGGCTCGGGCCCTTCCCTTGGTGATAGAGTAGTTGGGGTGTCGCCCTCTCTGCCTATACTTCCTGAGTGGCCCGGTTTGAGAGCCTCCTCAACTGTTATGATCTGGCGCTCGATCGCCCCCATAGCTCCTGTTAAATAACTGAGCAGAGTGTGCTGGGGATGGGCACTAACTTTTTGATGTTTAGTGTTCTGCATACTCGCTGCCTTTCTCTTCCCCATCTGATCTACTATAATTATCACAACCTTACCCTACTAATATCTCACACAATATGTATGATCTTAAATTTCAGATGTTTCTTAGCTCACTTTCAACAAGACCCACTCAAACCCGTATAACATCTGCGGCTTATATATTAAACACCCAAAATACTCCTTTTTTACAATCTGTAGACCCTCCTTAATGATTTATGAGTACGAGTGGTTTTAAGTCCGCCGCACCTTTTCTTGTGGAAGTTAGGGCCGTGACCCAGTCCAGTCTCTGTCAGGCTATGACGGGCTAAGACGGGCCCGTCTTGGCCCGCGCGCGTCCCGCGCCGCGGGAACGCGGGCGGCTTCTTATCTCATTGCAGCCCCTCCAGGGACTGTGGCTAAAGTGCAAATGCAGGGACCAGGTTAGGGATAGCAGCAAAGTCAGACGCGGTCTCCCGCTCACCGGGACCGCGGGCGGCTTCTTATCTCGTTGCAGCCCCTCCAGGGACTGTGGCTAAAGTGCAAATGCAGGGACCAGGTTAGGGATAGCAGCAAAGTCAGACGCGGTCTCCCGCTCACCGGGACCGCGGGCGGCTTCTTATCTCGTTGCAGCCCCTCCAGGGACTGTGGCTAAAGTGCAAATGCAGGGACCAGGTTAGGGATAGCAGCAAAGTCAGACGCAGTCTCCCCGCAAAGGGAGGCGTCGGGTAAAAGGGTGCTAACATGCGCTAATGCATGTTAGCACCCTCTTGTTAACAGGGCGATAGTTTTATCTCCGCTTTTTTGGCTTTAAAAGCCAAAAAAGCGGAGATAAAGCCCTTGTAAATATGCCCCTAAGTAAGCACCAAGTCCATTTTCAAATGCACGTGGATGATACTTATATTCTCATTGTCCTGGAAAATTACTCTGGAAGTTATTCAACCATTATCAAATGACAAGAGCACATACAATAATGGCTGTGAAAAGGTTTCCTTGTCAAAAGCTGAAATCCATATGGCAGGTGGCTCACCTACCAATGCCTGTTCCTTTGAATGGCCTATAACACTGCGGGCGCTGCCAATTACTTCCCAGGAATTACACAATCTAAGGCTAGCTTTGATGATGAGTTTCTTTTGCTCTAAATAGATGCAGAAATTAAAGGTGTCAATGTTCAGTTATCCTTGGTAAGGAAGATCCTGCCTCTCGTACAAACCAAACACAGAGTTGAGCTAACCTGGGCATCAGGAATGGTATGTGTAGATTATAGCAACATCATACACACCGATCTACCCAAGAAACATTCACAGACTGCAGAGTGTAGAAACAGACTGCCAGACCTCAGGAAACCAGGCCATGAAATTGGCATTCTAATTATGTTCACCAGCTCCTAGTCAATCTACAATTAAGTTTAAACTACTGTGCACAATTCACAGTAGTTTACTGGGGCAAAAGACCATGTCATGTACAACAGGCATTGGCAAAGCCAATGTGTGTTTCCTTTAAAAGACAAATCCCCATCTATTGACTTTGCCACTGTCTGTTTGCATTGGCATATTTGCCCATGCGGGCATACAGTCGGCATCTTATAATGCTATGGGAGCCCATTCCAAGGTGGCTGCAATAGGTGCGCATACATGCAAAGTTATTATTATGAATAGACACGCATGAGTTGCAGAGCATTCGTATTCATACTTTGCAATGGCCCAGAGCCATTTTGGAGAGAGAGAGAGCGAGAGAGCGAGAGAGAGAGAGAGAGAGAGACTGTTTTTTTAGGGTTAGTGTCTTCAAAATGCAGCGGGGTGCTCGTATCAATGTTATGGACAGCCCTCTCAGCCAATGTCTACAGCTAAATAAACCACAGTAACCAATAGCTGAAATAGACTATTCAAAAGCCCATTTCTATATATCTAAGCTGTTATGTGCTGTGTGATGGCAGTAGCTTTTGCCAGATTGCTAAAGCTGCCTGTATGTAAGACCTAAAAACTGACCTTTACCTTGATACAAGTCAGAGAACTTCGCTCAGTCTCTCCCAATCGGATTCTACAATGAAGGTTTAAACGTCTAATACATGGAGGAAGATGCCTGGGAGTAAAACACTCCAAACTCTGGAAGAAGCTGAACCACGCTTCTAGGGCTGAAATTGGTCATTCGTGATTCATAAATCCCATGAAAACAAAGCTACTTGAAGAAGCTTTCAACTAATGACAGTCAAGGGTAGCGATTGGGGACTACTGGATAGGGATACTGCACATCCCGCTGGACTCAAACTGCAGTTGACAGTTCCCTTTATCCACACTGCTTGAGTTCCCACAATGCTACTTGAGCTTCGAATTGTCTGTCCAGTGACAATATTAGCACTGTATAGTCTCTGAAAATAAATAAATAGATACATAAATAAATAAATCAATGTAAAGTGCTCTTGGGAAGGAAAAGTTCTCTGCATGGTAAGACACGTGTACCCCTGCCCTGAGTGCCCGCCCTGTACTGGTGTCTGGATCCCTAATGCTGATTGTTTTGTCACAGGCGAACATGGTTCATGGGTGTGCGCCATGATATAGGCCTGTCTCATGGATTGCGGTCTTGTTGGACTGGGAGGGGCGCCCAAAGCACTACCCTCATAGCAGTGGAAGGCTTCTGCCTTCACGAGGAGTTAAGCAGCACGAGCGCCGTGATGGCAGCATACTGTGTAGTGATCAGCAGTAGTGAACAGGACCTTGTTACCCTGTGTCACTGGAGGCCTACAGGCTCACTCACCTAGATCTGTGGTGACTCTGCGTTAGTTGTATGTCTGCCTTGGAAGGGTACAGCACAAGGAGGAAGCAGTACTATTCAATACATGTGCTGGGTTTATGTATGCCTGTGAGGAATACAGTAAATGAGAGATGTAGTGTGGTGCAGTGTGTGCGTGGGAACAGCATGTGCTGGGTGTATGTGTGCTTCAGTGAAGTCAGAATGAGTAGGGCTGGGGGGGGGTCTGTTGATTAACCCTTTGATGCACATATCACTGTGGCTGATATCCAGGTGTAAATCCTGGTCACTCCCATGAAATATCTTGTGGACAATCCGCTTCGGAGTCGTGCCTGCTGTGGTAGACCTCATTCATGAAGGAAGATGAAAAGGAGAAGGGCCTACTTCAAAAGAAACTAAACCCCAACACAAAAATTCAAAGACCCAGACCCTAAATCAAATCTTGTGTCTGGAAAAGCACTATAAGGAGGGGAGGTTGAATACTGAGAGTCAAGGCCTGCTAGTCTCCCTGCTTGCTTGGTGATGGGACATTATACATGGAAACCAAGACCACCTGCCCAGGAGCACTAGCACCTGCCTGCTTGCCAAGACCAGTGTGCCCTGTGAGGAAGAAGAGAGCCTTGGAAGGAGAGCGGTCTAGTGAGGAGACCTACTGCGAGGACTCCCTGTGCGAGTTGTGAGAATTCGTCTGTGCATCGATCGGGCTGTAGCCCGTGTGCAAGACTGTTTTCAACGACCCCCGTATGCCAGGAGAGGGCCGCCCTAGACTTTGCCATGTATCGAGCATTTTGTGGAGGGCACCGAGCTCCCACGGCCTCGTTTCTGTGTCCCCGTATGCCAAAGGGGACCACCGGTGACTTAGTTGGGCCGCAGCGTAAGACTTTTTTCTGCCGTGTGAAAGGGGATTGCACCGAAGAGTCTGCGCCTGGTAGTGAGTAATGCAGCAATACCATATGCCACAAAGGGTTGCTGGTATCGCTGTGGCCAACTGCTCGGGTCGTGGCTGAAAGGATTAATGAAGTGACCAATGGGTCTAGCCCGCCATCTGCATCTCACTGTGTCCCCGAGTGTTATAGGATGCCGCTGAAGACATTGCACCCTCGCCGGAGCTCCAGTTGGGAGCAGGAGAACTCCCCCTCTTTTTGCTAGAGGAAGCACAGCTTACCTTTTGTATCGCTGAGCGGGAGCAGCTCCGATCACTGGAACCTGACTGGAAGAGCTACTCAACAGGAAGAACCTGCGCTACTGGGTGCTGGCATGTCCATTGTTAGCAGCCCGACTTCGCCATACAGGATTCAGACTTGGGAGCACCAAAAGAGAGGGCACTCGTAGCACGTAGCACTACAGAACACTGTCACGCGGCCGGAGTGGGTAAGACTAAAACCGCACCTTTGGGGCTCCAGAGGGTTTACTGCTGAAGGTGCTACATCACCATAGACACTTTTTACTGAAAGCCTAAAGAGTCAAAAGGGAACTCTTGAGTATGGCCTATAGTTTCATTCCCAGATGCGTCTACCAGGGCAATCACCCTGAAAATGTTACACGAAGGGGGTGGGACAGTGATTTGCCTGACAACTACTAGAGCACCGACCTCAAGGGGGATTGTTTAGTTAGTTCTGAATGTTGTGTACCTTTGCATGTGTAGAATTAGAAATAAAATATTATTTTTTCTTATGATAGCAAGTATTTGGCTGGACATTGATTTATTGTTAGTACTGCCTGCACCTTGAGTTATGAGTTGTGTTCACTGACCTTTATCTACATCTACCCCGAGGGAGCTTTGACTGCTCGACCTCAGCTACCACAGAGATTTAGGTGCAGAAGGGGTACTTGGCCCAGTTGAGCAGAATCCACCTTATGTCGGGCCCCGGGACATCAGGAGTAAAAGGCCTCAACCACCACGGTTGGGCCCAGTAGCCCTTGCATGCCCGGTGGCCCTCTGGAAGGGCTTCTGACAAGTGCCATGCAAAAAGATTTGGAAAGCTTTCATTTTCTTAATGAAACATTGTGCATCCAATTTAAAGTATTCTGGAAATTAGGGAAAACCAAAGCAGAAAATGCAAGACTCATCAAACATTTCCATGTCCAGGATAGGGAAGAACCTGTTCCAAATGTTTTGGAGCGTAGAAAATACAACATGTACAATTTAAATGACAATACTTCAGCACAGTAGCACTGAGGTGGTTTAAATTAACGCACATCTCCACAATTATAAACTGTAAATTAATTATTAATAGAAACCTTAAGCAATGAGTTCTTTGGGTCCTGGTAGTACATACAGGAATATACTTTAATTTTTTTAAATATATTTATATTCGGAAAGTAGTCAAGTGATGTATACAGGCACTTTACATATAACCAATGAAACAGGTGCAAGGGATACATCAAGACAGGAAACAGAAGAATAAATGAAAAAAATCTAAGATATTTACAGATCATTTCTTCAAAAGGTTTTGTGTAGAGTAAATCGGCTGAATGAGGAAAAGGTGATCTAGTCTCCTTGTCTATATTAATGTATCCATCCCTTGGAATATGCTAGTATTAGGTCCAAAACTGTTTGAATAGAGGTGTTTTGAGCTGTCTCGTAAAAGTAGCCAGAGGGAAGAGCTTTCGAAAGTTTACAGGTAGAGATTTCCATTTGACAATGGCTGCTCCAGAGAATGGTTGCTTTCTTGCTATTGAAGACTTACATTTGGGATCCTTGAGCAACAGAGGTTTTTCTTCTCAGAACCCCCTGAGATGGTTAAACGTTCTGCTAGATATGAAGGACAGTTTTTAGGTATGGTGTTATTGGGCAAGAGCTTGAAACATGTCCTATTTGTATGGGAAGCCAGTGGAGGTTAATAAAAATCAAAGTGAAGTAGTCAAAATCTTTTTGCATATAGTCATTTTTAGGTCGAGCCTCGAGTAGCGCGCAAGCGCTGCTAGGCGAAGACTTTAAGTAAGGGGGTTTCAGAAGCAGTCCAAACGCTCGAGCGTCGTGGCTGGCCTTTTTCGGATGGTTACGCGCTGCAGACATGTGTTTCCAATTATCGTGCCCAGACGCGTGCGCGATAATTGGAAAAACATGCCGGCAAAGGCCATGACGCACGAGCGTCTGGTCAGCTGAGCAGGCTGCCGCGCTCGCTCGCCCTCGCCCCCGCTCCTCTCGTCCCCGCTCCTCTCTTGTTCTATGTCCATGTGCCTACGTTACACTGCTGAATAACATCTGTTTGTCATTTCTATTTCCGTGTGTGCACGCGCGTGTGGAGCAGGCTGCCGCGCTCGCTCGCCCTCGCTCCTCTCGTCCCCGCTCCTCTCTTGTTCTGACTTGGAACTTCAAACCTCCACTTCGTGTGCATGAACCCACTAGGCAATTCTCGGTGTGAAATAAAGTACTTTCAAGCACATTTACATTAAAACAATGAGCGATGCTGAGCACGCTCCTACCGTGCGGGTCACTCGGGCTCCAGGGCTTTCTTCCATCCCCAGGTCACGGCTCTTAGCCAGGGTGCGGCGTGTGCACGTGGACGCCCTGTGAACGTGCACGCATGTCAGCACTGCAGGTGACGTAAGGGGGGGCACTGCATTACAGACAGAGGTGCGGACTATGTCACAACTGTGTGCCTCGTCTGGACGGGCCAAACAGTACGCATGGCCTTCAATCTAGGCGCTGCGTTGCTGCATTTTATGGACTGCAGGGCCTCGGTATAGCGCTCCGGTGCCCACATCTGGCTTCTGAGGGCTGTGTGCATGAGACAGAAATATAAAAGCAGAGCTGTGCCTTCCAGAGGTGAAGGCCGTGGGCCGCTGGGTCTTACGTAGAGCCGGTTTTACCCCTACGTGGCAGGTTGTACCCGCAGGGGCATTTCGCGCATAGCTCACTGCGCAGCTTCCCGACGAAGCTTTGGATCCGCGACTCTCCCGATGAAGCGCCAAGCATATTTATTCACTGATCAGGCGCTAAAAGGAGAAGCTTAGGGCCCGACACAAGGCAGCCGGCTCCCAGAATACTTTCAGCGCCTCTAGACGCCTCAATTTGTATTTTGTTTTGGATTTTCATCGTTTACACGTGTTTTGTGGTCGATGTTATTTTCTGGTGCTGTTTCTCTTTCGTTCTCGCATCTAGAAACCGTTTTAATTGCATTGTTTGTCCTCGATAAGCATCAAACCAGGCAATATTCACAATAGTCATAATTCCCGTTATTAACAATTCATTCACTAATTGGGCGATCGGCGCTGTCTCGAATGCACCAGTATGTTTTGCTTTCTCTGATGATCTATTTTTAATTCTTCCCTCACGGTGCAGCTCTTCGCTCTCACCCTTGTATTTGCCGTTCCCTCCACTCTCCCCCTCACTTCTCTCATTCTTTTTCTTCTCCAAGCTGTTTCTTCTCATGTGCCTTGTGCCCTCCTTTCCTTCTCTCCCGCTTCATCACCCAGCTCTTTCTACCAACACTTCCTCCCATTTACTTTCATCCACCACAGCATCACTCAGCACCACCCCAGCATCACTCAGCACCAACACAGCACCACCACAGCATCACTCAGCATCTCCACAGCATCACTCAGCACCACCACAGCACCACTACGCACCACCACAGCATCACTCAGCATCTCCACAGCATCACTCAGCACCACCCCAGCATCACTCAGCACCAGCACAGCACCACCACAACACCACTCAGCAACACCACAGCATCACTCAGCACCACCACAGCACCACCCCAGCATCACTGAACACCAGCACAGCACCACCACAGCATCACTACGCACCACAACAGCATCACTCAGCATCTCCACAGCATCACTCAGCACCACCCCAGCATCACTCAGCACCAGCACAGTACCACAACAGCATCACTCAGCTTCACCACAGCACCACAACAGCATCACTCAGCACTACCACAGCACCACCACAGCATCACTCAGCACCACCACAGCATCAGTAAGCACAACAACAGCATCACCAAGCACCACCAGCCACTCAGCACCACCACAGCATCACTCAGCACCACCACAGCACCACCCCAGCATCACTCAGCACCAACACAGCACCACCACAGCATCACTCTGCAACACCACAGCATCACTCTGCAACACCACAGCATCACTCTGCAAGACCACAGCATCACTCAGCACCACCACAGCACCACTCAGCACCACCACAGCATCACTAAGCATCTCCACAGCATCACTCAGCACCACCACAGTATCAGTAATCACCACCACAGCATCACTAAGCACCACCACAGCACCACAACAGCATCACTCAGCACCACCACAGCACCACTCGGCACCACCACAGCACCACCCCAGCACCACCCCAACATCACTCAGCACCACCACAGCACCACCACAGCATCACTCAGCACCACTACAGCACCACAACAGCATCACTCTGCACCACCACAGCACCACTCAGCACCACCACAGCATCACTCAGCACCACCACACCACCACTTAGCACCACCACAGCACCACCCCAGCATCACTCAGCACCAGCACAGTACCACCACAGCATCACTCAGCACCAGCACAGCACCACCGCAGCACCACTCAGCACCACCACAGCATCACTCAGCACCACCACACCACCACTCAGCTCCACCACACCACCACTCAGCTCCACCACACCACCACTCAGCTCCACCACAGCACCACCACAGCATCACTCAGCACTACCACAGCACCACCACAGCATCACTCAGCACCACCTCAGCATCAGTAAGCACAACAACAGCATCACCAAGCACCACCACACCACTCAGCACCACCACAGCATCACTCAGCACCACCACAGCATCACTCAGCACCACCACAGCATCACTCTGCACCACCACAGCACCACTCAGCACCACCACAGCATCACTCAGCACCACCACTCAGCACCAGCAGGCATTGGCATAGCCAATAGGTCTCGCTTTTGGGACCTTATAAGTATTTAGTTATGCAGCACAATATCCTTGGTGCAATAACATCAACTGTTGCATGGCTAAAAACTTATAAGGTCCCAAAGGCGAGACCTATTGGCTATGCCAATGCTTGTTTAATACATTTACGGCATATACATAGATTGCAATATATCTAACCAAAAGCACGTCTCAATGGTAGGACCTAACTGGACCGTACAAACTTCAGGAACCATGTACCCAAAATGAGTTTCATACAGGGTACATGACTTTTAGTCATGTAGACCTCTTTCCCCTTGATGTGTTGCTTCCCCTTTCCTGCTGGGGAAAAACATATCAAAACTTTATTTCAGATTTGCAGAAACAGGTAACTCTTACTGAGAAGGCATGGGCCTTCACTAGCAAAATTCCCTTTCAGGGCCAGTAGAAGCTCCAATGAGAACATCTTAGGACCTCACATAAAATCCCCTCTCATAGAGAGATCTTCACGCTCACTCTCACATAGGTGCCACCTCACACATAGCTGCGTGGTCTCAGTCACCTCACAGACTCTCTGGATGTCCAGGGGACACATCACCCTCGGTGTGATGTGTTGCACCATCAGGTGATCCCAATCAGTGCTAGGAAGATACAGTCTATTTCAGGCTGGCCAAGGCCCTTGAGGGTGTTGTCAAGGCCCACCTACAACCAAGAGCTCATACGGTTCATAAGAAAAACTTACAGAATTATGGTAAACAAAAAGAAAAAGTATTTCTGTCCTAAAGATAGAAGTATCTTGAAGGAGCCAGACTCATAGATTTTGGCATAAAGTAACATGGTATTGGCTTATATGAGTGGAAACAGTAAGAGTGCAGAGGTCAAATTCTGGGAGTCTGACTTGGACACCTTTAATGAGATCACAGCCGTACAAACTAAAGACGTCATCCCAAAATTGGTCGAGCGTTGAAAGGAAACTCTTTAGGGAAGAGATCTTTACTGAGAAACTAATTGAGGAAGCCATTATAGCATTCAAAGTGGGGTCTAAACAAAAGACCATCCTGGACCCAGCAGAACTATCTAAATTCCACTGCGACCTATGTGCGGAAGAGTGCAGTGGTGCAGAATGGCATAGAGGGCATTGATGTAGAGTGCAGTGGCATTGAGTGGAGTGCAGTGGCGTTGAGTACAGTGGTTCAGAGTAGAGTGCGGTGGCATAGAGTGGTGCAGAGTAGAGTACAGTGCAGTGGCGTACAATGGAGTACAGTGGCATGGAGTGGTGAAGAGTAGAGTGGACTGCTGTAGAGTGTTGGCGTATAGTGTTGCAGAGTATAGTGGCGTAGAGTGTAGCGGCTTAGAATTCCGCAGCGTACAATGCAGCATCATAGAGTGCAAAGAGTGGTACATAGTATAGTGCAGTGGCGTAGAATGCAGGGTTGCAGAGTGGAGTGGTGCAGAGTAGAGTAGTATAGAGTGCAGTGGTGTAGAGTACTCTGGTGTAGAGTGCAGTGGTGAAGAGTAGAGTGGCAGAGAGTGCAGTGGTGTAGAGTGGTGCAGCGTGGAGTGGTATAGAGTGCAGTGGCATATAGTAGAGGGATGCAGAGTGCAGTGGTATAGAGTGCAGTGATGCACAGTAGCGTGGCGTGGAGTGCATTGGCACAGAGTGCAGTAGTGCAAAGTAGAGTGGGGTAGAGTTCAGTGGTGGAGAGTGCAGTGTTGTAGAGTAGAATGGTGTAGAGTGCAGTGGTGTAGAGTGGCATAGTGGTGTAGTATACAGTGGTACAGAGTATAATGCAGTGGTGTAGAGTGCAATGACATAGAGTGCAGGTGCATAGAGTGCATTGCATTGATTGCAGTAGCTTAGAGTGCAGTGGTTTAGAGTAGAGTGGCGTAGAGTTCTGTGGCATAGAGTGGAGTGGTGCCGAGTGGAGTATAGTGGTGTAGAGTGCAGTGGCGCAGAGTAGATTATTTTGAAGTAGAGTGAAGTGGCATAAAGTGGAGTGGCATAGAGCATAGTGATGTAGAGTGTAAAGTGGTACAGAGTGCAGTGGCATGAAGTGCAGTGGTGCAGAATAGATTAGAGTGGTGTACAGTGGATTGGCGCAGAGTGCAGGGACATAAAATTGAGTGGTACAGAGTAGAGTGTATAGGCCTTGAGTGCAGTGACATAGAATGCAGTGTGACAGAGTGGCTTAGAGTATAGTGGCATAGAGTGGAGCTGTGCAGAGTAGAGTGGAGTGGCCTAGACTGGAGTTGTGTAGAGTGCAGTGGAAAAGAGTGCAGTGGTTTCGAGTAAAATGGCATAGAGTGTATCGGCATAGAGTAGAGTAGTGCAGAGTACAGTAGAGAGGCGAAGAGTGCAGTGGCATAGAGTGGAGTGGTGCAGAGTGAAGTAGAGTGCAGTGGCATAGAGTGGTGTAAAGTGGAGTGGTGCAGAGTAGAGTACAGTTGCGTGGCGTGGAGTGCTGCACAGTAGAGTGGAGTGGCATAGAGTGGAGTACGCATGGTGTAGTAGCACACTGCCATTACAAACAACACATTTTCAATTAAAATGACCATTACATTTGCACAGTCATACAGTTTCACTAATAAAACTACACAGCATACAAATGATAATGTGTGAAAATGGTATCAACTAGTGTATTGATTTGTTTTGATCATATTAAAGCATTTGTTTCCAATACACTTCAGAATTAACAAAAAATGTGCTTCATTTGTCCTTTCTGATATATTCTGAAATACTTGTACAGTTCATTTAAATGTTGTTGTGTGCTAGAAAAACTCTTTCCTACCCCCAGTATTCAGCAAGATTGTCACGTAAATCCACTCACTTTGAAGTTGGAAAAAGAAAAGTAAACACCAAGCTCACTCAGAAGACAGAGCCTGACATTTGACCTCTGTCTTTGAATGCACAGAAAATGTGACAAGATAAGAAAAAGATTTACAGGGCTGTTTACAGAAATGAGCAGTCATGGAAGAGTATGTTATGTTATAACAATTTATATAGCGCACTAATACCCATAGGTGTCTAGGCGCTTCTGGTTCGCATACTGTGTTAGAGAAACTAATTTTTAAAAAGCCATGTCTTGAGGTGTTTCCTAAATTTAAACAGGGATGAAATCTTCCTGAGAAAGAGCGGAAGAGAGTTCCATATCCTGATAGTGCTATGTCTGAAACTCCTCCCCCCCAGTTCATCCTTTTGACTCTGGAGGTGGGCATCAGGAAAGCATTGGCCGAGCGTAGCGGTCTGCTTGGAGAGTACCAGCTAAAAGCATCCCAAAGAAATTGTGGACCTTCTCTGTAAAGTGCCTTATGTGCAATGCAAAGTGCCTTGAATTTTACGCGCTGGCCAACTGGCAGCCAATGCAACTCCTGAATCCCAGCCCTAATGGACTGGTATTTGGGAACGTCCAGCACTAGTCTGGCGGCGGCATTCTGTACCGCTTGCAATATTCTGAGTAGATTGGACTGTAAGTTAATGTATAGGCCATTACAGTAGTCCAACTTTGATAAAACCAGGGAGGTAAGAACCGTTTTTCTGGTGTTTTTAGGAATGAACGGGAGAATTTTACGCAAGGTTCTGATAGTGAAAAATGCGGAAGACACCACCTTCGAAATATGAGACTTAAAATTAAGCTTCTCATCTACAATGACCCCCAAATTTTTAGCTTTGGCTACCGGTGTAGGAGGGGGGCCCAAGGTGTCTGGCCACCAAACTGGCGACCATAAAGGAAAAAGCTTTCCAAACAGCACCACCTCAGTTTTACTAGAATTTAACTTCAAGCAGTGCCTACTCATCAAGTTGCTCAGAGAGACCATGCAATCATGAAGTTTGATGGAGTAATTAACATCCTTGTCTATAGTTGAGATGACCAACTGGGTGTCGTCGGCATACGAGGTGGGAATTAGATCAAAACTTCTGATCAAAGGTGCTAATTCAGACACATAAATATTAAAAAGCGTAGGGCTCAACGAGGAGCCCTGCGGCACCACACAAGGCAGGATAAAAGGTGCAGATTTAAAATCGCCTAGATGAACTGTCTGTGTTCTATCTGATAAAAACGAGGTTAAAAACGAAAGGGCCTTTCCTCCTAAACCTATGGTCTTTAATCGTTCTATCAGCAAGGTGTGGTCCACGGTATCAAATGCCACGGACAGGTCGAGGAGGATAAGAGCCGCCGACCCTCCACCATCTAGCGCAGTGCGGATTTCCTCCGTGGTCTTTATCAGAGCTGTCTCGGTCTTATGACATGCCCTAAATCCAAACTGACTGTGGTCAAGAATATGGTTGTCTGAAATGTAAGTGGAAAGTTCCACATTTACAATTTTCTCCACAATTTTCACAGGAAGCGGGAGCATCGCTATAGGACGGTAATTGGCCAGGTCCATTATGTCCAGATTGTTTTTTTTTAATAACGGCAAAATGCAAACCTGTTTCCACATTGTTGGGAAGAGTCCTTGTGAAAACATCTGATTGAACATGCTAGATAGCTGAGGACTAATAAGATGGCTAATATTGTGGAGGATCCTAGGAGAGCAGGGATCATCTGGAGAGCCAGATTTGGTCCTTGAGAGAAGGGTGGCTATTTGCACTGAGGAGGTAGGAGTAAAATTTAAGAGAGGCGTTGAGATTCTATCTTCCTGTTCTGTGACATTGGTGTTTGATTTATAAATGGCAAACTGATCATAAATTTGATCAACCTTTGATTTGAAGGACTGGGCAAGTGTGTTACAGAAGTCTTGAGTACAGTTGGCAGCATCGTCCTTTTTAACAGTTGTCAGATTGTTTATGATCTTAAAAAGTTCCTTGCTGGAGTTGCCCGCCTTCTCTATTTTCAGCGTATAATATTGGCTCTTCTCAGCAATTAATTTTTTCTTATAGTCTGCTAACATTAATTTATACTGATCTTTCTCAGCTGCTTCATAGTTTTTTCGCCAGATTCTTTCTTGCCTCCTACAGACTTGTTTGTCTAGTCTGAGAGCTTCAGAAAACCATGGTGCAGAAGGGGTCTTTCTGTTTTTATTAGTCACCGTAACAGGTGCTAGTTTAGCAAAATTGGATTCCAGCCAGGAAGTATAGCTTCTGGCTGAGACCTCTACTTCCAATTCCGGATCTGGTTGACTTTGCACTAACTGGCTTTCCAGCAAGCCTAAGTCAATATTATGCCAAGCTCTCCCAATGAACTTGGTGCTAGACATATTAGTTGCATTGGATCTAGGCAAGACATAACGAAACAAAACAGCGTGGTGATCGGACCACGTAAGAGGGAGGATGGATATGATGGAACAAGCCATCCAAGATATGTCCTGCTTGATGAGTGGGGCCTTGGACTAGCTGTTGGAGTCCTAATTCAGATGTAATATTGAGAAGCTCCTGAGTATCTTTATCGGCTAGTGTTTCCAGATGAAAATTCATATCACCCAACATAGTGAAACATCTAGATTGGATACCCAGTTCTAATAAAGGAAATAAGTTCTTCAGGAAACTACTTCTAGATCCTGGTGGATGATAAATTAATGTTCCTTTAAATGTCTCTTGTTCAGAATGAGTAATTTTAAAAAGAAGGGCCTCGCAATCAGCAGAAGGTAAGATTGAGCAGTGGGATACAAGTTCACTCCTGTGAATTAATGCAAGGCCTCCACCTTTTTTTATGTGTCTGTCGTGCCTAAATACTTTATACCCACACGGAACAGCAATATTAAAATCTGAATCAGATGTTTCTTCGCCCCATGTTTCTGTGACAAACAAGACATCCAGCTTGTTATCAATAATAAAATCCGCAATCTCATATTTATGTTTAATCAATGACCTAGCATTGATAAGCGCTAACTGAAGTTCTGTATTACATGTGCCAACATTGACCAAGTTTCTATCGGATTTCTGCTTCTCCTGAACGCTCCTTTGGATTTTACTAAGGCATTCTAAGCATTGAGGATGTTCTATTCCTAGCAACTCTTCACAGGTAAATTGATAGCATGACTTACCACTAGGCTGACCAAGCGCGTGAAGGCTCTCCCCTGAGTAGTTAATTCTAGATTTAATTTGGGTGATTGGGCCAGGGGTCATGGCCCTAGGCCCGGTCCAGGCGCTGACGGACGCAGACGGGCTTGCCTTAGAGTACAATAAGAGATAGTGTGAAAATACTTTGCTCTTTGGGAGGGATGAACTCACACTGGACAGCCTAAAACAAATAAAGCTAGCAAATAGAAAGCCAGAAAATGTGAGCTACCAACCACAAAGCCAATGATAAGCAACGGGCGGAATGTATTCCCAGGGTAGCGTTCTGAATGTCCCCGAGATGTCTATAGTTATAGTTTCGCTGTCTGGTAGGCTTTGACCTAAAAATGTCTAATAAGTGAGCTTTAAAGATCCACCCATCAGCCTAATCAACATTAACTGTAAGATGTTCCTAATGTCATTCTGAAGTAGATACAGGGTTGGCAGACAGAGACCAGATCCATCAACTAACGGAGGGAGACTTTTGGGATGGTCTTTCAGCTTTTGATCAACTGTCTACTTCTGGCCCACAAGACCTGCATGTGTCTGATTATGCCTTTCTTGGTCTTCCCCTCAACTCTTAGCCTGGAAAGCAAAGCAGAACTGTGGAGACATCGAGGAGTCTGGGAACAGAATAATGTCTCCTTTCAGTGAGTATGACCCTGTATATCAATATCTCGTCCCAGGTGAGACTAACCTAAGAAGGGAAACCGAGTTATTCTTTCATGTGGAGTAAAAAAAGGTTGCCTACTCGCTCCTACCGTGTTTTCATTGTGCATGCATGACACTTAGGGCCTAATTACGAATTTGGCAATGTGGCAGTGGGACGCCATGCTAGTGCCCTGCTGCCACACTGCCAAAGCAGTATTGAGGCCGCCTGCTGGATTCACAGCATGTGCCCCCCTGCATACATCCCCTGGCCATGAGGCAAAAGGGAGCCCTGTAGGGCCCCCTTAGTTTCCTCACTGCCACACTTTTCCTGGCGGGCTCACCGCCATGAAAACTGTTGTGGTGAGAAAACTCGCAATATGCTTGGTGGTGCTGCAGCAGCACCGCCAGCATATTGCGGGCATCAGACTGCTGCAAGACCGCCAGTGATCGAGGATCCCTGGCTGTAGCAGCGTTCCATGGCGGTACGACCGCCCAACTCGGAATCCGGCACTGTGGGTTTGGCTGTCCATCGGACTGCCAAATTCATAATAAGGGCCTTACTCTGAAGTACTCAAGAATGTCCCAAGAATAGGAAACTTTATGATTTGGTTTCTGCTCTGTACAGAAGTCGTTAATTCTTGTGTGTACACCAAAAGTTACTAAAAGCCAATTAGAGGAGTGGCAGCATATTATAAAGAAAACAACTAGAAAATTAGCACACTAAATGTTTGATCATGATGCTTGGAGGAAGCAGCGAAAAAAGAAACGTTGCAATTTCACCTTGGGAGAGGAGTCCCTGAAATGTCCAGACGTTGGTCCCTTGCTCATTTTGCCACTGGATTCAAGCTAGCCTGGCTGATGAGGGGTGTTACCCCGAAACGGGTCCCAAGATGCTTGTTTCCGGTCCAGGGAAGAGCTGGCTTGGCAGTTCGGGTTGGACTGTTACCATGAGGAACAGGGTCAACACTGATTTGCATATGGCTGGGTCTGAACTGGGGTGGCAAAGTGAGCTAAAGAACGATGATGGATTGAACCCAGATCTGTGACTGGGGGTGAGTGTCTGAAATGTTTTGGCGCTCCGTCCAACATCTCCTTGTGTTTGTTCTCCCCATCCTGTCCACAGCTTGGTTATAATGCCATCAAAAATGCAAACCCTGCCTAATCAGCAATTGTGAAATTTATGAGACAACCTGGCAATATCTTTTTGGAACAAGCTTGGAACAAGTTGGAACGGTTTAATGCCATCTTCCAATTTCCAAACTGAAACAGAGCAGTTTGGTACGCTACTGAAATGAGCAGCTAGCTGATTAGCAGCGCTGGAAAGGAGAGTTTGGCCAGTGACTTTGAAATGCTCTAGATCTATGTATGCTCAGATGATAACCTGTAAAATAACATTTAAAATAAAATGCATTGAGCTTCATCGTGAGTTTCACATTAATTCTGTTACCGAATTAACCACGAATATGAGTTCTGCAATAACTCTGTGGTGTTTCTCCACAATATTTACTCATTTGTAAGAGTCGTCCAGGGAGACCCTGAAATGGCTGGAATCTTTATGTTACTCTAACCCCTTGAGCTAGATAGCCCTTCTGTCTCCTTATCGCCTAACTTGTACATATTAAAGGAGAAGCATGATGAACTGATTTGTAATTGTAATTGCATTTATATATATACGCTTACTACCCCAGACAAGGCGTTGAAGCGCTTTTCGGCCAGTAGCACGCTACTCCGCAACACAAAGAGGATTAGTGGTGAATTAATATAGCGAGATATGAAATTAATTTGAGTGGTGGACATTTGAGTTTGTTATTTGGATTGAAAAAGGATAGTGAAGGGATAGAAGAGGGAAGGGTTTGTATTTATAAGTTTGTTATTATTATTATTATATCACTTGCTACCCCTGATGTGGTGTTCAATCGCTTTTCGGCGGTTAGCACGCTACTCCGGAACCCAAAAAGGATTAGTGGGGAATTAGTATAGTGAAATATGAAGTGGATACAATGAGTGCAGAGGATCGAGAAAACGGGCAGCATCCCGTGGAGAGACCATAATCATGTCAACCTCAGACAACAATATCTGAGTATCACAAACCCACAAGAAAGGAGAATGCACCCGGCGTGAGCTGGGAACTTCCAATTTATGATCAAATTGGCAAAACAAAAAACAGCATAACAAAATCCAGGTATCAGCTGTTAGGACCTGAGGCACATTTCATGCTTGTGTCCGGTCTATAAAACTGTCAAGAAAAGGGCCACGGTCAAGATCTTCGCTTCAGCTGGCATCAGAGCAGCAAAGAATGCAATGACCTTGCCTCTGACAGATTTTGATCCTGCTGTCGCTAGCCAACTTCAGTGGAGACCGAGGCTGGTGTCCCAGAAACCATGCAGATCTCCTGAAGAGTGGCTGTGTGCTTCCCATGGGAATGATAACAAGCATTTGCAATGCAATAGGTCTGGCATTCACATTATTTTGAGCTATTGACATTGTAAATGACAATGTTTTTTTTTTCTTTCTTTTTTTAAAACATAAATAAAAGGCATTGTCATTTACAATGCCAATAGCTTAAACTCTTGTAAATGCCAGACCTATTGCATTGCATTTATACGAGTTTGAGCAATTGGCATTGTATTAGTTTGGTAAGTATAACATTAAAGCAAATGGCATCCATATCAAACATGGCAAAAAGAGAAAATTATGTGGCATCACTCTTGCAAGACATTATCAATGGAAGGAGTTAAAAAGGTATTCTTCTCCAAGGGAGTGTTCTCGCTGGCGTTGCTGGCAGGCCCTGTGTTATGTGCCTGGCTGGGTGTGTTGTTATGTGCCCGGTCGGCCATTGTAGTTAACTCGCATGGATCTGTTACTGCACAGTCACAGCAAAGGCCTCATTGGAAATGCAAAGCCCCTGTTTGGGGGCGGGCGGGGGGACCAAAAGTGTAAACAAAATGTGTGCCAATACCCGTAATCTGAGCATTCCCCGAGTGTCGTTGCCCCTCTCCCACCCAGGCCCCCATTATGCTCCATTCAGGCTGAAAGTGATCGGGCCCTTCCTCTGCACAAAGGCTTGGGGCTCTCCACGGGGGCGGCAGAGGGGTTCGGGGTGGGAGGCTCTCAAAGGCCGCCTCGCACAAAGCGATCATTTAAGGGGGGTGATGTGTCCATTAAACGCGGCCTGCGACGCCTTATCCGTTTGTTAAAGAAAGATTATGAAGTGTAGGCCCACTCGGGTAACCAATGGCGCAATATAAATTGCAAATCCATCCCAGGGGCAGAATACGGGGGCTCCACTGCTGCAGAGCAATATTCACCCCTTATTCTTAAGCAAAACATAAAGCAAGTTGGAGAGCAGAGAGGCCCCTTCATCGCAGTGCGGCAAACCGACAGGCACTTCACAGGGCCGGAGCGGCTGTAGGACAACTTTTCGAGGGGGAGAGAGAGGGGGGGGCTTATTTGGGGTTGTCAAACAGCTATAAATAACCGGAATACCTCAATTATTTAAACCCACGACTCCGAGCGCTGTTTTGCCCACCCAAGAGCTGCATGGAGGGAGGGAGGGGAGAAAGGATACGGACGTTATAGATGACAGACACCGTCCATGATGTGTTCAATTAATTTAAATATGCAGATTTCTCTTTAAAAACTGCACGGAATCGCACTGCATTCAATTTGTCTCTAGTGATTTTTGGCCTTCCCTGGCAAGTGCACATTTTGTTTAAACACATACACACTCTCTCCTACTGCAGAGAAATAAAGGGACAGGCAGTAAGTAGCTAAACTAAGTGGTATTGGTAAAGAGGCGGTTTCTTGTGTTTGCTTGGATAGAAACGGAAAGCATAAAATATTATAAAAATAGAGTACCGCGCGCCAAAACCACTGTGGGTGCAGCATTCGCAGACACACAATAATAAGCAGTATACATTGATCATTTAACAACGTGTGTGACTAAGTGCAAAAATACAACTGAAGCAGCATCATGCATTCCCCATGCAGTAACTACTCATGTCTTCTGCTCCGACCCGACCCAGCCCTTCCCTCCCCTTCCGAGCCCCCTCCATCCCCGCCCTGCCCACGCTCCTCTGCTGTCCCGTCCCGAACGCCTGCTAAAGAAATAAAATAAAGGCGTGGCTCACCAAACTCTTTTTTTCAATATTTTATACTTTTAGTAAGCAGGCAGCATGTTGCCTGTGCCGTGCTGCTTATTAAAAGAATAAAATATTGAAATAGTAGAGTTTGGCGAGCCGCGCCTTTGTTTGGAGTGGGGTGAGGCGGGGCTTGCAGAGAGCCCAAAAGGAGTTTGGTGAGCGGCGCCGTGTAAAAGAAAGGCGCGGCTCGTTAAACTTTATTTTTTCAATACTTTATGCTTTTAGTAAGCAGCGCAGCATGGTGTATGTGCCGCGCTGCTTCTTAAAACATAAAATATAATGGTGCTCCGATACCTGAAAAATGACACAGAATTTTCAAACTCCAAGAGTCGGAAAGCCGACACAGCACAGCGGAGACGAGGCATGCAGGCAGGCAGGCAGCACTTACCACCGGCGGGCGCACTGGGCTCTCCGGAGCAGCCTCGGGGCACGAATGGTTCGGGGCACACTCGCACACAAAACGTGCAGAACAAAACGAAAGGCGGGCTAGCGAGTGATAAAACTCGGGGACGTGTTTATTCACGCTAGAGAACGGGGTGTCGCGGGTTTCAATTCTGGCAAAGCCAACTTAGAGTTTTAGTCTCCTGGGGCCGCTGTAATTGGCACAGCGGAAGGGCGCATATTTAACAGTTTTTACTCATACTTATACAAAATGGTGTCCCCGAAGGACACGTACAACACTGTGGGAGAGTAAGCGTCTCATGTGCCCCTGTAAGGGACGAAAGGCTGGGTCAGCGTGATTAAACGTTTAACCTCATGGGGACAGACAAACACATACACACCTCTATAACCGGAGCGCAACCGACTGAGCTGCAAACAACTCAATACATTTGTTCACACCCCCAGAAGTGCACACTGGCACCCCCCAGCAGAGCGGAGGCATGCATGCAGGCTCACACACCCCCAGAAGTGCACACTGGCCCCCCCCAGCAGAGCGGTGACGAGGCATGCATGCAGGCTCACACCCCAGCAGTGCACAGAGGTACATCACGCACCCCACCCCCTCCCCCAGCAGAGCGGAGACGAGGCAGGCAGGCAGGCAGCACTCACTGCCGGCGGGCGCACTGGGCTCTCCGGAGCAGCCTCGGGGCACAAATGGTTCGGGGCACACTTGCATGTGCAGAACAAAAGGAAAGGCGCAGCCCGCCATATGCGAAGCTACAGCTCGGCATGCTCCCTCAAGTTGCCATTGCGCAAATGAAAGAAAAACGAGCACAGAATCATGCCAAAGCGCATAACGGGTGCTTGTTAAAAAACAAAGTGGCGCGTCCGCCATTATTGTTATGGTAATTGAAAAAGCGGCCGTGCATATTAAACATATAAATAACACATATTCAAACAAACTGTCGCCATTACGTTAATAAAAAAAAGACTTCAGAAACATGATCCGCCACTACACGCCTCCTAAAGATAAGAAATACCCTCACGACAGCCGAAAAGCAAACAATCCAGGCCGGATGGGCCGGACGAAAAGGAGACAGGGCGGAAACAAAAAAGCCTCAGTTTCAATCAGAGGCCACGTTTTACATAAACGATGACGCCAGCCAATGAAAAGAATGGGCGGGGCTTCAAGTCCCCTTCAGAAATCTCCTCTACCACAATATGTCTCGCAGAGCGTGCAGCGCATGCGCGCTGCAACGCTAGGCGAGACCTAAAAAGGACGTTTATGATCATCACATTTTTTACCACTTTTTTAAAATGCGAAGCTGCCCTTTAGTGCTCCCCGTGCTCTATTGGTATCGTCTTTCAAGTTTTATTATTGTAATCCATACTCTGTGCACAAAGGGGACCGAGAATGTGGTCAGTTAGAAAAAACCTGAGCTTTTCACCAAGCCCTCCCCTCCCCTCCCACCAACAAACAAATATTCAAATATGGATCTCTCAGGAGAAGGCCTGCAACTTTTTTACTTCTCCAGGCGGGCATCAGTTACTGCAGCATTGTCAGGAGAATAATAACTTATGACTTAGATGCCAAGGCAAGGCAGTTATGTGTAGATGACGGGTAGCCCTTCTCCTGTGAGGGTATTGAATAGCGGGCAAAGGGACATTTGAGCAAGCGCAGAACTAACTGCAGGGAATATCCCCCTCACAGGGAGAAGAGCGAGTCAGAGGACATCCCCAGGACACCGTGGAGTACCGGTAGGGCCACACCTGGCGAAAGAGGCCTGTGGCTGTGCCAGACGTCTGCAGGAGAGGCCAGTAATGAAATGGGATTGTTGGCAAAAGAAGCCAGAAAGTGAGAGCACATAGTGATTAGCTCACAATACAGATGCCAATAAGAGGTAGCTGGTGGGTGACCTTTCTCCCCGCCTTCTCTGTTGGTTGTCTATGTTTTCAGAGGTCTTGAAGGCAGCAGCAGAAATATAAACTCGTTGTGGTTCTAAGAGTCATATTTAGTTTCTATTTATTGACTTTACCCTTGATCTTCGGCAACATATAGGAGGCTGTTGAGAGGATGCTGTAGGGCAAGGGATCAATGCAATAACGTCACCGGGGTTCAACAGGTGTGTGTTGTTACTTCAGTCTTATTGAACCAGCGACCATGACTCATAGTTTTGCAGTTCCAGGGATTCATTCTTCAGAGAAAGTACGTGCTGTCAATGAACATCAAGCTAAAGTCATGGCTTCTGGGGCAAAGAGCCATGATTTAGATCTCTTGATAAGCATGGTGGTTCAAAGTGTCTCCGTCTCTTGGATAAGCCAATAGACCTGTACCAGTGACGTCAGTTTGCAGTTTTCACCAGGGTGCTGAGGTCACAAGGCACACCAATTCAAGAAAAGTATAGAGAAGGAAAGCAATTGTCTTATCAGTGGAGATATTTGATTTTAATCAGTAACACTTTTTCAGGATATGCTTTGCAAGTGTCCAAAGTGCTCTCACCTGCAGGTAAAAATATTCTGTTCATGGTTGAACATTAATCCAGAAACATAAAACTTGCACAGGTGACCCACGGAAGAGTTGGCACGCGGTTCAAAATGGTCAGTTTTATTGTGTTTTCTTAAATTGATCACATCGAACATGGGAATTTGATACATGAAGAGAAAAGGATGCGACAAGCAGTGTCTAATTCAGGGAATGTGCTTATCCCAAAAGCATTCGTTTGGGTTTTAAAATGTTTGAACTAATCATTTAAAAAAAAAAGATGTTTAGCTCTTTTTTATCAAATTTTGCATCATACCGCTTGTAAGGGTAATGCTTACATTTTACAGTTTCTTACATTTTGAAATGACAATTGGGAAACATCTTCAAAACGCCCACACATTTGTCGCAATATTTCTAATTCTTCCAGTTTGAACTAATCTTGCACACTTATTTGAGTGTGTGTAGGCTTCCTCTCTGGCCCATGTATTTCTGTCATCAGGACCGGTCCCTACATATGCTTCAAGATAACACTGGCTAACTGAGTGGTCAATGCTGTCCAGCAGGGGGCATAACATACCCACACTCTTGCTGCCTGCCTCGAATATATTCTGCGTCATCAGTGCAGGACATTTCCACCTCTGGTCAGATCACAAGGGATGGCAACTACACCCTAATCTCAGACCGCCACACAGCACCAGTGCGAATACCATCAAGGAATCTGAAGCTATTGCTATGCATGCCACAGTCCAATGATAAAGCAAACAGCCCAACTGCATCCCTCTCCCAGGGTACTCGAAGAGGTTAAAGACCGTTCTCCACCATGGAAGCATCCTTGGTGATACCACACAACCAAACTTAGGACACAAACAAAGAGGAAGGGATACACATTAGACTGATGGGAGCAAAACACATTAGACTAATAGGAACAAACAGCACAATAACTAACGGTATGAACGCACCAACACAGGTTGTGAATGGAGGGTCACAGGAGCTAGTCATCCATTAGTAGGTTTTAAAAATACTGAACGCTGATCTGTATAAAATATTGAAACATAACATAAACAACGTACAGCAAGGCATTCAAGGCTCAAAGTTAACAACAGCAGTGATGTGGCCTGCTTGGCCACCGAAAAACATAGACACTGACAGACATAACTTACAGACCTAAAAGGCCCGTAGTGAAATCCTGAATTTTCCCAACAGGTCTCTGCTTCTGGAAACGTGCGAAGCAGAGGCAGAATAAGATATGTGACAGACACTACCCCAACCACAGCCGCCTCTCAGAGGCACTTACCTCTACGAAAATCTCAGTATTTCCGTATTAACCATATTAACCAACCTGCTGCGAAGCATCAGTGGCTCTACTAGGCCATATGATCATAGGTGGCTAAGAAGGCCAAGGTATAACTTGTTTCATGCATGGGTTCTTTGTTGTAATGGCTGCATGCTGTGTGATATGTTTGGATGCAACAACATAAATGCACATAGCCACCCAGATACACGCAGACAGCACCACCCCACACACACACAAAGGCGCACACACATGTACGCGCACACACACATACACACACACACGCACGCAAACACACACACACACAATCACATACACAACATAACCACAAACGCACATGCAGCCACACATATGGGCACATGCAAAAACTGATGAATGTTGGTTGGATGCATTGATGGTTTGATGGATTTGTGGTTGCATGCAAAGATGAACAGATAGTTTCATGGTTCAGGGTGCAGACAGTAGTGGATGGGTGGATAGATGGATAGGTGTGTTTGGATGATAAATGTGTGCATGGATGTGGGTGACTGGACATGTGTTTAGATGAAGATGGATGATAGGCAGACACATAAGTCTGGATAGATGTGTGTAGCCTCCTCACGCATCTCCGGATCATCACCTCCCTTCTGGAATTCTGCATGGCCCTCAAGACCTGGCTGTTCTAATAAGCCTCCGGGACCTGCAAGCGCCTGCATACCGTATTGGGTGATCAGCTGCGCTTTATAAATCGTAATTGATTGATTGTAAACATCCGGTGGATGGAAAGATAGAGAAGGTAGAGGAGCATATGGTCGAGAAATAGATGAGTATATGGGTACATAAGGGTAAGTAGCATAGTGCATAGACTGGTGGCAGTGGGTGGATAAATGCATGCATAGGTGGGGGAAGAAGGAAGCATGGTGGTTGTTACACAGAATAATTAAGTTTACCAGAGGATGAGGGGGTTACACAATAGAGTATCAGCCAGAGGGGGATAGAGGCATGAGAAGCTGTCAGTCATAGGGGTAACAATAAAAGCCATTCAGAGAAAGGAATCAAGGGGAGCACCGAAAGAGTGCCAGCAAAAGGCGAGGACAGAGGTGTACATGAAAGTGTGTTAGCCCTACTTGGTGCAGAAGGAAGTGTCCATCTGAAAAGGCCTGTGGCACGGGAGGCTGCCAGTCACAGGGGCTCGTGAGGCTGTCTGTCAGAGTGAGTTGTGAAACATTACAATGTGTCAGCAGAAGTGAGGTATGAATGAATATTTTGCGTGAGGGGGAGTTGCACAAGAGGGTGTCCACCAGAGGAGAGTGGAGATACTAGAGGCTGTCAGTCCTAAGGGGCTCGAGAGGGTGCGGTGTTAGGAATCAAGAGTAGGTACAGGAGATTACTGGAAAAGGGACATGTGCCCCATACCTCTTCTCCTGCCTGGAATGCACCAGTGTTTGATCTCCTCTGGCCGTCAGGACTGGAGCTCATCCTGGGTGGGTGTGTCAGGATTGGGGGAGTCATTGACATCTGCCTCCTGTGCTTCGAAGGGTGACCCGGCTGATGAAACTCCATCGCCATCCCCTCCACTCCCCTGACACAGACTTCAACCCAGGAGTTTAGCACTTCAGGAAAGGAATGTTTCTGAGATGTTCCTTTCCTGGTATTTTTATATTTCCACAGGCCCAGTAATTTGCTAATCCGAACTAATGCCTAAACTGCCCCTCTCTCTACCCTCGCCCTCATATCTTCTACAATAATAATAAACTCATAACACAATCAGATACAGCATACCTTTCCCCTTCCCCTTCTGTCTGAAATCCTTACAATTTCTATCCAAGACCCCTATATGCGTTGCCTTATTAGTAGGGCTCCCGGTTTTATGGTATTTATATTTTTGTCATTTCCGTCTGTATTTATCCATATTTATTTTTTGCTAATTTTACCTTTATTTATACATATTTATTTTAGGTTTTGTGAAAAAGAAGCTGAAATGTGTATATTTCTGCATTTATTTAACCAGTTAATGTACACTCGTGCTGAACTCCTGACAGGTTTCAATGATATATACACACTCAGATGGTAAAATATGCACTTATAAGAAAATATCTAATTTTAGTATCAAGGTTGTGAAAATCTACTGCTGTTTAAGGCTCTTCCTAAAATCCCTATATTTTTTAATCCCCTTGCCTGTCAATCCGCACAGCTTTTGCCCTGGCAGTCATGATTGACAACATTTAGAATCACTCAAAAACATTCACTCTAAATTATCTTTTTATCCACATTTAAAAATAAATTCAGACAGGAAAATAAATGGTTTTCTGTCTGTATCTATCTGTAAAAAGCAGTAAAAACGCAAAACAGGGAGTCTTACTTATTAGTAAACTGGTTTTCTAACCCAGTGTCATTCTTTCACTTTCGAATGAAAAGTTTATCTTTAACTACTCACGAGCACTCAATCTTTTTCACTTTCCAGCGAGAGTCTCATTTGAAAGGCCTCATGACTGTGACTGCACAAGGAAGAATGCTCTCAATTATTATAAGGTGTTTTTTCTATTTCCTTCATTAATATCCTGCAATTTAAATAAT
The DNA here is from genome assembly GCA_963921515.1 of Calotriton arnoldi. Classification (NCBI taxonomy): domain Eukaryota; kingdom Metazoa; phylum Chordata; class Amphibia; order Caudata; family Salamandridae; genus Calotriton; species Calotriton arnoldi. Next base: position 1,041,554 of record CAWUFW010001186.1, read on the forward strand.
TCCAGCCTTGAAAAAACCCCAAGCTTACCAACTAAAGGGATGATACATGTGTTGGCTGAGAGAAAATCCTTGTGGGAAAAACACCACTGAATAAATAAATCTTCTAAGGCGAATGACCCTTATGAAAGACTTACATCACCGGAGCTTTGAGTTGACAATGTATTAACTAAGACATGTCATACAAATATTTAATAAATGCAGCTGTGAACTTTAACTACTACTTGTGAATCTCTTTCCACACTCTTGATGATGAAGTAAGCTTTCTCGAAATGAATGCCAAAAATGTTTTGGTTACCTGCTATTTAAATTCTACTACAGTCAGTGCTTAAATAGAGCTGGTGTTTTTTTGGTCTTTATCTCACTCTTGCAAGTTCTTTTTCATCCCTGCTTTCTCTCTTTATCACTGTTTTGTCTTTTTAGGTCTCGCCTAGGCAGCGCGCATGCGCTGTGTCTCCGAGACTTCAAGTAATCTATATCAGGGGTAAAACTCCCGGGTAATTTCTCCTGCCGCTTGCCATTTGTTAACTGTGGCATTCCTCTTCTTAGCAGGCTTATGGTTGGCTGTGGATGCGATAAGTCACTTCCGTTTTTTCCGGAAGCAGCACCGCCTAACCACAGTTTTCGTCCACTTTCGTGTTTTAATTGTGTCCGAGGGGAACTTTTTTTTAGGATTTTTGCAGCCCAGCATGCTCACTTGCATGCTTTGATGTGTTTAGCGCGAACACGGCGCCCGCTTTCATTTAAGTTTAATGGCACCGAGAAGCGCTTGTTTTTGCAGCCCAGCATGCTCACTTGCATGCTTTGATGTGTATAGTGCGAGCACGGCGCCCGCTTTCATTTAAGTTTAATGGCACCGAGAAGCGCTTGTTCCAACGAGGCGCCGTTGTGACAAAATGTAAAGACACAGTCAAGATACACTGTGTTCTGTTTCCGACACTGCATGACGTGTGAGGCGATAATACACACATCTAACATGGAAAGCAGCCGAGAAATGATATCTCGTTGCACGCTATTGTTTCCGAACTCCCCTCGGACAGCGTGAGCAGAGAGGCCACAACAGTCCCGAGTCAGCCTCCCCCTCCCAGATGGCATCGGCTGAGAGGCCTTGGTAGCCCGGCCCATCCTTCCTCTCCACAGAACATCGGCAGAGAGGCCTCGGTAGCTCAGCCTTCTGCCCCCCCCCTCCCATGCTGCCTTCGGACAGTATCAGCAGAGAGGCCACGCAGCCCAGCCCTCTTCTGCCCCCCCCAAACACCGCCTTCGGACAGCATCAGCAGAGAGGCCTCGCAGCCCAGCTCTCTTCTGCCCCCCCCCGCCTTCGGTCAGCATCAGCAGAGAGGCCGCAACAGCCCAACCCTCTTCTGCACCCCCCCACCCCCCTCCCCGGCCACCTTCAGACAGCATCAGCAGAGAGGCATAGATGCCAAGGTTTCATATTGCTTGTGTGTGACATTTTCATAACTTCACGTTAATTCTGAGTGGCATTCAGCGATTATGGGTGACACTTTGTCGCAAGCAAAATGAAGACGAGGAAACATAAACATCAGAAATTACATGTATTTTTCAAAAAAAATTGACTGCTTCAGGTGACATTCGACATCTTGAAATCGTAAATAATAAAAAAAAAAGGCAAGGCATACATGTGCATACGTCATCGCACTGGGCCGCCACAGCAACCTTGATGATTACAGGTCATCACGCTGTTTTTGCATTTTTTTTTGCTGCTGCTCTACAGTATTGGCAAAGCCAATAGTTTGGCAAGCCTTTGCCAAAGCTTGTATCCTTCTGAGTTAAATACACTGAGTAACATCATACTGAGTAATAGTGGCGGTACATATAACAGGTACAATGGAGAGGATGTGGTCCGTCGGCTAGATTGCCGACTTTGGTGCTGGAAACCAAGGTTCGAGCCTCGGGGTCATGTCCACATCCTGTGATTCTGGGCAAATCACTTAGTGCCTGAATGTGTCCTTGTGTAACGTAACCGGTGCTCATGTAAAGCGCTCCAATACCTTCGGGTCGAGTTCGCGCTATATAAATCTGCAAAAAAAATAAAAATACTGTGTCTTTAAACACTATGTACTAAGAAATTCATCTTTAACTTCATTTGAATTCTTGGCTGCAACGCTCAGTTTAGTGAGAAGGAGCGTCTATCCTTTTGCAAGTGTCTAAGGCCTTAGTTTTAACAGCAGTTGAAATCCTCGGCTGTTAAGTGTGGGGCCTCTCAGGTTTAATGTCACTTGGGGACAGGCTGTTTCCAATTTGGGGCGTGTATGTGTAATGACAGTGAACACGTGGGCAAGTGCTCTTTTTTTGGGGCCTACAGCTGTAATAACAGAGGGGTTCACTTCTAGATTGGTTTATTACAGCAGTGTGCCTGGCTGGGAGGGGCCTTTAAATAAAAATCGGTGATAGTCATCCTGAGGCCATTTGCCCTTCCTGATTACCCCTCGGCACTTCAAACCCAATTCAACACAGCATGGCACTATCATCAGCACGCCCCGGGAGGTCCCATTAACAGGCACTCTTAAGAGGAGGAGCCCTTTCACATTCTGCACCACAATGGGCGCCTGCTTACCTTGTATTTCAGAGTCAAAGGAGCAGGGCTGCTGGCTGCAGTGCACACACAACGAAAGTAAATTAAATTAGGACTGACTGGAGCACAGAGCAAGTCATGCATCAGTTGAGAGACTCGGAGGCTGAGGCTGGAGCTGCACACACACTTCACAGCGACACTTACTGGTCTGTGGAGCTCGATGAACGGGCCGGCCAGCTGCATGACTGACTTCCCCCTGTACGCAGTTCAGAACTATTGACTTGCTGTGGCATAATGGCACTGCACTGGCTGCCTGACTGCAGTGCAGCCTCAGTATCAGTTGAGGCACACTACTTGTGGGTGCCGGTGGGTGCAATAGGAGGCACGGTGGGAGCTGCTTGCTGTTTGAAAACTTTTGCACTACAGTGCCCCACCCACTAGCGCGGCAAAGCCAGCCTATAAGGGTGTCTCTGTGTTACACACTAGTCTGTGCTTGTGTGATTGGGCAAAAGCAGACTGACCCGCCTAACGTCAGTGCTGGTGCCACTGGTGTGTAGGGTAAATTGGCTACATTGTGGCGCTGCAAGCTCAGCTGAGCCAGCCCCCGAACCTGCCGCAAGCAGTGCAAACCACGTGCTGCCATCAGTTTGCTCAGGCTCACAGTGCTACGAGCACCCTGGACAGTTATGGAGGTGCTATAAATGCGTGACTTCACTTTAATGTTGGCCACTTTAATGCCTGTCACGGTAATCAGCCAGAGAAGGAATCAACCAGAAAAGAAACAAGCATTTGCAATGCAATAGGTCTTGCATTTACACAAGTTTAAGCTATTGGCATTGTAAATGACAATGCACTTTTTTTATGTTTTAAAAACCAAAACATAAATAAAGGCATTGTCATTTACAGTGCCAATAGCTCAAACTCGCGTAAATGCGAGACCTATTGCATTGCAAATGCTTGTTTCCTCCTCCTGCTATTTACTCCCTTTTCAGCCTTTCTTTGTCTTGCTCTGGGACAAGGTCTGGTGATGAAACAGAAGTCTTGGTCACCAGCAATGAGTGCTGGTGTCTACCACCTGTCAACCTGTTTGCTATGTAAATTGCTTTCAATTGCACTTAATGATGTATTGTTCAACTATGACTCTTATCAATCACATAACATGTAAAGCACTCTGATATCTTCAGGTCTAGCTAGCACTATATAAAACTCAAAATAATAATAATAATAATTGACCTTCATCCAAAAACACAAATTAATCTGGTCTCATCTTCAGGGATGATGGAGGAGGTGGGTTCTCTTTATTTAGGACACAGTGGTTGTGGGTGGATTCAGAGAACTGCAAAGCCAAACTACACACAACCCTGCACAGACAATGGCCTAGCTGGCTTGCAGACAGCACATGCCTCCCATGTATTTCTGTTTTTAAAAACATACCTTTGTTATTTATGTGTAAAAATAGGAAATTGAAGGCCGTGGTTATAATCTGACTTTCACTCTGATGAGAATTACTCATACATGCCAAAAGACCCAATTCAGGGAGGGGACTCACGATTTTTAAAGCCAAAAATGGCTTTATTTTAGCTGTCTCCCGCCTAAAATTGCCTCTGCTTCAATATATGCCAATGGGGAAAAATACATTCCAACGATGTTTTTTTGTAAAATCTCCAACTTTCCACTTTTAAAATGTTTGCACGTATGAGTACCCGTTGTTTAATTTTTTAACATTGAGAGATATGCATCACAAGATGGCAAGTTTCTCTTTTTGGCAGGAATGAGGCAAAGTAGCTCTCATGTGTGATGTACCCCTGACACAAGACTCACTCCGCCCCAGTCCGACCAGCTTTTTAAGAGGCATAGGGATGCCACCGAAATCTCTTGCCTCATGCCAGACGTCAGTCTTTGTATCCACAGCTCGCTTCGGCATCCAAATGTTTTGGGAATTAAAGGAGTTGATGTAGCTTTGCAAAGAATATGTTGGCAAACATAGGCAGCTATTTCTACATATTTTTAAGATGTCCTGAGTTTTGAGGTAATAACTGACAAAAGCAAATGGCAGTTGGAAGCATTTCCATTAAGCAACTGGCAGTGTGCCCTGTAATGTTGCACTGTCTGGTAGGTGTGCGTTTGTTTTAACAGATTGTTTAATTCTTCCTTCCAGTGCATCGGATCATTTAATACAGATTTACAAATACCTCGGATTGAATTTTGTTTGAACTATTTTGGACTGACTTCAGATAGTAAGTATATATAAATATTTTTTCAGACTGTTTGGTACTGCAAGACCGGAACAGGTGAGAAAAAGCTCCCTTGGCCAATCAGAGGGCCTTATTTTTCTAATATTTGTTGAGTCTTTACCGGCGAAACTCCCATATGGCAAACTGTCCTGATATACCTAATTTTTTACCTCTTCAAGCCCAACCCGAGCACATCTTTAAACACAACATTCTCAAAAACGGCTGAATGGATTTGCACCAAATCACAAAAATTATGGTTTCGAGTAAAGTTCTTACTTATTGGCAAATTTGGTGTAATTCTGTTCAGCATTTTTTTCCGCACTGGAGAGCAAAGTTTCCTATGAGAATTATTATGGAGATCAACGATTAGTCATACTAAATGCCATCTGAAGTAAAGTATCCGAACTATTGGTATGAGGACTAAACAAATACGATCAGGTGACATATCACCATCTAATAATTTCCAGAAATGTTTATAAGGCTGCCGAGATGGAAATATTGTTGGCATTGTGAAGGCTGGACTTTGCCCCTCTCTAATGAGCAATACCAGAAGTCACTGTAGGATGCCACCACCACTTTTGTGGTGATATCACCGGTTCATCCAGAAGCCAGGTACAGCATCAGGCATGGCTTGCTAGGTTAAGATCCAGGCTCTTATACATTAATGCATTCCTCCATACACAGAATGGGTAAAACTCTTTATACATCAGACCCTCGGGTGCGAGACTTTGCATTGTGAGCCCTCACGCAGAGCATGTTACAGACTCTAATTAACAGTTTTTGAATTGATGGTCATATTAGGATGGAAAGGAATGCAATATAGCACCCGGCAGCTTCATGGCGCTGCACGCACCTGACTCTGGGCACAGCGTCAGGCTGTAGGTAAAGCTGACTTGAGTGCATGGGCTCAGGCCACAAATTACACCCTGACTTTCCTCCGCATGGTGTTGCCATCTTGCACCAATCATGCCACGCGCCATTTCTTTTGCCTATTTAGGGAGCATGAAAAGTACGATCATTACTCCCTATTTTTTTTCCATACAACCAACCATCAACAAGAAGGAGTCCATGGTGAATGCCCAGCTTACAATTATGTTTTTTTAAACTTTTGTTTGTCAGCAGTTTTTTCTCTGAACACAACAGGATCAATGCAAGAGAAAGGGTAGAAGTACATTATCATCATGACTCATAACCATAAATTAGCAACTTTTCCTCAGAAAAATTGTCCATAAAATCAACATAGCAGTACAGAAGGAGCGTAAAGAAGGATAATGGAGGGTCAGGGGTTAGAGGTTGCGGAGTAGGGAGAGAAGGTGGGAAGAAGACAAGGAATATAAAGAATATAAAACAAGTAAAATAACAATGTGACATCAATCATTACATGAGAGGATTAACCCAGTATCTCCCCTTGGCTGCATAGGAAGTTAGCTGGTCAGTGGCAGTGGGAGTAACCCACTCTAGGATGGACAGGAGACCAAATACAGGAATGGATATATTTTGCTATATTATGTTATGCGGTGTTATGTTACGTTAGGTTATTGGTTTAATGCACAATTGAGAAGCTTCTTTGAATGGTAGAGGCTGGCATAACCAACAAGGCGAGACCTAAAAAGCAACATTTTAAAAAACTGTCTGAAATTTAGCAAGTTTTGCTGACTGTGAGAAGGAAGAGACCTAGAGTTCCATTGTTTTGCTGTTGTCATTGAATATGCTCTGCTGCCATAAGTGGAAGTCCTTGTTAAGCAGAGCTTGGTTAGCTGACCAAAGACAGCAATCTGGGACATACCAGCTAACTGTGGCTACTCAGATCTGAGGTGTATGAAGATACACATGAGTAAGAATGTATGCGCAACTGTATCTATTCACAAACTCAAAACAATGGGCCTGATTCACAAAAGTAAACTTACACTTTTTGTGTAAGTTTACGATTGTTTGCCATTTACAAAGGGATTTATGAGAAGTATCTTTACAAGTGCGGAATCTCCGCACATACAAAGGTAGGTCAGTCCTAGGTTTGTGTGTGCAGAGACTCCACACTCTTAAAGATACTACTCTAAAATTCATTTGTGAATAGCAAACAATCGTAAACTTACGCAAAAGTGAAAGTTTACCTTTGTGAATCAGGCCCGGTATGCTTACACTGTGTGGGGAACATCTCATCATGCCTGGAGCATGTCTCTGAACTGCATTCACCTCATCCAACATCTCCCACATGGGATATACTTCATCCAGCAGCCTTTCAACCAGGAACTCTTTCAATGTCACCCAGCAGCAGGGGCGGCTCCTCCGCAATGGTGGAGGTGCGTTGCCCCACTGGCTCAGAGCCAGCAGGTGAAATATAAAACGATATACTATAATCGTTTTATTTTTCATTTGCTGGCTCTGAGCCAGCGCGTGCAGGAAGGGGCGGGGCATGGGAGGGGGAGGGGGAGGAGGAGTGCTATATGCATTTCTAAGTGTGCATGTGTGTTTGGCCGGCCATCTCAGGCCGACCATACACATATGCGCACTTAAGTTTCTCCAACCCGGCTGTGTTGAACAGCCAGGCTGGAGAAACAGCACAGACTCCCTGTCCTGAGCAGAGCGTCTTATCAGCCCGCTCAGGCTAATCCCTGTGCTGCTCTCATAGCATGAGCGCAGCGCGGGGATTGCACAGGGAGTCTGATGCTGCCACAGTGCCTGCTTGGACCAGGAAGACCGAGGCACAACATGGGAGGCGGCCGGCAGCTCCAGGTAAGAGTTTTTAAAACAAATTTTTTAGCCCCCTCGCGCTTCCCCGCTCCCCCCCACCCGCCCCGCCACATCTCCATTGTGTCAGCCGCCACTGCCTAGCAACTGGTAGAACTAGGAGCGCTTTGTGGCCTAATGAGTGATATGATGTGCTATTTAAATGCTTCAGTAGAATAGAGCCTCTCAGTAGAATAGAGCTTATCAGTGGATTGTTCTTTAAGCGTGGAAATCTCATTTCAATAATTGTCTTGGTACTCCATTTCATGAATTTCCTTTTCATCTGTTCCTGCCATGACCTGCAATGCAGCAAAACTTACTTGGCAGAAGAGAGCAGGGAAAGTGAAAAGACATTGGTTTAAACCAGGAATTTGATAGCATACATTGTAGACAGTGCTTAGCTCATAAAATGCATCATTATCTCAGTGCTCCAATTTAATTACCTTTTAAATCGCCAAACCACTTTCAATTATGAGATGCAATCCGACTTTATTGAAATATGGTGCAAGGGTTAGGTCATCCCATATATCTGTGAATTCATGATTGCACAAGTGAAGGTGACACACACCTTCATCTCAGTGCTGTAACTTTTACTGAGTAAGAGCACTCACGCAGAATGGTGTGTGATGCAGCAGCTGCAGAGTTCATGGTCAACTTAGACTCAAAGCTCTTACCTGGTCTCATGCCACAAGGGTGACTTTAAGGTGACAACCGCACTCTCTCCGGCCGTGAACGATTCACCTACAAATCATTGATTTCAGATGTGTTAGTTAAATTCGTTAAATAGAAGCAAAGCAAGGCCACAACATCCAGTGAGCATTAGGCTGCCAGACAAAAGTAAGTTCAGGACTGGAATCGTAGCGGTAATGACCTGGAGTGAGTGGGTCACCATAGGTAGCTTTCATCCACTCCTTTTTTGTAACCAACATCTATTTCACACTGCATTCTGGAGTTTTAATTTTCCCATTTTAGGCAAATGCCTACAATTTTAAACAACGAACTGGTGGCCTAAAACCCAGGTCAGGATGACAGTCACTGCAATTCCATGGGACCATTTGACAACTATACGTCCGTGACCCTTTATGTGGTTACAGAAAAATGAGGTTTATATAGATATAGGGCAGTGATATCACTACTGGCATGCACAGTGTTATACCACATGCACTCTCAAATTTTTTTTTGTGAAGAAAGATTTTCTTTCTTAAACCACATCTAGCGAAAACGTCAGTTTACAGATTACTGCAGTGAAAAAAGTAAACTCAATTTCTGAAGGTTGACATTTGGGTCTTACTAGGCCAACCAATGCCATAGCCAGTAACTCGTCATGACTCCCCTCTCCCTGCACGATCCCTTACTAATATATCTAAAAATCAACAAAAAAAACAATTTTTAATTTGGCTTTGGTATTTTCCTAACTTGTGCATGATAAACGATTCCACTCAATGATAATATTTAAAATCTTCAACTTTGCCATGTACTTACCTCATTGACTCTTTAGAGCAGCGGATTTGGTTGGATTTACATCAATTATGCTCCCGCTCCAAAGCAGAAAGCCTTGGGCACTAATTCACTAAATGTTTTGCACATCTAATTTACACTATATGAGCCAAAAGTGAAACCTGAGAGCACAAATGACAGATCTTAATTCACAGAATTTGTGTCTATGGACAGTTCTGGAACTTACTGCTCCAGAAGTACATTGGATTTTAAATTTGTGGGTATTTACCAACATTTCCAGTGGTATTTCATACCAAATCCAATTCATTTCAATTGAAAGGTTTATTGAGGAGTTATATAAGCCATAGGAAATAATAAAAGTGGCAACTGAATAAACATCATTGACTGATTAATCAGTCTGCAGCCCTCTAAAAGAAGGTAAAAATAGTTGTTAGTGACATGCGCTGAAATTAAATTAAAAGGTGCGTTGAAAGTGACTAGTTTACAATTTCAGAGCATGATCCATGCAGTTTTCAACTCGTCCAAACAATTGTGGGTCATTGCTTTTTCAGCAATCCATTATAGTCTCTCTATGTCGTCTAAATCCATACGGGTTAAAACTTTGAGAAAACGCTTCCTTTCAGTAATAGAGCACGTTCCATTGGTCCATATTTATGGTTCAAACAGTGGCGGCTCCTCCGCTAAGGTGGAGGAGCGCCGCCCCACTGCTTCGCAGCAGTGAAGTGAAGGAAACATCAAATGATAATAACTTGCGTTATCATTTTATGTTTCCTTCTTCTGCAGCATTGCGTTTGGGGCGGGGCTGCTCTGACGACAGAGGAGCAGGGGAGGAGTGGTTTGCCCACTCCTAAGTGCACATGACTGTTTGGCCGGCCCTCTCGGGCGGCCAAATATTAATGTGCACTTTGCATCTTCTCCATGCAGGCTGTGTTACAGCCTGTGTGGAGAACATGCCCAGGCCCCCTTTCCCTGGCTGAGTGCTGATCCACGGCACTCAGACCAATCACAACACTGCATTGCAGCATTGTGATTGGCTATCGGGAGGCTGGGAGCCGGGTGCTTCCTGCTGCTTCCTGCTGCTTCCTGCATCCTGCTGCTTCCTGCTGCTTCCTGCATCCTGCTGCTGGACTGAAGTCAGGAAGAAGAGGACGGAGGAGAGGCGGCAGCCGGCTGGCTGGCTGTCATAGGTTAGTTTTTTTTTTTTTTACTTTTTTCGTCCCCCGCTCCCCTGCCCCACCACCCGGATCTGGTAGAAGCAGCTACTGGTTTCAAATATTTTTATTGGAATTGTATAGAACACATACTCTCACCTACATCCGAAGGCTGGTGAGGAGTATTAATAGGGCTATTAGGGGGAAGGAGGGAATTGGGACAAGGAGGAGAGATGGGGAGTTCACAAAGCAGGTGGTAGAGGCAGGGAAAGAGGGAAAGGGGGTCCCATTGTTCCAAGTAAGCGTTGTAGAGCGGTGTAGGATTCGCAGGTAAGCGGAACAGTCATCTCAGTGGATGTGAATAAAGTCTGGTCAGCAGTTTGTTGAGTCATGCCTCCCGTCAATCGAAGCACCAGAAGTTAGCGAGGGCAGGTAAGGTCTCGGTAGTCATGGGCAATGAAGCGGATACAATGGCCACACATTCTGTCTAAATGTGGCATCACATGTTCTAGGGAGGCTGTGAGTTTCCGTAGAGATGGTATCCCGCAATTTATGTAGCCAGTCTGCGTGGACAAGTGTGGTGTCTGTACCCCATTTAGATGTGATGACTTACCTAGAGGCACACAGGGTCATTGTCAATACGTTCCCCCTATCGGAGAGGAGTGGGTATGTCAGCTCGCTTGGGAAGGCCAGTAGTGTATAGCTAGGGAAGCGGGGGGTATCCATCTCGAAGTTTTCGTCAATGTCTTTGAGCACTTCCTCCCAATATCTATGCAGCTTGGGGCATCTCCATAGTAGGTGTGTGAGTGTGCCTACTTGGCCACAGTTCGCAAGTAGGTGTCTGTGGTGCCGGGCTTTCATCTTGCGAGTTCAGCTGGGGTGTAATAACAGTAATGAGTGGTTTTCAGTGGGCATTCTTTCTCTGCAGCATGAAGGAGGAGGTGTAAATTCTGTGGAGGATGTCAGCCCATTCCTTAGGTGTGAAGGTGCGTTCCAGCTTGAGTTCCCAACACCAACTGAGCCGGGAATTTGCTAGTTTCTAAAGGGGTGTTAAAAAAAATCATATATGTTGGAGAGTAGGGTTTTATCATCGGATTTGGTGAGCAGCCATTTTAAAAATGTTGTCATTGGTTTAGTGGTGTGAGGGCGGATGGTGGGTTGAGTTGGGTGGGAAGACTGAGACTGTGTTAGGCAGATCATGTCGTCATTGGCGTCAAGGGCTATTTTATGTTCCTGGCCTCCGAAGAGGATGCCTCTCACTGATTCATTCGCTCATGTCCTCTCAGCGAACAGCTCCATGTATAGCGCACAAAGGAGGGGGATAGAGGGCAATCTTCATGGGTGCCCCTTGCCACTCCAAAGGGACTAGAGGTGGAGCCATTTACTCTCACTTGGGCGGTGGGGTTGGCATAACCACTCCACATCCATTTCAAGAATCGCAGTCCCAGCCCTACACCTACCATGACTTGTCGAAGGAATGGGCAATGCACGTGATCAAAAGCCTTCTCTGCATTAACAGACAAAAACAAACCTGGTGTGCGTGACCTAGAGGTTTTATCAATGGGTTGGATAAGGCGTTTGGAGTTGCCGCTGCAACCTCTTTCAGGGATGACCCTAGATTGGTCAGGGTCGAACAGTCCTTGCATGAGTGGATTTAGACGGTCTGCTAAGATGCCAGTAAAGAGTTTGGCATCAACGTTTAATAGCAAGATGGGGCGGTATGAGGAGCATAGCGTGGGGTCCTTCCCTAGCTTGAGTATGGCAGTGATCACAACCTTCCTCATTGTGGCAGAGAGCGTGCCGGTCTCGCTAAAAGAATATTTTATAAATGTCTGGGGTGATACCATCAATTTCAGGTGCCTTGCCGGGTCATAGCCTGAAAATTGCGTCAGGCACCTCATCTGTTCAGATGTGGGTCTCTAGGGGGAGAGCATCTCTCTTGGGCAGCCTGGTAGTGGGCATTGAGGAGAGAAACCCATTGATCTTCCTGGGTCTGTTGTGTCCTCTGTGGACAGAGTTGCGTAAAAGCGTACAAACGCTTGGGCAATTGCTTGATTGCTTTGTGCTCTGTGACTGTGTAATGGATAGAAGGGCAAGGCACTCCCAGGGGCGTTAAGGCTTTTAATGTTGAGACTAAGGACCTTTACCATCTGAGGGTGGTAAGATCGTTCTGTGTGTTGGATGCTTAGGAGCGACTCCTCGTGTGGTGTGCAGCAAGGGGGTGTGTCAGCTCTTGTGTGTGATGACCTGCGAGGGGAGGGACATCAGGTGTAGTAACTGGGGAGAGACAACTAGGGTAGCAACCACTCCCTTCATTGGAGTTCTAGATAAGTCTGGAAGTTGGGTCATGGTGTCCACTGAAAAGTAGGATTTGCGACTAATGGGGTATGCAGTTGCTGCCCTCTCCCGACTCAGAAAAATAGTGGATTTGTCAACAGCATTTGCCTGCCAGGCAGTTCTGCGAGCTTGCCGCTGAGTTCAATCCATCTGCCCCGTGGGTACCCCCCTGAGTGAAGATGCATTATGACCTGCAGGTCAGGGCAATTTCGAAATTTGGTCACCGTTGGCATTTGGACTCGGGAGGTGCTGGAGGAGTGCCTTGCATTCCCGGTGGCTCTCATCTTGGGTCGGTTTGATAGTGCCACTCTGTGTGGGGCATTGATTTATTTTGCCCAGAGGCTTGTGTGCTAAGGGGTCCTCTGCTGGGGTCTCTTGGTCTGAGTCTTCCTTGTGGGTGTGCAGACCCATAATGGAAATGGCCTCCTCCATGGTGCATGTAGCCCATGTTTCTCTGTCCCAAACTAAGATCAGGCGAAAGCGGTGTCTCCATTTGTATTTAATCTCTTGTTTGCACAGGAAGTTTGTCGCCTCTGTGAGGGCGTGGCACATTCGTACTGTGCTGGGGGACAGGTCATGGTAGAGCCAGAATTTGATACCTTCAAAGGAGATTGAGCTTTGGTCCCTAACTGCCGACATAATGGCTTCTTCTTTTAGACGGTAGTTATGGACACATGTGAGGAAATCTTGAGGTCGTCCAGGTGCGGTGGATGGGTGGCGGTCTATTATGATTTCCTTGTCATCAAAGGCAGGAAGCACATGGTGGAAGAGACATATGGCATTGTTCTTCAGGTCCCCTCAGTCCACCTGGAGAGGGACTCCTTTGATCTGTATTAAGAAAAAGGGGGGTGTTCTTGAACACAGGGTATTTACGGCGCTAACCTGTTCTCGTGTTTGTAAGTGAAAAAGAAAATATCAGTGCGGTGCAACAGGTGAGGGAAAACACCTAAACCCTCAGTAGTGGACAGAAGTCCGTTTTACACAAATGATAACAGGCCCTGTGCACACGCATTAAAGTTTTACAACACACAGTCAAAGTTGTATGCGAAAGATGACAGGAGAAACGTTCTTCCGGTATTCATTTAATGAAGTGTTGATTCATTTGCCAGCCAACACGTGTTTCGTCATTGGGTGTGTAACCCTTGACTTCTTCAGGGCTCAAACGCAATATGGTAGGACTTCAGACCTTATAACTGGTGATAATTCCGACCCAGCGGGTCCTACATGTAAATCCAAAATGGCGAAATCACTTCTTTGTAGATCGAAATCTTAACATTAAGGTGTATACCAACGTGTAAATGTTTCCCTCGGTATATTTTAACTTAGTCAACAGTCCTCATCAAGTTGTCACCAAGTGTTGGTACCGCTTCCTTAAACGCCATTTACATGTAGGACCCGCTGGGTCGGAATTATCACCAGTTATAAGGTCTGAAGTCCTACCATATTGCGTTTGAGCCCTGAAGAAGTCAAGGGTTACACACCCAATGACGAAACACGTGTTGGCTGGCAAATGAATCAACACTTCATTAAATGAATACCGGAAGAACGTTTCTCCTGTCATCTTTCGCATACAACTTTGACTGTGTGTTGTAAAACTTTAATGCGTGTGCACAGGGCCTGTTATCCTTTGATCTGTATGTTTGAGCAGCGGGACCTGTTCTCCAAATCATCAAAGTGGACCTGCAGTTCCTCGTTTCATTTCCGCAAATCCAGGAGTTCACGCCTGTGGGCTTCAAGTTCTTCCTCCCTGGAGTCCCATTGGTCTCCAGTGTGGCCACCCCTTGGCCCAGCTCTACCACGTACCTTTTGACTTCTTTAATTTCTGTGGTTATGTCCTCCCAGAGTGCTTGTAAGAATCTCACCTATGTTTCCGCAGGAACGTCACGAATTTGAAGTAAGGTCTACGACTTCTCTAAGTCACCTATTGCACCTGACAATATCAAGGTGGCAATGGTAACCCGGGGAAGAAGGGAAACAAAACAAGGAAAAAAGGGGAAGAACTCCGCTTCGGAACTCAGACCACCACAGGATCCGTCAGGACAAGGCAAGAGGCTGTGTGTAGGAGAGAGTCAGTACACAAGTTAGAAAGCAGAAACATATGCTGGCTCTTCTGTATTTCTTGTTATGTCTCTCTTCCCTACCTTAGGATATCCCTTCTTCAATAAACTGGTAGTGAGAATATAACGGAGTTTAAAGCTTGCATCTGATGCTAGAAGAAATAATAAAGAGAAGTAAGTGAAAGGGGCCCCTTTTAGGAATGATGTGACACAATAGGTAAGAGAGACTATGTATGTGCCCACCTATACATCATGTATAGCTCGTGGAAACAATCCCCCAATAACGGTCTTAAACAGATGTATTTCGTAAATGATATAAACCTTATACTCAGGTAAATAACTGTCTTCTTTTTTTCAATAGATCCTAATAGACGGAGCGGATCCCCACAGCGCCAAGAGCACAGGATCAGGTAAGCGATATAAACAATAAATACTAAATTAACATGTCAGCGCGAGGGCGCTGTTACCGTGATAAACAATAATGCTGCTTTGTCTTGTCTGTTATCTCTGTTGTCCTTGCAGGAAACTGGAATGATGTCCTAAGGCTCGCCAAGGAAAGACGACCCGACTGGAGAAACGCCGCACCACGCCGAGACCAACACGAGAAGCACGACGACCCGGAAGAAAACAGGCAAGACGGAAATCGGACCATCGCAACACACTAGAACGCGAAGCGCTGCTGCTTGACGGAGGCCGGGCCTTAACTTGCCTGACCTGTCCCCGCGCCTGCGTGTTCTAAGCCGGCGGCCATCATTGTAGTTCGTTGCTCCCGGTCCGTCCTCGCGCAATCGCGACAGTGCTGCTATGTCCTCTCTGAGCTTGTCGAAGAGGGTTGCCATGACCAATCTGGTAACAGGGGTATCAGCTGTGAATGGAGCCGACGGGTCGGTGGCGGCTGTCTCTTTGGGATGATCTGGCTTTTCATAGGCTGCTTTAACGAGCAGGTCTTTCAATGTGGTGCCTTTTTTAGTTTAGTGGGCCACCATCATGTCTTGTGGTGAGGGCGCATCAAGATGCTAGGTCTGGGGCCAAGAGACAAGGTTGGGCCACGAACTGTTCCGGGTGGTGGAGGGGGAGGATGCGCTTGCATGTTATTTATCCAGAGGGCATGCTGGAGTTCTGCTTGTATTCATTGATATGTTGTCTCTATTAAGAACTGTGTCCCCATCCGTGGTTCCCCAGTGGAGCTGAGCCACTCCAGTTTGAGGCTCTCTCCATTAAGTACAGTGTCAAGCGTAGAGGTGGAGTAGAACCATTCCGTCCGGGATGTGTGGAATGTGTGAGGACGAGGCCCAAGGAGTTTCAAGGCAGGGCCCTTGAGCAGTTTCCTGGCACTTGTTGATTAGTCATGCTGAGGAAGTTTGAGACAGATCATCCACGTGGTGTCTGGCCCTGCTGTCTGTCGAGTGGCCTAGGCAGGTAGGGCTGTTGGGCCAATTTTGGTGTCTCTGCTGGAACCGTGTTAGAGGAGCCCACCCCACTTACCGCCACATTTATGGGAAAGGTGCCCCTGTCTTTTACCCCCTGGTGCTTCGCTGGTGGTGTAGTGGCCACCTAACCCCTCCCCTGTGGTTGCTAGCTGCCCCAGAACTACATTGTGCACATCCTCTGGCCAGCCATGGTCAGAGGCTATGCAATAAATGGGTCAGAACCGCTTGTGATCTTCTGGCCCACACCTGATACCAAGCGTGTGTGTCTTATTTGTGAACCACTGTACTTAGGCCTTACTATGCAGGTCCTACAAGTGCATGCAATGGCCCACGCTACAGGTGGTTCAGCTGGTTCGAGGGCTGTCTACTGCTTGGTGATTGTAGCGGGCCGCAGCTCGGAGGATGGAGTCTGCCAAATTGCCCCAGGTCTGTGCTGTGGTGTTCGAGTCCTGTAAGTAATGCAGCAGGGCTAGGGCCCTGGAGCAGCGGTGTTCTGGCGATCCCCTCGTGCTGGCTGACATGGATGCAGCCAGGACGATTAGGCCAGCATGGAGGCCTCCTTTGCCACCTAGTAACCTGTTGTGCGGCCGGTGCTCAGGCCCCGCGGCTCCTTTCCCCCATCGCAAGTGTAGGTTAGGCGGCCACCTGCGCTACCATCCAGACCTGCCTGCGTCTCAGGCGCTGATCTTTTTTGTCAGTCTTCATTAGCGCCGTGACACCTCCGCTAAGGTAGCTGTGCACTCTATAAATGTACACTGAAAGCACATCAACGGGTCTCCTCCGTTCCCTGTAGGGTACATGGGCTTTCTGTGGGCACGAGTATCGCTGACAGATGTGGCAATGACGGTATCAAGTGGGGGAGGAGCTTCACCAAGACGCTCCTACCAAGCCGCCTTCTTAGCCACGCCTCATAGATGCATATTTATACCTGCAATGCCTACACACAAAGCCTTTTCCTACATGATTCCTACTGGCACAAAACTCTAATAAAGGAAAAAAATGTAACCTTAGTCGTATGAACCTAGGCTTTGTTACCCGTGTCAATAAAATGTGGACATGCTTTTGAAGGTGACCTTGATGAAAAGATGCTAGTGTTAACCATGAGTGTTATTCCCTCTAAAGTCTTTACATGAAATTCGCCAACACTGAGCATTTGTCAAGCTTTTGACTTGTAAATGAAACATGACACCCAAAAGAGAAGATAGTTCTAAGTTTGTTGTCGCTCTATTTTAGTCTGACCATGAGTTGGCAACACTTTAAATTATTTCCTTCCTTATCAAACTTTTTAGTGGGCCCATTGGAGCGCTTTTAAGTTTAAAGCATTGATTAATACCTAGTTAGTGCGTCAACACTGATTGGCAAAAGAAGCTCACAGAAGTGTGCACATTGGTTGTGAAAAATTCCCCAACGCTCCCATCTTTTCACTAACTGTAAGGGGAGCGATTTCTCCACTTAGAAAAACAAAAATCACATGGAATCAAAAACTAAAAAAAATAACGGCAGTGGTGGCCGCCGCAAATGTAAAGTGGGGGGCAGAGGGGAGGGTGGACAGGGAATAATAATAATAATAAAAAAAACAACTTGCCTGTGTGGTTCTCTGCTCCCAAAGGTCATTGGGAAACACAACCTCCCCGTCCAATCAAGACGCTGTTCTTATGCTATACCTAGCATGCGAGCAGCGCCAGGATTGGTCTGAGCGACCTAGTCTGCCGCTCATACAGTACATGGCCTATGACGGCCGGCCAAACTGACATGCGCACTTTGCAGTGCCCATAACTCCTCCCCCTGCCATGTCCCGACCCCACCCCACCCTACACTGGTATCAGATCAGTCAGTCACAGAAAAATAAAATTATATTATTGTTTTATTATTATTTATTTTTCTGTGACTGACTTTGACCAGTGGGGCGACGCTCCATTACGGAGGAGCCTCCCCTGAATAATGGTTCATTTACTCCTTATCCATATCCAGGGCCGGACTTGCCGTAGCGGGCACTGGGCATTTCCCCGGTGGGCCGCCAGGGTGGGGGCCGGTTTTGGCCCCCTGGGGAGCCGTTTTTGTTACCGGGGGCCGGCAATATCGGCCCCCTGTAACAAAATCGGCAAAAACCGGCACTAGCAAACAGCTCGGCCGCACATTCCCCTCTACCCCAGGGGGGCCGGCCGAGCAGTTTGCCAGGGCCGGTTTCGGTGCCCAGTCCGGCCCTGTCCATATCCATAAACTGATGGATTTTCTCCTGACAAACAATTAGCTAAATAGGATTAGGTATGTGCATTGAAAACTACGCTTTTAAAGATTTCAGTTCACAGTTTGGGATTTTTGTGAACCCTAGAGAAAGTAGCATGTTGCAAGGGTGTAGTCATCAGTGACGCAGCCTGTGCAATGGCACCAGGGCTCGGAGGTGTGGGAGGGCGGCCCAGCTTGTCCTGCACCGGCTGCAATTTACTTATCAGGTCCTCTCTAGGGAGTAGTTTTTTAAGATAGTCTGCCTTGGGTCTGACTGGGTGGTGATTACTCTTGGCAGGACGGTGGGGAGATGTAGGGGACAGGAAAGTCACAGTGACAGAGAGCAAGACAGTCACCACGCAGGCTTGGAGAGCACTCAGATCATAGACGCCACACACAAGAAATAATAACTACGAAAACAGAAAAAAGCCACAGGGAAGTTTTTAAGTTCACATGTAAACTTTCCACTCATCTCTACAGATTATCTATCTATCTATCTATCTATCTATCTATCTATCTATCTATCTATCTATCTATCTATCTATCCCTATTTGTCTACATCTATCTATTTATAACTATACCCATCTGCCTACACCCATCTATCTCTGTCTGACATGCCTTGCTTCTCATCCTTAAATCAGAGGTGACTTGCTGTCACGTTGCCATTAGCTTCCCAGGTGCTACATTACACTCAACTTGCCTATATACATTATTATTTTCCATCCTCACTCTCCCATCGACCTGTCTTTTGATTTATTAATGTTGGAGTCTATTCTGGCAGTCTCACGAACCTGTCCTCCCTAATCATTGCCAAATCTTCCAAATTATCAAAGGCTTTTATTCAATTTATCTGAAGCCTAGTTAATACTCGAATCCTAAACAAAGTAGACACTTTGAAATGGCCGCCTCAGTGGCTCCATACTTTGCTTAGTCCCTCTCTTGAATATTGTCTCAATGCTAGATTTCCCACCCACTAACCTTACTTCTTTTCCTCACTACATAGGCACGCACTCAGTTTGCAACAGGGTTCTGGTACTCATACCTGCCCGTGGCCACGCTCACCATTGCCAGCGTCTTCACAAGAAGACAACCTCTTTCTTTATTAAGCCATCTCTCTCTGCTCACATACACTGGGCCACCATTCCACCCCCAAGGCCCCTTCTGCGAACCATCCTCCCCTGACCTTGCACAAGATGGCGTCCCGATCCTGATGCAAGGCTGCTGCAAATCCAACTCCTCTGCCTGTAACATCAGCAATAAAGCCTAACTCTAGCCCACAAGATGCCACAAGTGGCAACAATGTCGAGCCCTACCAAGTGAAGCCTTTGCAAGATGTGTCCTCTTTGGCTGTGGTGTCACTATGCTCTTTAGTGTCTCACTCACCTTGCCACTCTTTTTTCCGAATGGAACCAATATATTCTACTTGTGTGCCACTTTCTATTGTTTTGTATATCATTTATTATAGATGTGCTCTTTGTAACTAATGGCCTGATTTAGAGTTTGGCGGAGAGGGTACTACGTCACAGATGCAATTGTCTACCCACCTGATTTACAGGTGGGCAAACCATCAGTATCCAAAAACTCAGTCGCCAAGATAGTGCTCTGATGGGAAGACAGAGTACGGGTCATTGGCAGTGGCGGCTGCCGCATAGCTAAAGTGGAGGGATGGGGGTGGGGGGGATTAGGGAAATAATAAATAATTAAAACACTTACCTGTTGACGCCGGCCGCCTCAGTGCTCTTCTCCAGCTCTCCTCCCGGCAGTCATTGGGGCACAGTCTCCCCACCCAATCCTGGTGCTGCTCTCATGGTATACCTAGCATGAGAGCAGTGCAGAGATTGGTCTGAGCGACCTGGTTTGCCACTCAGACAGTGCCTGGGAGTCTGTGCTATTTCTCCAATCCAGTTGTGCAACACAGCTGGATTGGAGAAACCTAAGTATGCATGTCTGTTTGGCCGGCCAAACCGACATGCGCACTTTACAGTGTCCATCACTCCTCCCTCTGCCATGGTTCGACCCGCCCTACATTGACACCAGGTCAGTAATTCCATGGAAAATAAAATGATAATATTGTTTTATTATCAAATCATTTTTCGTTGACTGACTTTGACAAGTGGGGCGACGCTCCTCCGCCATTATGCATGAGCCGCCCCTGGCCATTGGAGTTTGGCCATTCAACTGCCCGCCAGATTTAGTGTGGGCTGTTGAATGGGCAGTTTTCACTGTTCATCACCGTTGGGTAAAACCTGATGGCAAGGGACAGTAACAACGTTTAACTGACCCCCACACCATAGGAGACTCCTCCCTAGGGGGTGGGAGTCATTAGGTTTAGAAGTCTCAAAAACAAACTCCTGCTTTGGGAGTTTGGTTTTGAAAAACCAAAACCATTTTAAAGGTTTGACAAATGTCTGTCAATTTGATGGTGCAGTCCATCAAACTTTTAACACTTTGACAGGAGCCAACCTGATGTTGTTCTATAGCACAAGGAAGGCCCTGGAATCCATCGGGATCTGGGGTAATTGATAATTGCGAATTACCAATAGGATGGTAACAACAAAGTTTCACTATAATCAAGAGAAATATATAGCTGAACAATATTTTAACGTAACATAATATAAAGAACAAACAGTTGCATGTATATAAATGACAGTGGGGTGAAAAAACGTGCTCAGGTGAAGGTGATACAAATGTGAAATATGTGCATCACAGTCTACAAAGTATAGACGCAGCCGCTAAATTTCAAATCATTATTATTTGAGGGGGTCGACATAATGATGGCATTTTGATCCACTAAGATTATTGGATTATCATCAGGGTTTAAAACATAATCTGCCAGAGACGGTCGTAAATACAGTCCAACAGTTTTCAAGCAGAAAGGGAGATTTAAGCGCATAATATGGCGAGTTGTCAGCAGGCCTGGGGGTGACCAGGGTCCAGGAGGAAAAGCAAAGGGCCTGACGGCTAAAGCGATCGACCTCGAAGCTGGGGAGACGGGTTCGAGTCTCGGCAGAGACCTCTACAGCCTGTGATTCTGGGCAAATCTCACTTAATCTCCTCTGCCTCCGTCTGTAACGCAACTGGTGCTCATGTAAAGAGCTGTACTTTCGGGTCTGGTTATGGTTGGCGCAATATAAAACTCCAAAAAATAGAAGTGCTAACTAATATGGTCGTGAAACCCAGAATTCTTCTTGCTATGAGCGAAATGTGGGTCCCGTGTCGGGCGCCGTGCGCTGCCAGGAGGATCGGCGAATGTTAAGGGATTCCTTTATCAGCGGCGGGAACTGGAGGCTAAAGGGTCACTCACGTGCTGCACCACAAGGCAGGGATGTCCATGTCGAAGGGCTCGCGCATTTTGGGAAAGAGATCCTTGCGTTAGGCCTACTGCTGTTCCTCCTATCAGTTCCTGGCAATAACTAGAGATATCCGCAGGGCTGGCGGATAGCTCTAAATTGCGAGGACGGGTACTCCATCAAGGCGACAAAGTATTTTATTCCGCCGACCTGCATTGCCGTGAATGCATTTGCATACGATTTCCCAGCATGCTGGCATATATTATACTTTGGCGGGGACCTGCGGTGAGGCTGCTGCAGCCATTAACGGCTGTAAAATATGCTTTTTCAAAACTCAGCGATGGTCTGAATTACTTTATCACACGCAAGGCGTCAGTTAATTTGCGCTGTCAAAGGCCAGGACAGCCGGGGACAGTTCCGAGACAGTACAGAGAGCGTGCCAGCAACTGCGTCTGCAGCCCAATGTCACACGGTGCATTAACACCAGGGACAGACGGGGTGGGGGTGAAGCCTCTCGAGCACCAAGGATATAGGGTAGAGGTGAGGGAGGTGCCAGCAGAGACTTGTAGTGCTCAGGGCAGTGGGATCCAGGGAGGTGTCGAAGAGGGACTCTGGTGTTAAAGACAATAAGGCGGGGAGAGGAAAGCCTACACAGACTTAAAGAAAAGGATGAGAGATGTGAGTGAGAACACAGAGGGGTCTCTTTCAAGAAGAAAGAGAGAGACTACGGAAAGAAGGGGGGTGACAGCAGAACCTCATGAGAGGGGCAGGGCTGAGGGATGGGCTGGCAAACCCTTGCAATCCCATGTGAAAGAGGGTGCGTGATGATGGGGGGAGGTGGTGGAGGTGAGGGATGTGACATGAGATCCTTACAGCATTCAAGAGTATAAGGGTATCGGTAAAGAGGTCCTTAGGCCTTGAAAACCGGAGGGTAAGAGCAAAGGGAGGGCGGGGGTTCAGCAGCACTGAAGAAAGAAGCAGGGAATGTGAAAACAGAAGGGAGGGGCACAGAGAAGGAATGTGTCAGCAGAATCCGCAGAACTAATTAGAGGGAGAGAGAAATATCAGAATGTGACAGCAAAACCCTTCAGCCCAAAAAGAGGGGGGGGGGGGCTGCATGTATGTTACAATAAAGCTCATGGGTACTAACGAGAGGGAGAGGCTGAGTGGAGTAATGTGACAGCAGAAGCCCTTCAGTACTAGAGAGTGGAAGAGGCTGAGTGGAGTAATGTGACAGTAGAGCCCTTCAGTACTAGAGAGTGGAAGAGGCTGAGTGGAGTAATGTGACAGCAGAGCACGTCAGTACTAACGAGAGAAAGAGGTGGAGTGGAGTAGTGTGACACCAGAGCCCTTCAGTACTTGAAAGGCCGAGCGGAGTAGTGCAACAGCAGAGGCCTTCAGTACTAAAGAGAGTAAGAGGTGGAGTGGAGTAGTGTGACAGCAGAGCCCTTCAGTACCTAAGAGAGGAAGAGACGGAGTGATGTGACAGCAAAACCCTTCAGCACAAAAGGGGGGGCTGCATGTATGTGACAATAAAGCTCATAGGTCCTAATGAGATGGAGAGGAAGAGTGGAGTAATGTGACAGTAGAGCCCTTCAGTACTAGAGAGTGGAAGAGGCGGAGTGGAGTAATGTGACAGCAGAGCCCGTCAGTACTAGAGAGAGAAAGAGGTGGAGTGGAGTAGTAATTTAATTTTAATTAATTAATTAATATTTTTTATTAATTAATATTTATGTATTTAATATTTTATAATGTTAATCGTGGTAAATAATTCATTATTAATTAGTTATTAATTGGTTAGTAATATTTAATAATTAATTGTTAATTGTGTTAACTGTGTCATTTTTTTAGGAGCATGTTGTGAGTTGATAGGGGAGTAGGGTGGGAATTAATTAAATTTTAATACATTTTTAAATAATTTTTGTATAATATTTATTTAATGTTGTTTTGTAGTGTTAATTGTGTGAATTAATTTATTAATAATTGTTTTTAATTTGCTTGTTAATTGTTATTAATTGAGTAATTAATTGTTAATTAATTATGTTAATTGTGTCATGTTTTACGACATTGGTGGTGTCATTTAGAGGGGAATATGGTGGGAGGTAAATTATTTTTAATTAATTAATTGTTTGTTAATTAATGCTAATTAATTTGCTGGAGTGGGAATAGTAAATGATTCCCCTCCGCTATCCAACACTTTCCCTACTGTTGCACTTGCTGGAGTGGGAATAGTAAATTATTCCCCTCCGCTATCCAACACTTTCCCTACTGTTGCACTTGCTGGAGTGGGAATAGTAATTTTTACCCCTCCGCTATCCAACACTTTCCCTACTGTTGCACTCCCTGGAGTGGGAATAGTCATTTTATCCCCTCCGCTATCCAACACTTTCCCTACTGTTGCACTTGCTGGAGTGGGAATAGTAATTTTATCCCCTCCGCTATCCAACACTCTCCCTACTGTTGCACTCTCTGGAGTGGGAATAGTAAATTTTATTCCCTAAGCTATCCAACATTTTCCCTACTGTTGCAATTGCTGGAGTGGGAATAGCAAATTATTCCCCTCCCCTATCCAACACTTTCCCTACTGTTGCACTCCCTGGAGTGGGAATAGTAATTTTTACCCTTACGCTATCCAACACTTTACCTACTGTTGCTATCCCTGGAGTGGGGATAGTCATTTTTACCCCTACGCTATCCAACAGTTTCCCTACTGTTGCAATCCCTGGAGTGGGAATAGTAAATTATTCCCCTCCGCTATCCAACACTTTACCTACTGTTGTACTTGCTGGAGTGGGAATAGCAATTGTTACCCCTAAGCTATCCAACACTTTCCCTACTCTTGCACTCCCTGGAGTGGGAATAGTAATTTTTACTCCTTCGCCATCCAACACTTTCCCTACTGTTGCACTCGCTGGAGTGGGAATAGTAATTTTATCCCCTCCACTATCCAACACTTTCCCTACTGTTGCACTCTCTGGAGTGGGAATAGTAATTTTTACCCCTACGCTATCCAACACTTTCCCTACTGTTGCTATCCCTGGAGTGGGAATAGTAATTTTTACCCCTACGCTATCCAACACTTTCCCTACTGTTGTACTTGCTGGAGTGGGAATAGTAAATTATTCCCCTCTGCTATCCAACACTTTCCCTACTGTTGCACACCCTGGAGTGGGAATAGTAAATTATTCCCCTCCGCTATCCAACAGTTTCCCTACTGTTGCACTCGTTGGAGTGGGAATAGTAAATTATTCCCCTCCGCTATCCTACACTTTCCCTACTTTTGCACTCCCTGGAGTGGGAATAGTAATTTTATCCCCTTCGCTATCCAACATTTTCCCTACTGTTGCAGTTAATGTAGTGTAAAATGTGGTTTTTAAAAAATACAAATATTTTAATATTTTAATTTATTATATATATATTTTATTTTTATTTTTATTTTACAGGTGTATGTATATATATATGTATTTATAATTTTTATATGTTTCTAACATTTTATAATGTATTAAAATAATTATTTATTAATATTATTAAGTAAATATATATATTATATGTTATATATATGAATGTTTAATTTATTTTTCATTATATTTATTACTTATAATTTTAAACATTTTTAATAATTCTAACTATGATTTTTTTAATTATATGTATTATTTAATTTATTTTAGATTATTTTTTAAACATTTAAAAAAATCGATATTTTTGACAACGATATTTTTAACAATGATATATTTTTTTCGATATTTTTGTACTTACCATTATGTAGGTAGGAGGTCGATATTTTTGGCAACAGTATTTTTGTCACGATATTTTTGTATGTCGTCATTTCTGTTGTCGATATTCTGGCAGTGATCCGCTCGGGAGGATGGGGCATCACAGGGTCGCTCTGATCAGAACTATTTTGATGACCCTCAGTATTATCATGATGATTATGATCTGGACGAGGTGACAGGGATGTCCCACAGCTAGGACAACCAAGGAGAGGGTGAGGGATGTTGCAGGGTGGTTTTTCCACCCTATAAATGTGCTATCTATAATAATAAGACACACGTGTGAGAGCAGGAACTGAGTCAGAACTGAGTCAGAGTGGCACTTTATTAAAGAACAATTTTATGCATTAAATGTCATAGACACAATGTTAATCAAAAATAGCATCGTGTAATCTAGAAGATAACAAGTTTTAGAGACACCTTGCTAGATGAAGAAGAAAATCATGCAATTTTGTAAGTTTAAAAATCACGGCAAATGCAGAGGAGAGAGAAAGAGACAGCTTCAAGATATAATAAGCATTATAGCCTCAGCCAAAGATGCTAGAGAAGCTGCTAGAGAAGATGGCTGAGGGCGCACACATACACGCGTTATGACCCTTGGGATCAATTGTGCGAGGTAGTCCGTCGAATGGACTGAAGAGCAGATCATTTATACTCTTTAAATGAGGAACTATTGACCACAGAATCACGACATTATCAGGTGCTTTGACCGCAGAACATGACGCACTTTGGTCACTTCTCGGAAATATTAGGAGGAACACTTTGGTCACTTCTCGGAAATATTAGGAAAACAGAAGTGACACTACATTACAAAAGTTTACCAAAAGGTCACTTGATGTTTGACCGTAAATCATAATGAAATTGAACATTTAACGAACGTGATTTGCGTCACTTCTCGGAAACGTTTTATAAGAAAGCAGAAGAATACAAAATGTTAGACGTCACTTGTAATTTCTAAAGCTGTGGAAAGTCCCAGTTGGCCCCCACTCCTACTCTTGGCCAATTTTGTTCTGGCATTTGGTAATGGTAGCAAGCTGCATTTAGTGCAGTCCTATTGTTGTAACTTCTACTACTGCTATAACTGCTAAGTTATCTTCATTCGCTGTTCTATCCTTTTTCCTATATATAATTAGGCTTTCTGAATGTTCCCTATTCCTACCTAATTCATACCTACTAATTTACTATCAGTATTTCTAGCAAAATGACATAATAACTGCACGGTACAACAGAGGAGCAACAGCAAAAACTTTTAGAATGGCAGACAGCCATGAAGGTATCCAGTCAAAGTTCAACCAATCAGTGGCTGTGTCTGCTATGGCACCTCCTCCAGCAACCATTTTCTTTTCTATGTTGTTCAAGTCCTCAATGGCCTTGGTGATAGAGCCATTTTCTTCATCGTTGGCAATGTGCAGCACAGACTCCCTATCCGGATGCATACCCTCCTCTTGATATTTTTTGAAGATATCTGGACCCTGTTCAATAGGCGGAACTCCTTCGGTATGTCTTTGGATGCTGTCCACCCATAGTACTCAGCATACCGCCAATGTCTGTGGAGATAGGTAACAGACCAGGGATGGGCATGGATGTGGGAGATATTTGCTGCTGGAACGATCAGGGAGACTTTGTGCATTGTTCTAGTGAGCACAGGCTGCTCCTTCATGGAGGCTGTTGGAGATAGAGACGTTCTCCGCAGGCCCAGTAGAAGTCCATTAGGCTGGAGGTGCCATGTTTCATATCAGAATTAAAAATGGTGCTGTTGCATCCAGAGTTGCGCCCAACAGGTACCGTGCCATTTCCTAGAAAACAGAGAAGAGGTGACGTTAATTTGTAATCTTTTCATAATGTTGGACATTTTCTCCCCACCCCAAGTATATTTCCAGTCTATCCCATCTTCATAATCTTAGTCTACCCTATGTGGCCCTAAGGACGCTGCTCTATACCTCAAGTAACCTGGAGCACTCCATTTGTCATGGATGTAAATTTAAGCAAATAAGCATAAAGCAATTCTATTTTGGCTTGGGCAATGTAGGGTGTGGGGCAAAGATACCTGTAGATCAGCACGGTCTGTATGTCACTGCAGATTTGCAAGGCTCAGTTAAGAAATTCCTAGTGGACACAGGTGCAATAAATAGCTCTGTTTCTCGTTAGCTGGTCCCCGGGGCAGCTCTGTCTGGCCAAAATAATGTTTCGGTAGGCTTTTCAGGTGTGCCGGTTGTGAGCCCCATTTCCAAACCCCTTGCCTTGACTATCGGTCCCTTTACTGTGGATTCGCCCTTTCTATTGACATCAAATTGTGGAGAAAATTTAATGGGTTTAGATTTATTGAAAAAGTTGCATGCGACAAATTTTTGTTCCCCGGACGGTGTCAAATTGACAATGGGACCAAATGTAGCGAGTTCCAAGCAGTGTTTGTCCAAAGATGCTCCCCTTCCTGCTGAGTTTAAAGATGTGCCACCCACTTTGTGGACGACGAGTGATACGGATGTAGGAATATTGCAAATTCCCCCAGTTTCTATCAAAGTTAAGGACAACGCTGTTTTGCCCTGTATTCCTCAGTACAAAATACCACAAGCGGGGGAGTGAGCTTTATTACGCATTATACATGATCTGATTGAGTCGGGGGTAGTTTAGGAGACAGCATCGAATGTTTGTAACAGCCCTATTCTTCCTATTCTCAAGAAGACAACCCTAGACTCCCCTGATGACACTGCAGACGTTTATCGTTTTGTGATTGATTTGCGCGCAGTTAACAAAATAGTGGTTTCTCAATTCCCAGTGGTCCCTGACATTACTGCCCTTCTCACAATGATTCCTTCCTCTGCCCAATTCTTCTCCGTCATTGATTTGAAAAATGCATTTTTCAGTATTCCAATTCATCCTGATAGCCGTCACATATTCGGTTTTACACTAGCTGGCAGAAGTTTTAGATTCGGCAGTGCTCCTCAGGGCTATACTGAGAGCCCTAGTATATATAACTAAGCCTTAAAAGCCCAATTGTATTCCCTGACGCTTTCTCCAGGTAATGTATTGCTTCAGTATGTGGATGACATACTGTTAGCTTCTGACACCGAACAGGGATACGAAGACAGTACGGTTAAGTTGTTGTTACATTTGGCTCACCATGGACATAAAGTGTCCCTTTCTAAATTTCAATATTGTCGACAGGAGGTCACCTATTTAGGTCACCTACTGTCGAAGGAGAAATAGGCGATTGACACCTGAGCGCATTAGCGCCATTGTTAAAATGCCCATCCCTAAAACTCAGAGGGATGTACGCGCCTTTATTGGCATCACTTCCTACTGTCAACATTGGATCCCTAGTTATTCATTACTAATAAAGTGTTTGCTTGCACTAACCACTAAAGATGTGCATGAACCCCTTCCGTGGGCGCATGAATGTCAGCAGTCTTTTGAGCAACTAAAAATTGCTCCTGTGCTTGGCACCCCTGACTATGCGAAGCCGTTCGTGCTGTATGTACACGAGACGGCTGGCTGTGCGCTCTCTGTTTTAACACAGGCCTTTGGAGGTAAGCAACGGCTGTGTGCTTATTTTTCCGCTTTGCTTGACCCGGTCGCCAGAGCCCTCCCGAGCTGTCTAAGAGCGGTTGCGGCGGTGGCCATCTCTATAAGGCAATCGGCTGGGCTCGTACTTGATACTGACCTCACAGTCATGGTACCGCAAGCTGTGGACACTCTTTTCAACAAGACCAAGACACAGCACCTTACCAGTGCACGTCTGACTGGCTATGAGTTAACTCTTTTCACACCGCATATTACGATAAAAAGATGTGCCACTTAGAACCTTGCCACGTTACTACCCCTCCCTTCTGAGAGTGAAGAAATAGACATACATGATTGTCTGTTTCAGACGGAGGAGGAGACGAAGGGACAGGTAGGCTTGACTGATGTTCCCTTATCTGACCCCCAAGGGGAACTATATGTTGATGGCTCTTGTTTCAAATTACCAAATGGCACCACCACCGCAGCATATGCACTCACTACGTTGCACACGGTAGTTGAGACATCATGAGTTCCTTATCAGTCCGCCCAGGCAGCTGAGTTGACCGCCCTTATTAGAGCCTGTGAGTTGAGCGAGGGACTGGCTGTCAATATCTACACTGACAGCCAGTATGCCTTCGGAGTCGCCCATAATTTTGGGCGGCTCTGGGCAGAGAGATGGTTTCTCACATCACATGGGACACGCATTCAGAATGGGCCCCTTATACATAGGCTTTTGTCTGCCCTGACACTCCCTAAGAAATTGGCTATAGTGAAGTATAGTGCCCACAAAGCAATCACCGATGATGTGGGGAGGGGAAATGCATTTACAGATCAGATAGCTAAGGAGACAGTTTGAACAAAGATGAAAAAGATGTTTGTAGCGGGTCCTGCCAGGTGGGTACCCGAGGCCACCATGTTTGAGGACACTCTGGACAATGTCAAAGAGATCCAGAGCGAGGCAACGATTGAGGAGTTAGCATTATGGCAGGAAAGTACGGCACGTTTGGATGAGGATGGGTCCTGGCTGACAAGTCAGAGAGGCAGAGATGGATGCTACCGGATGCATATGTCCTTCCTGTGGTTACTATGGCGCACGGACCAGCTCACATTAGTGCGAAGGGAATATGTAAGCTGTTAGGCCCTGTATGGCAGAATGACAACATTCCCAAAGTTGCTGCTCACCTTGTGAAGTACTGTATGGTATGCATGATGTATAATCTTGGAAAAGGCACCCCTACACCTCCTGGTATTTTGCACCGCCTTCCTTCCCTTTCGAGGTTCTCCAGATGGATTTCATCGAAATGGAACGAGTCAATAATCTGAAGTATGTGTTAGTAGTTGTTTGTGCGTTCAGTAAATGGATTGAGGTTTACCCCACTAAAGAGAACACAGCCATGGCGACGGCGAAGGCACTCCTGAAAGAGTTCTTCCCGCGTTTTGGGTTGCCACGTTTGATTTGGAGTGACAACGGAAGTCACTTCAACTCAAAGGTTATTCAGTTGGTGTGCGATGGCTTGCACATCAAGCAGAAATTTCATGCTGCAAACCATCCCCAGTCGGCAGGTTTAGTTGAGAAGTACAATGGTACTCTTAAACAGAAGCTGGCAAAGATCAAAGAGAGCACAGGATTGCAATGGCCAGATGCTTTACCATTGGCTTTGTTGTCTACAAGAGCCACGGCTCACACTAGGACAGGGTTGTCCCCATACGAGGTCGTGCTTGGCTGCCCGGCGAATGTCTGGGGCGTCCCGCGACCTCGTCGTTTCTCCGAGATAGAATACCCTTTGCTTGTGGATTACTTATATGAGTTGACTAAAAATGTGCGCTCTATTCACCAACAGATTCATGAAGCTTTGCCGTCAACTCCTGAGGGGCCAGGCCACGATATCAGATCCGGTGATTATGTCTTGGTGAGGAACTATCAGAGGAAGGGCAGTTTGGAGCCGTGTTGGAAGGTGCCTCTCCAGGTCCTCCTCGCCACTCGAACGGCAGTGAAGGTAGACGGCCGGAAGAATTCGGTTAATTCTACCCACTGCAGGAGGGTGCCCCTTCCGTTGCCCTATGACCGCTGGATGCTCGATGGAATCGCCGACTCAGAAACGGAGCAGGTGCTGCGCTTCGTTCCCTTCTCAGATGCACGACTGACGTGGGCACCCACCGAGGAGGAGAGCAACGCAGTGTTGAATGAGGTGGTGCCACCTGAGATTAAGGGCGCCCAGGAGCCCCAGCTTGTTGGCCCATCTGTGCTTGAGCACCAGCCCATTGAGCCCCAGACTGCTGGCTCATCTGTGTTTGAGCCTCTGCCCATTGGTCTCTATGAGTCTGAGCCCCTTTTTGTTGACCACTCTGTGCCTGGAGTAGTTAGGTACAATCTGCGTCCCCGACGGAAGACCAGTGCACCAAAGGAAAAGTCAGATTAGCAGGGATGGACTGCGAGGAAGAAGAATAGGGTGTACCTTGCCTGTGGTACCAATGGTAGTTTAGGGAAAGGGAGATTGGTGCATTGTTCAGAGATTGGACAGGGTGAATTTGACGTGCTTCCCCGTCCAAGAAGGGGGGGGGGTACACTACCCTGAACCACGTGGGATTTCTTCAGAAAAGGCTGCGATCGCGCAGCTCCACCGAAAGTGCTCCACAGCACCACCGTAGATGAACAATAGGAGTCTGCCAGCGAGACTCTGATGGGCGCTGGCACTCTGCCCCCTTTTCTTTTTCTATCATCGTTGGCTCCATTGCATGTCCTTTCCTCTGATTCAAAAATTTACCCATTTGGTCGCCCCATTGTGGAGGAAGAACAGCCCTTTGCAGCCCCACGGTTCGGGCAGAATGGGTCTGGTTGGTCTAGTTGGTCTGTTATGAGTAAAATTGTTTTTGTAGTAATTATCTTGATCTGTCTGATAACAATGTTGGGAATAACGTGGCTCCTTGAGGAGAAATATCCTGTGCACTCTTTGATTGGTACAACACCCGTCCCACATGAGCACATGTTTGTTACTTTAGCCCCAACAAGGGTAAGCACAGAAAAACATATGTAGATAATGTCTTTCTGCAGATGCTCCACCAGGCGCACCACGCCTCGAATGCTACTAATTGCTGGATTTGCGGTCTGCTCCCTTCTGTGATGCATAGAAATTATGTATTACTGTCCTTGCCGTTTTCCTATCTGAGAAGCTGCGAGGCATGGTTTCAACTGTTTACCATGGTATATATCAATTTCCATGCTGATGCCATGAATATGACTTATGCTGATTATGATACTGTGTTGGAATATATACGTATTCACCAAGGTTTTACTCCAGGAGAGCGAGGGGCCCCTGATACATTGTCTCCAACAGCCTGTATGAACATATATGAGAACGAAAAAAATGTAACATGGCTTCAAAATGAAATGTTGGATTTTCAGGGTTTTAACGTTACTGAATACTTTAGGTCCTTCCAGATGCGCAATATTACTCAGGATAAAGCAATGCCAGTGCCGGTAGTTAATGCAACAGCTAGTTTTTGAGTCCAGGGTTTTGGAAATGTTCAAGTGGGACAGAGTAATTGCAACTATACATATGTGTTGAGCACAATGAATAGCCCACCTTTACTTCCACCCCATAATGTTTATTTCGTTTGTCGGTCTCAGGCTTATGTGTGGCTTCCTAGGGGGTGGTCTGGCATATGTTATGTCTCTTTCCTCCTTCCCCCGGTATATATAGCCCAATCCACCTATCATAGGGATCACCGATTGCAGCGTAGGGGTGTCCACCTATCCCGTATCAGAAGGGTCATCAATACAGAAGACATTGATCAGACAGATACTACCTTACAGCAGTTCACTGATGCCATTAAGGGTATCGTTCCTTTCTGGGGCCCTATGTCCAATAGCCTTAATATCCGCCGCCTTACTAGGGTGGTGGAAGGGGTCATTAATACAACAGCTGGGATTGTAACAAATATTACAGCTGAGCTCCAGGCTACGAGGCTTACCGCTCTTCAAAACAGGATGGTGTTAGATGTCATCCTTGCTGATCGGGGTGGAGCCTGTTGCACTATCGGTAGTAGCTGCTGTGTGTACATACCGGACCACGCTCCGAATGTATACGCTGCGATACAGAAGTTGCACAGGCTTGCATCCGACATTCACCAAGAGAATGGTACCTGGACCCTTTCTGGTTGGCTGTGGGGTTTAGTAGCATCCTGGGGTTGGAAAATACTTATTTTTCTAGTAGTAATTGCTAGTGTTATTTTCACTTGTTGTTTATGCATCCATTGTCTTCCTGCTTGTTGTGCTTACTGTATTGGGAAATTCACACCTACATCAGCGGCCCCCGTGCATGATGATAAGTCATCGGCTATGATGATGTAAGCTGTCCACGACTAAATGGCCATCGACGAAGGCATTTTCGAGTACTGATCAATGTGTGAATACAAAGAGTACTAGTAGTCCTTTTAATGAGATCACTCATTACTATCTTATGCATTAGATAAAATGATTAGCAAATGCTAAAAGGAGGGTCTGTTGGACTGAGAAAATATGTTTAGCTGACTCCTTCTAGCATAGTGCGAGTTCAGTTAGCATTTGCGGCACCATTTTGTATTCAGCCGCCATTTTGTGCCATGATCGAAATGAAGCTTCTGTCTCATACTGTCTGCCTCAGCAGAAATAGCAGCCTCGATTGTTTCTTTATTTCAAGGTTGAGCTTTGTTGCACTAATGAATAGCTTGTTCTGTGTTTGCATGCCTTTCCTCGTATGTAGCCCTGCTCCCACTCTCAGAGAGACGGGCATGGGCTGAGATAACCTTGAAGCTAAGACAGTGTGTACCCGGTCTCAGGATGGTAGCTCATCCTTCTGTACCTCCTTTGTTCATCTGTGCCCAGGCTGGAAAATTCCAGTTTGGGTGGGTCTGAGGGGTGTTGGAAATGTATATCTGACTTTACCTTGTGAACGGGGGTCAGTCCCTCGGCAGCTGTCTATGGAGGCTAGTCAGACTGGACTCCGCTCGAGCGAATACTATTAAATAACTTGGTTTGTATTCTCTACTGTCTGACCGACTCTTCATTTGTATGGAAGGCTGAGAGGTGGTCGTGAGTGACCCGGGTGGCCCAAATTGGGTCACTTCCTTCACTAGGGAGAGGCAGAGTGGAGTAATGTGACAGCAGAGGCCTTCAGTATTAAAGAGAGGAAGAGGCTGAGTGGAGTAATGTGACAGCAGAGCCCTTCAGTACTAGAGAGAGAAAGAGGCAGAGGAGAGTAGCGTGACAGCAGAGACCTTCATTACTAGAGAGGCCGAGTGGAGTAATGTGACAGCAGAGCCCTTCAGTATAAAAGAGATGAAGAGGCGCAGTGGAGTAGTGTGACAGCAGAGCCTTTCAGTACTAAAGCGAGGAAGAGGCAGAGTGGAGTAATGTGAAAGTAGAGCCCTTCAGTACTAAAGAGAGGAAGAGGCGGAGTGGAGTAACGTGACAGCAGAGCCCTTCAGTACTAAAGAGAGGAAGAGGCGTAGTGGAGTAATGTGACAGCAGAGCCCTTCAGTACTAGAGAGAGGAAGAGACGGAGTGGAGTAATGTGACAGCAGAGCGTGTCTGTATTAAAGAGAGGAAGAGGCGGAGTGGAGTAATGTGACAGCACAGCCCCTCAGTACTAAAGAGAGGAAGAGGCAGAGTGGAGTAATGCGAAAGCAGAGCCCTTCAGTACTAAAGAGAGGAAGAGACGGAGTGGAGTAATGTGACAGCAGAGCGTGTCTGTATTAAAGAGAGGAAGAGGCGGAGTGGACTAATGTGAAAGCAGAGCCCCTCAGTTCTAAAGGGAGGAAGAGTGGAGTAATGTGACAGCAGAGCCCGTCAGTACTAAAGAGAGGAAGAGGCAGAGTGGAGTAATGCGAAAACAGAGCCCTTCAGTACCAAAGAGAGGAAGAGGCGGAGTGGAGTAATGTGACAGCAGAGCCCTTCAGTACTAGAGAGAGGAAGAGGCGGAGTGGAGTAATGTGACAGCAGAGCCCTTCAGTACTAGAGAGAGGAAGAGGCTGAGTGGAGTAATGTGACAGCAGAGCGTGTCTGTATTAAAGAGAGGAAGAGGTGGAGTGGAGTAATGTGACAGCACAGCCCGTCAGTACTAAAGAGAGGAAGAGGCAGAGTGGATTAATGCGAAAGCAGAGCCCTTCAGTACTAAAGAGAGGAAGAGGCGGAGTGGAGTAATGTGACAGCAGAGCCCGTCAGTACTAAAGAGAGGAAGAGGCAGAGTGGAGTAGTGTGACAGCAGAGCCCTTCAGTACTAAAGAGAGGAAGAAGTAGAGTGGAGTAATGCGAAAGCAGAACCCTTCAGTACCAAAGAGAGGAAGAGGCGGAGTGGAGTAATGTGACAGCAGAGAGTGTCTGTATTAAAGAGCGGAAGAGGCGGACTGTAGTAATGTGGCAGCAGAGCCTGTCAGTACTAAAGAGAGGAAGAGGCGAAGTGGAGTAATGTGACAGCAGAGCCCTTCAGTACCAAAGAGAGGAAGAGGTGGAGTCAAGTATTGTAACAGCAGAGCCCTTCAGTACTAGAGAGAGGAAGAGGCGGAGTGGAGTAGTGTGACAGCAGAGTTCTTCAGTACTAGAAAGAGGAAGAGGCGGAGTGGAGTAGTGTGACAGCAGAACCTTTCAGTACTAGAGAGAGGAATAGGCCAAGTGGAGTAATGTGACAGCAGAGCCCTTCAGTACTAGAGAGGTGGAGTGGAGTAATGTGACAGCAGAGTGTGTCTGTATTAAAGAGAGGAAGAGGCGGAGTGGATTAATGTGACAGCAAAACCCTTCAGTACTAGAGAGAGGAAGAGGCGGAGTGGAGTAGTGTGACAGCAGAGCCCTTCAGTACTCAAGAGAGGAATATGCGGACTGGAGTAATGTGACAGCAGAGCCCTTCAGTACTAGAGAAGCGGAGTGGAGTAATGTGACAGCAGAGCCCTTCAGTATTAAAGAGAGTAAGAGGAGAAGTGGAGTAATGTGACCGTAGAGCCCTTCAGTACTAGAGAGAGGAAGAGGTGGAGTGGAGTAGTGTGACAGCAGACCCCTTCAGTACTAGAGAGAGGAAGAGGCAGAGTGGAGTAATGTGACAGCAGAGCCCTTCAGTATTAAAAAGAGGAAGAGGTGGAGTGGAGGAATGTGACAGCAGAGCCCTTCAGTACTAGAGAGAGGAAGAGGGTGAGTGGAGTAGTGTGACAGCAGACCCCTTCAGTACTAGAGAGAGGACAAAGCGGAGTGGAGTAATGCAACAGCAGAGCCCTTCAGTATTAGAGAGAGGAAGAGGCTGAGTGGAGTAGCGTGACAGCAGAGCCCTTCAGTACTAGAGAGGCAGAGTGGAGTAATGTGACAGCAGAGCCCTTCAGTATTAAAGAGATGAAGAGGCGGAGTGGAGTAGTGTGATAGCAGAGCCCTTCAGTACTAAAGAGCGGAAGAGGCGTAGTCGAGTAATGTGACAGCAGAGCCCTTCAGTACTAAAGAGAGGGAGAGGCGGAGTGGAGTAATGTGACAGCAGAGCCCTTCAGTACTAGAGAGAGGAAGAGACGGAGTGGAGTAATGTGACAGCAGAGCCCTTCAGTACTAGAGAGAGGAAGAGTCTGAGTGGAGTAATGTGACAGCAGAGCGTGTCTGTATTAAAGAGAGGAAGAGGTGGAGTGGAGTAATGTGACAGCACAGCCCGTCAGTACTAAAGAGAGGAAGAGGCAGAGTGGAGTAATGCGAAAGCAGAGCCCTTCAGTACTAAAGAGAGGAAGAGGCGGAGTGGAGTAGTGTGACAGCAGAGCCCTTCAGTACTAAATAGAGGAAGAGGTAGAGTGGAGTAATGCGAAAGCAGAACCCTTCAGTACCAAAGAGAGGAAGAGGCGGAGTGGAGTAATGTGACAGCAGAGAGTGTCTGTATTAAAGAGAGGAAGAGGTGGACTGTAGTAATGTGGCAGCAGAGCCTGTCAGTACTAAAGAGAGGAAGAGGCGAAGTGGAGTAATGTGACAGCAGATCGCTTCAGTACTGAAGAGAGGAAGAGGTGGAGTGGAGTAATGCAACAGCAGATCTCTTCAGTACTCAAGAGAGGGAGAAGAAGAGTTGGTGAATGTGACAGCAGAGCCCATCAGTAATAACTCTAAAATGAGGGGTATGGTGGGTGACTGACAGAACAGCGATTCAGCACTAACTCATAGGATGGGTAAGGTGGATGAATGTGACAGCAGAGCACAAGAGCACTAACTCTAAAGGGAGGATAAAGTGGATGACTGTGACAGAACAGGCATCAGTAGTAAGGGAAAGGTAGATGAATGTAACCGAAGAGCCCTTCTAGAGGAATCGACAGAGCAGAGGAATTCGACATCAGTACTATTTGAAAAGAGATATAGGGTGAAGGGAGGTGGAAGGGCCCTTCATTGATAGAAAGAGGGAGAGTTTAGGCGGTAGGATGTGGAGTATTAATGAGAGCATGGTAAGGGTCAAAAGGATTCTGAGGTAAGGGTAAAAAGTTTAATGTGACTATGAAGCCTCAAATCTGTTATTAGTGCAAGGTGGAGTGTAGAGGGAGCAACAGACAGTACTCAACATTGAGGGGTTCGGCTAGTGCCTAATTTGAAAAAAAAGAAGTGCCAGGGCTCTCGTCAGGAGACCACTGCAGCTTACACCAAACATTGCCCCTGTTATGCTACCAATGATAGTAACAACACAACTACTAACCTTCACACTCGTAAAAGTGTGACAACTCGGACTATTTCAGGCCTCCAAAGGTATAAGGATTGCTTGGGCAGTAGGTAATAATCATTTTTAATGTACACTGATTTAATGATTACCTTTTGTTGTGGTCATCTCTAAATTAGCCAGACAGCCCCACCTTGTGGCAGACAAGCGCTGGTGTGGACAATTAAGTGCCAGTGCTGAGCACCGGAAACCACCAACTCAAATTAAGCACTGGGTTCGACATAGCAGAGTAATATAACAGCAGGTAGTTTTATTAGTCTGGAGTGGAAGGACGTTGGGAGGGATGTGACTTTCAGGACTTTAGATATCTAAAGGGGGATAGAGCTAAAGGAGGTTTAAGTAGATAATTCTTTCACTCACTACACAAGAAGGAGAAGTAAGGTGTGTAACAGCAGTGTCTTCCCGAAGCAACCAATAAGGAACACAGGCGAGTCATTTGACAGTAGAACATATACAAAAGGGAGATTTATTTAACAGTTTTATACAGTATTCAGGCACTAACTAATATGCTGTGGCCTCAAATCCCAACAGCAGTCAATGCTTATTGAGTAATAGTGAATGTCTGTGAACAGCTAGAGCAATGTTCAGCAGGGAAAGAGTAAACGAAAAGATGGCAGGGGAGAAAGGGGAAACAAGCTTTCCCACGCTACGACTTTCCCATGCAGCTTTTACCATGCTTGCCCTTGCTACTCATCTATATAACTGTACAGCTAAATTAGGCTTTAAGGATTTCTAGTGGTAAAGGATGGTTAGGAAAATTTTAGGGTTTAGGGGTGGGTAGTGGTAAAGGGTATAAACAGTAATTTAGGGATTTAAACGTGGGTAGTGGTAAAATAAAGGGTACATTTTGGGATTGGGGGTTGACAGTGGTAAAGAATGGTAAGCATAAGGTTTGGAAGTGGGTAGTGGCAAAGAGTGGTAAGGGTGATTTTAAGGTTTGGGGGTGGGTAGCGGTATAGGGTGCTAGGTAGTAAGGGTTTTTTCAGGGTTATGGGGTGGGTAGTGGTAAAGGTTGATAAGGGTAATGTTAGGGTTTAGAGATGGGTAGTGGTAAAGGGTGGTATGGGTAATTTTAGAGTTTAGGGTTGGTAGTGGTAAAGGTTGGTGAGGGTAATTTTATAGCTAAGGGGTGGGTAATGGTAAAGGGTGGTAAGGGTAATTTAAATAAAGGGGGTCCCCACCCAAAAACAAAAAAATCACAATTATATATTTATGAGTTTTACTTACCTTAATTATACTTTCTATGCATGGTAAAGTCATGTGTGGTAAAGGCATGCGTGGTAAAGGCTGTGTTATAAAGGCATACATGGTAAAGGCATGCATGGTAATACATCCCGGAGAAAGAAGTCAATATCTTTGGCTTGGTTAGACTGAAAAGTTGGCCTAATGGCCGGTTTAGATGTTTCATCAGCCACATGTTATAAAAAATCCGAAATAAAAAATGCATCCATTTATATGTAGATGGACTTCAGCCCAGCTCTAGTCAACCATTGGTTTGTTGAACTGTCATTCATGTTTTGCTTCCGCCCACCACAACATACATCATAGGATAGTGGGCTAGTCCACTTGAGGAATAGGTGGTCTTGCAATGTGAGTGACAGCATTTGTGATGGTTACATGTGCATATGTGCCTAAAAAGTAATGCACTTCAGAGCTGGACTCCGCCAGTCCCCTTTTCTTTCCATGTTTTTATCCTTTTTTTAAATGTATTTTTAGTTGTTTGTGTGTGTTCAAACTATGACTTCATGTACAGTATTTAAAAGTCAATAGCATTTTATCTTTGCACCAAAAAAAAATCATATTTTACTCTGACGTGTATTGAAAATAAAATGAGTTTCTAAATATGTTATAAGTGCACTCATGTGCTAGGAAGTACCCTTAGATGTTCTGTTAAAATTATTTGCAATGGTTATACTTTTTTTAGTTCTTTTATATGGCCACCATAGTTGGGGGACGGCATGTGTTCAACAATTTTTTTTATTTCAGTGGCATATCCGCCCACTGGAATATTTAAAAAAAATTAACCATCCCATCGACTTGCCATGGCTAGTCCTAATGGGTCTGCTAATGCTTGTTACATTTTGAACGAATGAAAGAAGTGCTGGTTTGGTCCTAATGACTGTCAGTTGTGAGTTCCAGAAGGACATGGCACTTCTGGTATAGGATTGGTGGTATGCAGGGGCTTTTTAAAAATCTTAGGATGTTCAAAGAGCTGTTTCCTTGTTTCTGAGCCATCTTTGTTTGTCTCATAAATGTAGGAGATTGAAGAAATATGCGGTTGTGTGGGGCAAAGGAAGCTGGTCCTGACACAAGATGTCATGGTGCTGCTGTGCCCGGCAGATTATAACTCAAAACATCTTGTGAATGACTGGTCAGCCAATGTCCTGATGAGACCCTTTCAGCTGTACTCAGAGGGTTGAAAAACGTTGACAGTTCTAAGCCAGGCAACGTGTTGGACTTGAAGATTAATACTTCAGTAATAAATTACTTTCAAGAAGTCAGTATTGTTCACCCACTATTACTGTATGATCCCAGCCATGTTCATTTGATTGGAAATGAAAGTACCAAAATAATGCTTTCTCTTGTTTCTATCAACTGGGACTCACTGCCTTACGATTCAAATTTAGACTGAAGAGATATGTGGTTGTGTGGTGCAAAGGGAGCTGGTCCTGACACTAGGGGGCCGATTCCGATCTCGGCCGGTAGGGCTCCGAATCGGATTCGGCATAACCGGATCCGATTCGGAGCCCTATTTCCCGACCGATTCGTACGCGCGTCCGGACGAGCGAGTACGATGCGAAATCGCCGACCGACTCGTTCGGGCGTCCCAACCGCTCCGACCGACTCGTTCCCGGGTCTAACCGCACCCGACCGACTCGCTCGGACATGACTCGCACCGCGCAATGGAGACGTTCCCGGCCAGGTAAGTACGATGCGTGCCGCGAGCAGTCCGACCGACATGCGCCGTCCGGCTCGAAAGAGCAGTCGGAGCCATACTTGGGGGTCCGTGTCGGACCCCTGTAGCGTAGCCGCGCGAGTCGCACACAGGGGGACCCATGGGTCCCCCTACCTGTGCGTGTACGGCGCGAGTCGCTTCGCCGCGTACCCGCTGTAGGGGGCGCCCTTGTTCACCTCGCACCCATTGAGGCAATGGGAGCCCGCGTACGCGTTGTACGACCGACTCCCATTGACTTCAATGTGAGTCCGACCGACTCGAGTACGATAGCATACGGACGCATCGTACTCGTTCGGTCGGGCTGCACGGGTCCGATTCGGTCGGAAATCTCTCCGGGTCCGGCTCGGTCGGAGAGATTTCCGGCCCGAATCGGAATCGGCCCCTAGGTGTTGTAGTGCTGCAGTGTCCGGCAGTTTATAACTCAAAACATTTTATGAATGACTGGTCAGCCAATGTCCTGATGAGATCCTTTCAGCTGTACTCATAGGGTTGAAACATGTTGACAGTTCTGAGCCAGGCAACGTGTTGGACTTGAAGATTAATACTTCTGTGGTTAATTACTTTCAAGAATTAATTAGTGTTCACCTACTTTTACTGTGTGATCCCAGCCATGTTAATTTTATTGGGAAATGAAAGCACCAAAATAAGGCTTTTCTTTGTTTCTATCAAACGGGACTGACTGCCTTATGATTCAAACTAAATTATGTGATTTAGGACTTTTTCAATGAGAAATGACGTAGAAATTTTCAGCACAATGTTGTTTTGGGATATTTCATTTGGTTTTATGACTATCGATGACAGTTTTTTTCTCTTGGCACTCTAGGGGCACTCTGGGGCACAATTTGTTGATCTTACTTTATTTATGATTCAGGGGCATCATTGTTATTTTAATTTATGCTGTCTCTTTGTCACGATGGTCTGTCCTCAGGATTGGTTTGTTGCTCAGAGTGGTCCACCTCTTGATATCCCCAAGCCTTAGTAGCCGTTATGGCACAGGTCAGTGGGAGGATCAAGTGAGGGAAGGAAAGGATGGGGACAGCAGGGAGGGAGACCTGTGGAAAGAACAACAATTGTAAATATCATAAATCCACCTCCGTGCCACATGCACTACTAATATGAAATAACAGCTCCCAAGTGCAAGTTCCTATACCTGTAAACAAAAAGAATTACACCCATAAGCGTAGACAGTAACTACTTCGTTGTTGTAATAGAACCTGTTTCTTTGTTGTGGCCCTTTCTAGACTCCACTAGACGTCACAGGGAGCGAGCGTAGTCCTATACCACTCCGGGAAAGTCCCTGTTAAAGATAGAGCCAGAAAAACAACCAAACCACAACATAAGAATTGACTTCAGAATATCAGGTTCAAACAATATCACAATGATGCCCTAGCTTAGCTCCTAATATGGTTTGCGTATCACCATGATCCAGGAGAACTCAATGTAGATCAAAATATATATGAAAGTGTTCCATAAACGAAAAGAAGTAGTACAGTCAACAGCTTGACGTGAAAAAACAGCACCGCTGCTCCACGATATGTCACGGTTCAAATGATAACAAGGTAAAAAAAGACTTTGACAAGGCGGCGTGACGTGAGCAATGTCACTGCTGCGTAGAAAACAAGGCTTTCCTTTAGCACGGATAGGGGCACCCTTCTCCACACGAGCGCGACAGCACACACCAACGGAGAATGGGTTACGGCAAAACAAGAGCCGTAACTGGAGGCAGAGACCTTTCTCCGCACGAGCGCGACGGCGCTCACTAACGGAGAACGGTATGCTGCCAGGAACAAGGATGAATACGGGTCAGTGCGTAGCACCCTTACCAGACCTCACGGAGAATCGACAGGACGCCAACACACCTCCAAGGAAGAATTTCCGACGCTTTGCCTGACGTCGCGTCGATCTTTATAGACGTTCTCCGCTGCCTGTGAGGAGCGCATGGCCTCATGGAACATGTAATATTAGGAGCTGTCGGCACAGTACTTAACAAAGCCTTGCTGTATTCTTCTTCGGTTGCTGCAGCGCTCTCGACGCTATGCACTCGTAACAGTACATCCCCCCCCTTAACGAGAGCGCGTAAAGGGGCTGGGCTTCAGCGGATGGAGCCTGTGGAACGCAGACACCAGTCTTGGTGCATGCACTCCAGACGCTGGCTCCCATGAGTTTTCCTCAGGACAGTAGCCTTTCCAAGCCACCAGATACCATAGCTGACGGCCTCTCTTCTTGGAGTCCAAAATCATCCGCACCTCATACTCGAGGTCGTTTTCCACCATGACCGGAGGAGGGCGAGGTCGCGCAGGACAGTAGGAGGGTTTCAACAATGACACATGAAAGACAGGAAGGATGCGCAGATGCGAAGGCAGATCCAATTTCACAGCCACGGGACTGATGCACTTACTGATCATGTAGGGTCCAATATACCTCGGGCTAAACACACTGTGTTTTTTGAATCGTATGTTCCTGGTGGATAACCAGACAGTATCCCCTCTCTTGAACAACGGCCCCGGTCGTCTGTGTTTGTCCGCTGCAGTTTTGTATGTCCTCTTGGTTGCCTTCAGATACTCCTGTGTACACACCAACGTCTCCCTGATATGGGCCACTCTCTTCGATATTTCAGGTAAGTTGGTATGTTCCGTTGGGTGAATGAATGGAAGAAACCTTGGATGACGCCCATAGGTACAATAAAATAGGGAGGTACGCGTAGAACTATGCGTGGCATTGTTATAGGCTATCTCAGCGAGCCAAAGGTAGTCCACCCACTTCTCAGTACTATGGTCCACATAACAGCGTAAGTACTGTTTGAGGGTTTGATTGAGACGTTCAGTTTGTCCATCTGTTTGGGGGTGGTAACTGGTAGACAGGGCCGTGGTTATGTGTAACGAGGAACACCACACTCTCCAGAATTGGGCCGTAAACTGCGAATCCCTGTCAGATACGATGGTTCTTGGTAAACCGTGCAGGCAAACCACATGCCTCATCAGTAAATGAGCTAGCTGCCCTGCGGTAGGAATCGTTCTGCAGGCCACGAAATGTCCCATCTTAGTCAGGTAATCCACCACTACCAAAATGACTGTGCATCCCTTGTCCTCTGGCAACCCCACAATGAAATCCAGTGATATGTTTTCCCAAGGACTGCTGGGAGTGGGGAGAGGCTGCAGTAACCCCTGTGGGCGTAGATGATCTGCTTTCATCCTTGCGCATGTTTCACACGCTTTTATCCAGCCTGCAACGTCCCTTCTTATCGATGGCCACCAGAACTGTTGGTTAAGTAGTTCCACTGTTCTTTCTCTCCCTTGGTGTCCTTCACTAGGTGATTCATGACACCATAGGTATGCCTGTTTTCATAGCTTCTCGGTGGGTACCAACAGGCGATCATTGTTTATTGGAAACCCATTCTTGATTTGCCATTCCCTATGGCTTTTCAGCCAGGTTCTCCATGAGAACGTGTTAACTCCTCTAAGTACCTCTTTAAGGAAAGCATCCGGCTGTATGACACACAAGACTTTCTGAGGGTCAATGATGGAACGCGCCGGTTCTGTTTCTTTTTCCGTGGAAGACGTCTGTCTGGTGAGTGCGTCTGCTTTGCGGTTCTCGGAACCTGGTCTGTAGGTGATGATGAAGTGATATTCCGAAAAGAACAACATCCATCTGAGTTGGCGAGGGGTCAGGTGTCGAGCCGCGGTCATGAACTGTAGATTTCGATGATCTGTGTAAACCGTCACCACGTGCCGGGCACCCATCAAAAAGTGTCTCCACTCCAGGAAGGCGTTCTTGATGGCCAGGAGCTCCTTTTCCGCTATGTTATAGTTCCTCTCCGCATCATTCAGCTTTCGCGACATGTAGGCTATTGGA
This sequence comes from Calotriton arnoldi, assembly GCA_963921515.1. NCBI lineage: Eukaryota > Metazoa > Chordata > Amphibia > Caudata > Salamandridae > Calotriton > Calotriton arnoldi. The sequence goes on from CAWUFW010001186.1 coordinate 1,085,772, forward strand.
TGTAATTGCCCGGTGGTAGAATGCCTTTGGGATAATACGGCCCTCAGTGCCACATCGGAGGCATCTGCCTCAACAATGTAAGGTTTCTCTGGGTCAGGGTGTGTTAAAATTGGAGCAGTGACAAAAGCTGTCTTCAAGGATACAAATGCGTCCTGAGCTCCCTTGGTCCACTCGAACTTCTGTGTTTTTCTCAGCAGCTGTGTTATGGGGGCCACCAACTTGGAGAAGTGGTTTACGAAACGGCGGTAAAAATTCGCGAACCCAATAAAACACTGCACATCACGAACGTTCTGGGGGGTAGGCCATTCTTTAACCGCCGTGATCTTTCTCTCGGCCATTTCCTGTCCATAAGGAGTGAGCATAACACCGAGGAATTCCACCGTACTCACATGGAATTCACACTTGCTCAGCTTGCAAAACAAGTGATGTTTTTGCAGGATCTGTAATACGGTTTTCACATGTCCAATGTGTGTGTTCTCATCCTCGGAGTAGATGAGAATATCGTCAATGTATACCACCACATAGTGGTCCAGGATTTCACGTAACACATCGTTTAGGAAATATTGGAATGCCGCAGGGGCGTTGCACAACCCGAAAGGCATCACCAAATATTCGTACAATCCATAACGGGTCTTGAACGCTGTCTTCCACTCATCTCCACACCTCATGCGAACCAGATGATAAGCGCCCTTGAGGTCCAACTTGGTGTAGATTGTAGCCTTCTTGGTTTGTTCGATCAACACCGGGATCAGTGGTAAGGGGTAGCGATTCTTCACTGTAATAGCATTCAATGCGCGGAAGTCGATGCAGGCGCGTAACTCACCATTAGCCTTGGGTATAAAGAAAAGTGGGGAAGCTGCCGGTGATTTCGAGGGACGGATGAAGCCTAAATCCAGATACTTGTCCAGGTATTTTCTGAGATGGAGATTCTCAGGCTCAGTCAGAGCATATATTCTTCCGCTCTGCACCACAGCCCCAGGCACCAAGTCTATCTGACAATCGTATTGTCTATGGGGTGGCAGTTCTTCGGCTTGTACTTCGTTAAACACCTCTGAGTACGCTTGGTAGATGGGGGGAAGTTGAATGTCTTTTTCGGCCGCTGTGGCTAGACTCAACCCCGTTGCTAGAGCAGTCGCGGGACTTTCGAGCTTACCTAAACAATGTTCCAAACAGTAAGGAGAATTCATCTGCACCGTTCGGGTCTTCCAATTTATTTCTGGGTTGTGCTCCATCAACCAAGGCAATCCCAAAATTATCCCATATTGGGGAGCTTGGATGAGATTGAAAGTTAGATTCTCCCGATGAGAGGCTCCGTAACGGACTTCTATTTCTCCTGTCGTATAGCCAATGGGCCCTGTGTCGAGTTTTCTTCCGTCTACCGCATAGACATCCTCTGGCTTGTCCTTGGGCACTAGACAGATCCCTCTGCGTTTGGCTTCTCCGATATCCATAAATATGCCCGTGGCTCCCGAATCGATCATGGCTGAAGCTCGTGTCCACTCTGACTGTATGAGCAGCAACAAGGATATGAACAAATGTCCCTGCATCGATGAGTTGTTGTTAAGTAAAGAAGGGAGAAACACCTGACCCCAAGAAACCCCTTCGTCTTTTCTTGGGCCTGTTAGTTTTCCTGTACCGTATCCAAGGCTGCAGTGGCTGCTCTACTGTAGCGATATCGATTGTTCTTGGGCTTCACAGGACATTCTCTAACATAATGGCACTGTTTACGTCTTGTTTCTTTTTCTGTCTGGGTTAATGCTGCCCGTATAGTGCCTATATCCATAGGCTCTGCGGCTTGAATGTTTTGGGTTTCACTGTTTCTCTGTCTTTCAAATGGCGTTATGGTTCTGTCCTTCCTCTTATGATCCCCTTTTCTTTCACTGATTCTGTGGTCTAAACGCAACACTAGACTAATCAAATCTTCACAATTAGTTGGCTGTGGGTCTATTTGGGCGATTACATCCTTGAGATCCTCTCTCAACCGCTGCTGAAACAATGCAGCTTGTTTGGCCTCGGGCCACTTGGTTTCTGCCACTAATCTCCTGAATGCGTTGAGATACACCACCAGCTCGTTATTACCCTGCCTTAACTCAAGCAATTCCCTATCAGCGGTAAATGATTCAGACCGTCTGTCAAATACTTTCAGAAACTCGGTTCTGAATGCTTCCCAATCATGAAGGATGGGATCATCCCGAGTCACTAAGGGCACTGCCCATTGCGCCGCGTCCCCCGCTAGATACGAGATAAGGAAAGCTACTCTCGCTTGACTAGTGGGGAAGGATTTTGGTTTGCAAGAAAAATGGAGTGTGGCTTGCGTTAAAAACACCTGCACCTTGCTAGATTCCCCATGAAACCTTTCCGGTGTAGCCAACGGGATAGACACCGGCATTTCGACCGTTACTGCATTGGTGGGTACCGCTGCCTGACCCCCTATATTGAATGGGTTGCGTTGCATCCCTTCTACCCTGGCTTTAAGATCTGCAGTTTCTTGTCGTGAAGCGGCTAACTCCGCCTGCACATTGGAAAGAACCGTAAGAACGTCATCAAGAGTGGCCATATCTGCACAAACCAAACGGGAGGACTTAATTCGTGGGTCGGAAATTATGTCACGATGGTCTGTCCTCAGGATTGGTTTGTTGCTCAGAGTGGTCCACCTCTTGATATCCCCAAGCCTTAGTAGCCGTTATGGCACAGGTCAGTGGGAGGATCAAGTGAGGGAAGGAAAGGATGGGGACAGCAGGGAGGGAGACCTGTGGAGAGAACAACAATCGTAAATATCATAAATCCACCTCCGTGCCACATGCACTACTAATATGAAATAACAGCTCCCAAGTGCAAGTTCCTATACCTGTAAACAAAAAGAATTACACCCATAAGCGTAGACAGTAACTACTTCGTTGTTGTAATAGAACCTGTTTCTTTGTTGTGGCCCTTTCTAGACTCCACTAGACGTCACAGGGAGCGAGCGTAGTCCTATACCACTCCGGGAAAGTCCCTGTTAAAGATAGAGCCAGAAAAACAACCAAACCACAACATAAGAATTGACTTCAGAATATCAGGCTCAAACAATATCACAATGATGCCCTAGCTTAGCTCCTAATATGGTTTGAGTATCACCATGATCCAGGAGAACTCAATGTAGATCAAAATATATATGAAAGTGTTCCATAAACGAAAAGAAGTAGTACAGTCAACAGCTTGACGTGAAATAACAGCACCGCTGCTCCACGATATGTCACGGTTCAAATGATAACAAGGTAAAACAAGACTTTGACAAGGCGGTGTGACGTGAGCAATGTCACTGCTGCGTAGAAAACTAAGCTTTCCTTTAGCACGGATAGGGGCACCCTTCTCCGCACGAGCGCGACAGCGCTCACCAACGGAGAATGGGCTACGGCAAAACAAGAGCCGTAACTGGATGCAGAGACCTTTCTCCGCACGAGCGCGACGGCGCTCATCAACGGAGAACGGTATGCTGCCAGGAACAAAGATGAATACGGGTCGGTGCGTAGCACCCTTACCAGACCTCACGGAGAATCGACAGGACGCCAACACACCTCCAAGGAAGAATTTCCGACGCTTTGCCTGACGTCGCGTCGATCTTTATAGACGTTCTCCGCTGCCTGTGAGGAGCGCATGGACTCATGGAACATGTAGTATTAGGAGCTGTCGGCACAGTACTTAACAAAGCCTTGCTGTATTCTTCTTCGGTTGCTGCAGCGCTCTCGACGCTATGCGCTCGTAACACTCTCTACTCATAAAATAATACTGACAAAGTATTCTTTATAATTGTAGTACAACTTTTTTTGGGAATAATATGAAGTAAAAATAGGTGGCATTTATAACAGATGTAGGAGTTATTGTAATTAGTGCTATGTTCAAGTTTACGGTCCATTGGGTATCTTGGTTTTTTCCATCTGTTTGTAACGCGGTCAAACCCCTTAGACCTTTACAAGAGCTCATGTCAACAGCATTTGATCTTGATATAGGCTTTGTTGGTGATTCAGCTCAGTTTTAGATGTGGGCAAAGTTGATGAATGTGAAAGCATAAAACTGATTGTGTGAAAGCGACACCTCATTGCATGTAAGAGATGTGAAAAGAAGTCACTGGCCCTTATGCTCGATTGAGACCTAACAATGTAGCTAGGTAAATAAGCGAAATTCCAGCTGAACCAGTGATTAAACATGTATAAAGTGTGTCAGGCATGTTCTCCAGGACATATTTATATTGACGGCAACTAGGTAACCTTTGTGACAAGTATTGACATTTTCCCTACTGGGAGATCACCGAATTGCCAAGTTCCTCCTTTTTAGGTTTTGACCTTCAAGGAGCAGCAAGGTCAAACAGTCAAGGCTTACTCTTGATGGCTAGTCGTTTGGTGGAACTTTAGTCCATGTGTAATACATGATAACGTAAATGTTCAGACAATTTTATATCTATTGGTAAAAGAGATACAACCCTATTTCTGTTGGGTATAACGGCTTAGTAAACACAGTAACATAGTACATAATACTCTTACTCAAATGCTCTATGCGAGGGCCTGTGGACATTCAGCAGCACTTTGCATGGTTCATTTGTTGTCATGGATGTTCTCTGGGGCTTTCCTGAATGGATCTTACAAAGAGGCAAGATCCACAGTACAGAATCCGGGTTATCGAGAACATGCAAACATCAATAGCTTTAGTCTTACGTAGTTACTTCAGTGTTCATCGCTGCACACAGGGATTATGCTAGGCTTCGGCACGCTGGCCCGGAGGGAGCAAATATCTTGCTTAATGGTATTGTGGAGGATTGCATCGTTGGCACAGGGGAAACGCTGTGTCATGGTATTGAGTCAAAGAGGAGTAGGGATTCTCATAGACTCAGCAAGCACAGTCCACATGGGATCAAAGCAACTGAGGCACAGAATTGTGGGGATCCATTGACTGTCATAGGTTGCCGCAGGGTTCTAGAAGCATTGGCCCAGTTCTGCCAACTGGACAGTCAAGGAATTCATTTGGAGGGGGTGAGGGGTCCAGTGTGGTTGGTACAGACCTGCGAACTTAGGAGGCGTGACCTTGGACGGGCAGGGCATCATGCGTAGAAGTAGCACTTTTACCCCCTACCCCACCAAACACCCTCTTCTAAAAAAAACAAAGGCTTGCTGAGACTGGTGCTGATGTCCTGGGGTGTTTTCACAACTCTTAACCCCTTCGATGCTCGTGACGAGCTCAGCTCGTCATGCTGCGCGGTAGCGCTGTGCGCATGACGAGCTGAGCTCGTCACGACCACACCCGCAATCGGAATGTCCAGCACACGAGCGGAATTCCGATCGCGGTCAAGGGGTTAAAGGACATTGACTGTTCAAAGTCTCAAATGATGAGCTGGAAATCCACTCTTTGCAGTGGTTTCCAGCTTGTTTTCTCTACTACTGTGTGATATCGGCTCCTCACAAGGTGACCATGTGAAGTGAGTTGATATCGCGTGACGCACGGTAGCCCCTTGTGAGTTGGGATGTCTAGTGGTGGTAAGGATGAGAAGATCAAGGTTGTCGACCTCTCTGTGCCACTGCCAGCTAACCGCACTCTGGGGGCAGCACATACTGCCGTCTGGTGATGCAGGCAGGGAAGAATGCCTCGGGCAATCTGCATCTTTGCAGAACGTTGTGCCCAGTTGTCGCCTTCTTCCCACACTCACCTGATATCAGGTGAATGCAATTTACTTTTGGAGAACAGATGAGAGCTTTTGCCTGCTCTCAGCTACCTTGGTTCTTGTTGAGGAGTAGGACTAAGTCTTCAATCTTGGCAGCACTTTACAACGAAAAGTTTCTCATGAGAGCATGTGTAGCAGGTGGGTCTGGAACTCTGGCTGAATCAAGGTAGGTTCTCAACAAGTCAGGTAGTCTACATCCATTTCTTTTCAGATTAAAGATTCTCTTAATGTTGGAGTATATTCCCTACTCTTTCAGTGGAAACAATCAAGTTAACCTACTTTCTCTGTATGGGTGTACAGAATTTCTTGAAGTATACAAGTGAACTCTGATCTGACTCACAGGACTGGAACATAGTTAAAAAAACAGAGGACATGAGCCCCAACCCAGCTGGCCACTCAGATTTAAAGTTTTCCTGAACCATTTGTAGGACCCCAATATTATAATGTGCACCTTTCCTGTAGATGTCATACAGTTCTATGGCAACTAGTTAGGTGTGGTACACTTCCATTGTAACCAGCTATCAAAGGTTTAGGTGTACGTAGGGGTGCAGGAATGCCAGTCCAACTTCCAACTAATCAGGAGGCTCTTGCTTTTTGTGCAGGTGAGGACACAGGATGTGGGGGATGGACAGGCAGCACATCATCTTCGAATAGGTGTGCTGCACTGACCATGTCCTTGACCACAGTCACTTGTTCAGGTGTCTTATTTCTCAAACCACAGGCTGGCCTGCTGGAGTTGGCTAACCTAGGGATGCTGAACACAAAGGGGCAGATTTACAAGCCCCTTGCAACACTTTTGCGCCGCTGTTGCGTCACTTTTGTGACGCAGCGGTGGCGTAAAAAATGCGGCCAATTTACAACGTGATGCATCTAGGGAGATGTGTCACGTTGTAAAGCCCTGCGTCACATTATACCTGCGCCAGGTATAATGTATGCAGGGTAGGTGTTCCCATGCAAAAAGCCACGTAGAACTGGCGCAGTGAAATTTACAAGATTTCACTGCGTCATTCTACGCCTTCACTGCATCAAAATCCCTACGCCTTATCAGACCAGGCGTAAGGATTGACGCAGGGCTTTTTACATGGGACCTAACTATGTTTTCTGGCACATTGCTGTAGTTGCGTCACTTTTGTGACCAACTCCAACAATGCATCACTTTTGCTCCAACAGATGCGTCAGAATTTCTGACGCATCTGTAATTTCTTGCGCCATGGTGCACTGTATTGTAAATACAGTGCATCCATGGTGGCGCAAGGACATTTGGAGCTGACGCAAGGAAACTGACGCATCTATGCAGATGCGTCAGTTCCTTGTAAATCTGCCCCAAAGATTCCTCATGCACCTTTGAACACTATGTGAACCCAAACCAGACACATGCAAATGGTTTTACTGTGTTGGGTGAGGGGTAACAGAGCGAATGTGGGCATGCAGGGATTAGATACCTCTCAGCCGGTATGCAGACAGAATATCGAGTTGGAAATGTCGACTTACACAAATATCGAGTTGGAAATATCATGACACAGAAATATCGACAGCAAGAATATCGTGGTCAACAATATCGACTTTAAGGTAAGAAATATCGTTTTAAAAAATATCAAAGTCATTAATATTGTTTGCAAAAATATAGTTGTTTAAAACATCGATTTTTTAATTAGTGTTATGTATTTTAGTATGTATTTTAAATGTATGTGATCTATTTTTTTGTATAAGTATTGTTTTTGTTTTTTAATACATGTGTTAAATTTTTAGTAGTTATCATTTTTATTTCTATTACACTTTGCGTTTTTTAGTTCGGCAGCGGGTTGTGGTTTTATAGGGGAATAGGGTTGGAAGTAATTTAATTATAATAAATTAATGATTATTTTGTATTTAGTAATATTTATTTAATTTAGATTTTATAGTGTTAATTGCAGGAAGTAATTTATTATTAATTAATTCTTAAGTGGTTATTAATTAATATCAATTAATTAATTGGTAATTAATTATGTTAATTGTGTAATTTTTTAGGAGCGGGTTGTGGGGCTTATAGGGGTAAAGGGTGGGAAGTAATTTATTTGTAATGAATTATTAAGTAGTTGTTAATTGATATTAATTTATTATTTTAAAATTAATTATGGAAATTGTGTAATGATTTTTAGGTGTGAGTTGTGGGGTTTATAGGGGTAGAGGGTGGAAAGTAATTTATTTTAATTAATTAATAATTAGTTGATCATTAATATTAATTCATCAATTGATAATTAATTAGGGAAATTGTTTCTTTTTTTGTGTGTGAGTTTTGGTTTTATAGGGGTAACGTTTCGGGAGTAAATTAATTTTTATCTGTTTTAATTTGTCTTTTAATTAATATTTCTTTAATTGATAGTTAATTATGTTAATTATGGCGGTACATTTTTTTAAAATTTAAATGTGTGTTGTGAATTGTGCGGTGTTATAGGGTAGGAAATAAAAAAGATTACATTTATGTAATAATACATGTTTTTGTTTATAAATACATTTTAATTAAAAATAGTTATTTGTAAATTATTTTTTAATTTATTTAATATAATATTTCTAGGTATTTGTCATATCTATTTAACACTACAATATGTTTCTGTTTTTTAGATTTTTTTAATATTTTCATATATTTTTCATTTTATTTTATTTTTTAATATTTTGTGTTGGTGATATTTTGTTTGTTTTTAATTTTGAACTGACTGGAGTGGGAATATATATTTTTACCCCTCCGCTATCCAACACTTTCCCTATTGTTGCACTAACTGGAGTGGGAATAGTAATTTTTACCCCTCCGCTATCCAACACTTTCTCTAGTGTTGCACTAACAGGAGTGGGAATAGTATTTTCTACCCCTATGCTATCCACACTTTCCCTACTGCTGCACTCACTGGAGTGGAAATAGTAATTTTTACCCCTCCGCTATCCAACACTTTCCCTTCTGTTGCACTTACTGAAGTGGGAATAGTCATTTTTATTCCCCCGCTATCCAACACTTTCCTTACTGTTGCACTCACTGGAGTGGAAATAGCATTTTTTACCCCTCCGCTATCCAACACTTTCCCTACTGTTGCACTCACTGGAGTGGGAATAGTAATTTTTACCCCTCCGCTATCCAACAATTTCCCTAGTGTTGCACCAACTGGAGTGGGAATAGTATTTTCGACCCCTCCGCCAGTCAACACTTTCCCTACTGTTGCACTCACTGGAGTGGAAATAGTAATTTTTACCCCTCTGCTATCCAACACTTTCCCTACTGTTGCACTCACTGGAGTGGGAATAGTAATTTTTATTCCTCCGCTATCCAACACTTTCCCTGCTATTGCAGACACTGGAGTGGGAATAGTCATTTTTATTCCTCCGCTATCCAACACTTTCCCTGCTATTGCAGACACTGGAGTGGGAATAGTCATTTTTATTCCTCCGCTATCCAACACTTTCCCTACTGTTGCACTAACTGGAGTGGGAATATTAATTTTTACCCCTCCGCTATCCAACACTTTCCCTACTGTTGCACTCACTCGAGTGGGAATAGTAATTTTCACCCCTTCGCTATCCATACAATTGAATTTGGGCAGAAAACATACCAGCACCCCAAAAAAAAAAACACCTGCAACCATATAATCAGAACACAAGGCATTACAGACTCATTTGCTCTAGGTACATACCCACCTCATCAAACCCCATTAAAGAGAAAGCACTACATGCACACCCTCCACAACACTCTCGGCACAAATAAGAAGCAGGGCACCAGAAGCTGAACCCACATCGCTATCCCTTGTGAAAGGAGGTGTTCCAGATAGAAATATAAAGAGCACCTTCATCACCAATTAACTAGGGAAATTGTTTCTTTTTTTGTGTGTGAGTTTTGGTTTTATAGGGGTAACGTTTCGGGAGTAAATTAATTTTTATCTGTTTTAATTTGTCTTTTAATTAATATTTACTTTAATTGATAGTTAATTATGTTAATTATGGAGGTACATTTTTTTTAAATTTAAATGTGTGTTGTGAATTGTGCGGTGTTATAGGGTAGGAAATAAAAAAGATTACATTTATGTAATAATAAATGTTTTTGTTTATAAATACATTTTAATTAAAAATAGTTATTTGTTTGTAAATTATTTTTTAATTTATTTAATATAATATTTCTAGGTATTTGTCATATCTATTTAACATTACAATATGTTTCTATTTTTTTATTTTTTAAATATTTTCATATATTTTTCATTTTATTTTATTTTTTAATATTTTGTGCTGGTGATATTTTGTTTGTTTTTAATTTTGAACTGACTGGAGTGGGAATAGTAATTTTTACCCCTCCGCTATCCAACACTTTCCCTATTGTTGCACTAACTGGAGTGGGAATAGTAATTTTCGACCCCTCCGCCAGTCAACACTTTCCCTACTGTTGCACTAACTGGAGTGGGAATATTAAGTTTTACCCCTCCGCTATCCAACACTTTCCCTACTGTTGCACTCACTCGAGTGGGAATAGTAATTTTCACCCCTTTGCTATCCATACAATTGAATTTGGGCAGAAAACATACCAGCACCCCGAAAAAAAACCCACCTGCAACCATATAATCAGAACACAAGGCATTACAGACTCATTTGCTCTAGGTACATACCCACCTCATCAAACCCCATTAAAGAGAAAGCACTACATGCACACCCTCCACAACACTCTTGGCACAAATAAGAAGCAGGGCACCAGAAGCTGAACCCACATCGCTATCCCTTGTGAAAGGAGGTGTTCCAGATAGAAATATAAAGAGCACCTTCATCACCAGTGAAGCAAATTGAGATGGTGGCACACTGGAGTAGGAAATTAAATAACATAGCACATTCTATACCTTCGTTTCACGTTTTCTTTATTGGCAATTTTCCCAAGATGCACTGACCCAAGATGCACTTTTGAGGCTTACCGAGGCCTTGTTGACTTGCCAACTTCTTGGTCACCTCTATCACCTCCCACAAGAACTCTGCCAGTCTGGAACATTCCCACACCAAATGGTCAAATGCAGGACTCTACCGTTAACACCTTGAACATTTCACAGTCTGCTAACTATCAAATGTGTGAATGGTTGCTGGTGTGAAATACATCCAATGGCCATACTTGATCTAGAAATATTTAAGCCTGCTATTCCTCGACACTGTCTCAAGGTGAGAGTAGAGCCTGCTCCATACTGATTAACAGAATTTGTGCCCTAAATCTTGCTCACTTTTAGTTTTGGACTTAATTACTGGAGGAGTATGGGCACTAATCAGAGCACTACTCAAGACCGCATTTCTGCTCTGCTCAAACATTATCATGATCTGATAAAGGCGACTCACCAAAGGTACCTGCCTTTATGATCTTAACATGTTCAATGAATTAACCCTTTGGGATTCCAAGGCTGTTCTGGATCTCTTCAGATTTACAAAAGTAGTCACCCTCAAATATGGCTCCCTTCCCCCTGCATGTCCTTTAGATAACATCTCCACCTTTACCAACATGAGCAGTTTGCCTCAAAGTCCACAGCTCACACTAAGGACAGAGTGGACTCCCACACTCTACACACTTTCAGTGATGAATTCAGCTAGTTTCCTGGGTATACATACATCAAATTGACCATATGTACCAGTCTTCCTCCTTTCAGGTGTATCCGTTATGGATGCCTACCATGTTGTGTACTGCAATTGAGCAACTGAATAGTATGTTTGGGAATAGGGCAGGCAGACCTCCCATCCTCGACAGACCGTTTACGAATCCCCGCCCAGCAGCCTGTCCTGCTCCATGAAATATATTGCCTCAATTTACAATGGAATCCCATGAAAATGACCTGGAAGCATAGTAATTTTGCTCAATGGCAGCTAATAAGCACAGGGAAGTCTGCTCCAGAACTCAATGCACATTTTCAGAGCCTGTGTACATTTCTATTCAATATGCTCATGACCGTAGAATTTAAAATTATCTGGATTCCCAAATACCTGAATGATTCCAGTTGTCATGGTAGCAGCTTTAGTGGCATTACCATTGTCCTACCCTCCTAAATTAGAACAAGGTGATAGATGCATGACCTTTCCCAACTCACCCTGAATTCTGATATCAATTCAATGCGCTCCACTTTTTTCATGTGGTGAGGGATCATCTCACCTTGATGGCAAGCAGACCAGCTGATCATCCCCATGAAGTGAGACCATAAGATTGTCATCTGGCATCTCAATTTCACCATAAATTAGCCTGTACCTCAATAGGCTTGCCAATAGTTCTATGGCTATAGCAACATAGCAACCAGTAGGTGCACGGGGACACCTCTGGAGTGCACCACTCACCTTTCATAAATTACTGCACCAAATTAGCCGAAATTTATTATTTTCAACTCAATATAATCAAAGTTTTTTAGTCTCAAGCAATGCCACTTCCACTTTATCTTTAGAATTTTCTTTCTTTTAATTACATGCTCAAGTCTTCTCAGATTCATGTGCCTTTTCCTGTCAATAAGCAAGCAAGCGTAATCCTTGTGGACCTGTGCAGCTCAATCTGACCACAAGCTTCTTTGTCTTAGATGCTAGCACTAAGAGGGCAATAACTTGCTTAGGATCTATATTTAGTATTAAGAAGAGGTTAAATGATGCACAAAGGTTTGGTCAATATCACCAGCACCACCTCCATCAATGAGTTTGGCAGCTCACCTGGTCTTTCATGCCTGTTTCCACACCAAGAGAAGATAAGGTAGTAACAACTGCAATCTATCAATCACTGGCACCTTTCCCTTTTGCATCATTTCTATAATGCCTTTAATCTCTGGAGTGAGAGTTGTTGCTGAAGATTGTCTTTTTTCGAACCTCTTCATTTAGGAGCTGACATGATCCTAATTCAGCTTCCAGTTCAGGGTCCAGAACTGGGGGTTGTTCATAAAGTCTCAAAGAGTAATGCTGGAAGACTCTATTTCCATCTACTTGCATGGCAGCTCAATATCTTCATTTTCTATTTCAGTGATCATTCTGAAGCCATCACCCTGTTACGTAAGCCAGATGACATACCAACCCAATGTGTTCCATTCAAAATCATTGAGCCCATTCACAACTTGTAAACATTGTCTCCTGGCTCCTGCTCCAAAGATCATACCAAAATGCACCCCTCTGATCCCTACTTTGAATGCTTCCAGTGGTTTCCAACCTCTGCCACTCAACCCTCTGTCTTTGAGAAGAATGTCACTATTGCTTCCTGTGCTATGGTTCTAAATGCACTCTACTTATATGTGCTCAGTCAAACAAAGAGTTGGACTAAGGACCCCATTTTGAGTTTGATGGAGCAGGAGCACCTATGTAAATCGGCCGTGCTACTGCCCCACCAAATCTGCAGTTCTCCTGCTCTGTTTATAGTCTTGGGAAGCACAGGGTTTGCTAAACTACACTCTAGCGGAGACTCAACTGGCTTCACTGGCATACAACTCTGACAAATTGTTTGCCACAGGACTCTCAGGTCACAGTAGCTGCCACCCCACCTGCCTAGGTTAGTGTCACTAGATTTTACTTCCAGGGACAGGCTCGGTGGTCCCAGACAATGAAATCCATCAATGGCCTGTGCTTGCAGGAAGAAAACTCATTGCAAGTCATGGCCATTGTTTGATTACATTAAACAAATAATTTGTGAGTTTGTTCTTGAAAAAAAAGGTTTGCCAAGGAGGCGCAACAAACATTGCACCACAGTCTCTGCTGACCTGGCAGGCGGCTGGACAAGCTGCCGGCCAGGGTCTAAATGACCCTTCAACACTCTGTCTAGGCATTATTCTGGCTTACCACTTACAGTCCAGCACACAGATAAAGGGATAAGTGGTATGATATTCTGTGTCCCTCCAAAACTATGTAACAACTCCCTACCCATACCTTGGCTATCTAACCAAGTGTGAACACCCTGGACATATGGATAATAAGAGGAAGAAATTTACTATTCTGTTCTGCTGAGCTGTAGTTGGTGGAAAGAAGAGCTGTGCAACTGCCACACAATTTGCCTTCACTTGCTGCATAATTTTGTCAACCATGCCGCATATTCGATTCTCTCTGCTGCATAATTTCAGGGGTCCTGATAATGACTGGGGCTTAGTATTGTATCCCAGGAGGGAAGAGGAGATGTTGTGTTAGATCTGGCATCTTTAGGGTGGTCTTTCCCCAGTAATGTTGCATTTTTCCTCCTGTTTTTGCTGATTCTTTTTGTTGGCCCTAGTACTCCGATCACTTTAACACTGCTAACCAGTGCTAAAACACATGCACTTCTCCCCTAAACATGATAACATTGGTGTATACCTGATTGGCATATTTGAGGTACTGATAAGTCCCTTGTAAAGTGGTATACCATATACCCAGGTCATGTACTTCAAATGCTACTAGTGGGCCTGCAGCACTGATTGTACCATCCAGAGAAGTAGCCTTTCAAACCTGTCACAGGCCTACTACTGCAGTACCTGTGTGTGCAGTTTACTGCCACTTCGACTTGGCATTTCAACTATTTGCCAAGCCTTAAACTCCCCTTTTATAACATATAAGTCATTCCTAAGGTAAGCCCTAAGTAACTGTAAAGGCAGTGTGCCATATAAGTAAAAGATAGGACATGTGTGTTTACAGTTTACATGTCCTGGTAGTGACAAACAAACCAAATTCGTTTGTCACTACGGTGAGGCCTACCCCTCTCATAGACTAGCATTGGGAATTTTTTTATACACTTTTAAGCTGTAATTCCTGATCAAAGAGGAGCAGCTTTTTCATGTTTCATATCTTTGCAATGGTAATGATAAATCCTCCTTGCTGGTGAAGTTGGATTTAACATTTCTATTTCAGAAATGCCACTTTTAGAAAATGGATATTTCTCTGCACCTACTGCTCTGTGTGCCTTACAGCCTGTCTCCAATACACGTCTGGGGTAGGTGACAGCTACATGTTGTTCATTCCCTCTAGACAGCCACAACACAAGAAGGATAGGTTTGTCTGAGTACCCACATACCTACATCTGCATTATGATAGTCTTGCCTGGGCAGGATGGAAGGGAGGGGCTAACACTTCACTTGAATAGGCTGTGTCAGGTCTCCACACAAAGGACTGATTACACCCACAGATAGCTTGGCAAAGAGGACTGGGTTGAAAGGGATCCTTGTGCACTTCTTGCGCTGCTTTGAAGTCACCCCCACATCCAAGGAACTTTCGGGTATTAGTACTGGGTCTCTGACCCTCTAAAATCAGACATGTCTGGATCTTGAACTGAACCTCTGTCAGAAGGACTGATGTACTGCTTAAAGGACTCATCTTTGGTCTGCAGACTTGGAAGGCCTGCTTTTCTCTTGTGTTGCCCTGCTGCCTGCTGCTCTCGGACTCTGCTGAAGTAGAGCTGGACTCTGCCTTCTCTCCAAGCGATCTCCAAGCGCTTGTTTGCTTGCCTCCTGTTGCTTGAGACTCATGGAAATCAAAGTCTCTACCCCTGCTTCTGTGCCTGGCTCATTGGAAGTGGCCCAGATACCTGCAAAACGGATTTTGACGCATCTCCTGTCTGCGTGTAGCAGAACTGGTGCATCAACCCTGTTGTAGGAGTAAAATCTGCACAGTCATTTGAACCAATGCTTTGCCTCCCGAGATCGACGCATTAGACAGCGTATCGCCGCCGCTGCAGCTTGGTGAGATTGATGCATCCCCTCGCCTGTGTGGCAGAAACCGGCGCATCACTCAACTCCTCTCGACTCCAGCACTCGTCTTCGGAACTGACGCATCGCCTTCATTGCGTAGACAAGATTGACGCATCTCTTTGTTTGCGACCAGGAAAGGTACTTTGTTCATTGACGCCTGCATGGTTTCCTGTAGCTGGCCAGAGCTCCATCGCAGTCGGCCCTAACTTTGACTTTGCCCCGGTCCAACATGACCTAAAATAACCTTTTTAGCGCTACTTGCTTCAAACTGCTTTACTGCATTTATTCCTTTAAAATTAAATATCTTAGGGGCCCATTACGATACCCGGCGTAAAAAAATCCGCCAGGCATGGAAGCGGCAAAAATCCGCCCGCACACACCGCCTGAACACCGACCACGCCATTATGAGTACACAAACCGAAAACCGCCATCGGCGGAAAAATCATACAAAATACCGCCCGCCATCGTCCGAGTCGGAGTCAAACCGCCCGCCACGGACGGAAACACGCACGACAACACAAAACCGCCCGCCCACACGGCCGACACACCGCACGTGAAATTACGATCGCACCGCCATGAGCGCGGAAAAACAACAAATATACCGCCCGCCAGCGCAAACAACGCCGATGAGAATCGACACGGCAGAAGCCATGGCGCCAACGTACCTGCACAGAAACCATCCGCACACAAAACCAATAGCACACAACATGGCCAACAAGTCCACACAGCAAGGCACGCACAAATACACAAGCACAGTACACATCCCGAAAACACCCCCCGGACAAACAAAAAATACAAAGGCCAGAACCCCAGACACAACACACCTGAAAACAACAGACCATGAGGACACACCCACATAGGTGAGTACAAAAGCAGCACTCCCACAGACCACAACCCCTTGCTACATTGCAAACCAGAGAGGAGAGGAGAGGACACAGTGACACAGCAAGGACAGCAGCACACCACAGAAACGCACACATCACAACCACCACCACCACCACCACCACCAAACACCGGCACCACAAACCCCTGCACATTACACAACACACACCGCACCACCACCACAAACACCATGGCACCACAAAGGATGCCCAAGTTCACGCCCATGGAGCTGACGGTCATGGTCGACGAGATCATCAAGGTGTACCCACAAATCTATGGGAACATGGTCCAGCACACACCACTAGCCACCAGAAACAGAATGTGGACCCGGATCGTAGACCAGGTCAATGCAGTCGGGACCCTGCCCAGGAACAGAACCGAGATAAACAAACGTTGGAATGACGTAAAGAGCCTGGTCAAGAAGAAGGAGGGCAAAAACAGAGAGCTGGCTGCCGTCACTGGCGGAGGGAATCCCGCGCTCTTTAAGACCTTCAAAGCGTGGGAGGAGAAGGTGCGAGTCGTAATCCATCCGGAGATCCTCGCCGGATTAGCAGGGGGAGTGGAGGCTGGTAAGTACAAACTAATGTATACCAGCACACCGCTATGTACACACATGCGCAACCACCATGCCACAGCTCCCAGGGACAAACACCCCCATGTCCAGCACACAATACACAACACATCACACGCACATGCAACAGACACTACCACACACAGGCCAAACCGAACAACTGTAAGATGCGTGGGGACATGTGTACACTAAGCCAGCCACGTAACCACCAACAGGTCCCCAAATATGCCAGAAGCGCCACAACGAGCACCCACCACACCCATGTGTCCGCCACAGCTGCACCAACTGACAAGTAACAGGTAAGTGGCAGGAACACAAAGTGCAGTGGGTCGGAGGGGGACAGCTGAAGTACAACACCCACCAGGCCCCCACTCCCACAGACCAGCAAGGTGGAGCACTCCCCACACCCATGTGTCAGGCACAGCTGCACCAACCGACAAGTAACAGGTAAGTGGCAGGAACACAAAGTGCAGTGGGTCGGAGGGGGACAGCCCAAGTACAACACACACCAGGCCCCAGTCCCACAGCACAGCAAGGAGGAGCATCCCCCACACCCCACACCCACGTGTCAGCCACCGCAGTGCACAACGACAGCCGAAAGGCAGACATCACGGTCCACAGCAATCGGTGTCAGTGGGTGTACAGCCACCCCCACGACCCACTACACCCCCCCACCCCCACAGACCTGCAACATGGAGCACCCTCCGCTAAGAGCCATGTGGCATCCAGTACAGTGCACGCACGAACAACTTGCAGGTGGGAAACTGGACAGGGCTGGATTACTGGAGGCATGAGGACCATAACACCACCAACACATGGGACATGTCACGTAGCACACGAACACGCAGCACCGCCCACCGTCACGAACAAGTGAACAATGTGCACACGGACATGAACAGCAGACTCACACCCCACATGACCCATCACAGACATAGCAACACCCAAGGAGCCACGTCTGCATGCACAAGCCACACTGAATATAGTCCCACACGGCAGCCACTGTGCAACTCATCACACACAACCGAAACACCATTGAAGTCCTGTCCATGTAGCCCCTACTGCCTGTCAACCACACACCCCACAACTACGCCTATGTAAGACAAACAACACTAGACGCAACAGAGCGGAACAACAGAAATGCACACGAACACCACTGAACCCATCAAACACACAGACACACCATGCACATACAACATACCATCCATCCCATCCGTCAGCCCCAGTCTCATGAAAGGCATGTCATCCGCACAGCTGCCACACATACAGCAGTCACGCTAAAACACATGCCCATGACCAACCATGTGCCAGAAGTCAATTAAGCGCACGACACACTGTGAGCAACAACACACAACATGGGCCACACCCCCCCGAGCACTGCAGTGATGCACATGGCACAGGGCAGCACGCACACCAAGGAGATGGGACAACTGCAATACGTTGGCTGGCACACAACTATCACTCACTCATAACGATGCGTCCAATGCCATGTCCAGTAACCACAACAGACAGCAAATATGCAGGGCATGTCAGGCATGCACACACCTCAGACCATGCACTGTCATGCTGCCACAACACATGTCACGTCTCGGCACCCATGGCTCACAGCATGTACCCCAAAAGCATATACCCTCCCAAATGCGAATCTGGGGCATGGCCCCCATGTTGCCATATGCGTTCCTAAGCGTTCCATTTGAACCCCAAAAGCATATTCCATCCCAAATGCGAATCTGGGGCATGGCCCCCATGTTGCCATATGCGTTCCTAAGCGTTCCATTTGAACCCCAAAAGCATATTCCATCCCAAATGCGAATCTGGGGCATGGCCCCCATGTTGCCATATGCGTTCCTAGGCGTTCCATTTGAACCCCAAAAGCATATTCCATCCCAAATGCGAATCTGGGGCATGGCCCCCATGTTGCCATATGCGTTCCTAAGCGTTCCATTTGAACCCCAAAAGCATATTCCATCCCAAATGCGAATCTGGGGCATGGCCCCCATGTTGCCATATGCGTTCCTAAGCGTTCCATTTGAACTCCAAAAGCAAAGTACAAACCAGACCCAGGATGGGCCAGGAGCCCGCATACACCAGAGTCACAATGAGTAGGGGCAAAGCAACACACCCATCGGCATGGCCAATCCGTCCCATGCCACATGTGCACAGCACACAGTCCCATTGCCTAGCACACACACCTACAGATGCCACAGCCACACACTCGCCTCCGGGAAACCCATGTACGAGATTGCACGAACTGCCAATGTCAGACGACTAATACATACTTCGCCAGGTGCAACACAATAACAAATCTCATTCTCTCCACAGGTGACGAACTGCTGGACGCTGGGGATGGAGACAGCAGCCAGCACAGCCAGCCTACAAGCCCCCAACGAGGACACACGGATCTGGAGGATCTGTCCACCTCTTCGGACACGGACCACCAAGCTGGCCCATCTGGCGTGGCAGGGCCCAGCCGCTCCCCAGGACCCCTCCTACCCACCAACCCATCATCCAGGGATGCTGAACAGTCCCAGTCCCCTGCTGCCACTGTCGTTGCGGCCACACCCACGGTCATTGCGGCCACTACCACTGCCGCAACCGCCACCATCGCCGCACCGACCACCACCGCCTCCACCACCACCACGTCTTCGCTGGCACCAGCCCCAGCGCAGGTGGTGGCCCGGCCGACTGGATCCACCCTGGGAGCCACAGCGAGGACCGTGGTGAGCAATGTGGCTAGTGGGCAGGCCGGTGGCAGCAGGACTGGTAGGAGGAGCAGGGTCAGGGAAACGCCAGCCTCCCCTGGGAGCCATGCCCTGCCTCAAATGGCCAGAGTCCTTGGGGCCTATGAAGAGGCCCAAGGACAATGGGCCAGGTCTGCTACTGACACGCGGGAGGTGCTGGGGGTGCTGAGGTCCATGGACGCCCATATGGGCCAATTCGTGTCCCGTATGGACCAACTCGTGGACCTCATGGGCCAGCTGGTGGTGGCGGTGGGGTCACAGGCAAGGCCAGCAACACCACCTCCGCCACCACCTGCTAGGGCGCAGGGTCGGCCAGCAGTGTCCACTTCCCCTGCGTCCACAGCCAGTGAGCACACCTCACCCACCACCAGCAGGTCGCCACCACACACCCCCTCCCAAACGTGGAAGGGGCCGTCCGAAGAGGAAACAGATCTCCTGGGAGGACTTCGCACGCTCCAGTCGCAAGTGAGGCAGCCAGCCAGCCTTCCGCCAGCCTTCCTTGACCAGCCACTGCATTGACTTGGACTACGATCCCACTCCACACAGCCATCTGGATGGCATGTGTGTGTTGGACTATGGACATAGAACCAGTGGGTACACCCTGATCATCACGCAGCCATGACCGACAGCTCATTGTCACTGCACGCACCACTTTTGTCATCACCTTACACACAATCACATGTCACAGTTTGTAATAAATGCACCTTTTTCACTAACTGCTGTTTGTGCCCTGTGTCTTATTTGTACGGAATACAACGGCCACCTTGGGCGGAAAGGCACCTGATGCGTGGCATGGAAATGGAATCCGGAGGGCCTGTAGGGACCTAGGGGTGGGAGACAGAACAGGAGCACATTCAATGAGTGTGTCACACACCCATCACACAGTACATGTCAACAACTACAAGCAATGTACACACATCGCACAGAGCAATAGGGCACAATGCCACAGTCACCAACAGTGGCATACTACCCTGGCCATGGAGCGTTGACACACTGCACGCAGTGAACATACGGCCACCCTGACACAGCACACACACACCTGCATAGATACAGACACATCATCCGTCGTACATGGACACTCACCGTCAAGTGAAGTAGCGGGCGATGAGCTGCTGGCGCACATTCCCAGCTTCCTCCTCTCCGCTGTCCACCTCACTCGAGCTGTCCTGGTCTGCGGGCTGGGGCCCTGGTTGATCTCCGTCATCCACAATGAGGGGGATCTGCTTCCGAATGGCCAGATTGTGCAGCATGCAGCACGCCACCACTATCTGGCACACCTTCTGTGGGGAGTACGCCAGTGCACCCTCGGTGCGGTCCAGGCACCTGAACCTGGACTTGAGGAGGCCAAAGGTACGCTCGACCACACGTCTGGTCCTCCCATGTGCCTCATTGTATCGATCGTCTGCTGGGGTGCGAGGATTCCTCAATGGACTGAGCAGCCATGCCCCATTCGGATACGCAGAGTCACCTGGGTGTGAGGGACACAGAGAACCGTTGCTATTCCAACTGGACAGGGGACAGCATCGCACAACCAGCACGCTACACCACTCCACATACTCACCGACAATACAGGCACGATCCTGTTGCAGATTGGCCATCAGTCGTGGCAAGATGCTGTTGCGCATTATGTGTGCGTCATGGGCCGAGCCTGGAAACTTTGCACACACGTGGGTGATCACCATGTCCGCAAGGCACACCACTTGCACATTCAGGGAGTGCGTGTGCTTCCTGTTGCGGTACAGGTGCTCAGTGGCCTGTGGTGGAACAAGGCCAACATGAGTGCAGTCAATGGCTCCCACGACGTGTGGGATTCTGCCAAGGGCATAGAATGCACCCTTCACTGCCGCCAATTCACGAGCCCTGGGGAATCTGATGTACCTGTTCCGGTACAGCATCATGGCTGCCAGTACATCCCTCAGCACCTTGCTGAACATGGGCTGGGACATCCCTCCTCCACTGCCCACTGTGTGCTGGAATGACCCAGTGGCGAAGAAATGCATGGCGGCCATCACCTTAGCCGTGGGGGTGACAGCAGTCGGATACACCCTGCGGGGACGGAGATGGGGCTCTAACATGGCACACAGTCGATGCAGAGTTGGCCTGTCCAGCCGAAACTTCCTGATTACCTCTGTATCGTCCATGTCCGCCAGCAATTGGTATGGGCGGTCAATGTTCGGTCTCCGCCTGGGTTAAATGGCAGAGGACACATGTCAAAGCAACACGGCACATAGCAATTTCGCATACACATCACTGACATGACTGAGCAAGCACATGAGCCACAGCCCAGCTGTCAAGCTGGGACGGCACGGCCACAATACACTTACACAGGTCTCCCAACAATGGCAATGGCAAGTGAGACATACCACTGCCATGTGCATGCACATGGGGATCTAGGCCCCAATGACTTGCGGGGCGTGCTGATGGGGACTGACTGCATATTCGTCAAGCGGCAACGCCACGGCAACATGAGTGTCTGCTGAGCATGGAACTGCTTCCGAGGCTGGATGAGTATGGCACACGACGACGACGATGTGGGCACGGGCTGAGCGGCCAATACAAGTGGGACCTGTGGCACGAGGGGATATGAGACAGTAGTAGGTGTCAGCACTGCACCCTATGTACAGCACTGTACGGATCACAGCTCCCGAAACATTGACTGGTGTCCACATTGACAGCCCCATGCCAAGACGGCTGTGTGCTTGCAGTCACACGTCACAGGTGAGAGGTTACATTGCACGTGCCAGGTGGCAGACGTACATAGTGGGAGCTGGCATGTGTGTGCATGTGTCTCCTGTTCAGGATCCACCAGATGGGCGCTGACTCTGTACTGACCATTGGACACAGCATGTTCCGTGGAAGGCTTGTGTGTGTGGGATGGTGGCACTGGATGTGCCTCCGTTGGGTGGGGGGCCATGCACAGGGCGGGTACGTCGATGATTGCGCATTGTTGGTCACGGTGGGTGCACCAACTAAGATGTGTTGCCCTGTGTTCAATTCCTATGTCCGCATGATGATGGACTGTGGATGTGAGCAGACTACACATTGGTCGATGTGCTGTCTATATGCATGTGCCTTCACATCAGGCACAGCTGCCCCTGCACATGTGACCCCTGCTGGACTCGCTGCTGGGTCTGTGGAGCTGATGCACCTTCTGCGCGTGGGGCGGACAGCTCTCCTCACTTCCCTCATTGCGCATGTCATGTCTTTGCCGCAGGTGACATGGATCATGGAGGGCCCACATGTACGCGTGGGTAGGCTACACATGATTGTTCACTGGTCGCCACCCCCAGTCAGTGTTTCGAATGGGAAGGTTGTCGTGCTGGTGGTATGTTCGATGTGGCGGATGGGCGGGCCTAGGTGCGGGCTTACATTCCGGACATGGGGGGTAGTTGAATTGGCGACTAGTTGCAGTACACACGGGACACGTCTCTTCCTTTCCACATCTGGGTCATCCCTTGTACTAACTGACAGTGATACAGTCATCTTCGCCCCAGCCCTCATGTCCTCCCCTCGCCCCCCAATATGCATGCTCACCTGCGAGGCTAGCGCTTGCACAGGCAGCCCCAAGCTCGCACCAGAGAGGGCAAGGAGTGTATGTGTGGGTCCAGTTGCACGAGTGGGCTGTCTCAGGGTATGATGTGTGGCGGGACGCCGTCCACCTGCGTGGTGCCCCAAATGGAGACCCGGCCTGCATGGACTATGCATCACAGTCTTCGCCTTCCGGATCCGCCACCTGCGACACCCAGTGGCTGTGGCTGCCCTTGCGGCCAGGCCGCGTCCGTCTGTGGCCGATGGCCCACACATTCACTCTTTGGCCTCTCTGGGGAGGGCTCAGGGGTGGTGGCGCACGCGCTTGCACTTAGTCGCAATGGCATGTGGCGTGGTTGGTATGATGGGCAATGGATGGGATGGTGCGAGCCACCTCCCGTGACGTCAGTGCTGCTCGTGCTGTGGTGCGTCCCCCTACACTTCCATTTGACTTTTTGCCATGCTGGACGTTGAGGTTCTATTGCCTGCGTGATATGACCAGGAGGAGCGCGAGGAGACCTCTCACACACCATGCTCCACTGCCATCCCGTGCCCTGTATCGCCTGTGCGGATTGACTATGTTGGGGTTACACCTGGTCGACTGGGGCTGTGTGTGCCTTGTCAAGGGGCATGGCGGGCGCACAACAGGATCCAGCTTGTCCACAGAGGGTGGGCTGAGGTGCGCCTGGTACCGCTTTGTACGTGTGCCCGGCTGCTGTGCACACACGTGTTCACTCCCCTGACAGGTGTCCTCTCACAATGCCCAGGGAAGCGGTGGTGTACTGTTCATGAGCCCTCCCAACACGGCGTGCTCCAACTTGGCATGTGCGCATCTACCCGTCGCACCCACCCACCTGAGCACTGCGTCCATACGACTTCACACGACACATGTGTGTCTTCCACAGTAGTGCTACTCATTTGCGTTGACATCCAATACCAGTGGACTACATGGTCATGTCACGACTGCCGTGTACTTCACATACTCTCATCCTCTCTCATTCGTACTTGTGAAATGAGTCAGCGGAGACAGTTCTGGTTTCAAACATTATATTGAGTCTTCTGTCCTCTGTGATGCAGTATAGTGGACACTACTGGCAGCGGAATACATGTTGAGGATATACTGAGCATGATTACAAATGGGATAGGGTGTGGGGTTACATCTGCTTGGCCAAGGCTGTGCTAATGTACATTTACGTATAGCTGCGGAGCTGCGGACTTTGACACAGACGGTATACATGTAGCCTACCAGACCGCTCGGCATCATGGGCACAGTCCATCTCAGTTCCATGTGACAGGTTTGCTGCGGTTGTTCCTCATGCACGCGTGCATGTGAGATGACATCAGGGCATGTGCTTGCGTGCATGCAGCGGCGTGCCACTTGTTGTTGCACTGTGGTGGTTACTGGACATGTCACAGTCACTGGGGTCGTGTTGTTGTTGTATGCACTTGTCGTCCATGCAAAGGTCCTGGTATGGGATTCCCGGGGCGGGGGTGGGAGGGGTGCAGCACCCACAGACTCCAGGCGACCTATTCATGTCCACTGAGCGGTGTGTGTGTCCATGGGCGCTGGATCCATGTCGTGTCCTGGTTGTTCGTGCAGTTCCGTCCATGTGGGTGCGATACACAGAGCCCATGCCACTGCCTCCCACGATGCATGCGGTGTTCCTGGATGTGATGGGGAACAGTGTGCATGTCCCGGTCATATCCGATGTCATGGCGATGTCGTTGATGGTGTGGTTACAGTTGCCGGTCGTTTGGTATGGCTGTTGTGGTGGTGACTGGCCAGTCCGTGCGGAAGCTAAGCATGGGTGCGGGGTTGGACATCATAGGTCACTCGGGGAACCTGCGTTGTGGTCCGACGTATTTACAGGTTGTCAGGTATGCGATGCCGTCCAGCAGGGCTTCCATGTCATTGGTGGTGTACATGTTTGCCAGCCAATGAAGCGGATGGTGGCTGTCAAGGTGTTGTTCGTAGGTTGTCCCTTGGAGGACCATGATGGGGCATGCTGGGTGACATTCGATGTAGCTGTTCTCGATGATCCGTCGTGTGGAGGCACAGTGGTTCCATTTCAGTGCGCGTGCGATGTTGGCCACATACGCCATGCCCCCATAGGCAGAGCAGGCCCTGTCGTGTGCGTCCAGAGGGAGGAGTAGTGGTAGCAGGTCCGCCTTCAGACATGCCGGGTTGGAGAGGCATATCTCGACGGGATGCTGGTAGGGACACCTCCGACAGTAGAAGACGGGCATGACGCAGCTGAACAATGTGATGCGGTAAGTCAGTCGGTAACTTACGTTCAGCAGGGACAGGAGATCGCATCCCAATGTATGTATCGTGCTGGTTTGGTACAGCTTGAGCTCTTCGGCGTAGTTGGGTAGGTGTGTTGCGGTTGCCATTTCGCAGCGGTTCGTAGAGGTGGCGTGCTCCGGCTGTGTGTGCAGTCTGCAATGTGCACGCTCCGGGGTTGCTGTGAGCTCTGTGTAGTCGTGGGGAGACAGGACTTGTGTTCTGTTGGCTTGTTTGGAGGACACGGGCCCTCTTCCCACATGCTTCTCAGACAGTTCAAGGTCGGTGCTGTGTGACTCCTTCCAATTAACTTGCATGTGGCCGACATGGGGGAGTGTTTTCTTCTTTCCTCCCCGTCCGTTGTGTGCTTCTGTGATATGCGCTATCTGCCGTGTGGTCGGTCTCCTCGGCATGCCTGTGTTGGTCTATTCTTGGACAATGGCTGTATTCACCGGCTTCTGTCGTAGGGCTGTGGTTTCGGTGTTGGAATGGAAGGTCATTCAGTGCTGTCTGCTCTCCCTTGTGTGGGCGGCAGGCTGCCTTTCCGCTCTGCGTTGGGCCTTGTGTGTGGATGTAATTCTTGGGCCACCTGTTGTCGGTCACCGGGCTCTTTGGTGTTCCGTTTCATGTGTCTTGTTCATATGTGCAGGGTGGTATGGGTTTTTCAGTGTGGTACTGGCGTTCCTCTTCCCGAAGGGGCCCTGCTTCTCCTAGTTGGTGTTGCCGCCGCTGTGTGCTTCGCCATGTTTGTTACACTGGGGTGTGTCCTGCTGTTGCGTGACTTCACTGACATGTGTGCGTCGGTTGTGTGGCGTTGGGTGTTGTCCGTGAATTGGGCGTTGGGGACATGTCTGTGGCAGGCCTGTCACGTGTCATGTGCGTTCGGGGTGGGGCTGATGTGTGTGCTGCTTGGTTGTGTCCCTGTGTCTGTGTGCGACGCATGCATGGCGCTGCGGTTGGCCTCTGCGTTGTGCGCATGTGTGGCGGCGTCATCGGCGCTTTGGGGCCGTGACGGGGTGGTTGGTTCCTAGTCCCAGGTGGTGTGTACACATGTGTTCTGCGATGTTACGATTTGGCCTGTGTGTCATATGTAGATGCGATGGTGGATGTGTAGTGTACACGCGCTGGTGGGGGGTTGTCCGCTTTTTCCGCCCTTGCACTGTGTGCGCTGTTTGCGTGCACTTGTTGTGTGTGTGCCTACCTGCGTCTCCGCGGTACGTTGCGTCCTTGGTGGTGCATCAGCAGAAGCATGGGAAGGGCCTGCAGTGCTGGATTCATGCCCGGGTGCCGCTTCTTCGTTGTCCGTGCTCTGCGTCCGTGTTTCCGCCTCTCTTTCACGTGCGGTGTCTCTTTGCCGTGGGAGCCGTTTGTTTGCGGCATCGTAATTTATGCGCCGGGCGGGACGTGTTTCGTCGGACGGTGTGTGTCAGTTGTGCTGCGCCGCTACGTGTGCGGGCGCACTTTGATGGCGGACGGTGTTGCTGGCTTGCCGGCGGTGTTTGGCCTGCTTTTCGCATCGTAATTGGGCGGGCGTGTGGACTGCTGCGTGCCGGCGGTAACTGGTGGTTTTTGCATCCGCCAGCACGGCGGTAGTGCTTCCGCCCGCCATTGTAATGGGCCCCTTAATTTCTACTGATTAGATTTTTGTTGTTTTGGTCTTGTTTTACTCAGATAAATATTATCTATTTTTACAAACCTGTGTTGAGTCTTTTGTGGTGTATTCATTGTGTTACTGTGTGTGTTGCACAAATACTTTACACATTGCCTCTTTAGATAAGCCTGACTGCTCTGTGCCAAGCTACCAGATAGTAAGCACAGAATATCTTTTGGTGTGTATTTAGCTTACCTTGACTAGAGTTGTGGTTCCTGTCTAGCCTGGGTGCATACCTCAGCCAACCCAGAACCCCATTTCTAAAATGTAGTATGTGTAAAATAGAGAAAGGAGTAGTCAAGTGGTTGAGTTCATGAGTAATTTGAGTGAGACAAAGGATAGCACAGGAAAGAGCCAGAATGGCAGCAATCATCAAGTAGCCATAAGCTTTTTAATGCATTTTTAAATGAAGAGCGAAATTCCTTAAAGATAATAGAGTAAATCATGGGAAGCACATTGTTTTATGAAATGTAATACCTAAAAAAGAAAATATCTTAACATGTCAGGAGGATTAACATTATTTATATATTTTATAGTTTTATAACTAGAAAAACAACATTAAATAATTCGAAGCAATGAACATACAAACTCAATACTCTTTAAAATGACCCATGGCTTATGACTGTACAACTTTCGTACACTCGAAGTTTGAAAACAGCAAGTCACGATTACAGGAAGGAAAAAACGCATTTTTTTCAATATTTGAATTTTAATTTGACACAAATGTATTGATAATTTACACCCTACAAAAATGAGTCCTATGTAGCAGCTGTTGAGGTGCTGCAGTCTTGTGCTGGCTGACGTTATGCCGGTTAAATTTTGTCATAACATATGTAGTTTGTCAAGCGCATAATGTTTTCTGGCAAGATGGATCAGTGAGCAACTTCTCGCCATTGACTTCTCCTGTGATCTGCAGGTCAAAATCTCAAATTCTGACAAAGCCCTCTCAGGCTTTCATCCTTTTAAGATAGATAAATTGAGTACCCTTAAAGTGGGTAACTGTGGCACCTGCTGATTACAGCACTTAGAAATGGTTCACTGGCGGTAACAAGTGGAATCTAAAAAGAAAGGCTGCTCTTGCGCCAACTTTCTGCTGCAAAAAAGAGATGTTGCACCTGTTGGCCGCTCCAAATTTATATGCAAAAGTTCACCTGCACGACTGTAATCCAGAAATGTTGCAGCAAAAGTGAAATGTATACAATTTCGCCCCGCCCATCAAAATGGAGTCGTGGCAAAGCAGATATATTAGCAGATATATTAGTACAGAGCTCTATCACATCTCAGCCATTGCAGGGTCAAGTATTTCTGAACCGCAAATCCTAAAAAACAGAAATCAATGAATCATTGCAAAGGCAGCAAGTTAAAAAATCTGAACTGTCCCAGATTGACCCTGCCAACATGGAGTCAGAGAGTAGGAGCCTCAGACAGACAGACAGGGGATCTGTCCTCTGCGACTCCCCAGGGTCATCAGACATTCATTTGCATGACAGAGTTGCGCACATTAAATATTAAGTCCACCTGACATTTTGAGACCTTTTGTCTGCATGATCAGCGATGGGCTGGCTCTCAGACTCGGACCTCAGGGCTGTTTACAGAGATGTTAGACGGTGTGAAGGCTGGCCCGGTGTGTGTGCAATGTGAGATACCTACACCAGCACAGCAGGTGCACAGGAATAGGAATGGTATGCCAGTGTGCGAGACAGGCGTCGCAGGCAATCAGAGAAGGTGTAGTACATCAGCCGCCTTAGTGCAGTACAACTTGTGACGCCAAATTACACGATAGGCTTGTTATTAAGGGTCAGGGAGTGCTCCTACGGAAAATGCTATTTTTTCCTGGGGTAGCCAAACTCCTTTCACCAACCCTGAAAACAGGTCCTAGATTTACTAAGAATCACACAATGCAACACGTTATCAAAATTCAGTATCCTTGCAGTGTGTAAATGGTAAAAAAGAGTTCAGTGCCATATTTACAGAATGCCACGTGCTGATTACACATGCAAGCTACATAGGGCCCGATTCACAGAACTGACTTAAGACAAAATCCTAAACTTACTACCATTTTGGTATTCACAGAAGGCACTTACTCATTTTGGTATTCACAGAAGGCACTTACTCATTTTGGTATTCACAGAAGGCACAGGTGAGTGCACTTATTTATAGTCCAAGTGGTCATGTGGTTCACAGTTCCGACCACAAATCCCAGAATGCACCAATATACAAGTTATGCAGCATGACACGGCGCGCTGTTCCATTCTGCTTAATAGCGTACTTACACAGCCAATGTCACATTAGAATCACTGATGTGCTTCACGGTGCTTGCAGGTAAAGTTCCTTTCTGCAAAGTGCATAGTTTTAGCTGCCATGCACAGGAAATACGTCCGGGATGCGACGTTGTCAGAAAGAGGCAAAAACCTCCTTCATTTCCCTTTCTCTCTCGCATCACCAAATAGCCCTGGAAATCCGTTGGCTGGTGCGCTTGAAGAGCGTGTCATGCCCCCTCCGTTTTGTGCAAAAGAAATGCTACATTTTACTGGGGGCCCCCGACTCTGCAGGGCGGGCTCAAAATAGCAGGAATGGAGAATCCTGTTGGCATTTAAACAAAGAAGCGTAGAGCCCACAACATCGACTTGCTTCCCAGCTGACACTTTATTCGTCTTTTGGCATGGCAGCACAGCAACACTCTTAAAACCCCTACGCGTTTCGGCGTTAGCCTTGTTCACAGGTGAGTGCACTTATTTATAGTCCAAGTGGTCATGTGGTTCACAGTTCCGACCACAAATCCCAGAATGCACCAATATACAAGTTATGCAGCATGACACGGCGCGCTGTTCCATTCTGCTTAATAGCGTACTTACACAGCCAATGTCACATTAGAATCACTGATGTGCTTCACGGTGCTTGCAGGTAAAGTTCCTTTCTGCAAAGTGCATAGTTTTAGCTGCCATGCACAGGAAATACGTCCGGGATGCGACGTTGTCAGAAAGAGGCAAAAACCTCCTTCATTTCCCTTTCTCTCTCGCATCACCAAATAGCCCTGGAAATCCGTTGGCTGGTGCGCTTGAAGAGCGTGTCATGCCCCCTCCGTTTTGTGCAAAAGAAATGCTACATTTTACTGGGGGCCCCGACTCTGCAGGGCGGGCTCAAAATAGCAGGAATGGAGAATCCTGTTGGCATTTAGACAAAGAAGCGTAGAGCCCACAACATCGACTTGCTTCCCAGCTGACACTTTATTCGTCTTTTGGCATGGCAGCACAGCAACACTCTTAAAACCCCTACGCGTTTCGGCGTTAGCCTTGTTCACAGGTGAGTGCACTTATTTATAGTCCAAGTGGTCATGTGGTTCACAGTTCCGACCACAAATCCTAGAATGCACCAATATACAAGTTATGCAGCATGACACGGCGCGCTGTTCCATTCTGCTTAATAGCGTACTTACACAGCCAATGTCACATTAGAATCACTGATGTGCTTCACGGTGCTTGCAGGTAAAGTTCCTTTCTGCAAAGTGCATAGTTTTAGCTGCCATGCACAGGAAATACGTCCGGGATGCGACGTTGTCAGAAAGAGGCAAAAACCTCCTTCATTTCCCTTTCTCTCTCGCATCACCAAATAGCCCTGGAAATCCGTTGGCTGGTGTGCTTAAAGAGTGTGTCATGCCCCCTCCGTTTTGTGCAAAAGAAATGCTACATTTTACTGGGGGCCCCCGACTCTGCAGGGCGGGCTCAAAATAGCAGGAATGGAGAATCCTGTTGGCATTTAGACAAAGAAGCGTAGAGCCCACAACATCGACTTGCTTCCCAGCTGACACTTTATTCGTCTTTTGGCATGGCAGCACAGCAACACTCTTAAAACCCCTACGCGTTTCGGTATATATATATATATTACATTACGGTCCACCAAGCAGCCGTGATCAAGGCGTACAAACGCCGAAACACATTGTGTTTTCGGCTGGGAACCTGCAATAAATCATCCCCTGCACTAGACGGATTGAGCCTCTTATTTGCGGAAGGAGTGTGCGCATTGTAGCGTTGCTGCTTGGTGGACCGTAAAGTATTCAGGGTGTCCTCGTACCCTGGCGCGCACCGTGGCTGTAGAGTCCCGGCTCCGACGAGGTGTGTTGTGGATATATATATATATATATATATATTTCTATGCTTAACATGTTTATAGGTCATTGCATAGGTTTCATATAAGTTATTTGATTAGATGCTTATGGGTTCCTGTTTTATTCATATATCTCATTGTCTAAATATTATCATAACTATTTTATCTACAAGTGCTTCACTATTAAAATATTGAGGAAAGGATACATTTTTTTTTTTTTTTAAACCCAAGTAAATTAGCTTCAAGTACAGCAACACTTAAAAGTCTGAGTTTACACAATACAACTTAAAATCTCGATATATCATCTTCCTTACATGTGCATACCCTTTCTATGTAGGTATGTAGCTATATATTTATTACTTTACTCATACCGTAGAAGAAAAAAAACTGAAATATACATGTATACCCTTTCTATGTAGTTATGTATCTATATATGTATTACTTTACTCCTTCTATATAATAAAAATAAAAAATAATAATTAAAAAAAAATTCTTCAACTCTCCCCAATGCAGTACTCTGTCTTACCCCATACCTCTCTCAATATATCCTCCACCTCCACTCTCTGACTCATCCCAAACCTCATCTACTACTATGATCTCCAAAAGAAGCCTTTCTGGACTCTTACCCCCTCTATCCCTCCTTGGCTCACCTGAAGACTCATTTTACTACTATGCTCTCCCAAGCAACCCTTTCAAAATTCTTCCCTCATGTATCCCTCCTTTGACTCATCCCAAACCTCATTTTACTACTATGATTTCCCTAATCCCTTTCTAGAAACTCCTCCCTCCTCCCTCCTCCATCTCTCCTTTTATTCATCCCAAGCCTCATCTTACTACTATGATCTCCCAAATAACACTTTCCAGACTCTTCCGTCTTCTATCCCTCCATTATCCTATTCAATCTAACTAACAGACTCGCATACCCACAGCTCAAATTAACACATATTTCCCTATTCTAATCCACCACTATTCTTTTTTGGGTTCTGGAGTAGCATGCTACTTGCCGAAAAGCGTTTCAACGCCTCGCCAGGGCTAGCAAGTGTTATTTAAATACAAATACCATTACAACTTCTGCTCTTGTCAAAGCTGCCAGAAGTATGGGTGACTCTTTCCTAGCCACTGTCTTGCTTAACACTTCTGAATGTCACATAGAGGTGACAAGTGTCTCCTTGAAGGGTCACTAGTTAGAGAAAAAGAACAATTAGCATAACAACTTCCAGGTAGACAGGTAATATCCCATTTGAGAATTGTAGAGCATAGAGCAACCTGACGCTCACAAGCCCAGATTCAGAATAGGTGAGGACTGGATCCAACAGGAGCAGAATTCCAGGAGAAGGAGCAGAAGAAGAGATCAAGACTCTAGGAATCATCACTGAAGATCACATCACTGAACATCACAAAATCAGGGACAAAAGTCTAGGGGCGAAGAACCCAACAACAAACATTTACTGGAGGAGTTGAGACTCATGGTACTGATGGTTCCAGCTCCTTATAAAGGAAGAAAAAGGAAGTGAATGGAATGAAAAAGCAAAAGGTGGCATACAAGATGTTACGTTTGGCTAGTAGCAGATGTAACAAAGATGGCGACAGCCATGTTGTTTTGGGCAGAACAGAATATGTCACTTCCTGTTTTGAAAGAAGAAGAAATAGGAGAGGCCAGAAAGAATGCAATGTTGTGCAAGCCATAGTGACTCAGAAGAATAAGGAATAGTGGCAGAGTGAAGAGTTAGTGAAAAAACCATTCCCCCTGGCAGATCCCAGAGGGATCGTAATGATCATGAGAGTCTGAATTTAAACAAGACCATGCCGAGCGTCATCAGAGCCCCTCTACAGCAAGCCATGCTAGGAGAAACACGGTCTCTCTCTCTCAGAGGTTGTGCATGTGTAGGGATGCAGCGCTGCACCAAGTGCGAACCAGACATGGCAGACATGCTTAGGAATGGATACTCTTGGGGATCCGCAGTCCCTTTGTGGGCCCGCTGAATGCGTTGCACAACATCCAGCAGCTACATTTTGCAGTCGGTACAGTCCTTACAGTGCATATTTGGGGGAGTTGGGTATACGTCCACTGGGTCTACACTTATGCTGAAATAATTTTGCACTGCAGAGGAAAGTACATATAAAAGTCTCTTTTCGTTTATTTTCTGTGGTAAAAATCATACTTTTATTATGTTTGAGATCTGATGCTCATTTAAGGATAACTCAAAGTCTAGGTTCACTCACAATTTTCTAAATGCTTTGGCCATTGTGTAGAACTCTTGATCAAATGCTTTGCAGGCTTAGCCGGAGGCAGTCCTCAACAAGAAAAGTTTGTGTTTTTGTTCAATATAATTTTGAAAGGTTTGATTCCCTAGCGGAGGCAGTCCCTAATAAGAAGGGTTTGAGTTTTTTATGGCTGTAGGTTTGAAAGGTTTGAGCCCATCCATATTTGGACCACTCAAAGGTAGATGGTGAATGCTGAAGAGACATCTGCCAGTACTGTCTGAGTAGTCAGGTCATTCATAGAATTGCTATAGTACAAGCCAGGGGATCTTTTGAAGATTGACAATGGGCTGATATGTGCCTTAACATACATTGGCGGTGGTGACTGAGGTCTTAGAATTTTAATCCTGGTTCCCCCTTAGTTTTTCCAGTGGCTTCAATGTTGCACAGAACCTTACCAATTCTCCTCTTACCTTGTGTCGATTTAACAGTTAACTCTTCACAACGCAAGTCTTCATGTAGGTAACCCAATATGCCTCCTTCCTATGCCAAAAGGCTAAAAGGAATGCTAAAAGGAGGGCCAAAAGGAATGGCACATTCAGGTGGACCACTCAGGACCTCATTCAGGGGTTTGTGGAGTAATATATATATATTTTTAAATTAGGTTTATTAGGTTGATATGGACATACAAGGTACAACCAAAACACAAGGATACAAAGACAAAACAAGCAGAGCATCTCTTAAGCAAAGCCATTAATGCATTAGGTTGGTGTACTACAAGTCAAGTTTGCCAGAAATCATAAGACACAATCCAGCAAATGTATGATTTGGCCAATCAAGTGTGTGAGGGGGTGCCGGGAACAGGGCCACATGCATCTCATGTTCGATAGGGCATGTAGCTACTGGGGGGAAGCCCCAACTAATAAGCAGGTGCTCAACTGTGTAGAGATGGTGAACGCCTTGAAGGTAGTCCCTCTTGTGGCTGGGGACTAGAGGTATCTCAAGTATCAGTTGAGGCTGTATGTGATGCCAGGTAGGAGACAAGGGGGGGTGGGGCAGATATCTACCGCTGGAATCCGGGGGCATCAAGTCCCAGTGTAAAGTGAGTTGTCTCTCACAGTACGTCACATCCTGTAACGAGCTGTCTATTTGGGGCGCAGGGCGGCACCCGCAGTGAATTGTGACTCTGAGCTTTGACAGGAGCAATAGCATTGCTGTCAGGAATTTAACTCTCCTAGTGACATCTTTGACATACCGCCGGATGGTTACCAGTGGGGACCTTTGGGGGCAGTGAACATAGTTGGTAGCCGAAGGCTGGCGGAGCATTCTAGCCAGCACCTGTCCTGCTATGTCTCCCTCGCCATATCACTGTGCCACCGCTTCCTTGCTTAGGTAGTGTGTTTCCTGTGCTGCCTCTTCATGATATTCGCTGAGCTTTTGCCTAATGGAGGCCAGGGCGCCTGCGTCACCACCATGTAAAGAAGGCTAGCTTAAGAGCGCGGAATTCTGAATCAAGTTTAGCCAGTTGAGCTTGTATCACTCACAGTAGCCCAGCCTGCTTGGCTATGTACACGCCCCGAATAACCACCTTGGATGTCTCCCATAGTGTGGAGGCCACTGATTAAGAGTTGTGGGTGAAGTATTCCAGAATGCTTGAGCGGAACTCATCATGAAATATAAGGTCACATAGGGCGTTAGTAGGAGAGCACCACATGTGTGCCCAAGATTGCATTCCAGGTAGGGATGGGCACATGGTTTGAGAGTGTCCCAGGGAGGTGCTCGATTGATGCCAGCCAGGGGACCACATATTTTGTGGCCAGCCAATAATCTATACTGTACCATGTGTTGTGTGTGGCTATACTGCAGGTTCTCTCTCTGTCTTGCGGGTGCAGGTGTCTCCACTGATTAATGAGCCCATGGTCATTCATTATGAGGTGCAATTGAGCTGCCGCATGCGGGTGTGGCCTTCTGGTATCGCTGGACCTATCAAAGGTATGGTCAAGCACTACATTAAAATCACCCCCCAATAAAATAGTCGTCGGCTCGACATTTCGGATCTGCTGCCAAAGTTCTATGTAGAGGTCAGGACAGTCCCTATTGGGTCCATATATTGAGGCCAGGATGAATGAGCGACCCATAAGCATGCTGCCGAGGACACCATACCTGCCTTATTTGTCGCATATAGACTTGTCTATGTTCCACTAAAGGCCTTTATGGATGAGAATGGCCACACCTGTGCATAGAACACAGCCATATGTGATTCAATGCGAAAGCCGACATGCAGCCTAGGATGTGAAACACTAGTCAAGTGGAGTTCCTGCAAATAGCAGATGTCAATGCAATGCCGACGATTAGCAAACACTAATCAAGCCTTGCACTCATTGTTTAGCCTACGGATATTCCAAGTTAGACATCTAAGAGTGGTTGTTACTAGGTGGAAGATTGCAAGGTTTGCTGTCATAAGGCATGTTGGGTGTCCGAGACATAGTGGGAAAGCCACCAACAAGCAGAGTGTATGGATATGCTTGTGCAGCAAAAACATGAGAACAAGCAAACACGTTTGAAACCCCTCACCCACCACCCACTTCAACCCCCCACGCCGGTTGAACCATCCACTCCCTTCATCTCACCCTCCACTACACAGTGTTTTGTTACCCAAACCAAGGAATACAACCCTTAGGGTGCCATGAAGACTTACAAACATCCCAGCGGTGGATAACTGGGTGGTCGAGAGATAAAAGCAATATATATATAGCATGATGATTGGTAAGTATGCAGGGCATCCGTAGCTAGGCCAGGGCCATGCCAACTGCAGTCAGTTGTCCAATTCTGCAGTACAGCACAGCAGTGGCGGTGCGTCCATTGGGGCGTTCGGGCGTTGCCCCACCAATGCCACGGGCCCACGGCCCCATTTAGAAATCGTTCTACTTCTGACGCTAATTCCAGCAATCAGGACTCCTGATTGGAATGGAATTAGCATCATAAGTAGAACGAGGGATGCTGAAGGTGGTAGGGCTGCGGCAGCACTCAGGGTGAGTGACAGCGCAATAGTGCGCATGTTCGTTTTTGGGCTGGTCATTTTTAAGACCAGCCCGAACATGCGCACTAAGCCTTCCCCTTAGGAGAGCGAGGGTTGCTTCATTCGCAGCCCCGGTCTCCTAATGGGCAGGGAGTGACCCTGCTCCAGGCCAATCCTGGCGCTGCTGGACTCTGGAGCAGCGTCTGGATTGGCTGAGAGCCTGAGAGAGCTTGCCAGCCACTCACGCAGAAGACGACGGTGAAGGCGCCAAACGCGGACCCCGGCCCAGAAGCAGACAGCAGAGGCGGCGGACCCGGTCAGGTAAGTTTAAGCTTCTTTGTACTTTATTTTCAAACCCCCACGGCCCCCCACCCCCGCGCGAGACCCCCCCTTCCCCGCGCGAGACCCCCCTACCCCTCCCCCGCGCGAGACCCCCCTACCCCGCGCGAGACCCCCCCTACCCCGCGCGAGACCCCCCCTACCCCGCGCGAGACCCCACCTCCCCCCCGCGCGAGTATTGCGAGCCGCGACTGGATTTAGGCACATATGGACAATGATGGCAGAAAGTTAATTATTCCTCGTGCAATCATCACTTCACTTTGAAGCAGAGTTTGGCAGGCATTTCGGTAAAATTAGGTTTATTTATGTGAGATTATTGTGCTTTCCGTTCACTTGGAAATGAGACAAACTGGTCTTTGTTTCTTCTCTTTGTTTCGAAACACGTTGCCACAATGGTTTTTAGTTTTCACTTAAAGCTCTTTGCAATCCTTGACTTTTGTCAGTGATGCATTTGCAAAGAACATAGCACCATTTCGCATCATCGATGCCTGGTTGATTAACCTCGGTAGGTGACTTCAATTAAAGAATCTGTGTTGTTGTGATTTAGCACCATTTAAATGCTCAGGTTGCAGTCAATTTATGCTTTGGGGCAATTACGCTCTTATTTTTATTTTGCAGTTTGAAATGAGACAATTAGGCTTTTATTTTTGTTTGAAAACTGGCAATCTTCACCGTTGATGTATTGCCCTTTGGTGTGTCAAACTTATTTGATTGATGATCCTGCTGATGTGGAGTGAGTGAATAATTATAACGGGTGACGGCAGTTGTTAGTTGGGCATTAGAATGATTAGTCTTCCATCATTCCGGTGCTCGCTGTTGCTGTGTGCCTTCACTTCTTGGTTTGCAGAAGGGCATTTTTAGCGCTGCAGTAAGCGTACGATTTAAGATGTATATGTTTGGTGAATAAAAGAACTTTCAACTGCAAGGATGGAGAGAGAGGAGAGGTGTGATACAGATACTTAAGAACATTTGGGGTATAAATAAGAATAAATTAAAAAAGGGCGTGAGCATATTTCAGACAAGTTTTGCTTTTTGAACATGGAACTCATGAAAATAGACCCAGGAGCGACTTAAAGAGGCATGTTTCACAGAAAATATGGGAATGCGTTTAGAAGCCGGGACTTTGAGGTCAAAGAAGGCGCTAGCTAGCACGGATGCTCCTGATGAGCCTGGCTGTCCTTTATTAATATCAGCCTTTACGCTGCTAGATATTTCTCCTTCAAACTTCTAATGAAATGTTGGCTTCTCTGTCCACCAGTATGCAGGTGATACTTTATTAATCTCCCCATCAAACCACTCTGACCGTACCTTACTCCACATTTACTGGCTCCATGTGTACATATTTCTAACTTGCTACCGAGTTTTTTTCTTTAGGTTTGTTAAATTCTTCTGTTTAAGTCTTTAATTTGAAACCGTAGAATGAGTTATGCGTCGTAGAAGTAATGTTGTTAAGTATGTACGAGTGGGGTGAAAAGGTTCGGTTTTGTACAGAAATTGTTGATTTGTTATGCACTCTTTCACTTACCCTCCATGTCTCTGGTGAAGCAGCTGAAGTGCATTCTCGTGCATGTCTTAGCAAGGGAAATACAGCTTGGTGTTTCATGGTCCGCGTGCTTTTTCCTAGTCAGAGTCTTTCAAGGTCTTCCCCCTGCGCATGGTCCATTCATAGGAGTTCCAGAGTGTAGTAGTACCGGCAGGTGTATAGTGATGTATAGTGGTGGGCTTATCTTTCTAGCTGGTGGTGGGCTTTTGCTTTAATGTGACTGAGGTTGCTTATTCTGGCCTGCGTGTGGTGTTTTCAGAATAACACAAGCGTCCTATGCTATTCCTAACATTGACGATTTTTTAAAATGTGTAATTCTAGCCAATGTTAATATCTAGCTATTATTTTGCCTGTTATAATTGCACATATTTTATTTTCTCTCCCAAGACCAGTAGCTAGTTGTTTAAAAGCATACTGTTAAACCCAACTTCACCATGAACGGTATTAGATGGCCTTGTGCATCACTCACATCACCTTATGTATTGCTTGCCCTTTTAATGTCCGTACTACTTTATGACCGTCTCACATGTTTTGTAAATGTTGATGACAGCTTAAACGTATTTCAGTTGCATAAACATAGAAGCGATACTTTATTTAAAATAAAATCCATATTGTGATGCCAGGAATGCAACAGTTAATATTAAAACAGGTTCACATCACGGTTTTGCGAATGAACATTGCTTATATTCTGAATGTAGCTATACTGAATAAGCAGCTATCTATGTTATATGACATCTCTTTATTAATGTAATAACTGCACTTTCACAATTGCTTTATTAACCTTCCTGCTTTCTCAAATTTGCTTGAAAATGCACCATTTGTCCACTCTTTTTTCAAAATTTTTGCAGGGGGAGAACGCCCCCGAACCCCCCGTAGGTTGTTCCAGCTTGCTCGCTCGCTGCGGTGCAGTATGAGAATAATTTTACGCCTCACCACTTGCAAATGTCACCAGCCGCCACTGCAGCACAGCGAAGCGGGGCTCAACAGGAGTCAAGCGGGGTCCCAATTAGTCATTGTCACTAAAGCTGCAGTCGCCCGCAATCTCAGATGAGCGAAGGCGGGTCTCCTTAGGAGGCAGGAGTTTGCGTGAAAACATCAGGGCCGCCTTGGGGTCTGTGAAAAGATAGTTTTTACCTTGGTGGGAAATGAGGAGCTTGGTAGGGAATAGCAATGAGTATGTCACATCACTTTCTGGAGGAGACGTTTGGGAGGGGCAGCCTGCACTGGAAGCGTGAAATCGGGGTAAAGTGAGATCACATTTCCCTGCTATTGAACACCCTGGCGCTCCCTGGCTAGCTTCAGGATAGTGTCTCTGTCTTTGTAGTTTAGTAGGCGTATCCCTATCGGGCATGCCGCTACCCCTGAGGGAGGGAGAAGGCCCAGCGAGTGGTGGGCGCTCAATTGCAAACATCAGGGACAAAGCATCAGCAAACAAGGAGCGGAGCACGTTCTCAATATATGTGTCTATTCGGTCCAGGGATGTTGATTCTGGTATTCCAATGAGGCGCAGATAGTTGCATCAGGACAGTGCCTCCAAATCCTAATTTTTACTCTTTATTATCTCCAGGACTTTTTGCATCCTCAATAGGTGTTCATTAGAGGCTGTGTGGTTGTCCTCCACCTACGATTCTCATGTCTCAAGCTGGTCAATGCGCCCGCCGTGCTTGTCCAGTCTCTCCTTCATATGATCCAGTCTAGCAGTGAGGGTGTCAAGTTTGGAGTCTACAGCTGCAGCTCCATGAACATTCCTTTGGCGTCCTGGTTGAGTGGGAAAGTATGTCCCGATGGGCCCTCTCACTGCGGGGATTCAGGGGACAGCTCCTCTGCAGCTCCTCCCCTCTGGGCCTGGAAGGACAGCTTAGGTTGCTTGGGATCATGCTTGGCCATTGCTGTTACCGGTTGCGGGGCCCAGGCAGGTGGAAGTGTCACAGGTGGTCTGCCCCATGTCCCATCTCACCCCGGCGGCAGCGAAGGGGGCATGAGTGGGACCCTGAGTCTGTTGGTACATCTTAGAAGAATGCCCGCCATAGCAGGGTCCAAATCAATGGTCTAGACCCCAGGTTAGCCACCACCAGTCATGGTTTTCGCCCAGGGGCACTCGCCCTGTGCAATTGTTGTCCTCGTCCTGCCTCTGGCAGGCCATCGCCCCCAGGGAGTGGTGTGGGGAGGGCCAAATGGTCCCAGTTGTCAGTCCCATGTCCTGGGGTGCTGCCATGGTGCCAGCTCCGATTGAGAGTGTGATTCGCACGTGGCACCCGGGTGGCAGACTCAGTCTCAGCCCCCCTGGGGGCAGCGGTTGCCACACGTCTGGCCTGCCCCCATGGCCCTCCACCCTCGCCAAACGCCACCCACCTCAACGGACACGTCCACGGGTAATCCACCACCAGGGTGGTACAGGGCAACAGCAGGGCCCAGGGGTGGTAACCAGGCAAATATCTCCGGCGCAAACTAGGAGCAGACCACGCCACCATGCCTCCAGGCCCCAACAGCCACTCTGCCAACAGCAGTTCATCTCCGTGCTCCTGGTGGGGCCCCAGGAAGGCCCCAGGAAGGATCACTGTAAGCCCAGCAAGGCCAGACCCCACTCCCAGCATGTATCCGCCTCAGGATAGGAGGCATCCGGTGCTCCGGCAAGCGGGTTTTGCTGGATTATTCTCTCGGTCAGCAGAGCCATTTTAGGCAGCAGCCATCTTTCTGCGCACCTCTCTGGAGCCCCTGTAGAGTAATAATTGCCCATGAATTTTGTGGAATTACCACAACTCACAATTACAAGTTTTATCCGGTACTGAACTGAACTTTCTAATTCCCATATGTACTCCATCTGTGCATCTTGCCCAACTTGGTTCAGAATCTACTGGATTTTGATTAATGAGCCAAAAAATGAGCAATAAAGTTAACGAAGATGCTATTCCTATTTGTAATTCATTATTATGTATGTAACTTAATATAGGTGTGAGCTTATAATTTACATTGTTTTGACTGTCTTCTGTATTTGTCTTGTATATTACCTACTCCTCTCTACTTCACTTTGACGTCAGACGTTTAGAAAACTCAGTAAGTTACATAAATGCCATTCACCAAAGTAAATCGATAATTCAATGTCTGAATATGGTGTAAATTTACTGGTGTATACTTCCTAGTGAAGTGTGCCAGAGTAGGGGGCAGCAGGTTGCATCGCTGGACATGCGCCTGTCTTTTGACTTTAAAACCGACTTGGAGATTGGCTGCACAAAAAGAGAAAATGCCTGAAATACAAAACTTGGAGAGGCCGGAGTGCAGCACTATGGACACATTCACTGATCCAGTCAGGCACCTGTGCAGCCTGGTGCCTCTAGGAAATGTATGGCTACACCCGTGCCAAACTAGCAAATGGAAATAGGGGGCGGGGGCAACAGCACATCTTTTAATTTGTAAACAGAAACACATTTTTTATTAAAAGGTGCAAACGTCTATGCTTAAATAGCACACATATAATAAACTTCATTAGGTTTCTGAACTGACACCTTACTCTATTCCAATCCAATTTGATTTAGATTAGGGAATTTCCTTTATGGAACATGCTTGCTGTATTATTTCAATTTCAACTGTAATTCTGACTAATATTGTATTTTTCCGAATATAAATAATGATTATTGTATTATATTCATTTATAATACTGATTCTAAAAAATGTAATGCTTATTGAATAAATAATGATCTAAAAGAACTGGTTAATAAAACCCTTTAACTCACACAAATTCTCTTCAGTGTCCGTACGAAAGTCTTTAATGATTTTATCTTTTAAATGTTTGATGTAGATGATTAGTTATTTAATGATTACACCCATATATTAAGATGTAGAAAAATCCACTCCATCAGGGGTTTATTGCAGAAATGGCTTGTAGAATTTGCACAATCATTCTACACGCAAACAATGCAGAGTACGTACTAAATTATCACTGTGTCTTTAAATCTATGAATCATATTGTATGTTAGCTGGAATAACACATATCTCTACAAGACCTATGGTGCCCCCCTACATTTCCCTGCACCACGTGGCAGGCACCGCGTGGTGCCTGCCACGCAGTGCAGGGAAATGCAAAACCTGCATTTTTTTCCATTGCGGCGGGTGCTGCAGCCAGCAGCACTCGCCGCAATGGAAAACATGGCACTTGCGACCGCCGTGGTGGCGGCTGCATCGTAATGCCATATGTGGGACCGCTGCCTTATAGGTGGGCGGTCCCCATCCCCGGGACGATGGTAGACGGACAGAAGTCCATCCGCCATCATAATCAGCCCCTAAGTTCCCACTATCTTAGAGTGGGCTAGCAGGAATCTACAATGTAGGGTGCCATCCTGAGCCACGATTGTAGTCCAATCCAAGATGGCACTCGCTCACGCATTGGAGCGCCGACCTGGCAGTACCCCCCTCAATGGCGGAGTGGAAGGAAGCCTTCCCAGGCA
Organism: Calotriton arnoldi; assembly: GCA_963921515.1. Classification (NCBI taxonomy): domain Eukaryota; kingdom Metazoa; phylum Chordata; class Amphibia; order Caudata; family Salamandridae; genus Calotriton; species Calotriton arnoldi. Next base: position 1,128,414 of record CAWUFW010001186.1, read on the forward strand.
GCTGCCAATGTCCAACACTCCAGGGAACACCACATCTCTACAGGTAAGCGATTGGCCTGCCCTCAGCCCGTGTAAATAACGTGCGCTTGGGCCAAGCAGGCAGAATGTCATTACCTGACAATATTGGTCATTGAAGGCCCTCTCCCAGAGTTATAGCCAGAAGCTTCAGTAAAGGGCCTCTAATCTGAAAGATGGACTTTAATGATTGGTAGTGCCTGAGGAAGATGGGCTATAATGCTTTTAGATCATTCCACCGACTGATGTTAAAATGTTCTACATAAAGCAGGCAGATACAGAAAGACAAACATTAGAATGTTGAAGGAGAATGTCCATATCAGCCATTATTGTCCTTTTGCCACTGTCGTCTTCAATGGAACTCCTAACATTGCATTGTGCTAATAAAGCTTTATAGCCCGCTGCCTAAGGCTATACCCATTGTTAAAGGCCCTGAACCAGAGTTATAGGCCCGAGCTGCAGGCGAGAGCCTACAACGAGGAAGAGGGCCTTTAACAACTGGTATAGCCCGAGTCAGAAGGGCTAAGAATCTATTAGAACATTCCACCCACTAAGGATAGAATGTTCTAAATTAAAAGGGAGAAATATGAAGACAAACAGAATGTTGGAGCTCCGGGCTTACACCAGCCATTTGAAGCCTGGATCTACTCCATTGTCTTCAATGGAGCGCTCAACATTTCAATGTTCTATTATACTATTATAGCCACTGCTGAGGGCTATAACAGTTAAGTGCCTTGAAACTGGGTTATTGGTCTGAGCAGTAGAGTAAGGACCTTCAACAACTGGTATAGCCTAAGCAAGAAGGACTATAATACTATTAAAACATTCCATGCACCAAGGGTAGAATGTTCTAAAATAGACAGGGTGAAAGAGAAAGATAAGCATTGGAGTGTTAGAGCTGAATGCCCTTAACATTAATTAATGCCCCTCAATCACTCTATTACCTTTAATGGAATATTCAACATTCCATTGTTCTAAAGACTGTTCTATACCAGCTTTCTGCTGTTCTTCCAAGTCCCTAACCCATCTGATCTCTCACAGAGAACTAATAGTCTGGACTCTGAGCCCACCTGTCTTATCTCTTTCACTCAGCATTGTTCAGGCACCTTTTTCAGTTCACTGTCTGATAACGGAGCAGATAGCAGACTTTCAGCGCGAATGACAAGCTTCTCTCAAAGTGTAAATACCGCTTATCTGTTCTATTCAAAGTCCCAGGGCACGGCCCTTGGTACCAGCGATTAGCTAGGAGCCCCCCTTAGGCCTCTAGCCAGCCCCACACTTCTTTTTGGAGGCCGAGGCCTTATCTACAGTGGAAATATCTGTCACTTGCAGTCTTGCTTTTGTTTCCTTGAAGGTCACATGATTTCTAAATCTCTTAGGGCCCGGTTCTTCAAGTCGTAAGCTTAGGCCTGCAAGTGTCTCAGCTTTGCTCATTTTTGGTTGTTCACATACATCCTTAGGAGTGTGCGTCGAAAGCAAATCCGTTTTTTATTTATTTCCGAGCCTCCCAACTATTTTCTTTAACCCTTTGGCTGATCAGTCGTGCAAGCTATGCGTTTGCGCATTTTTCTCACACACAGAAAACGGCATTTTCATACCCCAAATGTAGCACCCAGGCCTTTTTGAAGTAAGTTTATGTGTGTATTTGAGCTGTGTTTGCGAGTAATCCCAAAATGTCACTTAAGGACTCATTAGTAGAGAGTCGTATGGACTTTTGGTGGGAGCAGTGCAATACCACATCAGGTGAATACAGTGAGGAGAGGCATTTTCCTGTGCGTGGTATTGCGTCATTATTCTAAGTTCTGTTCTGCACCTCAGAATGGCTCATAATAGTAATACTGTGTTTATCCAGGTTCAGAGGTGGGAAAACTGAAGGCTGCACTTTTTCTCTGCGCAACCTTTGTCAGGTTTGACCTGGTGAAAGTCCTGCTTAGATAATCCTGAAGGTGTGATAACTGTCTGCACAAATAGTAATCCCTTCCCGGATGGAGACTCGTGTTTATGGATGCATTATGATTTTCAGAAGACTCGTAAAGATTCTCTAAATCACTGATTCCATTATTGCCAATGAGACACTGGTCTGCTCCCAAACTGCAAAAACCCATGTTTCCCACCCTTTCCCCATCCTCACAAATTCCATCTGCGAACCTACATATATATCCGCGGATCCTGCTTCAACAATCTACCATTTGCATTTTCAGAGGTACTTTTTGCAAACCTTGGTGGAATTTAGGAGTGCAACCTCATTTGGTCCTAACATAACATGTTTTAGTGAGGTCATATTCTTGGGTGATTGTGATCAACCACTTGTGCTGTGGAAACACCATCATGTTTTTCATTCTTTTTCTTTTTTTTTTTTTAGTCCTCATTTGTCAAATTATGCTCTGAAATCAGGAAGGCCAAACCTAACCAGAACACAAAGAGGCAGTGAGGTGCCCAGTCTCGCCACAAGGGAGGAGGGATAGAAATATCCTGGGCCCAAGACGGATACCTCCTGGTTGGTTGGTGACGCTGACTCCTCTGATACAGGTGCCGAAAAGAGCAGTGACCCCGGCACTAAAGCAACCTGTGTAGCATACAATTAATCATTGGACCATAAGGTTTCAAAAAGATAACTTGAGGATACACCATGCAAAAACTAGAACAGAGTTAGAGAGAGAGAGGAACAAGATGACACAAAGGAGAGAGAAGGGTGCAGGGAGGAAAGGAGATGGATTCCGTGCTCAATGTAATAAGCTGGAAACGTAAGACTTGAACCAATCGTCCCAGAGTTCCCAAAATTTCGTTCTCTTGACGAGTTTATTAGCCTGGTCAAGATACGAAGTTTTTTGTATAGAACGGAACCATTCGGCCTCAGTGGGGGGGGGCAAGGGAGAATCCACTTAACACACAGCTCCCTGCGTGCATGGAGGATCAGGACAAAAATGAGGGCTTTATGGGTTTTACGAAAACCCTGGTTATCCACCCCTCCCGGGACCACTCCAAAAATCATAAGGGCTAAGCTCACCTTTATCTCCTGGCCCACAATACCTGAGATGGTCTTACCCACTTGCTGCCAGGAAAGCTGGATTGAGGGACACTGCCAAAACATGTGGGCCTCGTTCGCGTTGTTTTCTCCACACTTTGGGCATTTCTTCGCTACTTGACTCCCCAGCTTCGATAGCTTCCGTGGCGTCCAGTAGGCCTTGTGGACAGTAAAAAGATGGTTTTTCCCTAATGGAGCAGGTTTCACATATAACCACAGATGAAACATAGATACTTGCCCTAAGGATTTGAGGTCTTGGTCTGGCAGTTCCCTCCTCCAGATCTCTGTGAATGGGTTTTGCATCTCTTCTCCAGTTTGAATTAGCATCCACTACCACTCTGCGACTTCTTTACGTAGAGTGGAGCGTGAGCAGATCCTGGCCACCAAATCCATGTTCCCTTTGCCCTCCTTCCCTAAGGTTTTAACCCAGCTTAAAAGTTGATAGTATTTGAATTTAGAGACCGAATTTTCAGAAATCTCTGAAAGACGTTGCCATGAAATTAGCTTAGTATCCTCTATGAGTTGCCCCCACCTAAGAATGCCACAGCCCCGTAACAGGATTGCAAGAGCATCTAATAAGCAATCCGGAGTACCTGGAGAGTCCCAGATAGGTGCTATGTCGTTGTAATAGGGTACTTGTAGGGCCAAACTCACTTGATACCAGATCTTGGAAGCCGCTCGAAGGACCTTTAACCTCACCTTCTTAAAGAATTTGGGGTGACCTAACTTTAGAAGGAAAAAATCGGCTTGGTATGGAGAGCTTTCCATGAGAGCTCTGAAAAGCGGAGACAGGCAGAAGCTTCCCATCAACAACTGACGGAAGTTGTTCAGATGAAAAGCGCTGTAATATTGGTAAAGATCTGGACTGGCGATGCCTCCTTGTTCTTTCTTTGAAACTTCTTCCAAGAGATTCTTGGTCTTTTATTTCCCCAAACGAAACTGGAGAACACCCCCTGCACTTTCTTAAACCAGGTCTTCTTAAATTCTAAAGGGATAGTATTAAATAGGAAGGTGAACTTTAGGAGAATTGACATTTTTAGGAGGTTCGATCTACCCAAAAAGGAGAGAGGGAGAGCCCCCCATGCCCGTAGCTGTGATTTAACTCCAGCAGCTACTTTATCAAAATTCACCTGGGCTAGCTTCTCCAAATTGTGTACTATTTGTACTCCCAGGTATCTTATCTCCTGTTTTGATAGGTCACTCCTGTATGTGGTGTTCCATTGCATTAACTCGGTTTTTTGCTGGTTAATGGAGTATCCAGATACCCTCCCAAACCCTTCCAGCTGCTCCCATATCACAGGAAGAGAGTGCTGCAGATCCCCTGTCAAGATCAAAAGATCATCTGCATATAGCCCAATTTTCTTCGCCCTACCATTACAAACAAAAGGGTGGATATTTCGACATGCCCTTTATTTGCATGCCAGTGGTTCGATGTAAAGGTTGAAAAGGAGGGGGTAGATGGGACATCCCTGTCTAGTCCCCCTTCCAATTTTTATTGACTTGGTGAGATTCCCATTGACCAAGACCATGGCTGATGGATTTTTGTAAAGGGCCCTTACTGCTGCTAAGAAGACCTCCCCTAAGTTAAAACGTTGAATCGTTTTGTATAGAAAGGGCCAACTGACCCTATCAAAGGCCTTCGCAGCGTCGAAGGTCAAGACTGCCAAAGGGATCCCATACTCTCTTGCCATGTCAATTGCCCCAATCAAATCGTGTGTAAGCTCGTGAAGTTGCCTCCCCTTCATGAAGCCTTTTTGGTCAGGATGAATTAATGATCCTGCCACCTTATCCAGACAATTAGTTAAAATCTGGGTATATATTTTATGATCACTGTTGAGTAGAGAAATAGGCCTGTAAGACTGGCAGGACCTCGGGTTCTTATTTTGTTTCAGGAGGATAGTTATGGTGGCAGCATCCCAGGATGGAGGAAGGTCCTGGCCAGATATAAAGGCAGCATTAAACAGTTGAAGCAATATTGGGGTGAGTTCTTGTTATGTTATGTTAAGTTATTGAGAATTTGTAGAGCGCACGTTCACCAACAGGTCTCTTGGTGCTGGGTAGTTTTTATTCTTTGGAGGCACCGTTTTGGATAAGTCCATGTTGAAGGAAGTGACCCGATTATAGTCACCCGGGTCACTTGTGACCACCTCTCGCCTTCCACGAAATGAAGAGTCGGTCAGACAATAGAGAATGCAAACAAAGTATTTTATTAGTATAGCGCTGCAGCGGAGCCCAGTCTGACCAGCCTCTTGAGATGGCTGCCGAGGGACCCACTCCCCCCAACATGACATAAGGTATTATACATTTCCAAATCTTCTGAGAATACGCCCAAACTGGAAAATTCCAGTCCAGGCACTGGCAAACAAAAGGGGCACAGAAGGATGAGCTACAGTCCTGGGACCGGGTACATGTTATCTTCAGTCCAAGGCCACCTCACTCATGCTCACCATTAGAGTGAAGGTGGGAACGAGTCTATCTAACAGCTAAGGTATGCAACAATAGAGAATACATTCATTAGTGCAGCTGAAATCGGCCTTGGAGAAACACGAGCAAAGGGGCATGGAGACAGTTTTCTGCTGAGGCAAGCAACACGAGGCAGGAGTTTAGCTTCGATCATGAAACAGAATGGCAGTTATTAATAAAATGGCGCCATGAATGCTAACTTAACACAGAATAAACGATGAGCAAGAGGTCGATAACATTTTCAATTCTAACAGACCCTCCTTTTAGCATCAGGTAAGGGTCTTTACAATGCTAAAGAGGAAAAGGACATTCAATCAGAGGCAATTGTCGGTACTTCAGATACTATCAATCAAGACTAAATACTCTGCAAGGCTAGACAACATTCATTTTCAATATTCAAAAATGCCCTCATCAATATTCATCAAATTTTGGATAGCCTGCATCATCATGGCTTTGTTCTGAGAGTCACGTTCTGGAGGCTTTGGGCAAGGAGTCAACATTGATACACAGCAGGCACAACAGGCAGGGTGGCAGTGGATGCACAGACAACATGCCAATATTATACCAGCGATGGCGATCAGGAAGATGATAATCTTCCACCCCTATGATGCAAAGAGGCCCCAAAACCATCCCGTGAGAGACCAAGTGCCATTCTTCTGGTGTATGTCAGAGGCAAGCTTATGGAGCTTCTGTATAGCGGCATATACATTCGGAGCATGGTCCGGTATGCATACACAGCAACTACTTCCGATGACGCGGCAGGCCTCACCCCTATCAGCAAGGATGACGTCTAACATCATCCGGTTTTGAAGGGCAACAAGTCTCGCAGCTTGGACCTCTACTGTGATATTGGTCAAAATCCCTTCAGTGGTATTAATGATCCCTTCTACAACTCTAGTGAGTCGCCGAATATTAAGACTATTGGCCATTGGGCCCCAGAAAGGTATTATACCTTTCATAGCATCAGTGAACTGCTGCAAGGTGGTGTCCGTCTGATCTATGTCGTCTGTGCTAATCATCCTTCTAAACCGAAGCACATGGGCATTTCTACGGTGTAATCGATGGTCTTTATGGTAATTGGGCGGGGCAATATATACCGGGGGTAAGAGGTAAGAGAGATAACACCTACCCGACCATCCCTCAGGAAGCCAGACATAACCGTGAGATCCACAAACAAAGTAGACATTGGGTGGTGGTATTAGGGGCGGGCTATCCGCTAATCTCAAATCATAAGTGACATTACATCTGCTCTCCCCTACCTCTACTTCCCCAGCCCCCTGGACACCGAAAGCAGCTGTAACATTAACCACCGACAGGGGCATCGGCTTATCTTCAGTAACATTATGGGCCTGAAAGGACTGGAAGTATTCTGAGGTATTGAACTGCAGGAAATTATTCATTTCTACCTGAGACCATGTTCCATTTCTCAGTCCCCTATATCCCTGCATGCAGGAGCTTAGGAATAATCTGCCAAATGGCTTTTGGCCTATAGGAGCACCAGGAGGTGCTCTATGCTGGAAACGTACATTTTGTTTTAGGGTGCGAGAATCAGTACTCTTTCGTCCTAATGTAGCAGTCTGGGGAAATGAGAGTACCATACTAAGCAATGCAAACCACCCCTCACAGCTATTGACATATGACAATGGCATGGACAACGAGTTCTCACTCCTATGAGTCACTGAGGACATAACCCACATACCCAGCATTTTGTCGTGTTATAAGCATGATGTGTTTGGTGCAAAGTCTGGATGAAAACATTATCTTTATAGGATTTCCGGTGCTCCTCCTTGTGAGGTGCCAAAGTGACAAAGATATGTTCAGGGGGGAAAGGCGTAGTACCAATCAAAGAGTGCACAGGATATTTCTCCTCAAGGAAATACACTATTCCAAGCATTAATACTAGAGATATTAGAATTATAGTTATAAAAACTACTTTGCTTTTCACAGACCAAGTGGACCAAACAGGCCCGTTCCGTTCAGAACTCGGGGCTGCAAAGGGCTGTTCCTCCTCCCGAATGGGGCGACCAAAGGGGTACAATTTTTTTTTTATTACAGCCAGAGGAAAAGACTTATGATTGGAGCCAACTGGAGTTGAAACAACGAAATGGGACAGTGTTCCCAGCGTCCATCTAAGTCCCGCTGGTGGACTCCTATTGTTCCTCAGGCATAGGCGCTGTTGAGCACCGGCGGTGGAGCTGTTCGTCTATCTCAGATTCAAATCCCACGTTGCAGGGCAAGGTATTTCTGTCCTGAGAATCACAGTCCTCTGGCCCTGATCGTTCACTTGTCCGAACAATGCACCAATCTCCCTTTCCCTAAGCTACCGTTGGTACCGCAGGCAGGGTACATTCGCCCTATTCTTCAGCAATGCAGTCCATCCCTACTAATCTGACTTTTCCTTTGGTGCACTGTTCCTCTGTCGGGGGCGTAAATTGTACCTTGACACTCCAGGCACAGAGGGGTCAGGAAAAAGGGGGTCGGGCTCAAAGGGACTAGGGGGCAGAGGCTCTAACACTGAGGAGCCAGCAGGCTGGGGCTCAACGGGCTGGGACTCAGGCACAGGTGGACCAACAGGCTGGGGCTCCTTGATGGCCTTAATCTCAGGTGGCACCGCCTCATTCAGCACGGCGTGGCTCTCTTCCTCAGTCGGTGCCCACGTCAGCCGGGCATCCGAAAATGGAATGAAGCGCGGTACCTGCTCTGTCTCATGGTCGCCAATTCCATCCAGCACCCACTGGTCGTACGGCAACGGCAGGGGTACCCTCTTGCAGTGGGTACTGTGTATCCAATTCTTCCGGCCGTCGACCTTCACCGCTGTTCTGGTGGCAAGGAGGACTTGGAGCGGTCCCCTCCAGCGCGGCTCCAAGCTGCTTTTCCTCTGGAAATTGCGCACAAGGACCCAATCCCCGGGTCGTATCTCATGGCCCGGCCCCTCAGGAGTTTATGGTAAGGCCTCAGATATCTGTTGGTGAATAGAACGCAAACTTTTAGTCAAATCATAGAGGTAATCCCCAAGCAAAGGGTATTCTATCTCAGAAAACAGGCGAGGTCACAGGACACCCCAGACATTTGCCGGGTGGCCGAATACGAACTCGTACGAGGACTATCCTGTTCTAGAGTGGGCCGTGGCTCTTGTGGACAACAGCGCTAAGGGTAAGGCATCTGTCCACTGCAATCCTGTGCTCTCCTTGATCTTTGCCAATTTTAGTTTGAGAGTACCATTGTACTTCTCAACTAAACCTGCTGATTGGGGGTGGTTCGCTGCATGAAACTTTAGCTTGATGTGCAACCTATCACACACCAACTGTATAACTCTTGAATTAAAGTGACTTCCATTGTCACTCCAAATCAAACGGGGCAAGCCGAAGCGCGGGAAGAACTCTTTCAATAGTGCCTTCGCCGTCGCCATGGCTGTATTCTCTTTAGTGGGGTAAGCCTCAATCCATTTGCTAAATGCACAGACGACCACTAACACATATTTCAGATTGTTAACTCATTCCATTTCGATGAAATCCATCTGGAGAACCTCGAAAGGGAAGGAAGGCGGTGCGAAACCGCCAGAAGATACGGGGGTACCTTTCCCGGGATTGTGCATCATGCATACCATGCAATACTTCACCAAATGAGCAGCTACTTTAGGGATGTTGTCATTCTGCCACACGGGATCTAACAATTTACATATCCCTTTCGCACTAATGTGGGCTTGCCCATGCACCATAGTAACCACAGGAAGGACATACGCATCGGGTAACATCCATCTCTGCTTTCCCGACTTGTCAGTCCAGCACCCATCCTCATCCAAACAGGCTGTACTTTCCTGCCATACTGCTAACTCCTCAATCGTTGCCTCACTCTGTATTTCCTTGACATTGTCCAAAGTGTCCTCAAACATAGTGACTTCAGGTACCCACCTAGCAGGACCTGCTACAAACATTCTTGCCATTCGTGTTCGGGCTGTCTCTTTAGCTGTTAAGTCTGCAAATGCATTTCCATTTCCCACATAATCAGTAATCACCTTGAGGGCGCTACACTTTACTATTGCTAACTTCTTTGGAAGTGTTAAGGCTGACAAGACCCTGTGTATCAGTGGGCCATTCTGTATTTTTGACCTATGTGAAGTCAGGAATCCTCTCTCTACCCAGAGCCGCCCAAAATTATGAGCGACTCCAAAGGCGTACTGGCTGTCAGTATAAATATTGACAGACAGTCCCTCACTCAACTCACAGGCTCGAAGAAGGGCAACTAACTCTGCAGCTTGGGCCGATTGGTAGGGAACCTGTGATGTCTCAACTACTGTGTGTAAGATAGTTACGGCACATGCTGCTGTTTTTTGGTGCCATCTGGTAATTTGAAACAAGAGCCATCGACATACAGCTCCCCTTGGGGATCAGATAGGGGAACATCAGTTAAGTCTACCCGTCCCTTCGTCTCCTCTTCTGTACAGAAGATGCAATCATGCACGTCCGTGTCCTCACTCTCAGAAGGGAGGGGTAGTAACATGGCTGGATTTAGAGTGGCACATCTTTTGATGGTGACATGTGGCGCAAACAGGGTCAGCTCATAGCCAGTCAGATGCGCACTGGTAAGATGCTGCGTCTTCGTTCTGTTCAAAAGTGCATCCACAGCATGAGGTACCAAAACTGTGAGATCGGTATCAAGGACGAGCCCTGCCGATTGTTGGATAGAGATGGCCATGGCCGTGACCGCTCTTAGACGGCTCGGGAGGGCTCTCGCGACGCTATCAAGAAGCGCAGAAAAATAAGCACACGGCCTCTGCTTACCTCCAAAGGCCTGTGTTAAGACAGAGAGCTTGCAGCCAGCCGTCTCGTGTACGTACAACACAAACGGCTGCAGGTAGTCGGGCGTGCCAAGCACAGGCGCAGAACAAAGCACGACTTTTAGTTGTTCAAAAGCTTGTTGACATTCATGCATCCAAGGCAAGGGTTCATGCGCATCTTTAGTGGTTAGTTGCAGCAGGGGCTTTGTTAGTAGGGAATAGTTAGGGATCCAGTGGCGACAATACGAGGCAATGCCAATGAAAGCACGCACATCCCATTGAGTCTTAGGGATGGGCATTTTAACAATTGCACTAATGCGTTCAGGTGTTTGTCTCCTTCCCTCCTTCGAAAGTAGGTGACCTAAGTAGGTGACCTCCTGTCGACAATATTGAAATTTCGAAAGAGACACTTTGTGCCCGTGGTGGGCCAAATGTAGCAGCAATTTAACCGTAGCAGCCTTGCAACCGTCTTCAGTGTCAGAAGCGATCAAGAGATCGTCGGCATACTGCAATAACACATTACCTGGGGGAAGCGTGAATGAATCCAATTGACTTTTTAAAGCTTGACTATAGATACTGGCTCTCAGTATAGCCCTGAGGAGCTTGACAGAATCTGAAACTTCTGCCGGCCAGGGCGAATCCAAACAGATACCTACTATCTGGATGTATTGGAATGCTAAAGAATGCATTTTTCAAACCGATGACAGAAAAGTATTTGGCAGAGGAAGGAATCATAGTCAGAAGGGCAGTGATGTCGGGGACAACTGGGAACTGAGGGACCACGATCTTATTAACCTCACGCAAATCAATCACAAACCCATAAACAGCTGGATGATCATCAGAGGTACCCGAGGGTGTCCTCTTAAGAATGGGAAGAATAGGACTATTACACACATTCGCAGACGTCTCTTCAACAACCCCTGACTTGATCAAATCCTGTATAATCTGCAAAAGCGCTCGCTCCCCTGCTTGCGGTATTTTGTATTGAGGGATACGGGGAAGAGCAACGTTATCCTTAACTCTAATAGAGACCGGTGGTATCTGCAAGAGCCCCACGTCCGTTTCACCTGTAGCCCATAATGTTGACGGCACATCCTTGAATTCAGCGGGGAGGGGCTCATTCTTTGACAAATACTGCTTGGAACTCGCTACATTGGGTCCTATTGTCATATAAACACCATCCGGAGAGCAAGAAATAGTCGCGTGCAACTTCTTCAACAAATCCGAACCCATCAAAATTTCTCCACAATTACATGTCATCAGGAAAGGCGAATTTACAGTAAAAGGACCAATAGTCAGTGCAAGTGGCTCGGAAATGGGGCTCACAACCGGTATACCTGAAAAGCCTACAGAAACATTGTTTTGGCCGGACAGGGCTGCCCCAGGGACCAGTGAACGAGAAACAGAGCTATTCATTGCACCTGTATCCACCAAGAATTTTTAGCTGAGCCCTGCAAATCAGCTGTTACATAAGGTCAGCGCTGATCCACAGGGATCTGAACTGATCCCTCACCCTGCCCCTGGCTGTCCTAGCCATGTATAAGCCCCGTCACTTCATCTAAATCATAGTCATCATGATAATACTGTCGCCCCCTAGGGTCATCAAAATAGTTCTCATTAGAGCGACCTGGCTGTTCCTCATCTCCCTGGCCTCCGTCATGACTGCCTGCCCCACTACCCCGTCCTCGAGAACCCCATCCTCTAGGGACAGCAACTTTCTGTAACAACCCCGGACACTCACTGCGCCAGTGTCTCTCCTCCTTACAGTATGCACACTGGTTCGGCCCCAGAGGTGTGGCATTTCTGCTAGTGCGAGGCAGCTGTCGAGCTGGGCCAATGCCTCGTCCCCTACCATTCCCCCTGGACGCCTGCTGCATCAACACCTTTGTCTTCAACTCCCTATTTTTCTTCTCCACCTTCTCCTTCTCCTCATTCTCTCTATGCTCATAGTACTGTGCCATACTCAAGATCACTGATGGGGAGGAGGTAGTCCAAGTGCTCTCCGAAGCTTGTAATCAAGTCGCGATCTTGGGAAGCAGGTTCGTAACAAATCTGTTTATGAACAATCGGACACCCCCTTCCATTGACAAGTCCTGCCCACTGAAATCCAAAAAGACTCCTTCGAACCTGGTAAAAAAAAAATCAGACACACTTTCATCTTTCTTCTGATGACATGCTGTTAACTTGTCGCAATCTACTCTTCTTGGTGGAATAAGAGAGTGCATGTAGGTAATAATTCGACCTGGCAAAGCTAGTATCTCAGCCTTAGGCTTCTCATCAGGCTTTCTCTCTTTATCCCATGCCCTGATCTCATCCCAAGTGCCACCCAACTCCACGACATGGTCCTGTGTATGCACTTGCCACCAAATATCCACGGGCACCAATAGTCCGAAAAACATCTCAATATCTGCCAACGCCATCACCGTCGACGACGCGGCCTCTGTTAATTCTTTATAGTATGCAGTTGGATTTTTCCTAGGGTCAGGTAACTGAGTCTTAAGAGACAAAACCTCACTCCTTTTCCAAGGAGTATAAACCCATTGTTCCTGGAAACGGGCCTCTACTCGCTGTCTGACAACAGCATCATGCTGATCTCGAAGCTCCGGTATCTCAGGATGAAAAATCGGATGCACCTCCCTCATCGGAAACTGGGACGCTGTTGTCGGTCTCTTCTGGTGCAACCGATCTCGGTATCCAATCAACGTTGCAACATTACTAAAAACGCCGTTAGGGGCCATGTCAGCAGCATACACATGGTCCCGGATGTCATAAATAATTTGGGGCGCAACACCATGGAAACACTGCTCCCACAACCCAATCAGAGTAGCCAACATATGCTTGAGGGCATGCTGCTGTACAAATGGCTCATACTCTTTCAACACACTCCACACATCTTCCACACTGTATATCTGATTCCGGGCCCACTGGGCAGTCTAATTAGCTACCATCTTTTTCTCTGCATCTCCCACATCAGACTGAATCAACACCCGCCCCATTCGCTCCAGTGCAATTGCCCAATCCCCGTCATCCAGTCCATGCACAGGCGTCCCCATGCTCAAAAATGTCGGGGAGAGGAAATGTGAGGCAGACGCAATAATTGAAGGGGCAGGCACCAGTGTTATTAATGACTGCGTTGTCGGCGTAAGTGATGGGGAGAGGGAAGAAGTTGGAGCAACAGGCATCGCAGAAAGACCCGCAGTCGCTATAGGCGCGACAGATGAAGCAGGAGAAGAAGAAGAAGAAGAAGGAGGTGCTGAAACCGAGACAGCCGGATCAATAGCAGGAGAATCAGAGACAGGGGCAGGCGAGGCAGAGGACTGGTGTTGCGGGACAGCAGGATATACTTTCTGGGGGGCATATGGAGGCGGAGGTCTAATATCTAACAGGTCCTCTACAAAGGCATCGCCAACCTCTCGAGCAACATAGGATTTGTCACATTGCAACCTAAACGTCCGGTCAGCACACTCTATGCCCTTCTCTATTTTCCCTCTATCATACTCTATTGCCTTCTGTGTAATCATCTGCATCTTCCCCCTTCGAGCCTCATTTTCTGCTCTCATTCGCCTCTGTTTGGCTTCCTTTTACCATACCTGGAGATAATCAAACATCGACTGCCTACTCCGTTTCGCAAACAATTTATCCTGCAAGAAATTCAATTTCTGTTCGTCAAAGGTACCTGTTAACGGTCACTGCAGTTTAGCATTGTCCCTCGTATATTTGTGCCATAATGTACTAAACATAATAGGGCCAAGGCCGTGCTTAACATACATGTCTTAATTAGGGGTGCCTTCCGGAGGCACATGCTGCCTCTCCTCCAATCAAACATCAGCAGAACAACAACGGCACCTCAAACAGCACAGTTTACTAAAACATGGCATCTCGAAAGGAGAAACAGATTCGCTATTCGTACCAGATGAATGACTTACCAATCTCTTTTCAAAGGTCAGTCCTCGGACCGTACAAAGCAAAGACAAACCAAAAATCAGTCCTCAGACTACGCCAAAATCACAAACCAGAACCATCCGCACAAGAGCCAAAGACTAGTCAAACCCCAGGCATTTTCAAAAGTAAGCAAATTCCATTATGTTGCCTGGCAAAATGTCCGTAGACACCTTGTGTCCAAAGTTGGTCCACATACCCTCAAAGCACAACCCAAAAGTGGTCACCAGACCACACCAAAGATCACTCAAAACGGCGCTGTTTTCAAAAAGAACCAAAGTAAACTCACCTGGTGCACACAGGTCGAACAAATTTATTCTCCACTGCCGACTCTTCGGACCAAACGGTCAATTCCAAGGGTTTCGCCTTTCAGGACCCCAGCCGGGATGACCACTGGGCAAGTCACCGCCCGATCAGACAGGCAGGGCAGCTAGGAGAACTAAGCTCTGTCGTGTGGGGATCCCCGATCCGCCTATCCGACCTGACGCGGCCCCGTCCTCCCCACCCATCTGCGGGTGAGGATGGGCCACCCGGCGGGTCCCTGTTCGGGCGCCAAATGAAGAAAGTGACCCGATTAGGGTCACCCGGGTCACTTGTGCCCACCTCTCGCCTTCCACGAAATGAAGAGTCGGTCAGACAGTAGAGAATGCAAACAAAGTATTTTATAAGTATAGCGCTGCAGCGGAACCTAGTCTGACCAGCCTCTTGAGATGGCTGCCGAGGGACTCACTCCCCCCAACATGACATAAGGTATTATACATTTCCAAATCTTCTGAGAATACGCCCAAACTGGAAAATTCCAGTCCAGGCACTGGCAAACAAAAGGGGCACAGAAGGATGAGCTACAGTCCTGGGACCGGGTACATGTTATCTTCACTCCAAGGCCACCTCACTCATGCTCACCATTAGAGTGAAGGTGGGAACGAGCCTATCTAACAGCTAAGGTATGCAACAATAGAGAATACATTCATTAGTGCAGCTGAAATCGGCCTTGGAGAAACACGAGCAAAGGGGCATGGAGACAGTTTTCTGCTGAGGCAAGCAACACGAGGCAGGAGCTTAGCTTCGATCATGAAACAGAATGGCGGTTACTAATAAAATGGCGCCATGAAGGCTAACATAACACAGAATAAACGATAAGCAAGAGGACGATAACATTTTCAGTTCTAACAATGTCTAACTGTAGGCTTGGGTAAACAACCAGGTTTTCAGTTTTTTCCTGAAACTAGAAAGGTCTGTTTCTAGTTTCAACGGAGAGGGCAGAGAGTTCCAAAATTGGGGACCCTGTGTTGAGAAACGCAACCCACCGATCCGTTTGCGTCTGAATCTAGGCACCACCAGAAGATTTATATGCATGGATCTTAGAGTGTGATGTGGAGAGTATCTCTGAATTCTAGAAGATATATACTGAGGGCCAATACCATGTAAAGCTTTAAATAGTACACATCCAGTTTTAAACATGGAACGTTGCTCCACTGGGAGCCAGTGGAGTTCCTTCAGTATTGGCTTGATGTGGCATCGTCTGCCTTGTTGATTGATGATTCTGGCTGCTTGGTTTTGGATCAGCTGCAGACGATATTTCTGGTTGCATGGGAGGCCAAGATAAATTGCGTTAGCATAATCGATTTTAGATAAAACCAGGGCGATGATGATTTGGATGCATACCTCTCTGCTGAAATACCTTCTGATTTTTCGCAGTTTCCGAAGTTGGAAAAAGCAGGCCGAGGTAACTGAACCAATCTGCGCGTTCATGGAGAGGTCCGAGTCAATTTGGATGCCTAGACTCTCAATCGAGTTCTTAGGAATAGCTGCAGGGCTAAGTTCCTGTGGCCAGTAGGCTGGAGTCCAATGTGATAATTTATTGTTCGGGATGATTTCAGTTTTTTCGGAGTTTAGTTTTAAATGGTTTTTTTTTCATCCAGTCTTTAATAAACAACATGGTGTTCCTCAGAAATTTCTTGGAGTTTGTGGAGTCATCAATAGAGAAGATCAACTGCATGTTGTCAGCATAGTTGTATATCTTCACCCCTATCTGACGGAGTGTCGATATGAGGGGGCGAATGTATACCTTAAAAAGGTATACATTCTCTTAATATAACATACATTTCGTGAGGGATGGAATCAGGTCCTGCGGCTTTCTCTTTTTTCAGGGTACTGATGGTACCAAGGATTTCCTCAAGACCAATAGGGCTATTTAGGTGTCTTTTTCTGGGCTGTGAAGCATAGGAAGTTCTAGATCTGCAAGAAAATCCTCCATGAGTTCTTCACTTACTATGTGATCCTCTGTATAAAGATCCTGAAAGAACTGGACAAAGGCATTTTCGATCTCAATATCCTCGGAAATAATATTACCTGAAATAAGGCATCTGAGATCTTTTATCAGATTCCTAGAATGATTGGCTCTAGTTTTTCGTGCGAGCAATTTGCCGCACCCCTCCCCATATTCATGGTGGGATAACCTACTGGCTTCCCATTTCCTCCTGACTATTGCTTTAAGATAGTCAGCGAGTTCAGTCTTTTCTAAAAGTAGCTTTTGCTCGATTTGTAATACATTTGAGCTATTAGGTGTTTGTTCTAACGTTAGCTGGTTAGTGTGTACTGCGGCTTCGAGAGTTTGAATTTCCTCTCTGACTTTCTTGTTTTGTGCAGTGGACAGGGAAGTAATAGTACCTCTTAAAAAGGCTTTGAATGTATCCCATACAATGTGTAGCGGGGCTGAATCTAGGTTGAATAAAAAAAAACTCTTTGGTGGCAAGTTTCAACTTGTCAACTACAGATGGTTCAAGAAGTAAAGAGCGATTTAGGGTCCACCTTCGGGAGAGGAGCCTATTCCCAAGAGTGATCTCCAAAGTGATAGCAGAATGGTCAGACAGATGTTCCGGGACATGGTTTACCCTTGTCGTGTTTTTACTGATGAAGGAGTCCACCAGAAAGAAATCAATCCTAGAACGATGGCCGCATTTTTTGTTATAGAAAGTGAAGTTTCCCCCTGACGTCCCTGCCTTCTTCCCCATCACTCTCCAGGTATCTAAGAGGCCCAAATCTGTCATAAGTTGTTTCAAGGCAACTCTCATATTGTGAGTTGCGGCCATTGCTCTCCTGGAGGTTGAATCTTGTGTGGGATCTAAAACTACATTAAAATCTCCACCCAGTATAATAGGATCCTTAATATCAACCAGCTGAAGGAGTAAGGTACGTAATGGGGTCGGATCCTCCAGGTTAGGGCCATAATAACCCACAAAGGTCAGCCAAGAGCCATTAATTTTGACCCTGGCTAATGCCCACCTGCCAAGAGAGTCAACTACACAATCACCAAGTATAGCTTGGGTAGATTTTTTAAGAAGAAGAGCAACTCCTTTCACCGAACATGACTGTGTGGTACATATACAGTGATCCACCCATTTCTGTTTTTTGAGTATCTCTGCCCACTCCTCTTTACGCAAATGCGATTCCTCTAATAGGAAGACCTCGCTATCAGAGAGTCTCAAGTACTCCAGGATTTTCCTTCTTCTAGAGGGAACCCTAAGGCTATTTACATTTCATGATAGAATTTTCAGCTTCTTAGGGCTGTCTGAGTCTATCATAGAGAATGTAGATAAGTGCGTGATAACCTAAGTGACCACAGTTTACTACCAGCATTTAACAAGCATTGGCATAGCCAATAGGTCTCGCCTTTGGGACCTTATAAGTGTTTAGCCATGCAACACTTGATGTTGTTGCACCAAGGATATTGTACTGGATAACTAAACACTTATGAGGTCCCAAAGGGGAGACCTATTGGCTATGCCAATGCTTGTTTTTTTTTTTTAAGGACAAGCAGTGCTATCAGGCTCCGGCTGCCACTTAGTCCACCGCATCCCACGTAGACGCTGCAGCCATCTTTGAGAGAGGTAGAGAGAGGTAGAGAGAGAGAGGTAGAGAGAGAGAGGTAGAGAGAGGTAGAGGTAGAGAGGTGTAGAGGTAGAGAGAGGTAGAGGTAGAGAGGTGTAGAGAGGTAGAGAGGTAGAGAGGTGTAGAGAGGTAGAGGTAGAGAGAGGTAGAGAGAGGTAGAGAGAGGTAAAGAGGTGTAGAGAGGTGTAGAGAGGTAGAGAGGTGTAGAGAGGTAGAGAGGTGTAGAGAGGTGTAGAGAGGTAGAGAGAGGTAGAGAGAGTGAGGTAGAGAGAGAGTGGTAGAGAGAGAGGTAGAGAGAGAGGTAGAGAGAGGTAGAGGTAGAGAGGTGTAGAGCGGTAGAGAGAGAGGTAGAGAGGTAGAGAGAGGTAGAGAGGTAGAGAGGGAGGTAGAGAGGTAGAGAGAGAGGTAGAGAGAGAGAGAGGTAGAGAGAGAGGTAGAGAGAGAGGTAGAGAGAGAGAGAGAGGTAGAGAGAGGTAGAGAGAGGTAGAGAGAGAGAGAGAGAGAGAGAGAGAGGTAGAGAGGTAGAGGTAGAGGGAGAGGTAGAGAGAGAGGTAGAGAGAGAGAGGTAGAGAGAGAGGTAGAGAGAGAGAGGTAGAGAGAGAGAGGTAGAGAGAGAGAGGTAGAGAGAGGTAGAGAGAGAGAGAGAGGTAGAGAGAGGTAGAGAGGTAGAGGTAGAGAGGTAGAGGTAGAGGTAGAGGTAGAGAGGTGTAGAGAGGTGTAGAGGTGTAGAGAGGTGTAGAGAGGTGTAGAGAGGTAGAGAGGTAGAGAGGTGTAGAGAGGTAGAGAGGTAGAGAGAGGTAGAGAGAGGTAGAGAGAGGTAAAGAGGTGTAGAGAGGTGTAGAGAGGTAGAGAGGTGTAGAGGTGTAGAGAGGTGTAGAGAGGTAGAGAGAGTGAGGTAGAGAGAGAGTGGTAGAGAGAGAGGTAGAGAGAGGTAGAGAGGTGTAGAGAGAGAGAGGTAGAGAGAGAGGGAGAGAGAGGTAGAGAGAGGTAGAGAGGGGTAGAGAGAGGTAGAGAGAGGTAGAGGTAGAGAGGTATAGAGAGGTAGAGAGAGGTAGAGAGGTGTAGAGAGAGAGGTAGAGAGGTAGAGAGAGAGAGGTAGAGAGGTAGAGAGAGGGGTAGAGAGAGTGGTAGAGAGAGAGGTAGAGAGAGAGATAGAGGTAGAGAGAGAGAGAGAGGTAGAGAGAGAGAGAGAGGTAGAGAGAGAGAGAGAGAGCGGTAGAGAGGTAGAAGGAGAGGTAGAGAGAGGTAGAGAGAGGTAGAGAGGTGTAGAGAGGTGTAGAGAGGTGTAGAGAGGTGTAGAGAGGTAGAGAGAGGTAGAGAGGTGTAGAGAGGTAGAGAGAGGTAGATAGAGTGAGGTAGAGAGAGAGTGGTAGAGAGAGAGGTAGAGAGGTAGAGAGAGAGTGGTAGAGAGAGAGGTAGAGAGGTGTAGAGAGGTAGAGAGGTGTAGAGAGGTGTAGAGAGGTAGAGAGGTGTAGAGAGGTAGAGAGAGAGAGGTAGAGAGAGAGTTAGAGAGAGGTAGAGAGAGAGGTAGAGAAAGGTAGAGAGAGGTAGAGAGAGGTAGAGGTAGAGAGGTGTAGAGCGGTAGAGAGAGAGGTAGAGAGGTAGAGAGGTAGAGAGAGAGAGGTAGCGAGAGGTAGAGAGAGAGGTAGAGAGGTAGAGAGAGAGAGGTAGAGAGAGAGAGGTAGAGAGAGAGGTAGAGAGAGAGGTAGAGAGAGAGAGAGAGAGAGAGAGGTAGAGAGGTAGAGAGAGGTAGAGAGAGAGAGAGAGGTAGAGAGGTAGAGGGAGAGGTAGAGAGAGGTGTAGAGAGAGAGGTAGAGAGGTAGAGAGAGAGAGGTAGAGAGAGGTAGAGAGAGGTAGAGAGAGGTAGAGAGAGGTAGAGAGAGAGAGGTAGAGAGAGAGAGGTAGAGAGAGGTAGAGGGAGAGAGAGAGAGAGTTAGAGAGAGAGAGAGGTAGAGAGAGAGGTAGAGAGAGAGGTAGAGAGAGAGAGGTAGATAGAGAGGTAGAGAGGTAGAGAGAGAGAGGTAGAGAGAGGTAGAGAGAGAGAGAGATGTAGAGAGGTAGAGAGAGGTAGAGAGGTAGAGAGCGAGAGGTAGAGAGAGAGGTAGAAAGGTAGAGAGAGAGAGAGGTTGAGAGAAGTAGAGAGAGGTAGAGAGAGGTGGAGAGGTTGATAGAGAGAGGTAGAGAGGGAGAGAGGTAGGGAGGTAGGGCGGTAGAGAGGTAGAGAGGTAGAGGGAGCGAGGTAGAGAGGTAGAGAGAGAGAGGTAGAGAGAGAGAGGTAGAGAGAGAGGCGCCGTGAAGTTCGATTACAATTTTATTTAAAAAAAAGAATGCCGGCATCGCAAGTGCGCATAGGGAATGAAACACTCTACGATGGTAGAATGTAAGTGCCAGGGAACCTGCTTACCTGAATAGTTTCGCTCGATGTAACAGTGGTCAGCTGCTGTCTTGAATGAATCTGTCAGCCCACTGTAGAAATACCATGAATGGTTTACGTCACGGTTTCCACGCTGAAAGTGTGCACGGCCCGTGACAGCAGCTAAATGCTGTTGTCTGTGTAAACTGATACCGGAGAGGGCACGGGTCAGTATCATTGATACTGAAGAGTTAATGAGTCACAACAAAACTCGGACATAAAAATATGACCCATTAACGTGCCGCTTATGGTTAGAAAGCGACGTTCCCTTCAAAAATAATGATGGTAATTCGAGAATACCGATTGACCCTTACGAGAGGACCGCGTTATGGGCATTCAGATAAGAAAAAGTGATTAAGGGTGGACGAACCTATCTTCTGAAATGCTTGATTTGTGGTGATAGAATTCAAGACGAATCAACAGTCTTAGTGTAATGTAACATTATTGGTGGAAGTGCTCAATTTCGCATTTAAGAGGATAAAATCCAATTATGAATTAAACATACATTAATGACAGATTACACCAAAAGCAAACAAGCGCGCGCGCGCCTCGCGCTGAAAGTTAAAAAAAAAGCATCAAAGAAAGGAATGGGCGGGAGGGTTGTGAGAGAGAGGGGGAGTAACAGCAGCTGTTTTCAAGCACACTCGTGCTTGTGGTGCCATCCGCCTTGCGGGAGCGAGCAACAGCCAATTAGCATGCGCGCCGCTGCTCGCTCCCGCAAGGTGGATGCCGCCACAAGCACGAGTATGTGCTTCAAAAAAGAGCAGAGCGATGGCTAAAGGCCCTCCTACGCAGCGCATGCACGCTGCGTAGGCGAGTCCTAAAATCCTAGAGGGTTGATATAAACCGCTTAAGTACACTTGAATCTTATTAAAGAATGAGGACATTTTTTTCCTTTTTTCCCCACATGCTCCCCCACCCAGTGCAGATATAAAATGCACTTGTTTTTGGTATTTTCTTTTTGCTTGAGAACCCACCCCTCCCCCCAAGTGCTCCTCCCGCCCCACCCACCACGGGTAACCCTCCCAAAGGACTGGAGGTATACCGATGGTTACCTCCACTTCGGACTCTCTCACTACATTACGGCAAGATTAGATCTTTTCTTTTGGATGTGCTTTGATCTGTTCGATCAGAGAACTGACTTCAGAGGGGTCCCTAAAGTTGTACATTTTATTGTTCTACATCACCTTTAGGGAGGCAGGGAACCGGAGGTTGGCCGTGGCACCCAGTCCCCTCAACTCATGTATAAGCTTCCCTAGCTCCCATTGCCTATCATGTGTGGTGCGTGATATGTCCGATCTGATGCGGAAGGACCACTCCCCTTTCTTATATGATCCTGCTTTGAGTGCTCCAGCAAGGATTTTTTCTTTGATTGTAAATGTCTTGAAGTTTACTAGGATCCTTCTCGGGTTTTTCTTCCCTGATCTCTTAGAAAACGCGTCTCGGTGTACTCTCTGGATATCATCTTCCAGAGTCTGCTTCTCAATGTCGATGTTGAATTCTCTGAGAATGTTGATAGTAAAGCCCCTTATATCTCCTCCCTCAAGATCTTCTGGGACATTCAAAATCCTGATGTTATTTCTCCTGACGCTGTTTTCCAGGGTTTCTAGCTTGTGTCGGAGTTCTCTATCACTATTCTTTAGCTTCGAGATCTCACTCTTGTTAGTATCAACTTGTTTTGAGAGGTCCTTGAAGGCTACCTTCATTGCTCCAACTCTCTCCATAAGATTGTTAATCTTGCCTTCTAGCACCTCACATGCTCCCTCGATCTTTTGTTGATTAAGCTCAGAGACTGCGAATTTTTCTCTCACTTCCGTTAGCAAAGTGGCTAAGAGTCTCTCCATCTGGGATTGCTCCCCCGGGCCGGCCACTGTAACCATTGCAGTGGGCCCTTCTCTCTGTTCGGAAGCCTGACTCGGAGGGCTCTCAGGCCTGGGGATGCGCTGGGCCAATACGCCATCCTCTTCTACCACTGCCAAAGGGGTGAACCTATTTTCGAGGCATAGGATGTTGTTCCCAGCCTCACTGGGCTCAGGGCTGCCCGTGGTTCTTGCAGACCCAGGCAGCTCAGGGCAGTGCAAGGAGGTAGGGCAAGCAGCCATCTGGATGGAGGTAGGCTGTGCGGACTGAGCTTGGACCTTAAAATAGGAACGGAGTGAGGGTGTAACTCGGATAGTTTCAGGTTTACTTCTGGACTGTCTTCTACCTATTGGTAGGGGAATTTTATCCGTAGATGCTTTTATGGTTAATGAGGACGAGGAAGGATGGAAGCGGGTGCGAGATGGCCGCTCATCTAGATTTTTCTGTGCTGCTGACAAAGTATCTTCTTTTAAGGTAGCTCCAGAGGGAGGCTGACCTTTGCCCCAGATATCCCTACTTCTTAGGGTATACCTATCCAACCCCCCAGTGGGAGCTTCATTCAGAACTTTTTTTATTA
Source organism: Calotriton arnoldi (assembly GCA_963921515.1). NCBI lineage: Eukaryota > Metazoa > Chordata > Amphibia > Caudata > Salamandridae > Calotriton > Calotriton arnoldi. Next base: position 1,151,374 of record CAWUFW010001186.1, read on the forward strand.
ATAGACTGCTGTTCCTGTAAGTCAGGCCCCCCCCCCACAGCTGCCTGGTCCTAGAACCCCCAATTCCCCTTCCTCCTCCTTCTTACCGGGGTCATTAGGGGGTTCTGTGCCTCATATTCCACTTCTGCTCCCAACGCCGCTCCAGAGTTGTTAAAGAAACGAGGCTCAGGCAGATGCTCGCGTGTCTGAGCACTAGCAGCTGATCCGTGGCCCCGCTGCCCCGGAAGCCGATTCTCGCTGCAGTGCGCCGGCCTCTGTAAAGCCGCGCTGCAGCCTCCGCCCACACGCTGCTCTGCGTTGGCCCCGCCGTTGCCGGGCCAAGAGAGGGGAGGCAGTGAAGCAAAGACACCAAGTCACCTCAGGCGCAAAAAGAATGTCCCAAAGGTAGTCCCGCGTCTCCTCACTACTCCACACCAAATACCAGGACCCCCTACACATAGCTGCCAAGGTTTCAGATTGCTATGAGTGACATTTTCATAATTTTAGTGTAATTATGAGTGACACTTTCTCGCGAACAAAATTGAGCAATGAAGATGAGGAAAACATATAAATATCAGAAATTACACCTATTTGAGCAACAAGAAACAAAGTTAACTACTGCAAAGCACCACAAATGGAAGGGCACTAACCTAATGCCCTTGTAAAGTCGGAGGCACAACACTACTGTTAACTGCTGCAACTAGTTAAAATACCTAAAACACTCCTAAAACGATTTATAAGCAACAGCTGTGTCATCTCTGGTTTCACCATTAATTTTCACCATGCATACCGTGGTGCAAAGCTGTTTCTGTGATATCGACTGATTGAGCTAAATCTGTTTGCCTATTTCGGTATTACGCATGCAGCACAAATGGTGCAATTCATAAGCATTTGTGCTGTGTATTTTTGTACCAATGTAAAGTTTCCTTGGTCGACCCGAGGAGTTACTAAAAATAATCCTCATGACATAGGGGCAAGTTGAAAATAATTTTGTATATGTTAACAATGTAAAGCGCAGTCCGACATCGCCAGAGAGAATGTCATATTGTTATACAAGCAATAAATGATATGCATAGTTATGTGTGCATGTTTTAAGCCATCAGAGCATCCTATTTTTAGCCTCTTGACACCAATGGCTTGTCAATTATTGCATTAACTCGGTTACTGAAACCCTTGAGTAAGTGGTTCATTAGATGTAAAAAGCACCTGGTTTTCAGCCACTTACTACCACATGTACCTTTTCTTAACCCCTTGACCGCGATCGGAATTCCGCTCGTGTGCTGGACATTCCGATCGCGGGTGTGGTCGTGACGAGCTCAGCTCGTCATGCGCACAGCGCTACCGCGCAGCATGACGAGCTGAGCTCGTCACGCGCATCGAAGGGGTTAATGGAACGTGCGGATTTGTGTGCACAGGGTAATACCATATAAAAAATGGGGAGGCACAATTGCCATTTGCCCAGGTGATTCTTCATCTGTTTATGTGCAGTTATTAATCGAGTGCCAAAATAATTGTGTGCCAGTGAAAAATATTTTGGTGCCAAGGTGATTTTACATCCTTGTTCTAAGTGACACCACCACTGCAGCAAGCAGCACAACTCCAGAGTCGGTCTCGAGACGACTCCCCGCCGCTTCTCAGTCAGAGACCGGCGACCTCACTAACTTACAGGACGTGAGGTCATGATAACGGGCGCTGGCGCCACAGCCAGTAACGCACAACTCTGAGGGCTGCATGGCCCCGCCCGGGTCTCGGTAATTGGGCAGGTGAGTCAGTGACTCACTAGTGTGGTCAGCGCCGCCACGCCGCGGGCGGGAATTTTCAATGCAGGCAGAGCCAGCACTGAAGCAGCCTGCCTGGCAGATTGTAACATTGTAGCAAGCAAGCACTCTCAGTCTCACCCAGAGCACGATCATGTCAATTACACTAACTGTCTCCTGAGAGTCCTGCTGGCAAGTCTGCGGGGAGCGAGCAGCAGCCAGCGCACACAGTCTGGTATCAGAGGCGCCGGCACGCGCGCTAGCACCCTGGCGTTACGGTAGCCAGTTTCAGCGCTGTCAGCAGAGTGCAGTCTCAGTGGGCAAAATGCGTGACAATGCATTTCAGTGCGGTGATGCGGAACACCACACTGAAATGCGTTAGAGTCACGCCTGATGCGTGATACTTGGCAGGACTGGTGGTCAGCGCCGCGGGCGGGAATTTTCAATGCAGGCAGAGCCAGCACTGCAGCAGCCTGCCTGGCAGATTGTAACATTGTAGCAAGCAAGCACTCTCAGTCTCACCCAGAGCACGATCATGTCAATTACAGTAACTGTCTGCTGAGAGTCCTGCTGGCAAGTCTGCGGGGAGCGAGCAGCAGCCAGCGCACACAGTCTGGTATCAGCGGCGCCGGCACGCGCGCTAGCACCCTGGCGTTACGGTAGCCAGTTTCAGCGCTGTCAGCAGAGTGCAGTCTCAGTGGGCAGAATGCGTGACAATGCATTTCAGTGCGGTGATGCGGAACACCACACTGAAATGCGTTAGAGTCACGCCTGATGCGTGATACTTGGCAGGACTGCCCACATCCGTGCGTGTAAGTGCACGTTCCTTGCCGAAGGTAGCAGAGAGAGCCCGCGGTCGACTCTATCTAGCGGCCGCCATGTTCCCCCCTCCCATGTTTTTCATTCTTGTTTATTGGGTTGACAACATGGTCAACTGCAAGCTGTTCATAGCACACGCTTCACGTAGAAGAGCTCAGAGAGCAGTGATAATTGCAATACAGTTCAAAACAGGAAATAAAATGATAGAAAATCTGCCTTGTCTAGATTTCAAAGGAAAATACTGAATTAACAGCCACATTGCTAATTCAAATAAAACTCGAATTCTATGGTGCAAGGGGAGATTTGAGAAGTGATATATGAATGGAGCATGCACACACATGGTAAAATGGCGAAAAGACAAAATTGTGTAAAAGACTGATTTGTGACCAGTTAATGTAAAAGCAATTTGAATATCTGGTATACTTGTCATCCATTACCTCTCTTCAGTCTGCCGGCCTCAGCTATATGCTGAGGGACAATGGCAGTTTATTCCAAGGAAGCCACATTTCAACCAGGTTTGCAGAGGGGATCCTAGCTGTTCAGGGAGCTGGAAAAAAGAGAAATCTTCAGTGAGATGCACACTTTACTGTGCAGACTGATAGCCTCAGGGGTTTCTATGGATGCGTCTATCTGAAAGGCACATTCACACCAGGAATCTACACACGGTGTGACCTTGAGAGGACCATGTCATGCTATAAACGCTACCACCAGGCCCATAGGCCAGTCAGTCAAAGAAATGTTTATTTAGACCAACGGTCTTTACACCACACACCAATTACAAATATAGTCACATTATGATATGCATTCTCAAATTTACATACACAATTTAGCACAATTCAAATTCATCTGCAAAAATCCTAATAAAACCAGAACATCTTAAAAATACCCATTTATGTTTATACCAAAACCTTATTACTCCAGTATAACTCATTGTTATAAATTACCTAAAAACTAATCTTGCTTACACATACAGGGCCTTTTTGACTGCAGTCATAAACCCTCCAATAGCAATTGCTATATTAAAAAAACGCATATCAGTAAGAAGTTCCACGGCTTGCGCTCGACTCCTCATCCCATATTTAAAACAAATTGGGCATAAAATCAATTTCCGCAGGGGCAATGCTTTTAAACAGTCCACTAAAATATTCAAAATCTCACATTTTGTGCTCAATTCACATGTACAGTTCCCTCCGAGTTGGATCATTTCCATTTTTGTCTCATTATTCGTATAACAGGGGTTAACTCCAGTCCTCCTTACTCTTAGCAATTCGCATCTAAGCCAACGATTTGGTAATATATCCAAATACAGAAACCATGCTTCATTCTGCCAAGAATTTAACATAATTTGCCCCAAGTCCCCCCCCCACTCTCCAAATACTGCCAATCATACTCACGGGATAAATCCTTACCTAATGCCCTCAGCTTACTCTTTGAGACATTTACATGTAAATTCTGTGGAAATAACCTTATCCACTTCTCAGTTTAGCTCCCTCAACACCTGAGTTTCTTTGCCTCTGTTTCAAGCAATTGGCTGCCAGCATTGAATATGCACCCCCAGCCCCTTGGAACACTGCCATGGTTGCCGTGGCTAGGGCAGCCAGGCTGGTCAATTCACTCGCCCGCATGTATGGTACTTTCTGCTCTGGTACCTGTTGATTTGAGACTTTACAAAATCCTGAAATTGATCCTCCTCAAAGAGTGCAAAGTTGCAGAAAATGGTTAGGGAATGAAGCTTAACATCCACATCAGTACAGACAATGAATGAATGTTCCAAAGCGAACTCATGTTACTATACAGAAAACAATTACATTGATTTACATTCTAGTCTTCTTGGAATATTTGATGATTAAACCTTAATTACAGTGAGGCAGGCAAGTGCCTTCCAGCGTGGGCCACATGGACCAGGGTGAAATAATGTTTGGCTCTTGAAGTTTTCCAGAGTCTGTGACTTGAGAGTCAGACTGGAGTGGCAACGATAATGTATCAAAAAATATGCTCCATTAAAATTGCAGGCAACCATAAAAGTGTACAGACCGGCTAATGTATGCTATGCATTTTAAATGTGATTTCCAAAAGTTATAATTGAAATGATCTAATATATGGTTTTACAATCGGTCCACCTTGCTGAGCAAAGTGATGGGTGTTTGGGGTGTCACAGTACAGTATATACTGATAATCTGTATTTTAAATACACATTTTACAGAGTAATCCACAATTCTATGGATCCCAAGTGTGTTGCTATAGCACTAGTGGTAGTTTAGGAGCTGAAAGACCTGACCAGGCCTCAGTGGCTAATTTCTACTTTTAGTATTCCAGCTGGTGTCATGATCTTTGGCTCCCCAAGGATACCCCCAAAGTCAGCCTGAGTGGAGATTTGGAGGAGCGAGGCGGTTTACCACTGACAGAGGCAAACAAGCATTGCAGGACCCAATTCAACAGGAATATTTGTCCCCACTGTCTAGCGTGGGTGGGCAGGAGCAGAGGCTCTTGTGTTTTCTGGACCACTTTATTCTGTAGTAGAGAGTCTAGCTCCACTGCAGAGATGGAGGCTCTCTGCCAGCATCATAGCCCAGCTCTCGTTTATGAGCAAATAGATAAAGATGTGGCAATAAATCGGTGCATCAGGACATTGCGATAAAGTCAATGGGTGTTTAGGTGAGTGGCTGAGGTGATTTAACAGCAGACAACACAAGTCAAGGAAATCTTGCAAAACAGGGGGGACTCCTGAAATTCCTGCCTCACCCACACGGCCAGGGTCGGACTGGGATGAAAAATAGGCTCTGTCACCAAAATAAAATTGACCTTAGCAAATCAGATAGTGAAAAAGTGGCCCACATTTGCAAACAGGGCAGTTTTGAATTTATAATGACATGTTGTCTAGGTGGTTTGCAAGATATGGGACACTACCTGCATTTGTGCTTGCTACAGACAATGTTTGTTGTAATGTCAGGGAAATCAATAGTAAAAATCGGCCCACACACTGGCCTATCAGACAAGCCCCTCAGGCACTGCGTGATTGCCCTATACGCCAGTTTGACACTGTATACTGCAAGAAAGTAGACTAGTTATTGTGAGAATTTGGGTCTACCCTATGGTATGGCTGTGTGGACTTACCATGTAATACACTCACAAAAACTGTCTTAGGTCCAGTCAGGCTCATTTGCAAAACCTTTAGATCAACCCTGGGTAGGTGTGGCTTTGAGCAGCAAGGCTTAAACAAAGGAACTAGTGTAAAGCATTTAGAAGCACCAAACAACGAAATTAGAAAGTCACACAACACAAAAGGAATCCACACCAATTTATAAAAATAGATTACATGTTTAAGAATTTTTGGAGACCAAGATGAGCAAATTCCACTGTAGGGTTCCAGAGATATAGATTTTTAGAGAAAATGTAAATCTCATTTCAGCCACAAACAAGCATTGCTAACTGTAAAGTTTGGAAACTTTTGAAAAGTTTGAAAGAGTTGTGTTCGGCTATGCCGGCCTGACTGGGGTGACCAAACCCAACATGGTATGCCCATAAAGTGCCCTCTGGGATGATGTGGTTACTAGCCAATGGGCTACCAGGATCTCTTCCACCCTGTGATGACTTCTGGCTATCTATAGCATCTAGAAATCCCAGGGTGCATTATTCTGCCCACTCCCAAGGTGTCTGAACCCTTCCTTGGATGTTAGGAGCTTGGTAGCCCACCCAAGAGGCCTGGATACCTGTGGGCTACGCATCTATGGGAAAAGCAGTTTGGGCACTGGTCTGCCCTCTCCGCTCCCACCGCCAGCCTGTCTACCTGAACAAAAGGGCAACCCTTTAGCAGTGTGATTGCCATTTGCCCACCAAAGGTAGCTTCGCCTTCGAAGCTCCCCTTTTGGGCCAGCACCCTGAGTGGCTTCCTGCAAGGGGAGGTAACACCTCTTTCCATAGCAGGCTGCTGTTGTTCCTGAGCCTAGGAGTCATTTGCACTACTCCCCAGGAAGGTGGAATGCTATCTGGTGGCCAGTGACTGTGTGAGGCCACTGGGCAAACTGGGCTACAGAGTGGCAACTTTCTAAAAGCTGCTTTTCCATTAAATTGACATAAAATTCGACTTGGGCATCAAGTCGGGGTTAATGCCATGATTAACTTGATACCTTGAAGTACCCATTTAAGTAGACCCATTCAGAAGTTAGCTGGACTGAGTGGTCAGCCAGTAACTCTGCATTAGCCAATGGGGCTACTTACTCTTCCACAGCAAAAACAACAATTTGGAAATTTTGCTGTCAGGGCAGATAGAAAATACATGTCCTACTTAATATACAGCTCCCAGCCTTAGGGCTCGATAGTGAAGACTTACATATATTGTTTAGGGTAGTGGGGGCTTTGCCATTGGTTTAAATGGCAAGATTGAACTAGCAGTTTTAAAACTGCCCCTACAGTCTGCAGTGGCAGGCTGAGAGCATTTTGTACTTTGACACACACAGGGTAGGCCAATCAGTGCTGCAGCCCTGGGTGGACACTCTGCCTTAAATGCCCTGTGTACCACATACTAGGGACTTTTAAGTAAGTCAGTCTCTGTCAATTGGGGATAGCCAATTCGACATATACTTTGTAATGGGTTAGAACACTGGCACTGAGGTCTGGTTAGTAAATCTCAGTGCACACTCAGAGTCGAAAAACCAGCAGCATCACTTCAAAATTGTGGGGGATGAACGTGCAGAAAGATGCATTTCCTTACATGGCCCCCCTGCAGATGAAAAGTGATGAGTAACTAACACTTGTTTTGGTGGTTCTCATCATCTAAGTGGAAGAACCTAGAAAAGGCATCTCCATAGGCATGGTCAGTCCTAGGTCTGTGTTCCACTGTAAAGTCCATGCCCTGTGGGAAATGGACCACCTCAACAGTTTGGGGTTCTCTTCTCTCATCTGCATCAGCCAACTGAGAGGCCTGAGGTCAGTTTGAACTCTGAAGTGAGTCCCAAACAGGTATGGTCTCAGCTTCTTCAGGAACCAAACTACAGCAAAGGCTTCCCTCTCAATGGCACTCCAACACTGCTCTCTAGGGAGGAGCCACCTACTGGTAAAGACAACTGGTCACTCAGCTGTGACAGTACTTCCCCAATCCCTTGTTCTGAAGCATCAGTTTTGACAACAAACTCTTTGCTAAAATCAGATGCCTTTAGGACAGGTGCTGAGCACAAATCTTCATTAAGGGTGTTAAAGGCTGTTTGACATTGGTCAGTCCAAGAGCCACTATTGTACCAAATCGTATGACAAATCTTCTGTAGTACCCAGTCAGTTCACAAAAGGCTCTGACTTGTGTTTGTGTCTCGGGAGCTTCCCAGGCCACAATTGTTGGATCATGGGCTGGAGAGCTTGTACATGGCCTTCATCCACTTGGTGGCCCAGGTAAACAACAGAACCTTGCCCTATTTGGCACTTGCTTGCCTTGACAGTCAGCCCTGTCTGTTGAAGGGCTTGAAGCACTTCCCTGTGGTGGGCCAGGTGATCCTCCCAGGTGGAAATAAACACAGCAATTTCATCGAGATAAGCTGCACTAAAGTCTTCCAAACCCAAGAGCACTCTATTCATCAACCTCTGGAAGGTGGCAGGTGCATTTGTCAACTGAAAGGGTATCACTTAGAAATCAAAGTGGCCTACGGGAGTTGAAAAAACAGACATCTCCTTGGCTCCTGGTGTGAGGGCTATCTGCCAATCACCTGAAGTCAGGCGAATGGTGCTTATATATTTGCAGCCCCCTACTTATCAATGAGCTCATCTGCTCTTGAAATGGAGTGAGCATCAGTCTTTGTAACTGCATTCAAATCCCTGTAGTCCACACAAAATCTAATTTTTGGTTTTCCTCCCTTGGAGTGTGGCTTAGGCACCAGGAGTACTGGGCTAGCCCATGGTTACTAGAGGGCTCAATCACTCCAAGGCTAGCATCTTTGCAACCTCAGCTTTGATGCTAGCTTTGACCTGGCCTGACAATCTGTATATCTTACTTTTGACAGTGGAGCTGTCACCAGTATCCACTTCATGGGTATACCATATTGTCAAACCTGGGGTCAATGAAGAGTCCAGCAAACTGAGTGAGCTGGTTGTTAGCAGTCCATTTGCTGTTGTTCTGTCAAAGTGGTAGAGAGAACTACTCCCTCCACTAAGCCATCTTTGACATTGGTAGACAGTAGGGCAAGAAGTAGTTCACTCTCCTCCTCTTCTCCCCCACCTGCAACCATGAACATCATGATGTCTGCTCTCTCATGATAGAGCTTGAGCCTATTCACATGTATCACCCTATTGGGGTGCCTTGGGGTTCCCAAGTCCACCAGATATGTTACTTCACTCTTCTTCTCTAAGATGGGGTAAGGCCCAGTCCATTTGTCCTGGAGGGCCCTGTGAGCCACAGGCTCTAATACCTACACCAGTTGTCCAGGTTGGTATTCAACCATGGTGGACTTCTGGTCATACCAGTGCTTGACAAACTCCTGGCTGGCCTCCAAATTTCTGTTTGCCCTCTTCATGTACTCAGACATTCTGGAGCAAAGGCCAAGCACATAGTCCAAAATGTCTTGTTTGGGTTCCTTGAGAGGTCTCTCTCAACATTCTATCACCAAACTGAAAGGACCTCTTACAGAGTGTCAAAAGAGTAGTTCAAATGGACTGAAACCTAATCCTTTCTGAGGAGCCTCCCTGTATGCAAAAAACATGCATGGTAGGAGAACATCCCACCTCCTTCCGAGTTTCTCAGGTAAACCCATGATCATACCCTTCAAGTCTTGTTGAATCTCTCCACAAGACCATTTCCCTTGGGGGTAGGAAACTTATAAGTCACTCCACACTCATCCCACATTGCTTTCAGATAAGCTGACATGAAATGTGTGCCCCTGTCTGAAATAAACTCCTTAGTGAAATCAACTCTGGTGAAGATTCCAAGCAGGGCTCTAGTTACTGCAGGGGCAGTAACTGTCCCAAGGGGAATAGCTTAAGGGTTTCTGGTGGCATGGTCAACTACCACTAAGATGAACCTATTGCGAGAGGCAGTTGGTTGGTCTAGGGGACCAACAATATCGATCCCCACCCTCTCAAAGTGAGTTCCCACCACAGGCTGAGGTATAAGGGGAGCCTTTGACTTGCCACCTGTCTTGCCACTGGCTTGACTGGTGACACAGGAGCGACACAACTCCTTTACCTTTTCTGACATTTGGGGCCAGTAGAAGTGATTGACCAGGCTTTCCCAGGTCTTGATCTGCCCCAAATGTCCAGCTAAGTGGATGTCATGCACCAGGTTAAAGAGGAACTCTGTACTGTTGGGGAACCTCAAGTCTCCTGGTTGCCCCTGGTTTGGGGTCCCTTGCCTCACTGTACAGGATTCCCTCCTCCCAGTATACCTTATGGGTTCCAGCGACATGACCTTCCTCTTGTTTGACAGCCAGTTGTCTAAGGCCGTCATGAGCGGGTGAAGTATTTTGCCCCTACCTCAAGTCCTCTCTGGAGGGTCCACCTGTTCCATGGAGCTCTGCCAGGTCAGGCAAATCTCTCAAGGAAGCAGTCTCCTTCTCAGACACCAGGCCTTACCCCTGAGGGTTAGGATCCTCCTGGGTCTGCCTTGCCAGACTTTCCACCCTTCCACTTGGAACTAGAGCCTTGGGACATTTTTCTAGACTCCAAAGTCCTTTATCTTTTCCTTAAGGCCTTTTGAGCTTTAGTGGAGACACACACCCACTCAGGCAGATCCAGCATTGCTGCATGAGTCCTTTTCTCCACTTCTGCCCAGGCAGAAGTTTCAAGGTCACTGCCCTTCAGATGCTCCATTGTGATGGCAGGGGACACAGCTTCTTTCTTAGGGCCAGTAACCCCTCCCACTCAAAGTCAACCACAGCTATAGGATGTGGCTTTGTAACTTTGTCAGAATTTACTATCTGGTGCACCTCATCAGGTATGATCTGCCCCAGGGAAAACAGTTTAACCATTACTGTGGTGGTGCTGGCACCTGTATCCCTCAAGGCCTGGACTTCAGTCGAAATGATTCTTGTCCACTGCCTATACTTTACCATGCTGGCATGCCAGTGGGCCAAGGGTTCAACCAGCCGCGGCTGCTGCAGGTAAGAGCGGTGGGGCTGGCTGGGGGAGATTTCGAGAGACGACCACAAGGGAAAATTAAATAAATAATCAATTTTCCCTCATGGTCGTCTCTCGAAATCCCCCCAGCCGGCCCCACCGCCCCACCGCTCTTACCTGCAGCAGCTGTGGCTGTGTTCAACTTACTTCCCACCCATGGAGACTAAACTGTCTTTAGTGCATCCCTTGCAACTCCCACATGAAGGAAATTTTGTTGTTGTTTGACTGGGGAGTGAGCCCTGGTCAAGCAGCAACCACAATCCTTGTCAGGGTGAGGCACAAGCCAACCGTGAATTAACCTGTGCTCAACCCTCTAGTGGCTTGGTACAGAGCAGTTAGGCTTAACTTAGAGGCAATGTGTAAAGTGTTTGTGCAACACTTCAAACAGTAATAAAGTGAAAACACAACACAAAAGGGTCCCACAGCAAGTTAGAAAAATTACACTTTCTTTGATAAATAAAACAAGACCATAACAACAAAAATCCAATCAGTAGCTCCGGAGATATTCAATTTTAAAGATTTTAGTGAAAATATCACCCAAAAGCACAAAGCACCAACTGTGGATAGCAGTTGTCCCCTCAGCTAGAGCTGTAGACCACAATATCATCTAGATAGGCAGCAATGAAGTTCTACAACCCAGCCAGAACCTGGTTGACCAACCTCTGGAAGGTGGCGGGGCGTTCTTCAACCCAAAGGGCATTACCCGGAACTGAAAGTGCCCTTTTTGTGTAGAGAACACAGACCTCTCTTTAGCCCCCTCAGTCAAGGTAATCTGCCAGTCCCCAGACATTAAATCAAAAGTGCTAGGGAACTTGGCAGCTCCTAGTCAATCTATGAATTCATCAGCTCGGGGATGGGGTGTGCTTGATTCTTGGTGACTGTATTGAGCCCCCGGTAATCGACACAGAACCTAGAATCTGGAGTGGCACCTGGAGGGGCAGCCTTGGGGACCAGCACCACTGGGCTGGACCACGGGCAGTTTGAGGGCTCAATAACCCCAAACTCCAGCATCTTGGAGACCTCATCCTTGATGCTGGCTCTCACCTTGTCAGACAGCCAATAGATTTAACTTTTTGCCAGTGTGCTATCCCCAGTGCCAATATCATGGGTACACCATGTAGTGAATCCTAGGGTAAGGGAGAATAAAGAGGCAAACTGTCCCAATAACTGGTGGCAGTCTCTCTGTTGTTTTAGGGTCAGTGTAGGGAAGAGGCTGACACTCTCCACTGACCCATACTGCTCCTTGGAAGCAAGGAGGTCGGGGAGAGGTTCTCTCTCCTCTTCCACCCCATCATCCATGACCAGCAGCAGTCGCGGCCGGCATGACTCGTGGGTGGGGGGGCAGGGGAGGGGGGGGTCACGTGGGGAGGGGTTCACGCAGGAGGGGTTAATTAAAAAAAATGTAAACTTACCTTCGCCTCCGGTCCCACGTCGCGTTGCGTCTCCTCTCTCTGTGCCTTACAGGAAGCAGGCAGCCTCCCTCTCCTCCCCTAAGCCAATCACAATACTGCAATGGCAGCGTTGTGATTGGCTAGGACATCGACCCCACAGGGATCTATGGGGAGGCCATTTTCTCTACGTAGGCTGCATGCAGCCATTGAAAACACATTAAAATTGTTAACTGGCAACATTGCCCAAAAGTTAACACGGGCAAATCTGAGGTGATAATATATTTACCAGGTGGTTGCTATCAAAGTTATTACCTGCAACACACCATCGGGGGGGGTGCTCACAACTTTTTAGCCACGCATCCCCTGCAGGTAATCACAGTCACCGCCCGTCAACCTGTGGGTATATATACACATATATTATTTTTTGTCCCAAACGCCCTTGCGCTCAAGAATGCACTCGACAATGCTCTCACCCTTCGGGTATTGTTAGCCTTGCTGCAGCACGCTGTCTCTCCGTCCAAGCTTGACAATCATGCTCGACGCGTTTCAAGGTATTCGCCTCTTAATCATGAGCTTCACACAAAGGCACGGAAGGCTCACCTGTTTGTTCAGTTCATTTTTATTGTGAAAGCCCTCAGTGGGCGTGGCTTGCAGTAAACGCCACATGGCATGATGGTAATTGCAGCATGCATGTCAAGATGTCCCTTCCTACTAAAAGGACCTTACACAGCTTTTTATTTTTACACAAGGGCACGGAGCCTACTAAAGGTGTGACACTTATACTTACCTGTGGAACTGCAATTACCATCATGCCATGTGGCGTTTACTGCAAGCCACGCCCACTGAGGGCTTTCACAATAAAAATGAACTGAACAAACAGGTGAGCCTTCCGTGCCTTTGTGTGAAGCTCATGATTAAGAGGCGAATACCTTGAAACGCGTCGAGCATGATTGTCAAGCTTGGACGGAGAGACAGCGTGCTGCAGCAAGGCTAACAATACCCGAAGGGTGAGAGCATTGTCGAGTGCATACTTGAGCGCAAGGGCGTTTGGGACAAAAAATACACATATATTAATAGATACGTGCTAGTCCAATCTCCTGGATGCTACCCAAATTTCTCACTTTAATCGAGATTGCCCACCGGACATCGGTACATTTAACATGTTGGGCAGAATCATAGATCTTTACAACAGAACCATCATTGCTGCGCTGTAATACTAACTGTGTTTGATGTTGTTTGTATCTCGCGGGTGCCCCCACTCGACATATCATAACACTCAGCCATACTCTCCTCGAACCAGCGGTTTAGCGTAATTGCTCATATCAATCGCCAGGCATCCTCACAGCCCCCAGTTATGCTCTCATACTCTTACTGCGCTCAGGGACGTCTCTGGCTTGCACTCATTCCGGTCACCCAGAGCGTTCGCGCGCTCCTTCAAGAGCGTGTCCCGGAAGTGCTACGGCAGTCCCGCCCGGTGACCTCATTCAAGCTCCGCCCCATTATGTGAAGCCGGACTCGCTCGCCTGCGAGCGCCATATTGGAACGGTGCTCTATACATGCAATCTGTACTAGAGTAATAAAGTTTTTATATTGGCACCTACACTGTATTGAAGAAATAGCTATTCCTTTTATTTACATGGGCATTTATCAATGCCGTTCTTTTAATCTGGGTGTGCTCACGGCATTCAATAAAGTATGTATATCTGCGAGTGAGTCACAACTCATTTTAGCTTGGAGAAGCAATTTTCTTCTTTCTCTCTTCTCACTACGGGGTCCAGTTGGCGTAGAATGACACAAGCACTTACTGTGCATTCTCGCACACGTTATTTCTTTCTCTTTCTTTACCTCTAAAAATGAGGACACTATTTTTCTTTCTTCACGGTCATAAAAGTTATCAATGATGATAGCATGAGCAAACTGGTGACTACCAACCAGCAGCTCCCATGGTGATGCTTACGTGAGGTACTTTCTGACCTCTCACACATTTTTTCTTTTTGGTCGCACTCACAAGAGGAAATGCCGTTTGGTGGATTGACATACAGTTAAAATTGAACACTCGGATCCGGATGTGACTGGTATTTTTTATGAAGCCAGCCTTTGGGCAGAGATAATGTGAAGCTGCCCCTGGTGTCCTTGGAAAGATTTTGTGTTCTTGAATAATCAGGTTTTGTGTATTAAGATTTAATGAGTGGAGGGCAACCTGATTATTATTTCCCTTTTGTGCTCCTTTTTGTGTATGGCCTCTTTCACCACTACCATTGAGGACCTCATCGCACCCCACACCATCGCCTCCACGGACTACATACTCATCGGAGACCTGAATTTCCACCTCGACAACCGGAGCGACCCGACTCCACCGCCCTCCAAGACAACCTCGCCAACCTCGGACTGAAGTAGCTCGTCACCACCCCCACACACAAGGCAGGACACACCCTCGACCCTATTTTCGCAGGAGGGAACAACATCTGTTTCAGCCACACCTCGCAGCCCCTCTGGACAGACCGCCACTGCCCACGCCACGCCCACCATGAAGGAATTGGAGCAAGGTCACAGAGGAGCACCTCAACTCCACCCTCATCCACGACCCCCCCTCCGCCACGACCGACTCCAACGCCGCAGCCAAGGAACTTCACCGCTGGATCACGAGCTGCGCAAACAAGTTCGCACCCCTCCGCAACCCCAACAGACAGCGTTCCCTGAAGGCCACCTGGTTTACCACCGACCTCCAAGAAGCCAGACGTTCCTGCAGACGCATCGAAAAACGATGGAGAAACAGCAAAACCACCAAAGACCAGACCGCCTACAAGAACGCCATGACAGAATACCACCAACTCATAAGATCCACCAAGAGGACCTTCATCCGGATCAAAATCCTCACCAACTCCAGCAACTCGAAGGAACTTTTCCACATCATCCAGCAATTCACCAAACCTCCCAGCGAAGCCATGGACGTCACACCCTCCCAGGAACTCTGCAACAAGCTCGGCTCCAACTTCCACCTGAAAATCAAGACCCTCTACGACAACTTCAGCAAACAGATTCTAGAAACCACCTTCCCCTCCAGCAATGACAGCCAGCCCACCATCACCGTCTGGGCCCCGGTCACCACAGAAGATATCACCACGACCATGAAGAGCACCCACTCAGGAGCCCCCATGGCCCGCCTCACATCTTCCACAGAGCCGCCGCTGCCATAGCACCCGAACTACGCTGCACCATCAACGCCACCTTCGAATCCGGCATTTTACCCGACGACTGGAAGCAGGCAGAGGTCAAGCCTCTCCTCAAGAAACCCTCTGCTGACCCCACCGACCCGAAGAACTACCGTCCAATCTCTCTCCTTCCCTTCACAGCCAAGGTCACAGAGAAAATCGTCAACGGATAAGACTCCCACCCTTCCTCTCCGAACCCACAGAAATCAACTGCCGAGTACCCCAAGGATCATCGCTCAGCCCCACGCTCTTCAACATCTACATGGCCCCCCTCGCCGCTATCGTCAGACAGCATGGACTCAGCATAGTATCCTACGCCAACGACACCCAGCTCATCCTCTCCCTCACGAAGAACCCCGAAGACACCAGACTCAGCTTCCAGGAAGGAATGAAAGACGTTGCAGCCTGGATGAGCAGCAGCTGCCTAAAGCTCAACTCGGAGAAGACTGAGGTCCTCATCCTTGGACCCTCCCCCACCGCTTAGGACAACACCTGGTGGCCCCCCGCCCTCGGAAACCCTCCCACCCCAACTGACCATACCCAGAACATCGGCATCATCCTCAAATCCTCCCTCACCATCACTCGCCAGATCAATGCTGTCGCCTCCACCTGTGTGAGAAGGTGGCCTGGTAAATGCTGTCCACTAATTAAAGTGGGCACCCTGTACCAGTCCACGGACTACATACTCATCGGAGACCTGAATTTCCACCTCGACAACCGGAGCGACCCGACTCCACCACCCTCCAAGACAACCTCGCCAACCTCGGACTGAAGTAGCTCGTCACCACCCCCACATACAAGGCAGGACACACCCTCGACCCTATTTTCGCAGGAGGGAACAACATCTGTTTCAGCCACACCTCGCAGCCCCTCTGGACAGACCGCCACTGCCCTTATGATGTATGAGGTCAAAGATAACCTTTAGAAAGCTATCCTAGTGGTAGCTGTGGAGAGCAGCCTTCAGGCTTAATCTTGAAGGAATGTAAAGCAGCTTGCTTTTCCAGAGTAACACCTCGTGAATTACCAAATGAAAGGAGAACTACACAGTAGTTATATAAAAATATGTATTTATTAATATAGCACTCTATACTAGTCTCTACACGAGATTAGGGCACAAAGCACACAATACTGAATCAATAGAAAATTCGTAAGTAGCAAAATACACAACGGGCACCAGGGGGAGACCGAACCATATACTAAAAAATGGTATAACAATCACGACTTGACTAGACACAGGGCCTAGAGCACGTAGAATCTCTGGGACCCCAAGGAACCACCCGAGGCAGTGACACAGGGCGCCCACGGAGGACGGGTGCAGTGAGGAAACATGACCGCGTGCTCCGTGCAACTCTATGGGAAAGTCGCGGTTGTAAAATGACAGTTTAAGGACACTTCTACAAGGACTTCGAGCAAACCCTTTGGAACATAGGAGGTTCTAAGGCCAACCCACCAGTGAGTACCGAGGTACCCGTGTTACCTATCCCAGAGGAGCCGGGTGCATAGGGGTCAAGTGGTGTCGGAAACCTTTGTCGTTTTCAATGGAGAGTTGCAAAGAAGTACTGCTGCCAGGAAGGCGAAGAGTGTCCGGTGGAATCCAAGCCTGGATTCTAGGTGAGAGGAACCTGAAAGCAGAGGGGACAGAGTCTGGGTCACATCAGGTGACCAGGGGCTCGGTAGTCGAATGCCCACCGGTGCTGGGTGCTTCAGGTGCGAAGAAGGGATGCTTGGCTCTGCAGCCACGGGGACCAGAAGACGCCGAGGACGACCAGGATCCGGAGGTGAGCTTTCCCACAAAGGATGTCGAGTGCTGAGGGGTCGATGTCTGGCTGGAGCATCAACAAGCCTTGGCAAATGCAACCCACGAGGGCAGAGTAAACAGGTTACGGTGTGGACCAGCAAGGTCTAGGAGACTCTCCAAGCAATGGGGAGTCAGGGCACATCTGGAGCAACCAGGGAAGCCCAAGAACAAACAAGGTGACCCTCGCCAGGACCCACAGGCCAACGGACCAGGGATCGCAAGGAGACCTCAAGCGAAATTACAAAGCACCAGCCCACAGAGCACTCAGTGAGTGGAGGCCGGAAATTTTCGGTGTAAATGCTGCTCAGGGTCAGGACTACACGGAGTCTAATGCACAAGCTCAGGGATCACCAACAAGTATATGCACTTGCAAATGTACGCGTTGCACAGGGGTTCGGGTTGCACAGCCCCCCCGAGGGATACTGGTCTCAGAATCACTGAGAGGTCAGATCTACCTCAGGGACCTTCGGAAACCCACCTTCTGTGTGGCTGAAATCTTCGGAGTCCGCAGGAGCTCTAGAGATGCAAGCCAGTCAGATGCGCTTAGGTGCCTGCTACTGCAGGGGAGTAACTCCTTTACTCCAAGGGAGATTCTTCAGTCGTCCAACATCGTGCAGACAGTCAAAGTACTTGGTTTCTACTTAGCAGAATCTTGTCCAGGTAAAATCTAAAGTCCTGTAGCCAGGTAACCCACTTTATACCCACGGGAAAGGGTTGGACAGATTCAGGGGACCCTCCTAGGGGAGGGGCAGGACAGAGGGGTGGCTACACCCATGTCCTTTGTCCATTTTCACACCAGAGCAGGAGCCAATGGCTCCCAGAACTGGTTTGAGGTGGACTATGCACAGGGACACCAAATGTGCCCCCAGTGCAGACTTTCTGGCACTCTCAGAGTGCACCCACCCAGCCCCAATACACTAAACCCTGTCTGGGAGATGGTCACACCTCCCTGTGACAGGATGCCTATTGTCATGCTTTCCTCTGCTCAAGCTTGGCTCAGCAGCAGGAGAGCAGAATCGTGTCTGTGGCTGACAGTGTCCATTTTGTGCTGCCCAGGTCGAGAAAGCTGGTACCGGATAGACCGGTGACCCACAGTAGTGGTTTCAGAAGGGTGGAATCATACCTCCCACACCAGTTACTGGTGTGGAGGTATGATTCCAAGGTGTTTGACACCAAACACGACATGTTTCTAAGCAGCCATTTTAAAGTTAGCATTTACCGCGAGATTATAATGCACTTAGACCTATATGTCTAGGTGCATCACCGACAACCCCGGAGAATGGTCTCCGAAGGCTGCAGAGGGGCTCTGCTCATGCAGGGGCACCCTCTCACGTAAAACCCAACACCCTGCCTTCAGGATTGATAAGGCCTGCCATAGGGGTGACTGATAGGTTTTTAAGTGTAGTGATTTAGATAGATATAGTGAACCTATATCTAAGTAAGTGGTGCAAGCACCAGCTTACACAGGATGCTGTAGCAGACCTATTGTGTCATTTGAATGGCCTCTCATGGGTGGCATAATACATGCTTCAGCCCATGGGAGGCCTCTGGGGTACCTATGCCCTGGGTACGTGGTGTACCATATACTAGGGACTGATAAGGGTACCCCGGTATCCAATCTGGAGTGTACCTAAAGAACATACTTAGCAATTTAAGGGAGAAAGCAGATAGATTGGGGTCCTGGATAGCAGGATCCCAGTCAGACTAGTCAATAACCAGCAAAACACCAGAGAAAAAGTGGGGATAACCATGCAGTCAGATCCTACCTTTCTACAACCTGCTTCATCTTCCTCTGCATCCTCCGCAAGACCTTCAAGTGGATCCCACCCGAAGCCAGAAAGACCGTCACCCACACACTCATAACCAGCAGACTCGATTACGGAAACGCCCTCTACGCTGGAATCAACAAATCCCTGCTACACAAACTCCAGACCATCCAGAATAGCGCAGCCAGACTCGTCCTCGGCACCCCACGACATGAGCACATGACCCAACACCTGCGATACCTCCCCTGGCTCCCCGTCGAGAAGACAGTAACCTTCAAGCTACTCACCCACGCCTACAAATCTCTGCACAACCTCGGACCCAAATACCTCAACAAAAGAGTTTTTTTCCACGTACCCAAAAGAAACCTCAGCTTAGCCGACCTTGCCCTAGCAGAAACCCTGCGCATCCGCAGACCCAGAGCAGGTGGAAGAGCTTTCTCCTACATCGCTGTCAAGGCCTGGAACGAGCTCCCAGTCAACATCAGACGCACCCCTACTCTGCACACTTTCAGGAAGAGCCTTAAGACCTGGCATTTCGGATAACCCGGAGCTGCACCCGCCTCCCCCCAAGCACCTTGAGACCCTCACTGTGAGTAGCGCGCTTTAAAATTCCTTGATTGATTGATTGATTGGGTGACCATGGACCGTGTGGTCAGGCACACCCACTCAGGCAACCTTAACATCTCCAAGTCTGACCTGAGCTCCTTCTTCTTCCAGATGATGTGCTCTAGGTCATTGCTAAACAGACAATCCACAGGTATGGACGGACTCACAGCTACCATCAAGGAACCTGAGACCCCCCCACTCAAAGGGAAGCAGAGCCACTGGGTATTGACTCTCATGGTTGTCAGCTGTAACAACTTGGTGGAGCACAATAGGGACTAACTGCTCTGAGGTCACCAGATGACATCTGAGAGTTGTCATGCTGGCTCCAGTGTCTCTCAGAGCCACAACCATGTGACCATTGATGGCTCCTTAGGCCTACTATTACTAGGCTTGTGAGTTCTCTGCAGCATCTCTATGTCACCCAGGGACACTAGGGTAACCGCTACACTGTCCCCTCACTAACTGGGATAGCCTCCTCCCCAAGCGCTACACTAGTCAATCTCAGTGACTGCCCACCATTGGGGTGCTGTGCCCACGTGGGACACTTGGCATTCCACTTGAAGTGCCCTTCTTTACTGTTAGGGAACCATTTCTTTTTCTGCCATTCAGGTGGGGATTGGGAGTCCTGAACCTTATAGGTAGTTTGGGGACGTTTAGAGAACTCTCTGTTTTTATGTTTGTCTTCCCTCTCCTTCTTCTGGTGGGAGCTTTGTCCACCCTTGTGGTGATTCCCCCCCCCTCCCCAGAGATCTTCTTGTGAACCCTGGTGCTGACCCAGCAGTCAGTCTCCTTAGCAAGCTCCCATGGCTCAATGATCTTACTATCAATCAGGTGTTGGCGCAGATGTACAAAACAAAGACTGAACATGTGCTCCTTTGCAATCAGATTGTACAGCCCCTGATAATCCTTTTTATCACTGCCCTTCACCCAACCATCCAGGGTCTTACAAAAGCAATCCACATAGGTCTTTTGGGCAGGTTTCTGACTGTCCCTAAACTTCTTCCTGTATTTCTGTGGGGTTAGGCTATACTTCCTGACAAGGGTTTCCCTCATGGGGGGATATTTCATCATTTCATCCTGTCTCGTTCTATATGACCAGCAGGGTGTCTCTCCCTTTGCTAGGGATGCGCTTCCACAGACTAGCCCCCAAATCCTCCTTGGGGATCCTGTGTATCTGTAGAGCAATCTCACAAGACTGGAACCACCTATCAATGTCGTCCCCCACAACAAAGTTAAGCACCAGACCTTTAGAAATATGGACCCTCTTGCCTCCAGAGGGCACTGTAGGTATGCTGCCACCATCACTGCTGAACTCTGCCTGTCTGGCCTTGATGTCCAGCTCCTTAAGGCTCCTATCATGAGCCAACCGCTCCAAAGGGATCCTTTCCTCCATGGCCAGTTTTCTTTCCTCCATGCCCAGTTTCTTCTCTTTCATTCTCAACTGGGCCATCTGCAATTTGAATTCTCTAACCTCCCTCCTTTCTGCCAGCTCCTCTGGGGACAGGCTGTAGAATGACACACTGCTCCCTGCACTGGCAGGGAGTTCCACTTCAGGGGTCAATTAATCCCCCTCAACTGCAGGCTGCATCTCAGGAGGCCCTCTCCTTGTCCTTCCATCACATAATCCCTCTTCTGTGACCTCAACCACTGACTGGTGAGCTTCTGCCTTTTGGAGCTCCACCTTCCTGGTGGTGCTCTTTGCTGAAAGTCCCCCCTCCTTGCAAAACTCGTTAAAGCTGGGCCACAGTGTAAGCATCCAAGTTGGCCAACTGGAATTCCATTCTTGCAGGTGTGGTTTCAGACACAACAGTCAGAAGGAGAAGCCAATCAAGGAGAATTTAAACTTGAATTGGTCTTAGATATGGGATGGTAGTGTACACAAAATCAGTGTATGGCACTGTACAAACACAACTCCAAATCCTTTCTGCAGATCACCAATGTAAGAAATTAGGTTATTGGTTGACTGCGGTGTGAGCCCTGGTCAAACAGCAACCACAATCCTTTTCAGGATGAGGCACAACCTAACTCTAAATTAACCTGTGCTCAATCCTCTGGTAGCTTGGCACGGAGCAGTCAAAATTAACTTAGAGGGAATGTGTAAAGTATTTCTATAACACTTCAAACTGCAATAAAGTGAAAACACCACACAAAAAGGATCCCACAACAATTTAGAAAAATAGAACTTTCTTTAATAAATAAAACAAAGTTAAAGATTTTAGAAAAAATAGCTCCAAATAGCACAAAGCGGCAACTGTGATATCTGATCGCGCTGTACCGGGACAAAGTCACAACTTCAGACTGACTGCGCTGGAGCCCGAGCCGGCTACAGGGACCCAGTTATGCCCACCGAACAAAGTACCTTAAATCCTGGCTTGTGGAGCGTTGCGAGAATGCACGTCAAAGATGCTTTGCGCAGCTGAAGCGATGCATTGGTTCCAAGATGCAGTGAGGTTGCGATGCAAGAGCATGCATTGCCATTGAGTATCCCATCGATGGGGCTTGCGATGCGAAGTCTGGTGTCGAGGATGTGGCTCCTATGCATCGGAGTCGAAGAGCTGCACGGCTGCGATGCGGAGTCCCACATCATTGTCGAGGTTGCTGTCGAAGAGGGATTCGAGGGCCTGTGAAGAGGATGCGTTGCACAGCAGTGGTTAGCACGCCGATACGGGCTACAACAGCGATGTGGGTCTTTGCGACGGGTTCAATTTACACAGCAGTGAAGATGAGTCGGTTCTGTGTGAGGTAGCGCCACGCAGAAGAGGACAGGCATCATTTCCGCTGGATCCGCAGAGCCTGACAAAACACCTCAAGCCCCCTTCCAAGGTTCCAGAACTGGGGTGGCACAACTTGGCAGGTTAGACTCACATATGGCAGAGTCCTGGTGTAGAGGCAAGGTTGTTGGAAGCCTGTTATGTCCCTGAGGCTTCAGATCAGGAGGCCAGTCTACTAGCCCCTCGAGTCAATCAGGGTTTGAGATTCAAGAGATGCAAGCCCAATCCTTCTCACCCAGGCAGGGCAGCAGGCAGCAGGCTAGCACAGCAGGGCAGCAGTTCCTTCAGAGCAGCAGTCCAGTAGACTGGCAGTCCTTGTAGCAGAACAGCAGTCCTTCTTCTTGGCAGAGTATCCAGGTCCAGAAGTGGTGGTGTCTGAGGTCTAGAATTTATACACAGTTGTGCCTTTGAAGTAGGGAAAGCTTCTAGAGGCTTACCCTGCCTTCCTGGTCCTGGCTCCAGACTAACTATGAGGGGTATTAAGCCCTGTGTGTGGAGGCAGAACACAGCCTATTCAGGTGTGAGTGGGGCTAGGCCCAGCTCCTCCCTCCTATCCGGCCAGTGATGGCCCATCCAGTCACACCTAAGCTCCTCATTGTGTGTGGTTGTCTAGGAGGAATACACAAAGCCCAACTGTCACCCACACCCAGTTATGTGACCCAGAGACAGGCTGCAGGCACCAAATGGCTATGGCAAGAAAATGCCAACTTTCCAAAGTGGCATTTTCAGAATTGTAATTCAAAATCTGACTCCATCATAATTTAGGATTTTAAATTGTTATTCCAGAGACACCAAACATGAAGGGGTTGCCTGTTCCCACTTGGAAATTACACTTATAAAATGTAATAAAGTAATTCCAATTTTATCCTATGGGAGAGGTATGCCATGCAGTAGTGAAAAACGAATTAAAGTGTTTTTCATTACCATGACATGTAAAACTTAAAAGTACATGTCCTACTTTTTAAATAGATAACCAAAGGAACTCCACTTGCTATTAACCTCGCTGTCCTATCAGGGTGTAGATTATAATTAGGGAAAACAGAGAGTTTTCTTAAAATAACCCACTCCCACCAAAGTGACCCAAGGTGGCATGCTTCATCATCGGGTTCTTCCCGACCCGCTGCGGGACGGGGCGTGCTACGACCGACGAAGACGTGGGAGCACTTTGTAGGGTGTTGACTATGAAGAGATAGAAGTGGGAGGGCCAAAAATAAGTGCGTATTATTGAAAAGTACCTGGCTACGTGGAGTCTAACTTTTATTAAATCCTGGTAAGGGGGGATTTCGAGGGACGATGCCGACTGTTACCTGCACGGACCGCGGCTGCCCTACACTGGCAATGCATTTGGGAAGATCACAAGTGGGTGACTTTTTGGAGTAGATAGAATTCTCCCTCTTGTGCCCTGGCTGTCTACAGTTATAGCACACCCCATCCTTTGCAGGGCCAAAGTTATTTCCCAGGTACCTACTCCCCTTTGACTGGCATGTGGATCTGGGCTCCTCCCCTTGGGCATCTTTCCCCTGAAGGGGACTGCCTTCCTTTCTTATGATCACTGTTGGGCATGGCCCTTCCTAGGGGATTTCCCTGAGACTTTTTACTTTTTGTCTTCCTGGTTCTTGCCAACTCTCTTTTCCTGACCTTAGAACTCTGGGCAGTTTCCCACTGTACTGCAGCGGGAAAGTGCGTGAGCCCTTCCTGCACATGTCAGGTTAGGGTGCTTACTTGATTGGTTTAGGTGTTGTACCCACGAGTGCCCTGCAAAAAGTTACATGACATACCCGGGGCGGGTGTGACACTGGCTAATGGGGGTGATGCAGCACTGATTATGCCGCCCACTTGAATAGCTTGTTAAAAATGTCTCATGCTCAGGTTGGCCAGTCTCGCTCCATAGCCAAGCCTGAGGGGGCTGTCACTACCACCACATCGGGGTAGGTGACTGGCTGGGTAGGTACATCTGTGTGTGCACTGCCCGGTAGGGATGAACCCCAATGTGGGTTTTCCCCTACCTAGGGGGTCGGCTTTCCCTATGGGACACTTTCTGGGTGTGACCGATTCTCTTGTTAAGGTCTTCAGGCCTGACAATGCAGGCTGGCATACGCTCTGCACCAATGATGTGCTAGGCATATGTCCGGCCGACCATTGCAGGCTGGTGTGCGCACTCGCATCAATGGTGCTTCTGAATACATGTCCAGCCTGGCCTTGCAGGCTGGTGTGCGCTTGGCCCCAATGGTGCTCTTAAGTACGTGTCCAGCCTGCCATTGTAGCCTGATACGCGCAGTTGCGCGTTTCCTCAGACTGGTCTGTGTGAGTTTCTAGCCATCCTGAGAAGACGTTTCACTTCCACCAGAGTACCCTGAAGGTACGTCCTAAGGGGTGAAGCGAGTGGTAGGTGAAAGGCAGGGCAGGTACACATGTGTGTTCTCTGCACAGGTAGTGAGGAATAACCATGAGTGTTTTCGCTACCTGTGAGGTTTGCTCTTCCCAGAGGCTAACATGGGGAAGCGGATTGCAGAATAGCAGCCTCATGACGTTTCCTATCATTGGATTTGTGGCGACAACCCCTTGCCAGTGGTCAAGGTGGCTTTGTCATGATTCGTGTAGAAATAAAACTACTAGAAATTGTGCTTTTCTATGCTCTAAAACTCTTTGTGTGCCTTGGTGCTTGGCTCCAATCCACACTGGAGGTTGGGGGAACACATTTGGGCATTCCCCAGCGACAGCTATAAAACACTGGGCATTCAATTGGAAATGACCAACCTCTGCCATTTGCGGGCCTGGTTGCAGGGATTGTAGGAGGAGGTTTTGACACTTGGCCTCCGGAGACAGATCATGGCCTCACTAAAGATTAAGATCTGCTTTCTACAGCCTCATGGCAGACAGTGCGGAAATTTAGGGGAGACAGCTGTGGTTCAAAGGGAGACCCTTTGAATCACCCCCAACTTCAAAGACACACTCCAGTAAAACTACTGATGTCATCCTGCAGCAAAGGGTGAGATTCGCTTGTGGGGACGTGGGATCAAAGAACCTGTAACTGCATGGTGCACATTACCAGAGGACTCTGTTATGCACGAGGAGGATTCTTGCCATTGAAAGGGATCACATGCCCTTCCTGAATAGTGGCTGGCCTGGGCCGACTACCTGCTGCTGTGTGGCACACTGAAGTGTGCTCTCCAAGGTCTTGTCAAGCTTTCCCCCTGTTCTCTCAGACGTCTCAGGGACATCAAAGATCTCCTGAGAGTGACCCACACCGGCTACCTGTGACACCTGAAGTGGGGGGCCCTCTCAAGTGCCCACATCATCTACTGGATTCCAGCTCGTAGCGTGGCGTGGGTGGGGAACTAAGAACTGTGCTTGGAGACCAGATGGTCTGGTGCAGAGCCCCAAAGCCTTGCCCGCATCTAAGGCATAGGACCCCGCATCGTGGGGACCTTGGCATGCATAAGTGTCTAGTTGGAAGTGAGCAGATTCACCGGTTGGGGGACCCAGCGTGGCCTGTTTAATCGATCGTGCTGCATCTCTCTCGTGCGACTCACCAACTTCATTCTCATTGCGTGCGGTGTCCGATTCACAGGTTTTGATCCTTGGAGGTGAGACGTAACCGTAGTAGTGGTTCATTTTACCTCATGAGGCATTGCTGAACTTGCGCCTGTGTGTGTGACTGGAACTATCTTGTGTGACCAATATCGACATGCACCGACATTGTGCCTCATTTCCAGGGAGCTACGGAATTTGATGACTCTTCGATCGTGTGAGTGACCGGAATGGCCTGGTGCGACCTGTATCATCGCATACAGGACGTTGTGCCCAGATCGCCTGGGTGAAACTCTGATCAACGTGTACATGACAGGGTGCCTTCTTCTTTCGAGAGGCCCCCCTGCATCATTCGCCATTCATCTACTGTTACCTTACTTGGCCCTCAGTGCGACAGACCACCTGCCCTTTCCTCACCCGGACTTTGCCGACAACACCATGTTGCCAGGAAGTATTGCCAGCTCTGGCCTGGGTGGTGAGAGTGACTGGCGGGGCTGGAGGAACGCCGCCGAGAACTATCGGAAGTGGGTCATGAGACTGTGTGACCCCCTATGCTTCGCAGAACGGGGCTGGTGCCGGAAGGCCTTGGGGACCACTAAGGTGTGACCGTCTATTGTCCTCGACCCATGTCTGCTTTGGATCCTGTAGGTGAACTTCTTGAGTGGCTGCCAAACCCCACCTGCTTCATGGGACCCTGGCTAAGAGTGACTACAACTGCGTGCGGCCTAGTTTCTGTGGGGAGGCCGGGGGTGTCTCCAATCTGGAGATAGTCGGGTGAGAGCGAGGGCGGAGGGAGGGTTGGGGCTTCGGGATCTGCAGAGTGTAACCACCTGACCTGCTGGGTATCAGTTCCACTGCATAAGGGTGCTGAGTGCGTATGTGTGCAAGTGCTTCCGTACGGACTTGTCTGATATCCATGGCACCGCGTAGCGATATGGAGTGAGTGTGTGTGTATGGGAGTGACAGTGGGGAACTGCTCCTGATTCACAACACTGGATGGCAGTTTGCCGGATACATTGATTTCTTGCCAGAAAAGCATTACGTTTGACATTGTTTTTTACAGCATTGCATTGGCCCGCGATGCTGCTAAAAAGTGATATAATTTGGTGTATGTACCTATTTCTGATATTGTTGTGACCCTGGGTGCCCCCTTGAACTGTGCGGTATTAAAGTATAAGAATTGTGAGGGTGGACAACGTGTTGCACTGCATAAGGGTGCTGGGGGGGTGTATATTAGGATCTTTCCCAAGTGTGTATATTGCTGATGTCATTCGAACACTACTGGGCCTAGTACTGCCAGTAATAATTTCCAGTGTGATTTATGCCCAGAAATAAATGATGTTCATGTGGTGTTGATTATTGTGTGTGTTGAATACAAACGTTATTTACATACATCACGTGTGAAGTCTCTTTTGTGATGCTCAGTGTATTTATCGTGAGTGAGTACTGTGCCAATGCTTTACACATTGCCTCAGTGGTAAGCCTGACTGCTCAGTGCCAAGCTACCCAAGGGTGAGTGCAGGTTATACAGTGTGTGTAATCACCCGCCCCTGACGGGAATGGTAGGTTCTGCCTGGCTGGGGCATTGCCTCAACCAACCAGTTGCCAGTTCCAATAATCACTACCATGGGTCTTCTTGGGCTAACTTCTCCAGCTCTCTAGGGCTATATAGCATTTAATCTACTAGATGCTGGTGTAACTTCTCTGAGGTACAGTTGGTAAGTATGTGCTATTTAACCACCAAATTGTAGAGCGCCTCATAGGTATCTACTTTTTTACCCTTGATCCAGCTTTCCAGTGACTTCACAAAGGTATCTACAAAGTCTACCCATGTCTGAATTGTCCCCTTGTTTGTGTTTCTGAAGTTACTTTCATCTATACTTTTCTGGGGTTAAACCAAATAGCTCATAGAGTGCCCCCTACATGTGAGTGCATGACTCTACTGCTTCATCTTCCAGTGTCAGCAGTCTATCTCTCTCTATTGTTGCAACTAGTTCCCACAACAGTGACCCCCAATGTTGGATACCTACCCTTCTCATCCTTAGAGCCCTCTCATAGGATGAAAGCCATTTGCAAATGTCATCCCCTTCTACTTATTTAGGAACAATACCCTAAGGCAACCTGGGATCATAGGCACCCCCTGCATTTATCTCTGCTTCTTTGTTGCTGCCACCGTGTTTCTTTGTTCTAGAGCCAGCTTCCTCTCTTGGATCTCTTAGAGATTGAGCTGGGCCTCTGGGTCCTTGGGTCTCCTTACTGAAGTGGGGCACTTTTCACTTTCAGATGTGGAGTCCTGCCTTGAATGAATTGTGAGAGGCACACGTTCATTGCCCCCCTCCATGTTGAATAGATCTCTGCCATCCTCCTCATCCCCACTGTCAGGGGTGATCTCCTCTGCCAGTTGGGCCTGGACTCTCCTGGCTTCCTCCCAGACTGTGAGGGCCTTCTCCAGGTCCTCCTTCTTGGCAGTGATCCCTGGATGATTTTCCTATCCCTGCGCAGCTCTCCCAAATCATTGATCCTCAGTGTGGGCAGGATGGCTGTTGGACTTGGCCCTTTTTGGCAGGTTCATCCCTAAACTTTTTGCCTTTTCTCTGACATGGTGTTGGTGGTTTTAGGCCTCTGGGCACTTTAGCACTGTGGTCCAGTGTAAAGTGCGTGCGCTCTCTGTGTATATTTGGTAAGGTTGGCCTGCCTTCCCATAGGAATGCATTGGGGATTCCCTGATAAAGTGTGTCAGTGGTAATTCCTGGGATGGGAGGAGCAGCGTGGGCGAGTTTAGTATGTATGAAATTGTAAGAATGAATGCTGCGCGATGGTGTGCGTAGATTTATTATGACTATTTGAGAAATGCCACTTTTAGAAGTTGGCATTTCTGTGTGCTAAGTGTCTGCCTGCCTGATGTGAATTGCATGTCTGGCTTTTTAGTGACAGGGGCTGAGAGGTGTGTGTGGCTCCAGGAGGGGCAGGGTGAGTCAGCGCTAGGCTGAATGGGACATCTGCCTTGGGAGTAGTGGGAGGAGTAATCCCCTGATTCTGAATAGGACTGTGCCCAGCCTGGACAATACTGGCTCCGCCCCCTGTGGTGTGTCTGATCACCTAGCCCCCACCTGACAAAGGGGAAGAGGAGCTTGGCAAACAAAGTGCTCCAATTCCCCCCTGAACCAGTTGCATCTGGTTCCCCCATGCCCTACACTGCAGACAAAGGAGAGAAGTGGTATAAGTATAGGGGCTGTGACCCCATGTTTTTGGTTCTGTTCTGTGCTTGTTCCTGAACCTGCGGGGGCGTGCTGCTGCTGGGGCCCAGGAGGAACCGCCATGAGGGCTTGCCTCCCTGGGCCCAGCATGGCCCCCTTGATCCCTAAGGACCTTCAGGACTTTTGCTGCATCTAGCGCCTCGTGAGCGCTGTGCTTTATTCCTCTATTTTCCCCCAGAAGAAGAGGAGAGCGTGGGCTGCGCAGCGTTGGGCTGCCGCCCTTTTGAGAGGGAATCCCCATCGTAGGGATTCCCCCGTGATGCTGCCGGGAGCGGGTGCCCACCCCACATTTTTGCACACCGAGCGGGTGCCCACCCCGCCTTTGGCTTTTACTTGATGGCGGGTGCCCACCCCGCTTATGTGCTGTTGTGGCGGGTGCCCACCCCGCTTCTGCTTTATTTTTATTTGCAGGTGCCCACCCCGCATTTTGGAGAAAAATCACCGCCGCGGCCCGGCGCGACCAGGAAGCCAGGCGGCCTTGCCTGACTGTGGGCGGGGCGTAAGGCGGAAGCTGCGGCTGGAGAGGAAGTCCTGCCGCCGGAGATCCGTCCGGAGCCTCCCAGGCTCCACGTTGAAGTCCCTGGTCCCAGGAGGGACCCCGGGTGAAGTGAGGAGAGGCGGCCGAGGCCGCCAATGGCAGCGCGGGGCTCCCGTGAGCAAGGGAAGCCCCGCGTGCAGGAGAAATATTGGCACTGGTCAGCGGGGGTCTCGTAGTGAGGAGAGAGCCCCGCGTATTGCTGAGCCGGCGAGAAGAGGAGAGCAGAGTCCCCGGAGAGCCCGGTGAGTGGGGGCTTATTTGGCACAGTGTACAGTGCCTATTTCCTGAGCGGACCCGCCGTTGCGGGCCGCTCAGAGGGGGCATATTGGTTGTTAGAGGGCCCAGAGGGGCCCGTGCTTTCCCCACTTTGGCTATGTGTTCACAGTTGCCCCGCTTGACAGTGGGCAACTGCAACAATGGGGACAGTTTATTTAGAGAGCGCCAGTGGGGCCCCGAGGGCACAGTCGTGCCAGGGCCCATTTTACCTTGTTCTCAGCTGCGCCGCACCAGCGGGGGCAGCTGTAACGTTTTTACATATTTAGTCAGAGGGCACAGTGAGTGCCAGGCCTTCTTTGCATCACAGCTGCACGGCAATGAGCGGCAGCTGCAACGTTTAGGCTGACATATCTTTGGGGGCATTTTTAGTGAGACAGGAGTGAGATACACTCCTGTGCCCCAGCGCAATTGCGCACTTGTGGATTCTGCTGCATTGGCAGCCGCCCTGACATTTGGGACATAGGGCATTTGAGCCCTCTGAGAAGGCCAGTTGGCCAGGGGGACTGTTAGGTTCATAGGGCGCCAGGCCCTAATGTGATTTATGTGGTGCACAGGAAATGTGATTCATGTACTGTTATTCATGCACCTGATTTATGCCTCTACTGTGGTTTATGTTATGAGGTTTTGCATACTGTGGTTTATGCTTGGGAGGTTATTCTCCACTGTGATTTATGCCTAACGTGAGTTATGATTAGTAGGTTATGGTCTAATATGTTTAGGCTTATGAGGTTGGCGTATAATGTATTTTGCGCCTGATGTGATACTGTGCATAATATGGTTTATGTTGCAGGATAATGCTGAGTACAGTGTTTGCCAGTAATTACTGGTTGTGTTCTACGTTTGTGATATGTTCTACATTTACTATCTTTACTAAGTGATGGTTCTGAAAGTGGCCCAATTGGCCCTGTCAGGTGTATATAATCCCCTGTAAATACTGCCTAGTGCCAGTTGGCACAGTGTATATTGTGTGATTACTATTCTAATGTGTTTATGGTAATACAAAGGCTATTTTTGATATAACCTTCTGTGGAGTTCCTTTTGTGGTGTTATTGCTGTGTGTGTGTTGCGCAAACGCTTTACACATTGCCTCCGGGATAGGCCTGACTGCTCGTGCCAAGCTACCAAGGGGGTGAGCAGGGGTTATCTTCGGCGTGTAACTCCATTGCCCTGACTAGAGTGGTGGTTTCTGCCTGGCTTAGGCGCATGCCCTAGCCAACCAGAAATCCCATTTCTACCATTGGTGGTCTGCGGTGAGGATAGGACTTGCATTTGCGCAGTACCACGGCGACAACTGGTTGCACTACAAGCTCTGCATTTTAGATAGTCACATGTTTGGGGATTATTGTTTCTGAGTTTGTTTTAAGTATCATTTCGTTGAAATGTGTTTTATTGTTGCACTATGAGTTGGGGGTCCTGCCAAGGACAGAAACCAGAGAATCTGGAGGAGTTTTGTACTGCCCTTGTGCAGACTGCTATTTCTTGGGTTGGCCTGAAGCTGAAGGAGTTGACTGCCCTTGTGCCATCGTGCTATTTCTTGGGTTGGCCTGAAGCTAAAGGAGTTGTACTGCCCCTGTGCTGTCTGCTATTTCTAAGGTTGGCCTACAGTGGTAACTTAATTGGCATGGAGTAACTAGCTCGGGAGGGTAGATTATCCCCTAAGTGCAGTTTTAGTTTTCTGGAATCCCCAGTAAGGGTGGGATCCAGTGGTGGCAGCAATATGAAGTCCAGTGCAGGAAGTCCCATTCCCAGTTCCCAGAGTATGGTACCTGGTTCCCCATTAAGAGGGGGACAGGTTGAGATTCAGGGACAGTAAGATGCTGTCTCACCAGTCTTGGGGGGAGTGTGGATGAATGTGTGGTGCACTGGACGTTTGGGTGATTGGTTAGCACGATAAATGGTGTTAAAGGGCTGTTCAATCCGTTTTCTCAGAGAGAGCATGCCCCGTAATTGTTTTCCGGAGTCGCGCCAACCCCTGTTGGAGTGTGCGAGTTCCTTGATTCTAGGGAGCTTGCATTGGGGAGTAATCCTAGAGGAATGGTGCAGGTATCTCCCATCCCGTGCGGCGGAGATGGTTCAGAGTAGCCCAGATAGGTGCTCTTATAGTGAGGAGGTTGTAGGGACTCACATCCTGTCTCGCAGGAGAAGGAGTGAGATTGGGCTGTGTCCCGAAGTGCCCGCACCTCAGTCTCCAGTACTGGATGGTTCCTAGAGGGAACACCAGGTAGGGTGCCCAGTCTGTCCTGTTGGACGGTTCTTTGAGGGGGATCTCCCCGTGTTAGGTGAGCTGGGAGTGTCTGTAATCAGACCTCCATCAGTTCTGGTGTCTGGCAGTGCCACTCCTAAGTGGAGGGTGCAGAAGTCCAGATTGAGGGGTGAGAGGGTGAAAGAGTCCCCAGTGGAAGAACCAGTGGGTCAGGGGCCAGCCAGAAGGGCTGAGTCACCAATGATTGGCCATGGTGACACCACTTCTGTCCTGGGGCATCTACACGCACTGTCAAAGGGACAGGAGGTCGTGAGCTCTGCACCAGGCAGACTGTCACACAACACATTAGTTATGTGTCACCCTCGGGGAGGGTATGTGTACTCCCCAGGAAGTCCTGGTTCGCCGGGCAATTGTCCAAACCAAAGGGTACCGTCCCTGGGTTGGGAGGCCAGGTTCAGGGTATGCCTGACCTGGAGGGAAGGGCAACTGTAATCAGTGTCCTGACCGGTTTTGCCTTCTAGGGGTACCACTCCAGTTGGGAGGGTATAGGGCTCTGGAAGGGGGTGCAGAGGGAGGGAGTCCTCGCCTCTGACCCTGGTGCAGCCGGAGAGTTTAGATCCCAGGTGGTAGACCAGTTGATGGAGAGAGGTCCTGAACTGGTGGGAGAGTTGTGTTCTGGGGGTGCTTCTCCTGGGAGAGTGCGGAACCCCAGAAGGGAGGTAGGGTGAGGAGATGCTTCACCCGTGACCTCTGGTCAGCCTGAGGGTGCGGACCCTAGGTTGGAGGATCAGTGGCAGTTTGGAACTACACTGAGAGGAGGAGTGGAGAATGGCTATTATGTGCCAGGGGTTACTGCCCCTCACTCTGTGGATTGGCAAGGACCAGTGACATCTGGGTGGCCTAGGGCCTGGTCCTGGCTGTGGACAACTAGGGTGTACCAGTGGGGTAGCCTAGTTGGGCCTGAGAGTTTTTTTTCAGAGGGAACCACATGGGTTCAGAGTGGCGTAGAACCGGAGGGTGTCCCTGCAGTGCGGGCCCGCGTCCGTGTTCTATCGCCCAAACCAGGGAAGCACATCAAGGTAGTGATTGGTCTACCCTGCGTTTTGGCTGGAAGGGGGTTGTGTTGGACTTGGCCCTTTTTGGCAGGTTCATCCCGAAACGTTTTGCCTTTTCTCTGACATGGTGTTGGTGGTTTTAGGCCTCTGGGCACTTTAGCACTGTGGTTCAGTGTAATGTGCGTGCGCTCTCTGTGTATATTTGGTAAGGTTGGCCTGCCTTCCCATAGGAATGCATTGGGGATTCCCTGATAAAGTGTGTCAGTGGTAATTCCTGGGATGGGAGGAGCAGCGTGGGCGAGTTTAGTATGTATGAAATTGTAAGAATGAATGCTGCGCGATGATGTGCGTAGATTTATTATGACTATTTGAGAAATGCCACTTTTAGAAGTTGGCATTTCTGTGTGCTATGTGTCTTCCTGCCTGATGTGAATTGCATGTCTGGCTTTTGAGTGACAGGGGCTGAGAGGTGTGTGTGGCTCCAGGAGGGGCAGGGTGAGTCAGCGCTAGGCTGAATGGGACATCTGCCTTGGGAGTAGTGGGAGGAGTAATCCCCTGATTCTGAATAGGAATGTGCTCAGCCTGGACAATGCTGGCTCCGCCCCCTGTGGTGTGTCTGATCACCTAGCGCCCACCTGACAAAGGGGAAGAGGAGCTTGGTAAACAAAGTGCTCCAATTCCCCCCTGAACCAGTTGCATCTGGTTCCCCCATGCCCTACACTGCAGACAAAGGAGAGAAGTGGTATAAGTATAGGGGCTGTGACCCCGTGTTTTTGGTTCTGTTCTGTGCTTGTTCCTGAACCTGCAGGGGCGTGCTGCTGCTGGGGCCCAGGAGGAACCGCCATGAGGGCTTGCCTCCCTGGGCCCAGCATGGCCCCCTTGATCCCTAAGGACCTTCAGGACTTTTGCTGCATCTAGCGCCTCGTGAGCTCTGTGCTTTATTCCTCTATTTTCCCCCAGAAGAAGAGGAGAGCGTGGGCTGCGCAGCGTTGGGCTGCCGCCCTTTTGAGAGGGAAACCCCATCGTAGGGATTCCCCCGTGATGCTTCCTGGAGCGGGTGCCCACCCAAATTTTTGCGCACCGGGCGGGTGCCCACCCTGCCTTTGGCTTTTACTTGATGGCGGGTGCCCACCCCGCTTATGTGCTGTTGTGCCGGGTGCCCACCCCGCTTTATTTTTATTTGCGGGTGCCCACCCCGCATTTTGGAGAAAACTCACCGCCGCGGCCCGGCGCGACCAGGAAGCCAGGCGGCCTTGCCTGACTGTGGGCGGGGCGGAAGGCGGAAGCTGCGGCTGGAGAGGAAGTCCTGCCACCGGAGATCTGTCCGGAGCCCCTCAGGCTCCACGTTGAAGTCCCTGGTCCCAGGAGGGAGCCCGGGTGAAGTGAGGAGAGGCGGCCGAGGCCGCCAATGGCAGTGCGGGGCTCCCGTGAGCGAGGGAAGCCCCGCGTGCAGGAGAAATATCGGCGCTGGTCAGCGGGGGTCTCGTAGTGAGGAGAGAGCCCCGCGTATTGCTGAGCTGGCGAGCAGAGTCCCCGGAGAGGCCGGTGAGTGGGGGCTCATTTGGCACAGTGTACAGTTCCTATTTCCTGAGCGGACCCGCCGTTGCGGGCCGCTCCAACGAGGGGGCATATTGGTTGTTAGAGGGCCCAGAGGGGCCCGTGCTTTTCCCACTTTGGCTATGTGTTCACAGTTGCCCCGCTTGACAGTGGGCAACTGCAACGATGGGGGCAGTTTATTTAGAGAGCGCCATTGGGGCCCCGAGGGCACAGTCGTGCCAGGGCCCATTTTACCTTGTTCTCAGCTGCGCCGCACCAGCGCGGGCAGCTGCAACGTTTTTACATATTTAGTCAGAGGGCACAGTGAGTGCCAGGCCTTCTTTGCATCACAGCTGCACGGCAATTAGCGGCAGCTGCAACGTTTAGGCTGACATTTCTTTGGG
This sequence comes from Calotriton arnoldi, assembly GCA_963921515.1. Classification (NCBI taxonomy): domain Eukaryota; kingdom Metazoa; phylum Chordata; class Amphibia; order Caudata; family Salamandridae; genus Calotriton; species Calotriton arnoldi. The sequence continues at coordinate 1,186,367 of CAWUFW010001186.1, forward strand.
GGCATTTTTAGTGAGACAGGAGTGAGATACACTCCTGTGCCCCAGCGCAATTGCGCACTTGTGGATTCTGCTGCATTGGCAGCCGCCCTGACATTTGGGACATAGGGCATTTGAGCCCTCTGAGAAGGCCAGTTGGCCAGGGGGAATTTTAGGTTGATAGGGCACCAGGCCCTAATGCGATTTATGTGGTGCGCAGGAAATGCGATTCATGTATTGTTATTCATGCACCTGATTTATGCCTCTACTGTGGTTTATGTTATGAGGTTTTGCATACTGTGGTTTATGCTTGGGAGGTTATTCTCCACTGTGATTTATGCCTAATGTGAGTTATGATTAGGAGGTTATGGTCTAATATGTTTAGGCTTATGAGGTTGGCGTATAATGTATTTTGCGCCTGATGTGATACTGTGCATAATATGGTTTATGTTGCAGGATAATGCTGAGTACAGTGTTTGCCAGTAATTACTGGTTGTGTTCTACGTTTGTTATATGTTCTACATTTACTATCTTTACTAAGTGATGGTTCTGACAGTGGCCCAATTGGCCCTGTCAGGTGTATATAATCCCTTGTAAATACTGCCTAGTGCCAGTTGGCACAGTGTATATTGTGTGATTACTATTCTAATGTGTTTATGGTAATACAAAGGCTATTTTTGATATAACCTTGTGTGGAGTTCCTTTTGTGGTGTGCTTGGTATGTTGTTGCTGTGTGTGTGTTGCGCAAACGCTTTACACATTGCCTCCGGGATAGGCCTGACTGCTCGTGCCAAGCTACCAAGGGGGTGAGCAGGGGTTATCTTCGGCGTGTAACTCCCTTGCCCTGACTAGAGTGGTGGTTTCTGCCTGGCTTAGGCGCAAGCCCTAGCCAACCAGAAATCCCATTTCTAACAATGGCCAAGTCGATTTCCTGGTTTTCCATCCTTGAAGAATTCGGAAAAACTTTTGACAACTTTTTGGAAACTTGTTGTTGCCTATGTGAAAGATCTTGGAAAACAGAGCCTTGGATATACAGAACTTGGCAAACTTTTTAAAACTTCTTCTCAGTGTTGACTTAGTGGATCTTTTTGGTGGTTTCTAACTTATTATTTGTCTAGTACAGCTAAACACATGTTCTGGATCCCACAGCTAGGCATCAATGTGAGGATTTGGGTTATTGTATGGTATGGCTGTGTTGCCTTACTGTGTAATACACTCACAAAAACTGTCTTGGGTCCAGTCAGGCTCATTTGCAAAACCTTTAACTCAACTGCGGTTAGCTGTGGCTTTGAGCAGCAAGGCTTAAACAAAAGAACTAATGTAAAGCATTGAGAAATACCAAACAACTAAATAAGAAAGTCACACAACGCAAAAGAAATCCGAAACCAATTTATAAAAATAGATTATATTTTTATGAATTTGTAGAGACCAAGATTAGCAAAATCCACTATAGGGTACCGGAAATATAGATTTTTAAAGAAAATGTCAATCTCAGTTCAACCACAAACAAGCATTGGTAACTGCAAAGTTTGGACATTTTAAAAAAGTTTGAAAGAGTTGTGTTTGGCTACATGGGACCGACTAGGGTGACCAAATCCAACAGGGAGAAAGTCAGGTAGGGCCACTAAGGAGTATTTGAATGGTTACCTGGCCCAATAGCGTTCTCCAGTCCAGTTCTAAAATTTGCAGGACAACCACCATGGACTTCAATGGAGTGGTCATGATGCTCAAGATGCACGCGATGGAGGATGTTCAAAGATGCTCTGGGTGCTGGGTGGTCGACAGGGGTGTCCTAGCAGTTACTCCTTAGTCCACGGGTGAGGTGGGGTGACTTTAGCCACTGAGGTCAGGGTTGCTCTAAGTCCTCTTTGAGCCAATAGAAGAGCAGCTGCTGCTGTGCTACTGGTTGCCATACACAGCGGTCCCAGAGGTATCCTTTGGAGGAGGCTGGTGTCCCTCTTGGACCACCAATCTGAACTCAGATGACACTCCCGGGTCCGGCAGGCTCAGGTGCATCTTTTTTCCATTGAGGATCAGTTTCTAGGGAAGCCCTACAACGGTCAGCTGCCAGTCTCCAGAAGTAGCAACTGACTTGCCAAGTTGGGCTACTTCAGCTTTGATGGCCCTGGTACTGGTTTCAGGGGCTCAGCTGACAGACCCTTGGAGTCTCTTCGCTGGGCTGGGACTCAGGAGCATCTTTCTCTCAAGCCAGGAGCCACAGGTACAGCCCTCTCTTCGCTAGCCCATTATAAATATACAATCCAAACAAAATTAGGTTTTCTCACTGCCCGGCATCATATGCAAACATGATTATTTTATTTATTTATTTAGTGTTTTATAGAGTGTGAACGTGACTCAGGGTATCAGAGCGCTTTACAGGGATAACAAGTTGTATACAAAGTTCGGAATAGGTGATATAATAAGCAAATACATAGGTAGGGATAGACGAACATGCATACACTTGGGGGAATAACAGGTCATTTACAATATTCGGAACAGGGGATCATGAGAATACTTTGTAGAGATAACCAGCTATTTACACTTGGGGGAATACCAGGTCTTTAACAATATTCGGAACAGGCGATCATGAGAACATTTTGCAGAGATAACCAGCTGTATATAGAAGTAGGAATGGGCGAAAGGGGTACCTTAGCCGGAGATCGGAGAAGTGACGGTGAAAAACGAAAGATGCACAATGATGAGCAAATAACATAACATAACATGTGTATTTGTAAAGCGCACGTTCACCCAGAGGTCTCTTGGCGCTGAATAACAGATGTTCATTGTTACCCAACTCAATGGTACTCATTTTATCGACCGCAGATGGATGAAAGGCTGAGTGGACCCGCCGGGATTTGAACCTGTGACCATGAGGTCGAACACAGGCCCCTGCAATGGACGCATTAGTCCACTGAGCCACCAGACCATGATACCAGAACACAGGGTTAAGGCACAGATATCAAGACCCGTTAACACAGGTGGAGTTCAAGTAGGGAGCAAAAACATATTGCTAGGCCGCTGAGCTGTGTGTGCACTGAGAGAGTTTAAGGGAGGAATTTGCTTATTAGCAAAGTTTTAGCTTCCTTCTTGAGTCTTGACTAAGAGGGTATTCTTCTGATGTTAGGTGGCAGCGAGTTCCAGATTCTTATTGCAGCCCCAGAGAAGGCTCGGTTGTATGTTTTTTTCTTTCGGAAGAGGGTGGATTTAGCACAAAGTCTTTGGTGGACCGGGAGTTCCTGACTCATCCAGATACCACGATTTCCTGGGTAAGATATGCAGGAGTATTCGAGTGTAACACTTTGTGCATGATACAGGCCAAATTGAGTTGGATTCTGGCTTCAAAAAGAAGCCAGTTCAGCGCCTCCAGGTGCGGTGAGATGTAGTCGAATTTTTTTGAGCCTGTTAAGAGTATAGCGGCTGTTGAGACAAGCTTTTAGGGGGGCCGTTGAGATCTTGGGTAGGTCAGAGAGGGTTAAGCATCCGTATTCGATCCTAGACATAACTAATGCCTGTACTGCATTTTTAGGTCCGATGTATCAAGGAATGGTTTTAGTTTTCTCAAGTAGCTCAGGTGAACTCTAGCATTTTTGGCCAAGGAGTTGATGTGGGCTCGCGTAATCAGTTTGCTGTCCAATGTGATTCCAAGTGATTTGGCTGAGTCCTCTATGGTCGGTGTGCTGTTCAGCGCTGTGATTGTCTTGGTCCATTCCAGTATGTCAGTGGTACTTTTAGGACTGTAAGTTAGAAGGAACTCAGTTTTTGGTGCATTTAGTTTGAGCTGGTTGCTGGTGAGCCATTGTACAGTCAGCTTTAGGGCCTCATTCATAGATTTGATCTCCTCTAGGGATGAGATTTTGATGTAGATCTGAGTGTCATCAGCATACATGTGGAAAGAGATGTTGGCGATATGCAGTATTTCAGCTAACGGTTTAAGGTAGAGGCTGAAGAGAGTTGGGGAGAGAGTTGAACCTTGGGGGACTCCGATCGCTATCGGAGAAGATAGATTACGGATGACTAAGAATCTGTGGGAGCGGTTCCGAAGGAAGGACCTAAACCATTCGAGAACAGTTCCCCCTACTCCCATCCTATTTTCAAGCCGTTCTAGTAGTTTCTTGTGGTTGACTGTGTTGAATGCCGATAATAGGTCCAACAGTATTAAGAGACACGTTTTACCTTGGTCAAGAGCTTGAAGAGCATCATCTACAATATGGAGAATGTAGTTTCAGTGCTGTGATCTGGCTTGAAACCAGATTGGCATTCGTCTAGCAGGTTGAATTTGGCAAAGTGTTGGCTCAGTTGATGTTGCACACATTTCTCAAGTACTTTCGCTAGAAGAGGAATATTGGATATTGGTCTGAAACTATCCGGTTCAGCTGGATTCAATGTGGGTTTTTTTAAGATGGGGATGACTTGACCAGCTTTTAGGGAGTCAGGTATGGACCCTTGCGTTAGGGAAGCATTGATTATTGTAGTCCAGATGGGTATGATAAATTGGTTGGTTGCGGCCAAGCAGTTGGAGGGGAGCGGGTCATTGAAGTGGTTGTTCGGTTTTATGGAGGATAGAATTTTCGAGATGAAGTGGTCGCCATATAGCTTGAAAGTGGACCAGTGCGCTTGGTTTTTGGGTACTGCCTGGTGGGGATGTATAGAGAGATGGGTCTCGGAAAGAGGAGAACGGACGCTGGCGGCGGAATTCAAGTTTGTTTCCCAAAGAGTTAATTTTGGCTGTAAGGAAGTAGGAGAACTCCTCACAGGTTATTAGGGATTTTGTTGCTTCTTTAGAGGTTTTTGCCAGTTTGTTTGATTGCTGTTTTACCATTTCAAAGAGCTTATGAGGTCTGTTCTTAGCGTTCTCCAGTTCCGAGCTAAAGAATTCTTTTTTGATTTGAGGATGCTCTTGTACGCATTTCTGGTCTTTCGGAGAGGTTTTAGTTGAGAGACGGAGGGGTGTTGTCTCCAATTTCTTTCTGTTAGCTGAAGAATTCTCCTTTCATTATTAAGGGACCCACTGAACCAGGGATTTTTGTCTTTAACCTGAGATCTTTTTAGTTTTAACAGGGCTAGAGAGTCAATTATGTCAGACATTGTTGAGTTGTAGTGCTCAGTAAGTTTGTTAACATTGGATAACTTTGGAGGTGGGGGGAGATCATTCTCGCAGCGCACTGCCAGCTTCTCAAAGTCTAGGCTTTTTGTGTCTCTAAGCCAGAGGTTCGGTTTCACTAGTTGCGCTGATCTTTTCTTATGTATGCCCGGTATTTGGAAGGTAATAGCGTGGTGGTTTGACCAGTTGCAAGGAGCAATTGAGTTTAGCCTGACCGCCATTGCCTTAGATGATCCAATCCAGCGTGGAGCCTTTCATGTGAGTCGGTAGAGTGCAGGCTTGAGTAAGTGATTGGTCAGCTAGGAAGTCTTTAAGGGAGTTGACCTGAGGGTCATTAAGGTCGTTCCAGTGAAGATTAAAGTCTCAGAGGAATATATCATTGGAATGGGGGGAGACCTTTGCTGTAATGATTTCCATGAGGTGGTCAATGAATGTGTCATTCTTACCCGGGGGTGGTAGAAGGTGTGCAGTTTGCACAATTGGTTAGAATCGTTACATATGGAGAGTGCAAGATATTCGCAGGAGTCAAGGGGATCAGAGTGAAGTTCGGTAACAGAGAGGTCGGAGTGGTAGATGCAAGCAAAACCTCCCCCTTTTTTTATTTGCCTGTCAAGCCTTACGATGTTGTAGTTTGGAGGGACCAATAAATCCAGGTAAGGCGATGATGCTTGTTGAGTCATGATTCGGTTAAGATTGCTACATCGGATTAAGACCATTAAGTCGACATTTTGAGCCCTGGCTGTTATTTAGGTGGGGTCTTCCTCAGGACAGAAAAGTAGCAACCTGACCATGAGCATACATCAATGAAATGTCAATAAGATGTCATAAGGGCAATAAAGGCCTATGACTGGGATCACCAATGACAGGTCAAGGAGCAATGGCTTCCGAAGAATGGCATACAATTGGAAAGGTAAATACATCAAATGGCTTCCTGAGCATGTCGGTCCACAGTCCCAAACAGTGCTCAGTCACCAACTGTTGACAAGTCGCACTTGTTTGGATTGGATTTGTTTGGGTTGGATTTGTTTGGAATGGATTCTATATTTATAATAATGTCCGAATGATTAAGACAGTTATAGGTTTTGCGCACTGTATTGTGTTGTTCTGTGTTGTGGTATTTTGTTCATGCACCTATTTTTCACCAGTACTGCGCCGTCACTTGTAGCCCCTTCTCACTTATTGGAATTGTCGCAATAATATATATGTATATTTGTTCATACATGTACAAATCCATTACCTATTGATTAAATCACTACCTTTACGATTGTGTAATACATTAATTGAGTCAGCATGGCCATTGAGTCAGTTAGCCCCTGTGGGAGTATTTTGAAGTATTCCTACTAGAGAAATGAGGAGTATCTCTTCATCGAGTCCTCTGTCTAGCTTTACTGAGTACTAAAGGGGAACCCTTGCGTTTGTTTGTGAAGTTGATATTTCACTTTGAAGGTGTACTCCTAGTTATTCTCATTTACAGAATAGCAAGAACATTATCCGAGAGCTCCCTCGTCCCTTTGAGGGCAGTTTGAGGTCTGGAATTGTGGGTACTTCACTCTGTCACTAGTGTCAGTTTCCCCCATTTACCTGTCAGTCTGTTGTGCCTGAGAGAACACTGGTGATTTCTGAGAACACCGTATATTCACTACCAAACCCAGAGTCCATGCTCTATTCTGTGGTAATCTACATGACGATTCCCCCACGAAGGTCACACTGGTACCAACTGCCCCAGTCTCACATTTAATATCACAAGAGAATTTCACACATCAGCCTATGGAGTTCTGCTGTCATTGAGCCTGTGAGTGCCTAGCTGGTCTCTCAAGAGTACTTTGCCATTCCAGGTTTCTCTGCTGCCACTATCTAGAGACACATAAGTACGCCCACCCCAGGAGTTTCGCAGCCACAACTTTCCATACCTGCTTTTGAATAGCTTTGGGCTCCTAGCCAGTGATCACTCGTCTCCCACACATCTGCTGGTAATGCACTCTGAACTGCCTCTCATACTGCAGCCACTTGAATTGCTCATCACGTTAAACCCTGAGCCAGCAGATACCCCACTTGAATATAGCTATTTCAATCTGCTTCTCTTCAGCCCTGCCCCTTTGGAATGGGACTGGATTGCACAACCTTGATAAGGTATAAACGCTCCGCACAGAAGAGATCACACTGGTGTACTTTGGCCCTTGGAAAATAGCTTACCGTTTGATTGTCAGTCTGGTCTGGTTGATCACTGTCCTCACCCAAGTGGTTGAATTGAAGGAGGTGGCTGCCATCACTCACCCTAACTGAACAATAATATTCCCATTCAGAATGAGAAGGGCTAGCCATCATGACAACCTCGCACCACTTCTGGCTCTTCTTGACAAGTTATAACTTCAAAGTTTTGATGGACCACAAGTCCCTCACCTGTGACTTCAACAGGTTAACGTCTACACCAAAAGCATGAATAGAACAATGGATGTCACTGCTGCAACACAGCAGCTATCAGGTACATTATAATCCACGTATATCAAATATGGCAGATTCCTTGTCTTGCCACCTAAGACCACAAACTTGCCAGAGCAATTGGAAAAAATGCTTGTGGAGCACTGTCTCGCCATCATGGTGCAGACCGTATTTCAGGGTGCAGCAAATTGAGGAACAATAGCTTCACAAGGCGTGGCAAGAGCCACAAACTAAATATAGTGGATCATTGCCATGTATCTCAGAGATATGTAGATCAAAAGTAGACAGCATCCACTTTGTGGGACTGAAGTATGGAGGTAGATTCTACAATTAGGCAGGGTACCAAGAAAAATTCTGGAAATTCATACTCCAAATCCCCCAGGCAGCACAAAATGTGCTTTTAGGAGGTGACTGCGGTATAACAACCCTAGATTTGACGAGCAAGATGATAGTGAAGCACAATATGGCTAAAAGCAGTGCAGCCATGGAAAATCTCGTAGTGAATGAGTGCTGGGAAGAACTTGCCTCAGGCAAAACCCAGTGGTGGCCACTGCCTATCTAGGGTGGTGGGGCAGGTGGGTAGGGAGGGATGGGGTTGGGTATTATAATAAAATGTTAAAAAAGACTTACCTGCCGCTCCCGCTGACGCTTCCGGCTGCTTGTTTGTCCTCTCATTGGCACGGATGTGGATGGGGCTCAAGGCACCGGCTCATCACCCAATCCAGGTGCTTGAGAAGCATGAGAGCAGAGCCAGGGTTGATCTCAGCGGCCTCGTTTGCCGCTCAGACAGTGGCTTGGAACCTGTGGCTTTTCTCTAACCCAGCTGTGTAGCACAGCTGGGTTGTAGAAACATAAGTGCGCATGTCTGTTTGGCTGGCCTAAGACGACCGGCCAAACAGACATGAGCACTTATAAGTGCACAGTACTCCTCCTCCCTGCCATGCCCCGCCCTGCCTCGGCCAAAGTGGGATGATACTAAAAGCAGATGATTAAAAAAGAAAAGAAAAAATGGATGGCTACCATCATGGAACAAGAGCCTTCCAATAGAAACGGAGTGAAACGTGGCTTCCACAGCATACTGGACAATTAAACAGTGCCTGTTTTCTGTAATCAAATAAGTACATCTGTCCATGGATGTATGGAGAGCCAGCAACATCTTGTCATATGTAGTTGGAAACAAAAACCTGTCAATAGTTCCTCTGCAGAGAGGAAAAATATAGGACACCAAGAGCACTGGGCAAAGTCAACAGCAACATCTCAGAGCATGCGGTAGAGGCAAGAACAAGAACCGTTCATCCCACACAGCCTGTGAAGGGTCAAGGCATTGCCACAGTGACTGTAGGACAACATGTTGTGTAAGGTGACGACAACAGTAGAGCTGGAGTTAGAAGTCGTTTGTCACTGGGGGTCATGCACTGTATGACAGTAATCTCTAAGCATGCACACAAAAAGTATTAAAGCTAGAGGCAGCCATTTTAGGTCTTCTTTTCTTTCACTGATGTTAATATCCACCCTGAAATGGTGTATGGATTAAACCGCAAGGACTTTGAGTAGAGCCTGAAAAATGCAAACATGAATTAAGTGCAGGAAATAAGCGATAAGGTCACTGGGTGCAGCATTTGTGTTCCAAAAGAAAAAAAAACACTGTACTAGAGCGAAGCATTTTTCAGCAGCAATGTTCTAGAACGCTTGGTCCAAAATGGCGAGGAGAGCAGGGTGCTGAAGAATAACAGGACAGTGCCAGCTGTGTGAAACAGCCTTCCAGCAGAGGTACAGAAAACAACAGCCATCAAAGAATTGACACGAGGCGGGAAAGACAATTGGCCTGTAAATTTAGGTAAACAATGGTTAAAGTGGAGACCAATCAGAGTTTACATGTGTTGACAGTAAATAGCCAGCCTAAATGGTCTGGAAATCTTCATTGTCTCTCATATTCAGGATCATTGGAATTATGTGATTCTGTGGCTGCCACGGTTTCTGCAAATTTATGAATTTGCTGCACTTGCCACATAATCCAGCATCAGCTTCATACTTTGCAGATTTTAACAAAAAATATTTCTGGACCAACAATTACTAACAGCACTCTTATATGTGTTGCCTTGCAGAAGTAAGCTTTTTGCAAGAGTTAACTGGTCACCTTTTAATTGTTGATTGTTGTGTTTGGGTGCTAAATTGATAGTAATGAGATGAAACCTTTGCCTAGACAGTGTTAACCTGTAAACATAACAGGGTAGTCATACTGCAACAAAACGTGCCGCACTATGCCACATAACTTACCTTTTCTTGTTACATAATTTAGTCAACCCTGTCACATAATTTGGTCTTACCCTACCGCACAATTCCAGTGACCCTGCTCATAGTCAAAGTTTATACGAAAACCCAAAGGTTTGCAATGGCGGAAGAAGATCTGCAGTCTGATGAAAAAACCTGCGTGATGCCTTGACCCGGACAGGGCCTCTGTTATATAACGGATACACCTATATCTAGATACGGTGTGCATGTCCCATCGGAGGAGGCCCTGCCAGCACCCCCGGGCAAGACCGCCTCCCTGCGTTCACTGCACCTCAGCTGTCGGTGGACGTCGCTGGAAGTGCAGCTGCCGGAGGCTGGGTGCCTCCCTGCTGGGATGTGCAGCAGGTGTGAGGCCCCCTGTCCACCTGCAGCGGCCCTTCCCCGGTGTGGCCTGCAGGCGAGGAAAGTCCTGCCTCAGTCTCTGCATTGTCCACTTACCTCGATGGAGTTGGGGGCGGGCGGATTGTGCTCGAGCACAGTGCTCGCTGACTAGTAGGAGCTGCCTGGTTTATGGTGCTGCAGTGGCTGCTGGTTAGTGTTTCTGACACGTGCAGGGTTATCTACCCAGCTGCATAGCGCGCGCTAAGATTTGTGAACGCGCGTCGGAGCACCGGAGTCTTTGGAGGCGGGCGTATGAACTGCTATATGTGGGCGGGAGTTCTTTTCCACCCCGAACTGCCAACGCTCCCAAAATGTCTTCTCAGCCTGGGCTGAGGTCCTCGCGGTGCTGCACCAAGAGATTGCACCTGCTGCTCTTCCTAAGCTCACTTTGCAGCTCCCCATGGCTCTGCGCAGCCTCTCACATGAGCCACGAGTGTCTCGGGCAGGGGCTCCTAGCCCCCTTACTTCTCAGAGGCAGGGCCGGCTTTAGCACTGGTGGGGCCCGGTGCGACAGTCTTTTTGGCACCCCCCTATGACCTCCTCCTCGGGGTGAGGTCCCTCACTACCACCCGGCAAAAGTTCCCCTCATCCCTCCATAGCCCCTCTCTCACATACATTACATTTGTTTTTAAGCGTTGGTAAAGTCTGACTTTTCTAAATCACACAGCTATCCACATAAAATTAGGTTGACCAACTGGCATGGGTGCAAATTCAGGAGGGTGACTGCAAAAATTCAGGACAAAGGGTCAAAATTAAGGACAAAAATTCAGGACAGAAGGTCAAAATTCAGGACAAAACTTTGGGACAAAAGGTAAGTTTTACAGACACATCAGAGGAAGTTGCGCGATAGTATAAAAGTAAGTAAATAGACAACCACTTAAGTACAAGTCAAAATAAGTTTATAATAGGTTGAGACAGTCGTGCACTTCACGGTTTTTCGGTATGCGCACAGCTTTGAGCAACTGTGCAGGTCTTTTTGTGGTATTTCATATGATAATAATCTATTTATATGGTTACTGCACTGGGTTGTCCAGTCTGATATTTTGTTTAAAACTCATGGTCCTGAGCAGGCATGTTTGGTGAGAGAAGTGGTCAGGAAGATCTACTCGGATAGACTTTGTTACTAGCATCTCATATCTGAGTGCCATTGTGAGATGTAAAGCGGCACGTATAGGTGAACTAAAGGGAGGATTGCTGTGATGAACCCACTATAGGGAACACATTATGGGTGTTTTTCAGCAAGTGGAACTTAAAATATGGAATCTGACTTTGCTTATTGGGGCTTCACAGAGAGTTGCACTAGCCGACGGAAGTCACAAAGGTGCTTTCCCTGCAGCTTTCTTAAAGAAGGCACTGTCAATACACTATTACATAGTTTATTTTTGATGCCTTGCCTATTGCTAAAAACACAATATACATCTCAAGCCCAGCTCATGGCACTATGAGGCTCTCCCTAAAACCTTACACCTAAAACAAAACATGCAAACATTTACAATTACTAGTGTAACATGCAAGTAGCAGTTGGGTGTCACTCAAAATGTCATATGCATGATGTATAGATCCCACACATAAGCACACAGCAGATACAGAATAGTAACACATAGGCACGGGAGTAGCGAGAAAATTTAAATACCTCCCACTTTGAACTAAAGCTCTTATGGCACCAAGAAAGCAAAGTAAGTCATCACAACCCTCCCCAGAAGAGCACTCTTGCCCAAGGATCTAGCCATTCATCCTTCCATCAAACCCCTGATATCCACCATTTCAAAATTACATTCTGTCATCTATTAATTCTCTCATCCATCATTCAGTCTTTCACCATTCATTCTGTCCTTCCATCTGTGTGCCCATCCGTATCCAAACCTTTTCAACCATTTGCAAACCTATCCATCATCTATCTATCCTTCCATCCATCATTTCACTCATCCATCCCTCCATCCACCCTTTCATCCATCCACTCTTCCACCCATCAATCCATTCACTCATCCATCCAACCATTTACCCTTTCACCCAAGCCATCCTTCCACTCATCCATTCACTCTTCCACCCATCCATTATTCCAACCATTTACCCTTTCACCCATCCAGCCACCCTTTCACTTACTCATCCACCCAGTCACTCATCCGTCCATCAACTCAACTTTTCACTCATCCATCCATCCTTTCTTCCAGCTCTCCACTCTCCCTTTCACTCGTGTATGCATTCTTTCACTAATCCATATTTACATTGTTCTATTCACTCATCAAGTCACCCATTCACCCATCTATTCTGCCAATCATTCATCCATGCTTTCACTCATCCATCCATCCATTCATCCTCCCTTTCTGTCTCCATTGCCCTTTCACTTAGCCACCCATCCTTCCATCCACCCTTCACCCATCCACCCACCCACTCATCCATTCATGAATCCATCCATTGACCCCATCACTCATCCATCCTTTCACTAATCCATCCATCCTTTCTCTCACCTATCCACCCTTTCACTCATCTATCCATCCTTTTGTCTATCTACCCTCCCTTCCACTCACTCATCCATCCACTCTTCCACCCATCCATCCATTCACTCATCCATCCAACCATTTACCCTTTCACCCATCCAGCCATCCTTTCACTTACTCATCCATCCACCCAGTCACTCATCCATCCACCCATTCAACCTTTCACTCATCCATCCAAACATCCATCCTTTCAGCTCTCCACCCTCATTTTCACTCATGTATGCATTCTTTCACTCATCCATCTTTACATTCTTCTTTTCACTCATCCATGCACCCATTAGCCCATCCATTCTGCCAATCATTCATCCATGCTTTCACTCATCCATCTATCCATCCATCCTCCCTTTCTCTCTCCATTCCCCTTTCACTTAGCCACCCATCCTTCTATCCACCCTTTACTCATCCACCCACTCATCCATTTACTCATCCACTCATGAATCCATCCATTGATCCTATCACTCATCCATTCTTTCGATCATCCATCCATCCTTTCTCTCATCCACCCACCCTTTTACTCATGTATCCATCCTTTTGTCCATCTACCCTCCCTTTCACTCACTTGTCCATCCTTACATCCACCCTTTCACCCATCCATTCATTTCCTTTTCACTTATCAATTCATCAATCCATCCATCATTTCTCTCATCCATTCATCCATTCACTCGCCCATCATCCACCCTTTCACTCATCCATCCATCCTTTTACTGATCCATCCACCCTTTTACCCATCCATCTCCCCTTCCACCCATACATCCCTCTATTTACCCTCATCCATCCTTCCACTCACACATCCATCAATCCTTTCTCTCATTATCCATCCATTCACCCTTTCACTCATCCATTCATCCTTTCACAAATCCATCCAGCCATTTACCCATTCCCTCACTTATTCATTAACCCACCTTTTCACATTAATTATGAGCTGAGCCTTTGTCTACTGAGTTGCAGACAGAAGAGGGCAAAAAGAACTTCATCCTGGCTGTAGTTCCTTAAGCAAGGGGTGGGGTGGGGGAGGGTTTACTATGCCCCTGCACATAGGCAATCTGCAAACTTGTAAGTCATGAGTCATGCATGATGCACAGTGCCAGGACGTAAGGTGACTGTGACATGGTGTTGTTTCCAGAGCTTTAAGTGGGATGAAAAAACTGGGGGTCTCTCCAAGGGGCATGTCTGATGTAATTAAGGGCGTGGCTTAAAACACCTAAGGTAAAAATATGTGCTGAGCATAATGTGCCGCCCGACTGGTATTTTGCTGTTTCTATCATTGCATCCAGTAACATTAGACCTGCAACAAGCCACGACTATTGGCTTTGCAAGTGGATGTTAGTTACATAAAATAAATAAAAAAGCAGCAACTATGGCTTCGTTGTATATAATATTAACAATACTTCAGCTTTGAAATGATTAGACTGTGTAAGAACTATACCTCTCCTTTTGAACTTCTTTCGCCATCTTCTTTTCATGAACTCGCACATAGCTGCATGGGCGTTTTTGTACATTTGTTTTGTACATTTCTTCCATCCAACCCTAACAGAATGCCCTGCCCTAGACCGCGGCAGGAGGAGGCCACCACATGCAGTAACAGCCCAGACTGACCCATTGTCATTCTGTATGTGACAATCAGCCGGCATACAGATTGACAATGGGTGGGTGAGGCTGCTCTTGTGCTCCGAGGATGAGTGTGAGGCAGCCCCATCAGGGAGCTGAGGCTTCTCACAGGGGAATAGCTCTGCTCCCTGCAAGGCCCAAAATTACAGACAAAGGGCATCCATAAAAGGGATCCTCATGGGCAAGGGACGTGAGGTCCAAATTACGGATGGTCCGTGAAATTTACGGACGGTTGGTCACCCTACATAAAATATAGATCTGTTCTGTGCAGCAGGCATATTAACCCTCTGAGCTACTTTACAGCGAGTCAAAACGGCCACTAGACAAAACTCGATCTTTTTTTCTAGCAGGAACACTAATCACAAGAGTTATCTTGACATTGTTATTGCTGCCTGACTGCTGGGCGCAGGAGTAACTTTGCAACCGGTGCTTTTAAATATTAAGTTCTTGCTATACACAGTGCCCCCCCTAAGGCCAGTGCCCCCCTCCAGGTCAGCCCCCAGAGCAGGTGCACGAGTTGCACCGCCCTAAGCCGCCCTTGCGCATCAGAGGCTGGATGGGTTCCTTAGTCAGGGACGACTTAGGCTAGCTACTTGCTGCATAGCCTCAGAATCATTGTGCTCCTCAGATCCTCCTTATGTCGCTCTTGAAAGGCCGTTCATAATCACCACATGGCATAGTTTTAGGCAGAAGGCGATTGGTCTGTTTCTGAAGAAATGTTCACACTGGTTTTTGATTGGTTAGCAGGATAGCTTGCCAGAGTGGAAGCAGTACTGGTTAAGGGAAGGGTGGTTGACTTTTTAAGTGTTAAAGGAGGGCTGGCTTTGGTTTGTGGAAGGATGGGTCCGCTCAGGGGAGTTCGAGGACAGCATGAGTTGATGTTATGTATTATTGCGGTGTTGTATCTTTAGGCTGCAAGGCGAGTGCCAGTTATATATAAAATTGAGAGAACAGATGTGTCCCAGTAAGTTGCCAATGTACCAGGGGCGACTGGTGTTCCTTGGCAAGAGGGGCATTGCCCTGCCACCCTCGGGAGAGAGACAAGAACAGGGAAATAAACACAGAGCAGCTGAATACAAATTACTGCTTCCAGACAACTTTGCAGATGTCCTACTGCTTCACCTGCAGGCACAAGCTACAGCAGCGACATCAGAGGAGGGGGAGTGCTGTGACATCATAGGAGAGGGAGTGCTGAATTAGAAATCCATGGATCCGGTTGCCTTTGGGGCGCATAAGCAGTGGTCCTGGGAGGAGTTACAAAGCTTTGTTCCCTTCAATGGCTGGGGTTGGGGCAGGCCATGAGGACAAGGAGCGAGTAGATGGCAACAGTTTGTTGATTGCACAGAGGGACATGCTGTAGGCGGGATTCAGAGGGCTTTCTCGCGGGTGGGGCGCGAGGGGTCGCAGGGGGAAACGCGGGGGGGATCACGGGGAAATTAAAAAAAAATACTAATAAAATTAAACTTACCTTTCCGCCCGGTCCCGCATCTTCTCGGCTCCTGCTCTCCTGCCTCCGACAGGAACAGGAAGCAGGCAGCCAGGCTTCTTCCCCTAAGCCTATCACAATGCTGAAAGCAGCGTTGTGATTGGTCGGGACGCCGCCCAGCCAGGGGCTAATGGGGTGGCCATGTTCTCCAAGGGCAGAGTGCGCATTACTGGTTTGGGCGGCCCTAGGGGCCGACCAAACAGTCTTTGCGCACTCAGGAGTGGGCATACCACTCCTCCCTGCCCTGCTCAAAGAGCAGAGCAGCCCCGCCCACCCGCCCGCCCACACTGCGCAAAGCAAACATAAAATGGTAATAACTTTTAGTTATTACCGTTTTATGTTTTGGCTTTCTCGCACTGCGAGAAAGTAGTGTGGCGACGCTCCTCCGCCCTAGTGGAGGAGCCTCCCCTGCTTCTGACAGTCTGCCACATGATGGGCTGTATATCTGATTTAGAGTGAGCACAACAATTGTTTACTAATTCAATATATGTTAAAAATGACTATTGCCTGCCACTCATGCTAATCTTATAGCTTTAGGGGCCTGGAATAGGTCCGGTCCTGTGGCCAACCTCCGCCGCGCACGGCTGAAAGCCGTGTTTGGCGGCGGTTGGATTAACGTATGGTAATTAAATATTACTTTACTTTAAAAAAACTATTAATTCACTAAAAAAAACAAAGGTTACAGGGACGTTATAGTTAGGAAATACCATAAAAAAACATAGAAATTCACTGAAAAAAGCAAAGGTTACATTGACGTTATAGTTAGGAAATATAATTGTTTTTAACAACTTAGAAATTCACTAAAAAAACACTGGTTACAGAGACGTTATAGTTAGGTTCAGATTTTACACACACAAAACAATGGCAATACAGCAGCTATAGTTATCTCAAGTAAGTATAATTCACACCCTAAGGTAACTATAACTCGAAGCCCTTTGGTGGTATATTCACTGAAAAAAAAATACACCCTAAGGTAACTATAACTCGAAGCCCTTTGGTGTTTTTTATATATATATATATATATATATATATATATATATATATATATATATATATTGGGCATAGCGATGTTTGCTGTTATGAAATAAAGCAATTTTGTTATACGGATTCCGAGAGTGTGCGGTTTTTCATACCAACCTCTGGGCTCAGAGGTTACTTGTTGCAATATTTACGGCTGCCCTGTCGGAGAAAAACTGCACCGCTTCAAGGAAGGAGCGCTGGCGTCCTACTCGAGGGCGTTGTGAAATGAAATGAAATGAAAATGGCTTTTGTATAGCGCATGGCTACCCGGAGGCATCCCAGCGCTGCGGAGGTGACGAGAGAAGAGGAGAGATTATTGGAATAGCCAAGTTTTCAAACGTTTCCGGAAAGTCAAGTGGTTAACCTCCTTGCGGATAGGAGGAGGAAGAGCATTCCAAAGCCTAGAAGTGCTATAGGCGAAACGGCGACCGCCTGTTCTAGCCTTCTTAATTCTAGGGACCTCGGCCAGGTAGAGTTCGTCCGAGCGCAGACATCGTGTAGACTTGTAAGGTTTGACCAGATTTTTAGTTATAGGGGGCCTCTGCCCTGCAGACCCTTGTGCGCAATGCAGAGGGCTTTGAAATGTATTCTCTCCTGAACCGGAAGCCAGTGGAGAGCGCGAAGAGCAGGCTTTGCTGAGCAGCGGTTGTTTGTGCCCGTAAGGAGTCTTGCTGCCGAGTTTTGAACCACCTGCAGTTTGGCGATAACCGATTTAGGAGCACCCAAATAAAGAGCATTGCCGTAATCCAGCCTGGAGAGAATGAGTGCCTGGACCAGCAGCTTTCTTGAGTGGCTAGGTAGGAGAGGGAGTATTTTCCGGGTGGTTCTGAGCAGGCCATAGCACGTGGCGACCGTTTTCCTTGCTTGGACTCTAAAAGTAAGATCATGGTCAAGCCAGATACCCAAGCTTTTTATCTCCTTTTTTGGCGAGGGAGCTGGGCCCATGCAGATCGGCCACATGATGTTTGGATTAAAATTTGCTTGGTTGCCCAGCAGCATAAGCTCCGTTTTCTCGCCGTTGAGCTTCAGATGAGATGAGCTCATCCAGCTAGCGACTGCCTTGAGGCAGGAACGCAGGTCCGTGGGGGACTGTTCCGACTGATTCAGTGCCACGATTAGTTGGGTGTCATCAGCATATGTGACTATGTGGATTCCGAAAGGGGCTACAATATCCGCCAAGGGGGCCATATATATATTAAAAAGAGTAGGACTCAGAGACGAGCCCTGGGGAACACCACACTGCAGCGGAACTGGCTGGGAGCGGGAGTTCCCTTCCAATACCTGGTAGTACCTTTCTTCCAGGAACGATTTCAGCCATGTTAAGGCCGTTTCTGTCACTCCCGCTTTTTTTAGACGGTGGACCAGTATGCCGTGGTTCACCGTGTCAAAGGCTGCACTTAGGTCTAGGAGGATAATAGCCGAAGACCCTCCGGAGTCGAGGATCTTTCTTGACTCCTCCACTACCGCTATCAATGCAGTCTCTGTGCCCTGACCAGGGCGGAAGCCAGTCTGGGATGAGTGAAGTAGTTTAAACTTCTTGTGGAATGATATATATATATATATATATATATATATATTCACTGAAAAAAAACAGTGAAAAAAAACCACCAAAGAGAGGCACACAGCTCCCCTCCCCGGTCGACTTCAGCTCTGGGGACCCCATCTCCCAGGCCCACCATATTGTAAATGGGTAGGGGGGCATGTAGCCCCCCTCCCTGAGCTGATATTTGGCCCTGGGGAACCCATCTCCAGGGGCCTGGCCACATTATAAAAGGAGACAGGGGCACGCAGCCCCCCTCCCCAGGCCCAGCTAATTAGTGAAGGGGGAGGGGGCTGTGCGGCCCTCCTCCTTGGGCCTATTTCAGCCCCAGGGACCCATCCCCTGGGTCCTGGCTAATAAAGTTTGGGTGCACTGGAGCCCACCCAGGGCACCCACTGCATCATTATTGGAGGCTGCAGGGGTCATGTGCCCCGCTCCCTCCTATTTGTCTGCACAGCCGGGCCCCAAGGGTGGTTGCGTGCCCTCTCCCCTTCATATTTTACAGTCAGGCCCCAGGGGTGGTGGTCAAAATTTGGCCCCCTCCCACTTTGAAATAAGTCTGGGCCCCGGGGACACGTGCATCTCCTCCACTCTCTATTTAGTAATGAATTCCCCATGGACTTGGCCCACCTGGGAGGCTAATAAAACACAAGCATAGGAAACAATGCTTGTGTTTTAAAAAACAATTCCCATGCATACTCCACGAGTTAGCCGGGGAAAAAAAGAACGTTTTTGGCCCTGGCGGGCTTATCCCCAATTGGCATATTTAATTTACTTATAAGTTCCTAAGTGCACAGTGGGTTCCCCAGGGCCTGGAAATTAATTGCTACTAGTGGGCCTGCAGCACTGATTGTGCCACCCACTTCAGTAGCCCTTTAAACATGTCTCAGGCCTGCCATTGCAGAGCCTGCTTGTGCAGTTTTAAACTGCCATTTCGACCTGGCAAATTAACCTACTTGCCAGGCCCAAACCTTTCTTTTATTACATGTAGGTCACCCCTAAGGTAGGCCCTTGACAGCCCTAAGGGCAGGGGGCAGTGTATTTAAAAAGTAGGACATGTACATTTAGGTTTTACATGTCCTAATAGTGAAATACTCTTAAATTCATTTATCACTACTGCAATTCCTATTCCTCCCATAGGTTAGCATTGGGATTACATCATTACATTTTGTAAGTATAATTTTCAATTGAGAAAAGATAGAAAAATGGAGTTTAGTGTCTCTGGACTCACAATGTAAAATCCCATCTTATGGTAAAGTTGGATTTTAAGTTGCAAGTCTGAAAATGCTTTGCTGGTTGGCCTGCTGCCTCTTACCTGGGAGTGAGAAGGACTGGAACTGCATCTCTACATCCTCATGGAACTTAAGTGACTCCAAGGGATTGCTGGCTTGCCTCCTGTTCTAAAGTCTCAAGGACATCAAAGACTTCCTTCAACCTTTCTACAACTGCTGGACTCTGCCAAATGTGAGTCCTGCCCTGCCAAGAGGTGCCAACTCTGTCCCGGGCCTTGAAAGTGGGTTTGTTGCAGGGATTCTGCACATACACAGAACTATGTGCAGGAAAATGGGACCTCAGTGTGTAGGGGCTAAGCTTTCCCACCACCTTAGTGCCCACGAACCCAGGATCGACTAGCTATAGTGTCTCACTTGCTCTCCTACACACTCATGAAGAAGCAAATGATTAGGCACCCCAGAACACAACACTCCCGGATCTCTCAGGAATTGCGGTAACAAGACACACCTTTTCGCTTACACTCTCGTACCTGTCCACAATAAGAACTGACCGAAACACGAATATAGTTTAAAATGTTTATTTCAACTATCGTGCTCTAAAACTCAGTATACGAGCCACAACCAGCAGCAAAATGCATAAAATCATTACATTTAGCATTGCAGCAAGGCCATATATCATAAAGGGAGAGGTCATCATATAAAGACAGTGGATAAAGGACTATAAGGCCTAACCACCCTCCCCTTGGTAAGAAGAAGTATTATTATATAATAGAAGATCTCTGGGCTTTGTCAGCAGACCCCATACCTTAGTGCCTAGATGGTATATCTACATCATAGAAACAGCATGGCTCTTCTCCCTGGAAAGCTCCCTCTCCAAGTGTGTGTTTCCTAAACATGCATCCCCATAATATCAAAGCACGAGTTTCCAGCCGCAGCTGTGTTTAGCATGTTTTGTCTAGGTGCTAGGGACTGACCAGAACAGAATAACAAGGGGCATTGTTTATTGACCTTGCTGACAGTGTTCAGACTAAACTCCAGGAACAGGCAGAGAATGAACAAAGTAGATGGTTCTCATGTGAAAGGCATAAACAGAGTCTTGCAAAAATAAAGCCATGTATTAACATGCGCAAAAGCAGTAGCATGGCTGCTGGGCTCATGCTAACTTAGCGATGTCGACAATGTCCCTATCGGCCACGTGACAGGTTTTTCAGCTGTTTTCTTCCAAAACCCATGAATCGTCGACTTTGCGCCGGTTGGAACTGATGCATTACCTTCGACAGTGATGAAGCCGCTGCTTGATGAAATTACTTAGACGGACTGTGCGGCTCGAGGACGATGGACTGTGTAGCTTGGCGATGACTCATCGTCTGCATCATAAAGGGGTTAGTCGACGAAGCCTGCATCGACTGCACAGATTAAAACCAACGCATTGCCTCCATCCACTGGATTGACGACGATGCATCGCTTCCTCTGCTCCCTGCATGAAGTCTTCGACGTGGACACTTCTTCCATCCAAGGTACTTTTTCAGCAGGACCTGCGCGAATACTGTAGTTTGCCCCCTCTCCATCGTGGCCGCCCTGAACTTTCGATTTACCCTGGTCTAGTTCGACTAGATGTCCCAGGTTGGTGCTTTATGACTCTAAGCACTGTACTTTGATTTATCCTTTAAAAATTCATAACTCCAATTCTAATCATTTGAGTTTTGTCATTTTGGTCTTGTTTTACACATGAAAATACTCTCTATTTTTCTAAACTGGTGCGGTGTCCTTTTTATGGTGTTTTCACTATGTTACTGTAATTTAAGTGTTGCACAAATACTTTACACATTGCCTCTTAAGTTAAGCCTAACTGCACTGTGCCAAGCTACCAGAGGGTGAGCACAGGTTAATTTAGGTTGTGTATCTGACTTACCCTGATAGGACTGTGGTCCCTACTTGGACAGGGTGCAAACCTCTGCCAATTAGAGACCCAATTTATAACACTATGAAAAAGCAGTTTGATTTGATTTTTTTAAAAACTATTTGATGAGAATGCCGTCTAGAATGAATTGCAGAATAGGACAATATCTGCCAGACAAATAAGTGGTTCACTTAATGGCAATTGAAGTAAACGGCAACTTTAAAAAAATTTGCTTTCATTCACATGCCTCCACATCTCATTGCGCCATGTTAACTTTACTTGACACCACTGCACCATGACCTTGCCTACCTTCATCCAATCCTCACCCGCAGGCCTTACAATTTTCTCTCTTTCGTCTTCTCAGTACAGGGTAGGGAATTCCAGTCTCCAAATATCTGCTACACACATCGCTAGGCAGGGCACAAGGAGGAAAAGAAGCGAAAAACTAGTAGCATACCCACCTTCCTGTTCGCCCCTTCCACAGTATACCCAAACCCCCCCACCCCCATCTTTTCAATCAGCTCTGCGGTGGCTTGTCCCTAGGATTAGTGTTTCATCCCCTGTAATAGCCTGTTTTACTTTCTACAGCTCCTGTAAGGTGGTGGGGTGCTGGGTATGTAAGGGGCCTAAAGTCCCATCAGACACAAACATCCATGAAGAACTCAGTACACTTCTCTTGAATGGATGGAAATTCTGCTACTCTCACACTCAGCCCCAGGAAATCACCCTTAAGGGCTGAGTGATCCTTGTCTCAGTGCTGCCATAGGATGCTCAGCTGTGTCCACAGGGCAACGGCTCCTTAGTTCAACACAACGGGAGTAAGCGCAGCTTGGTCCAGAGTTTGACAGCTCCTCATCTCAACATACACTATAAATCCACCCCTTTTTGGTAGCATACTTACACTTGTCTTGATTTACCCCTTTGAAGGTTTGAGGGGGCCTGACTCCAAAACATTTTGCTCAGGGAGGGCCCTGTGTAACAAGGTTTAAAGACCACTATCACCTCCTGAAGCCTCCCCTTTATCTTGCAGGTACTAGTGTCTCCTGTAGCCTCTCTCCTACTCTCATATAGTGGTGCAGCCTATTGTAGCATCCTCCCCAGCCCGGTAGCATTTAAATGAATTACGCCACACACGGAGCTCTGTATTACATGTCATTTATTTCTCAGAGTGTAACAGGTAAATGGCACGTACTGCGCCATGAATTTTATTAACCACACCCAATCACTTACGTCACTAGACTGCGGAGTCCATTATGGACTATAGCGGTCCTGTGCTCTATAATACACAAGACATTATATATCCCCCTTCGTTAAATCAAAAGTGCAAACATATATACATCAAAGTTCCTCAATGAGTCTTTGAGGCGCTCGAACAACTCTTCCACATCTCGTGGTGTGAGGCTGAAGAGAAACAACCACAGCAGGCACGTGTGATTCAGACACTGATGCATTCCTGGGGCTCTCCTGGTCCTCTAATGACAAAGTCTCACTCCGGATGTCTGGAGCCGACAGACGTCGAGGCAGGTGCTTGAAATGTGAGGGGTCCCTCATAATGGACTTTCCAGGACGGTGAGCAGTCACCCAATGTCCCTTACTAGTCACAACTTGCAATGGATTGGCATCGAATGGAGCATCAGATTTGAATTTTCATTTTTGCCTGACCAGGACACGATCCCCTTTCTGAAACGTAATGTCCCAAACACATTGACGCTTGTCTGGATAAGCCTTCATTCTGGACTTGTGAGCTGAATCAGTGAGTCGAACTTTCTTGGCATCAATTATTCTTTCCGTGGTCCACTGGGGTAGCTTAGTACCCATGGCTCTCCCAAACATCAGGGTGGCCGGGTTTCACTGGTGGTAGAATGGGGGTAGACCTGTAGCCACGAAGAGTAGAACGAAGAACTGACTTGAGCTCAAGTCCCTCTAGCGGAGCACGCTGAACAGCTTTCTTAAGAATGCTCATAAAATGTTCAATATTGCCTGATATTCAAATGAGTAAGAAAGTCTTTGAATTCCTGCCCACTGAATGGCGGGCCATTGTCAGATTTTAGAATGGACGGAACACCCCTGGTTGCAAATAGGCCTTCTAGTCTTTCAGCTACTCGATCATGAGTAATTGACAAAAGATCTTCCTATTGAGGAAACAGGGAGCACTCATCTATGATTACCATGAGGTAATGGCCATTTTCAAGGGGTCCAAAGAAGTCAATTGCAATTTTCTCCCAGGCATGTTTTGGAAAATCCGACATGTTCAAAGGATGCTATGTTATTTTGGGAGATAAACAGTTACACAAATGACAAGTCTGGAGTTCTCCCGCAACTCGCTCATCAAAATTAAGGAACCAAACACGGTCCCGGAGGGCTCACTTTGTGATGACAATTCTTGCTGTCCTAGACTTTCAAGGATGACAATTGTCGACCCTCACAAGATAATCCATTCTTGGGCAACTGACAGTTCATCAAGCATATTCTTTGAATTTCTGATATTAACGGTCGTTATCAAAGGTTGAGCATGTGTTCTCCAGGATTGATGCATAATAATGTCTTTGAGGATGAGCATATTCCCATCTGCACTAGTAGCAGCACTTATTTGCTCCATGGACACAGTTGCAGGGGTGCTGGATTTCACAATGAAGATAATGTAGACCTCGGCCACTTTAGAAGAGTACCCTGACACTGTATGGGCACTGGAGAAAAATAGTAGGCAGGGTTTTGATAATTTCTCGATCAGTGCACAATGGGGTAGTCATACTCTTGCAGTCGCAGCCCCCACCTCTCAATGCAAGGGGCATCTTGGCCTTTGGATTACCAACAATAGTGAGCAGTGCTTGGTGATCAGTAACCAGCGTAAAATGTTTCCCATAGAGAAAACCATGAAAGTGTTCGCAAGCTGACACAACAGCAAGGCTTTTTTTCTCAGGTTGTGAGTAAGCTTCTTCAGTCAGGGATAAACTTCGGCTAGCATAAGCTAAGATACGCTTTCGTGAATTTGCATGTCTGCTATGTTGGGCAAGAATCACGGCCAAACCCACTAGGCTGCATTCACAACAATCTCTGTATGCAATTTCGGATCAAAGTAAGCCATCTCAGTAGCATTTTCAATTACATGCTTAATCATCTTGAAATTTTGATCACACTCCCATGACCACTGAAATGAAACATTCTGTTTCGTTAACTCTCTCAATGGAGCACTCACAATGGCAAAGTCACGTATGTACCTGGAACAGTAGCTGCCCATAGCAAGAAAAGAATGCAGCATGGTTACATCTTGGGGAGGAGAGGTAGATGACAAAGCCTGTACCTTGGCTGGATCTGGAGTAATTCTCCCATCCGAAAAAATTTGCCCAAATCATTTTAGTTTTGTTTTGTGAAACATGCACTTTTCAGCTTTCAATGTAAAACCTGCATCAGCAAGTAGATGGCACACTTGTGTAAGGGCTCTATCATGTTCCTTTCGTGTAGCCCCAAATACTAGTATATCATCACTGTAGTTGAAAGCATGCGTGACAGACTGTATAATGCAATGGATGACATCTTGGAAAGACACTCCGAAACTCAATCTTTTGTATTGGAACAAACCAATATGTGTGGAAAAGGTATTAATGTACCCGCAATTTTCTTCCAATTTGAGCTGATGATATCCTTTGTTCAGTTCAAAGCGTGAAAAGACTTTGGCACAGTTCAACTTGGTAATCATATCAGCAATGTGCGGACCTGGAAGTCATTTTCTTTTGATTGCCTTGTTTGCTTGCACTTGTCAACACAAATTCGCACAGACCCTCCACTATCCTTTTTGGGTACCACCACTATCGGCGATACCAGTAGAGTGCTCAATTATATCATGTTTCAGAAAAGTCTTAAGTTCTTTTTCAACAGCCTCTTGTAGATGAAATGCAATTCTACAATGTTGTTGAGCAACAGGACAAATATCCTCATAAATGTGGAGCTGCACTTTCATTGTCTCAAGTTTTCCTAATCCATGAAGCAATGATGGAAACAGATTCACTATGTTGTGATGAGCTTTGACTTTGTAATTCACTGAAATTAAACCTATGTCAGCAGCAGTGCTGAAGTTAAGCAAACATGCACTCGACAAAGTTACTTGAAGGACATGAATTGGTAAATGTATATTTGTCTTTTTGTGTTTCATGGTTGCCGTGAATGAACCTTGACTTTATAATGGCGCCGAGACTGCCCACATGTATACCTTGGTTTTTGATGGTGTGAGACCGGGGCACTGGAGACAGTTCATGGTACTTTTCAGCTGGCATGATGTTTATCGACGCACCACTGTCTATGATAAACGGTATAAAGCACCCATTAACCTTCAATTTTATTTTGGGACAATGTCCAAATGAATTTTTTGATTTCACTTGTCGATCCTTTTTCGACTTGTATTCTTCCTTGCAGAAAGCCAAACCTACATGTGCATGTCTTTCAGTAGTCTGCATTCACATCACACACTCATCTTTTTCACTGTCGCTCGACAGTGTCGTCAAAAACCTCTCGACAAAGAATTAGATGACAATCGGCCTCTTTCAATTTCTACTTGCCTCAACTAATGTTGCCGTTTACTTCAATGGGTGTGACTAGAACGCTTCTGGAACATGCTGACAGCTATTTTGTCTTCACAACGTGATGCACTTGCAGCCATTTTGTCTTCACGAGGGGACGCACTCACTCTTTCCCTCGCTTTACAGACTGTCACAGAATGGTTCTCCTTCCCATATCCTTTACATATTTGCCCAATGGAAGGACATTTACCTTCATGCGAAAAGGAAAATCCCATCTAAAACACAGCTTCTTTCTCTTCGTAGACCTCACTTTGCGGCCTCCTATTTTCTATTTTTTTCTTGCTTTTCATACTCACTGGCGATTCACTCAGGGCTCCTCCTGCCTCCATGTCAGCGGCTTGTTTGTCGGCATGTTTCTGCTCTGGCTGCCATAAACACATGCTCCAGACTGAGCTTTTCTCTCAGCATTCGGCGCATGAAGGAATCCGACATGCAACCATCTCTGACTGAGACAAATGGCTTCTTTATCATTGAACTCATTGAACTTAGTGTTTGATGATTACTTCAAGAACTTCCACGAATTCATCCATTGTTTCACCAGTCTCTGTCGCTAGTGATTGATAATTTACCTTTCATAGTCAACATTCGGCATTGGATTGAACTTGATGTTTAATGCCATCTTGACATCCTGGTAAAATACTCTGTCTACCTGTGGTATGTTCTTTATCATTTCTTTTACTGCTTCTCCTGCTATGATCTTAAAATATTTGATGATCTTTTTACCATAGTTTATTTTGAGTGCATCAATGAAGTCAAAGGTTTCGATCCAAGATTTTTAGCGGCATCAAATGAAGACAGCGAATTTAAGAAAACTGTGGCATCATAGTTTGTGCTGTCTTATGCAGCTGCTGCTAGGATTATATGATGTTCAGGCCACACTTGACCTTAAGCATCTTCTAGCCCGGTGTCACCGCTGCGAGCATCAGCCTGCTGACTAGTGCTTGGACTGTAATGCCCAAACGGAGGTGATGAGGCACCAACTTCTTCTTTGGTGGTGAGTAGTGGTTTTGTCTCGTGCTCTTGTACTTCACAAATCTCAACCTTCTGCATTGTATCTGGTTTTCACTGCCTTTAGCGTTCCTTTGCATTTATCTGCTTCCCCTCGCAGCGTTCTCTTACAGTTGGCTGTCACCGCTTGTTACGCTTTCTGTACCTGGTGGTCTCTGCCTTTAGAGTTAACGTACTATATAAATGATGGCTCTGTGTTAAGTTGTGGCGTCCCACGTCTTATCTCGGTCATATTAGCACATTTCTTTTTTTTAAATAATATATTTGTACTCGTTTTTCTTGTACATTGTCAAAATATTGCAGTAGTAACAGATATTGACACCATGTAGCAAGTCTGGTGATCAACTCCAGTGGGCGCCTAATATTGACAACAATCATAAACAACCCACTTTCCTTCCCCCTTCTCCTCCCCAGACACACATCTGCTCGGACCAGTGTAACAGAAGAAATGAGCATCACAATATAGAGAACCTTACACTTGGACAGAGCACAGTCACAGTCTACAGGACACCCTCTGGCTTCAGCTCCCGATGTCTTCCAATATGTCTAAAGAGTAGTATTACATCCATTTACCCCACACCTTATGGAATTTTTGGGGACAGCTCCCACTGACATATGTTGCTTTTTCCTTAAACATATACATATTCATGCCCCATCACCATTCCTGCTTAGCCGGATATCCCTTTTAGCCACTATCAGACCAAGGCCGCAGAACAGGATCTGGGCCTGTGGCAAATCAATATCATTTGGGATACCCAGAAGGAGAAACTTAAGATATAGTGGGATCGAAGTCTCAAGCACCTCACCCATTTCTCCGGCAAATAGCCACCCAGTAGACTTGTATTTCGGGGCAGCTCCAGATCGTATGGAACAAGGAATCGTGTACTCCTTGGCACCTCAGGCAGTTCAGAGATTGCACCCTTCCCATGAAATGCAGTCGATGCCTGTTGTTGTACAGTCTGTGAAGTATTTTGTATTGGACTAGTTGTAGCTGCAGTTTAATTGCTAACTCCCTCGGGTGCCAAGAGCAAAAGGAACAAATGATGGACGGAATGCTGAACAATGAAAACATTCACCCCCAGTCACAAAGATCTGGGTTTAATCCATCGCTCTTTTGCTCACCACGCCACCCCAGTTTGGACCCAGCCATATGCAAATCAGTCTTGACCCTGTTCCTCATGGGAACAGTCCAGCCCGAACTGGCAAGCCAGGTCCTCCCTGGACCCGTAACAGGTATCCTGAGACCGGTTTCGGAGCATCACCTCATATCAGCCAGGCTAGCTTGAATCCAGTGGTGCGGTGAGGAAGGGAACCACGTCTGGGCATACCCTTACCACTTAGGGCGACAAAAGCAAAAGAAACAAATGATGGACGGAATGCTGAACAACGCAAACATTCACCCCCAGTCACAAAGATCTGGGTTTAATGTTTCGTTCTTTTGCTCACCACACCACCCCAGTTTGGACCCAGCCATATGTAAATCAGTCTTGACCCTGTTCCTCATGGGAACAGTCCAGCCCAAACTGTCAAGCCAGATCCTCCCTGGACTGGAAACAAGCATCCTGGGACCGTTTTCGGGGCATCAAAGCTGCCTCCCAATCTATATACTCCATATCACCCACGTCCGTAACCCATCTCTCCCCCACCATGTGTAGGGTAGCTGGCATGTTATTGTTGAGGGTTTTGTAACTAAGGGAAATTGCATACCTCTGTAGCTCTTCGGTCAGCAGCCGTCTCTCGAATGGAGACCTGAGTCCCCCCACCTCCATAAAGATAATGTAGGCAGGACCGTTCTCCCTTTTGTGCCCTTTCCAGCCTAAAGGTGGAGTGCTCTAGGGGGGCAAATAGCAAATAGCCAATCATTAATATTGATGAGGTGGGCTGCCCAATAATAGGCTCTAAGATCGGGCAGGGCGAGTCCACCATTATACTTGTTACGTTGGAGGGTTTTTAGGGCAATTTTGGGGTATTACCATCCCACAACAGGGTCAGCATGTCACCCTCTTTTTTTTAGCAAAGATCTCTTGGGAAATCTGATAGTACATAGTCTTCAATACATACAACAGTTTGGGTAGTGTGATCATTTTGACCATGACAGCTCTTCCCATGATCATGAGGTGTAGCCACACCACTTCTCTATGTCAGCCCGGCATTCTCCCATCACCCTTCCAAGGTTTTGCTTGAAGCAGAGTTCCATCCCCAGCGTCATGAACATACCTAGGTACTTAAACCCTTGTGTTTTATGTGTCAAGCGACGGGAGAGTGGAGTCACCACTATCCCAGCTTGTGAGACGTAAAGCATGGATTTGTCCCCGTTGATCCTATAGCCGTAATAACTCCCATAGTCCTCGAACAAGCGAAAGATCAAAGGGAGGGACTCGGATGGGTCTGTGATATAAAGAAGAATGTCATCCGCATAGAGCAAACTTTTTTCCTCTGGTACGGCTTCTCCCATGAATTTAAAGCTGTGAATCCCTGGATGGCTGCGGACGGTGCATGTCAGTGATTCTATAGTGAGGGCGAACGGGGAGGGATAGAGGGCAACCCTGCCTTGTGCCTCTACCCATGGGGAATCCAGAGGACAGCACTCTGTTTACTCTGACTGCCGCCATTGGGGCCTGGTATAGTAATTTGTCCCATTTCCTGTAACGGGGGCCAAACCCGAACTTGATTATGATTTGTTCAAGGAAGGGCCAATGCCACAGCGTCAAGCTTCTTTTCTGCATCCAGCGCTAAAAGGATATGAGGGTCAGAGCGTTTTTTTGTCTCATTTAGCCATTGTGTGTCCATCTAAGAGTGTAGCGTGTCGACTTGCCAGGCATGTAGCCGGACTATTCCCTATGAATCAGTGGCGTGATCACCTGCAGTAGCCTAGTGGCCAATAGTGTGGCCAAAATTTTAACCTCAGTGTTGAGTAACGAGATTGAACAGTATGAGTCGCATCTCTCCGCAGGCTTGTCTTCTTTGTGCAATACCACTATGACTGCCCGCCCAAGATCTGGAGAGAGGGCGCCTTCTTTTCCTGCTTCTAGGAACATGTTTAAGAGATGAGGACCCAAGAGCGTTTATAGAATTCTGCTGGGATGCCATTGGGTCCTATTAAAGTTACGTTTTGCCGTGGGAGCTTGGACTTCCGCCGAGGTAATGTCGGCTTCAAGTAGGGCACGTGCCTCCGCATCTAATATGGGGGTAGGTATGCCTGCCAAGTATGTTTCGATTTGGGGCAATTACTGTAATGGCCAAGATTTATAGAAATCCTCGTAGTAGTGGGCATAAGCTTTGTCAGAGTCCGCACATTCTCCTCTTCTACTTCCCTTTTCCCCAACCAGGCAAGGAGCCTACCGGCTTTATTGCAAGAATCATAAAGTCTGTGTAATGTAGCTAACATTTGAGTCTTAGCCCCATCATGTGCCAGGGTTCGGTATTCCTCCCTCAGAAGATCCAGTTTCCTAAAATCAGGGGGTGGGGGGCACGGGTCTAGACCTAGATTCCCCTCAACCAGTGGTGGCTGGTGACCTTTGAAAGTGGAGGGGCGTAAAAGAATTATCGTACTGCACTGTAGCGAGCGAGCGCAGCGAGCGAGCCCGAACCACCTACAGGGGGTTTGGGGGGGTTTGGGGGGGTTCTCCCCCCGAGAAAAGTTTGAAAAAAGAGTGGGCAAATGGTGCATTTTCAAGCAAATTTGAGAAAGCAGGAAGGTTAATAAAGCAATTGTGAATCTGTTCTAACAAAGACAATGACTGGCAAAACTGTCAGTCTAATCGGATGCATATCAGACGCCGGCCTACCACGTGCTCTGTCCATCTGTGCCACTGTGTGCTTTTCTTTCACAAGTCTAATGTGCCCCGTTACTAATTGACAGGAGAGGATCCCGGCGCTTCCCTCCTACACAAAAGAGTAAACATTATGGCTAAATTGTTTGTTTCTGCTGGGGGTAGCCCCAGATGCATGTCTCATGCCTCCCACCGACAAGGCTGTCCGTCGGCTGATAGCAATATTGCATGCTGCCAAGCAGGCTTTAAACTCTGCTTCACATAATCTTTCACACTAGCTCTGATAAAGCACAGGGAGTAGGGAGCACACCATAACTACTCTTACTGCAGCAGGACTAAAACCTTAAAAATGTGCAACTCTTCATCATGTCAAACCTGGCAGCAGAGTTGTGCAGCACCATTGCTGCCTACGACTCCTCCTCCCCCTGATGACCTACCAGAATGGCTGCTGTTCCCGCCGCACAACCTGTCAGAATGGCTGTCATCCCCCAACACACAACCCAGCAGCATCGCTGCTGTCCCCACTTAACAATTTGTCAAGCATGGCTATTTTACCCACCTTACAACCTTGTAAACATGGCTGCAGTCCCCATCTCACAACCCGTCAAGCATGGCTGCTGATCCGACCACGTCACATTTAAGAAGACGTGCTGTCCCCACCACAGAACCTGTGAAACGTGGCTGCTGTCCCCACCTCACAATCTGACAGCATGGCTGCAGTCCTACCACACAACCTACCAGCCCAGCTGCTGTCTCCTCCACACAATCTGGCCGCATGGCTTGAGAAGGTGCGTGAACACACTCACTGCCCGAAACACACACGGTTAGCCACCTTCCTACTGCAAACCCAAAGTAACAATTGCACAGACGCATTGGAGACTGGAAACTTCCAGGGTGCTCTTGGCATCACAGACCCGTTCTATATAACAGACCACAACATATCTGAACATAATATATCTTAACATACAACATCCTGCAACACAGCAAGGTGCGAGTTACATAACATGTTGTAACTGTTACGTGCCAGCCCTTTACCCGCATAACAAACACACTTTACCATAATAAAATCAAACCATACTACAACCTAACCTGGTCCCAAGTCTCAATTTTCCCAAATACAGGCGTAAGTAGTTTTCACATTCCTGATTCCGAACAAAAGTCAGCTACAGCACTTCTCAGAGATCTTGTTCCCAAGCTCTGTAATGTAAATCAATAAAATCCAGAATGCTGTAATTGTTATGGCCGATCCAGGTAGCAGTAAGAAAGAAACTTTGTGCTGCCTTTCTTCGAGTTAGTTTCTATATTAAAGCGCATCAAAAACACTTTCATTTTTGAAAAACATGTGACACAGCGGCGTGAGCTGCTGTGGCTTAAAGTAAAAAAAAAGCCCTATGAAGCGGCCAACGCTGCCGCGTCATAGCACTTTAATAAAAACGTTATAGCTTGTAGTACAGCAGCTAGCCCCGCTGTGCAACATATTTTAACAAGAACTGTTTTAACAATGGAAAATAAAACGAAGTGCTTTGGAGTGCTGCAGTTTAAAATAAAACAACGGGGGAAGGGGCAGGCAAGTAACAAAAGATAAAGCAGTGGGAGGGGCCGGTGGATGGGGCAAGCAATGGCTGGGCAAGCAATAAAGGAATGTGGCAGTCATGGGAGGGGGTTTGCATTAAAAACTGCGAGCAGGAGCGTGCAACTTTGACCCGCTGTGACATTTCTTAAGAGTGGGGGCTGTAAGACTCCACCTCCAGGCCAGAGGTAGCACGCACAGCCCCCATTGTTTACATGGATCTGTTGACTGTCCTACCTGTAAACACGCAGGTGCTCATCCTCTCGGCAAGGATCATGACCACACACCTCAACTAAATGCTTTAAAAACATAAATTAAGTACTACAGAAATCCATTATATGAATGTATTTCCGCTGCTTCTGCTGCCTAATTAACATTCAGTTGATTAGCCATTGTAAAGGGTGAGCTCAAAGTCAGGGCGAGTCTACAGTTAAATAAAACAGAACAAAAATAGCTTCTTCCCAAAGGCTCGTGATTATGGTACAGTATTTGGAGGATAAGGCATCTAGTTTCTATACTTATAGCATTATTTGTTATCCCAAAAAGAGTTCTGTTATATTTCCTGTCCATATAAATGATGAGCTGCCTGCACACCCACAGCGTCAGGCACAGAGCAAGTTCTTACACAGCTGAAGCGCAACCAATCACTTCTATACCATTACAGGGCAAGTGGTCCTCTTTCATAATGTGTGTGAAAGTGTATGGTGACACGTCTATAGCACTAGTGAACCGCTCCTTTCACTTGTAGCTGCAAAGAATGCTGGATCTCTGAGGATTTTTAAAAAAACTGTTGCGTCATTCAACGAATTGTAGGCAAACACCTAATAAATGACTACTTACATGATTTGTGCGGTTGGGTCTTCCATGCTCTTGTCCCCTCCTCACATGCACTGTTCCCTGCTCCTGTTCCTCTAACACAAGTGCGTGCACTGGCGTGGAACTAAGTGCGTTAGCGCACTGTTTGCAGAGCAGCCACAGCCACCGGGTCCGGAGCTGCTGAAAAATGGACATTGCCAAACCACCCGGACTGAGGCACGTAAGTATTCTTCTTATCTTTGGCACGCTCACTTGACAGACCTGCGCGATGTCTTGTGAGGCGTGAACAGTGACACTTCATGCCAGGGGTTGGTGGTCTGGGGAAAGGAGGTGAAACGCTCTATAGAGGCACGCTCCACCGCATCAGAGTGATTGCTGCTCTGTGCTGACATTAGTGGGGAAATCTCACAGGCAATACTACTCTACAACATCTACAGCGTGCATGTTTCTAGAAAACTGAACCATGCGCCCTGTATCTCTTTACAGCATGTGACCCAGCGTCCGTGATGACGCCTATCACATGCACCGCCTCCAAACCTAACCCTCGCTGATTGACACACTGTTTTGGGAAGCCCAGGCTGCAGCCTGAGGCGCCCAAGTGGAATCAGTCAGAGAGGGTGGGGTTCATCAAGGAAGAGGAGTGGCCCTACACTCCGGCATGCCACAGAATCAAGGGCTTAAATCAGACAAGCCCTGCAAATCCTGCGACATGCTCATGCGCAGTAAGTGCATGAGCCTGTCCGTGCTTTGACTGCCTGACCCTCGCGCAGAGCGAGGGTCAGAAGCTATGCTGATTGCTGAGCAATCAACACTTACTAACTGCAGGTAGGATTATGTAATTTAAAAAAATGAAAGAGGCAAGAATTATGGGGGGCGTAGCCCCTGCGCCCTTTAAAAGAAACGGCCCCTGCCCTCAACGTCTAGCAACTGACCTTCAATCTGTTCCAGGGCACCTATCACCTTCTTCTTCTTCTTCCGGCTTATCAAATTCTGGGCTCAGTCCCGAAGGACTGTCTTATATGCCACTCAGAGCACTATCTTGGACGTGACCAAGTCTTCATTTTCCTTAAAGAAAAGTTCAGAGTCCACCCTCAGCCCAACTGCTACTTCCCAGTCCCTTAAATCCCATGCATCGAGTTTCCAGCCCGTTCTCCAGCTGTGCCGACTACCCAGCTTCACTGACAATGGGGAGTGGCCCGTAAGGCCACGGGCCAAGTAGTCTGCTTGGTGTATAGTACCTACCTCGCCGGCCGGGGCAAAGACATAGTCAAGGCAGGAAAACACTCTATGGGCCCCAGAAAAGTAGGAGTATCTTCTATCAAAGGGGTGTGCATGCCTCCAGAGGTCTGAGAGGCCCAAAGAGGCAGCAAAGAGTGCAAGCGTGGTTTGTTGCGCAGCCGCACCCATAGTCCCTGTCCTGTCTTGGTCAATGGCCATAACGTCATTAAAGTCTCCTCCCATAATGTGCATGAAGGAGTCTGCCTCCAGTAAGATAGTCGATAACTTCTCCAGTGTGGGGGCCTGCAGTCTTGGGGGCGCGTATACACTTAGCAATGTGACTTCCGTACGCAGCCAGAACCCTTTCACTCCCACATATCTACCCAATGGATTTATCCATTGTTTTGTCATACGGAACGGTGGGTTTTTTCTAACCAGGATGGCCACTCCCCTAGACCCTGTGGCATATCCTGCATGCACCAACACAGTATATGCCCCTCTGCCCATTAATTTGCATTGTGTCCCCTTGACATGGGTCTCTTGTAAGAAGACTACATCTGGTTGTATTTGTCTGATATATTGGGTCACCAGACCCCTCTTAACTTTGTCTCCCAGGTCGTTCACATTCCAGGATAAGATCGAGAGAGCCATGTCATTTGTTAGTAATGGTGCATTGTGGTTCTGGATCTAGGGGCAGGGAGCGCTGAAGTGAATTGGTCGTCATGCTGCCGATGTGTGATAAGTGTGTTGGATGTATCCTGCTGCAAGGCCAGTCATGGGCCGAGGCGTCTGTTTCTTCCCTCACTGAACTATAATAACGACTGACCCTTTAACCTGAATCTGCCTACCTTCCACCCCACTCCCCTAGGGCACCTGTGAGTGTGTATCCCCATCTTGTAACGGCGAACTACTCAACAGGGGAATCTGAGAGGTCTGTAACCCACCACCCCCACCCACTCTTTAAACTCTTAACAAAATGAGTTGCAGCTTGAGCCAACCACCCCTGTAAGCAGTGATTCTGTACTTGCAGCTTGAACCAATCACCCCTGTAAGCAGTGATTCGGTACTTGTGTTCAGAAATGCATCCACTTTGACTCGCTGAGTCATCCATCACAGAAAAGGGAGAGCCATTGTCCAGGGCCCCAGTTCTGATTATCAGCGCCATGACTATGGCCGCTGTCAGTCCAGACGTCTGAAGGGGGAGATCTCAGGCTCATGTTTTAGGTTAGCAATAGCGACCGCCAATGGGTGGGGGCTCTCCAAAGCCGTCCCCTAGTCATTCCCTGTGTAGCCATATGTGGATCCCCCCCTCTAGGACAACAGTTTTGCTCTTTTTTTTACCACAGTTGCTCTGCCCTCTTCTGAGTCCGAAGAGGCGGCCAGTCTCATCTGCTGACCTCTGTTGCGCCAGTTCGTGCCTGCACTTTTCTTTGGCAAGCGTCGAGCTCTCCTTTAGGGCCATTGCCAGTTTTTGGGTCTGGCCCTCTCCCCTGCATTTGGGCATAGGTCCGGATCTTGTTCCTTGCCCCACCGCAGCCTGGGGGTGCTCCTCCAGTCACTCCCACGCCACTTCAGGTGTTTGAAAGAAATGTGATTTCACCTGGAATAGGACCTTCAGTTTGGCTGAGATAAAAGCATGCATTGCAAATGAAGACTTCGCAGCTTGGCCTTGACAGCATCGAACGTACGTCTCTGCCGCTGAACCTCATGGGTGTAATCTGGGAAGATCAGAATCTTGGAGTTTTCATGGCAAACTTCCCCCCCATCTTGCGTACTTCGGAAAGGATCATGTCTCTGTCTTGGACGTTCAAGAAGCGCACTATCATCGGCCTCAGAGGTGCTCCCGGCGGTGGCCTGCCACCCCAAAGAGCGGTGAGCCCATTCGATAATAAAGCAGGAGAATTTATCTTGAGGTAGGATCTGTCGCAACCACTCATGTAGGAACCGTGGCACATTCAAGCCCTCAACTCCTTCTGGAAACCCCACGAATCTGAGGTTGTTGCAATGGGCGCGGTTTTCCACATCTTCCTGCCTCCACTCTACGTCCCTGGCAGTTGCATGGGCCTCTGCGACATCTTTGCGAAGGCGCTGGACTGTATCTTTCAACTCAGAAAAATCCTGGTTTCTGTGGACGTGACCCTTTCAGCCACTTTGCGGAGGTCTTGAAGCAGTAGGGAGACCTCTGAGTGCACTTCACCCACTCTCCCCTCCTGGACCTCTTGGGATGACTGGATAGCGAGGAGGAGAGCAGCGATATCAGGCATTGGGGGGGTCTTGGGCTCCTTGTCACGAGCCATTGTCTCATCTGTGTTCCGCCTCCAACGCCCCTATCAAAGCGGGCTTGTTGATAACGAGGCTGGCTCCCCAGTCAAGGTTCCCAGGGGAACAGGAGCAGCCTGATAACTTGGCCGTCCGCTGCAGCCTGGACCACCTCCCTGGGGTGCGGGGGGCACCGCTTCTCGCTCCCAGTCCTCACCCAGGAAACTCCAGGCAGCTCCTGCGGCCCCAGCGCAGCAGTCCGGGCCTCCCCTTTGACCCTTTGATGTAAGGTTAGGCTTTCGGCGTGATTCCGCCAGTGAGGCATTCCTAGGTGAGGGCACTAGGATTGTGCAATTGCCCCTGGGAGCCCTCTCTGCCACCCCTGAGGTCTCAGTCCAACAAAAGGTGATGGAGTCAGGCCATGAAGCCACAGTGACCACGCTGCCACCTCCTGAACCAGGTTTCAGTCCACCAGCTGGTGTGGGGCGGAGCTGAAGGTCGTCAGAGGTCGCAGCTTGGCCCGGTCCCGTCTCACCTCAGCTCCCATCGGGCCCCTCCACTTCCTAGGTTTACCAGTGTGGGTCAACCGGACCACGATGAAGGAGCCCATGATGAGGAGGCCTCAATATTAAGGGTGCCAACCACCCCCAGCAGACCCTCCGGCACCAGCACACTCTCCTGATTCCTCCTTCTGACGGATCCGGCCTCAATATGGTGTCAGGGTTGCTCTGGGGGGGGTCAAGGTCCCCACTCCATAGGGGAGGAGAGGGGACCAAGGTCCGGATTGTCACTCCCCTCTGCCGCTCCCAAATCGGCAGGTACGGGCCAAGCTGGCCGCGCCCCTAGGTATAGACTGCAGCATGCCCAGACTAACTCCCGCCTTTGTAGGGCACTGTCAGTCACAGTTACTGCCTGTCACCTCCTGAACCTCCGCTCGCCCCAGACTGGATGTTATGGAGCAGGGAGGAGGCCAGATACCGAGAGGTCCGGGTGCTCAGGGGCCGCCCCTGGCGCGATCCTGTGTCTGGCCCACAGGTGTGTTGTCTCCCTTTATCAGCGGCGTTCTTGCACCACTTAGACCTGGACCTACCTGGGCACAGGCAGCAGCTCCAGCACACCTCCATATCTACCCCAGGACCTCTGGTCATGGAGTCATACCGCTAACCACTGCCTCGGTGTGCCTGGCTCTGCAACAGGGCCTCCTCCCTGCATCTCGAGGTTGGCCGCGGTCTCAAGGAGCAATAGCAGCTCCCCCGTGCCTCACCGGCCAGTCTGCAGTGCAAGTCGACAGCCCCCACGACCTGGGGGCACAAGGATGCTTAGAGCATGTTCGTAGTCGGGGGCTGATTAGGATGATGCAGGATTTAAATGAGGGCCACTCAAGGAGCATCAGACTCCGGCGCCTTCTTCGTATTAGCACATTTCTGACCGACGATAAATGAAACTTTCCGTAGGGCCTTCACTTTTGTCGAAGGTCTTGTACAGACTGGAGTTGCGCTTTGACTTCACATACGCCAATCGTCGATTCTTCACTTTGATTGAGGCGCATGTGGCACGGACAAGAAGTTTGCTGGACTTCTGCAAACACTCAGGGAGAGCACTCTCGACTCTTCGTGTTGCGGGGATTACATATCGCCTATCTCGTCGTCAGTTGTAGTGTCCTCCCCAGCCCGGAAGCATGTAAATGAATTGCGACACACATGAAGCTCGGTATTACATGTCTTTATTTCTCAGGGTGTAACTGGTAACTCAGGGGCGTAACATAGGCCTGCGCGTTGCGGGGGGCCCCTGCGCTCCAGGGGCCACATCCGCGGCCGCGCAGCCAGGAAGCACTACACACGTCCGTCTGGGATGTGAATTGTGGTTACCTTACGCTCGTTGTTGTTGCTCCTGACCCTGCTGAACTCGCCTCATCAGTCATCATAAATTAAATTGTGCGTGGCGTGCAGATGTGTTAGCGCCTGCATGGTCATCTTCACGTTTAGGGTGGGGCTGCGCTCAGTGGCATTGTCATGTGCAATTAAAAGTGCATGTGACATGAGGCGTCCGAGGTGGCTGAGAGGGACCGTGCAGACATAGTTTAATAATTGCTAGCTAGCCTAGTCCGGTCTTCTGCCGCCCACGCCTGCCACCAAAGCTGCAGTGCAGGCGTCAGGTGAGTCCATCGGAGTTTTAAACAAAGGGTGGGGTGGGGTGGGCAGGCATACTGGACATGTCACAGTCACATTATGGGCAGTGCAGTGGTGTAACGATACTTGAGGGGGCCCCCCTGCAAAGCACATGGATGGTGGCCCCCCCACTGATCTGACGGCCCGGCCCACCACCGGTTTTATCAGGGGGGGCCCTGAAAGTCTGGGGCCCTGGGCCGGAGCCCACTTTGCCCATGCCTTAAAACATCTCGGGATGGCATGTGCCTTTAATGGATGCAACAATCTCCCATCCAGTAATGGCAGCTTAAGTGGCAGCAATTGTGACCTGGGGAATGTAAAGGAGGCCCTGGCATGGGTAATCCCAAGGATATGGCTCGACAAACATGATACGTGGCAGGGCACTTAGAACCAGGCCTGGGCCCTGGCATGGAACAGGAGCTGAGAATTTACTGTGCGTGAAAGGAAGTTTGAGGGAAGAGTGCAGCCCATCACGAAATGGTGGGCATGTAAATGCAACTAGCAGGGTGGCCAGAGACAGTCCTGCAGGCAAAGGGGCACCGAAACCCACGCACATAAATCATTTGAAAAGATGTCTTGCAGCCCCTCGCATTGGTTCGCAACTTGGAAAACCAAAGGCATGTACATTTTAGTAAGAATCATCCAAATCTGCTCAAGGGGCACATGAATTCTAAAATATGTGCAAACATGTTTTTTTCCAACACACTCCATTTCCATATAACAGGCCTGTGCGACCAAGCATCACTCCACCCCCCCCCCCCCACACACACACAAATGCACAAAAGACATATACTGAGGCGGGGGCCCTCCGATGGAGCAAGCAGCCAGTAACCCCCGAAAAAACAGCGGTGCCATCACAACCCCAATAGGAACTCCGCCCCAACCCCTCTCTCTCCCTTGCAGCGACCGGAGTCACTGGACACTCCATTAAAGAATCATCAATCAATCCAACGCCCTCGCTCACAGGGCTGCATGAAGGCAGGCTCTCAAAATTCATATCCAATATTGTGTGGTAAGGACAAGTTTTTTTAAATATGGCTGTTGGCTGCCGGGTCTAGCAACGCAAGCAGGCCGGGGGTCCCCAAATAAAAGTAGCCCCCACCGCAGAGAAGTAGACAACATTCCAACTAGTACTCAAGTCAACACTACACAAAATAGTCTGTGAGGGCATGGGACTACTACTATTCGTCTTGTCGTCTCTGGGGGTCTGCAGCACCTGCCCCATCACTTCCTCTAGTGGCAATGTGTTGGGGCAGCGTTTCTTGACTCTCTTATCCTATCATTCGCGGCCAGCTGCGCACCCAGGCCCTCCAGCATTGAGCTGGGAGCATGGATGCCCGTGTCCAAGTATCCTACCCTTCTCCTGATACCTTCAGATGCTCCAGGGCTCGTCCGGAGGAGCTCTCCCAGTCTGCTCATCACACATCATTACAGTGATGACGTGCTGGCAGGCCTCCCAATATTGAACAGGGCTACTGAATCGGTCGGGCCATTTAAATGAACATGAACACGCAGTGACAAGGCGCGCCCAACCGAGAGCCACCCTGCGGGCCACTCTTCTCCAAGATATGGCATACGGAAGCCTTCTGCAGCTTCATATGTTAAAGCCAGGGTATGCAATCAGCATTAGAATCATTTTAGGGTAGCACCTGATATCGCTTGGTTGCCCCCTTGCTACCCTGGCCTGGGCCAGTTAATCTGTCTCAGTCAGAGACGCCGACTCACCTGAGGGCTGAGGGCTGCAGCTTAGGTGGCACTGGCAGGCACAGGCGGGCAGCAGAAGACCAGGCTAGCAATTATTAAATTATGGCCTCATGGTCCCTGTACCCATGTGTCTTTGAAAGTGAAGCGTAATGTGCTGTTTTTGCAAGTGTTTTTAGTGTTCTGCAGGGAGCAGAATATTGTCACCATCCAGATGCAAGAATATGAGAGCTAGGACAACAGTTCTGAAGTTGTTTCCTAGGAGGAATGATGTTCCTGTCTTCAAGAGAGACATTAGAGAACATGTTTTCCAAAGGTGAGGTTGGCAGTTATACAGGGTGAATCGTAGTGACTTGTCATTATATGAATGTTGGAGTTTGAATCTATTTAGCTTCTTGCTGTTGATATAGTAGTTCCTTCTGGTTCTTAACGAAAAGTAATGGCCTGAGAGATTCAGGGTGCAAGCACATTTGAGCAGCGGGAGCTTAACTCATCTGCGTACTCTGACCAGTTATTAGACTATTAAGACAATTACAAACTATTTTGACGAGGGTTAAGGTTACTAGGAGTATGCATTATGAACTATGGATGCAGTGCATTTGGGATCACGCATCCGTATGCATTTCATGAGCTTCAAGACTTTGCTTAAGGAAAAAAGTTTTTACTAACTTCACTTTACAAAATATCTATAGGGCAATGGAAAAAGGCAAATCCAACGTACTGTAAGTGCTTTCTTTGCACTGGAAACACCATA
The DNA here is from genome assembly GCA_963921515.1 of Calotriton arnoldi. NCBI lineage: Eukaryota > Metazoa > Chordata > Amphibia > Caudata > Salamandridae > Calotriton > Calotriton arnoldi. Next base: position 1,227,681 of record CAWUFW010001186.1, read on the forward strand.
AAAAAACAAATGGAAATACATTAGATGGAGCGATTTTATGACTGACAAACATAAAAATATGTCTCTATTTCCATGCTGGGCCACCCTTCAGCAAAAACAGTGCAGCATGCTTCAACTTACTGGATTCTATTCTTAAATTTTTAGAGCAAACGTTAACTCCTGCTGACATAGTTATGCATGGGAATGTATGCTTTAGAACGATTAATGAATAAACTGCAAGTAAGACTCATTTTCAAAGTGAAACTCATGACACTGAGCACAGTGTAGGCTTACATTTGGCAGTCGAGGTTTCACGAAACACATGAAACTCATGGGAAGAGACCACTTTCAGAATATTCCCCATGTTCTTTTCACTAATGAGACCAAACATCTCTGCACAAAAATGCTGCATTGTTCCAGGCTAGCTCTAACATCATGCACCAGCGTGCAAAGCACAACCTCACTTTAAACCTGATTTGCCATATTTACACTGACCTCTTTCAGGAGTAAAGATCTCTGGCTGGCCTCGAGGCAGTTGCCTTCAACCCCCTTGCTGCTAGGAGCTCAGGTCACCTTCACCCACTGCACGCACCCACCATTTAATTTATGAGACAACTACTGAACTGGTGCAACGCGGGCGAGACAGTGTAGGCCCTGCAGCCCCCGGCGAGACAGGGTCTGCGGGCCTATGTTTAGTTTTACGCTGCCCATAATGTGACTGTGACATGTCCAGTATGCCTGCCCACCCCACCCCACCCTCTGATTAAAACTCCGATGGACTCACCTGAGGCCTGCACTGCAGCTTTGGTGGCAGGCGCGGGCGGCAGAAGACCGGGCTAGGCTAGCTAGCAATTATTAAATTGCTAGCTAGCCTAGTGGGGGGGTGGGGTGGAGTGGTGCTTGGTCACACCGGCCTGTTATATGGAAATGGAGTGTGTTGGAAAAAAACATGTTTGCACATATTTTAAAAGCAAACTTACAACTAGCTACTATTTTTTAGAATTCATGTGCCCCTTGAGCAGATTTGGATGCTTCTTACTAAAATGTACATGCCTTTGGGTTTCCAAGTTGCGAACCAATGCGAGGGGCTGCAAAACATCTTTTCAAATTATTTATGTGCATTTTGGTGCCCCTTTGCCTGCAGGACTGTCTCTGGCCACCCTGCTACTTGCATTTACATGCCCACCATTTCGTGATGGGCTGCAATCTTCCCTCACACTTCTTTTCACGCACAGTAAATTCTCAGCTCCTGTTCCATGCCAGGGTCCAGGCCTGGTTCTAAGTGCTCTGCCACGTATCATGTTTGTCGAGCCATAGCCTTGGGATCGCCCCATGCCAGGGCCTCCTTTACTTTCCCAGGTCACAATTGCTGCCACTTAAGCTGCCATTACTGGATGGGAGATTGTTGCATTCATTATTATTATTTTTTTAAATAATCTTTATTCATTTTTTGCCCAAACCAACATACAGCTGTAAATACGATATAATAAAGTATATATTGCAGTACATCTCCATTTGCATTTTTGTGCCCACTGGGTAATTGTTGCATCTATTAAAGGCAGATGCCATCCAGAGATGTTTTAAGGCATGGGCAAAGTGGGCTCCGGCCCAGGGCCCCAGACTTTCAGGGGCCCCCCTGATAAAACCAGTGGTGGGCCGGGCCGTCGGGGGTGTTGGGGGGGCCCCCTCCATGTCCTTTGCAGGGGGGCCCCCTCAAGTATCGTTACGCCACTGTGGTAACTGAGACGTACTGTGCCATGAATTTTATTTTCACGCCACCGAGCGGGACACGGCAGAGGTAACATAGATGGTCGTACCTTTTGAAGAATGTGTGACTAAAAAGGACCCTGCCTTCTCTGTGACCATGACGCTGGTATCCCCTATACTATAGGGTTCCAAAGACAAATCACTTACTAACAGGTGGGAAAATATGGTAGGACCGAAGTAAGGAATCCACCGTAATCCAACCTATTCAACTCTAATAGAATTTTGTTTAGAAATTTTCCCATAGGGATCCATATGCCCTGATGAATGCCCCAGACCTTTTAGGCTATCAATAGTGGGCAGAAACATGTTGACAAGTTCTTGGGTGTGAGTCATTATACTCTAGTACCCAACCTTTTTTCATTTTTAATCTTACCTAGTGTTCCACTAATAAAAGTAGAATTCCCCAGGAACACTAAGGTATTTTTATAATATTCATCTGGATCCCCTGTTACATGGTGTTGTCCAGTAAGATTTATGCAAGAACTCCCTCCTATTGAGTCTGTCTTCGAGGAGGTCGAGTCCGCCCGGGTGGCTTTGCCCTACCAGGGTGGGGAGAGGACTCCTATGATGAAGAATGACACTAACAAGTGTGTGAGGTTTCCTCTTCCACTAAGGATGACTTCTCTGTAGACAGGAATCTAAGGTTCAAGTCCTGCAAAGTTTGCATACTCACCAGAGCCAATAATTTTGGAACTCTGAGTACACGGTTCTGTGTATCACTGTCACCGTACTTTTACGTTGTGTTAGATGAATGTTATTTAACCACACCCAATCACTTATGCCACTAGACTACGGAGTCCGTTAGGGACCATAGGGGTCCTGTGCTCTATAATACACAGGACTCTAACCCTATCATCTTACCTGCAACCTCTTCCCTATCTCTCCTGCAGCCCCTAGTCTCCCACAGCTGTTCCCATTTATCTTGCAGTCCCCCTCCACCCTTTCCTGCAGCCTCCTTCTCACTTTCTTGCAGTCCCTTCCTCTTCCTAACTTTCCCACCATCACTACGATCTCTCCTCTGGCTTCCAACTGTCCTGCAGCCTCTTCCGACACTCATCAGCATTCCCTTCCACCCCTCTCTCCTTCAGCCTGTACTGTCCTGCGTCGCATACCTCTCCTACAGCAGCTCTCTCTCCTGCCTCCAGCCTGCTCTGCGAGCTCTTTTAGTCTCCACCTCTCATGCATCCTTCTCCAGGTTTCTCTTACCCCTCTCATGCAGCTTCAATCTCGCCCCTCCCGTGCTGACTCTCCCCTACTTCCTGCATTCTTGCATAGTGCACTAGGCACTCTACCCTGCCTCCCCCTCGCTCTCTGTCTCCTGCAGCTTCCTGCTGTGTACAGCAGACTCCTCTTCCTCCCCTGCAGCCGTCTCCTTCTTTCTTCTACAGTCCCTCCTCTCCACGACACCTGCTTCTCCTCTCTATCCTGCAGCCCCCTCCTTCCTGCAGCCTCCCACCTCCTCTCTCTCTAGCTCGTGCCCTCCCCGACACTCCCACTGGAATACAACAATGCAAGGTTTGCCTGAGTGCCCTGGTCCCTGAGCCCGGACTCTTCACATCTACAGAGCCGCTGCACGCGCCCGGCTGCACCCTTCCTCTGCAGCCCCGTCCCCCTACTGCCTGCAGCGCATAGAGTGAGCCTGTCCCGCAGACCCAACTACCCCGGAGCCCTGCTGCCTCCAGACTCCTGCGACGAGCGCACTTCGTACTCCTGTCCCAAGGCACCCGGAGCAGCCTCAGACCCCCGCTGCCCTCCGGCTCCCGGGGGACCCCGTCCAGGCTACTGTCTCAGTCCAGCGCCTCCCCCACCCCGATGTTCCTTTCTGCCCAGGTAAGCATTCCTCTCTGCTGCAGTGTGCATACATAACGCGTCCCGCTCCGGCTCAGGGGGCATGCTGGGAGCGGGGGTCCTGCGGATCCGATTACTGGGAATTACTTTTACGTGGGAGGAAGACAGGTTTGCAGTTGCACACTGCAAAGTGGGGGCGAGGTGGCGATACTGGCAGTGCCTTTAAACATGTTTGTCCTTTCAAAGAATATCATACTTGGAATTTGTTAAATTCGTGGAACGTCACAATTTAAAATCACAGAAAGGCATCGTTTTTAACTAAAAAAAAACACCCACAAAAAACATCGTAATGTGACAGCTGAACACCTGTCCCTGCGGACAATCGCTGAGTTTCTGCGCTGAGGACATTTCGCGGTCTTCTCTGGTTAAACAACGCCGACCTGCCCTGCAGAGTACACGCGAGCGACCAGCGCGCTGAAGGAACCGCGACGTTACGCGCAGCGCTATAAAGCACAGTAAAAGAATCCACAGCATATACATATAAACTGGTTATCACTTATACAATGGTGGTGCTGGTGATGTTCAATGGGCAAAAGGGTAGAGCGTGCATCAAAGACATATTATAAAGTGCTCTAGTTTAAGATTAACATAAAGCAATGGATGGCATTAGTAACGAATGTTATATACATTTTGAACACTTGAATGTTGTTTTTATAGGCTCAAACTGGATCCTGTGTGAATAATGCAGCACAAACGATCTTATTTCTGTCTGCTCTGCTCCTGCGATTAAATACGTACCGGGATGCATGCTGTTGTTTGAAGTCGAATATTTTTAGTTGCATTGTATCTGAAGGATGCAAGGAAAATTGTTGTTTTTGTATCTGGATTTTAGAAACATTTCTGCTGCTGTTGCCAAATGTGCATTATAATGGTACACTCTCTTGAAGGTGCACCACGTAAATTAACTGGATTGTGAGGTATAGTTGTTCTTTTTTTTTTTTTACTTTGAAGCCTTTTCTTGCTGACCCCGGGATTTTTGTTGATAACACACACCGGAAGAGGCATAGAAAGCAGACGCTCCCGGATAGTCCACGTGGAAGCATTACAGGTAGGGCAATGCTAGGCCGCCACCTGAAAAAGATACCACATTGCCGCCTAGTGCTAGTAGCATCCTTTATGACAGCTTAGCCATTGGGGGAAGGGCACAGGGCCACTTCCCACAGGGTGCTAAAAGTGCTTGCACTGTCCCTGATTCCACTGCCATCTTCCCTATTGTGGTCAATGTGTCTCCAACATGTATTGCCAACCATCATTTGTGCTGTTATCAGTACTATTAGCACTCATTTACTCTCCTCGCAAGCATGGATGGTTGAGTTGGCTGTGGCCCAGTTTGAACTTGTGCCCTGCAAGTCGCAACAAACGTCAGTGTCAAGTGTGGAAGTTGCTCATCCATTTCACGAGCTAGAGGACACCTACGGTCATTGAGGGTTGCCTATGTCACCAAACTCCCATTGGTTGTGACTCCCAGATCTAAATGGACTAGTATGCTTGAAGCTGCGGGTTGTATTTGGACACCAAGAATTTTTACGCTATGTAGTTTAGTACTAATGAATCGCAAAATTAACCGAAAGAGGTTTCCTGGCACTGAAATAAGACCGTGTTAGTGAAGAACGGAAGAGTAATCAACTGCAGCCTGAGCAGCCAGGTTGTCATTCTCTTACCGAAGGAGTATTATAGGTGCCCACGGTCCACCGCAAGGCGGTTCCATAAGAGTGAAGACGGAACTGGTAGGCTATGGCTGCCTTTAGAAGGCTTGTGTCAGTTGCATTCACAAAGACTTGGCTGTGACTTACTCTTAAGGGACTCATAGCTCACTATTGAATTCCAAGAGTAATCCAAGAATGTTCCCCAAAGAATCGAAGCATTTTCTTGTGTGAAGCCTTTAGTGACATATTAGTGGCTGAATCCATTGAGGTCTTATTCATCGTCTCATGTTCATAATATTCGTGCAGGGTTATATCAAACAGTATATTGGAAATGAGTAGGGGTGATCAAAGTGAAACAGTTCTTAGTAGAAAGGGTTGTGAGACATCGCAAGGCGATTACAGCTGTCATATCTAACATTGATGTTAGAGTCCCATCACGCTAATGGCACGCCATGTGCATGGAGATTATATGTGAAAAAAGCGCATCCGATTCTATGTTATAAAGATATTGGAAGTCGCAAATGAGTTCTGTGACCATATAGAAGAACACGGTCAAAGGCCTTTATAAGACCATGGAACGCAGCGGTCTCTTGCATTATCCTCTTCCATATGGTATAGCCATATTATTCCTGACAATACATGGCCACCCTCCCTGACAAAACTCTTTTAAATTCTTGGTCTCATGGTTCCTCTTATAAAAAAACATCTTCAGGTTGCAACTTTTGTAGAATAAATGAGGAATCTGTGCTAAGAAAATAAACACAGTTTGAATTTTTAGATTGATTTGTTAAGCAAGTTGTTTAAGGTTACTTTCAAAACGGCTATGCATTAGAATGTGTGGTAACCTGAAGATAGATTCCTGCTTTCTTGTAATAAATTGCTGTATTGCAATAAATAAATATCCTGCCATAAATACCTCCTCATCATCAATGGGAAGAAGCTTAGAAAAAAGGCCAGAGGGAAACTAGCATGGTTGTAATTCTTCTCTGTGGCCTGCCTTCCACACTGTCTAGTGGCTCAGGCAGCAGACATTCTGACATCAGAAATCAACCGTAATAACTTAGTACAGTAAAGTAGTATTACATTTCCTTGTTAAACATGAGCAGTGATATAATTTTCTTACAAATGGATATTGATGGGGGAAGTAAATTGTAAGGGCAGAGTCTGGTGCCTCCAAGACAGCCATATTCTTGAGAGCTCTGCCTGCTCTCAAGCCTTGTTGGTACAAGACCAGTGCTTAATTTGTGCTGGAGGTTTCTGGTGCTCTGCACCAGCACTTAATTGCCAGCACCGGCTCTAGTGACAGTCCACCACAAGGTCTTTTTAATTTAGAGATGAGCTCAACAACCGTCTTTATTGAGTCAATATACATTGAAAATTAATAATACCAGCCTCTCGAGCCATTATTATAGCTTTGTGAGACCTGAAATAGTCTGAATTGTCACACTTGTAGCAGTGCAATGGTTAGGGTGTAATGTTGGTACTACCATTGGCAGCACTAGCAGGGTATGGGTGGTGTAGGCTGCAGTGGCATTCCAAGAAGGGCCCTGGCACTTAATCTTTACAAATTAAGCACTGTTCAAGACCCGTGCTTGGCTCATTGCTCAGCAGTCGGGGAAACGTGGTTCTGCTTACTGAACACCCAATGCCACGGTGATTCCTGGAAATAACTAAGTGCTTTCCATGCTGGCACTACATGACAGAGGCCTCAGAGGAACATTGCAGAATCACTGGGTCTGCTGTGGCATCACAACAGAGTGAGGAACTTGAGCACTCTGTACGCCTGTGGTGACCCACCAGGGACAACTGGGCTCTTACGGCTGGAGAAAGCTGGTGTATTGTGGTACCAAGGTGAGGGAGGAGAAAGGCCATACAGGGAGAGGTAGGTGAGAGATTCTGATGAACTTGAAGCATCACCCATGCTAGATGATGATGAGCAGTAGCGGCTACTACCGGGCAGTAGTGGTGAGGGGGGGGTTACAAAAAATACAAAAAGAAAAGAGGAAAAGAAAAAAGAAAAGAAAATTTCACTTACCTTCACGGCGGCAGCCTCTCCTCTGTCCTCTTCGGTTGATGAAACAGGAAGCAACCAAGCTCCCGACTCCCCTAGCCAATCACAACGCTGCCTTACAACAGCATTGTGATTGGTCTGAGCACCGTGGTTCGGTGCTCAGAGAGGTACTGGGAGGCGGGGCATGTTCTCCACCCAGGCTGTACAACACAGCCCGGTGGAGAACATGCCAAGTCCTCATGACGGTTTCGTCGGCCTAAGACGGCCGGCCAAACCGTAATGCACACTTAAGAGAGTGCCACCACTCATCTCCCTGCTCTGCGGGAAGCACAGCCCGCCCCCGCACCTTTACATAGCCAAGAATGAAAAAAAAATGATAATAACATTGTTATTTTCATTTTATTTTTCCTTTGGGGTGACGCTCCTCCGTCTTAACGGAGGAGCAGCCCCTGATGATGAGACCAGCACTCACTTGCACTAGAGCAAACTGAATCCACCTTACTCTTGAGGACTCCTGCTTCCAAGGAAATAAACAATCAGACATGAAACCCAAAGAGGATTTTTTTCTTTGAGGGTCCTGTTCATCAGGGGTTCTCAGGAAAAGGGAGATAAAAAATCTGTAGGTTTGGGGACTGCCCTCATGCAACTAAAGGCCTTGATAATGGCCATACTCATATACCCACAATACATGACACATAGTATAGACATGAGCCTGACCTCATTTTAGAGGGCTATAGGGAAGATCAAAGGTTGGGTAACAAATACGGAGCAAGGGGCCAGGTGTACGACCATTTCATTTAGCACCTCGCAATTTGTGACACATTGCGAGTCGCAAATTGCGAGGTGCTAAATGAAATGTACAACAGTGTGTTTAACACTGTTTGCGATTCCCAATGGGGTCGCAAATTGCGAGGCTCATTAATATTAATGAGCCTCTCGCAATTTGCGAGCCCATTGGGAATGCCAGCCCTCCCAGGGATGGTGCCCTGCTGGGCTCAGCAGACCACCCTGTCTGGGACTGCTTTTAAATAAAGCAGTTTTTTTTTAAAAATGCAGCCGGATGCATTTAAAAAAAAAAACCCATGAAACGTTTTCGTTTCATGTTTTTAAGGGCAGGCAGGACCACTGGTCCATAGGACCACTGCCTGCCCTTAAAAAATAATTTCGCGTGCATTTGCAAAGGGGAAGGGGTCCCCTGGGGACCCCTTCCCATTTGCGCATGCATTACCACCTACTTGAAGTAGGTGGAAATTGCAAGTGTTTTGCGACCGCATTTGCGGTCGCAAAACATTTGTACATGGTTTTGAGACTCGCTATTTGGAAGGGAACGCCCCTTCCAAATAGCGAGTCTCAAAAAAATTGCGACTTGCTAAATAGGCTATGTACATGGCCCAATAGGTTTTTGCATGCGCAAACGGGTTCGCAAACCCGTTTGCGCATGCAAAAACGGGTCGTACATCTGGCCCAAGATGCGGTATCATTGAAACTGAGTATAAACTCTATAGAAAAGACAGTAGACAGCCAAAAGGAGACTTTTCAGAGGTATCATAAGTTTGAGAACTGTGCCTATGCACCCATTGCAAACTTAGAGGCCAGGGTCGACATACTGGGAAATGAGGCAGAGTTCTGAATATTAGAATCCTGGGCTTCTTAAAGAGATCACAGCCCATGGATTTGCAAACAGCAGTACGGCAATCCTTGAGAGAGGGTCTTTAAGTGGACCATAAGGAGACTGACCTGTTGGTAATCAGGGCTTCCCGCATGCCAACCAAGAGCTCTTCTGATATAGGTGATAGATTGGGGATGATGTTGGCTGTATTAACTAAATGTCATCAACAAGAACTGGTCTTTAGCTGGCTGCTAAGAAAGGGAGAATTGAAATGGCAGCACAAGAGTTCATGTTTTTCCAGAATTCATCCTCATCACCTTGAGGTGTCGGCAGGGTTTGGGCACCATTAAAAATGAGATGATCTCAGGGGGGCTGGATGCCACACATGAGCTTCCAGCAAGATTTCAAATCAGATATTGAGGGAAAGTGCATATGGCCAGTTACCCAGAAGCAGCACAGGAGATCTTGTTCTCAGGGCATTTGGTGGAGACCCACCAGAGTGGAACCCAGGGATGCTATCTAATGTTTTGTGTTGTATCCGAAGGTGTCTCCTTTACTTTGGGCAGAGAGGTTTAGAATGTAAGGTGTCATTTCAGAGGTTTGGCAGAAAGTTGCATCTGCAAATTGTCCAGTGGGTAAAATGATATATTGATACCTCTTATTGCTCTTTCCACCACCCTCTTCTAAACAGACCTCATGTTCGGGTCAAACAGCATCCTTCATGTTAGTAACTTTTAAGTATTGTGACAAGAAAAAGATTTGTGCCAAACCAGATACCCCTTCCAGCGCCGGGGCGCCTCATAGGTTAACAAGCGCTATATAAAATCGACAACAATAATAACTTGCATAACTATATATTGCATTAGCCATGTTAGGTACCATGTCTGTTTGTTGCTTATACGTAAATAATTAAAAGATTTCAAGTTTAAAAAGAAAACTAGATTGGAATTAGATATAGGTTTTACAGATATTGCAGACATTTATTTTATATATATATATATATATTGAAATCGGGGACACAAGCAGCTTTGCAAGGCACATGTCTTGATTCTGATTGCAGAAGCAGTCTGTCCTTATTTTCCAAATCACATGTTGGTCTCATTGTTGTTTAACACCAATTATTGCAGCTTAGCAAATGCTTACCAAGCTCTTCTGTCTAAAATATTGTACAGAATTTCCTGTGATAAGTGTAAGTTGATGTACGTGTGCAGTGACTTATGTATATGAGGTGCTGCTTGATATGTAAGCCTGGTGTGAAAATGCTTGGAGTATACAGGACCTGGCTTGTGGAGGGGTGTGACATTGTGTTTGAGGCTGAGCCCGGGGTGTGTCTGCAGAGGCGTGGGTGTGTTTGTGTGTGGGTGTAGGGCTGAGGATTGGTGTCTTTGATGTGGGCTAGATGTGTATGAAAGTTTGGTGAGTTGGGATGGTGGCTTGGTCCATGATGCGTGTTTGGTCTGTGAGCTGCTTAGTGTGTGGGTTTATGTTTGTGGAAGGTCATGGTGACTGCATGGAACACGTTTATCTGTGGGGTTTAAGCAGTGTAGGACTAGCTCTGTGAATGGGGAGCTGTATCTTTCTATTAGGCTTTGGTTGTCAAGTAGGTGGTGGCTGCAGACCCACACTGTGTGAAGTGTGTGGACTTCAGCCTACAGCTCTTAGGTGTGTGTGTAATTGGTGTTCGGATCTTCCCACCATATTGCAAACCCAGGACAGGTGGTGCGGCCCACTAAAAGCATTAATGGACGTCCCTAACTACACAAAGTAATATCCGAGAATATAACAACGTTTCTTTCCTTTGATTGGGAACACAGCACTGAGATAAATTTCTCTCTCTGCAACATGGAATTAAGCATCACAATCCATGCTTATTAGCAACAACCACATTGAGACTAGTGCATAGAACCCTGCACATTTGTATGAGGCTGAGCAAACCATTGTCAAATACAGTTACAGAACCAACTATGTACATTAGAAATACAAATACCACTACACTTGAAAAGTGTAGTATGGTGTTCATATGTGGAGTTATGTGACATGTGCTTTGTGACCAGAAGTGATGTTGGATGCCATGTGTTGATAAGCCTTGTAGTCTTATGTCTAGATACGTCTCCTACTTCTGCCGACACCCACTGTAGCGATATGGCCCTTTACAAGTACCACATTGTTAGATATATCGAGCCCGATTCAAAGTGGTAGCACGTGTAGTAAAGATGCAAGCGGGGAATCTCCGCACTTGCGGCAGAGTCTCAGCACTCAAGGCGAAATCTCAGCACTGAGCACTCTCTGCAGTGCGCAGTGTGGAGGTTCTGCCGCGAGTGCGGAGATTCCGCATTCGTAGCTTTACTACACGTAAGTTACCTTCATGAATCGGACCCTTCCTGTTTGGTTACGTTATGTTGTGATGTGCTAAGTACATTTGTATAGCGCATTCCCACCATTTATGGCTCCAAGGCAGTTTCAAAATCTGACAGCCGCCAATTCAGGTCTTGAGATTCTCGTTGACTGGCGTCTAAGTGGCGTGTTAGCTTTTGATATAGATGTGTTTCATATGATTTAGACGTGAATCGCATTGTTGAATGGCTGGCAGGTTTGAGTAAACTAATGCCTTGCTCAGTAATGGATTATATTACCTAGTGGTCTGCTAGATGCAGGTATGGATCTGCGTAGGGCATTATGACCATGGATGTGTGCGCCATGGGTCAATGCAGTTGTTCTAGTCTCCTGGGTGTATGGTTGTCCATTGCTCAGATCCAGCCAGTGGTTGAGTTTTGAAGCATCGTTGCCCATTATGTGGCTTTTTGTGGGTATCCTAGGTATAAATTATTTTCTTCAGGTTGGTTGATAGGTAGATTGGTGAAAGGGTGTAAGCTGAATGATGTGTTTTTGAGGTGTGAAGCACTTAGTCTTCTACATGGATGTGTGCGTGTGGGGTCGGACTGGGAAAGAAAATTGGACCGGGCACCAAAATAAAAGTGGTCCGCAATAGCAAATCATATAGCTAAAAAAGTGGCCCCCATTAGCAAATCATATAGCTAAAAAGTGGCCCCCATTAGCAAATCATATAGCTAAAAAAGTGGTCCCCATTAGTAAGTCAAATAACTAAAAAGTGTCCCCCATTAGCAAATCATATAGCTAAAAAACTGTCCCACATTAGAAAATCATATAGCTAAAAAAGTGGCCCCATCAGCAAGTCAAATAGCTAAAAAAGTGTCCCACATTTGGAAATTGGGGCGGTTTCGAACTTGGGCTTTACAGGTGTTTTGCAAGGTCTGGACAACTGTATGCATTTGTGCTTGCTGCAGGCAATGTTTGCGTTAATCTCAGCGAAATCAACATTAACACTGGCACCCCAGACCATAAACAGGTGCATAAACAGCCGAAAAAACGAACGACCCACACACTGACCTGTCAGACTAGCCCTTCTGGCACTACCAGATTGACCTGTTGGCCAGCGTGACCCTGTGGTGTGTGACCGCAGCTATTGGTAACATGTAGGGTTGTGTAAGGAAAGGTGGCAGTAAAACGTCATCAGGATGTGAAGCTGAGATAGCAGACACTTGGCCAACTATGAGGCTTGGACCCTTCTAATGCATTTGCTGGCGCTGGGAGTTGTTTTTAATGTGTATTGCAGTTATGTCTAAGGCATACGCGTAGTTTGCACCGACTTCCGTGTACACTATGAAAAAAGACTACAGCAAGAGTAAGCTGTTGCAGACGAACTTGTATGCATTGAACAGCAGGGAGATGGGCTTCAACTGAGAGTCACCTACCTCAGCTTTGCAATTTAGTAATAACTTGAAAGTCAATGTCACTCCTTCGCACCACTGAGAAGCGGTATTATTATTTCAACATGAGTACTGCAGTATTGCTTTATTTCCTGCAAATATATCGGGTTAGTTGAGATATCAGAGGTGACCTTGAATAACACTTTACAGATTACTTCTGACGTCACTGTGCCTACGAAGCATGATTCTGATTTGTGGCACCGAAGTGGGGGCGGGTTCAGTCCCCTAAGCTGGGGACTAGGCCCAGACTGTAGAGGTGACGTGGCGGAAGTCTCTGACACAAAGACATGCAGAAGAACATGGTACATGTACATTCAAAATAACCGGGCTCCAGGGATTTCTAAGAGAAGAAGCATGACGCCAGGGGTTTGCAAGAAAGCAACTATGGCTCTAGAGTTTTGGAAGAAGGGAAGCATGACTTCGGGTATTTGTTCCTATAAGTGATAAACTTAAAGAGCCACACATGCCTGCAAAGAAGATAATATAAAGGGAAGGCTGATAAACCTATATAAACCTGCATACACATATTTCTTTATCATATGCAAACATGAACTAATATACAGGACCCAGTGTCACCTTACATTACTATATATTAAATGCTCCAATATCAATGTAAAGGCTTTCTTTTACTTATTGTATTTCAGTTTAGTTCTGACATTACCTGTCATCTGTAATAAGAAAATGGTTTTGCATATCTAGTAAGTTATTACAGTTGTTTGCAGATTTCACAATGCTTCTGCGAGAACCAGCAGACAGTGTCAAAAGCAGGTCACTGAGCAGAATTACAGCTGTGGTTTCAACAGTGAAAGGCTAAGCTATCCTTACATCTCTTTCTTCTGAACTTGTTCACAGTAATTAGCTGATAAGGAAACATTTATGACCAAATGTTTATTTATTGCACTGCATGAGTTCATTCTAAGAAAGTTGTAATGAATGGCATGTTGGCACACATTCTGAACTACAGCCATTTTTTGAAAGTGACATATTAAACTGTTTATAATTTATTCTGCACCAAAGACACGTTGCATGTTACTGTTTCCTTTCATAGTACAGGTTCCACATGTTATGTTTACTTGTATAGCGCGTTAATCACCCATGAGGGTATCCAGGCGCTTTGCAGGTGGGTGGGGGGCTGTCTCTCTGGGGACTTTATTCCAAGAGCCAGGTCTTCAGCCTCTTGCAGAACTCGACTACCATAAAATGTCTTAATCAAGCATGCTTGTATCAGGGCCCATGTGACCGGTTTCCAAGTATTCTCTGGTAGCCCTTAAAGTCTTTTGAGCATCTGCACATTCCTCCTGGACCTCTCCGCGGCGTTCGACACCGTCTGCCACCGCACCCTAGTGAAGCGCCTCAGCAACATCGGAATCCGAGAGAAAGCACTGGAATGGATCATCTCGTTCCTCGCCGGAAGAACCCAGAGAGTCCGCCTCTCCCCGTTCAGATCCGAAGCCACCGAAGTCATCTGCGGCGTTCCACAAGGATCCTCACTCAGCCCGACCCTCTTCAACGTCTACATGAGCCCCCTCGCAGCCATCGCACGCCGACACAACCTCAACATCATCTCCTACGCCGACGACACCCAGCTGATCCTCTCCCTCACCAACGACCCCACTACCGCCAGAGCCAACCTGCACGACGGGATGAGAGACGTCGCCGACTGGATGAGGAACAGCCGCCTTAAACTGAACTCAGACAAGACGGAAGTCCTCATCCTGGGCTCATCACCCTCCGCCTGGGACGACTCCTGGTGGCCCCCGGCCCTGGGCACCGCACCCAAGCCAACGGACCACGCACGCAACCTGGGCTTCATCCTGGACTCCTCCCTATCAATGACCAAACAAGTCAACGCCGTCTCATCTTCATGCTTCAACACCCTGCGCATGCTCCGCAAGATCTTCAGATGGATCCCCACTGAAACCAGGAAGACCGTCACCCAGGCACTCGTCACCAGCCGACTGGACTATGGGAACACCCTCTACGCCGGAACCACAGCCAAACTTCAAAAGAGACTCCAGCGCATCCAGAACGCCTCCGCACGACTCATCCTGGACATCCCCCGACACAGCCACATCACCGTACACCTGAAAGACCTGCACTGGCTCCCCGTCAGCAAGAGAATCACGTTCAGACTCCTCACCCACGCACACAAGGCCCTCCACGACCTGGGCCCAAAGTACCTCAACGACCGCATGTCCTTCTACACGCCCACACGCCAGCTACGATCAACCAGCCACGCCCTCGCCACCGTACCACGCATCCGCAGAACCACCGCCGGAGGAAGATCCTTCTCCTACCTGGCGGCCAAGACCTGGAACTCCTCCCCACTCACCTTCGGCGAACCCAGGACCATCTCGCCTTCAGGAAGCAGCTCAAGACCTGGCTGTTCGAGCAGTAACTTACCCCCTCCCCCAGCGCCTTGAGACCCTCCCGGGTGAGTAGCGCGCTCTATAAATGCCGTGATTGATTGATTGATTGCACATTCTGTCGACCTTTGCCCCAGTTGGGGACGCTGTGGTGTCACTGACTCCAAAGCCAGCGCTCCAGGGGTCCAGTCTGAGCTGTCATTCAAGTCTTCTTGCGTATATACCTGCACGCAGAGACTCCTGCAGGCAATAGAACTGGTATTGCAAGGCACGAGGCAGAACTGGTTTGACCTTGGTGAGAACCCACCTTCCAAATCCAGTACCAGCTGGATGCATTGCCCTTGTGTGCCAAAAAGCTCCTTTTTAGTTTAGCAAAATTCAAAATGAACAGATCGAATGTAAAATAAGTATAAACTAAAATAGGATGCAAGGCGCCTGCCTGCTCCTATGTCGGAAACTTCAAAAATAAAAGGGGTTTGCTGAATAGTCCAGAAAAATTCATTTTTATTAAACTCAATACATAGATGAACAAAGTGGGGGTTTCACTCGGTTACCCGGTTACCGATCATGAAAGTGATCACGTGATCGCTGTCGATAGAGAGGCCCGAGCCAGCTTCTAGGTTCCTACTACTTCCTTTTTCCCCCTTACATCATTCACCATTGACAGTTATCTTAAAAAGAAACTGCCTACCAGCAGTAATCAGAGATTCGTGAATCGTATTAATCTAAATTGCAAAGAAAAAAATTAATAGATTTATAACCGAGTTAATATATTTAGACTTCTGTGTGTTCAAAGCCTTAGAGTGGTTAACATCACATGCTAATACATTTGTTTAATCAAACTATATATTTAAGCAACTGTCCCAAATTTTCCGCATTGGGTGCGATTTCAATTTTACAAGAGTGCCACATGCAATATATATTCCAGCCCATTATATAGTACTTTGATTTTATTGGGAAGCAGAGAAAGAGGGTAATAAAGTCCTATTTGGGGCTCTATTTGGCACTGTTCCAATTATCTTCCAACTCTATGTGTTTCGACCGTACATATCATGTCTTTTTCATGGTCTTTCACCAGGTAAGGGGCTGCAAAAGGTGAATACAAGGGGATTCCCATGGGAGGCTGTCAGAACAGATGCACAGGCTGCCTTGTTGTGGGACAGGGCAGCTCGTCTTCTTCTGTGTTTTCAATCATACTTACTGTCTTACACGTTCAGGGATCGTCCTAGCATACTTTTATTTTGCTCGCATCTTGTCTTTTTATGCCGTTTTCACTCTGGAAGTTCTGGGAAAGCTGCGTCTCCACCTAGGGCCGCGTGGAGGGGAGCTTGATGCCACTGCGCTCGACACATTTAAGTAGGGCGACTTGCTTAAAATGGATAGCATTATCAACACGCAGGTATGCCAACATAATATACCATGTTCTATAAATAAAGTGCACGGGGTGGATGGACGATGCAAATGTGGATCAGCATTTTCAGATTTCTTAGACTACACTGGTGCTAGAGATTGTTTGCACGAGATGTTTCTTTAGTATTGAGGAATCAATGTGCATACCATTTTGTGCACATTGTTAGTGCAGACGTTGGTGCATAATGCTGAATTCCATTGTCTGAACATAAAATAACAAACACAGATCAAAGTAAAAATATTAGCGACCCATTGTTCTGCTGAAGACAGTGTAATGTGCCCAGACTGTCCCCATAGCTGAATATTACTTAGCATCCCTCTGACTTTGGAGCCCGAAGCATGCTCGCTGCTGCTGAGGCTGGGGATGGATAAAGAGTGATGTCTTACCTGAGGGTCGACTTATACAAATAGAATCCTTCGCGAGACCCGAGGATAGGGCTCCATTGGACGCATTTCTTTACTTTCTGCTGCTGGCTGGCTACATTGAAAACACAGCAGAACTAACAATCAGTCCAAACCCAAGAAGGTTTGGGTCCCATCTTTAAAGCGCTGTACAAAATGAAGGCTGGAGGGCTACCTTGAAAGCGAGGGCAAAGTAGGACCTGGCCTCACCTATTGGACCCACTTCACGTATTTTTAGTGAAGAACCAAGCAACAAAATATTCCATTCTGTGAGATGATTGGATGATTTGGGAGAGGGTGAGTTACATGTGAGCAACTCACAGAGAAGGGTCATCACATATAAAATCTCATAAAATATCTGTAGTGGTGACTGACTTACCTGACTGCGCCACTCTTATTGGTTTCGACTGTTCAGTGTGTGCCTGGAGTGCATAACCTCATTTCCATTGTGATTTCCATTTTGTTTTTGTAATAGGACACACCTACTGAACTTTGTAACACAATGAGATGGCAGTGATACTAATGTGTTTTATCGATTGCAGTCTCTACGATGTGTAGTTGTAAAATGATGGATTGGGATGCGGCCCGAGCAAATGCCAGTGGCTGAGATTAATTTAAGCATTCCATCCTTCACCTTCTTGTTTTTGCATTTGATGCCCTAAGTGCGTCGGGTATGCCCAGGCATGGGTCCCATGCTCACTATACCACTGGAACTAAGCTATACCTGACTGAAGAGCCCATTATAAAGGTGAAACCAGTCCTAGGATGCTTGTGTTCGGGCTAAAGGAGGACCTGGCTTTGCAGTTCTGACTGGACTGTTCCCATGAGGAAAAGGGTCAAGACTGATTTACAAATGGCTGGGTCGAAACTGAGGTGACATGGTGTGCAAACAATTATGGCTTAGGATGCGTCCTGAGCAATTGCCAGTGACTGAGATTAATTAAAGCTTTCCATCCATCACCTTGTTGTTTTTAGATTTTATGCCCTAAGTGCGTCGGGTATGCCCAGACTTGGGTCCTGGGCTCACTGTACCACTGAAACCAAGCCATACCTGGCTGAAAAGCCCATAACAAGGGTGACACGGGTCCTGGGTTGCTAGCGTTCCTGTTCAGGGAGGACCTGGCCTAGCAGTTCGGGCTGGATTGTTCCCATGAGGAACAGGGTCAAGACTAATTTGCATATGGCTGGGTCGAAACTGAGGTGGCATGGTGGGTGAAAAATGATGGATTGGGACGCAACCTGAGCAATTTCCAGTGGCTGAGATTAATTCAATCATTCCATCCTTCACCCCATTGTTTTTGCTTCTGAAAGAGTGGCTTGATTGCAGGCGTACACCAGTGCTACTGAAAGTGTCAATTAAGAATGACATTTTTTTGTCTGGAATCCGTCTTTCAATGAGGTAACTGAAGGATGCACTGCCTGTAGGGTATCGCAGTGGACTTTGTCTCAGAATATTGTGGTGATAAATATTGTGCTACAAAAATATCATAGCCAGAAGGTCGACCACCAAAATATCTATCTATCTATCTATCTATCTATCTATCTATCTATCTATCTATCTATCTATCTATCTATCTATCTATCTATCTATCTATCTATCCGCTGCACAAATCCTCATGGTATCCTCCCAACTGTCCACGTGGTGCTGGTATGTGATAACGGCGTGAAGAACCCGTTCAAACCACTGGGCAAACTCCAGCAAAATACTATTCTTAACTCCAGATGTGTGTGTGTGTGTGTGTGTGTGTGTGTGTGTGTGTGTGTGTGTGTGTGTGTGTGTGTGTGTGTGTGTGTGTGTGTGTGTGTGTGTGTGTGTGTGTGTGTGTGTGTGTGTGTGTGTGTGTGTGTGTGTGTGTGTGTGTGTGTGTGTGTGTGTGTGTGTGTGTGTGTGTGTGTGTGTGTGTGTGTGGTCACAGTATATATGCAGTGTTAAGTATATTACCCCTATACTTATATATATATTTACTTACCTTGACAAAATTTTGATAGTGTATACTTTCACTATAATATTTTTGTAGCACAATATTTTTGCCACACTACTCTGGTACAACACCTTGTAAATGCCAACATAATAACAAAAAGATCCAATACACATTTCCACAGAGCTACTGCTCCCCTGAGTCACACCATCAAACATTGGTGCTGCAGGAGAGATGCTGCATCAGGCATCATGGTTTCCTCAGTTTCCACGTGCTAGGATTCTGCTCCCCAACCAGGCTTTGGAGCACTTGATGCCCATCCAGACCCCTAACCAGTACTATGGCTGCTGCTGGCTGCTAGCCAGTGGGAGATTTCAAGGCTGAGCTAGTCAGCTCAGATTCAGAATCGATTGAGAGACAAAAGTCCAGTTGGAATTCTTCCATCACCTAGCTTCCCAGCTTCTAAATTACCATATTTACAGGAAAGGCAACGCACAGGTGTCAGAAACATGTTTGTGCAGACAAAATGATTTTTTTCTTTTCACACTAGATGCAGGAAACTAACCGCACAATCTAAATGAAAACTGTCAGAGACGTGGCTTCGCTTTATGCTCCGCGCTCATTTTCTTGACAAACAATTTTCCTGGCAGGAATGGGGTTCTTCATTGAGAGGAGACGATGTGGCGTAATGGGCAGAGCTGCTGATTTTAGAACTGAGGAACCTGGTTTGAGTCTCGGCATCATCTCAACATCCTGTGATTCTAGGCAAATCACTTAATTTTCCCATGCCTATATAAAAAAAAAAGTTGTCCTTGTGTAATTTAATTTTTGCTCATGTAAAGCGCTCCAATGCATTCGCTTTGAGTTTGTGCTATAAAACTGCAAAAAAGAAAATAATAATCCTTGTCTGTTTTTTTAATTTGATATCTGTGCCAATTTAAGCAGTAACTGCAAGGCACTCCTGTGCAAGACACGCACATGACTTATATGAACAATAAAAAAAATACGTTTTGCACTTAAATCGATTTTTAGTGAAGATAACTGGGTTTTCTTTTCCGTGGCATCAATGTTCATTCGATTAGGGGGTACTCTAGAGGAATCCAGAACAAGGGAAATCATTACGGTGAAGTGAGAAAATATTACTGAAAACTAGTCTATAATGTGGTTTGTGGAGCCTCAGATTGAGAAGTTTGACAAGAGAGGCAATTTAAAATTGATGAACACAAAGTCATTCAGTTATGCTAGTTATTGGCCCTCGGATGATGCACACCTCTTCAGAGGGCGCTTTAGGAGGTATAGGGAATACTTACAATTTTGTTGCCAAAATATTTATTGCCTCTTTCTCTTGTCCCTTCTGAAAATTCACTATTCTATTTTGATTGACCGGGCCTAGAATCTTGATTGACAGACACTAAATGCAGTCTGAGCAATATGTCTCAGTGCCCCCACTCTCAATATTCCAATAAATGTGCTAATCGTTTTTATTTGTTGCTCCTATAGCACTGGAATGCGGCAGTAGGCTGGTTCACAGTGCTTGACAACCAGAGGCGGCTTTGGGGATGGGAAGCAATGAGTAAAAAAAAACAGATCGCAGAACAATGATGCCCTTAGTGTTCTGTTATGGGGCGCGCTCCATTTCATTTTCCTTTTTCTTTCCTTTTTTGTTCCCCCTCTTCTTGTTGTCTTTTTATTGCTGTGCAACATGCCTTAAAGTAAACAGAAAAGCACTATGACACGGTCAACGCCGGCGGTGCCTTAGTGCTTTGTTTTGTTCTACTTTAAGCCATGTTGCAAAGCAGTCCGCACTGCTGTGCATCATCTCGAGAAAAAAAACCACTGACAACACCAATAGGTCTTGCTTAGGCGAAACCTATTCGCTTTGCCAATGCTTGTTCTTCTGCCCACTACAGCATTTGGTTTGAGGTATTTGGTCAGCTCACTTCAGCCATTGGCTAATTTCACCATGTATGAATGCATTCAGCTCTTTCTCAGGTAACACACATGCATACAAAGTAGTTCTCTTCAGTGCCAGGGGCTACTAAGGCAATGTGTGCTTTCTGACACCCCAAAATATTTGTACTTTTAGCCATTTTAAAACAAAATAAGCATTGACAAAGCCAAAAGGTTGATAGACAGTGTCAGACCTTTTGGCTTTGACATTGCTTGTTGTAGAGCTTGAATTGCTTGCAAATGTTAAATCTTTATTGCTTGATTAATTAAAATCATACAATGGAAATTCATCAATTATGCAGCCATATTAAAACAAGTCATCAATTCCAAGAACCACGTAAAACCAAAGGCAAACAAATTACCAACTGTGGGGAAAGAAACACATCGGGGCCGATTCCGATCTCGGCTCGTAGGGCTCCGAATCGGATTCGGCTTTACCGGATCCGATTCGGAGCCCTGTTTCCCGACCGAATCGTACGCGGGTCCGGCCGAGCGAGTACGATGCAAGCGCCCGGGAAATCGCCGACCGACTCGTACGCGGCTTCAACACGCTCCGACCGACTCACACGGACCCGACACGCACCGCGCAATGGAGACGTTCCCCGGCCGGGTAAGTACGATGCGCGCCGCGAGCAGTCCGACCGAGCCGCACACTCCGGCTCGAAAGAGCAGTCGGAGCCGTACTTTGGGGGTCCGTGTCGGACCCCGCTGTCCGCGTAGCTGCGCGAGTCGCACACAGGGGGGACCCATGGGTCCCCTCTACCTGTGCGTGTACGGCGCAAGTCGCTTCACCGCGTACATGCTGAAGGGGGCGCCCTTGTCCGCCTCGCACCCATTGAGTCAATGGGAGCCCGCGTACGCGTTGTACGACAGGCTCCCATTGACTTCAATGGGAGTCTGACCGAATCGAGTCCGATGGCATACGTGCGCATCGTACTCGTTCGGTCGGGCTGCACGGGTCCGATGCGGTCGGAAATCTCTCCGGCTCCGGCTCGGTCGGAGAGATTTCCGGCCCGAATCGGAATCGGCCCCTTAGTATTGGCAAATTAAATTCCTCCATATTACAAGTCAACAACTCATATCTTATAAAAATGAGGCAAGTTACACTTAGTAAAATCATAAGTTATGTGCAATTTCTCCTGTGCAAGTGAGTTTTTTTTTTTTTTATCTAGCTATTTAACAACAACCAAGTTTACTATATTTAAGTCACTGGCTTCTAGTTTCTTTTTTGTTAAAATGAGAAACTTTGTAAAATTTGCATTCATGATTATATCCGTTGGCTTAAAACAGACTACCAAAGCTTGTCTACATGATTGTACTCCTCGAATATTAAAATAATTTTTTAAATACATCCGTCTTTCTTCCTTCATTGCTGTACATATACAAGTCAAATGAGTAATGTTTTCTTCCCATTGGTTGCACAGTCTGCAGGGAATCGACTTAGATGGTCGCAACCATGGCAATACATGCGCCAATCCTGGGAGATGGCCAAATCTCGCTTTAATAAATATATTTTTTATTTGCGCCGTCCACGTTGTTTCTAGATAGGGCTGGACTTTGAGGATCTTGTACTCATTCACAATCATCCATGCGTGTGCTCGTTTTGTAAATTGCTCTTTATCTTTCAGGAGAGACAGACGTTTTATTATTCCGTTAATCGACTTTTTAAAAGATGTTGGTGCTATAGTCATTTCCCAAATCTCATGTGCAGATAGCTCTTTCATTGCTGTTTGCAGATATTTCCAAAATTGGGAACTTTGGTTTAGCTGTATTTCTTGCCAGAGTAAGCAACTCATTGAATTAAAAGTATTCGTTTTTATTCGTTTCCATACTTTAATATATTGACCCATCCTTGCAATTTGCTGATTGCATATTCCAAATTCTAATCTAATTTGTGCAGGTGGTGCATTAGCAGGCAGCCGAAACAAATACTTGAAATTTTGAATTGAATTGCTTTGTAGCGGTTGCCCCGTCCCCAGGCACTCTGCGGGGGTTGTGAGTTTCGGCGGTATCCATGAGGCATCACCCAATGATGGCCAGTTAAAATGCCAAGTACAATACACCAAAGTTGAAAACCAATTTTTTTGAATCTGGGCAAATTGTTTCACTTTCATTAACTAAATCATGAATTACAAAGTTAAAATATAAGCTATATGCGCTGATTTTGTTGAGGACAAAATAACCTCACAGAATCCAATATTTTGAACTCGTTATTATGACACTGACATTTTTACACCCATCAAAAAGATGATATTTGCAATTATGAGAGGAACTAAGATTTTTTTTTTAGTGCCTTTCAGAACCACAGGCTTTTGAGGGATTTTAGAGTCTGTTTTCGCCAGGTTAAAGAAGAACGCTTTCAGGTTTCACAATGGTGTCACTCGGGTGAATTTTTTTTAAGTTGCATGACTATTGTTTTTCTAGTAGCTTGGCTGAGCATAAGGTCTTCTTCTGAAGAGAGGGAAGAGCAGTAATGAATGCAGTATAATTCAGTTCAGTTAAAATAAAATGATGGCAAACCAAACGTGTTATAATTAAAAAAAAGGATAAAAGGGATAAAGTACCCCCTGCCATACAATATAAGTAATATAAGTCATTGAGGAGTTCCATAACCGTAATGAGGAAGAAGGCCGAAAGTCAAGTTCCTTGATAAGGTTATGGAACTCTGAGGTGACTTGCAATATCCTTAGCATGTAAGGCAGGTGTAGTTTATCCCATATAATAAATGGTTATGCCATCACCTTGCCCACTAACCACTTAAAACCTTGGTGCCTAGCATGTTCTTATAAAGAGAGAGCATGTTTGCAAACACGAAAAATGAAAATAGTACCTCTAGTGCAAAATTAAACACATCAAAAACCTGTTAGATATTTGTTGCAAAAAGATATTGGAAACATTTCAATACAATTCAGCTTAGAAAAAAAACTGCACTAGCTCAGAATGTGTAGAAACATGGAAAAAAAAGAACTTTAAACTAGAAAAACAGAGCAGAAGAAAGAAAAGCAACATTTCATTTCCGTTGGTTTAAACTGCTCTGTAACCTGTTCTGCCTTTCACCTCGGCTACTGGCTCTGGCAGCAGGGATTGTGACAGCAGAACTTGACTGCAGTAACTTATTACAGTTGAGTTCTGACGCCTTTTCTTTATAATCGGTCGCCGATTATATAAGAGATAAAGCACCCCCTGCTGTACAGTATAAGGATATTGCAAGTGACAGAGGAGTTCCATAACCATATAGAGAAATGAGACCGAAGGCCAAGTTCCTTTATAAGGTTATAGAACTCTAGGCCACTTGCAATATCCTTATCGTGTGTGCCAGAGGGTACTTTATCCCATGTAATACATGGTCACACCGTCACTTTTCCCACAAACCACTTAGAAACCTTGGTGCACAGCTCTTTCATATGAAAGAGTTAGCATAACCATAAAGCATCAATGGCGGACTAAAGAGAGTCGCACTTCACACAAAGTTCCAATCAGTTCAACGCTCATGCACTTCTTTTCCGGTACCTGCCATTGTTTGGTACCACTGCTCAGCAGAAATTGAGTCAATATGCAAATGGAATGGTGCACCCAATGATATTGCAGTCCACAACTTCATCAGGGCTCCAATTTGTTCATATTATCATTATTCCCAATGCGGAATTCCAAGGTTGACGAATGCGTTTTGTGGAGATGTGACACTTATCAAGGTGTCATCAGGGAGATACAATTCCCAGGAACATCTTGTTCGAACAGACCAGGACGAATATACCGAATAGATGTATTTGGTCCATGAGCACAAATCTTACCTGGTGTTAACAACTTTTGGACCTATTTAAAAAGTTTCGGATACTGAACCTAAAGGAATACTGGATTGGGAATAATGATAATATGAACAAATTGGAGCCCTGATGAAGTTCAAAAACTCTTTTGAATGAAACGCGTTGGCTGGATGTTGCTATGTTTGGAAAATGATGATATGAATTACAGGATGAATAAAATAATTTGGAGTAAAAATTTGAAAGTTGTGGACTACAATATCCTTGGGTGCACCATTCCATTTGCATATTGAAAGAGTTAGCATGTTTGCAAACATGAAGAATAAAAATGAAACCTCTAGTGCAAAAGTAAATACATTAAACACCTGTTAGATATTTGTTTCAAACAGATATTAGAAACAGTTCAATAGCACTCAGTTTAAAAAACAAAAACAACAAGAAACATGGAGAAATTTCTAGCTATTCTCTATCTAAGGAGTGCAAAAAATAAACATATACTTGCAAAATACAATATTTGTATATTGTATATCCAGGGAAAATGCATATATATTTATAGTCATCTTCCATAAAGCAGAACTGACTACGCTACCATATAAATGAAGTAACACACAGGGCCGGACTGGCCGTAGCGGGCACCGGGCGTTTCCCCGGTGGGCCGCCAGGGTGGGGGCCGTTTTTGTTACAGGGGGCCGGCAATATCGGCCCCCTGTAACACAATCGGCCGAAACCGGCCCTAGGAAACAGCTCGGCCGCACCCCTCTCCTCCCCCCCCAGGGGGCCAGCCGAGCAGTGTGCCAGGGCCGGTTTCGGTTCCCAGTCCAGCCCTGGTAACACAGCACACGCACAATAATAACATGAGGCTAACCAGCCCCTGGGTAATTTTTGTAATCGGCCCAAGGAGGATTCAGACAGTTTAGTCTCAAGAGCACTGCTTCAACATTTCAGCATGCAGAGAATAAGGTGGAGGGACGGCCCTGGCAAGCATCCTAGGTTGATGCTTCTCTTTAATTCTTATCTGATTGCTACTTGTATACTTGAAAGTGATAACAATGTTATCCACATTTGATTTTATTTTATTTTGAAATTTATAAAGCGCAGCAATTACCCGAGGGCATCAACTACATTTGTAGAATATAGGCACGTGTAGGTAGTACAATATTTAATTTATTGTATTACTCAGCGAGGGATAGACCAAGGATTAGGTGGTGTATATCCTCAAGTCAGGACAGTAAAGTATTAATTTGCACGTGGGGGTCATCAACATTCGTTGTTGGGATCAGGACTTATTTTTCATCATTAGATTTTGCCCAAGAGAGAGAAAAGCAGAGAAAGGACAAAGAAGGAGGAAGAAAAAGCTAGCAAAACGGCAACGAAGGGAAAAGCAGGAAGGAAAAAGAATCTGCAAGAGTGAGATAAAGTAACCGGGAGTGTGGGGTAGAGAAAGAAAGAGACACAAGGTAGAATCAAGTCTAAGCAGCCTCGGTTTTCAGTAAAATCGGCTTTAAGCTCATGCGCTTATGCATGAAGTTTTCGTGAGAGTCAAAGTTCAGTACTAGTGCTAGCCTTGGGGGTGAGGTGAATCCATGGGGTGAGGTAAAATGCAGCCTGGGAAAACTTGGGTTGGACTCAGTAGCCCTGATTACAGTTTTCCTGTTAATCCAGTTTTTGACGCAAACTCTTTTTTTGTCAGAAAAATGTTTATCAATTGGGTTTAAAATCTGCCCACAGCGGCGGCTTCTGCCAATCTGACGTGGTGGGGGCGGAGAGGTTAGGCAAAAAAAAAAGGTCCTTGCACACGCATTTGCACCATAGTGCAAGGGTGCTTGCATGAGTCTTGTTGTGTACAGGAAGGATGCCCTTCCCATACAAAATACCATGCTTAGACAAACTTTAAAACTTTTCCCACTTCGGCTGTGTGCTGCATTGTGCAGCGCACATGCAAAGTGGGAAAAGTTAGAATAAATAAAAACATTTCTCCTTTTAATGTCTGTCTCAAACTGGTGTTATTTTTTGGCGCATAATCCTGTCTACTGTTGTTAATAGATAGGATTTTGCATAAAAAAACCTTGTGCGGTTGCATGGGAACACCCATGTGCCACACAAGGAACACCCCCTTGATGCAGAGTAACGCAAACAGTGCTTTGCCCTACTTTGCGCTACTTTCAGACATATTTCCAGTGCTGGGAAGTAAATTAGAAAAAAACATTTTGCGCTGATTTGCTTCGCTTTTGTGACACAAACCCAGAGCAAAATGTTTGTAAATCTGAGCCCCAGTGTTAATGAACAGGTATGCACATTCGACCTGTGATTTGCGGCCCCATTTTAATTACGAGTGTGTGCATTGTGCAAGGCTTGTGTGCTGTGTATCTTAGCGGGTTTTCTGGGTTGATCATGGCAACTTAAATGCTGTGTAGAAGATGTTACCACTAGAAACTCCTACCTCTTCAATAAAAGCGATGACTATGCAGGTAGTTCACAACATAAATTGAATTCTCGAGGAACTTTATCCCAAACACTAGGTATTGTCCCCCACTCAGTAATGCTCGTGTTTTAACCACAGAGGTCACGATGGTTTTTCTCTAGACATAGAAGTATGGGTTTGAAGTGGCCAGGGGTGCAAGGTGTCAAATAAGTTTGGCAACGTGAGCAAGTCACCCTTTGCGGGCTCTGCCTCGCCTGTGTGTTCACCCAAGCTTGCACTGCCGATGCACATCCTAGGTCTGTTCTACATGTATGAAGAAAGCATGCAGTGCTTCTACCTGTGCTGCACCTCGGCTGTGTTGTATGAGGAGGCCTTGCACTCAGAACACAAGTGCTAATTAGCAAGTGCAATATTGTCACAGGAAGTAGCGTCACAGGAAGCGATAACCCAAGCCTTTCCTTCCCCTAACTTTAATTATAGTGGGTCAACTATGCAGTCTATGCCAGTCTTCTATATTCATCTAGGGAGTGCTCTGTATGAGAGCATGTTTATATCACTTATAAACTGTTTTTAGGTCTGGCCTTTGAGACAGCTTCTGCTGTCTGGACAGTCTATTGTTTTCCAAAAATGTTGTTTAAAATACACATAGAGAGATTTTGGTTGAGCAGGATTCATCAAGTGTTCTAGGAAGTTGCCCATCACAGTTTCTTTCTGCTGACCCCGCCTACAACATGGGGCAATGGATCACCACACTTCACCCATTATGTAGCTCCCTTCACTTACAGTGACAGCACAAAGTTTGAGCACTTTGTTTACATGCCCTTAAAAATAGTTCCTTTCTCTCCAGTGACAAAGTTGTTTCAAAGTGGACTTTTTAAATTTCATTTTTCATATTAGCTTTAAAAAAGCAGCTATTTATTCTGACTGCGCCTCGGGTGCCCAGTTAGATGGTAATTTATTTTCTCTCTCCTTTTTAAAGTTGCTGTTATAAGTATTTAAGTGACATCGTATCTGCCTGCAATATGAGTACTTGTTTGAGTGAAGATGTCCTCTGTAACAATAAATACAAGGCACCACTGAAAGTGTTTTTAGAAAAACATCACTACTAAAACATGAGTGTTTTTTTTAAATTTAATATTTTTGTCAAGCATATGGTGGTCACACTTAAGTGGTGGCAAGTTTTTTCTCTCTATTTTTATGGCATATGCTTGCAATGACAAATGTAAAAAAAAACCTTTGCACCAGGATATTCTAGGCCTGACATATTTGCTTTGCCAGGGCTTGATTTCCTTAAACTACTTTTTATGTTAGAGCTATTCAGTGATAACATGCACACGCATTCTAAGAAGGCTCAGCGCAATGAGCGCTGGTGGCTGAGATGTTTGTTCGGCCTCAGTTCCCATGTTCAGATCCTGGCAAAAACAGCAATATATTTTCTTACTTCCAAGGTCGATGAAATGATGACCAGTTTACAAAGGTTAATAATAATTACATGAAAAAATCTTCATTTTAAAGAAGTATGGATTACAATGTGGTTATTCTTCTCCACAATGAAAGAGTAATATTGTTGTTGTTTCCTGCTGCTGTGTTCGGAACTCAAGTCAAGTACAACAGTGGATCCTTCAGCCTAATAAAGAATCATTCATGCCTCTTTGAGCTCTGAATACCGAGGCTAAAGAGTAAAGAATGGAGGGCAGGTCTTCACAGAAAATTAATAGCTCAAAAGTGTTCCCTCCTGGGACCTTCTCAAGGATAGGATGGGCATAGTCAAGGGCATAAACTCACTGAGCCCAATACCATTGGCTGGAGAACGACTCCGCATCCCCCCACTGTGGCTACTGAATATTGGTGGATTCTGTAATTCTGGAGGGGAGGGAATGACCCACTCTTAAATGTTGGGGGTTCATTGAGAAATGGGATATTACCTTAGGAATCTGAACACCGCACTATGGGCCCACAGTAATTCCTCATTTTCTCCCAGAGTTTCATCCAGACATTCTGGTTCCTCTCAGCGACCAAAGCATTAAAGTGAAAAACACCTGACCCAATGTGTTACTGTGGATGTTGTAATCCTGAGGGGTGGCTCACTCCTGTTACCGGCCTCTGGGGGATTCATGTGAGACTTGTTATGAAACCTCTGTGAGGCAACACAGGAAGTGCATGTGATAGCAAACAGTGATTACACAGTACTCTAACATCAAAATCAGTAGGGTGCAAAGTGATGCTACTGCATGCTTTACATAGAGGCCATCGTCCACTCCTGCATCTGCGTCATGTTAAATGGGACAGCATCACTCTCCAATGATCCCTTGCCTGCTGCCTCTGGTGCAACTGTTGCTTTAATGTGGGAAGCCTGCACTGCTGCGGCCATGCTGTACCCATTCTCTGGGTGAGGAGAGGTTGCTCTGATTTTGTCTTTCCTGTATAGTGATGGAGATGTTTGAATTGCACTTACCTATGTGAAGAAAGCTTTTACTGCTGGGGCTGTATTATCGGAGTACCCCGGGGGCGCAACAGGGGTTTGCGCCCACTTTGCGTGCCTCCGGGGCACTTTGGTAATACTGAAGGGGCCGCAGACGCTTGTGCGTCCCCTTCTGTAATACCGATAGCGCTGACACATATAAAATGCCAGCACTCTCAGAGGGTGTTCCCTCATTTGCATGGGGGAATCCCTTTGCCTCTGTGCCATATTACAGACGCGAGGGCAGAGGCAAAGTAGCTGTCAGGAGGAGCACTGCCATCTAAATGGTGGCACACTATCAGTGCCTCCCCTGATGGCAGCCCTCTGGAGGACAGAAAGGGAGTCCCATGGACCCCCCAGACATCCCCTTGCAGGCGGTTGCAGTCACTCACTGCATCCACCTGCAAGGGGCTCTCTAATCCCCCTTCAAAGTGCAGACGGGTTGTCGTCTGCACAGTGAAACACGGAGCGGCTGCTTCAAAGCCGTTCCGTTTTTCACCTGAATGTGCTGCCCCCAGGGCAACACGAGTTTGTGGCTGCCCTGGGGCAGCAGATTCACTATAATGCAGCGCATTTTCCTGGTTGGCACTTGGCGCACCTTTTGAAAGGTGCTCCCAGCTCTAACCAGGAAGATGCGCCGCATACGTAATACGGCCCCTCGTGTTTTCATCTTTGTGTTTGCACTAAGGAAGCACACTTTGTTGCAGCCCATGCTATGTGTTAAAACTATACTTATAATTAGGGCTCCCGGTTTTATGGTATTTATTTTTGTAACATTTCCGTCTGTATTTATCCATATTTATTTTTTGCCCATCTTATTGGTATTTATCCATACTTATTTTGTGTTTTGCGAATATATGGTGTATTTCCACATTTATTTAACTGATAAACATGCACTCATACTTTGCTGCCTGTCACGGTTTAGCAAATTAAGCAGCCAAATATAGCAAAACACTACACCTTCAGGTAAATATGAGCATTAGAATACCAATATATGTTACCAAAACCTGCATTTAGGGAAATCTCAACCTATTTTTAACTTGCCATGCTGCCTATCTGCTCAGCTGCTTTCCTAGAAATCATGAAAAACAGCATGGAGAGTCACCCACAACAAGCACACTTTTCTGCATTTTTCCGCTTTTAAAAATAAATACAGACAGGAAACAGTTTTTCTGTCTGTAATTATCTGTAAAAATCAGTAAAAACAGAAAACCAGGATCCTTACTTATAATTACTGTTTTCTTTTTGTCATTTTGCACACCTAGGCACAGATTTATCAACAGTTTGCACTGGTACAAAGTTACAAAAATGCTGCAAACTGTGCAAACTGTTGATAGGGCATTTACTTTCTGCACAAAACCTTTTTTCGCTGGAATGTAGCCCTAAAATTAATGCAAATATCAGTTTGTGTTACTTTGCATTTACGTTTCGTCAAGGGGCGTCCCATGGGTGATACATGGGCATTCTCACGCTACCACCCATGGTTTATGATGAAAAATCTATCTACTGAAAATGAGGCAGGCACTAACGATATTTTAGCTACAATATTTTGATAGCACAATATATAAAACTTCATAATTCTGGTAGTGTACTTGTTTAATCTCTAAATGCACACACTGACAAGTCTCATCTGAAAATACACGCTCCAAGCCATGCAGATGAAAAAACCTTTTTAAAAACTGCAGTTTAAGGCCTTCATTTAGAAGAGTGCACTAACAAGACTTTCATTAAAAAGTGTTTAAAAATAGGTCTTGATAACCCTCATCTAGGTTCTCACTTGGAATTTCATTTTCTAAAAGGTGATCTCAGCCTCAAGTCCCTCAGTTCTTACCTTGATCCCCCACTTCCCTATCCCCCAGCAGTGGACTTTCAAATCAAATTCTTCACAAGTCCGTCTTTTATATCTGTTACATATTGCATGACATGAGAGCCTGAAAAGAAATGAGTACTGTGCTATTGAAAATGAATGTTTGATAGCATATGATCTAGCTCCCTGAACACAGTTTGCAGACCTCAATGCTATGTTTAGGCTCGTGTTTGATGTGTCAATATCCATAAAAATGTTGACAGGTGAGATAGCAATTAACTAAACTCCTAACACACTGTCCTTTACCGTAGTGTTGATTTATTTCAGTAGCATTATTTGTACTGAGGTATATAAAAATTGTTACTCAAGAGATTGAAAAAATATATTCTGCTAGTTTGTCTTTGTTTTTTCAGTGTGTTTCTCTTTACTTACCCTGAGACAACTAAGAGGCATATTTACAAGGGCATTGCACCACTTTTTGCGACGCTCCAGTGGTGCTGTGTCCTGCTCCATATTTACGAGGCAAAGCTAAGCCACTCTGTGTGGCTTAACGCCGCCTTGCAAATATGGTCCTCCTCCACACAATTTTCTGTGGCAAAGGGGCATGCAATGGGTGTTGCTGTGGACGTTCCCACGCAACACCCATTGCTTTTTGACACTGCTCCAGATTTACAAGGATCTGTAAATCTGAGGCAGTGCTAAAAACGTACTCCTCCCGAGGAAAGGCGTAAGAGTGGCGCAACAAGGAGAAATATTTTTTTGCTCTTTCTTCATTCTGCAGCACACATAGAAGGAGCAAAACGCCATTGCTGATGGTTTTTGTGCAGGAACACCTTCCTGCACAACAACAATCATCCCTGCAATGCAGGCACCCTTGCACCAGTGTGCAAGGGTGCTTGCGCTGGCGCTAGGCTGCTTTTTTTTGCACCGGCGCAGGGGTGAGTACAGGAATACGCCATATTGTTGTAAATATGGTCCATTCCCACACTTAGAAAACGACGCGGCTCGGCACAGCAAAATTGCTGTGCCATTTTCATGTAAATATGCCCCTAAATTTCTAAAAAAGGGTAAGTTCAAACCTCTGCAAGATACAATCTCTTGAAAAAGCCGACCTATCAACTTTCAACAAATATCATCGCCACCTCATGTTTTGAGAGGAAAAACTCAATTTCTTTTTCCATCATCAAAACTTTTTTCGGTCAACTACCATAAAAGTTACACTAAAATGCACAATATGACAAGCAGAAACTTAACAGACGGGCTAAATGTATATAAAATAGATGAAGCAGCTCGTCCAACCAAAGTATGTGTACATATCAAATAAAGTGCTTGAGTAAGTCGCCAAAGCAATGACCAATAAAATCCAAGCATAATATATAAATAACACAGATAAATAGTAGTCACATTACAAGTTCATACTTTCTCCTTATTGCTAAAGCTGCACAAATGAAATGTATTACAGTAAAATCAATTTCTTTCGTAACAAGACGCTGTAATATAGCATAGCCAGCTTATGGCTTTTAATGCAAGAAGCGCACACAATTGGAACTAGAAACCGCTTGTGTGGAGAGTTGTGTAAAGTGCAGAATAGTATAAAGTGGATAGTGCATTTCTTCCACTCTTTCCTTTATACACTGGCTAAACAAAGATTTGTAATCCTCGATTTGCTGTTCTTCTCGATAGCCTCAGGGTTGTAAAAATATTAAGGCACTCCCAGCTTTACCAGGGTCTGTTTTGTGTAAATAAGCTATGGTATTTTGAGTGAATTGTCCAACTCTAGGCAATCTTTCAGTATTGATATAGAGAAGGACGCCACTGGACAATACCAATTATTAAGCCATAGTAACAGGAGGGCTATTCGGATGGTGTCTGACAGATAATTCAATCCTAATTCAATATGGCAAATATATCTAGCAGTACTCTTGGGCATGGAGAGAAAGCTACATATGGATGAATTTTCTACTTTCCGGAGTGTTTCGAGGTTGGTGTACCCCAAACACCAGCTGTGTACAGTCCAACTGACATGCATTGCCTCCTGTACTGTAACTGTAGCATCCCCTTCTTGGGTCGGTGAGCTAGCCTACTAGCAAAGCAAAGAACTGCCTTCAGTACCCTCGAGAGCTGCTGCGCTCTAATATTTATTAAATGTCCCCAGTGTAATGATGTATCAAAAGTGATGCCCAAATAATTAGAAGTCTTGACTTTACTAACCTCTGCCCCACCTATAAAATGTGATTTGGATTTCGCATTTTTTGGGCAGCTGATCATCATAAAAGAATTACAGAAATTTAAGTTTAAATCTAGGTTACTCATAAAAACAATGAATGCATTTAATAAAATGTGAAGAACACTGGCAGTTCTCACAAGTAAAACTGCATCGTCAGCATAGAGCAGAGTTGGAGTTGAGCATTTACTGACAGGGGACATGCAGAACTTGTTGCACAAGGAATGTTTCCAGCTCATTGATATAAAAGAGAAACAGAAAAGCTGTTAAAATGCATCCCTGCCGAACACCACGCTTGGAGGTCACAGGGACAGTACACTCTCCATTTGGGCCATGTCTAATCCTCATTGAAGTATCCATATGCACTCTTTTGAGTAAAGGCCCTGTGCGTCTTCCACTCCCATGTCTTCAAACATGGCCCACAATTTAGATCGATTCATGTTGTCAAAGGCATAGGAGAGGTCCAAAAAAGCCTTTGGCAAAGTCTCGACATACTTCCCTATTATTTGGCAGAGATTTAAGGACTGTTCAACTGTGCCAATACCACAACAAAAGCCGTATTGGACATCTGAAAGGACATTATTTATTTCAATACAGTCCTTCAATCTTGAGAGGAGGACTCATCCCAATATTTTGGAAGTTGGGTTTGTTTCTGCATCCTTTTTTTATAGTCGGGACTATAACTCTCTCCCTTCAAGTCGCTATCATAGTGCCTTGAATCACCGTGTGTAACATGTTAGTGATAATTAGGGCCCAGAGTGCAATATTGGACTTGAAGTTGTCCTCTGCTACGCCTTCGGGACACAGCATTTTCCCTGGGGGGGGATAAGACGGTGGCATGGATTACTTTGGCAATATCAATAGAGCTGCTAGATTATAGGTGGCCACAGGGTGAATTTTAAAGCTTTCTGTCTCATCTGCTAGGTTACCTGCCTTACTATCTGGATTAAAAACCTAGGCAAAGTCAGCCATCCATGCTTCTGCTGCATGGTAGTTCTCAATTTTTGGGCTGAAGTGATCAGCGAGAAATACGCGGTTTATGACATCCCAGAAACCTTTGCTATCCCCAGTAATTCCTGCCTCTTCAAGATCTGCCCATGCTGCTTTCCTAAGCTCCTCATTATGAGTCTCTAAAGCAGGTTTACAGGTTAAATGTGCTTGATGGACCCTAATGATGCCACGCGGGCTCTGTTTAAGCGCCACCAAAAGTTGTCTGTGTGCTGTGGAGCCTACTAAATTAAACCACCTGTGAAGCGGTGCATGTTCTTTTCGTGTCTTGGTAGTAAGCATGCATAATATTTGTTGGCTAACTGTTACAAAACAGTTTACATTTGAGCTGGGATCAGCTTCAGGTGTCAGGCCGGTAATATGGAATGGAATCAAATTCATGGTAAATCAGTACTTTCAAGAAGGAAGTAGCATCAATTCTATCCCACTTAATCCTCATGCCGTGTTGTTACTATATTCCAGTTCCCCCATCTTTATATCTTCACAATCAGTCCTAAGTTGTAAATTGACGGTCAGATGAAGGGGTTTATGATCACTGATGCAACTGGCGATGATCTTAAAATCAATGAATAGGGTAATGGAATGGAGAATAAAACCAATAGTACTGCCTCTGGCCGGAGCCTGTTAAGGTTGGAACATATGTATCCCCTTCTGGTGTTATATCACTTCCTGCCACTACATTATTTCCTATTATGAGCCCATTTAGGGCATCCCTATAAGGGGTATATTTGAAGTAGGTGATATCCCCCAAAATCGTATATATAAAGCCACAGACTTGGTGTCTGCTGAACTTGCAAATAGGAATATTGAAATCTTCTGTCCAAAGAAATAATAGCTGCGGTTTATGCTGAGTAGTGAACTTAGTCAAATTGGTATCTAGTGAGTGTATGACCTCCGTGGACCGATTTTCAAAGATATAGTAAAAATGTATAAACAATAAATCCGGTGAACTAGAAAAGATAAATGTGAGAAGGTGGCCTTGTATATTCTGTCCACTAATTAAAGTGGGCACCCTGTACCAGTCCACACAACCCTTATGATGTATGAGGTCAAAGATAGCCTTTAGAAAGCTATCCTAGTGGTAGCTGTGGAGAGCAGCCTTCAGGCTTAACCTTGAAGGAATGTAAAGCAGCTTGTTTTACCAGAATATTACCTCCTGAATGACTAAATGAAAGGAGAACCACACAGTCGTTATATAAAAATATGTATTTATTAATATAACACTCTCTACTAACCTCTACCCGAGACTAGGGCACAAAGTACACAATACTGAATCAATAGAACATTCGTAAGTAGCAAAATACTCAGCGGGCTCCAGGGGGAGACCGAACCATATACTAAAAAAATGGTATAACAATCACGACTTGACTCGACACAGAGCCTAGAGCACGTAGAATCGCTGGGACCCCAAGGAACCACCCAGAGGAGTGACACAGGGAGCCCACGGAGGACGGGTGCAGTGAGGAAACACGACCTCGTGCTCCGTACAACTCTATGGGAAAGTGGCGGTTGCAAAGTTACAGTTTAAGGACACTTCTATGAGGACTTCGAGCAAACCCTTTGGAACATAGGAGGTTCTAAGGCCAACCCACCAGTGAGTACCGAGGTACCCGTGTTACCTATCCCAGAGGAGCCGGGTGCATAGGGGTCAAGTGGTGTCGGAAACCTTCATCGTTTTCAATGGAGGAGTGCAAAGAAGTACTGCTGCCAGGAGGGCGAAGAGTGTCTGGTGGAATCCAAGCCTGGATTTGAGGTGAGAGGAACCTGAAAGCAGAGGGGACAGAGTCTGGGTCACTTCAGGTGACCAGGGGCTCAGTAGTCGAATGCCCACCGATGTCGAGTGCTTCAGGTGCGAAGAAGGGTTGCTTGACTCTGCAGCCACGGGGATCAGGAGATGTGGAGGACAACCAGGGTCTGGAGGTGAGCTGTCCCACGAAGGATGTCGAGTGCTGAGGGGTCGGTGTCCGGCTGGAGCACCAACAAGCCTTGGCAAATGCAACCCACGCGGTCAGAGGAAACAGGTTACGGTGTGGACCAGCAAGGTCCAGGGGCTCTCCAAGCAATGGGGAGTCAGGGCACATCTGGAGCAACCAGGAAAGCCCAAGAACAAACAAGGTGACCCTCGCCAGGACCCACAGGCCAATGGACCAGGGATCGCGAGGAGACCTCAAGCTGGTTTGCAAAGTACCAGCCCACAGGGCACTCGGTGAGTGGAAGCTGGATATCTTCGGTGCAAATACTGCTCGGGGTAGGACTACACGGAGTCCAATGCACAAGCTCGGGGATCGCCAACAAGCATATGCACTTGCAAATGTACGCGGTGCACAGAGGTTCGGGTTGCACGGCCCCCACAAGGGATACTGGTCTCAGAATCGCTGAGAGGTCAGATCTACCTCAGGGACCTTCGGGAACGCACCTCCTTTGTTGCTGAAATCTTCGGAGTCCTCAGGAGCTCGGGAGAAGCAAACCGGTCAGATGCATCTTTGGTGCCTGCTTCTGCAGGGGAGTAACTCCTTTACTCCAAGGGAGATTCTTCAGTCGTCCAGCGTTGTGCAGACAGTCGAAGTACTTGGTTTCTTCTTAGCAGAATCTTGTCCAGGTAAAATCTAAAGTCCTGTAGCCAGGTAGCCCACTTTATACCCATGGGAAGGGGTTGGAAAGATTTTAGGGACCCTCCTAGGGGAGGGGCAGGACAGAGGGGTGGCTACACCCATGTCCTTTGTCCAGTTTCACGCCAGAGCAGGAGCCAATGGCTCCCAGAACTGGTTTGAGCTGGACAATGCACAGGGACACCAAATGTGCCCCCAGTGCAGACTTTCTGGCACTCTCAGAGTTCACCCACCCAGCCCCAATACACTAAACCCTGTCTGGGAGGTGGTCACACATCCCTGTGACAGGATGCCTATTGTCATGCTTTCCTCTGCTCAAGCTTGGCTCAGCAGCAGGAGAGCAGAATCGTGTCTGTGGCTGGCAGTGTCCATTTTGTGCTGCCCAGGTCGAGAAAGCGGGTACCGGGTAGACCGGTGACCCACAGTAGTGGTTTCAGAAGGGTGGAATCATACCTCCCACACCAGTTACTGGTGTGGAGGTATGATTCCAAGGTGTTTGACACCAAACACGACATGTTTCTAAGCAGCCGTTTTAAAGTTAGCATTTACCGCGAGGTTATAATGCACTTAAACATATATGTCTGGCTGCATCACAGACAACCCCGGAGAATCGTCTCCGAAGGCTGCAGAGGGGCTCTGCTCATGCAGGGGCACCCTCTCACGTAAAACCCAGCACCCTGCCTTCAGGATTGATAAGGCCTGCCATAGGGGTGACTGATAGGTTTTTAAGTGTAGTGATTTAGATAGATATAGTGAACCTATATCTTAGTAAGTGGTGCAAGCACCATCTTACACAGTCTGCTGTAGCAGGCCTGTCGTGTCATTTTGAATGGCCTCTCATGGGTGGCATAATACATGCTGCAGCCCATGGGAGGCCTCTGGGGTACCTATGCCCTGGGTACATGGTGTACCATATACTAGGGACTGATAAGGGTACCCCAGTATTCAATCTGGAGTGTACCTAAAGTACATACATAGCAATTTAAGGGAGAAAGCAGATAGACTGGGGTCCTGGATAGCAGGATCTCAGTCAGACTAGTCCAAAAACAGTGTGACATCAGCAAAAAGTGGGGGTAACCATAAGAAGCAGATACTACTTTCCTACAATAAACATGCGGAGCAGTGCACTATGTTGACACCAGAGCAACAAATTTGAATGGAAATAAGAATCGCCAAACCCCCTTTATGCCTACCCTCGATGGACGGAGTGGCCGGGTAACAATAGGTACAAAAACCGTCATTATGGAAGTCCTCTGTAACCCAGGTCTCTTGGAAATAGATTATGTCTAAGTTCTTTATAAAATTCAGCCAGTCTGTTTTTAGCAATTTTGTTCGAATACCGGCTAAGTTCCAAGGGATCAAATGTAAGCCTCTGCCATGAATAGTACTATGGTTTGGAATTGGCAGAGTATGTTGATCATTCATGAAGCAGGACAGAGCTTGATTTTTGCATAAAGGGTCAACTTGTGTGTGTGTGGGGGGTTAGAATGAGTGGGAAGATCTGGGGAATGTAGTCATTCAACGGTCTGCATAGAATCCAGAGAGACGGATCTAATCATTAGTTCAAGGTTGAAACCTGGTGGGCAGTTACCCCTTTCCAAAGGATAAGGGGGGAAATAGCGGATAGAATTCTGGGATTGAGATGGTGGTCTAAAAAGATATTCCAAAGGATGGACCTGGATTCTTCCAGGTAATTTTGCCAAATAGTTCAGGCATTGCAGGAGTGTTTTAACCAAGGTTGGCCTTTTGAAATTCATGACTACACAGTCCCCTGTAGATCTCTTGGGTCTTTGGCCAACCCAGCCGACCCTTCTAGCGACGAGTATTTCCTGGGTTAGGTCCCTACGCCAGCCAGCATTTTCTCCCAGCCAATGTGCAAATTTACGGATAAGGTCCAGGCCATCTTCTCTCTGCATGGAGGATAAGGAGGGGACTGATTCTAGTATGATGACATAGGTGGTGCAAACTAGGGAGAGTTATAGATGAATACCATGTTCCCCCAGAGTCTGACTCTTGGTTTCTTTTCCTTGTGGACGGACTGTGATGTTTTCCCTTTCAATCCTAGTTGGAATGGGTGTTGCGTGAACAGACTCATTAATGTTTCGTGAGCCACGTGTGAAATTTGGCAGAGCAATGGGAGAAGCATGTTGTATTGGTCTAGTGACTCAAAAAGCTGGGGTGTTGTTGGTGAAATGCTGTCAGATGATTTCTTTTGACCTCCAATGAGTTAAACAGGCCTTTAATCTGCTCGTGGAGGTCTTCTAACTTTGTTTTGACATTTGTGAAAAGGATTTTACTATGTCATGCCACTTTTCTATATAATGAGTTTATAGCTACTGTCTTGCCTTTCTCAGTTTGGGTTGCCACTGTATAGTATTTATGCGGAGGGAAACTGAACTTTGTCTTGGCAGGTTTTAGAGAGTACCCTTCTTTCCTTTTCCTTTTGGGGTGTGGGGCAGGCGTGCTCGCTAGCAAGTGCTGGTTACCTCTAGAGTTGCTAGTAGAGCCAGACAGGGCAATCTCATCTGGTAAACATCATGCACATGGAGTATCTAACATAATGTCATCCCCTTTGATAATGGTACAAGTTGCCCCCTGCTGGCCAGCTATCAGCATTTGCCTGTTGTCAAGAGTTACCGCTGATTCACTCAGCACAATTGAAGCAGGAGACTGCATTGGCTCATGAAAGATGGAGGCCAAGTTCAAGGAAAGTAGCTGTACAGCGTAAATGTTTTCCTTGACAAGGCCAATCTTGGAGGTAGTAGCCCCTATCGCTGTAGTCAGGTTGTTTGTAATTGAGATAGATGTCGATGCAACCCAGTCTTGACCCCCTTTGGGCAGGTTGGTCTTCCTTTTCCCCATATTGTATTAAACAGTAAGAAAGCCTACCTTAAGATTTGTTTTGGAAGTAGGTCCCAGGCGGGGTCCAAAGTCAGTCTTGATTAGAGGGAATCGGCCAACAGGCCAAGAGGGAGGCTGCAGCCCAGCCTCATCTGGACGCGGACGGGCACAGACGGCTCTGCTCTTGGCCCAGTCTTTGCTCTGGCACGCGCCTAGGCACGTCCCATGCCACAGGAGGCTCTAGGGGATTTTTTGGGCCACGCGGTGCTCCGCGATAAAGTCCTGCCTCCTGTGGGGCAGATGCATGCTGGACCCGGCAGTCCTTCAGCTGGGCTCCTTTTGTGCAATGAGGTGTCCTGTGCCGCTGGAGGTCCTCAGGGATTTTATGGGCTGCTCAGTGCTCTGCGACAAAGTCCCATCTCCTGTGGGGGGCAGATGCAGGCTGGACCTGGTAGTCCTCCTGCTGGGCTCCTTTTGTGCAATGAAGTGCTCCAAAAGTCTTTCCCCTAAAAATGAATTCTAGTTCAAGCTGCCCATGTTCTTATTTACTCTTTGCTCACGGTTTTCAATTCAGTCCAGGTTCAGTGGAAACATTTATAGAAATCATGCATCCTATTTTAATAACACACTACAGCATCCTTTCCCTTGAGATACAGAAAGTTTCTAAGATTACTGCACAGGAAGCAAGCTCTGGAAAAGCCAATAGGTCTGGCCTTGGCAAGCTGGCATTGGAGTTAATTTTGATTTAATTTTCGACTGAATGAATGAATGAGTGAGCAGTTTATAAAGGGCACAGCTACTCCGCAAAGTGTCTCAGTACTAAGGAACACCTGCAAGCTGCCCATCTACTGGGATGCAAAGAGAAATGTCTAAAGAGCTTTTCTGAATGTAGATTCCTGAGCAGTAGCTCCAAATGAGAGTGGCAACAAATTCCACTCTTTACTTGCAATAACCGAAGAAGGGGCTCGCTCCTTTCCTAACTCGTCTAAACCGTGGGACCTTGACCAACGTGGCCGAAGAAGATCGAAGCAATCTAGATGAGAGATAATGCACTGTCCTGTAGATTAAGTATTTTGGGGCCCGCATATAAAAGTCTCTGTGCAGAAGCGTAAGTGCTTTGAAAAGAATCCTCTTCTTAATAAGAAGCCAATGGAGGGCGCGCAGAAAGTGGAATAAAGCCTTTGTCTTGGGAATGCCCAAGATTAGACGGGCAGCAGCTTTCTGAACCACTTTAAGTTCCCTAATCCATCTCTCCGGGAGGCTGAAGTAGATAATGTTGTCGCAGGCAAGTCTTGGTGTTATGAAGGTACGGACAATGGTCCAGGAAATGTTCATGTTCCAAAGTAACATGAAACAAGACCCTGAAACAGACATGATCCGAGATAGAAAGGAAAGCTTTTTATGGAGTCTAACATCAAGATTCCTAGCAAAGGGAGTAGGTGCTCGGCAGAGGGGAGTGATCTGATGGCCAACTAGAGGAGAACCAGTGTTATTTCACTTGCCCAAACAGTAGAATCTTTGTTTTGTTGGCATTGCATTGGGCTTATTCGCAACCAATGCAAGACATCCAGTAAGCTTTTGTTAAAGTTCACTTGGAACAGTGGGAATGCAATCAAAAGTAAGGAGCAACTGAGTATCCTCGGCATAAGAAATCATGACCAAGATTCAATGAGTTTAGTTGAGAGAGCCATATAGATGTTAAATGATGTGGGGCTAAGGAAGAGCCCTGCGGCACTCCAAACGCTAAGTGCTTGCTGGAAGACCTGTAAGAGGCAAGCCAGATTGCTTGTTCTCTACCGTCCAAATAAGATTTCAGTCACCCCCAAGCTGTGCTTCCGATGCCTAATTCAGATATACAGTGAAGCAAGATGGTACGACAAACTGTGTCAAAAGCTGTCGACAAAATCCCCCAAAATCAGCGCAGGAGTTTTGCCCACATCCAGGACTAACTTAATTAGTTCTGTCATCTCAAGTAAAGACAGTACAGCACTGTGCTGTGGGAGAAAGCCCAACTGAGTATGATGCAGCAAATTATTAATAAATCCTGCCCAGTTGTGCTCCATATTCCTGCATTCAAGATTCTTGAGGATGTTTCTATCAGCAGATGAGAGGGGACTAGTGGGGCCAAAGGAATGCCGAACAGGGGGTTAAAGCTTATAGTGTTCAGGGACGTCATGGCCTATCGATCCCCACGCCAGTGCCCCGTGCAGCAAATCACCCGGCCCTCAGCTCATACAAGCTATCAGTGATCAGTACCAATGTCACTCCCAAAATGATCCCTCGTCAGCAGGTTCTACAGATCATAATCTGAGAAGCTAGTGGCCACCTCTAGCAATAGATACACAATGGGCCTTTGGCACACTCCTCTATACTCCTCAGCGCACAGTGTCACACCCTCAGCCGCAGCCCACTTCTCCCTCTCTGCCTGCCATCTATTGTGGGGAGAGTCCTGTGGGGACTTCTAGTGATGGGCAATGTCCCTGTGGGCTATCCCCAATGCGAGGTCCAAAAAGGTATTACCAACTTTTTTCTTGGTTTCCGGGGATATAACCCAAGGAGGCAGATCTCAACCATGTGGAGCCTGCTATGGCTCAACGTACATTCCATGTCTGCTGTTACCTGAAACAAGAAGAGGTTGATTATTGCGGAGCCCCACACCATGTGTAGGAAGCCTGCATCAGCCAGTGCACACCTGGTGCAACTCACGTCAGTAGTGTGTAACATGATGTTCAGTCTGTGTGGCAGGAGGTATGTACAGTGTAAGTAGCAGGTAGCTGAATTGAATGTACTTGAATCTTGTGTTGAGGGCAGGTTGAGCACATGCATGCTCAAAAGTCTGACCCCATTCCTTCCCATTGAAGGGTTGGCCAATGTATTCCTTCCATTTGGCCCTTAAAGCTGGCAGGTCACCTACTTTCATGGCCAGCACAGTTGTATACACCCATGAGACCAGGTGTTGACGCCCACGGAAGGGGAGTAAGGTCTTCAGGAGATCGTTTACTGGAGGTTCAAGGTTCCAGGATCCCCAGGAGATGTCTTATAGCCCAAATTAGCGCCCCGTATGTCAAGAACTGAGACTCTGGCAGATTATCTTCAGCCATCAATTCCTCCAGCGTGCGAAAGCAGCCCTCAGAGTTACAGTCCCCTAATGTCTCCACTTCCACCTCCGTCCAAGGTGCCAGCCGGCGGGCCGTAAAGTAGACCCCTCCCATGCTCGGCAAACCCACCAGCAGTATCATGGTGCATACAGTACAGCTGTCCCTCACGACTGCGTACTATCCTCCAACATCAAAGCGCAGTATGGAGTAACCGTTGCTTAAGCAGAGGGGCTCGCTTAACTCCTAGTAATGAAGCTAGCAACGCCCCCTCTCTGCTCTGAGCCCAAGCTCCCTCATTTCTGCCAAATTGATCCCCGCCACCTACTGCAACTACGTGTACAGGTCATATAAGTCATAGTCTGTGACGCCCAGACCTCCTTCATTTTTGGGTCTCGGGAGTGTACATAAATGACACCCTAGCTCAGGATTGGAACCACTTTTCCGGTATCTAGATCAGTAGGTTTACAAAATAATAAAGGACTCTAGGCAAGATCACCATTTTATTCAGTGTGATTTGAGCCATCACAGGAAGCTGCAGCATTCTCCAACCGGCCACACGTCCCTTAAGGCCCCTCATAATGCCCCCAAGATTGCCCTCTTGAATATCTGTTTCTGAGTGATATAGTTTGATCCCCAAGTACTTGAGAACTCTAGGCTCCCATGGTAAATCAAGAACTCTTACTGGCTTCAGAGGGCCCGAGTGTTC
Organism: Calotriton arnoldi; assembly: GCA_963921515.1. Classification (NCBI taxonomy): domain Eukaryota; kingdom Metazoa; phylum Chordata; class Amphibia; order Caudata; family Salamandridae; genus Calotriton; species Calotriton arnoldi. The sequence goes on from CAWUFW010001186.1 coordinate 1,271,313, forward strand.
AGGGGAGACTGACAAGGTGCAGGATTTCCACCAATTCGTACAAAGGCCAGAGACCTGGCAGAAGTTGTCTAATAGAGTTACGCTCCATGGGATGCCCGTTCGGGGGCTCCTTAGGAATATCAACATGTCATCTGCATCCAGTGAGCAGATAGGCCCCCATCACGCAACGGGATGCTCTGTCCTGCCCCTCCAGTCTCAGAAGACAAGCAAAACAGCTCAACCGCTAGCACGAAAAGCATGGGAGAGAGGGGGTAACCTTGCCTCGTGCCCCGACTGACCTAGAAAGGGTCCAAGACATACGCCCTCGTAGGCAACCATGCGCCAGTGTAATAGATCCACCCACTTGCTCCAACCCCCTCCCAGGGTCATCTTGTTCATGACCTCTCATAGATAATCCCACCGAAGGGTATCAAACGCCTTTCAAATGTCTATGGAGAGGACCAGTGCCTCAGAAAATCAGCTCCTATCCGTCTCATCCAGCACACAGTAAAGGCATTGGATGTTATGGAAACGTATTACGCTTTGAGATAAAACCGTTTTGATCCTCATGCACCAGCACAGAGAAATAGGGTTGCAGTTGGTTTGCTAGAACTTTGCTCAGAATTTTATAATCTAAGTTCAGCATAGAGAGTAGGCGGTACGCCGCCGCATCAGTGGAGTTCCTCAGTGGCTTAGGAATGGAGATAATCAAGGCCTCCCTGGCCATAGCTGGCAAGTGCCCACATTCCAACGCATTGGCATACATTGTAGCAAGCCTGGGAGCCAGGTGTGTTGCATAGGTCTGATAGAATTCAACAGGGAGACCATCCATCTCGGAGGGTCTTATCTTGTGCCACACCTTTGATGAGCTCACTGATTTCTAGCTCTGATTCCGTTACCCCTCCTGCAGCTGCAACACTTGCACCCTGTCCAGGAAAGCAACCATAACACCGGTATCTACCGGGTCACTGACTCCATACAGATCCCACAAGTGTCTCATGAAAATTTCATGTATGCCAGTTTGGGAGTAAATAATTTCCCCTGCTGGTCCAGCAACTTGGATAATGTGGGTTCCTCTGCTCTCCGGGTATGTCAGCCATGCCAACAATCTGCCTGCATGCCCACCCTCCACATGTCCAGCTGCTGTATGTTCCCATCGATGCAAATAAATGAGTTTCCCCAGTGCCACAGCATGCTTCTCCCTCTCCTCCTGTAGAGACTGCACGGTCTCGGGCTCTTCCAAAGCTGCGGTTTCTAAACAGCGGATTTCACCCTCTAAAGCGGTTAATTCAGTACAAAGCGAGTGCTCTATGCCCACCAATTGACTGAGGCAGTGCCCCCATTTCACAGCCCTAATATGTCCCATTCAATGGGCGGCAGTCTGACTACTCGTGCTGAAGTATTCCACAATCCTTTCTCCCAGGGTGTCCCTTAAGGTGGGCCCACATAAGTAACTGGGAGTGAGCCTCCAGGTGGGGATGGGCGATGTGTCGCCTCCCCAACAGAGCTCAGCTAAGAGGGAATTATTGTCCGACATCGTGTGGCCTAAATACTCAGCGCGCGCAACTCGGTCAATGAGTTCTGATGAGCCCAGTATCCTGTCCAAACGAATGTGTAGGTCATATACTGGGTAATAGAAGGAGAATTCTCTATGTCCCAGGTTTAGTTCATGCCATGCGTCTCAGAGGGTCCAGTAGCCCACCCAATCTATGTAGCCCTGCGCCACTATCGTCTCAGGCAAGTCGACCAGCACCCAACACCTACGGAACCTCCACTGGCTCCCCGTTGAGAAGAGAGTCACTTTTAAGATACTCACCCACGCCTACAAATGCCTCCACAACACCGGACCCCAATACCTCAACGAGAGAATCTCCTACCACGTACCCAAGAGAAACCTCCGATCCACCAACCTCGCCCTCGCTGAAACCCCGCGCATCCGCAGAGCCAGAACAGGCGGAAGACCCTTCTCCTACATCGCGGCCAAGACCTGGAACAAGCTCCTGACTGACATCCGACGCGCCCCCTCCCTGAACGCTTTCAGGAAGGCACTCAAGACCTGGCTCTTCGACTGATCGGAGCTGCTTACCCCCCCCACCCCCAGCGCCTTGAGACCCTCACAGGTTAGTAGTGCGCTTACAATTCCCTGATTGATTGATTGATTGACCAGCGGAGGCATTGAGCGGTGAAGGAGAACATCCCCAACAAATTTGTAATCGCCTCCCAGTAATATTGGGATGTCGCGGTCCAGTGCAAGTATCCTGAACAGTTGAGAGAAAAATTGCACCTGGTCTATGTCGAAGCATATATACAGCCAATGCGTATGTTAAGGGCATTAAGTCTACCCACTATGAAGGCATATGGCCCTCAGCATCTATACGCGTCTTGATAATTTCAATGGAGATTTCTGGCCTGACCCAAATCAGCACTCCTCAAGAAAAAGTGGAGTGCCCTTTGCGTATATATGTCTGCTCCAGCGTCTTTGCATCTAGGTACCTCAGAGCCAGTCAAGTGGGTTTTCAGCAGAAGGGCCACGTCCACCCCCCTGCGCCCTGTGCTTTAAGAAGGATAAGATCTCGTATCTCTTGTCTACATAACCCATTCCACGGATATTTTCCAGATGAGGAAGGAAAATTGCATCACCTTCTCCATCGCAGCCTGACTATCGAGCCTACTCCCCCAGCATCCCCTCCCCCAACTCCACTACCCCCCCACCCAACCCACTACCCCCATCCGTTTCAGGTAGTACATAGCCAAACAGGAAATCACCCGTAATAAAAAAAAAAATCCCTCATTTAATTCCAAAAGTACGGCTCTAAGTGTAGTGGACAGAGACGGACTATGAATTGTTTACTTGCTGGATTAAAAGACTGATCTACACATTCACTAATAAGCAAGGTCGAGAAAGGCCATTTTTTTTAAAGAATCTTCAAGACTGAGTAACCATGTTGCAGGTATGAATATTAGAAAATGTAACTATCTGATGTGACTATTGTCAAGCTGCCAGTCGCACCTCCATGAATCTTACCATGGGTTGGGACCCAAGAAAAGAGGGAGCCATCTTACCCTCTCTCATTCTAGGTCCCCAGTGCAGACCACAGCATTCAATCTATCATGAGTTCACCTTGTTGCATAGATTTCAGACACGAGTAGGAAGTTCAACTGGTCTATATTCAGACAGAGCAGGTGCCAAAGGCCATGTTGGGTAGAGAAGTTATTTCTACTTGTTAGAGGCGAATGCGTCAGTGAGTCACACTCACTCAGACTTTAGAAGCTCACTGTTCTTAGGGTGCAAAGTTCTTGGCAGGCCGCAAAGCCTGTTGCCTCTGACTTTATTTTATTTTTCAAAATATCTGCTTCTTAATGGGAAATCCGACTGTTTGTGTGCCTCATGGGCTTTGGCATGCATTCACCACTCCTGTTTCCTTGTATCTGCCTAATAGTAACACTTCACTATGTTCTGTGAATTCTACATCCAGGCAGTTATATGGGACGACAACTGACTTGTCAATTCTGGTTTCCCACAGGCCAGGAAGACCTGCTCTTTCTGGGGATGGTGAGAGACGGTTCTTCGTGCTAGAGGACTCATCAGGACTTTGGCAACCCCGGTGAAGGCTGCTTCTTCAGTGCTTGCAGTATGCCTCAGTGGCGTGACCCCTCTGGAGACCTGGATGGAAAATCCCAAAGCTGTGCGACTTGTTGCCCGCCTCGCTCCTCAGCGCTGGATTAACTCGCCATGGGAGGATGTTTCTCCAAGCCCAAGCCAGGTAATGTTCTCCTGCTGGGAGCCACCTTCTGGAAGTAGGTCACACACATGTGCGTGCTCTGTGGGGAGACGGCTCTGCCAATCGTTAATTCTGCTGCACTGCCAGGGCAGGATTAAAGACCCCAGCAGGTTCCAGCTAATCCATGGAAAAAGCATTCCTTCCCACCACCTCCCCCAGCATGCATGCAGCTCATTGTACGAGTAAACAGCTAACACATCAGTCAACAGCTTGAGGGAGAGCAGAACCAACTGGAGACCTTTTAAAGGGGCCATCGGTGAATGATATAACAAACAAGTGGTTCTGTTGGGTAGTACAATAACTAAGTTAGCGCATATTTAATACCAACGCAACCAGAATAATCAAAATGCTGCCCAAGTTTTTCAAAGACTTTTGGAAAACAAACAGTAAGAACACACGAAAGATCAAAGATTTGCCAAAGAATGAGTTATTTACTCCTTTTCCTTTTTTACAAAAAAGCGAGAGACACAAATATGGCTGTCAAAATGCATAAACGTATTGCAATAGAACAAAAGTGACCTTCGTGACATAAAGTGAAAAGAGAGTGACAAGTGATCTCATCGGTGAAATATGTACAAGACAAACATAAGTGACATGAGTTTAACAAAATACAGACATCCTGTCGCATGCATACAATTATTTACATGAATCCTAAACACAATGTTATTTCGAAGGTTGGGATCAAGGAGACTGTATGGACATGGGTAACATTAACGTCGACGTTTCGACTCTTAAAAAAGCGTAGAGTGTGCAGCGTCAATGCGGGTCTTCATCAGTACATAAACAGATGAAGTAGACAGCCACACAAACAGAATCCAATTAATAGATTCGTGAAAATGCAAAATATTTACAAGGGTTCCGCAGAATGTCGGAAGGTTGAGAACCGAAGTATACTTGCTGTTGCGCTCAGGGAGTGCGCGTGATTCAAGGTTTCCAAAACTAATTAATTGTTGGGACCTCCACCATCCGGTAGGAGTCTTGTTTCAATTGGTTGCTTAATTATAAGATCTCTCCACCAGCCGGTTGGAGTCTTAGTTGGGACTGATTTGCTTCCACCAACCGGTTGGAAGGGATTAAATCATTTGTTCCCCCCACAGTGGGTCGGGTACTCGGAGCCTAGCGTGCGACTGAAAATTCCTTCCGGTGAATGATGTCACAATACTTCTCAAAACCCAAGTTGACATCTTCAAACAAAAGAACTTTCTAGAATGTTATTGTTGGTGATTGCTAGTGATGTAGGACTGGGGAAAGTGAACTGTTCTTTTCTCTTCACTGGATTTCTCCTTTAAGCTTCGGCCAAAAGGAATGAGTTCTAAGGTTCAATGAGATTCAGTGTCTGCTCACCCCACGTTTGAGGAGCAGAGTGAGCTTTGAGCCCACCTGAATATTTGGTACTGTGGTCTTCAAATGAATCGGAGACGATGTACAGGCCTACCTACCACAGTGCATAGCTGTGACTGGCTTCTCTGTGGCATAATGACCTGAGCTAATGAGTGAGGCCATTAACCGTCACAGGAACACTTTTGACGCTAATGGGACCGCTCACTGTGGCAGAGAGCCAGGCAGTGCTTAATTTGTCCCGAAGGTTGTAGGTGGTGGCTTCAATGCTTATTTTTGCTGATCAGGACTAATTTTTCACCCTCAGTCTTTGACCAAGAGAAAGATGGAAATGGGCAGTAAAGGGAGAAAAGCATGAGTAAAAGAAAGATGGGAAAACAGTGAAAAATGTAGCAAGCAGAGAAGAAAAAGAATCTGTAAGAGTGATATAAAGAAACAGTAAGTTTAGGCTGGAAAAAAGTGGCATGAGGTAGAATCAACACAAGGCAGTCTCGATAGTCAAGAACTTTGGGCCCCCTGCACTTTATTATTCTTTTTTCAATTCCAGCACTGTCCATGAGTAAGTTTGTTACTTATAACTAAAGCTCCCAGTTTTCCATTTTTGTTGATTTTTACAGATAAATACAGACAGAAAACAATCTATTTTCTTGTCTGTATTTTTAAATATTGAAAAATACAGAAAATACAGAAAATAGGTTTTCTTCTGCACTATTCCCACTAGTGTCAATCATGCATGCTGGATCAATAGTTGTGCAGATTGACAGGTATGAGAGTGAAAAAAGCAGGAAAAGGATGTCCTAATGAAGCTTAAATAACTGCAGCAACATAGCTGTTTAAGCTGTTCTACAATTCAAATGATTTCAAGTGACTGTATTTTACTGTAAATGGCTAAAACTTAATTGTACATTCAAACATGAGTAAGTATTTGTTGGTTCAATAAACACAGAAATATATCCATTGCAGCTTCATATTTTACACTAATCACAAAATACATATGGGCAAATACAGATAAAATGAGCAAAAAACAAACATGGATAAATACAGACGAAAACGCCCAAAAACATAAATACCATATAGCCTGGAGGCCTACTCATAACGTGTATTGAAGCAGTGTTGTTAATGTGATTATATCCCGCTGCACTAGATTTGACCACTCCTGAGCATGATTACGCTAGAGAGTGCTCACGCAGAAGTAGGGTTTGTGGCATCTTCGTAACAGGAAGAGAAAAGCACCAAAAAGAGGCAGCAACAAACCTCAGATCATAATGGTCTGCATCAACAGAAGGGTCTGGCTATACAAAACCTTTTAACGGTCTCAAACCTTCTGATTCACTAAATTAGTGAGTTTGCGGCCATTAAAATGCATTTTTGTATTTACTAAGCACATTTACTGATTCAAAAAAAGGTTTCTGATTCAATAAATGGTTTTAGTAGTGGATTAAGAATTGCTATTTTGAAGGGGGTTGTTGTAGGTGCCCTTCCAAATTGTGATTCGTACTCAGATGTATCAATGGTTTACAACCGTAATTCCAGTCACAAACTGTTGATCAGTTACTGACTCCCAAGCTGGGCTGGTGACTGATTCACAAGGAGTAACGGGGAATGTTGAAAAAGGTTATAGAGAGAGAAGGCATTGCTCCATGGGACCACTGCCAAGTCTCAGCAATATATATATATATATATATATATATTTTTTTAAAATAATTTGTTTTTACAACACTGAGCCTTTTCCTTTATGGAAAATGCGCTGCATTTATAAAAAGGTTTTCTTTATTTAAATACAATAAAAAACACAGTGGTACATGGACCCTTGCAGGCCACCATCGCTGTGATTGTGTTCAATCACATGGTTTCACAAATTGCAACCTATAGAATATTATTTAGGCAGGCCCTTCTGTGACACTTTGCAATTCGGTATTGTGTGAACTGTCCTATTTGTACACAGGCCAGTTTGCAAGCTAAGAATGCATTCACAAAAAACTGGCGAGCAATTTGCAACCATTTTTTTTCAAACTTCATCTTTGTACATCAGACCCCTAATCATTTCTATGGCGTAACAAGTTCTCTTTTAACCATGACATGGAAGTGACCCCTTCCGGTGCGCCTGCCAATATTGCACACGCTCAGAATGGAGATGCGTTCATTTTCCTAAATAAAATGACCGGTTGTTTTGACTGCGAGTCCCCCACATTCAAGGGTTTTGTTAAACAAAACAACATACGTGTCCTGGATATTTTTCAACTCAGAAAATCTTAGCAAAAAACATTTGGCGAACTAAAGAAACTTTGAGCCAGGTTCATTTATTTGTGTGCCACTCACAGTGATCATTTTATGGAGTAAATGTTCACCATTAGCGTTTTCTCTGATACGGGACTGTTTATGTTTACAAGTCAACAGAAATTCTGTAAAAACATTACAAAGAGGGGCACGCTTGGATCATAAGGTTAAGCTTATATAGCTCTTATTTCAGAGATGTGGAGGGTTGGACTGGAGTCTGTCAGGTAGAAGAGTACATTTGCGGCTCTTCCTTCTGAGTCCTAGTTCAGGCCTGGCAAGGGCAGTCACATGCCATTTTGGTGCCGTATACAAGTTTCAGTTTTTTTTCACCCACCTCCTCCTTTATTAGGTCTTGCTTACCAGACAGCTTTCAGCTGAAGGTAGGGAAAAGCCTCTTGTGGTCTACACAAAAAAACTTTCAGTGGGCCTAGAACCCTCCCATTGCTTTCCATTGGTTTGCTTTATTGTCCCTCTTATTTGCTTACTTCTCATTTGACGGCTTACCTTCCTCTCCTTCTGTCAGTCTCTTCCGTGGAGCATAGATTTTTTTTACCATCCTTTTTATTGACTGACTTTTACCCTTCTGCTGCTTTTTTTTTTTAAGAAGCACTTCAGTTGCTACTGGGTCACATTGCAGAACAAAAAGGCACTATTGTGCGAAGCTATTTCTCCCTCTCCCCCACCATCCACTCCCTGTTACTTCTCCCCACCAGCTCCCTTCTGCTCCTCACTCACCCTCATTGTTCTTTAATATTTTTTTTAATACGTTTTTTTTGTGAGGGCCCACAGCTGTCATTTGCTCCTGGGCCATTCTGCAATTATATTTTTTTTGCCAATTCAAGCAATATCCTCCATCTTTGATTGGTAAATGGAGAAAAATATGTTGCCAGTGTCATTTCGTAGACGCATGCATATATGGTGATGTATGCGTGTACATATGTCTTCACACATGCACGCATATGGAAGGACGTAGTTGCCAGCAGCAGCCGTGTCATTGCACCTTTTATATTTTCTCCATCCTTTTTGCCGATGCTGTCCATCATCAGCAAAAAGCATTGGCAAAGCCAATAGAACAACAATGTGAAACCTAGTGGTTTTGCCAATGCTTGTTTTTATCACGTGTGCCACTTCACCCTACTACAAAACACTTCAGGACTAAAGGAAGTGTTTGTGATGCTTCCTATCAAGTAGTCCTATAGGAATTTGTTTGTGTGACCTATGTACAAAAAACTCTGCTATACGAAACGGGAGGATTTGTGTCTCTGGTGGGTGGGATGGTGGGGTGGTTTAATAATACTCATAGGGTGTTTATAGTTGGTCTTCTGCCTAGTTTTGAAGGAAGAATATTTTCACTGACTCCCTAAAATGGACTTTCTGATGGCCAGTATCTTCGTGATGGGCTTGATTGGTATGGTTCAGAGCTGTTCAATGTTCTCAGGGTTTTCACAGAAAAGTGTCATTTTGAAAACAGCTTTCCTTGTTTGTCAGAACTGATAGAATGTGCTCTGGTCACAACACTAATTAGGTTTGTGCTGTATAGTGTGAAAGAGATATAGTGGCTATAAACGTGAGGGAGCTATCGCTAGTGGAACACAGCATGTGTTATGAGATAAAACATTTATCTGGGCTCTCTAAACTTTTAGGCTGCCTCTCCCTGACCACTCCTCAGTGGAGGCACATACCTTTCATATGTAGGGAATTGATCTTGAGAGATTCAGCTTTAAAGTAGGGTTATATATTGTTCAGGTAGGAAGAAAAGAAGAAGCCAAGGTCTCAGAACAGTGTCTTTAGAGTGAGCATGCGAATATTGAATAGGTTGGATGATTGGAGGCCTTAGGTGACCACATATGTGAGGAAGACTGGGTTAGACATGAAGGGACATAGAGTCACTCACTTTTTTCACTTATTTAGGAAGGACCTCAGACATTTTGCAATGGGCCTGAGGCATTGATGCTCATATGAAGCATGTGGAAAAGGGCATCATAGCGATTTATATCAAAGTCATCAGCAATGTGGAGGCCTTTTCCCTGTTCAGAGTTTTGGAACTGAAGGACATTATCCCAAACTGCGTGAAGCATACTGTACTGGGGTTAGGGTGGAACCCCTTTTAGAAGACCTACATTTTACGGAATTGCTGGAGGTGTGATATATAAGATTTTCCCGGTTTCATGGAAGTCATGGGATGTCCCAGAAATATGTAGTATTTTCCAAGAGCCTTTGGGCTTGGAGACTGTTGAAAGCTTTGGTCATAGAACTGTAGGTGTTCCTGCCTAACCCACCAAAGTAAAGCATCAAACAGACAGTGCACAGTTGGTGTGTGAATTGTGGCTTTCCAGGTCTGGGAGTGAAGTTTCCACAGTAATAGCAAGAGCTCACGGACAGATTGTAAAATATCTCTGTTTCACACCAATATATTGTTTACCTGCATTATGAGAAATCTATCAATCAGTAGTTTGCCGGACAATCTAGTAGTCATATGAACTATCAGAGTAGCAGTAAAACACATTTTAGTTTAGCATGTAACCTGCACGAGTCCTAAATTTTGTGAATCTATTTATCCAAATTAGACTGACTGCCATTAGTAAAGAAAGATTTTCCTTTACTTAGTGATGTTGCGTATGTTCCTCTTTCACGGTTTTTTGGTGGATGTACTGGTCTTTAGGAAGTATTGTTAACAAAGGACACAACCCTCACCTACACAAGGCGCTTCCTCCTAGGCGTGCTCCTTTGTCAGCACCAGCAGGCGCTAGGTAGGCTCATCCAGAGCTCTTATATTTAGGAGCAATTTTTGGGATTTGTGAAAGGTTGTAATTGATTAGAATTGTATTAGGAAAGGGACAAAACTAAGAATGTTATTAACGGTTAGCCCAGTTTTGTAGGTGATTAAAACATAAAGAGCAATGGGAATATGTTATTAATTATGGTCAACATGTTTCAGAGCTACCCAAAATGTAACTGCATCTCTAGGCTTTCATCAGGACTTATGTGACCCTTCCCTGAGTCATGCCTTATACTAATAGACTCATCTAAGCAGTGTAGGAATAGTCAAAGATCTATCTGTAAGCTTAATCTTATTATCTGGTAATTATCCCAAGCACTGCCAGACGTTAGCTTTAAACAATCTTAGCACGTTGACACTTTGTATGATTCAATAGTCTCTTATCCTTGGTGTTTTTCAGATCAGACTTATCCTATTATTGAAGTGTTCTGTAGTGCTTTATGAGTACACCTCTCAGCAACCTGAGCTATGTCTAATTCTTTGGCCTTCAAGGTCCAGTCATGCAATTCACTGTGGTGCATGCTTCCTCAAGAAGCAAAAATATTAGGGCTTTACTGCATCCTGCAAAAGTGATTGCTGGTTCAGAAGACAAGTTTTAAACTAATGCTTATGGCACGAACCTTAACCCTGCTTTTCAAGCTCCAAAGGGACAGCTAAGAGCTGCACAAGGAGTGCTGTGCCTAAGTTGCCTTCAAGTTTAACCAGCTCCAGGATGCATCTGGCCAAGCAATGAGGATGCATGGTGGATTTGCACTAATGTCAGGTCTAGAGCTATGGAATTTGCCAAGCCCAGACCTAAGAAGCCAATCAAATTTAACATCCTTTAAAAAAATCAGAGAACACACTTCTCAAGGAGGCCTTTCAAAATATCTAGATGCCAAAAGGACCACTCCCCCTTTCATTAGAGGAGATGGGGCATGAAGATACATATTTCCTCCTGGGCAGCAAGAGGTGACGATCCATCTGAATCCTATTGCGTCATGTTTACTTAGACAACTTCATCCCAGGGGGGTAATACTTGAGCTCAAACTTTAGACTTTAAACAGACATACCACTACCAAGTGGCTATATGAAACAAGCCAGCACTTTATACATCAAGATATTGAAAATAAAATAATATAAGCACCTTCACCTCTCTAGATGGCGGTGCCATAAAGTGCCACAGGCTTTATCTTTTCATGGTGCAATTTTAATATTAGGGCTAGTAAGACATTTCCACGTAAGACATTTCCACGTGTACAATAAGATTTCAAGACTGGAAAAAAACGTTGTTCTCTTGCACTGCCCTTTTATGAGAGGGGCCAGCCCCTCTGAGTGATGAGTTTGCCCAAACATGTCCACCTATTCTTTCCTGTTTATCAAGTAGTGGTAATTTAGGGAGTTAATCCTGCATCATCAAATGCTGCATCCTTATGAAGATATATGGCATGCTTCCTTTCAAGTTATAGGGCAATTCTCCCCTAGAGTTAATACTCACTAAAATGCTTTTTCATATGTTGATATTTCTTATACTATAATACCGTTCTGTAATTGGCCTTCGAAGGCCTATAAACCTCTAAAGGCACATTGTCATAATTCTGTTTGATGAGCTGCTGTAGCAGTTCCCACAGTGTTCTTTTTATTTTCTTTACATCACTATTTCTGATAGTAAAAAGGAGGGGGCATGCATTGCTCAGGCCACATTGGTGGATATTGGCGGGGGGGGGGACAGGCAAAATGCACTTTCACTAAACCCTGCTCTGGGCTGAGGTCTGACGGATGAAGGGGTCTATAATGCCACTGCTCTTGTGGAGCCAAAGGTATTGCTGGTGTCCTTCCTGGAGGCCCTCCATGCTCTTAAGGGGGCACATATTTGTGGACTAGGTGTAAAAGTGTCTGCTGGCTTTATTGACAGTAAAAATAGGATTTGCGTATGCTTGAAACTCATATGGATGGCATAAAGGCATTGAAGTTAGTGTAACCAACATCTTTGATGTAACTTCAGACTATGACGGTAAGGGGTTTGCCAGATCTTCGTCCAGACAGAAGGGTCAAAGCACGAGAAACTTGTCCCCCGAAACTTCCTGATCATTTCCTGTACAGATCTCACTTCAAATCAATACAGTAGTCAAAGGTGCGATCCTTCAACTATCCTTACTCCAGAAGACATTGCCACTATTGCAAACCAACCACTGATCCCTAGACTACTGCAAGATATCTATTCAGGGCTCCCAGAAAAACATACTGACAGACTACAAAGGATTAAAAAACAGGCAATCAATTATGGCTCAGATTGTGGAACGCGACCAAACCAAACCAAATCAGCCCTGAAACACTCCACTGGCTCTTGGTGGACTCGAGCACACAATTTAATATAGTCTGCACCGTTCTCAAGGCTCACTGAAATAAAGGACCAGGATATCTTCCAGACCTGGCTCCACACTATACCACCACGAGGAGCCTGCAATCATCCAACAGGCTGCTGATAGAAACACTGGTAGTCCTGGGCCCCAAACTCTGGCATTCTACGAACCACCCTCCTCCCCCGCCCTGAGACCCAGTGTCTCAATTTCAGAAAACCTGAAAATGGAACTCTTCAAGGTAGCCTTTGGGCGATGACATAAAATCAGTCTGAGCAGTGATCACTACCAAACCACGTATTGAGGGTAGCGAGTAAGGAATATTGCATAGGGTTCCTGTCCCACATTCTGTTCCTCTTCCCATCCTGGGCGGGGAGTTACTCCAGCTTTTGGCCAGAGAATCTTTGCAACCATTCATAGGTTGGGAAGGGGTCAGATCAGACTTTGTTCATACCCACAAACGTACAGTTATGTGGGAGTTCACCAAGTTAAAAAGCAAACTACAACTTGTTACACCTACTTCCCACCCCTTGTGTGGCATTTACTACTGCAGACTTCTCTGCATTCGTTGCAGCAAAATCTCCAGTAGTAAATCAATTTACGACTGCCAGGAACCCTTTTATAAATCTCTGGCAGACATAAAGAGGAAAAATACCTTTGCGAATAGGTCTCAGTTTTTTTTGGTGCCCATATGAACTCAAACGTCACACAAAAATTATCAGGCACCAAAACTGCAGCAGTGCCACAGCACATACTTGTCACATTCTTATGTTTTACTTATCACTCAGGATTGGGAGGAAAATAGTCTGTCTCTAGAGAACACAGGCAACATATATCATACATTTCTAAAATGACACCAGTTTGTGATATGCCCATTTTCTTAAAGTGACAAGAAATATAAAGTAAACATTCATTCATATTAATCACACTTTACCACACTGGACCTTCTCTCATTGCAATTGCCTACCCCATCCTTACCCTGCCCTTCCTTTCCACTTCTAACCTTGAAAATCACCCCTGCCTCAAGTCTCTTCCTCCCTCCTCTGTTTTTAGTGTGTAATTTGTAAACTGTGCAGTGTCTTTGATATATGAGAAACAGATAGGTTGAAATCAGAACTGAAAACTGACTACTTTTCATATATTGTGTCTGTTATATCAGTTTATAGACCTTATGTTCATTTGCTGGTATTGTGTGCTTATGTGGGGTAAATCTCCATATTGTCCTTGGGCTCTCGAAGTATCTATTTGCTAATTGTAGAAATTGTGAACCAAAAATATAGTCCTCCTTCCAGAACATGTTGCTATGTAGATGAGCCGTTGGTTGAGTTTCCTCCACAATACCGCTTATGGCAACATTATCTTGTTTGTTTGAGCTAAGATGTAAAATACATAACTCTATTTGACCTTACTGATATGTGTGATGCTTAAATGTTTGTATTTGTGCCTGTGTTTTAATGTACACTGTGGCAAAATTTTATTTTATTTGAAGTTATAAGAATTTAAAGTGATCTAATTTAGATTTATTTTTAATAATCTGTTTCCATTTTATCTGTCTTTGGCGTTTTCCCTTTGCTGTAATAGGTGGATATTCCCAACATGACCACAATTTCTGTATTTTTAACTCATCATTTTGTCCAGCATCTTTACTGTGCTATCAGTTTGAGGCACAAGGACATATACTTTTTGACGACCCACCTGTGCTTATAGCTAAACGTTTTCTTTTTAGAGTCTTCATCATTTTGCCAAATCCATAAATTATTGGTTTCAAGAAATTCTCCTGCTGTTACTTATCCAGAGATTTAGATTATCCACAAATCCATTGCAGTTCTTTTAGGACTTGGTTATTTTTGTTTACTGTTTTACTACATGTGATTTTAACCCGTTGCGTGCTTTTGTCGGCCAACGGCCGTCGCGAGCACTACCTCTGTAGTGCTGCGCACGTCCGTTGGCCGATGCGGCCCCGCCCACTCCGCTAAACCGCCGCACCGCGGCGGAATTGCCGCCGCGGTTAAGCGGTTAATTTAAGCCTGTTACATTTTCTATGGCTCTGCCCAGGGTTAGATTGGGATTAGCAATCGGCCCGGGCGCGCTAGAAAAAAGTGGCCCACATTTGCATATTGCCTTTCCGCAAAACACTGCTTCGGCAAAGTTTTATAATCACCTGAAAACAAGTGAGGCCACTTCTGCTCAGGCCCCCTGCACCCGCTCAGTATGCACACATTAATTGGCCGGCCCAGCGAGAGAAAGGGAGTGACACCTCTGCCCGTTGACAAAAGGGAGGTAATGGACGCCCATCTGCCTCCAGAAAGGCCACTCAGGGCCCCACTGGGCCACTGGCGACATCTGAACACACCAGACACAGCCCAAAGCGGCCCCCAGGCTGTCAAAAAAGCAGCCCACAGCTGGAACTTCGATACCGGCCCCTCGGCCATTGCCCGAGTGCCCGCCTTACCAATCCGACCCTGGCTCTGCCTTTTGTTTTTTAATCAAAGTGAAGTGGTATTCGATCATGTTCATTGTTTTCTTGAACTGCTACCCTATTGGATAGACACAGTTAAATATTTAGGGCCAGATTTATCATAGTGTTGCGTCACCCTAGTGCACGCATGGGGGTGCAAGGGCGACGCAGCACTAAAGTCGGACTTATCAAGCCACGTAAGGCCACCTTGCGGGGCCCTGCATGACTTAATAAATCTGGAGTAACGCAAAGCAGTCCAAATCGCTGCCTTGCGTTACTCTGCCCCAGGGAGGCGTTCCATAAGTGGAGCGTGGATGTACACACGCACGCACCCATGGATTTTGGCACATTCCCAGACTTACCATCAGTGGTAGACCTGGGAATGCGTCAAAATGCTATGCCTCCCCAGGTGAGGTGTAACAAGGAGAAATAGCTTTATTCCTCCTTGTTTTTTTCTTTATTCTACATATGCTGCATTCTGCAACACACATCGAAAGAGGAAAATGCCTCTCAGTATTGTTTTTGTGCATGAAGGTGGCCCTTCCTGCACAAAAACAATCTTGCCTACAACGCAGCCTTCCTTGCAACATGACATATGGGTGCCTGCATTTGTACTCGGCAGCCAAAAGTGTTCCAGCACTAGGAAATGTCAGGCATGCGCCATATAATGTTAAATACATCACATTCCTGCCCTTTCCCTTTCACGCAGCGCAGGGCAGCAAGATGGCTTGCTGCGTTGGGCTGCCTGAAAGATTGCTAAAAATGCCCCTCAGTATTAATCATGCCATAGTCCATGGTGGAGGGTGACATAGGTGACAAATGTGTTGTACATGGCTGTATGAGCCCTTCTATCTTTCCACTGAAAATGCCAAAAGTGTTAGTGTTCATGGAATTCGGCCTTTGTATAAGGCATTGTTAATGAATATTTGTTTGGTGTGTTAGAAAATAACTTTTCATTGTGACCTCTATGCCCTTTGCACATTTATTAAAATTGCTAGCCCTCTGGCTCTTTTCATTCCATTTTAATAGTATGCTGGAATATTCTGTAACTGGAAATTAAACATCAACTATTTTTAAATCTTAAGAATTCAGGGTTTAACAGGTCATTTGATGTAAATAATTGTAGATTCTCTCAAATCCTGAGAAATTCCTGTTTACAAGTGTAAATCTCTGCTTTTCTGTTAACTAGTCCTGGTGGCTTTGAATGCAAAGCAGCAGTAATTAATTTCCAATTTTTCTAATCATTAAGTAATCCCTTGTCAGTAGAGCCGGTGTGATTCGAGCTGTCAGGTCTGACGAGTCCCTTTTACTAGTCAAATTTTTCATCAAACTTTTTCTTTGTCCAGTAACACATAGGCAACATTTATACACATACGGAGGTGATTTTTCTCAGCTTAGTCAGGCTTTCCACGTTTATTCTAAATATTAGAGAAAATATGAGCATGTGTTGAGTCAGCAACGAATGTTTGCTCTAAATCAACATGTTCCACTATCATTTCCAGCATATTTGTAGTTTAAGATGGGACCCTTACCTATAGAGATGGTGTCCCCGTATGGACCCGATATAATATTGTAAACTCTTAAAAAGCATGTATACAATATCAAACGTTTGATGTTCATAGAACATGCTTCATTCATTGATAAGGATTTGTCGTCAAGTTGAAAAACATCTTTATAGATTAGTGTAATAGTTATAAATATTAGTCCTTCTTCCTGGGAAATGCACTGAACTGTGAAGTGTGCATTTCCTTTTACTTCGAAATAAAGCGTGAAGGGAGCTGCTGGTTTTGCCAAGAAATCTTAGCATGCTTGGTTTTGTGGATTTATTTTTACTCGAGCTGAGGTTTAGAAGTTGTTAACAATATCATTCTCGTCAGGTTGTCAAAGAAATCAATATAGAGTGTAAATATAATCATTGCATCACAATTCATTGACCACATAAAAACAAAACTTAACAGTTCTTTTAAGGGAACATTTTAGATGGTTGTGACCTAATCAAAGTGAGAGTCGCAATATTGATTTGTGAAGAAAACTGCACTAGGAATGTTATTATTTCAGCAACGATACTCACACACAGTTTGTACGTCTTGGTGGCCTGAGTGTAGAGAACAAAATGACCTAGAGAGGTGATCAGACAAAGAAAGGGAGCACTTTTTTGTTAGGATGAGAACCCCCACTCACCGAAGGTGACATGCTTCGTGGTTGGGTTCCCTCCTCACGCTGGGACCGCAAGGTACCAAGTGTGGGCTACGACTCCCCAATAGGCAAAGGGGAGGAGCAGAGGTGTTTTGTTTCAAGATGAGCAATGATAGTGTTCTAGAGTGAGGGGCAGAGTACTAAATAATATAAAGTGTCAATAAAACTATTTCATGGTGGGCGAAAATTGTCGTTTATTCTGATGCCCCCATTGGATAGAGTTAAAAAGTATCAGAGGACAGTGGGTAATGAGACTACCCTATCTTAAAGGGTTATAAGGCATTAACCATTTGCTTAGCAGTTGAATAATTGGAATGCAAAACTTCAGCAACAAAAATTATATTACCAAAAATGTCTACTAGTGGGTGGCAGCGGTGCAGCAAGATTGCTAATTAGAGGGGATCTCTTGGTGTGTCTGTTCTGTGCTGCCCTTGGGCTTCCTCCAAACGCACCCCCAACAGCGTTCCTGTATGACTATTTGCTAAGCTCCCGTCTCTGGTCTTCAGACATCTGCTAGTCTGGCCCACCTCTGCCTAACTTTGGAAAAGTTTGCTTTTGTTTCCTTGTTCTGGTGGAGTTAGTAAGTGGAGATAGGGTAAACACCAGGATAGTATTTGGCTGGTGTGTGTTCTGTGCATCTAAGTCTCCTTCGTGTTGGTCTGTGTTGTTCCTGGTCTCATATAATTAAATGATCAAAAGGGCAACCTGCAAAAAATTTAGGACACAATGACCTGATGCTCAAAAGAGGTTGGGAGCAGTGCTATTTTTGTATTGTGCTACAACCAGTTTCTCACTTTGCGGTGTGATGCGTGCTCAAAGTCCTCACACTGTAGGTGCTTATTTCATAAAGTTGCAACCCAAATATCTGAATTTGAATGAGACAAGAACAGGATTGTGACTCCTTATGATCAGCAGAGGATGCTAGGATGCAGGTTTGTATGGGACAGCAGACTGTCACCCAGCTTTCACATCACCATTGTTCTTGCAAGGCAACGCTGTCCCTAGAAGGATAGGGGTCCCAAGACCACAAAAAGCGACACTGTGAATGCAACATTGGGGTGTGCATGGAGTTGTCCTTCGTACCACTGTACTTCAGTGGCGGCAGATGATTAACGGGAGTGAAAAAAATAATGGACTTACCTTCAGGCCAGCCGCCGCCTCTCGGTCATCGACTCAGGCGGCAGGAAGCTCCCAGGCTAACTTAGCCAATCATGATGCTGCTGTCACCATGACAGCAGCGTTGTGATTGGTCTGAACAATGTGGTTTGGTGCTCAGACAGGGACTGTGAGCCTCTGCATGTTCTCCACCCAGGCTGTGAAATACAACCGATGGAGAACATGCACAGTGCGCATGACTGTGTGGCCGGCCCAAGACGGCCGGCCAAACCATCATGTGCACTTAAGAGAGTGCCACCACTCCTCCTGTGACAGCCCAGCCCCGCCCCAGCTGAGCCAGGATGGAAAAATAAAATGATAATAACTACATTGTTATCCTTTTATTTTCCCTTTTCGCACTGCTCACAGAGCAGTGCAGCGAAGCCGCCCCTGCATGTAATTTCCGATGCCAGTGTGTAAAGGCTCAGATTTGGACAGCTACACTTGATGGAAGGTTTTCAGTAACCCTGAGCTGGTGCTAACCAGTACATGCTTTGAAACATCAGGAATTCTATTACAAACCAAAAAGGGGAAGGAAAACCTCTTGCCTTTCCTCTTCTCCTTGTGAGTCACAGTAGTGCAAATCGTCCCAGATTTACAAAGGCTTTGCACTGTTGCAAATTGACACAATGCAGTGAAAAATGACGCGCTGGTATTTACTTTACAGCGTAAAGGGTATTTTGCTCGGGAAAAGTGCCCTTTTCTGAGCACAAACAGTGCTTTGTGTTGCTTTGCACTGCTGTGCATTACTTATACAGCTCAACGTGAACCCCGCATACCTTTGCCTGTAAAGAACGATTTACAAAGATAGACCGGTTTTTGCATCAAAAAATAACACCTCCTTGGAGCAAGGGGTTAACAAGGAGATATTGATCAACTTTAAAAAAAACAAAAAAACACACATATTGCATGTGTGCTCCAGTGTCAACACACATAGAATGTGTGGTAGAATTCTGAATTTGTCTACGGATATGAATCTGCACTCCAAGGGTATGCTTCAAGTACAAATCCTATTCTAGACACTGCACGCTCACCTCTCATCATGGTGTGAGGCCATGTGTCACGCAAGGCAGTCTACGTAAAGCACCAGCGCAGGGGATGAGAGCAGCACCAGGTCACCCTTAGGAGACATGGCTCTGTGCTGGTTTTTTTCCATTTGCACAATGCAGTGCAGCCAATTTAGTTTCTGTGCCGCATTGCGTCAAAAATAAGTAAATCTGTTTGGGGCGTGGTTTCGGCGCCGAGGGAAATGGCGGCTTGCTGAGAGAGCTCCGTCCCTGAGGTCTCTAAAGAGCCTAATATCCGTACATTTCAGCCGGCCCTCAGCAAAGGAAATACCGGAGTAGAACGGCGGAGTGCACCCACCTTGGTTTGCGGGCAGGAAATCGGCTCTCCGGTGGTCAGTGGTGCGGCGGAAGGGCGTGACGCAGCAGAGGACAAAGTCGGCTGCAAGGCCTGGTGGCATAACGCAGGAGCTCGGGCGGGCCTCAGTAGGCGGTGTGCGGCACTGGGAGACGGACTGCACCACTCGGTGAAAGGTGAGAGAGTGACGCCGAAGGCAGCGCTGGAACAGCGGGGGTCACCCGGCACGCATCGGCGTCATTGGAGCCCCGAGCGGGGAATAACGTCGTGGCCCGGGACTGGAAGAAGCGACCGGGGGGAGGAACTGGCGAGGACAGTGGAGGCTGACGGCGGCGACCGGCCCTGGGCAGTTCGTGACACTCTAGGCTCCCCCGGACACTGAGAGACGTGCCTCTGGAGGGTTTCTGGGCTCCCCGGCGGCACATGTGTACTAATAGTGGTGCGGACCAGTGTGCAGGAGCGGCGGCAGGTGCTGAGAGCGTCAGGGGGCGAGCAGAGGAGTTTCCAGGGCGGCAGGCAAGCACAGGGACAGCGGCGGGGGCAAGCAGCATAACCCATCAAGCATAGCGAAGGCCTACCCCGCACGAGAAAACAAGGATCGGCCTGTTGGGTCGGAGGGCGCGGCAGAGATCACGACTATTGAGCGAGTGAGAGGCCTACACTCAGGGCTTAGATATAGCGCCGGAGGTACTGGGAGGCGACGGTGCACTGCTTTGGAGGACTACCCTTCGAATCCAAAGAGTAACCCATGTAGACAGTCTCCGGGGGCACAGGCAATCTGCCAGGATACGTAGCGTCACTGGTTGGCCGCAGAGGAGGAGGAGCGGAGGGCAACACCGGGAGAGTAGTGGTGCACACCGGTGTGGTGAAAGCGGGTGCGACCGGTGTGTGGAGCACTATACGGAGTAAACACCCCCCCTCAGTGAAGCAACGAGGTCCACTGCACCTGACAGGTGGGCGAGACGGGGACCGGAGTGACAGTTGCCCTTGACCCAGGAGAGGGTGAGTGCGGCGGAGGATCGCATAAGTCGAGGTCACCGACCAGGTACAACGTCTGCACCAACGAGACAGCACGGTAGGTGAGCCTACGGAGCCTACGGGGCCGGCAGCTGCGGGCCCGGAGAAGGAACCGTGGAACAGTGGACACGGTCGGGGACTCAGCTCAGACCTGGTCGAGAGGCGACGACGCACACATCGTGGTGGCAGCACCGGGTGGGCCTGGACAAGATAGTAGGAAACGCGTGAGGTGGCTCCCTAGGGGCGTGCACGCCAAGGAGCGGCAGATCATCAATATGAAGCCCAAGGGCCCGGCCCCGACACAGGCCAACAAAATGGATAAATACGCCATGCCGCTGGCAACAGCCTCAACTCAAATCGATCAGGCTGAAGAACAGAACGAACCTTCACTGACGGCCGTCTTGGCGGCCATAGCGGATTTGAAAGGGACAATCGACCCTAAAATTGACGCAGTCACAGTGGACGTCAACCTGCTCCGCGCTGATTTCCGCTAAATGTCCGACAAAATGGCGGCCACTGAAACTAGGGTCACACACCTAGAAAACAGCACGCAGAGTCTGGAGGAAAGGGTGCAGGCCCTCACCAAACAACAGGAACTTATGGCGGCCAAGCTGGAAGACCAGGAAGGGAGGGCCAGGAGAAATAATGTCCGCGTGGTGGGGGTGCCGGAAGGAATGGAGGGGCCAAGCATGGACCTGTTTCTTGAGGACCTAATCTTGAACCACCTGAAACCGAAACGCCTGTCAGTCCACTTTACGGTGGAACGAGCGCACCGTGCGCCCATTCCTAAACCCCGACCGGGGGCTCCACCGCGTACAATTATAGCACGAATTCTGAACTATCGAGACAGAGACGCTATCCTGCAGGCGGCACGGCAGTCTGGGGATCTGCATCATGAGAATGCGGTGATCCGTTTTTCCCGGATTTCACACTCGGCGTGCAGCGCCAGAGACGCACCTTTGACGCAGTCAAAAGGAGCTAAGGGCCAAGGCAATAAAGTACTCCATGATGTACCCGGCTAAGTTGAGGGTGGAGGCGGAGGGGAAGGCATGGTTTTTTGCAACTCCTGAATCCGCAATGGCCTGGCTGGAGGGATGGCGCACTGTTGGCACCAGCAACAGGACGGGAACCGGGCGAGAGCGGCAGAGAATGGCAGGAGCGGAGTCGGACTAGTTCCAGTGAGGAAGACCCGTTTTTACGCAAGTAACTTGGCGCTGAGCAGCAGCACGAAAAGTGGGACCACATGGGGACGATGGTTGGCGCAAGAGGCGCCAAGACTAATACAGTCCTAAAACTGCATTGTACTAATGGTCCCTACATGAAAGAGGCTGATGGGAAAGTAGTGTGTAAGGAGACCTGGTGGCGGGCAGCTCAGGCGTTGGGCGCCTACACCCCCACAGTTGTTAGAATGTTTTGGGCGACAGGCACTCTGCGAGTTGGGGTGGGAAGAGTGGTTATGCTCTCCAGCAGGGTAGCAGGGAGGGGGCGGGGGGATTTAGGGGGCTTGTTGATGTTGTGTATGTTTTATTGTTGTATGGTCGGCAGATTCATGGGGTCAGTGGAGATAGCAATGACGTTCGGGCCGGTGGGCTTACAGTGGCACACGCACCGGAATAATGACTCGGAGTGAACAACCAAATAGTGCAGAACTCCCTCCAGAACCGCAGAGTGGGTCACAGGGGGGCACACAGGGCTCTGGTGCCCTGCGAATATTATCCTGGAATGTCAATGGGTTGGGGAGCCGGATCAAACGTGGTATAGTGCTTCAGTATTTACACCGACACTCCCCAGTGTTGTATTGATTCAGGAGACACATCTTAAGGGTCAGAGGTACCGAGCACTAGATCGCTATGGGTACAAACTGGTGGCACATGCAGGGTACACCTCGGGTGCCCGAGGGGTGGGTATCCTTGTTAAAAGGGCGACTCCGTTAGTGATACAAAATGTGACACACGACCCACTGGGGAGATTTGTGGCTCTGACAGGTTGTTGGGAGGGACAGATGCTCAATATGGTCTCCTGCTATATACCGCCCGAGACACGAACAGACGCATTTAAGGACTTGGGGGCCTTTCTTGTAGCTCTCCCCCCCGGGGTATTGATACTGGGAGGGGATATGAATTCCGTTATGGATCCGGAACTTGACAGGGACTCTAGAGTGGCCCGAGTGAGGGGAACCGAGCCGTTATTAACATTCACGGAGGCGCTGGGGTTGGTGGACCTCTGGAGGTTCCACAACGTAGGGGCCAGACAGTATACATTCTACTCAGCAGCACACGACAGCTACTCTAGGCTGGATTACTTACTGACACTTCAGGGGAGTGTGGGATGGTTCTCCAATACCAAAATAGGGCCCCGAGGCATATCAGATCATTCGCCGGTTGAGATGTCGCTGAAGGGTACACCGTGTCAATCCGCTCTGCCACCGAGGTTGAACGTGTGGTTTTTCCAGAATAAAGAAAATGCACAGAAGGTTCGGGAGAGAACGAAACTATACTTTCAAGAAAATGAGGGCACAGTTAGGGATTGTAGCACCCTATGGGAAGCGTACAAACCGGTGATACGGGGGTATGTCCAAGACTGCATAGGGGTGGAACGAAAAGAGAAGAAACTGCACTGGGACCAATTGGAAACGACGGTGATAGACCTGGAGACACAGTATTTGGGAGGGGGGAGGAATGACGAGGAACTAGCGCACTCACTAGCATTGCGGAAACGAGAACTGCAAGACATGGCGATGGCAACCGCCAGATCTGTGGCCCTGGCTACGCAGCGGAAGATTTATGATGTCGGAGACAAGGCGAACAAAGTGATTGCCTGGCTCGAGAAGAGAGATAGGGAGAGAAGCTGGGTAGCGGTAATCCAAGATGACGCAGGGAATATGCACACGACAGGGGAAGCGATCGCAGGGGCGTTTGCGGATTATTATGAGTCCATATATGACTCAAGCCCAGTGCGGACAGCGACGGATTGTTCTGAGCTCCTAGCCGAAATGCAACTCCCAACCCTAGGGGCAGAAGATAGAGACTCAATAGATGGGGACATCACAGTAGAAGAGATCGCGGGTGCCATACAGGACTTACAGGCGGGTAAAGCGCCGGGACCTAACGGCCTACCGGTAGAACTTTTTAAATGCACTGCCGCCACGGTGGCCCCGCACCTTCTCGCCATGTTTAATGAAGCGAGGGAACACGGTTCACTGCCACTAGACCAGCGCACGGCGACAATCGTTGTGATTCCCAAGGCAGGCAAACCGGCAGAGAACTGTGGGTCGTATCGACCGATCTCCCTGCTCAACATAGAGGTAAAGATTCTGGTGAAGGTGCTGGTCAACAGACTCTCGGTGCCCATATTGACGCTGATTCACCCGGACCAATCGGGGTTTATGCCCGGTAGGAGTATGCGGCTTAACCTGCGCCGTCTATATGGGGTACAACACTTAGTCAGACATGATCCCGAAACAGAGGCTGCGCTATTATCACTCGATGCCCGTATGGCGTTCGATAGTATTGAATGGAACTATTTGTTTGAAGTTTTGCGGAGGTTCGGCTTTGGGCCAACTTTTATCGCATGGATCCAACTTTTGTACACGCACCCCATGGCTAGAGTCAAAGTCAACGGCTCGGTGTCTCGTTCCTTTGTCTTGCGGAAGGGTACCAGGCAGGGGTGCCCCATCTCCCCACTTTTGTTTGCCCTGGCGTTAGAACCACTGGCGGTGTGGATTAGGGGTGATCCGGTAATTACGGGAATAAGGGGTGGCGATCGATGGGAAGAGCGAATATCCCTTTATGCGGATGATGTTCTCCTGTATGCAACGCGGCCGCGATTCACAATTAATAGGCTGTTACAAATTTTTAAACTATTCGAAGGGTACTCGGGGTATCAGATTAATTGGGATAAGTCCCTCCTGTTTATGTTGACGGATGGGCCGCCGCCAGACCTGGGGGTGGACTCCCGACTCCAGATTAAGACCAGCTTCAAATACCTAGGGGTACAGATCGAAAAAACGGATAGCGCCTTTCTCAGTGCGAACCTTAGCCCACTGTTAGAGCGTCTAAAAGGAGATGTGGCACACTGGAGAAAATTGCCGATCTCTTTAATGGGACGTGCTGTACTATTCAAAATGATGACCTTGCCTCGATTGCTATATGTACTCCAAAATACGCCATATTCCATACCGGTGAAATTCTTTAGTGAAGTGGATAGCCAACTGAGAACACTGCTCTGGGATGGTGGGAGCGCACGAATAGCGCTCGCAAAACTCCAGACAGGGGTCTATGAGGGGGGATTAGCGGTCCCCGATATTCAAAAATACTACTGGGCATCCCACCTTATGGTAATAAATGACTGGGCATTCGCAGATCGTAATGATCCAGCCTATAGGGTCGACCACTGGGCAATGGGTGGTGAGGGCTATCTGGCAGTCTTGTATGGGCCGGAGAAGCAAGAGAACCTGCCCAAGCATACCAGGATAGTCCAGATGGCGTGGGTAAAAGCAACCAAGTTTTTGGGCTGGGCGGGACGGTTGACGGAACAGACTCCCCTGTGGTCCAGTGTAGTGCTCAGGGAGGTGGGGCGCCTGCAAGGTTTCGCGAGTTGGAAACTGATAGACATTATGCAACTGGGAGACGTGAGGAAACAGCAGGCAATGCTCTCATTCACTGACCTACAGCGAGAATACCAACTTACATCCAGGGAACACTACAGATATATTCAACTGAAACATGCAATAGGTCGACACATTAAAGAAGGGGAACAGATTCCAGAATATAGTCCGTTAGAGGATAGATTATTACTAGACCCCATCCCGGAAAAAGCACTCTCAGCCACTTAGAAAATAATGAATAACGCCCCGGACTTGTTGCTCAAGCTCAGAGAGGCATGGGAATCGGACGTAGGGTTGCTGGAGGATGACGATTGGGCCGAGCGATACAAAGTCCGAGGGAAGTAGCAATCAGGGCCCGGTTCCGATTGATACAACTACGGATCCTGCACAGATCCTATTATACTAGGGTATCATTGTCCCGAATGGGCAGGATAGCGACGGATGAGTGCCAGAGAGGGTGTGGCCAGAAGGGGACCTTTTTCCATACCCTGTGGGAATGTCCTGTTATACAGCGGTACTGGGCCAGAATAGCAACAATTCTTTCGGAAGTAATTGAGCAACCGGTGCCGGTGGATGCCAGATGGCACTTGATGTGTGTGTCAGGGGAATCGAACTGGGCTAAATACTCCACGATATGGTTACGGGTAGCGGCGATGGTGGCCAAACGGAATGTAGCAAGGGCGTGGGGAGTGGCACAACCACCACTGGTCTCTCAGTGGAAGAGGGACATGGACTGGTGCTGTCTGGCAGAAAAGACAGTCTATGAGGGGCGTGGATGCCCCGCAAAATGGGAAAAAGTTTGGAAGCAGTGGGTGGATTATAGGAGCCTGGGGGTCGAATGAATGGAGAGGGAAGGGTGGGAGGGAGGGTTCTGTCTAAAGTGCGATAGTGGCGTGGGCGCACCGGGAAATGAACGTCAAATGAACATATGTACGTTATATTGACAATATGAAACTGACTATGTAAGGCTGACCTGGTTTGTTCTTGAAAATAAAAACAGATTTTGCAAAAAAAAAAATAAGTAAATCTGGTCCAATTTATCGATTGAGATTCACAATGTTCTTTTGGAATCACAATGCGCTGAGATTTGAGCTGCACTGATTTTGCTACTGCAAAGTCTTTTGTACGTCAGGTTAGATGCATCAATGCTCAGCAGGCATACAGCATGAACGCCAGTTCACCAAAATGCCTGGGGTAAGGGAAGTGACATCATACGCCATTTTATCTTTACTTTCACTCACACGTACACACATTCACATTCACACATACACACACTCGCTCTCACATAAACACAATCTCACCCCAAGTATGCACACAACATACATTTAAAAGCACTTCTCACTTACCTCAGCTGCCAGGGAGGATCATATTCCACCTAATTGTACTCCATTCTTTAATACACTAATAGTGAATAATACAATATTATTCACTATTAGTGTAATAAAAATGGACAAAAACAAGGAGATTGGAGTTGCCCCTGTATTCCTGGCACTGATTTTGCCTCCTTTGAGGCCAGGGGTCGCAAAGGCAGTGCCAGGGATTGAAAGGGGCAAGCCAGGGGTCACAGTTGCGACCCCTAAATGACGTCCATGACATACAGGGCCAAGAAGCAAAGTCAAGATGAGCAGAAGTGCAGTTTAACAAAAATCATCTGTAGAGCGTTGGTTTGCATGGTTGGGGTGAAGCAAGGCGCTTGCTTGGTGGGGGAAGAGAGCGGCCGAAAGATCATATTTTAGTATCTCCTGAAACCTCAGGAGCCCAAGTGAATCAAGTAACGTCAAAGAGAGTATTAAAGTGCAAGAATCATAAACAAGCATTTGCAATGCAATAGGTCTCGCATTTGCGAGAGTTTAAGCTATTGGCATTGTAAATGACAATGCCTTTTATTTATCTGTTTTGTTAATGAACACATAAATACAGGGCATTGTCATTTACAATGCCAATAGCTCTAACTTTTGTAAATGCAAGACCACGACCAAGAAGTTCAGTGACCCACCCATAGCCTGGTTTAACGTCTCCCAATTATTTTCTGTGCTACGGCCATAAATGCATTCCTCTGGTAAACGCCGAATGTAATCAGCCTCTTAAAATACCTAAATTAAAATATGCAGGAGGAATAGTTTCACATATTTCAGACATATGTAGCTTGCCAAGTACTGAATAGAAAAGTGTGCAGCAAATAAACAAGGAGTGGGCAAGTACGAACTATTATTAAACATGTCTAAAGCAGTTTCCTGCCCGATCACCTTCTAACACTGTAAACAAGACTCTGCTTTCCAGCAAGTGAACATAGCCAGTTAGAAGCGAGCCACAAGACCATGCTCTTCATTTAATTAAGAATGCGTAACCTTAGAAAATACACTGCGCCGGGTTCTCATCTGTAGTGAGGCGGTGCTAGAGCGCGACACTACATCATCCTTGGTGAAGTGCAAAGTTTTTCTTGAGGCCGTGAAAGAGGGGTTTTAGTATTACACTAGGCAATAAATCACCCCAGTAACACGACGTGTAGAGGGCACTGATAAAAAAAAAAAAAAAACACTGCATACTATAAATGTCGCAGCCAAAACACACTGTTAACTAAAAGCAGTGGGCAACCATAGGTAAACCGAAAGCGCGCCGTGCACAGCTGTGCATAAACAAATAAAAGCGGACAGCAGTTAGCTTGTGTAAAGTGAAAATGCGCCGTGCCGCACACCAGCATTAAATTAAATAAACAAGAAGTCCCCAAATAACAAATGACACTTACTAGTGTAAGGGGACTGTAATTGGCCGGTGCTCCTCTCGGAAAACCGGAAATGATGTTTCGGAGCGCTTACAAATAAGGAACAACGAAACAAAAACCGACGCACAAATTAACCAATTGCAGGAAGCATGCTAGAATGACAGATTACACTCCTTTAGAGAGATCACTGCAGGTCTTGCAGACAGCGCATGCGCTGATGCTCGACCTAAAAAGGGATACCTAAACTCAGCGCTGGTGTAGTCCGGTGCAACAGTATTTGTTGGCGCCCCACCATCCATGGTGGAGGTGGTGACCACTTCCACCATTAATTCCCTCACCACCACCTTTTAACAGTGCCCCTCAAGGCTCTATAACCACTCTCTTTCAGATGCATTTAATTAATTATAAAGCGCCACTCATACCAGTGTAGGGTGTCAGAGCACTTTGCATCACACACACGTTACACAGAGACAATCAATCATGCATGTGTAAATCAGTGTATCTGAAATGTTACATAAGCCAGAGAACCAGAAGGTGTAGGAGTGACATGTCATCCATACTGGTAGGGAGTATAGTTTAAGAGTGTTTTGTCTGAAGAAGCATAAACTCAGGACTAAAAATGGAACACCATAGTTGGGGGTTCTCTTCAATAATAAGAATCGATTTCCACCCAAATGAACCCTTTTTGCAACAGTAATCTATGCTCTGTTCTATAGTTTGCGGTGTGAATGCAGTTCTTTGAAGACAGTTAATAATTCACTGTTGTATATTAAGATTTTAACTTATAAACTGCAAGTAACAAAGGATGTCTCTTAGAAAAGCAGTAACCCACTAACCTATTTACTTTATAGGCACTTTGTGATCTGCATGGTACACGTTCTTTGCAGCAGGCATATTAATCCTCTACCTATTTTATGATCATTCAAAACCTCAACTAGACAAAACTCTGATGCTCTCCAGGAAGAACATCAATCACTGGAGTTATCTTGACATTTTTATTGTTGCCTGGAAATTGCTGGAGACCAGGAATGGGGCAGCAGGTGCTTTTAAAACCAAAATTAACTTGCAAACAGGGCGCCCCCTGAAGTTAGTACCCGTGAGGTGGCACCGGTCGAGCCGCCCTAGAGCCGACCCTGCCTAAACGTAACACTGGGGAGCGGCCACCGTTCCCGTGGGTTTCCCCTCACTTCGATCCCTGTGGAAAGCCACTCGTCTTTGACAGAATTGCAGGTGCGGTTTTCATTGGTCAGCCTGCCCTGCCAGCGCGGCCATGGCGACTCTGCGTGAACCAGTCCTCTGAGGAGCTTAGGCGCACCGCTTGCTGTTTAAGCCTTCGTGAAAGGCACTGTACGTTTCAGGAAACGTTTTTAGCGTACATTTCTCTCATACCTTTGGGGTTTATAACTTTCAGCAATGCTCGCTAAGCCTCTTATCCCGGCTGGTCGGAACCCATGCTATGGCACGTACAGAACGTGAAATGTTTTCCGAAACCCTTTATTGTCCCTGCCGCGTAAAAATAACAATTTGTCTTGAGGGCTCTCAGCTATGGGGACCCCCGTATGAACCCCGATTTATAATGCTCAGATACGCGTACTGAGGGGTACAGCCCCAGCGGCCCCCAATGTTCTTCCGCTGAGGGCAGTCGGTGTTTGTTTTCCACGTCATCATGCCAAACAAGTGCTTAAGACCCTCTTCAAGAGGGGCGCGGTAATCTCGATGAAAACGGACGGTAATAGCGTGAAATCCTTTAACTTGCGCCACTACCACTGCTCAGCAGTATGACACTGACATTTCACCCGCCCAAAGCAGGCGAAATGTCCGTGTGACAATCTATCCACAAATGTGGAATAAATAATTTACAGGAATCGATGCGGAAGTACCGTCTCCTCCACGTTATTCCTCATTCCTTATGCGCCCATTGTGTATCAACTTCTGATCTCATGGTAATTTCCGGACACTGTTGTGCCCCTGCCCTGGCTATCAGTAATGCCAGATGCTCGATTAATGCCCAGGGATGCTTGTGATAGGCCTCTAAAAGGGACCAATGAATGCCCTTTCAAATTCTGATCAAGGTGATGCCAAACATCCTCTTTAAATCTCCAGACCTGTTAACGTGAGCATATACATAGACATCCCTTGTGGAAGTTAGAGGTGTTACTTAAGCTTAGCGCTGCAGCAATGCTGTTGCCTTTCTGTGCACTATACAGATGTAAAAAAATGAACAGATTTATCAACACTTGGCGCTGGTGAAAAGCCACTAAAAGTGACGCAAACCAGCACAAACTGTTGACTTTAGATTTTTGCGCTGGAAAGTTGACTAAAAGTAACACAAAGTAGCACTATGTACTATTTTATGTCAATTGGGCACCCCATGGGTGGTGCATGGGAGTTCCCACACTACCACCCATGGTTTTTGAGGCAATGCCGTATCTATGACAGACAGGACTTTGCACCAAACAAGTTTGCCTCATTGAGGTAGGTGGAAAGTAGGCAAAAAGGATTATTTCTTCAAACTGTTTCCAATTTGCATGTGTCCTGCTTTGTGCAGGCCCATACTAAGTATGTTTTAAAATTAGTCTAAGTATAGTGTCTTGTGTGGGAAGGCTACCCTTCCAGTGGCGGCTCCTCCGCTAAGGCAGAGGAACGTCGCCCACTGCTCTTTGAGCACTGCAAAAACTAAAAATAAAATGATAATAACAAGACGTTATTATCATTTTATTTTTCCTTGCGGGACTCGGAGTCAGGTCAGGTCGGGGTGGTGCTGAGCTCGCCAGAGTGAGGAGTGGTTTGTACTCCCTAAGTGCACATGACTGTTTGGCTTGCCCTCTTGGGCCAGCCAAACAATCATGCGCACTTAGCATGTTCTCCACCTGGCTGTGTTGCACAGCCCGGTGGAGAACATGCCCAGGCTCCCAGGCACTGCCTGAGTGGCAAAACTGGCCGCTCAGACCAATCACGACGCTGCTGATGCAGCGTCATTATTCGCTGAGAGAGTCCGGGAACCTGGTTGCATCCGTTGCTGCTGCAGTGCTGAGTGAGGAAGGAGGAGAGGTGGCTGAAGGTACGTTTATTTAATTTATTTTTCTTCTACCCCCCCCGCCCCACCACCCCTGTTCCGCGGCACCCGCCACTGTACGCTTCCAGTGTAATACCTATGCTATACTCATGCTCACTCAGTGCAAAGGTGTGTGTGGTTCAAGGCAGTCAAATTGTGCACCAGAGCATTGGAATAGAGCAGCAGGGCCATGTCTTATATATGGCATGGTCCTACCCTCTCAACTTATATTAGTAGATATACCCCATAGTGTGTAAACATTGCAGCTGGCAAAAATTGTGCTGGGAAGATACAGTTGCAGAAAGATATAATTTTGAGCTTGATTTCTAGCTTTCTTCTAGGTTATAGGAAATTCCTTGCGGAAACAGCCCTAGTGGCCTGTTTTCCTGCCCGGTATTGCCCTTGTCGCAATAATTTGTCCTAACAAATTACTCCCCGTTTTCCCTGTATACAACAAGGGCATGCAGCCTGCCCATTGCTTATCATTTTTTGGCTTCATTGCCACTCTTATTTGCTGCCTTCTAATTGGCCAAAATTGCTGTCTTCACGTCCTCTTCTTTCGGCTGGAGGAAGGACAGAGTACTGATTGTTTCAATTAGATTGCTCTCCTTTTGCTGATTGTGCTGTGATTGAGGTACTACTTGATAAACCTCTTGCCTTGTTGAACATTTTGTCATTTGTAGAAATGTTTTACTGTGCCACACACACTTTAAAGAATCCCTTTTCTCAGAGAAAGCTTAGTAGTTGCAAACAGGAAATAGGTTTAAGGACCCATATACACTGGGAGAAAACTCCAAGCTTGTCAGTCATTATTTTTTTGTTTTTCAACACATTTAGAAAAACAAACAATGTTGCTTCGCAGGTGCATTGTTCATAGCACCCACACAGCAGAGCTACAGTGCCGTAAGCTCAGCAGTCGTGGTGGCAGCTCTGCTGAATGCAGAGACATCTCTGCCTGCCTGGCAAACAATAACTCAGCTCCTCAATCTTTGACTGGTGCTGTTCCCAAAAGGATGGTAAGTGTAGGGTGTGAAGGATTCTCCCCATTTTGCGCCCATGTATGAGATTCCCAGCTCCTTCCCTCCTTTCTGCTGTCACTGGAAGACAAAGACTGCTGCTGACCTGTCTGGCGATGGATACACAAAGAGGAAGAACTGCCCCAAACCAGTCCCAGAGCTGTGCCAGGAGAACACACCAACTCTTGCTTGGCTGAAACTATGATAAAGGAAGTAGACTGAAAACCTAATTCCGTGTTCCCTGGCTTTTTATTGCCTGTGTAGGTGACACCTCCCTAGCAGAATCATCTTGGACCAGGAGCTAGAGTCTTTGACTGCCATTTTCCAAGCCAGATGACAAGCATCATCCGAGAAGTCTGCAACTTTCTGTTGGAGCTACTGAGGATCTGCCTTGGATGAGGAACCTATTGTGCTGCTGACAGAGGAGTCCTGGAGGTGTCCCTGCAGGAACAGGAAGCACAGAGGAGAAAACAGCTGTGGCTTCCTGGTGGATGACCTGCCTAGGGAAAGCAGAGCCTGCACAAGAAAATATAGGTGACCACTGCATTGCGAAGTACCAGTAGGAGAACAGTGCTACAAGGATCTGAAGTGATCACCTGCAACACTGGTCGCTGAAGCACCTTGCCCCGGCTGTTTCAACTGGGTCTTGTGAGATTCTGGGCCTTCCTCCCTGGTCTGGGAGAGTTCAGTGGCTCGGATTTAACTGCCACCAATAAATAATCGAGAGGCTCTGCAAGGCTGGGACTGTCCTATCACCGAGCAAGTTCGTACATGGCACTCTGAAGTGCTAAGCACATGATTTACTTCTACAGTGATTGGTGGGTTTTCTGTGGCTAAAAATACTGTGTGTGGAGATGTGGAGTGCGCTGGTAAGAACAATTGCCCCCATTCACCACTGAGGCCAGGGATCCTTGAGTGTGGGCTCCAAGGCTCAACTTTAGTCCCTCTGCAAATTCCCACTGCATTGGCCAGTGAAACGCCCCTATAGTTTTTAGGACCCTAGAAGGCCAGCTCTAGGATTACAGAGACAAATAGACTCAATCCCCTTGATTGAGGCTGAGTAACCTGTGAGTGCCCTATGGCTTCCAAACAGGTTTTTACACCACACATCTACATAATGAGGAGTGGAGCAATGCCTAGGGCAAGCACTTGTAGAAAGCTGACCTGGCTGCGATAACACATCATTGATGAGATAAAAGGATTATCCATGGAGGAATAGATATAAAGCTACAAGTGGTTCCGTTGGGTAAGTACCACGGGGTACTGGTTCAGAACCTGATTATTTCTTTCACAATCAATAGTGATTTTGCACTAGATTTTTATAAATGTACCACACCTCTGTAAGTTTTTATCCAAAATATACATATTTATTAAATTATTTGTTTTGTTTCTCTATTTTTCTCGCTAATTGTGTAAACAATTTTATACAAAAAGATAATACCAATGGGGGCTGTCTGACAAAGAAAACACAATAACAAATACACAGACAATTCAATAGGTGACTGTGGTGACATATAGTGCAAATGGGTGATCTTTCAAATTCAAACAATAAACAAGACAATAACATAAATTCTCCGTCCTTTTCAGGTCTTTCACTTTAGCTAGTCCTATTTTTTTAAACAATTGCTATAGTGAGCCAGGACATGAGATGGTTGTACGTCAAAGTTTCGACCCTGTATATAAATGTGTTTGTAGATACATCAAGTAGGGTCTTCTTCAGGACAAAAGAAGGAAGTGCGACAGCCCTTGGTGGTTGGGAATTCACAAGATTAAATCTATTAACTCCTCCAAGCCCGGAAGGAGTTCTTATTCAAAGATCATCAATCAACCAGCTTTTCAAACTTTAGCTATGTTCGCCTCTGGATGTGCTCGTCGGCCTCCAGGGAGTAGTGGGTTCAAAATGTTAGTAGTATTCAGTCCTTAGAGATCGTCATGTATTGTTGCCAAAGTCCATCAGTGCTTGCTTCCTAAACCTCCTTAAATACTGTATTCTCGAGTGTCTCTCAGCAACTCACGGTGACCGTGAGTTGGTGAGAGACACTCGAGAATACAGTATTTAAGGAGGTTTGGGAAGCAAGCACTGATGGACTTTGGTGACCGTGAGTTGGCGAGAGACACTCGAGAATACAGTCGCACTTCCTTCTTTTGTCCTGAAGAAGACCCTACTTGATGTATCTACAAACACATATATATACAGGGTCTAAACGTCGAAGTACAACCATCTCATGTCCTGGCTCACTATAGCAATTATTTAAAAAAATAGAACTAGCTAAAGTGAAAGACCTGAAAAGGACAGAGAATTTATGTTATTGTCTTGTTTATTGTTTGAATTTGAAAGATCACCCATTTGCACTATATGTCACCACAGTCACTTATTGAATTGTCTGTCTATTTGTTATTGTGTTTTCTTTGTCAGACAGCCCCCATTGGTATTATCTTTTTGTATAAAATTGTTTACACAATTAGCGAGAAAAATAGAGAAACAAAACAAATAATTTAATAAATATATATATTTTTGATAAAAACATACAGAGGTGTGGTACATTTATAAAAGTCTAGTACAAAATCACTATTGATTGTGAAAGAAATAATCAGGTTCTGAACCAGTACCCCGTGGTACTTACCCAACGGAACCACTTGTAGCTTTATATCTATTAACCCAGGTTCCGAGGGATACAGGGTGACCCCATTGATCTTAATGATATCCATGGAGGAAGGCACAAGTAAGACTTCTCTAATTGAAAGCTAAAGAGACACATTCAGAAGCAATGCCATAATATCAAGCTTGCTTCTTAAACAATGAACAGATGTAGAGACCGCTTTTCACACTCACTTGTCCAGAATAAACCCCTTTAGATCATGAGATGCCCAGGAGATTAAGAATAGGGCTTTATGCTGTCCAAAAGACCTAGACATTTGGGGGTGGACATGAAACATGCTGGTGTGGAACCAGAACATCATCTGTCATAAATATCATGTCCTAAATATAGTTTATAAAAATATAACCTAATTAGATTTAATAATAGAAAATCTTCACCCTATTGGATGATGTTTTTCTAAATGATATTTAGGACACAATATTTACGTCAAATGATATATCTGACTATGATGTTCTGACGTATAACTGCATGCAGTGCCCACCAATCTGGTAGACAAAAGAATCATTAGTATGTTCACATGTCCACACAAGGCATAACATGTTTCTCTATGGACAAGCATATTTGTGGCATAAGTAGTTCAATCCCACCTAAGTATTTCCAGGCTTCATATGAGGCCATGCAAGAGAACACAGATATTTCATACATTCTGTAAAAGAAGACCATGTGTGGTATCAGGGTCGATTGGCATGGTCAGATAACATCTCTGTCTGGGAGTTAAATAATTCTTAGAATTACCTCCTTTCGTACCTATCTTCTCCTTTGTGGTTGTTAAAGGGTTTGTGGGACTAAGAAGCTTCAACTCATCAGGCGTAAAAAGAAGAGCCTGATTTAGGGTTTGGTGGATAGGTTACTGGTTCACAGCGTGACAGAGTATCCCATCTGCCTTATTACAACAGCGTTATATCATATGGGACTTGAAATAAGGCGGCCAGGATATTAGTATCTTTTGTGACAGAGTAACCAATCCGCCAAACTGTAAATTTGGCCCTAAGTATTAACAAGAGAGGAGAGGCAGGAACTCTGGATGGAAGGATGTATTTTTTAGCTTTGCCGCTTCTGGTCCCTCACATGACCTAATATTGGTTCTTGGACATAGTTAGATTTTGATACCTGTTGTGTACTTCCGAACAGGGCATTGTTTATTGCCACTCCACTCCAGTCCCATCCAATTCATTTAAGAAGCAGGCCCTGCTGAAGAGGATTCCCAATTGGAGTAGTGGCAGAAAATGACTGGGCTCCCCTACAGAGTGTGTTAAGGGGCCCCCGAAATTCCCATATTTCATACATTTTCATAGGCCTTTGGCTGGATGGGGCCACCATAAAAGGGTGTGGACCACCCTGTGCCTCAGGGCCTGCATTGCGCCCCTGTTTCAAACCTTACAAAAAAAGAGGATTCAGGTCCAGTCTTATGAAAGAAGCAGAAAAAGGACTTTACTCAATCCTATTTCCTGTACTGAATTCTAAAGTCCAGAAGAGTATTAGAGCTAAATTTAAGATACTCAGACACACAATAGGTAAACAGCCTCAATATCGGAAACGTGCAACTTTCTTAGTTTTGGTGCTAATGCCTGAGTTTCTAATGCTCCTGAAAACTTCCTTCAGTTCTTCAAGAGGTTTTTATAAATCAAGCCTAAATACAGCTAGATCTTCTATATCAAATTGTCCCGTTGTTTTGGACAACGTGTTCCACAGGTTCTGGAACACATCAAGAGCATATTAATTGCAAAGGACATAATGGTACACATGAAGTGCATTTAACAGGTCATCCTATATAGGCTCGGGCCACTGGAATTATGTGATTCTGTGGCCGCTGCTTTTGCTGCATAATGATGGATTTGTTTACACTTGCATATTATCCACCATTTGCTGCATAATTTGCAGATTTCACCAAAAATTTGTTTCTAGCTCAAACGGATCAAAAGTTACTTAAAAAAGGTTAACTGATGACCTTTCAGTTGCTGATTGCTCTATTCAGGTGCTAGACTGTTACCAACAAGCTTCAGCTTTGCCCAGATATTAATAGGTGTTGAAGTGACAAAATAACACTGTTAAAGATGGTGCTGCATTATTCCGCATATTAGCATTTTCTTGCTGCATCATTTCGTCAAACCTGCTACATAATTTGTCCATCCATTGATGCATAAATCCAGTGACCCCAATTATGCTCATTCAGTTACCTGTACCTGACAAAACCCTCATGTAAGGTCCATTAAGGAGATGAACATGGATGTGCCTGGATTATTCAACGATTCGCTGGTCCTGGCTGTTGTGTCTGCATCACTCACCTTTGCTTCTTCTGCTGGAAAACTGTGAGCTCTAGGCCACTTTAGTCCATACCCACAGTAGATCTCTTACAGCACTCTTCCAGGAGATGAGGTGACATCTACTTGGCCTGCAAGTGTGTTCCAGTCACTTATGAACAGTACCATCTATGCATAATTGTATTATCAAGCAGTGCTATTTTTTGACATACAATCTGCCACTGGGGACCCAACTGTGTCATAAACACTACTTCACTGACTCCTACTCTGGGGGGCAGCAACTGCTTAGAAAATTGAATAATATTAGCAGATTCATAAATTATAGACATAAAAAAGCAAAATCTAAAATTATACATTTTCAAAAAATTAGTAAATGTGAATGAATTTCGAAATTTGGGTCCAAACATTAAGTTGTCATCCTTAGCTTGATTTGTGGGAGCAGGGCAAGTACAACAAAGAGAATCTAGAAGGGTGACAAATAGGCAGCATGCATTAAGAGCAAAAAAGGCAAAATGTTATGGTGAAGTCTAACATATCTCTTAGTCTTTTAGTAACAAAATAACATTTCGAAAAGCTCCAACCTTCACATTAAAATTAACATTTGGATTTTTTTTACATGGTGTTTTTGTGAATTAATTAAAACATTTCATAACTTGTGTATTTGTGTGATGTATAATTGTGCCTGTATTTTTGTGTATTGTCTTGAGCTTCACATTTTAGAAATTGCTTAATCGAGGGTCCCCATCTTTCAGTAGTGGTTTAGTGTGGGTACATAGAAGACAAAAGGTTAAGAACCCCGGACTTATACCATTTCAATGTATTCAACATAAAGGCACATCTCGTCAAATTACCTCCCCATCTGTCTCACTCTTCCCAGTCCTATCGAAATGACCATGAGACAGAAATTCCTTAATCTAGTCTAAAAATAAAACTGTTGTGTCTCCTGTTACTCCACACCTCTAAGTGGCTCCTCCTCTTCCTGCCTCATAGTAATCTATGATGTCCCTCTCGCTTCCTGATATATACCAAAGGCCCCCTTGGTTCGTGACCTGTGCTGGATCCGAGAGGGATGGAATCCAGGACAGCGACAAGGAAGATATGGACTTGCAGTAATTAGGAGTAATTAAGATTACAGGTAAGTAATCGAAGCATTTGCCCTTATGTGTGGGTGGGAGAATGACACTGTACCCATACCATGGGGATGAAGGAGCTCGGTTAATTCGACCCTTGAGGAGCTCGGTTGATTCGACCCTTGACTCAATCTGTGCCTGTTGTATGGAAACATTATATATTTTTTTACATATATGTTTTTTTCTTACAGTTGAGATAAAAGTGGAAGTTGTACTGCCTGAGAAAGAGCGAGAAAAGGAAGACATGTCTCCCAATGGCAAAGCGAGCCCCCTGGCATACAAAGCCAATGGCACCACGCGGCACTACCACCATGAAGATCGTCCGGTCACCCTCAACCCCTACCCTAACCCGAAGGATGTGGTGGAGGCCTCGGTGTGTCATGTGAAGGACCTGGAGAATGGACAGTAGGTGTTGGACCACAGGCAATAACAATCAGCAGGGTTAAGGTCTAGTAGATGTGCTGCTTGTCCGCCAGAATGCAAAGTTCAGATGTGTTGTTGTCAATGTTACTTTTATATAAACATGCTCGGACGTTGCAGAGTCCTGGCACCTTGTGCACTAGTAGTCTTCAGATGGGGTAGAGCCATGGTGCCGTATCCTCAAACAATGTGCTATGTAGACCAATTTTCTTGCAAGAAAAGTTCTGTAAAGTTACAAAGTTTATCTTTGTAACCTTCGTTAAAAGTTCTATGGAAATTTCACAAAGATTGCAAAGAGTTTAGCTTTGCAACATTTGCATGAAAATCTGGAATTCTGTGCAATTTATGTCGAATGTGTCCTTATGTAGCACTATAACTTGGTCCAGACCAGCATAAAATATACTTCACAGAAAAAGTTAATGTTCTCCTGAGAATACCATTTCGCATTCAGTAAAAGGTGAACTTGCCGAGCAGGCGTGCATAGAAAAAGTCTGCCAAAGGTTTATTTGCAGCGAAAAAGCCTGCATTCATTTTCCTTCATAGCTAGGTTCGATTAGAGTGAAGATTATCTCGTGTTGTGTAGAAAAACTTTGCATCAGCGTACGCGGAGGTATACTGGGCAACTGACTGCCAAAATATTGCACACCACTACTTGCAGAATAAGTGGGATCGAAATGCAACTCTGAGGGTAATTGAGGCCTCTTGAGGAACCGCTCTGATGCTTCTCGGACAGGCTAGTCCAGCATTCCTTGAATTACTTAGCCACTCCCGGGGGTACCCAGCTCTAGGAGGCCCAATTCATGCGACACAGGCACCCGGACAGCTAACAAGGGGCAAAAGGAGTGAACAACGTCATCTTTACCATCTTCTAGATCAGATCAGATTGTGTGGTCGGCAGAGAAGGGGCGGGAGGCTATTCCTGGCCTTGGAAGTAAGGCAGCAAAAAGATGTGGCATGATGGGTCATACCAATAAAATCACTTGTTTGTAAGTTACTGACTCACTTGAGGACTAACTTTATTGTTGGACGGACACAAAGCAGGCCTAACGGAAGTGCAGGAAAGGTTGAAAGGTTTCTGAGCACTCAGGGGCAAACACAAGTCTCTGCCACACCCTTCTACTGGCAATGGAAAATGTATTGAGAGTGATAGATGTCCAAATTCAGGAAAAAGGATCACAAAGGGCCCAAATCACAAAGGGCGTCGATCAACCAGCATGGTGGCCCCACAGTCGTGGCAGGACCTACACATTGCAGTTTCTCATAACAGAGGTCCCACCACGAGTGCAGAGGTCCTTTATGAATCAGGCCCAAAAACTATTGATCCCAGGAAAATTTGTGCAGATTTCCTTTCACATTAGCTCCTGCTCCCCTACACTCTCACTCACATATTGTTATTTGTGCAATATCACTTGTACAGATACACACACATGCATAGACACAAACATGTATATATATACACAGTTATTTATGCAAATATTGCCATTCTCACACTCAAATTCTCACACAAAATCAGACACAAATAATTGCACATACACACACACACACACACACATGCACACACACACACACACACTGAAACAGGCTCACACAACACTATCAACGTGCTTCAATCCATTATTATGGAGTGTAACTTGCATTTTGTTGCAATAAATCTCAGTTGCCCTTCTGTTTCCCTTCAGGATGCGGGAGGTGGATCTGGGCTGTGGAAAAGCCCTCCTGATCAAGCAGAATGGGGAGTACTATGCCACAGGACACAAGTGTCCACACTATGGGGCACCTCTTGTCAAAGGTGAGTGTCTCTATGTTTCCATCTTGCAGTGTATAGCTGGTTTTGTCAAAAATGCTGCATCTCCATCTGAAATCAGTGTATCCTCGTGGCACAAGAGCATGCTAATATTGTTTATAATCCACAACAGCAGGACCTCATAAAGGCGATAATGGACAAGATGGCATTGGTGATGTGCAGGTTGACTGCCAAGAGTGTCATTGAGTAAGACGCAAAGGTGATGGGTGGAATGCTTGAATTAATCTCAGCCACTGGCAATCGCATGACTAGCATTCCAGTCAACTTTTTGTCACCTACTGTGCCACTCTAGACAGAGACAGTTAATTGATCCAATACGAACAGATCAGTCCAATTTGCAAGACCAGGTCCAGATGGGAACACAAGCAACCAAAGACCGGGTTCAGCTTAGTTAGGCCTCATTAGTGAGGTGAACCCTGTTTGAAGTGGCTGAGGCACAGGTGAGATACTGCTCCACTCATATAAATGGACAAATTGTCCTTCACCTGAATTTTCTGGATGTGGGAACACCGGACCCAATTTTCCTAGCCACAAAATTTAGTTGATAAAAGCTTATGGCTTGGGCTGCCAGAGCAGCCCAAGCTCGTTCCCCGGCCCCTTCCCGATACTCTTCCACAGCTAGGGTGAATGGGGGGCATGTAATGCTCCCTAGCCATTCACTCACCCCTTCTGAACCTCTGCACTGGTCCCTATGCTGACATTTGCCACAGGCTCAGGGTAGCTGATAAATAGGAGTGCTAAAACCCACGGATTTGGGAAAATTAAGTCCGCACAGTTATTACTCCTTCCGTGGGCTTTAACTGATAATAATGTTCGAAATTCTGGTTGGAAAGGGAAATTCTACCAACCCGGTATCTCCACACATATGTCACCTGATTTGTAATCAGCCTCTACGAGTATAGATAGTGGTGTAATCTCCACAAAACTAGGCAGATACTTGAAATGAGTGATCCTCACTTTAACACTACTTCCCAATGATGACATTACAGGAAGCAATAGCTTATGATTTCTCAACCCAGTGACACAGGAAGTGTCATAAAATAACCTGCGATCTCAGTGACAATTTAGTAAGCTTCACCATCACACAAGCGTTGTCCTTAAATTTATTGTACAACATGACATAATGAAACTGGATAAAAAAAAATGAAATTTCTCGTGTAAAATGAATGCAATAACTCGCACAGACTTTGTTTTTGGCTGGCTGACTGGGGTGGGACTACGTCCCCCAGCATTCCTTTGTGAGGGGCTGCCAGAACGCTGCAACCTGAGCTTAAAGGCGCTTCACTTCTACCGCGGCGCAGGAGCTCGTTCAGACTTTGTTTTTGGCGGGATGACTGGGGTGGGTCTACATCCCCCAGGATTCCTTTGTGTGTTGGCGAAGAGGAGCAGCTGCCCGCACGCAGCAACCAGTGCTTAAAAGTGATTCGCTTCTCCTGTGGTGCGGGAGCTCGCACAGACTTTGTTTTTGGATGGATGGCTGGGGTGGGACTACATCTCCCAGCATTCCTTTCTGTATTGGCTAGGGGGAGGGGCTGCCTGCACGCTGCAACTAGAGCTTAAAAGCGCTTCGCTTCTACCGCCGTGTGGGATGCGTGTGGGACTTGCCTGGGCAAACACCAGGCCCGTCAAGAGCCCGGAGGAGGCTGGGCTGGGCCACACCCCTTGGCTGTCATTGTTAAGTCCTCAAGTTACTGTTGTTTTATTGTTTTCTTTGTTGTTTTATTTCCTGTGATGGCGAAGTGCATAGCTTCTGCACCTGTCAAGCCCAGTTCTAACTCTTGTTCCCTGGCTGGGTACATTAAACATGCAGTGGGCGCCTTAAACAAGGAAATAGAACATGTTGAGTGTCGTCTATCTGTCACTATGGCTGAAGGTCCTAGGTCAACTTTGACACCAGAGACAGGCTTTCAAGCTGCATGTGGCACTGCTCAAGTGCACGCCAAGGGGCAAGGTTCTGTGTCATCGCCTCCTAATACAGCCCTTCCTGCTGACCCCAGACAGATCACTGGTGAGGCCTTAACTTCGCCCCACAACAATGGCCCTCCAGCAAAATGGAAAGGCCGCTAGGGTCAAGATAATCACACCTCTTTTTAGATTCTCAACCCAGTGCACTTGATTCCAGCTCAGCAGGTTCTACTGTGACCAATGCTGTGGACTTGGATCTTTTCCAGATGAAATTACTGGACAGCATGAGGGGAGTGGTCTAAAGTCTACTCTCTCCTATCTGCACCAGACTGGGGTCTATTGAAAAACTTTTACATAGTATCAAGGCAAGACCCCCCCACTTCGTTTTTTAATCAGGCAGCCCAGCCCACTCACACCAGGCACCCGAAGCCTCATACTTGTGCCCGAGTTGCCTTTAAATGATCATAATCCCCCTTCTAACTCCCCTCATGTCAGTCAGATGGATAGTTTTCTCCCTATCCTACATTGTCATCTTCTACAACCCTGCCAATCCCTACCTGGCTCTGGGTCTTGCAGTATGAGAGGTCCCCATATTGCGGCGGGTGACCTGAGTTTGGGTAGATCCTTTGGCCCTGTGGTGGTTTTGCAACCCCCTCCCCAAATGGCTGTAGTTAATTACCAGGTTAGGCTTACCAATTGTTCACTGGCTCTGGAAGCTTTCATGGGAAGTTTACTCCAGAATACGGGGAATACGAGGGTACAAAACAATGAGGGTGGGTGTTCCAATGCGCCCACTATTAATGTACTGCTGTACTTATGTTGCATTAATTATAAATGTCCCCCCTCTGCCTCAGGACACTACTGAGTTGTCAGCCCAGCTAAGGAATAAAGTCCTCCACTGGCTGCAGTCCAAGTTCATTTTCCCAGTCTCCAAAGCTGACCAAATCCTGTTGACACGTAAGGTTGGGTGGATTAGTCCATCTAGAAATTTTTTTTGAGGGGGACTGCGTTATCATTAACTTTAAGCATCCTAGGTCTGCGGGTGAGCTCTTGCATAGGTCTTGGTCTCAATTCTCAAATTCACTTAATATTATGCTTCTCCTCCTGGGCTTTTTTTATCGCCACCTAATTCAAGTACCCTATGGGTCTGATGTTCATCTTCTGATCAGCATACCTTTA
The DNA here is from genome assembly GCA_963921515.1 of Calotriton arnoldi. NCBI lineage: Eukaryota > Metazoa > Chordata > Amphibia > Caudata > Salamandridae > Calotriton > Calotriton arnoldi. Next base: position 1,314,753 of record CAWUFW010001186.1, read on the forward strand.
TTACCCAGCCTTTTTTCTCCCCCTTACAAATAGGTGTGAGGCCTTGAATGATCTGCAGACTGTTGATTGATGACCTGATTTGAGGGCACTCCTCAACCCTACCTACTCCACTTCTCACCTTCTTTTTCCTAACTGCAAGTCTGTAGTCGATCTCATTGTACTTGTTTCTTCTAACTCTCCCCGCCAGCTAAGGTGACTCAGCCGACAGGTTCTATTCCCCTCCTTTAGCTCTAACACCTGCTCACACAGGCTATAATGGGACGTGTTATATCACTTCATGGAACATTTCCGGGCTTCAAAATACGTTAACAGACCCAGATTGGCTTAACATCACTGCCACCTCACACATAATCTGCCTTCAGGAAACCTGGCGTGTGGAACCTATGCATATTGAAGGTTTTTCTTCTTTAATTACTGCTGCAATACCGTCTCTGTCAGGTTGTGCTAAAGGTGGCTTGCAGATGTTATTTTCAAATTATTATTAGGTCTGTTATTGTTTCCCCATATTACCAGTTTGTGTTATTGTCTTTCAGGGGCGGGGGGGGGGTCTGATCTAGTGGTAATTAATTTTTACAGCAATGTGTTTGACTCCAGTGGTAGTGATGTTGTATTTGCCCTTCCTTGATGTGGACCTAGACACGTTTTAGCGTTCAACCCATTCTATTTGCCATGTTTTATCAAGTAGTACCTCAATCACAGCACAATCAGCGGAAGGACAGCAATTAAATTGAAGCAATCAGTACTTGGCCCTTACTCCAGCCAAAAGAAGAGGAAGTGAAGACAGCAATGGTGGCCAATTAGAAGGCAGCAAATAAGAGTGACAATGAAGTCAAAAAATGTTAAGCAATGGGTGGGCTGCATGCCCTTGTTGTACACAGTATCTCTTGTAAGCGAGAACCCATGCAGCACAAACGTTGTCGCAGGTGAGACCTAAAAAGGGTGAAAACATGAGAGAATTACTTCATGGGTCACTCATGGCAGGAATGCACATTCACAGGGTCATGCAGGAGAATATTACTGTCCCAATATGTGGTTTCTGCAGTTGCAGAGCTCAAGAATCTCCAGCCTCAACAGCTCTGGAGCTGAAGTTTGATATCTGCTCACATATTGACTCTATAATGGTTTGGAGCAGTATCACTAATTTATCTCTTTTCATCATTGGATTTGCCACTTTCACAACCATCTTCTCTTTGATCCTATGTGTGTAATGCGGAGGCTGCTATCCACAAACGTAACAGAGTTCAACTATTGCTTGGGCACTGAGGTGGACCATGTTGGATTCGTTCACGCTTTCGAAACAATTTCCAGGGCACTTAATAGTTTGCTGACACGTCCCCTAGCTCTAGGACCTCTCAGAGACACAGTTGGTTTGACCATTCATGTACACAGGCATCCACGACGCTGCAGATTGCTTTGCATAGCTCTCTAAGGAGCCATTCTGCTACTAAGCAATTAAGGGAAAAATATAATGAGACTTTAGACTCTAGGAAAAAGGTGCTTAGGGAAGAGGCCTGGCTGAATTTAGCTCAGGAAGCAGAGCCCGATGATGTCACTTTGTTTTGGAGCACGGTCAATGCTCCTTTTCTCAAAAATGATTCTGCCCCTGAACTAACATTGTTTGTTTCTCTCCAAGCATGGGTTGACCATTTTGTAAAGCTCTTTGATCCACCTATTAGTAATGATCCAGACTTAGGTCAATTGGCACCAGTAGACATATGTAAAAGTACCAATCTTTCTGGTAGCAGGCCACTTGTATTCACCTTGGATGAGGTCAGAGACGTCTTAAGGCATGGGCAAAGTGGGCTCTAGCCCAGGGCCCCAGCCTTTCCGGGGGAGGGGGGCCCTGATATAGCCAGCTCTTTTCGGCAGAGAGTCTTGCCCTTATGACCTTGAATAATTCTTCAACAGATTGTTTTTAAATACTGTTTCCCTTTAAAATATTTTTAATGTTAGTGATGTGTGAAAGTCTATTACAGACATTTTGCAGGGAAATGTTGTGTTTATGTTTTGTACAATTTCCATAAATAATGTTTCTATTAGATAAAAACAGGACCTCATGTATGAGAAATAGGTGGGTGTCACAGAGATTATTTGTAGTAATATTAGTGGGCTGCTGTAGTATTACAATATTGAAATCACACCTCACTAACCCTGAATATATGATGTAACAGCTTTAGAATTTGGATGCCTGTGCACTGTCAGTGACCTGGCCAACGAGGGCATGAAAGAGCTGAAATTGGATCATAAATTCAAAGCTGTTCTGAACAGGGGTCCCAAAATACATTCGGCCCGGGCTCCCAAAATCCTTAAGATGTACCTGGATGAGGTCCTTTTAGCTTTGGAAGGTAGTGCGAAGGGCAAAGCTCCCGGGCCTGCTGGGGTGCCTGTCGATAATGATAGAGCTATGGGTGGGTTGTGGGGCCTTATTTCGCTCGAGTGTTTAATGCGGCAATGGAAAGCATAATAACTTCTAACTGGGCTGATTTCATCATTACGCCCATTTTTAAGAAGGGGGAGAGATCTGGCCTGAAGTGTTATTGCCCTATCTCCCTTCTCGAATCCTCTGTGAAATTGTTGGGCTGGGTTCTTCTGCAGAGATTGGAGCATTGGGCTATCGATAATTCGATTCTTTTGGAAACACAGTATGGGTTCAGGAGGGGGCTGAGGACAGTGGATCAGTGTGTAAATTTAGACCATCGCATCTGGAAATATACCAAGACGAAGTCAGGTTCTCTTCACTTGTGCTTTGCTAATCACAGTGTCGCCTTCGACCTGGTGGACCACTAGATTCTGTGGCATACATTGCTTTCACTTGGGGCCCCTACGAATATGTTTTTTTTCCTTTCCCGGTTGTACAAGAAACTATCTGCCAGGATTCGATATGGCCCCAGCGGGGAATGTTCCCCATTGGTTAGAAAGATAGTCAGACAGGGCTGCGTCTGGCCCCATTCTTATTCTCCCTCTATATAAACGGCGTTGATGGTGCCCTTCGGACCCTTCAGGTCAATGTACCTGTAGTTGCTGGACATCCGGTCCCCGTGCTTCTGTATGCTGAGAGTGTAACAGGACCGCTGTCCGTCTGCAGAGGCTCATGGACACCTTCGCTGAATTTATGAATTCCAGAAAATTAAAGATTAATAAAGCCAAAACATTCACAATGTCTTGTGAGAAAAAATAATCCAAAGTGTAGGACTGTTTTTTATCAAGGGCATACCTATTGTGAAGCTTAATTCCTTTTGTTTTCTGGGCATTCTTTTTTCTAGTAATGGTTCATGGTCTCAACATATACAAAATGCTCGATCTAAAATGAGTAGAGTGTGTGAGGGAGTTTTCAGGTTCTCCATAAATTTGGTAGCCACCCTATTAGGGAAAAGAATAATATGTATATGGCTAGAGCATTGCCCGCTGGCATGTATGGTGGGGGCCTGTGGTGTCACATGTCCAGCAGCCCTCTTCAGGTTAAGAATAATGCCTTTCTTAGGCACCTGCTGTGTGCCCCTGCACAACTCCATCCTCAATTGCTCACAGGTAGGTGGGGCTAACTCACCTGGAGGACCTACTTTCGCTCAAGCCTATTTTACTTTGGAATTCAGTTTAGACCAAAACTGAAACAGCTTTCACGACAGCAATCATTTTGGATTGTTTAGTGCTAGACCATGCTTTTAATATCCCGTAGCTTTCCTATATTAATGCTATGTTTAAAATCATGTGTTTCAAGACTCTTCTAGAGTCCTCGTTTTTTACCAGTCTGAGGTCAATGCCTCTTTTTTTAGGTGCAAGGTTTGAAAAAAGAGCCCTTGCTGAGGCCAAGAAACCCACTTTTGTTACAATCCATGTCGAATGCCTTCCCGGAGTGCTTACAAACCTACCTCTCCCTGGTGAGAAGGACAAACACCCAGCATCGCTTTGTTTTAACATAGTTACGGCTCAGCATAGTGCACCATCTAGTTGCCTTCCCCTTTATGAACCTGTGGCACAGGGACAGGATACTGTGCCCTTGTGACGGCATTTCGAAACAGAGCACTCAGCACTCTGTGTTATTCTGCTGTTTTCATGATGGATTTAGAAAACATATTCTGAAAGCGATCTTTATTGTCTATAACATCAAAGGTTAAAATGCCGCCCTACGTTTTTGTGTGTGCCCCTGGAAGTTCCTACTTTATGTTTTAGTGTTCCCTCTTATATTTGGGGAGCGATACGCATCAGGAAAAGTATTTTAATCTAATTGTAGCATTTGCTTTGTACGTTTTTAACACTGCATGTGTGCACAACTATTTTACCTATTTTTAATTTTATAGAGGTACTGTATCTTGTACTATCTGCTCTTTTTATTGCCGAATCCGATTGTGGCAAATAAAGATTTCCGAATCGAATACAATACAATAACTTGAAAATATTACAGAAGCAGATGCAAATACCTACAATAAGGACAATCGCCCTTAATTCTATTGAAATTCGTTCCACATACACAGTAGGGCCAGGATGAATTCCCAGAATGATTAATCACAGGTTGTAAAGCAGACTACAGAGGTTCGACAATTGCACAGCCCAGCTACCCATACACAGCCCCCCAGACTGCAGGTGTACTAGTCTGCAGAAGAGCAGCCAAAATCTCTCAAGAAGAGAAACATGCTTGACTCACCGAAAGGAGTTAATAGTATACATGAATAAGTTAAATAACCTGGAGTAGAGTTCTCTTCCAGCAGTAATTGAGTTGTTTCTGCATTCTTTTTCTGAATGGTATATTGTGATAGTTGCAAAAGTGATCTCTAGTCAAATAGTTATTAGGGTACGGTCACCTCAGAAGGTGTCTATGAAGGAGAACTTTGTATTTTATCTCCAGTTGAGGAAAGACTCAGGAACTCTTTATATTGTTTATCATTCACAATATATTTTAGCTACATTTTGCGTGGACACCCCTCGAAAAAGAACATTAGGGCGACTTGCGGGTGATTTACTACTACTCAGTAACCCTTCCTCTCTTTTAGATCTTTTGCTGGATTTTTTGCTCTTCTTCTCCTTCAGATACCTTGCAGAATCATTTGGCCATTTCACACATATACTAATCAAAAACGCCTTTACAATTCACTAGGGAAATTCTGTCTCTTGTAATCCAGATTTCTGCATTAAACTTCTGTATTCCGGTTCTATACTACAAAATCTTACCAAAGTCTGTAAGAGCTAAAATGCAGAGAGCGAAAGGCATCTAGGAAGCTGTGGTCAATCCTGTCTCCAGCATCCTCTGCACTTCAGTATTGAGTCTGCCCCCTCGCTTTGTCTCCCAAGTGGCTTACTCCTTTGGCTGTTTATCCACCAGTTACTCTATTTGGGAAACCATCCTCCCAGACCTACAGTCTGACTACTTCTTGGTGTGGCCTCACACATATGCTTCTTCATTACCCCAACTCAATTTGCCTCTGATGAATCTTGCAACCAATGCAAGGCTCAATCTAGACTGAGGCGAGACCTGGCAACTGCCTAAGGATCTATCAGTGATTAGTCCCAGTTTCCCCAATGCAGCAAAGGATGCCTCACACTTAGAACAAATAAATACTTCAATTTGAGCCTGAAAAGTTACACTAGGGAAGGACCATGGATTTCACTCCTAATACATACAGTACTGCCTTACAGACTGCCCTGTTCTAAACTACTGATGAAATTCTTAAAAGGTAGCATGATTCAGGATCAGAAGAAGTTGTGCTCATGGGTTTCATTTATGTTAAATGTAGCCATGGCCTTGGATGTTTTATTGGTTCAAATTTGGTCAAATAAACTGGGATTATCTAAGGGTTCGCACGCTAATGGACAACCTAATTTAGCTGCAGGATCTGCGGCAACAGTGAACCCAGTAAATCTATCACACAGTTGCCAAGGGCCTAGTTGGGGAGAGCGTCTTCTGCTGCTTCCTTCCACAGACTTCAAAGAGAATTTATAAAATTGAAGGAAAAAAAAAAAGTTTTTCTGTGCTGATTTCATTGTTGTTGGTTGATGAGCTTTAAGAAAAAGAAATATTCAAGGTGTAGCTAAATCCGTTCAGGGAGTATTGCAACAAGCATGAACAATGACTCCAAGAAGAACTTTGACCTCTGGAATTTCTGAAGGGTAAACAGTATCTGTTTCACATTTACTTACTATTTATTAAATGTCTGCTGTTCAGTATCCATGTTAGAATATCCTCATCCATCACTCCACTATCATTCACCATCAGCCGTCCATTACATATCATCCCATATTCCTCATTCCCTCATTTCATCATCTATTATCCTTCATCTTTCATCCATTATCTTTCATCCATCATTCATCATTCCTCATCCATCATTTCTCATCCATCTTCCAAACTCCTTTTCCAAATTTCCGCATCCATCAGCCATCATTGCTCTTTCCTTAACTATAATCCATCATTCCTCAAGAATCAACCATCATCTACCATTCCTCACCCATCATCCTTATCCCTCTTTCTTCATTTCTCATCCCTCACTCCTCATCTAACATCTATCATCTATTATGTGTTGTTCATAATTCATCATTTCACATCCATCATTGATCATCGGTCATCCTCAGCCACATTCCTCATTCTCATTACTCATCACTCATCCCTCTTCTCTCACCCTCACTTCCTATCTCTTCTTGGTCCTCATACCCCATCTTGCATTCCTCAGCCATCACTCCTCATCCCACCGTCCTCCAGTGATAAATGAAAGTGCAGTCATAGTAGGTGCACCCAAGATAAATAAGCATCCAATGCTGTAAATGATTTGCATACACTCCACAGTTAATAGTACCATTTTTGGTTATTTGTTAAGTACAAATGGTTTTATGACATAAGTTAGAAAGCACATTTAAATTAGTTTTAAAATACTGAATTCTCAAAAGTACCAAAAAGTCAGTTAACATTCTGCAAAAATATATTACATTGAATAAAATCCTGTCTGTTGTATATCTTCACCCTCTCCTATTCCTTCGATTTGTTTCAAAAGTAGTCATTATTTCTCGTCTTCTTGATACAATCCAACGCTCAGTAAAACTCCCTATGCATTGCTATCTCTCAAAATGTTAATGAAAGGGTACTCTAAACATTATAAGGCAAACAAGCCTCCGCATACGTTTTGAAGTAACTCATCTAAGAAATGTCTGTATATCTTTGTTAATATAAGTATAAGAACCAAAGTGAAATATTGTGCAAAGGACTGTTTTCCAATGATTATATATCAATACCTGCTGACTGTCACCATACGTGGAAATCGCCCCAATCGAATAAGTAATGTGAAACAGGTCTTTCACTTCCCCGTTTACACAATAATATCCAGCATGTATTGCTTGCCTTGTGGGGCACAATTGATACCCTCAGCACTTTGGTTCATCACTAGTGAAGGAGTTATGTTGAGGAGCTGTGAGGAAAGAGAAGTAAGAGCTGAGGGAAGAGGAGTGAGTGATGATGAAGGTGGGATGATCCTCATGTCCTAAAAGGTTGTGCATCAGAATATCAAGCATAAAAATATTGTGCTACAAAAATATCATATCAAGAATATCAAGCATCAAAATATTGTGAAGGTAAATATATGTTGAAAAATATAGCAGTGTCAAAATTGCTGTTGATACCAAAAATATCTAAAGCAGTGTTCTTGACATGCAATAAAAAAAGCCTATACTTTCTTGAGAAGGTGATAATTCCTAATGAGAATCTATCAGTGGAGATTCCTCCACTATACGCACAGTATTGTTTGGGAACTTTAATTCTGAATAAGACCCTTCATGTTTTAATATCCTGGTCAGACCAACCCTGCCTCATGCACACAAAAGAGACTTATGACAAGAACAAAAGAGATTGATCTGTTTTCAAAGGTTTACAAGATCATGAACCTATTGCAATCTGAGCACTTTAATAGACTGGATAGTCTCTCCCTGATAGACATATTAGCCAGTAGTTGGTACATCATACATGCCCAACAATTAGACTATATTTGACCCCGTTTGTGTAAATAATTAAATTAACAAATAGGTACATAGATACATACATAAATATGATACCATGGACATTACAAAAATTGTCCAAACCCACCTTAGCACATTTTTCTAGGACAGGAGTTAACATTTTAAATTCAGACAGTCCTAGAATACATGTGGAGGGCTTTGTGCATGGATATCCAACTTATTAATATGTTGATGTTAGAATATGCAGATATTAAGTGCATCCCAAGATTATTACTGTTAATATTTTTGGTGTCAAGATTTATGTTAGAGGTATTTTAGTTATCTCACTTAGGGCATACAGCAAAAATAGTGAGCTTTCCTTGCATAAACACGATTTGTTGAACTAGAGATATTGTTGGCCAAAACATGTTTTTGACTGGTATACTTACTTTGGATTTTTCACTTCTAGGGGTGCTGTCAAAAGGAAGGGTGCGCTGCCCTTGGCATGGGGCCTGCTTCAATATCAGCACTGGGGACATTGAAGACTTTCCTGGTTTGGATGGGTTACCAAGATTCCAGGTAACATTTTCAGATATTAGCTAACCACATCAGCTTCTTGACCTTCGGCACTGACCTTGGGCGCTAACCTTGGGCACTGGAGTGTTCTTCAAATGAGAGTGAAAAAATCTGACACAACAAATTGCATATTCATAGGAGACTAATAATAAATAGAATGGACTAGACATTGAGGTTATCAGCAAAACTACCAATCAATTTTAGATTCCATTAACCCTGGGAGAGTCATCTTTAGAACATACTGCAACTGCAGGTTTTTCTTTTTCATATTTGTGAGAAAGGATGCATTTCTCTTTCAGTGCAGCAGTGGGTTGTGTGAACATTGGTGCTAGCATCATGAATTCTTGCGATGTAAGGGCAATGTTTTGAATTTCCCATTGCATACCAAGTCAGTAAGCGAACGTCACACACTGAATTTTTAGAGAAACATAGATGAATTAAAAAGTATTATTTATGCATCTTTCCAGCATATCATCTCTGTGCGTATAGGTAGCTTCTTAAATCCTGGTATCAAAGCAACATGTAGAACCACAGCAGCATGCGCCTATGCTAGATTGCTTTATTTATAGGGCTACTCATCCTGCATGGCTCAGGTGGTGACAACATCATTTCTCTTAAGGGCTATTTCTTCCACAAGCCCAAACATCTAAACTATCGTTGGGACGCCCATAATGCATGCCATGGGCAACACCTGCTGGTACTTCTGTTATTTCCATAGTTTAACACCCTCTCCTATAGTAAGCCAGAGGTATCTGTAAGAAGCAGTGCTAGAAGCAGTGAGATGTGCTGTGTAAGGGAATGCCTGGAGTAGCTGTTTAGGCTGATATGTCAAGTAGTCTTCTGGGTACAGTCTCATGTCTTTGCTAAGAGGAGCAGAATCAGGTGGGAGCTCTAGTCGTGCTGTAGCCAGAGCTAGTATCTCACCAGTTACTCATGGTCGCTGCTCCTTTACTCAGGTCTCTTTCATACAGGGGCATAACACAGGCCCCCGCAGCCCCCGCGGTTCAGGGGGGGGGCCCAAGCTCCAGGGGGCCCCCTCAGCACAGTGCTCCGGCCCGGGAGCTTCTGATTGAGCCCGGAGGGGGCCCCTTCACGTACCGTGCAGGGGGGCCCCCTCAAGTTTCGTTACGCCACTGCTTTCATACTGCTGAGAGTGATGTCAATGTGGAACCTCTGTGACTTGTGCCGATCTGAATTATTTGTGAAACTCCACACACTCTAGTCTTTGACTGGCTTAAATTGATCAAACATGATTTCTGCTGCTCCGCTTTCCCGTAGACATGCCTAATAGGACCTATCAGGAAGAGGCCCTTGCTTAGCTAAAGGAAATCTGGTGTTCTTGTTCTCTACGGTCTATCCATATATTCCCTCTGCCATGCTTACTTTGGAATTTGTGCTCAGCATTCACATTTTGCCTGGACAGGTTGTCGCTCTAAAGATGGTACGGAAAGATATGCCCTGATGCCCCATCCCTAGGAAGATCAGACTGTGGCACTATCTCTTCGGATCACAACCTATTTGTCCTTTACTTCCTCTAGTAAGTCACGTTGGGCTTTCTTGTAAACTGGCCTAGGCTAATGCTATATTCTTCAACATTCTTAAAACAATCAGGTAATCTTTCCTCAGCTTCTAGCTCTACTTGATCATATCCTACGCTTCGCTTCCCATCTGAATTCTTCCTGGCGAAAAATAGATATTTCATGCTTTTTCCTTATCTGCTTCTTCCTCCGACCCCGTGTGGCTGACATACAGCACTTGCCCCTCTACCTTTTTAGGCTTCTGAACCTGCAGTTGGTACCACATCCAATAAATGTACTTTTTCTAAAAAAAAAAATACTATATGTTTTTAGATTCTCTGCTTACCTCTTCGTTCACCCTGAGAGCTGGAGCACAGCTTCATAAATTAATTTGGATCTTTTACCAGCAGTCTCATTCACATGTGCTTTCCACTGTTTTCTGGGAGAAAACAAAGGCCTTGTAACACTAATGTTGGTCTGGGCACCCTTCTCCATCTGTCCATTAATTTATACTGGGATTCCTAAACTTATACAATCAACATTAATATTTGTTAAAGATGACAATTCAGGTGTGTGGATCTCCCTACTCTATGAAGGCATTGAAGTCCTAACATTTTCCGGTGTAATAAGTTGATAAATAATGTACACTTAGTATTTGTATGTTTCTATTTCATTACTGCAGTTTTTTAAAACCTGGATCAGACCTAGTAGTTACAGAGTATTTTACATAATATCATTTTACAGGAATAAAAATGCAAACAATACAGGTAAACATTATGGGGCCTATTCACAAACTTCATTTTTTGTGTGTTCAGTAGTACTACAATATTACTACTTAACTACTACAAAGTGTTATTCAGAAAACTATGTGTGGCGGTCTCTGCCTCCACCCCTCCTATCTTTTCTGTGTGAAGATCTCTGCAGACATTTCCGCACATGTACATAAATATTTCTGTTGTAAATGTGGGAGGGGCAGGAGCGATGGCTGGAAAATAGGGAATATTTAGACCTAAATAGGTGGGGTTTAGGGGCAACTAAGGAGGGTTTAGGGAAGGTTAAGAAGGAGTTAATGAAGGGACATGCACGACTCACTAAAGAGTAAGCCTATATCTGTTCACAAACTGCACTTCTAAAATGACTCCTACCAAAAAGGTCCAAGACAGTCATAAATGTACTCCAGCTCAGACCTAGAGTAACTCCATCAACACACTTGGCACGCCACTGGTACTGCAGCACCTTCCCAAAGAAAATAATTGAGACAGGAACTTAAAATAGAACCCCATTCGAATAATGTTAAAAAAAAAATGAAATTCAACTTAAAAAAAATATATACATTTAATTCAATATTAAAAAAGAATACATAAATAAAACAATATCATTTCATTATAAAATATTTCAATAACGTATTAATTTAAAAATAATTGTAATATTTAAAAAACTATGAAGTCTTTACATAACCTTTGGCAATTTTAATACATAATAAATACAATTACTGTGTTGAGATTTCTTTAAAATAAATCTTTAAAAATATTTCTAATTTAATATATTTAAGTTATTTAAATATTAATTCAAAATAAAGTTAATAGTGATGTAGCATTTTTATTTTAGTTTACTCTACATTTAAAATAAATATATGAAATTAACTTGCATTAATATTTCACATAAAAATATTTTCACTATTTTTTTTAAAGTATAATACATTTTAAAAATGTTCCTAAACTTTCTAAAATTTCCTAGGCCTCACCATAGAGAGATCTCCACCACAGTGGTGGAGACTTCCACCTATGTGTGAAAAGTTACTAGTAGACTCGCCCTTGTTTCAGGGGCTTGAGATATGTAAGTCTACATTTTGTAGTAAATCTATACTCAGAACTGCTAATAGGAAAAAGTAACAAAATTACTACAAAGTTAAGAGTTAATTTACACGTGTAGACTTACTCACAAGTAAATTGACTTTTGTGAATACAGTCATAAGACAGTGTACAAAATATTGCAAAATACTGAGTGTGGGATAATTTTGAAAGAAAGAAATTACCATCAATATAGAAGTAATACAAACATGTTTCTAGTTTTGATTAGTTCAGTTCAGTTTGGTTTTGCCAATAGAAGCTTGGGAATTCCTTGAAGTAAATAGTTAAAATAGTCCAACCTAAATAAGAAGAGGGATTGAATCACTCTCTTGAAATCTTCAGGGATGAAAGATTTTATTTCATCCAGGACACTAAACTGAAACTTTGCTGATTTAACCTGAGAGTTAATGTGAGCTAGGGGATTCAGATTCTTGTCCTGGATAATGTCTAGTGATTTAGAGCATTTACCAATGGAAGGTGTGAGGTTTAGCACCATAAGTCACAACTAGAGATGCACACACAAACGAATATTTAATTTGAATATCATATTACTATAACTTCATAGACCTAGATGCAAATTCAGACAATGTAATGAAATATACTATTTTAAGACCTCAGATATAATATTTTTTTTACATACAGATTCCATTCATATTATATTGAAAACATAAATCTATCAAAGATTCACAACCGATTGTTGTTAGGATGATTCTTTATTTTCTTATCCTTAGGGAAAAATCCACAACTCAGCCTCTGCTAATGTTTTCTTAAATTAAATCAGAAACTTCTTCAGGCCTACAAGTCATATATAGAGGATAATACCGAGCTGGGCAAGTCTCAGGACGGTTGTGAGATCCATTTCTTCAAATGAACCACCTCTGCTCCATGTAGCAGGTCTTGGGTGGGCTTCTATCCTCCTTCTACCTATTCTAGGGCTAAATGTAGGACTACTGGTTCCTCGCTCATGAGTGGAGTCTTCTGCTCATTCACAAGGAATACCCTGTGGGACTGTGAAGGCTCAGAACCTCCAGGGCCTTCAGAGGGTGGAGTCGGCACACACAGACACCCTAACGATATGGGCGGTTGAGGGTTGATGCATTCTTTCAGTAAGGGCTCAGAAAAATATTTCTGGAGCTCCACACTCCAGGTAGGTCTCTTCTCTAGTCTTTCATTTTGCAACATAGCAGTGCTGTGCTGGTCTTGTGGCTCCTTGCCGGTCCTGTTACCCTTCATTGTCCTCAATGCAGATTCTCAGTCAAGTGGACCATGTGTTGACCTTCCAGTAGTCAGGTAGCTCCTCACCTTGCAGCACAGAACAGCTCCAGCTCCTTTTACACTGGTCTCTGCAGCTTCAGTATTCAAGGTGTGTCTCCTGCCTGAGGGAGTGCCACGACTAACAGAGGTTCAACTCTTGATAGTGCATCTGCTCAACTGTCAAGAGGGCCTCCACCCCTCTGCACTCATGGATCTAGCCTTCACCCAGACAGGATGCCTCGGTACAGTACAGCTACTGTTCTTGCACCTAACTGCGCATAGCCACGTCGCCATGTGCAGAACAGCGGCTAGGGTTTCAATTGCAGGCCAGGAAACACTCCCTCTAGAAACTCATCAAATAATGTTTGTGTGTCAACAGCAATGACATTAGTCTTCGTATTTTTTCTATTTGCAATTCATTAAATATAAGGCAGTATGTATGTATAAAACCTCTACTATTCTAAAGTGCTACTTAGAGTGTCTTCTAGTCATTCCTCCCGTCTTAGACATTCTAGTCACATATACCAACCTTATCTTATCTTGTTAGTCTGCCAACTTTCAGTGGAGCCAAGTTGGCACCATGCCCAAGTACGCCTTGGTGACCTTGCTCATCGTTCCAGTGGGCGTCTCTGTCTGACCTGTACATTTATGTGCTTATCTCTCTAACGTGAGCAAAGTGCTTTTAATAAATAGACGAGCTCAAATGTGTGATTTCTTGCTCAAAGCATTGCTTGCACAATCATGGGACTGGCTGCTTAGACTTAACCCCTGCAGAGTCTATAGAACACAATCAGTATTCAGTCAATCTGTTATGGCCACACAAAAGAGAAACGATATAAAATGCAACAGAAGAACAATAACCATACATATATATGTCAAACAAGGAATCAACTTCATAATACGTGCTATAATGTAATATTTGTTTAAAGTAACATAATGATGATGAAAATATAAAACAAAACAACGTTTTCTCTAGTAATGCAAGCAGTACATACCGGTATCATCCAAAAACCAATGCATAGATGGGTGAATACGGAAAAATGCTTTTCAAGGGGGCAATAGATAAAGAATAAATGAATGAATAGACGAATCAACGAATGAACACACACGACGCGCGGCTGTTGTCCTAGAATTTCTCAGCGGCTAAATGAATTACAAGCCACTGGCTAAGAGGTCTAGTATTGCTGCCTCTTCGTGTAACTCAGCTCCCTCTTTCATTAAGCAAAAGTTTCCATCTCCTTGATAAGTCTAGCGTTTGTATATGTCTAAAGAAAGGCAGCATGGTTTGATCTGCTTAGATTCACGATTATAGACGCCCTCTTGCGGTAGGAGCAAGGTACTGCTTTGACAAACAAGATACTGCTTTGAAAACGTTAACTGTATATATAGCACTTCCTATCTTATTGCTACCGAAACCAGCTGAGAAAGTGGCGGGGTGGGTGTTTTCTAATGCCTTCATCTTTATTATCTAATTTTTGGGGATTTATATTTTCCACTTTAAACCCTTTTGCTTTTGAAGATGCTGTGCCAACATAAATGCCCCATAGAAACTTTCAAAATTTCACCAACTGATTGTATGCACTTCGGGATCTTTTATATTTCTCCTTTTTCCCATAAGCCTTCGCAGTATTTAAGTGCGCTAGAATAAATCCAAAAGTGCAATTTCCATTTCTTACTTTCTTTTGAGTTGTCGGAGTCTGAATCCTTCCTTCAGATGTAAATAATTGTCACTAATCCGAAAGTGATAACAGAAAGCATTAGTTGGAAAATATTTTCTGCTAGTACAAACTCTGATTGTAAACTCTATTGTAAACGAGTTGCTTACACATTTGTCAAACCTTTGCACATGGCCTTTGTGGGGGAGGGGACTCGACAGAATCTACTGAGTGACACTAATACCCCCGGAACGGGGAGGTATTTGCCACACCCTGGGAATGATTATACTCTGTTGAGTGGTTTTTACCGGTTTTACCTCCTTTTCTGAGTTTTCAACTTAGAAATCAGCCATAACATTATGATTTTTATTAGAAACACCTAATTTTGCATATTGTACCATTGAACCACACATTTTCCCTAAATAAATGTTGGCAGGCTTGGCTTGCAGAAATCTATCAGGAAAAAATTGCACGGGTGCAGTGTTTACCCCATGATTCGGAATTTAGATCCCTGTACGAACTTCTATTTACACCAGGATTGGCATATGTCGGTGCACTTGGAGTCTGAGACAAGGAGAAGTTAATTCAGAAAATTCATCTATCTCAGATATTAGGAGATGATGGAAAGAATGGTTGAAGAACATCGATTAGACCTTCTTTGAAACTTAAACGATACATAAAAACAGTGACAGACTTGCAATGGTAATGCGAACCACTGTGACAAGTATGGCGGTGATTGTTAGAGGAAATTGCCAGCAGTTCAAGAGAGGTCATGAAAGTGGTTTTAGATACCTATAGTGACCAGCAAGGGTCATTGAATGACAGAGAACAGAAACAGTTGTGCATAAGTTGCTATAAAGTTGATGAGGCAAATCCCACGTCCACAGCCATTGCTGTGTTGTGCTTAATTTCTGCAGGTGGTGAGCATCAACATTCATTTTTGTAGACCAGGGGAACCTTGCTCTGGGTCAATGTCATCATGACATATTGATTTTTGCTTTTTCTACCCTATTTTTGTTGAACCCGTTTTTGTTGACTTTAGGACTCTCCACACTTTACTTTTGCTAACCAGTGGAAATGTGCTGTGTTCTCCTACAAAACATGTTAAAATTGGCATACACCTAATTGGCACCATTAATTTACTAGTAAGACCCTAGTATATGGTACTATGTGTGCCTAGGGCCTGTAATTAAATTCTACAAGAGGGCTGCAGCACTCATTGTGTCACCCACGAGAGTAGCACTGCAAAACTTGTCTACAGGCCTGCTTCTGCAGCCCGTGTCTGCAGTTTCAAACTGACATTTTGACATGGCAAAATAAACCTTTTGCCAGGTCTAAACCGTTTTTTTAATACTTATAAGTCACCTCTAAGGTAGGCCCTAACAGCTCATAGGCAGGGTGCATGCAATTTAAAAAGTAGGACATGTATATTTCATGTTTTACAGGTCCTGGTAGTAAACAAAAACCCTAAGTCGTTTTTCACGGAGGTAAAGCTAGCCTGACATAGACTAACACTGGTTACTTCATTACATTTAAAAAGTGCTAAATATAGTTTGTGAACAGCTAGAGAGCTACTTCTGCCACTTGTAGGAGACTGGGTGTTAGAAATGGGATTTCTGGTTGGCTAGGGCTTGCCTTTGTATTATCCAAAACACATTAGAATCATAATCACACATATACACTGTGCCAACTGGCACTAGGCAATATTCACAGGGGATTATATACATGACCTGGCCAATCGGGCCACGGTCCGAACCATCACAAAGCACAAGTAGTAAAAAATAAAACACTACCAGTAACTACTGGCGAAATACTGTACTTAGCATCCCTTAGGCATAAAACATCATAAGCCTAAACACATACCATCTCATTAGGCCTAAACATCACAGCATGACATTTGCATTAGGCATCACATTAGCATAAACACATTATGCAATCATCATATTAGGCATAAACACATTATACCATCTCATTGGGCCTCACCATAAAAATGACCCCAGGCCAACTGGCCTTTCACTGGGGCCCAAAGGCCCTTTGTCCCAAATGTCAGGGCAATCAAGGTGAGCGATGCGCTGGGGGCGGGGGAGTGTAACTCACCCCCTCCTCATCATGAAAACCAAAATGCCCCCTTTGTTGCAGCTGCCCTCTGTCCGGCGGGGAAGCTGTAGGAAATTGGTTTTGGCACCACTGTGCCTGGGGAGCCTCACTCTGGGGCTCCTACAACAAACTTGCCCCTCACGTTGCAGCGGCCCGCTCTCCTGCGGGACCGCTGAGGCAAACAGGCACTGTCACCACCAATGCCACGGAAGCCCCACTCCGGGGCTTCTAAGACCCAGAAGGGCCCAAAGAGGAATTCAGCACAGGCACCACAGTGCCTCCAGGAGCGTCAACACTGCTTCGCTCTTCCCCCACTCACCGGGACAGATCGCGGCCGGCTCCAGGCACCGACAAAGTGCCTCAGTGGACTCCTGGTCCCAGGGCCTCTCTTCACTTCCCCGGTCTCTTCTGGCAGCCGCACTCTGGCAGGACACGACTCGCGGGGCTCCCACCGGTACACGGGAGCCCCGCCTACAAGCAGGAACGCGTCGCCTGACTTCCTGCCGCCGTGTTCGCCCGGATTGGTCCACGGGCATGGAAGGCGACCCCGCCCACAACCAGGCAGTCCGCCTGACTTCCGGCTCGGGCCGCGGTGGTTCTCTCTCCTCACTCAAGTGCGGGGTAGGCTCCCATTTCCCAAAAGGAGCGCACAATGCGGGGTAGGCTCCCGCTGTTAAAAATGCACAAACGCGGGATGGGCTCCCGCTCCTCTTCTCAGCTCACCACAGTGCGGGGTGGGCTCCCGCTCTCAGTGACGGCAATGCGGGGTGGGCTCCCGCTTCCAAGGCAGCAATTGCGGGGGAATCCCCACGTTGGGATTCCCTCTCTATATGTTGCAGCTTCAGCGCCGCAACTCCCCAGCACTCTCCCCGCCCTGGGAGAGAAGGATAAAGTGCCCACAAGGTGCCCAGGCAAAAGGCTTCAGGGGCACAAGGCTGGGCCCAGGCAGGCCAGCTCACAGGGCCCTCCAGCAGAGAGGCAGTCCCTCGTGGCGGTTCCTCCTGGGGCCCGGCAGCAAGTCCCCCCCAAGTCACAAGAAAAGAGCACTTTCATGGGGTCACAGCCCCAGCATATATATCCCATTTTCCTTTGTTCTGCCCTTGGCACAGGGCTTGGGAAACCAGTCTGAACTGGTTCTGGTTTTTTTTGGAGCACTCTGTTTACAGGGCTCCTCTTCCCCCATTGTCAGGTGGGGGCTCGGTCATCAGACCACCACAGGGGGGCGGAGCCAGCATTCACCCAGTCAGGCACAAACCTATTCAGGGTCAGGGGACTACTCCTCCCACTACTCCAAATGCAGATCTCCCATTCAGCCTAGCGCTGACTCACCCTGCCCTCCCTGGAGCCACACACACCTCACCAGCCCCTGTCACTCCAGAGCCAGACATGCAATACACATCAGGCAGGCAGACACATAGCACACAGAAATGCCAACTTCTAAAAGTGGCATTTCTAAAATAGTTATAATAAATCTGCGCACACCATTGCGCAGCATTTATTATTCCTATTCTAACCATACCAAACTTGACCACGCTGCTCCTCTCATATCAGGAATTACCCCTGAAACACTTATCAGGGAATCCCCAATGCATTACTATGGGAGGGCAGCCTCACAGCAGTGAGAAACCAAAATGGCTGTTTGTCACTACCAGGACATGTCACACACTTAAGGTACATGTCCTACCTTTCACCTACAATGCACCCTGCCCATAGGGCTGGCTAGGGCCTACCTTAGGGGTGACTGACATGCAGTAAAAGGGGGGTCACAAACATGGCACACACTTTAGGTGCCACGTCACAGCGGCAGTAACACTGCGCGCACAGGCCCTGCAATGGCAGAGGCCTGAGACAGGTTTGAAAGGCTACTTTGGTGGGTGGCGCAATCAGCGCGGCAAGCCCACCAGTAGCATTTAATTTACCAGCTCCGGGTATATGAGATACCACTTTACAAGGGACTGACAGGTAAACTAAATATGCCAAACAGGTGTAGACCAATCTTACCATGTTTACCACAGAGAGCACACGCACTTTACACTGGACAGCAGTGCTAAAGTGCCCAGAGTCATAAAACCACCAACACCATGTCAGAAAAAAGGCTAGGAGGAAGGCAAAAAGTTCAGGGATGACCCTGCAAAAAGGGCCAAGTCCAACACTGAGTTACTGGTTGAGGGAGTGGAACCCTACTCAAGTTGAAACCACAATTCCGGTCAGGATGAAGTCACAAGCAAACCCCAAATTAACCTGTGCTTAGCACTCTGGTAGAGCTTGACACAAAAGCAGTCAGGCTTAACTTAGAAGCAATGTGTAAAGTATTTATGCAGCACTTCAAACAATAATAATGTGAGAAGACAGCACAAACACAACACAAATCCCACAGCAATTTAGAAAAATAGAGTAAAATGTATTTCATTATTTAGACCACAATGACAAAAATCCAACCTGTAGAACCAGAGATATTAAATTCCAAAGATTTAAGATAAGTATTGCGCCTAAAAACACAAAGCGCCACTAGCGGCAATCTGGTCATGCGAGATCGGGTGAAAGTCACAAGTTCAGGCCGACCACAATGGAGCGTGGGCTGAATATGTGGACCAGGTTAGTCCTGCTGTAAGAGTCACCTTCGAAAGTCCAGTGTGAAGAGTTCTGTTTGTGGTAGAGGGGGCCAAGGGGAGCAGGGAGAGCGACACAGATTGTCGTTGCTTTAAAGCGAAGAGCAGGCTGACGTTGCAGATGGTCGCTGTAGTGGGAAGATCTTGTTGAATGTCGCAGCCGGTTGTTGCTGGAGATTCACGTTGGCGGTCACTGCGGGATGTTGATGCTGTAGCGCGAAGTGTCTATCTCGCGCTGCAGGTCATCACTAGTGGTGGCTGTAGCACGAAGAGTCAGATTCACCAGAGCTTTGTGTTGACGGTCGACGTGAGCTGCGGGGTCTTGGTGCGAAGTGGCCTGTTGGTGGTCGTGAAGAGCCCACAACTTCAGGATTTCTCCTTTTCTTGAAGGGGAGCTCAACTGATGCCACACCAAGGGTTCAGGACCTGAGGGGCACCTCTTGGGGCTGAGGAACTCACTCCAGAAGAGGACAGCAGGGCTCAGGCAGGTCCAGGCAGCAGGTCAGCTCTCTGGAGCTTGTTATGTCCCTGTAGCTCGGAACAGGAAGTCATGAAATCCCAAGCAACTTGGGGGGGGGGGGGGAGCGCCCCCCCACACCACCCCGGTTTCTTGGGATTTCATGCCTCCCTGCCTTGGCCCTAGCTTTTCTGGGGATGCAAAAGACTAGTGTTAAATCCTTTGTGAGTGTGCTGAGGCGAAGCCTTTGTGATATTCAAGTGTGGTAGGTGATAGCTCCGCCCCTATCAAGTCAGACATGGCCCATCCTGCCAACACCTATACCCCTTTGTCTCACTGTCTAGGAGCAATACACAAAGATCAACTGCCAGCTATACCTAGTCATGTGGCCCAGGATACAGGCTGCACGCATAAATGGTTGGGACAAGAAAATGTAAAGCTTGATAAAAGTGCCATTTTCAGACCTGTGACTAAAATCCAACTTTACCATTAAAGAGGGTTTTAAATCACAATTCTTTAGACATCAAACTCGACATTCATAATTTCTCCCAATTAAAAGTTATCGCTTATAAAATGTAATAATGTGACCCAATATTATCTTATGGGAATGGTAGGCCTTGCTGTAGTGAAAAACAAATTTAATAGGTTTTCACTGCCAGGACACGTAAAACTTAAAAATGCATGTCCAACATTTTAAATACACTGTACCCTGCCCTATGAGTGGTTTAGGGTCAACATTAGGGGTGACTTATATGTATTAAAAAGGAAGGTTTAGGCCTGGAAAAATGTTGCCAGCTCGAAATGGCAGTTTCAACACTGGTTGCAATGGCAGGTCTGAGCCATGTTTAAAATGCTATTTAAGTGAGTGGCACAAGTAGCGCTGCAGGCCCACTAGTAATATTTAATTTACAGGCCCAGGGTACATGTTGTACCACTTTACTAGGGACTTACAAGTAAGTTAAATTGCCAATTCGTTGTAAGCCAATGTTACCATGTTTTAGGGAGAGAGCACAAGCACTTTAGCACTGGTTAGCAGTGTGTAAAGTGTGCAAAGTCCTAAAAGCCAACAAAAACGGGTTCAGAAAACAGGAGGGTGAAGACAAAAAGTTTGGGGATGATCCTGCTGAAAGGGCCAAGTCTAACACCACTAATTTTAATCATAATTGTAAATCCTCTTTAATCGTAAAGTTGGATTTTAAGTTATTATTTTGGAAATTACAGTTTTTGAAAGTTGGCACTTCCCTGCCAAAAGTTTTTTTTAATATGTTTATATTGATTTTTAAACACATTTACCAACGCAAGGTCCAGTGCAGTGCATAGTGATATTCTTAGTTAGCCTTCTTCAAAATATAATTAATTGATTATAATAATGCAATGATAAGAAGTGCATATGAAGCCAACTGGTGATCCAATCTAAGACAGCATATAGGCAAGTGCAAGTGGGAGACGAGAGAATGTCAGTACTAACAACAATAGACTGCAATAGAGTAAACTGTCACAAAACATATTGCATCATGCAAGGAGTGGTATATCTATTATCGATGTGAATAACCATCACAGTGACAAGAAATGAAAGCAAATCCCCATTGGCTAAAGTGTAGGGTGAGTCAGAACTTTACAGGTGGCTTGAATAAGGGAGTCATTACGCCTGGAGCAGCAGGTAGCAGTCGCGTATGAGTGCTGGATGCAATTAGTCGCTATACTGATGTAAGGAAATGTAATGGCTTTAAGGGGCCCAAACGCGCAATTGTGGAATCTGCATCAGGGTTACATTATGTTATGATGGCCATGGTGGTTATGCGTGACTGTGGATTTATGTAGAGGGGTGGCTATGTGTGGAGCCACTAGTCGTTCAAGGGGGCATTAAATCATCTTTCCTGTTCCCCGCTAAAGCTACAAAGAAATCTTCCCATTCTCTGGCGATTGGGAATTTTTGTAGGCTGTGGGCCTCCTCCCTTGTGGAAAGCTGCGCTTTCGCTGGTTGTGAAATGTTTGGCACCTCCCTCCCAATGTGGAATCCATGGGCCAGTTGTGGATTTCTAGTGCATGGTGATAGCATGCTTCAGCAATATCATTAATAGGTTAGCAAAGTTAGTACCAGCTTTCCCCCATTCAGGGCTAGACCTAAAAGGCAAGCTTCTTTGGTGGTATGGTAGTCTCTGCCAGCCACATTTTTAATGACATCTTGAACCATGTGCCTGAATTGAGTTATAATAGGACAGCCCCACATCATGTGGTAGAAGTCCGCTGTCACATTATGGCAGTGGGGACAGCATGCCGTTGTGGCAAGATGTAGTTTAATAATCAGGTGGGGGGGACATATAAGCCCTGTGTGTTTGGTAATATTGTATGTGTTGGAGCCTAGCGTTGCAGCAGACTTTCTGAGGGTATTCAAGGAGTTTTGTCCAATACTTATCACTGAGCGGGTCATTTAAGTCTCTTTCTCAGTGAAATTTGAGCTTAGTCAGAGAAGTGGGGTGCATAATGCTAAAAGTGATCTATATAACCAGGTAATTAACTTGCGACCCATGCCTATATTAGAAAGAGTCTGTATGTAGTTGTGTGGCTGTTCTTCTGAGTTAGTGATGTGCCACAGAGTGTGGATCTGAGCCAGGAGCATCCTGTGGAACACACTAGTAGGAAGATCAGAAGTATCTAATATTGTTTCAATGGGAGTTAATGCTCCTTTGCAAAGAGGTTAACCAGTGTGGGGAGGTCAGCTTGCTCCCACCAGGATGTTATCGCCCTTCAATTCATGAGTGGTAGTGAAAACAGTAGAGAGTGTGAAATATTGGGTGCATAGGACTGAATGGCAGACGTGCAAAGGAGGATTCTCCAGTGGCACTATTGTGCTACTCTCAGTAGACACTGCAGAGTGTTCAGCGGTCTAGAGGGATATAGGACCCATTGGGCCAATTGAGCCATCTTACTTGATTTCTTATTATCGTCAAGTTCGTCCAGATTTAGTTGAGCAAGCCAGCGAGATAGCCATTGAGTTTGTGCCATTAAACAGTAGAGGTCAAAATTCAGAACTCATCATCACCCATAGTCTGTCTGTTATTTTAAGGTGGATAGGGCCACACAGAGGTTGCTTCCATTCCAAATCAATTCCCGTAAAAGTAAAGAAGCCGGGAGAGCATCATCATTTTGATCAATACTATCTGGCCTGCTGTCGCTAGAGCGAGGGGTCACCAAAAGGAGACCAGTGAGTGGAGATATCGCACCCTTCGCTCTATATTCCTGTCAATGACATCTGTTTCAGCATGGTAGACCCGTAGCCCCAAATATTTAAAAGTGGCAGCCTCCTATCTTGGGAGAGTTACCTTGTTGATGTTCGATGTGAATGGGACCAGGGTTTCAATGGAGAAATACAGTTTTTTTCCCAATTCACATTTAAGCCTGACATTTTGCCAAAGGATTCTAGTTCTACGATAGCCTCAGCTATTTTGACTTCAGCATCTTTTAAATAAAGTAAGAGGTCATCAGCATAAAGTGAGCTTGTGTCAGTTGCCCTGCCATTCGGGATACCCCACCGTCCGCCAATTGTGCGAAGCCTTATTGTGAAGGGTTCTATCACCAGGGCAAATAAGAAAGGAGAGATGGGGCAATCTTGCCTGGTTTGCCAGTAAACCTGGTATTACTCTGAAATCACTGGTCCTGTGCACACCCTTGCTGTTGGGAGGTTGTAGAGGGCTGTAATCCATATCTGGAAGACCTTGCCCAGTCCTTGTGTAGGAATCTCCAACTAAGAGACTGAAAGGCCTTCTCCACCGATACCACAGCTGAGTTAGGCTATTCTGAGGGGCAGACTTGGCAATCCTAAATAATCTCTGTATATTCTGGGACATGTTATGGCCTGAAATGAAACCATTCTGGTCAGTATGGACTAAGTGTGTCATATGAGGGAGCAACTGGTTGGCAAGGATTTACCCCAATATCTAATAGTCAATATTTTAATGAAGAAGAGGCGCTATCGAGGTGATGGTTCCTCTGGCGGTACACCCGGCTTCAAGAGATCTGTGACATGAGCCTCCCAAGTGCTGGGTGGGAGCAGTGTTTGTGCAAATGCCTTGTTATAGAGCTTAACTAGCTTGGGATCCAGCTGGTCTGCGAAAGAAGCATAAAAGTTGAGTAGCAGACCATTCTCCCCCAGAACTTTCGCCCGATCCAACAGAGAGAGTCTTTGACTTCCTGTAGAAAAACTGGGTGTCCCAATTCTGTTCTATCTGAGAGTGTCAGTTTATATAAGGGGACAGTGTCTAGGTAGTCATCTACATTAGAGTCTGGTTCAGTGTCACTTTTGGTGTACAGCCTTCTGTAGTATCACAGAAATGCTTCATTAATGGACTCTTGGGATTATTGGAGAGACCCCTCCATGTCAATGATGTGGGTCAGGATGGTGCCCCATTTGCCTGGGTTGAACAGCCAGGTAAGTAGTCTTCTGCCTAAAGTTTCTGGGGCCTTTCTGTTGATGACTTCCCCACTGGGAAATGCGTATTGGCCAGACAGTGGACAAAGGACCTGAGCGTGGAGAGTTGAGAGTCTGCCTGACAGGATGGCTAGGGAGGAGCTATGCCACAGCCTTCATTGCACTTCAAAGGGTACCCTGGGGGCTGTAACCAGTCCTTCCTGACTTCAGACGAAGACTACCCTGTCAATGGCAGATGCAGCGCACACCTGGGCCTTTCTACCCTTTGTTTCTCTAGCCAGGCTGGAACCCAACCCAGAGGTAAGGGATGAAGTGGCCAGAACCAGTTTTAGAGTTAGACAAAGTGGTGTGCCCCACCCACGGGCTGGCACTGGGCATAAAATTGGCATTTCCAGTGTAACTAGAAGCTTCACTGGATCCGATTCAGAGCAGCACAGAGTGATGCAGGGTCTCACATCGCAGCACCATGCAGCTCCTGATCGGCTCCTTCACCGGATCTGACTCAAAGTGATGCAGAGCCTTGCTTCGCAGTACCACACAGCTCCTGACTGGCAGCTTCACCAGATTCGATGTAGCACGATGCAAAGCCCTGAATCGCAGCACCATTCAGCTCCTGATTGCCAGCTTTAATGGAGACAACGCAGAGAGATGCATTGCCTCTCATCGCAACACAGTGCAGCCTCTGCACTAAGGACAGAAGGCCGAACCTGGTCTTGTACCTGGCCCATGCTCCATCGTGGATGGCCTGAATTTGGAACTTTGTCCCAGTCTTGCGTGACCTGATACCCGCAGTTGGTGCTATTTTTTAACCTTACATTTTAAAATCTCTTAACTCAGGTTCTACTGATTGGATTTTTGTAGTTTTGGTGTCATTTTATTTCTTAAAATGTGTACTCAATTTTTCTAATTTGGTTTGGGATTATTCTTGTGTTTTCATTTTATTACAGTTTGACTCTTGTGTAAATACTTTACACATTGCGGCAAAGGTAAACCTGACAGCTTTAGTGCCAAGCTACCAGAGGATTAACCACAGGTTTATTTAGTGACTTTTCTGGTTCACCCTGACAAGGATTGTGATTATTGTTTTGAGTGGGTTCTCACTCCCTTCAACCAACAATCCAAGGCAGATTCAAATCAAGAGTAGGAAGCCTTGGTATTTGGCAACCCTGGCATTTGTAAATGCCAGGAAGTGTTACCTGAAAAACCTTTGGATCCTGCACTTTTGTTTTTGGAAATGAAGCACTGCCGGTGCTGGCTGGTAGGAGTCCAATACTGGGGACCATTTTGTTCCCTACAGAGGTCAACAGGTAGGAAGAAATCCTGGAACACTCCAATTCCTTTAAAAGGGCTAAACAGAAATGCTCTTTATTAGCAGACAACACATAAAGCATCACTGTTTTGTCATGTCTTTCCGAATGCACACAACATTATGTTGTGCCCGTGAGTTAAACAAGTGTTCACCACATTTGTATCTGTAGCTAAAGCTTTGGAATTTCAACTTGTTTTATCGAGCCAAATAACTTCACAATGTTGACATTTATGTTTCACAATAAGTGATCCCTCAAATGCACGCGCCCCCATCCTCCATGCCCTCTTTTTTGTGAACATCATGTGGCATTTATAGTGATAAACCAGTTAGAGGCGGTGTCATTCCTGTAAAGACTATCTTTCAAGATATGGAGCAGAATGCAACGTCACATGCACTAGACAGTTCTACTGCTCCTCCAAGTTTTCCACCGGGTTTAAATGACCACATTTCTGGTTATGATGGACATTGACTACATTGTCATGAGATTTAGATAGGCTTGCCAAGAAACTCACAGATGGCAAAGGGTTCATAACCAGGTCTGTCAGGATGTAAAATTACATATGGAAATATGTCCACATGGAGCCAGCCTTGAATTCTTTGTATTATTTATCAATGATACATGCACACAACATGACCGACTTAGGCGCGAGACTCCGGATTTTTTAAGCTAAAAATGGCTTTATTGTAGCTGTCTCCTCCCTAAACTTGCTTTCATAGAGTATCCTCTAAGGAGGAGACAAGGTTGATCTTATGCAATTCCTTTATTGCGAACCAGAGTTGCTTCTGTAGGTTCACACCATCCTCAGCAATGTTCTAAAGTGTAACTCCAAACAGAGCATTCTAATGTCTGGAAACAATTCCATTACTTCATTACTCAAACATGCTACAGCAGAACAAAAGCTGCAAGTTACAGACACAAAAAAAGTCAAAATACATTTCTTCCATCTTTTTTTTTAATCTCTCTATTTTCTGTTTCCAAATGTTGGGGTCAAATTCAACACACTTTGCATCATGCATAAGGAAGGCCTCCTCGAGTAAAGCCCAGTGTACCCACGGGGGTGGTCCCGTCAGCAGTCCCAAAGCGTTCAGTTTTGTAACAGACTCCATCCACTGTGTTTGGTTGTAGTACAGATGTAAGGCACCAAAGTTCTAGCTGGTACACTGAGCAAACTGCAAGCGATGCATGTACACCAGTGGTTGTGACATCAATACACCACATTTGATAAAATGCAGGAGTGCATATGCATGCAGTATGGGATTTCCTCTTCCTGGTGCCCTTCCCAGAGCTAAATTGGGTGGGTTGTTCCGTCTCCTTGGTGTTGGGTATGGTACCATTTCACTGGAGTTCTGAGATGCAGTACTGTCTGAGATGAGATGAGGTTTGCTCACACTGTTACTGTTTCCACGCACCCCATGAGTCATGATGTCGTATTTATAGGTACGCAGGTGATTTGCACCTACTGTTTAGAGGTGCAAGGCTGTGGAGTATGTTCCACACTCGGGTAGGGTGTTTGTTGTATATATATAGATCACTTTGCCTGAGGCTTCGCTTTTTTATCCGCTCCCTCCACACACGTTTTGGACGCCCACAGACATCCACAAAGAGCTGGTATTTTATTTTCGGAATCAATATGTCTCCTAAAATTATTCACGTGCTCTTTTTCAGATGTTTCTGTTTATCACTTTCATATTGCGGCTTGTTGCAATTGGGTCAGACAAAGTCAACAATAATTTGTAAAACTGAAACAAAAATGAGTGAAATTCTCAACTTCATAAGCATCAAATGTAGAAAATTAAGCCTGATAAAGCTAACACAAACAGGGTAACTCGGGATGTCGAACATCATTTTTCTAGACCTGAGCTTTCCTTTAAGGTACCAGTGTATTTTGTGCGGACTAGCATTCTTTTTTTGTTGATCCAATTGTATATATACAAATCCAATAATTTGTGATTTGTCAAAAGTATGCTCAGGGTTGGGTACATATCGTATGACAAACGCTATCTGCAACAATTGGTGTGACATATGAGTAGTTGTCATTTGATCCAATGTCATGTGTCACCAGTCCTGGCTTATCACGAACCAGCATGTTTCATTCTGGCACGTCTCATTTCTCTTTTGAGGCTGTAACTATGTGCTAAGAATCTCAACATGCAAAGAGTTGTTGGATAAAAAGTTAGTTCTGCCTGAAAATGTCAGACATGGATTCAGGGGTGTCTCTAAAAGTAAGTTTTGGGCTGTGGACACACATGGGCCACAAATAAAACAGGTGGGACTGCCTACAAATCTTATCTATCTATCTATCTATCTATCTATCTATCTATCTATCTATCTATCTATCTATCTATCTGTCTGTCTGTCTGTCTGTCTGTCTATATATTCACTAAACAAAGAAAGGTTATAGTGGCGTAATACTTGAAAATGTGAACATGTAAGTTAAAACTTAACATTTCATATTTAAAAAAAGCTCTGAAATTCACCAGTTATAGTTAAATGAAGTAACTATAACTTGCCCACTTGCCATGCAGTGATGTCATTAATGATGTCATTTCAGATGTCATCAGTGATGTCAATAATGATATCATATAGCATGTTAGCAGTGACGTCATATGTGAGGTCATAAGCAGTGCCCTTAGGAGTGCGGGCAGGGAAAGCAAGTGTGCTCCCACCCAATAGGAGCTTTGAAAATGCTCCAGCTGGGTGGGAACAGACTTTTGTTTCCCTTCCCCTGCTCTTGCATAGAAGGAATCTCTGATTGCCCCCACCTGGAGGGAGCAAGTGCAAATAGCTACTTCTGCCGGGCTGGAGCAATGCCTGCTTCTGCAGCACCCACCATGGGTGCATGCAGGGAGCTGGCAGGGCTGCGAGGGCTCAGGGGCTCCCTCACGGCCCCCAGTGTACTGTTCGGTGGATGCCCTGGGAGGGCACTGGGCCACCCACCCTGGAGCCCATTGTAGCTTATGGAGGAAGGCCACACACCCCCTCCCCTTAATTAAAAAGAAAGGCCCGAGGGAGAGGGTTTCTGGGGCCACAGTGACTCGGGGAGGGGGGCCATGCACCCCGTCTCCTCCAAATAATATGTTTTGCCCCGGTGGATGGGGTACCCAAGCTGTAAAGGTCCGGTGACCCCTTCCCCTTATAAAAAAAGGCCCTGGGCGATGGGGTCCATGGGGCCCCAAGAGTGTCAGGGAGGGGTTTGCACACCCCCTCACCTTAAAAAATAAAGTGCCCGAGGAATGGAGCACCCAGTGCCGTAAAGACTTGGTGAGGGGGATAGGATCCTGTGGGCTCATAGGTACTCGGGGAGCAGGGCAGTGCACCCCTCCTTATTTAAAAAAAAAGGCCCCAGAGGATGGGATCCCTGGGGCCGGCAAAGGCTTGGGGATAGGGTCCGCATGCCCCCTCCCCTTAATAAAATAATAAGGCCTTGAGGGGGGGGGGGGTCTCGGGGTTCTGCCATCTTCCCTTTTTTTCACAAATCAGCCCTGCCAGATGGGGTCTGCCTGTGGTCAGACCCGCGCTGCCCAAGGCCAAAGGCAATGCATGGTCGATGGTTGGCTGCACGTGGTGGGTTGCACGCAGGACCTCGCCACAGGCCAGGCCCTGAGGCCCACCTCACACTGTGCACAGCTGAAGAATGCATGCATGGCGTGAGGTCGCTTGCCCGTGAGGGGTTGGTCCCTGTGGAAATCCCCCCGCAGCACACGGCCTAAAGGACATGCACAGAGGGGGGTTGGCTTTACGTATGGTAATAAAATATTACTGTACGTTAAAAAAACCCTAGAAGTTCATGCCCAAGGTGACTATAACTCGCCCCTCGCCATAAACTGGTAATTGCACCCATATTTCATCACTCATGACATGTTGTTATGACATCATTGATAACATCACTGCAACATTTGAAATTACATCATTGATGACAAGACTGTGTATGGCGGGGGCGAGAGTTATAGTTAACTTAGGGCATGAGTTATAGTTACTAGAGATAACTATAACTGGTGAATTCCAGTGTTTTCTTTAGTTTAAAATGTTACATTGTCACTGAAATTTTCAACTAACTATAACATCACGTTAACCTTTGTTTTTTCAGTGAATATATATATATATGTTTACTAAATTATATGTATATATATTGCTGAGACACAGGCAGTCTGGTGCATATACATGTGATTTATTTGATAGAAAAAGTGAGATACGTTTCGGCTCAGTATGAGCCTTGCTCATATTGAGTGAGCAAGGATCGGAGAAACCAAAGTGTGTGTGTCTCTTTCTTGAGAGAGCAGAAGAATCTCCCATCACCCATTAGAAGTCATTTCTCATATGAGAAAATATTTTAAGGCCTGTGATTGAATGGTGGTCCCTCAGGTACATTATATATAATATAATTCTGCCCCGCTTACCGCCCTTATTCTGACTGAATAAGTGCGGTAAGCCGGCAGCATTATATTATATATAATGTACCTGGGGACCACCATTCAATCACGGGCCATAAAATATTTTAACATCTTCTTATGGTTCCAGAACACACATCGTAAGTGAATAGATGTGGACCTCCGGAGTGAAGCATATTTAGGCACATCACACAATAAGAAGTAAGTCCTAACTGGGAAGGGGCGGGAGGAAATCAATGGAGGGTTATTTGTGACCCATGCATAACAAAGCTTTGTTTTCCTCAATACTAGATAATCGCGTAGGAGCAAAGAATTTGTGGGACTTGATAAGCCCAATGGAGCACTATACGGCAGTGCTGAAAATCCTAAAAAATATTTAACCACACATGTCCAAACAGCCTAAGGGATATGCCTGTTTGAGGAAGGTGCTAGATTGTGATAGCAACAACATGGGCACCCACATATATGTTTTGTATAATTAGAGTGGGGTGAGGCTTCCTGTGATGTAATAATGGAATGCCATTTTGAGGATAAATGGATTGCACTGGGGTTCAGATTAAGTGATTCTGTACAAATGTAAATAATAAAGTGATTTTTATCAAATCTGTACAGTGATCTGTAAATCTCTGTCTTTTAGAATTTTTATACCATATATAAATTGTGTCCTGAAGAAGGTGGTGTGAACCATTTCGTTGTCCACTGAAACGCCGCATCGACAGAATTTTTATATTGCTATTTTTTAATTTACTATGTACTACTTTAAATTTTGACATATTTTGACATTGTTATTCTTAATCTACTTTGTACTATTGTGAAAACGTGATAATTGTAGTTGGATGTGGAACAAGCGATAGCTTTTTAACCTTTGATTGTTTGTTTATATGTATAAAGCACATCTGAATGCCATAGTTAACAATAAATGAAACAAAGAGTTTTAAGAAAAATAATTATAGAGTGTGACAGATATTACTTATACACTTTTTTGTGAAAACCTTTAGTGCAATTCCATTTTGTTTCCAAAGAGCTATTAGTGGGTTCTAGATTATTAAGGTGCACAAAAGGGAGCTGTAATTGTTTCTGTGTATACTACCCTGTCCCTTTTGGCAATTTAGGGTGACTCCTTTTTTTGGAGTTCGATGTGCATAGTTGACTGTAGGTGATCTGTCCTGTTTTATTGTGTGCTTGCATCGTTGGTAGTTTGCTTGTGAGTCTGTATGTCCTGACTGTGTGCAGGGGCATGTGTATGTCTGTTTGGTGCATGGATGCCTATGTGTCTTTTAGTCTGTGAATACACACGCCTCTTTGCCCTCTAAGGCGTTTTACAGTCAGTGGTGCAGCCTGAGTGTTAGGGGTCCTGTGTTACTGCACCTGCTGCAGTTACAATAGCTGTGCCATTGCATAAAGGGGCTCTAAGTTCCTCACTGTACATGCCCTCCATTCTCTTC